>OX336389.2:879145703-880423503 GCA_946902985.2 Meconema thalassinum | reverse complement strand
GGAGCTGACAGATGTGAAGATTACCGTACAATCAGCTTGATTACTCATGCTTCAAAGATCCTGTTTTGAATAATTTACAAGAGGATTGAAAGCCAGATAGAAACGGAGTTGGGTGAAGACCAGTTTGGTTTCAGGAGAAATGTAGGAACAAGGGAAGCTGTACTAAGTCTTAGGCTGATTTTAGAAGGTAGGATAAGGAAAGATAAGAGAACGTTCATGGCTTTTGTAGACTTAGAAAAAGCTTTTGATAACGTTGATTGGACTAAATTGTTTGACATTTTGAAATCAATTGGAATAAAGTACAGGGATAGGAGGGTGATATACAATCTGTACAGAAACCAGACAGCAGTCATTCGAGTTGAAGGACATGAGAGAGAAGCTGGTATTCAGAAAGGTGTAAGGCAAGGCTGCAACTTATCACCCATACTTTTCAATCTTTACATTGAACAAGCAATGAAGGAAATTAGAGAAAAATTTAAAGTGGGAGTGAAGATTCAAGGAGAAATAATTTCAACTCTGAGATTTGCTGATGACATCGTCATCTTGGCCGACAAGCCTGAGGATTTGAATGAGTTTTTGAATGGTATGGACTCCGTCTTACGGAAAGAATTCATGATGAAAATAAATAAATGTAAAACAAAAATACTGGAATGCAGCCGAAATAAATCAGAAACCTCTATGGAGATCAAATTGGCAGGTGAAAAGCTGAAGGAAGTAGGAGACTTCTGTTACTTAGGAAGCAGAATAACCAGTGATGGACGAAGCAAAGAGGATATTAAAAGTAGGTTGGCTCAGGCAAAGAAAGCATTTCTACAAAAAGGGAATCTGCTGACATCGAATATAGATTTAGGTATTAGGAAGTCATTTTTGAAAGCCTTTGTCTGGAGCGTGGCACTCTATGGAAGTGAAACTTGGACTATTGGTGCAGCAGAAAAGAGGAGAATTGAAGCATTTGAAATGTGGTGTTACAGGAGAATGATGAAGATCAGATGGGTAGATAGGGTTACAAACAAAGAGGTATTAAGACGAGTGGGAGAGGAGAGATGTTTCTGGCGACTGCTAATGAAGAGAAGAGATAGGTTGGTAGGACACATACTAAGACACCCAGGAATAGCAAGCTTAGTTATGGAAGGAAGGGTCGAGGACAAAAACTGTATGGGTAGACCAAGGTTAGAATATGTTAAACAGATTGCCTCCGATGTAGGGTGTCGGAGCTATGTAGAGATGAAACGATTAGCTCAGGACAGGGAGGCATGGAGAGCTGCATCAAACCAGTCAAAAGACTGAAGACTCAAACAACAACAGAGGTTTCTGATTTATTTCGGCTGCATTCCAGTATTTTTGTTTTACATTTATTAATTTTCATCATGAATTCTTTCCGTAAGACGGAGTCCATACCATTCAAAAACTCATTCAAATCCTCAGGCTTGTCGGCCAAGATGACGATGTCATCAGCAAATCTCAGAGTTGAAATTATTTCTCCTTGAATCTTCACTCCCACTTTACAGTTTTCTCTAATTTCCTTCATTGCTTGTTCAATGTAAAGATTGAAAAGTATGGGTGATAAGTTGCAGCCTTGCCTTACACCTTTCTGAATACCAGCTTCTCTCTCATGTCCTTCAACTCGAATGACTACTGTCTGGTTTCTGTATAGATTGTATATCACCCTCCTATCCCTGTACTTTATTCCAATCGATTTCAAAATGTCAAACAATTTAGTCCAATCAACGTTATCAAAAGCCTTTTCTAAGTCTACAAAAGCCATGAACGTTCTCTTATCTTTCCTTATTCTACCTTCCAAAATCAGCCTAAGACTTAGTACAGCTTCCCTTGTTCCTACATTTCTCCTGAAACCAAACTGGTCTTCACCCAACTCCGTTTCTATCTGGCTTTCAATCCCCTTGTAAATTATTCTAGACAGGATCTTTGAAGCATGAGTAATCAAGCTGATTGTACGGTAATCTTCACATCTGTCAGCTCCCACTTTCTTTGGTATAGGGATGATTACATTCTTCTTGAAATCAGGGGGTACCTCACCTGTCTCATAAATCCTACACACCAAGTGAAATAACCTGATCAGACCTTCATCTCCTATGCAGCGTAGCAACTCAATCGGTATATCATCTATGCCTGGTGCTTTGTTCCTGCTTAAGTCTTCCAAAGCTCTATCAAATTCTGATCTCAATATTAAATCTCCTTTCGCATCCACATCAATTTCCTCCTCCCTTTCCAATACATGATTCTCAATCTCCTTTCCCTTATACAAACTCTCTGTGTAAGCTTTCCATCTCTCAAGCTTTTCTTCCCTATCTGTTAGAGGCTTTCCATTTGTGTCCTTAATATTACAGCATTTAGTCTTCTTTTCCCCAAAAGTATTCTTAATCCTTCGATAAGCTGTGTCTACTTTTCCTAATTTCAGACAATTTTCTATACCTGCACATTTCTCTTTCAACCATTCTTCTTTCGCTTCCTTGCACTTCTTGTTAACCTCATTTCTCAGAAGTCTGTATTCTGCTTTCCCCTTTTCGTCTCTTACATTCTTGTGTTTCCGCCTTTCATCCATCAATTCTAGTATATCCTGAGTGATCCACGGTTTTCTACCTATTCTTTCTTTCCTACCATTGTTTTCATCTGCGGATTTTGTTATTTCATTCTTCAAAAGTGCCCATTCGTCTGCAATTGAAGTTTGATTTTGGGTTTTTCATTAGTCCTTCCTTTATACTCTTCTTGAATCTTTCGTTTACATCCTTCTCTTTCAGTCTGTCTGAAATCTAAATTTGTATTTAACAACGTCTAGCTCTGGTAGAACACCTTCAAGAATCTATTCACTCAGATCGTGGTATGATTTGATCATTAACCCAACAAACAATTGTATCAGGAGAAGGAATTGGTCTATATCTAATGCTACCTACTGAAAGCAAAGATTGCATTGTAAAAGAAATGAATTTATTATATAAAACAAGTATAGCAAAATTAATAATAATAATAAGTTTAAAATTTAAATTGGAGCGTTGCGATTTTAATATTACCGACAGAAAATTACGTGAAAACGGAGTCTGATAGATTATTGATTTTACTCTTATTCCCAAGCTATGAAGTTACTGAAATATGAAATATAAAACAAAGAGAAATGAGTGATTGCGTATTTCTGCGTCATTCGCGCTTACCACTGGAAATTGCCAAAGCATTTCCCTCGTACTGGATGATGCTGTGTGCTTCCCACAGTCTCCTGGACGTCGACATCTCCGTCGATATTTGATGATATACTTGTAGATTTGGTGACTTTATGGTCCTAACAACGGACCCATACCCTCGTACAACCAAACTGGTTAAGTTTTAAACAGATAGTTCTCCACTCCACGGAACATTGGAGCGACACACACTTGCAACCGAACTAGTCAAGTCTTTCACAGATTGTCCCCACTCCAAGGAACATCGGAGCGACTCCCGCGTGCAAACATACTCGGCAAGTTCTACACAGATTGTCCCCGCTCCTCGGAACATCGGACGATATATGCCCCTGTCGGCTCCCCACTCCAGTCCCGACTTCCAGCTTACGTGGTCTCCACTGATTGGCTGCTCCCCACGCTCTCCTTCCCCTTCTCTGGCTCATTTTACACGGCGCGCGGATGATGAAGTCGATTTCCGTTCCATCTATCCGCCTTTTCTTGACGCTGCAACCCCGCTTGCGTATTACTTCTTGACAAGAATCAGCCCGTATCTGAATTTCCAGTGAGTCATGTCTCTCATAATATCCTAACTGACGAAACTCCGTAAAATTCCGTAATCACATAATTTTCTATGATATTGTCGTTCGTAATAATTTGCTTGATAGCGTTTTCTATGACATAGAAAACCTATCTGTATGCTTATATTTTTTATAAAATGCTCCGAAAATACCTTAATAATAATTCTAATAAATTAATAATAATAATAAATTAACATGAAAAATTCTCTTGGCTGAACAATTTGCCGCGTAAATAAATATAGAATGGCTTCCTACTGACTTATGCCAGTGGCATAAAACCCCTCGAAAAACACGTTACACTATTAGTGTGTGTTATCTGTAATTCAGGTGAGGACCGCATACGATCAATTTCAAGTAGTTCCTTCTTTTACTACCAAATGCTACCATCAACAACATGTAGCTGTGAACTTGGCTACTAGATGCCACCACCTGGTGGCGAACGTTGGAATTTAATAGAGCGCTAATCAAATCAAACTTTCAAATTTAGCTTCACACAAGTGTAATTAGTGGAAGGTTCTTTTACATGCCATAAATTTATGACATGGTCCACCAGCTTTTCTTCCCGTCCGAAGGAAGGCATACTGAGGGATTTTTAATGCTGTTAAAAAATCCAAGGACTTCGGCCGGGTTTGAACCCGCCGCCTTGGGCATAAAAAGATTAGAGCAATTTACGGAGAATCCTCCGCTGTTGATATGGATATTGTTTCAAGCTGAGAAGAAAAATTGCCTTCCATCACTGACGGCTATTCACCGGAAAACATTTTAACTCCTCGGGTTCCAAAGGATAAGTATGTAAAATTTGGTTGAGATTGGTGAAACGGTGTAGATTTTTGCCAAAGGGTAAGTATACAAATTTTGGTTCAGATCGGTGAATCGGTGTAGATTTGTATAAATAGCAGACAGACGGACAAACAAACAGGCAAACATTGAGCTTTATATAGATAGATAGATAGAAGATAGATGATGGCACTTTTTGAGGATTCAGCCAGCTCCCGGGCTGAATACCTAACAGACTACAAAGTAACAAAGGTTAATAGACTATACACAAGCTCGAATACACGGGGCTGAAATAACCACGATATCCGAGACCTTAAATGAAACAACACCAACAACGGTGGTTGGTTCCTCAGTTTAGGGGCTGCGACAACACGGTCATGTAGCACCGTGTACTTTGGGTGTGTGTAGAATCTGTCTGATAACCGGTGTTAATTGTGATGGCTGTATTAGAGTGTGTATTCTGTACTTTAAGAAAGGACTGCAGACGATCAATTTCAAGTAGTTCCTACTTTTGTTACCAAATGCTACCGTCCACAGCACCTAGCTCTGAACTTGGCTACTAGCGGCTTCGCTGGCGTAGTTGGTAGCATGCTGAACTGCTGTGCCCAAGATAGCGGGTTCAAACCCGGTCGAAGTCGTCAAATTTTTTTAAGAGCGTTAAAATTATTCAGTGCGCCTTCCTTCGGAGGGGAAGTAAAGCTGGCGGTCCCATGTCATAGATTTATGGCACGTAAAAGATCTTTCCACAGACTAAACTCGTGCGAAGCTAAATTTCTAGGTTAGATTTCGTTGGAAAGCTCTATCAAAGTTCCAACGTTCACCACTAGGTATCAGTGACATCTGGTAGTGAAAGTTGGAACTACTTGAAATTGAACGGAATTTGTAGCTTGAAGTAGATACAACCTACTACCTCTGGCGAGCCGAACATGTCCTCGGACACTCCCGGCACTAACAGCCATACGATAAATACATAAATCTGTAAATAAAATAATTGTATTGCCCTTTAGGCCTACATTTATTCTTAAATCGATCAATACGATTGCTGTTCAATACTATAGATTGATCGTTAGTTTTCAATCAATCGTTATCAATTTACGATATTAGTGCAAGAATGAAACTCCAGTAATGATCGATATTTAATATCGATATTTGATATCGGTTATTGCCTTAAGTTTGCTTTGGCTTGCTATTATTGGCTAAAATCCAATATTCGCTGCTATTGGTTTAGCCAGCGTCCCAACATGGCGTCACTCGGTTTAATTTGATCTTCAGTCTCATGTCTTTTTCGCCTAGCTGTTAATAACTGTATATTATAGTCTATTATTTGAATATCAGAACCTACTTGTACTTCAATGTGATGTAACAATGCAAGTAATACGGTTTTGTTTGTTCATTAGGGCCCTGTCCTGATATACTGTGGTTTTATTTGAATTTTTTGAGGGAAAGCAAAAACAGTGGCCTGTTCTGTTTTGTTTCACAGGCAATGAGATACCGTTCTTAAACTATGCTCAACTGCAGTGCATCTTCGAGTGTATCACAGCTATTCAACAGTGAGATCGGATACGTGCTGTATAATGGTACTCTGAATGAAGGTAATGTATTTTACGTTTTTTTAGGTTATGTAAGAGCCCTGGTGACTCGGTATGCAAGGTGTTAGATTCACAACTGGAAGGACTGGATTTGATTCCTGCTAGTGGGGGAGATTTTTAAACTGCCCTCCGCTATCAGGTGAACCCTGGTCAACTCACTCAGCCAGCTGTAAAATAAAAAAAATGAGCAGCCAATCTGAGGGATTTCCTCTGGTTGAGGCGCCGTGATTAATTCTTTACGAGAGGGTTTCACGACATGAAATAAAAGGCAAAACTATTGGCCTGGATAAAGATTGTTGATGCGTGACAAAAACTAGGGGTGTTATCCATTAGCTAACGCTATCAATCCACGATTGGTCTAGGCAAAACCATTGTGAAACTCTCTTGTGAAGTTTTACCGCGCCGTGTACTCCTTAGTAGGGATAGACGCGACTGAAGCCTGGAATCGAGAGCGTCGACTCCGAACACCGGGCTCGGTTCGCATGAAGCCTCGTGACTCCAAGGTAACCTAATGCGTATTGCGGGACAGCAGGGTCGCTATGCATGAAGCCTCGCGACTCCAAGCTAACGTACCTCACAGTGCGCTAGCATGTCAAAGCTCGGGCAATACAATGTAAGATCCTGCACGGCCACGGTCGACTTCCTTCCCTCATCCTTTCTCCGTCCCTTCCTTAACAACAAGACCCAATCTTGTGGTCGTCTGGGCGATCGGCTTGTCACCATCCCCAGTTGTAGCCGACAACATGACTTCAGCTCCCAGGCACCGTCCTTGCGATGGTAGAGGTCAGATCCTCCGCACAGTCCAGGGGTGAAGCCGACCTGGGATGGTAAGCGATAAGAAAAAGCAAGTTCCATATGGGATAGTAAGTCACGTCCAGTCTATGAACGACACCACCTGCTTCATCTACCTTTTTTTCTCATGTGTCACGGGTGCAGACTGTGTCGCACAATGGACTTGGCCATGTTTTACTGCCGGATGTTCTTCCTGATACCAACCCTATGGGGAGGGATGTATTCACTATTGCAGAGTAATCTGTCAGTCAGAATATATTATTAACTTACTGTTAACAAATCTTGTAATCTTATACTCTATGCCGGTGTTTTGTTTTATGTAATTTTATGCAATTAAGTCCAAATTATTGACTATTTGAAAGTTTTGTCGTCATATTACAGGGTCTTTTTATATGCTTGGCAAGGACGTTCTCGCTCATGTGCTCCGCTAGTGACGGCTCAGTTTCCGGCACCGTGTGCGCATATGTACGGCAGAATACGGTGCTTAAAATCAGTATTATGCATTTTTACTCACTATGTTTACAGTAGATGCTGAAAATGTTCCTCACCCGCTGCCAAACATAAATGGCATCTCCTTATGAAGTTTGCGGTCACTCCTGTTAATTTAGCTTCAGTAAGGAAATAACGATCCTTACGTCTATTTCTATTGTTTACTGAACCTGTACATTTGAATCTCTTCGGGAATGTCACTCTAAAATTTTGTCATGTTCTAGTGCACGATTTTCTACACTTTATGTACGTATTGTGCAGATGTACACGTTCACGTAATGAATATTTCACATAAGGCATTATAGCACTATACACAATCACTATAAAACACTATACAATACGATAAACAGTACACAGTAGCTTTATAAAACACCCAATTAGCTCGGAGCACACACGTCTACTGCAACAAAAGCGTGGGAATACGGTCGGAGACCGCGCGCGCCAACCTGTAACAGCCGGCTATTGGCCGGGGACCGCCACCCAAGGTCGAGTGGAATCGCCTTGCAAAGCAAAAATAAAGACCCTGTATATTATTATTGCTATTGGGGATGCGAATGAAGAGTGCTGCCATCTGTTGGCTTAATCTGAACTAAATGGTGGGAGTGGTAGGAGTATCTTTCACCATCGAGTTAGTAAATAGTGGGTTCTTATTTTTTAACTGTGTCTTTGACTGTTCACATTGTTTACAGAGATATCCTACGTTTTGATTTGGTTCTTTCAGCATGTTCTGTAAGCTTGAGTGAAATTCCTAGTACCAGTAAGTTAAACACAGTAAATGTCACGTGAACTGTTCTGTTTAGTTTTCCGGCCGTAGCTACCCATAAGATCAGAAGGGAAGCATGGATAACATCTATAAGCCGTTCAACACTTGATGGAAAACCTTGGGTTCCTACCAGTAATTCCAGAATCTGAAGTAGACACTTTATTGATGGAACACCTACCAGAGACCCTGATAGCCCTGGGCATAAACCTACTTTACATAAGTACCAGGAAGATCTAATGAGGACGAAACTCAGAGGAAACTAATTATCAGGTACAAGAGGAGGAAAGGAAGACAAAGTGTAGCCTAATGCAAGAAAACATTAATTCTGTTCCAGAATCACAATCTCCCCAAACTGTTTGTAGTATGGGTATTCAGACTGATGATTTACCATTTTCATATGGCCAGGAGAATGTAAATGTACTATTTTGTAATTTAAATTTGCCCAGTAATAATTCAAAATGTGATTCAGAAACTCTGACAATGTTAACAGTACCTAACAGTGATAAGAATGTAATGACTGATACGTGTTTCAAGAGAGAATGTTGTGTTGGAGTTGACCTCATACAAGTAAAAAAATCATTTTCTGGCTACGAGTCTGTGGAGGGCAATGGAAATAGTTTGCTTGACATAGCTGGTGTAAAAATCCCAGTCTTCCAGGTTTTGTTCTCTCTTTTACCTACTATAAGTCACAAATGCACTCTTACCAAACAAAATATGTTATTACTTTATCTAATGAAAATGAAACTTGGTTTGGCTTTCTCTGCTATTGCAATTATTTTTAGGTACCCAGCATCAGCTAAATTTCAGTTTGTTTTGCACCACATCTATCAAAAAACAATAGGTTGGATTCTCTGGCCACAAAGGTTCAGTATCGGAAAGACTATGCCTAATTCTTTCAAGACCCACTATGAAAATTGTACATGCTTTATTGACTGCACTGAAATACATTGTGAGAGGCCAATTAGTGTTCGACAGAGAATTCTAATGTTTTCACACTACAAAAATGGTTTCACTGTGAAATTTCTTGTGGCAATTGCACATTCTGGTTTTATTTTTTTCTTTCTAGATGCTATGGAGGTAGAGCCACTGATAGCTATATTACAGTTAATTCTGGTCTGCTTGCCTGGTGATGTTTTAATGTCTGATTTATGTCTTTAATCATCATAAATGATTTTGCCAGCTGATCATACATTCCAGTTTTTAGTGTCTTAATTTTGTGTGGCTTAATACTGGCAGAAATTCTGATGTTTCTCTTCTTGTGCCAATGTTTACATTGTGATTGAGATTATTGTAAACATTGCAATTTGAATTTTCTGTGTTTTACTTAGGCTACTGTACTTTAACATTGGTCTCATAGAACTGTTGCACTTCCTTTGGTATATATATAAAATATTAAAAGTATCTACAGTAAGAGAATTCTTTATTCTTACCTTGATGTTAGTATTTTAAGCTCTCTTCCTTTTCTCAAAGTAGAATTCCTAAAATACTGAGAACTCCATACAATTTTCTTAAAGCCCACATGATTAACAGTATTTGGCATTGTTGATTAATTCCAACTACACGTATTCATAACACACGACAGCTGATATGTTATTCTTGTGTTTCTCCTACCAGTGAATAATCGTCTCTTCCGCTAGGGGCGCTGCGGTCGAAAATTTGCTGTTACGCACGGTCCCTGTTTTCAATAATGGGTAACTTAATAAAGGTTGCAATATTATTGCCTACTCTATGTACTCAATGTTATTTGTTTTTATGTAATCGCAGTTCATATTGGTGATTTTTAAAAGTATTTTTCCGAATCTCTCATTCTTCTTTCTCCATTAGGGTCTTCTGAGGACCACAAACCAATTTCAATGTTTAGTCCTTTGTTGTTCTTTTTTCTTCCTCCAGTGCTCCTTCATCTGTTCGCTGTGTCTCTTCTTTTTCTCTTCTGACCATTTTGAGCCTGTTTTCTTATATTGCCTTCCTTCGAGTCCTTCCATTCCCAATATCCCTGATGCAATTTTAAAGAAATGTGCAGAAAATATAATAAATCCACTTACGCACTTAATAAACAGTTCAATTCTCTCAGGAACTTACCCGGATATTTTGAAGTTATCAAAAGTAATTCCAGTGCACAAAAACGGTTCAAAAGATGAATTAGATAACTATCGTCCTATTACCTTACCAACTGGTATTGCAAAAATTGTGGAAAAAATTATGTATAAGAGACTGATAAGTTTCATAGAAAAAAATAAAATATTATCAAACTCACAACATGGATTTAGAACGGAAAAATCTACACAGACAGCAATTTACGAATGTAGTAATAGTATACTGAAATTAATTGACAATAAGGAACATGTAACTGGCCTATTCTTGGATTTATCGAAAGCATTTGATGTTGTTGACCATAAAATCCTCCTTACCAAACTAAATCAATATGGTGTTAGAGGTCTAGCTAATAAATGGATAGAGTCTTACTTAACAAGGCGTAAACAAATAGTAAGCTTGAGACACAAGGATGATGGAACCAAATTACTTAATGAAACATTGTCCAATGAGGGAATTATTGAATTTGGAGTACCCCAGGGATCGGTTTTGGGCCCACTACTCTTTCTTCTATATATCAATGATATAACACAGAACGTTCATTCACATAAGGAAATTTTGTTTGTGGACGATACAACACTCGTAATATAAGGTGAAACTAAACAGGTCATACAGCAGTCTGCTGACTCCGTTACAGGAGAGTTAACCAAATGGTCACAAGATAATCGCCTCATAATAAACTATAAAAAGACAGTATGTCTAAATTTCCACACTATACAGAATAGGAATCCTGCGATGCCCAATATAACATTAAATGGTCATCAAATAGAAAATAAATCAGAAACAAAGTTTTTAGGACTATGGATACAACAAGACTTGAAATGGAATAAACATATACAATATCTGAATACTAAACTGAACTCGATGTGCTTTGCGTTACGTATTTTGAAAACCTGCACTAGCATGCACACATTAAGAAATACTTATTTTGCTTATTTCCATTCATACTTAAGATATGGGATCATATTTTGGGGTATGTCGCCAGATGTACTAAGCACGTTTAGGATACAAAAGAGGGCGATTAGAATTATGGCAAATGTAAACTCTAGAGAATCATGTAGACCTCTGTTTAAAGATTTAAACATTCTCCCACTGCCCTGCATATATATCTTTGAAAGTATTATGTTTTTTAAAAAGAATTTAATGAATAAAGATGTTTTTCTTAAAACAAACAATGATGTTCATAGGCATAACACAAGACAAAATCAAAACATTCATATTTCACACACACACACAAGCATATATCAAAAAGGAACTTTTCACACTGGAGTTAAATTATACAATAAACTACCCCAGTATATAAAACTGGCCCCAAAAATAAAAACCTTTGATAGAATGTTGAAAGCTTATCTGCAGTGCCATTGTTTTTACTCAGTAGTTGAATATTTTAGCGTATAGGAGTGATGGAATCTATAACTATATTTTACTTTTTTAATTTAATTTTAATACCTAGCTGTATGTTGTTGTATTTATAGAATTAAGATTTCATATTATGATAATAGAGTGAGGTGTAAATAGTTGTGCAATAAGATTGTATCTATTAAGATTTGCTATTATAATAAGTTATAAATAGTTATAATCTTAGTAATATATACCTGTTAGTTCTTTTATTTTATGCATGTAAATTCTGACGTGTCCTATATCAAAAATGTATTGAATGCATGTATTTGATCAAATGGAATTAATAAAAATCTATCTATCTATCTATCTACCTTTTTTTGAAAATTTCTCTCTCTAGTGCATCTTCTTCTCTTACATTGTTTCTTTCTAAATCTTTCTTTACCTCTTGAAACCAGGCTGTTGTCGATTTCTTTTTCCAAAGATATTTAAAAATCTGTTTGGTTAACCTGCTATTATTCATTCTATATAAATGTCCGAAAAATAACAATCGCCTCTTCTTTATTATCTCCGTTATGTTTTGAATGATCCAATATATTTCTTCGTTACATCTTAATTTCCAAAACTCTGTAGTTCTTAATGGACCGAGAATTTTGCATAGGCTATAATTTTTCTTTCTGATACTTCTAATTTTTCCAATTTATAATTTAGTATTAGACATTCACTGGCATATAAGCATTCTGGTTTAATTACTGTTCTATAGTGCTGTATTTTCAATTTCTTAGATAAACATTTTTTATTATAGATATTCCTGGTTATGCTCTTTGAATCTTGTGCACTCTTTCTTCTACAGCAGATTTTTCTAAGCCATTCTTCTGAATTATTTCCCCCAAATATTTGAACTTATCTACCCTCTTAATTTGACCAATTTTTGTTATTAGGGTTTCTGGAGCATTTTTAATATTTGTAATAAATGTTGCTTTTTCTACAGAAATCTCTAAACCTGTTTTATTGGCTACCTCTTCTAATAGATCGATTTGTACTGTTGCACGAGCTACGTTTTCAGAAAGAATCTTCAGCAAATGCCTGACAATTTACTTTGTTTTTTCTTCCTAGTGTTATAAGTGATATATTCTGCTCTTCCAATTTCATATTCTAAATTCGTACTATTTTTTTTCCAGGATACAATTATTGAATAGGAGTGGAGATAAACCATCACCTTGCCTTACTCATGCATTCATTTTGAATGGTTTTCCCGAAATGTTACCTTTGAGTGTCTGTGAGGGTTTCACGGATTAGGTTTGCCAGTTTAGATTTAACTCCAAATTCTCTGATTACTTTATTTAGAGTTTCCCTGTCGACAGAATAAAAAGCCTTTTTAAAATCTATGAATGTCACTATTATGGCTCATTATTATTATTATTATTATTATTATTATTTACAATATATGTACCAAATTGTTGTAATATTACATTTTAGGCAGGATGTTTTAATCATAATATACACAATATCAGTAACAATTACACCAACAACATTAATAACCCCTGGCAGTACAGCCCATGAAGGGCCTAGGCCTACCAAGCGACTACTGCCCAGATAATTAAGGGTGACGCGTGATCAGCGCATCGGGTCCCCTCGGCCGTTAATCTTGCTTTACGTGATCGGGGCGCTGCCTCACTGTCAGACAGCTACTCAATTGTCCTCACGAGGCTGATTGCACCCCGTTCCAGCCTTCACGTCAGTTTCTAAAATCCCTGACTGAGCCGGGAATCTAACCCGGGGCCTCCGGGTGAGAGGCAGGCGCGCTACCCCAACACCACGGGGCCGGCACCAACAACATTACTGATGGTAATAACCCGAAGCAATCTTTCATGTTTGCTGGCTAATAATCCATTCATCGTAACACAGGGTATCAAGGGAGGAACGTCCAGGGGGTGTCAACCAGATAGGGATCATTTGGCACCATCGGTGTAGTAGCACGTGCCAGTCGTATGGAGCGCTGTATATCGTGTATATCGTGTTGCCAACATATGCATGATACAACGTTGTAATTAAATTGCAAACATATCACTATATTTAGTCAATAAATATACACATAATTCCTAATTGACATTTCCTTGCAATTATCTTGCTCACAGACGATAATTACGGCACTTATCATTAAATAAACATTATTTTTGTCGGTTGGCGGCATTGCCTTTCCGCACACTACTTCTGTTCTGTTCAAACATGGCGGTGTATTTACATTTCCTGTACATTACAGCAATATTTCTTCCCCAGAGTTTTCGATTGATTTCGCCTTAAATAGGGGCCGATAACGTAGATGTTAGGCCCCTTACAGCAACAATTATCAATATCAATCACCTTAAATACATGTGTTTCTTGATGTTCTGTGAAAAAGAAGTGCCGTAATCTTGGCGTTTTCAATTGGATGTAACCTGTAAACCAGTACCGGTATTTCCATTTCTGTTGTAAGTACCGATAATGCATTATGTATTATTAAATTACTTAATTACTTAATTATTAAATTATTATTAAACTGATATTATCGATAGGATTCTTATGAGAGCCATGCATTATTATTTGTGGACTTCCGTAGTCGTAGAAAGCTAGATTTAATGACTTTAGCCTAATTTAATTATTTTTTTGTTAGATTTTGTATTTCATGTTTTCTGTACCTCATTCTGTATATTTTGTATGTAGGTTATGGGAAAACATCACTCAGAATCTTGTGTTCTTGGCTGCAAAAGTAGAGGTTGGAGATACGCTCCTTTCATCGCTTCTCAGTCGATGACTCAAGGTATGTATCAATAATTAGGCTATTCTGTAATTATTTAGTCAGATTCCTTTGATGGCACTTTTTAAATTAAATTTAAAGTGATGATCCTCACGTCCTACATGGAGTAATCGCCACTGGGAGGGAGTATGGAACAACAACGCTCAGGACAGCTTCTGTCAGTGCGGGGAATCAAATCTCCAACCTCCAGAGTTGCTGCAGCCCCCCATTGGGGGCGCTATGCTCCCAGTTTATATCTTGGTTTAGAGTTCCCACATTTCTATACTCACGGCAGTGTCCACATGAAAACTCCACAAACAATACGATCTTGAAAAGGAAGCGTGCTAAAGCTTGAAAATGTGACGCATCTTGTTCTGCCCCTCGCTCTGAGCACTATACCGCTGTTGTGTGTTCAGAAACAGTCAGCAATGCTGTGATCATCCTACAGTCAGCTCTCAGCTGTAACTGTTTAAAAAGAAAATTAATTGATTTGTAAAATAGTCTTTGGGACTACCTTTCCCGCCCTCTTGATAACCTCTGTCTCGCTGTCACTGGCAGTACTTGTAACTACAGTAGTTCTACATCTCAGCCCTAGATGGGTGAAGTGTGACCTTCACCGCCCAGAGTAGAATGCACTGTTTTATTAAACCATTCATTAATTTTGTACACTTGAATTAATCGTACAGCATGTGGGCTGTAACATGTAGGCCTACAATGACTACGATGCGACTAACATAACCTAATCAATTTGTAAGCGACTTGAAGTGTTCGAAACTTGTAATTACTGTCTAATTAGGTCTACTCACTCGGCCAATCTGAAAACTGCCATGTTTAAGTATTTTTTTTTAGTAAGATCTCTTGATCCAAAACCTGACTTAATGAAGCTAGTTATTTTTATAATAATAAATTTATTAAAGCACAAAATATGCAGTATGAAATTACAACTAGTTTGAACAGAACTGAGACAGAGATAACCTCCTCTGCCCACACCACATCACGTGGTATCGATCACATCTTCTACCACATAGGGCACATACACAATTTAAGTCTGGCTGATGAAATCTTCTGTTACGGTATTACACACTTTGAAGTGGAAACCATGTACCGAGAATCTCGTTACCAGGTGCCTCAGCTCGTAGGAGCTCTCTGTCCAGTCCCGTGATGTCATCGCATCAGTCGCGTAAAATTCTTGCCAGATGCTATCTTTCTTAGACTTCATTTCCTGAACTAGTGTCTCAAAACCATGTGTTGTTGGCAAAAGCATCTGCAGTCTCAGTTCTTCAACAAAGGGAAGCTCACTTGAGAGTTCATAAACCAAACGAGAAAGAGTAAATCGGAAGAGGCATAAGACATGTGGTTCAATTTTGTTTTTTGTGTGGGGTGAGGTATACCTCCCACCTACACCCACTCCCCAAATATCAAGCTGGAGGAATTTTGGGTATTAATGACCCATGTGGACTCACATGTGGATTAGTTACATTAATCATAGGTTTAAAATTTTAGTTATTTATTGAAAGGTGAGGGTGGCAGTCCTATGGGTTGGATCAATCATAGATGTCCATTACATTAATAAATAGCTTCTGTGTTTTACTAAAATAAAGGTAGCGCTAAATGAACATAGAACGAGCGATAACATTCTCTATAATAGATGAATTAGCCAAAATACCTTATGAAACGATGAGAAATAAATCAAGGAGCGATGTTTTAATAGATGTTTCCTCCTCTGCCGTCAGTGACCCACCCAGCCATCCCAAATAGGATCACAGCATATAGGCTATAGGCTAGCGAAAATTACAGCTGTGGGTGCCATTGTTCAAATCAATCATCTTCAAAACAGTACCATAACAGTACTGCCAAACAAAGAAGTGCCCAGTTTAGTCTCTAGTGCGCAGCACTCGGTTCACTGCTCTTAATTAGGCTAGTGTGTGCAATATTTTCACTTCTCTGTAATGATTCTTTTTCCCCCATGGCTGAAATGAGTTATTTTTGTTATATGCTCTGTAATTATTATGCAGTATATCGCTCCGCTGTAATAAATATGTATTAATTTTTTCGTACAACATTGGTTTTGATAATGGTTACAGCCTAACGCATCCCGATGAACTTCTTTTTTTGATCAACAGTGATTTTGTATCCCAGTTCTTTTTATCAACAGTGATTTGGTATCTCGCATGTTGGCAGGAATGTGTGCGCCTTGGTGCGTGCTGCTAGAGTGAGCGATGATGACAGTTGAACGAGATGCAAGCGCTGTCGAAACATGGCAGCCGTTTTTAAAATATCAATAAATAGAAAAACATATTTACGTACTTGAGCACATCATGAGGTTTGGTAGTGATCAGGGTTCCTAATTTTAATATGTAATATCGCCCAGAAGATGAAACAAGGACACAAGGTATGTAAAAGTTACATTCATGTCTGCTGCAAGTATAATCCGCATTCCACTTACATTCAGAATTAAGGTAGCACTGAATGAAAGTAGAACGAGCGATAACATTCTCTATAAGGGGCCGATTATATTCTTGGTAATTAGTGTCGATGATTTTCTGTAACAGCGAGATGGATACAAGACAAATATAATTGGTTTATTGTATGCCAAAGTAATGGTTGATATAGGCTAGCTAGTATATTTATTCTCACATGTTACTTTACCTAGGTATTAATTCTGAATGAAAGTAGAACGCAGCTTATACACTTGCATCAGACATGAATGTGACTTTTACATACCTTGTCTCCTTGTTTCATCTTCTGGGCGATATTACGTAGGCCTATTGAAATTAAGAACCCTGGTCACTACTGCACATCATATATGTGCTAAAGTACGGGGCGCCAGGAAATGTTCTCTGCAGATGCGAGAGGTTGCGTCATCAGTTTAGTTCGCAGCACGGTGTCCCTGATAGGGCGAAGGCCACGTGTGTGGGCTGTGAGCTGTCGAAATCGTCAGTGCGTATAGTTAGATTATTGGAAGAGTGCAACAGTATGTTATGAATGGCTGGGTGAGTATAAAGTTTACTGTTTGTTATGATACAAGCGACAGCCGTGCTACCAACGTAACTGGTGACTTAATCTCTCGCAGCAGCTTGTAGGCACTGCGGACAACATTCCCTGGCGCCCAGTATGTAAATATGTGTTTCTATATTTTGCTCTTTTAAAAACGGCTGCCATGTTCCGACAGCACTTGCATCTCATTCAACTGTCAACAAAGTCCACTCTAGCGGCACACACTGAGGCGCACAAATTGTTGCCAACATGTGGGATACAAAATCACTGTTGATAATAAAAAGTGGCATACAAAATCACTGTTGATAGATAGATAGATAGATAGATAGATAGATTAGATTTTTATTAATTCCATTTGATCAAATACATGCATTCAATACATTTTTGATATAGGACACGTCAGAATTTACATGCATAAAATAAAAGAACTAACAGGTATATATTACTAAGATTATAACTATTTATAACTTATTATAATAGCAAATCTTAATAGATACAATCTTATTGCACAACTATTTACACCTCACTCTATTATCATAATATGAAAACTTAATTCTATAAATACAACAACATACAGCTAGGTATTAAAATTAAATTTAAAAAGTAAAAATATAGTTATAGATTCCATCACTCCTATACGCTAAAATATTCAACTACTGAGTAAAAACAATGGCACTGCAGATAAGCTTTCAACATTCTATCAAAGGTTTTTATTTTTGGGGCCAGTTTTATATACTGGGGTAGTTTATTGTATAATTTAACTCCAGTGTGAAAAGTTCCTTTTTGATATATGCTTGTGTGTGTGTGTGAAATATGAATGTTTTGATTTTGTCTTGTGTTATGCCTATGAACATCATTGTTTGTTTTAAGAAAAACATCTTTATTCATTAAATTCTTTTTAAAAAACATAATACTTTCAAAGATATATATGCAGGGCAGTGGGAGAATGTTTAAATCTTTAAACAGAGGTCTACATGATTCTCTAGAGTTTACATTTGCCATAATTCTAATCGCTCTCTTTTGTATCCTAAACGTGCTTAGTACATCTGGCGACATACCCCAAAATATGATCCCATATCTTAAGTATGAATGGAAATAAGCAAAATAAGTATTTCTTAATGTGTGCATGCTAGTGCAGGTTTTCAAAATACGTAACGCAAAGCACATCGAGTTCAGTTTAGTATTCAGATATTGTATATGTTTATTCCATTTCAAGTCTTGTTGTATCCATAGTCCTAAAAACTTTGTTTCTGATTTATTTTCTATTTGATGACCATTTAATGTTATATTGGGCATCACAGGATTCCTATTCTGTATAGTGTGGAAATTTAGACATACTGTCTTTTTATAGTTTATTATGAGGCGATTATCTTGTGACCATTTGGTTAACTCTCCTGTAACGGAGTCAGCAGACTGCTGTATGACCTGTTTAGTTTCACCTTTTATTACGAGTGTTGTATCGTCCGCAAACAAAATTTCCTTATGTGAATGAACGTTCTGTGTTATATCATTGATATATAGAAGAAAGAGTAGTGGGCCCAAAACCGATCCCTGGGGTACTCCAAATTCAATAATTCCCTCATTGGACAATGTTTCATTGGTTCCATCATCCTTGTGTCTCAAGCTTACTATTTGTTTACGCCTTGTTAAGTAAGACTCGATCCATTTATTAGCTAGACCTCTAACACCATATTGATTTAGTTTGGTAAGGAGGATTTTATGGTCAACTACATCAAATGCTTTCGATAAATCCAAGAATAGGCCAGTTACATGTTCCTTATTGTCAATTAATTTCAGTATACTATTACTACATTCGTAAATTGCTGTCTGTGTAGATTTTTCCGTTCTAAATCCATGTTGTGAGTTTGATAATATTTTATTTTTTTCTATGAAACTTATCAGTCTCTTATACATAATTTTTTCCACAATTTTTGCAATACCAGTTGGTAAGGTAATAGGACGATAGTTATCTAATTCATCTTTTGAACCGTTTTTGTGCACTGGAATTACTTTTGATAACTTCAAAATATCCGGGTAAGTTCCTGAGAGAATTGAACTGTTTATTAAGTGCGTAAGTGGATTTATTATATTTTCTGCACATTTCTTTAAAATTGCATCAGGGATGCCATCAATGCCAGCACAGAATTTATTTTTTAGCTCTTTTATAACTATTCTTACCTCTTCACTTGTGACATGATTTATAAATAAAGAATCACTGCATATATTTATTTTATTATTAGAATTTAGTGTATTTACCTGTGATTTATTTAATAATTTTTGCGGAATTTCCAGAAAATAGTCATTAAAAGTGTTTGCTATTTCCTCTGGATTATTAATCACTTTATTATTTCTGGTCAGTGTAATGTTCCTTTGTATTTTAGCATATTTTCCAGTTTCTTTCTTTATTACGGACCACATAGCCCTGTTTTTATTAGATGATTGGGAAATAAAATTATCATTATGCATTTTCTTTGCTAGTCTTATTACCTTATTTAATATGCTAGTGTATTTTTTGTAGTATAAATTGAATTCAGGTGTTGTGTGGTATTGTTTATATAATTTGTGTAGAAATTTCTTTCTTTGACATGAATTTATAATCCCTGTTGTTATCCAATTGCTAGTTTTGTTATTTTGAACAGTTCTTCGTTTAAAGGGGAATGCTATTTCAAAATAGTGTTTTAGGGTACTGTTAAATGCATTAAATTTATCATTTACATTTTCTAGTTCATAAATTTCTGACCATGTTTCCTTATTTAATAAGTCATTGAAATATGTAACATTTGATTCAGTGAATGACCTGCACTTTGATTTTACTCCATTATCATTATTATTGATTACTTCGGATACTTCAAAACTCAGTATTTGTCCGTGGTGGTCACTAAAACCCGGACAATAGACTTCTATTGAATGGTGATATTTATCTGTATTTATAAAAATTTGATCAGGAGTGGTTTTACTAAATTTTGTTATTCTTGTTGGTGTATTTACTGTAGATAAAATAATCATTGATCTGGATGCGTTAGGCTGTAACCATTCTCAAAAACCATTGGAATGGACGAAACGAAGGTTAGAATGGTCAGGTGTTGGCGAGGTTGGTAGTACTGTTTTGATGATAGTTGATGTGAACAATGGCAGCCACAGCTGTAATTTTGCCTATATAAGTCGTGATTCTTTTTGGGATGGTTGGGTGGGTCACAGAGAGCGGAGGAGGAAACATCTATTTAAACTTCATTCCCTGATTTATTTCTCGTCGTTTCATAAGGTATTTTGGCTAATTTATGTACTATAGAGAATGTTATAGGTGTATTATCCAGAGTTGGGATCTGACAGTTCGGCGGAGAACTGTTGAACTAAAGGCAGCGGTGCCACGAATGCTGCTGTCCACCACGCGCATACTTCCATCCTCCCGCTCTTTTCCTCATGCTCATAATATCATTAGCACCGTTATTACATTTATTACTTTTTTATTCAGATGGTTTTCAAAATCTTAAACAAACCAATGCTTAAATCTGTTCGGTGCAAACTGTAAAACAAAATATTAGCCCGTCAAATTGAGGAGAGACCTAAATTATTGTAATGAATAGCAATAACAATATTACGAATACTATCATAAAGCAAAAATGATCAAAGCGAAACGACAACACGTGATTGTTTCCGTGATTTTTAGTTATTTATATTTCCTGTAGAATAAGTTTCAAGTCACAAGTAACACACAATTGTATTACAAAATATAGGCTCATTGTGTAGACTATTAAGTCACCCTTTAGAAGACAGAAGCTAATCACAGTAGTCTTACTAATTACAAGAGCAGAGGCGGTAGCCTACGTTCCTGCGCGCGACTGAATGGAATTAATGGTTCGCCTGATGCTCAGAACTGACACTAACACTGCTACATACATAAATAACGGTCTCTAATGAATCATAAGTATAAATATAAGTATAAAGTATAAATAAGTATAACTCAAACAATTATAACTCATTAAAACAACAGATTATGAAACGCAGCAAGGTGAGTGTGCACTGGAGGCAACCAAACAAGCGACTGATCGGCGACAAGCAAGTGGTGAAATAGCATCATTCAAATTGGCAGCGCTGTATAGTTTCCATGGCAACAAGCCATGCGGGCGATCTAGTCGTCAGCTGTTTTTGCCCAGTGGTGCTGAATTGTCAGATTCCAACTCTGGAAAATACACCTATAGGTAGTGAGTTATTGTTCTTTCAAGGGGCGGAACTACGAGGTCATCTGCCCCTTATGGAGAATGTTATCACTCGTGCTACTTTCATTCAGTGCTACCATAATACCACCTTGTGGTGTGGTAGCTGCCACTCCTAAGGTCCTGGGCTAGTTTCCAAGTAATTTAATTCTGGTCTGAGGGTTGGAACGACTCACAATCAGCTTCGTGAGCCAGAACTGAGAAGAGGTAGGTTCGATTCTCACCTCGGCCATCCAAGAAGTGGTTTTCCGTGGTTTCCCCACTTCCACTCCAGGCTAACGCTGGAATTGATCCTAACTTAAGGCAATGGCTGCCTCCTTTCCACTCGTCACCTGAATTACAAAAAGTAGGCTATACTGCTCGGGTTCATTTTCCATGTTCTGTGAACTTGCGGGGTGAGGAGAAAGAACAGGGGAGGGTCAGGCGAGAAGAGAAGGGCCTGTCAACTGCCCGCCGTGATATCTGGTATTCCTTTCTATTCCAATAATGCTAACTTAGGGCTGTTGCTCAAAACACTGTGGTGTTACGAATGAGTGAGTGAGCCACCGACCAATGTATTTGGTTCTGTACTATGCACGGACCAAGGAACCTCATCACTCGTCAACACCACTGCGATGCACATTTCTCTCAGGTTCACGCAGCTTAGACCCGAGCAGTACACACTACTACAGGTACTACAATAACACAGATTATCATACAAATCCTACATACTTCCAAATACATGGGGCTAAATGAATTAATATCAACAACACAATGATTCTACAATAAGTGATTCTTTTAAAATGTAGTTATAGTAGGTGCAACTATACACATATCAGCAAATTCAAGTTCTCCATTTGAAGCATTACATATTTTATTAAGTTTACTGCTTCAACATACAAACTTGCATGTGTTGTAGGAATTTGCTGTTCATCAGTGTTAGCCATGGCATAAAGGAGGGAAGAGGTTCATTATCCTATGCTATAGCCTACTGTTATGCCTTGGCAAGAAAGAAGAAAGGAACATGCCTCAACACGTACTTTTAGGAGGACCAGATTTGATTTCTGTATTTTGGTAAGTGTGATCTTGGCTCTCGCTGTTATTTTTCTTCGTTGACAACTTTTTAAATAAAATGATGATTTCTAGCAGTATTGAGGTTTTTCTTGTTTTCATTGAAAGTCCTATTTCTCCTTTCCCCTTCACAGGATGTCATAGAATTTACTGTATTAGTGTGCGATGATTTTTTTGGATGTACTTACTGTATTTCACCCTGTAAAAATTGGTGAACTGGATATATTTTAAAAGGGAATATGAAATGAACTACTGTATAGACATTTTGTAATATCCAATTATTTTTCTGAAATTTCAGTCTCCCAATGAATTTGGCACTAAGTGCACTAACAATTTTAGTGTGATCTGGTTACACTACCTGTTTACTTGGCATTCTCTCTTAACATTTTACTGTTATTGTTAACAGCATCAAGCATTTTAAGATATGAATATTCTCCCTTCCCAGTACTTTTCCTTTGCAGTTTATTCTAATAACTGATTGGTTATAGGCCTAATTAGGCCTAATGTGGTTAATTGGAAGGGACCCTATGTTTAAGGTGAGTAGTAATATGCTGCAGGCCTTTTAGTAGCCTAATTCTTGTCACCAATGCAATATGCTCCAATTGCAACTGAAAGAAATGTAAACATGTAAATTATTGATGAGGTCATGTCCTAAATAGGGGCAGATGACGTCGTAGTTCCGCCCCTTAAACAACAATAACTAACTAACATGTCCTAAATGCTGTGATTGTTCATTTCAGAGTTCAGGAATTCACAATTTCCCACTTAGGTATTATTAAAAAAAAATGTTATTGGTATTTTGATTGTGATTTATTTCTTGTTGATCATATGATTATCTCCTCACTTAAAAACGTGCTATAAGTATTGGGAAGATTGTGATTTTCGGAACATTGAAGTGGATAGAGAATTTAGGACGAGAATATTTAGTGGAACGAGGGGAAGGGGTGGGGTAGGCTACCCGCACGGCCGTGCTACACGTCAACTAGTACAACGGCCAAACACCAGACAGCGCTGAAGTCTTAGGTGCCAAGAATTAGCATGGCTGTCGGCTATCTGTAGTAGTAGGTAATCTGTGGGAACGTCGAACTATAAGTCCAAGCAGTTCCGAAAACAGTTGTTAGATGGTGTTAGTGCATCAGTGGAGTCGACACTGGAGTTGAGTGTATCGGTTCCAGGGGCAGCACTCTCGACTCTTTTGCGACTCCGTTCGCAACCGATCCCTACCCTTTAGGGTTGTGTTTATTCGTAACGTACAACAGGTCAAAGCAGATGAGAAGCATTACCTTCCTCAAACTCCGTTGGCCAATAAGCTGGGTGTGGGGAGTGTAACTTTTTACCAGCCCTTCTTGGGCGACTGATTTAAAACTTCCCAAAATCATCCTCCTATTTTTGATCGGAAGTACTTCATCATATACCACACAATTGAAATGGCAGGGTCGTGGAGTGTTGGACACACATTTGGTCAACCTAACTGGTATCATTTGGGCGTTCAACTATTAGGTGTAATTCCCTATAAAGAAAACTAATTATAACCTTCAAAATATGTGTATTAATATCAACTTTAAACATATGGCGGGGACTCTCGTCGAACAGACTATGGTTTACTATCTTCTCTCCTCGGCAATGACGAAAACATGTGACCCAAAATGAATGTTGGAATATAAAGATGTTTGTTACTCACTCATCGACGATCTAGCAGATAATCTACGAGACATGCTCGATAGATCAGTTCTCCCCAGCATTTCTAAGATTTTCCACACGTGGTTTGAGGTTAGAGATGTTTACTGGTTTACATAGCCACATCTCTGCGAGAGAAATGAATGTGCTTCCGTACCCAACTTGAATTGTGCTAACAGAGATAACATCGTTGTGATATGTAGCCGTTTCGAGTACATTCACAAGCCATGCTTTCAACAAAACTGTTTCTCCAAATAGGCCTACGCCAAATTACGAGAACGCGACCTTTCCAATCAGACGCTACAATAGAAGTGAAGCCCCGCTATACACGAAAATCCCACCTCTCATCTTGTAAACACATGTTTTCGTCTTTCTCCGCCAGGGTCATGATACCCTCCAACCCATACAAAATACACCAATAATCTCGAACCCATGTATATTTCTTACAACTCGTGGCGCGAAACTCTTCTCTGACGTCAGAACCTTACACAATTTACACAAAGCTTTCTTCAAGACAAGGGAAGTTATTCTCGGCCCAATCTAAATTTGGCCTAGAGTTTCCTGCTGTTGCAACATCTTGTAGCTTACCTACACAATCCGCTGTCTTGTATACTGACATCTCCCATACAAATTAAATGAAATATTCCTGACTGAGTCCCCGAGATACACAAGATATATATACACTAAATAAAATGAAATTCTACAACCTAAATGATGATGATGAACAAGAAAAGAAATGGTATGAACAAATTACCCTAACCTGACTTCTCTTGCAGTCAACCAAATAAGGGTTTGGGAACATTGTGACCGGAACAGTCACAATACGCCCCCATGTGATTTACACGGGTGAAACAAGTGTGGATCACAAACACTCAAACAAGCAACGCACTGAAAACACAAAGAATTACACTATTACATAAATAAACCCTGGAAGACATATATACATACACACTTGTCAAATTTTCACACATTCTCACTCTCTCGAATGTCTTATTGTGTCCATTTCCTAGCCTCACTGATTTCTCTCAAGTGTCTTAGGTCTACCACTTCATTTTCTTCGTCTCATCATGAGACCCTATCGCTTCACAAGCCATGGTATTTGCCTGCACAGGCCTTATCATACCATCTATCCATCTAACACTCGATGCCACTTTGCTGGTTAGCATTCTTCGTCACATCTCTTGAGTTTTGTCATGCCATCACGTTATGTTGACTGATTCTCTAAGAGTCCATGCCATATTATTTTACAGAGTGATATCTACGGAGATTCCTAATATTATGTGTACTGACAGACTTACCATCCTGGTCCGTTAAACTATAGGCACACTCACCAATACGTTTAACCACCTTAAAAGGCCCCTGAAATAGATGAAAAAACTTCCCTATCTCCTTATCTACAGCTGAAGACGGATATGGAACCCTCAGAAGCACCTGATCGCCTACTTCAAAAGAATCAAACTTTACCCGCTTCTGCTGGCGCCTACGCTTATTCCCTGCCTTGATTAAGTTGTCCCTAGCCAGCTGGATACAAACATCCTTCCCAATCTCCTCTCCCGTGACCAAACCTAGCATTCTAGCAAGCTCATTGGTAGGCTTCCTACCATACTGAATTTCATAGGGAGTGCATTTTACACTCTCATGGAACGTACTATTGAACCATCGTTCAATATCTCCTAACTTGGAGAACCACGCATTGTGGCGATTGCTCACATAGGTGCGAAATACTCTCCCTAATTCTCTCATAACTCGTTCGGACAAATTCCCTTGAGGATATCGAATAGATGAGAATATGTGCTTGATACCCAATTCACTCAACTTGGTTTTCCAGATCTTTGAGGTGAATTGACTACCGTGGTCTGATAGTATCCTGAGAGGCACCCCAAACTCAGGTACATACTTATCAGTGATCTGTAGGACACAACCCTTCCCGGTCGCTTTTCTCAGGGGATACAGTTTGACGAGTTTACTGAATGCGTCAACAACCACGAAGATATACTGATATCCAAACTGAGCTTTAACCAATGGACCATACAGATCGACACAGAGTAAATCCCTTGGTTTTTCTGTGATCACCATTTGCCGAGGTCCCTCAAGAAACCTCGTTGGGCATTTACACCGTTGACACGAGTCACAACTTGCCAGAACTTTCCTAATCTGCCTTCCCATGTTCTTCCAAATGAAATGCTGCTGAACAGCAAAAAGAACCTTGCTTGATCCAAAATGCCCTAAAGCCTTGTGATGATACCAAATCATCGTTACCTGCAATCAGCTTGGCACACACACTCTCCAGGCACCTTCATGGCACAGCCTAGCCAAGAAACCACACTCCAACTTGTACCAATACTTTCCAACCTTAATTCTACTATCCACATCCATACCTCTCAACTGAGTCAAGATATCACCTAAGACCTCATCCTTCTCCTGCTCTACAAGCAGATTCCTTAAGCAGCGTATCTCATAATCACACTCGCTTACCTTGGTTACGCAGATAACAACACCTTCCTGTACCTCCAGTACCTGATGACCCTCATCACCCCCAATGTTTCTACTCATGAAGTCAGCCACAATGTTCTCAGTACCCTTAATATGCCTTACCTCAAAGTTATATTCACTTATAGCCAATATCCACCTTGACATCCTGTTCGAAGTGAGCTTGCAGGATCCAATAAAAAGTAATGCATGATGGTCAGTCAGTATCTGCAACTTACTGCCCAACACATAACTCCTAAACTTCCCTAGAGAGTATACGATTGCTAACATCTCTATTTCAGTAATTGTATATCTCTTCTCCGCCATGCTTAGCCCTCTGCTTGCTAATGAGACAATCCCTAGATTGCCCTCACTATCCTCCTGACACAAAATGCCTGAGATGCCTTGCATGCTCGCATCAGTCATCAAAATGTAGGGACAATCCAGACGAGGATACCTAAGCATGACAGTCTCTACAAAGCCTCTCTTCAACTCCTTAAAAGCCTCATCGTGCACCTGGGTCCATACCCACTTAGTACCCTGCTTCAGCAATTCCCTAAACGGTTCTACAAGACAGGAATATTTAACTACGAATCTACGAAAATAATTGAAAACCCCTAATATTGACCTCAATTGTTTGGCGTTACGTGGTGTAGCAGTGTTGTGAATCTTGTCTAATCGTGACTGTTCGGGAGACACCCCTTGTGTTGTGATAGTATGCCCTAAAAATGTGATTGATGTTGTGCAAAACAGAGACTTCTTAAGTTTAATTGTAAACCCCCCGTCCCTTAATTTCCCCAAAACAATGTCTAAGTGATCCAGGTGTTCCTTTAATGTGTAAGATGCAACAATTAAATCATCTATGTACATTGTCACAAACTCGTGTGTGTCCCTCCCTAACACTAGATTTAAGGCCCTAATCAACGCTGAACTGCTGGTCTTTGTTCCGAAAGGAACGACCCTGAATTGGTACAAACCACTCTTAAAGCTAAACGCAGTCAACTTCCTGTCCTGTTCTCTCAACGGTACCTGCCAAAATGATGCACTCAGATCCATAGTGGAAAACCATTGCTTACCATTGAATTTCTGAACCAGTTCCTCAACACATTCTGGCCTCTGTTGGTCCCCAGATATCCTACAATTGAGCTGCCTGGCATCAATACACAACCTGACCGAGCCATCACTCTTCCCAACCACAACTAAGGGATTCAGATATGCACTAGTTGAAGGCTCAATAATACCCTGATTCAGCATAATGCCTATTTCTTTCTCCACAGCATCAGCAAATTTGTGAGGTATCGGGTACTTGGGTCCTGAAAATGGAGAATGATCTACAATTTCGAACTGATGCGTATAGACATGTGTTAGCCCTGGCTTGTCACTGAAAACTTCTTGGTTTAGCTCTAAAACCTCTAACAACTTATCCCTCTCCTCAACACTTAAACCACTCTTATCCACAGCCTGCTGGAGTTGATCACACTTATCACCCTCCACAGCAATGTGACATAAATCCACAACTTCCTCCTCATCGTCAGCCTTACCTTCTGCCATATCCCCTACAGTGACCTCAGTAACACATGCCTTTACTGTCTTATCTACACTCTTGCATTTCATTCTCATCTCCTGGCTTATATTCCCCCTCACAAAGTTGATAACACCCCGGTCAAAATCAATAACAGCACTATGCTCGTTAAGCCAGTCTATCCCCAAAATCATTTCATAAATTAGGTTAGGAATTACCAAGCAAGTCTTGTGGTCAACTTCATTACCAAACCTCATGGGCAACAATACCTGCTTTCCCACTCTTTGGGATTTATTACCAACAGCAGTTACCACATATGTCGACTTAACTGGAATTTCTTCCAACTTACCACCGTCCTTGATTAAAGTATCATAAAATCCCTTACTGATGACACTTCTCTCACTCCCCGAATCCACCAATGCCTGCACTCTCTTACCTAGTATGCTCAACTCAACAGTTGACATAAAAGCCTCCTTCTCCCCGATACATGAGAACTCCTGCTGGTCAGCTAGCAGATCCTCCCGACTCATAGGCATAAAATCCTCCTCACCCACAATAACACACTGCTTGACTTCATTTCTTACGGACTGCCTGACTGACCTCCCTGCACAGCCCGTTCGGAGTTTAAAGCTCCTTGACCACCTTGTTCTTGTCTCCTCTGGTTCACCTGTACTCTTTCGTTACCACCTTCCTGACGCCCCCCACCTCTCTGATAGTTACCTTCCTGTCGCTGTGAATTATCCTGACGCCCCCCACCTCTCTGATAGTTTTCCTGCCTCTGCTGATAATCTCTTTGCTCCTGATTAAATCTACCCCTATTAAACTCCTGATTATTCCCCCTATTGCCCCTAAATTCCTGTTTGACCTCTGGCCTCTCCATGTGCTGCTTGCCTAAAACGTCAAAGCTCGTAAGAAGCTCTTCCAACTCTTCTACCGTCCTTACCTTCTGCATACAAGCTGCCTCCTGAATTCTAGGTGGGAAGTGCTTCAACATGACCCTAACCACATCACTGTCAGAGGTCAGCCCATCCAAATTCTTCCAAATAAGTACATGTGCCAAAAAATATTCTGTCAGGGATACCCCTTCTCTCTCCTTATATTTCCCAAAAGTTAATTTTTCCCTTTCCCTGGACTGTACCCCCTCCCCCCAGAACTTAGCTTTGAATTTATCCCTGAATTCCCTTAAACTATTCATGTTAGGCCTGTATATTTGGAACCATGCTTTCACATCCCCTTGAAATGAGTTAGACAAGATCTCCAACACTGTTTCCCATTCGACAACCCCGTCTTCTAGATCCTTGCTGAATTTCTTCTCAATGGTTTTTAAAAACTCCATAGGGTTGAACTGCCTTGAGTTAAATTGTGGCAGACCAGGGTCCCTGAGTAGCAAACTAGATGGCATCACAACCCTTTGACTCATCGGTCGCTCTTTCAACTCTCTCCTGACCTTTATCAGCTCTTCCTGCAGCTTTTCGTTTTTCTCGGTCAATGCCACCTGCTTCCCTCTCAGACCCTCAATCTCTCCCAACTTATTTTCAACGGCACCTACTCTATCTAAATATTCCCTCTTATTCCCACTTACAGTGTTGCATATCTCATCACACTTTCCCGTTACATTCTGTACTTCTGCCCTTGAACTAGCTATCTCTGACTTAATTTTCGTTATTTCCACATCTTGCTGGTTCTGATGGCCTTCCATTCCTTCTAGCCTACTTGTGATCCCAGCCTGATTCCCCTGCATTTCTGCCCTGATTTCCTCTCCCTGTTTGCTAATTTCCCCCACTTAATTCCAGGTTCATACTCTCCATTCTACTATTAAGGACAGACTTATGGTCCCGTATTTCTTTGCTGAGACTCTCTATCCTTGTGTTCGTGGCCCTGTTGCTCTCCTGAATTTCCTTACTTACAAATTCCTTCACTTCTACTATCTGTTTGGTCACTGACTCTACCTTCTCATTTACAGAGCCTACCTGCTCCTTAATTTCCTTACTCATAGATTCTCCTTGCTTCTTAATCTCTTTTATTTCACTCAGTAGCATTTGGATCAAACTATCGTTCATAACCCCCCCCCCCATTTACATTTAAGTTACTACCTTCAGCGATCAGCTGCGACTCAGTAGTAACAATGGTAACATATGTTCCCACTGTCTTTTCCACATCTTCCTCACTGCCACTTCCCCCAGTTTCCTGATTACCTGACATTTTACTGTTTGATTTACACACAACCCTTGACCTTAATTCTAAATTGTCTGATGTGGACATACCCCTTAAAACAAAACAAATTACTGTGAACCCTAATACTCCTAAGGTGTCTATCGGCTGTGTGCATATGTGCCCTAATGATACCTGCTAGGTTTCCCTACTCTTGCCCCACGTTGAGGTGCTATGTTGTAACTTTTTACCAGCCCTTCTTGGGCGACTGATTTAAAACTTCCCAAAATCATCCTCCTATTTTTGATCGGAAGTACTTCATCATATACCACACAATTGAAATGGCAGGGTCGTGGAGTGTTGGACACACATTTGGTCAACCTAACTGGTATCATTTGGGCGTTCAACTATTAGGTGTAATTCCCTATAAAGAAAACTAATTATAACCTTCAAAATATGTGTATTAATATCAACTTTAAACATATGGCGGGGACTCTCGTCGAACAGACTATGGTTTACTATCTTCTCTCCTCGGCAATGACGAAAACATGTGACCCAAAATGAATGTTGGAATATAAAGATGTTTGTTACTCACTCATCGACGATCTAGCAGATAATCTACGAGACATGCTCGATAGATCAGTTCTCCCCAGCATTTCTAAGATTTTCCACACGTGGTTTGAGGTTAGAGATGTTTACTGGTTTACATAGCCACATCTCTGCGAGAGAAATGAATGTGCTTCCGTACCCAACTTGAATTGTGCTAACAGAGATAACATCGTTGTGATATGTAGCCGTTTCGAGTACATTCACAAGCCATGCTTTCAACAAAACTGTTTCTCCAAATAGGCCTACGCCAAATTACGAGAACGCGACCTTTCCAATCAGACGCTACAATAGAAGTGAAGCCCCGCTATACACGAAAATCCCACCTCTCATCTTGTAAACACATGTTTTCGTCTTTCTCCGCCAGGGTCATGATACCCTCCAACCCATACAAAATACACCAATAATCTCGAACCCATGTATATTTCTTACAACTCGTGGCGCGAAACTCTTCTCTGACGTCAGAACCTTACACAATTTACACAAAGCTTTCTTCAAGACAAGGGAAGTTATTCTCGGCCCAATCTAAATTTGGCCTAGAGTTTCCTGCTGTTGCAACATCTTGTAGCTTACCTACACAATCCGCTGTCTTGTATACTGACATCTCCCATACAAATTAAATGAAATATTCCTGACTGAGTCCCCGAGATACACAAGATATATATACACTAAATAAAATGAAATTCTACAACCTAAATGATGATGATGAACAAGAAAAGAAATGGTATGAACAAATTACCCTAACCTGACTTCTCTTGCAGTCAACCAAATAAGGGTTTGGGAACATTGTGACCGGAACAGTCACAATACGCCCCCATGTGATTTACACGGGTGAAACAAGTGTGGATCACAAACACTCAAACAAGCAACGCACTGAAAACACAAAGAATTACACTATTACATAAATAAACCCTGGAAGACATATATACATACACACTTGTCAAATTTTCACACATTCTCACTCTCTCGAATGTCTTATTGTGTCCATTTCCTAGCCTCACTGATTTCTCTCAAGTGTCTTAGGTCTACCACTTCATTTTCTTCGTCTCATCATGAGACCCTATCGCTTCACAAGCCATGGTATTTGCCTGCACAGGCCTTATCATACCATCTATCCATCTAACACTCGATGCCACTTTGCTGGTTAGCATTCTTCGTCACATCTCTTGAGTTTTGTCATGCCATCACGTTATGTTGACTGATTCTCTAAGAGTCCATGCCATATTATTTTACAGAGTGATATCTACGGAGATTCCTAATATTATGTGTACTGACAGACTTACCATCCTGGTCCGTTAAACTATAGGCACACTCACCAATACGTTTAACCACCTTAAAAGGCCCCTGAAATAGATGAAAAAACTTCCCTATCTCCTTATCTACAGCTGAAGACGGATATGGAACCCTCAGAAGCACCTGATCGCCTACTTCAAAAGAATCAAACTTTACCCGCTTCTGCTGGCGCCTACGCTTATTCCCTGCCTTGATTAAGTTGTCCCTAGCCAGCTGGATACAAACATCCTTCCCAATCTCCTCTCCCGTGACCAAACCTAGCATTCTAGCAAGCTCATTGGTAGGCTTCCTACCATACTGAATTTCATAGGGAGTGCATTTTACACTCTCATGGAACGTACTATTGAACCATCGTTCAATATCTCCTAACTTGGAGAACCACGCATTGTGGCGATTGCTCACATAGGTGCGAAATACTCTCCCTAATTCTCTCATAACTCGTTCGGACAAATTCCCTTGAGGATATCGAATAGATGAGAATATGTGCTTGATACCCAATTCACTCAACTTGGTTTTCCAGATCTTTGAGGTGAATTGACTACCGTGGTCTGATAGTATCCTGAGAGGCACCCCAAACTCAGGTACATACTTATCAGTGATCTGTAGGACACAACCCTTCCCGGTCGCTTTTCTCAGGGGATACAGTTTGACGAGTTTACTGAATGCGTCAACAACCACGAAGATATACTGATATCCAAACTGAGCTTTAACCAATGGACCATACAGATCGACACAGAGTAAATCCCTTGGTTTTTCTGTGATCACCATTTGCCGAGGTCCCTCAAGAAACCTCGTTGGGCATTTACACCGTTGACACGAGTCACAACTTGCCAGAACTTTCCTAATCTGCCTTCCCATGTTCTTCCAAATGAAATGCTGCTGAACAGCAAAAAGAACCTTGCTTGATCCAAAATGCCCTAAAGCCTTGTGATGATACCAAATCATCGTTACCTGCAATCAGCTTGGCACACACACTCTCCAGGCACCTTCATGGCACAGCCTAGCCAAGAAACCACACTCCAACTTGTACCAATACTTTCCAACCTTAATTCTACTACCCACATCCATACCTCTCAACTGAGTCAAGATATCACCTAAGACCTCATCCTTCTCCTGCTCTACAAGCAGATTCCTTAAGCAGCGTATCTCATAATCACACTCGCTTACCTTGGTTACGCAGATAACAACACCTTCCTGTACCTCCAGTACCTGATGACCCTCATCACCCCCAATGTTTCTACTCATGAAGTCAGCCACAATGTTCTCAGTACCCTTAATATGCCTTACCTCAAAGTTATATTCACTTATAGCCAATATCCACCTTGACATCCTGTTCGAAGTGAGCTTGCAGGATCCAATAAAAAGTAATGCATGATGGTCAGTCAGTATCTGCAACTTACTGCCCAACACATAACTCCTAAACTTCCCTAGAGAGTATACGATTGCTAACATCTCTATTTCAGTAATTGTATATCTCTTCTCCGCCATGCTTAGCCCTCTGCTTGCTAATGAGACAATCCCTAGATTGCCCTCACTATCCTCCTGACACAAAATGCCTGAGATGCCTTGCATGCTCGCATCAGTCATCAAAATGTAGGGACAATCCAGACGAGGATACCTAAGCATGACAGTCTCTACAAAGCCTCTCTTCAACTCCTTAAAAGCCTCATCGTGCACCTGGGTCCATACCCACTTAGTACCCTGCTTCAGCAATTCCCTAAACGGTTCTACAAGACAGGAATATTTAACTACGAATCTACGAAAATAATTGAAAACCCCTAATATTGACCTCAATTGTTTGGCGTTACGTGGTGTAGCAGTGTTGTGAATCTTGTCTAATCGTGACTGTTCGGGAGACACCCCTTGTGTTGTGATAGTATGCCCTAAAAATGTGATTGATGTTGTGCAAAACAGAGACTTCTTAAGTTTAATTGTAAACCCCCCGTCCCTTAATTTCCCCAAAACAATGTCTAAGTGATCCAGGTGTTCCTTTAATGTGTAAGATGCAACAATTAAATCATCTATGTACATTGTCACAAACTCGTGTGTGTCCCTCCCTAACACTAGATTTAAGGCCCTAATCAACGCTGAACTGCTGGTCTTTGTTCCGAAAGGAACGACCCTGAATTGGTACAAACCACTCTTAAAGCTAAACGCAGTCAACTTCCTGTCCTGTTCTCTCAACGGTACCTGCCAAAATGATGCACTCAGATCCATAGTGGAAAACCATTGCTTACCATTGAATTTCTGAACCAGTTCCTCAACACATTCTGGCCTCTGTTGGTCCCCAGATATCCTACAATTGAGCTGCCTGGCATCAATACACAACCTGACCGAGCCATCACTCTTCCCAACCACAACTAAGGGATTCAGATATGCACTAGTTGAAGGCTCAATAATACCCTGATTCAGCATAATGCCTATTTCTTTCTCCACAGCATCAGCAAATTTGTGAGGTATCGGGTACTTGGGTCCTGAAAATGGAGAATGATCTACAATTTCGAACTGATGCGTATAGACATGTGTTAGCCCTGGCTTGTCACTGAAAACTTCTTGGTTTAGCTCTAAAACCTCTAACAACTTATCCCTCTCCTCAACACTTAAACCACTCTTATCCACAGCCTGCTGGAGTTGATCACACTTATCACCCTCCACAGCAATGTGACATAAATCCACAACTTCCTCCTCATCGTCAGCCTTACCTTCTGCCATATCCCCTACAGTGACCTCAGTAACACATGCCTTTACTGTCTTATCTACACTCTTGCATTTCATTCTCATCTCCTGGCTTATATTCCCCCTCACAAAGTTGATGACACCCCGGTCAAAATCAATAACAGCACTATGCTCGTTAAGCCAGTCTATCCCCAAAATCATTTCATAAATTAGGTTAGGAATTACCAAGCAAGTCTTGTGGTCAACTTCATTACCAAACCTCATGGGCAACAATACCTGCTTTCCCACTCTTTGGGATTTATTACCAACAGCAGTTACCACATATGTCGACTTAACTGGAATTTCTTCCAACTTACCACCGTCCTTGATTAAAGTATCATAAAATCCCTTACTGATGACACTTCTCTCACTCCCCGAATCCACCAATGCCTGCACTCTCTTACCTAGTATGCTCAACTCAACAGTTGACATAAAAGCCTCCTTCTCCCCGATACATGAGAACTCCTGCTGGTCAGCTAGCAGATCCTCCCGACTCATAGGCATAAAATCCTCCTCACCCACAATAACACACTGCTTGACTTCATTTCTTACGGACTGCCTGACTGACCTCCCTGCACAGCCCGTTCGGAGTTTAAAGCTCCTTGACCACCTTGTTCTTGTCTCCTCTGGTTCACCTGTACTCTTTCGTTACCACCTTCCTGACGCCCCCCACCTCTCTGATAGTTACCTTCCTGTCGCTGTGAATTATCCTGACGCCCCCCACCTCTCTGATAGTTTTCCTGCCTCTGCTGATAATCTCTTTGCTCCTGATTAAATCTACCCCTATTAAACTCCTGATTATTCCCCCTATTGCCCCTAAATTCCTGTTTGACCTCTGGCCTCTCCATGTGCTGCTTGCCTAAAACGTCAAAGCTCGTAAGAAGCTCTTCCAACTCTTCTACCGTCCTTACCTTCTGCATACAAGCTGCCTCCTGAATTCTAGGTGGGAAGTGCTTCAACATGACCCTAACCACATCACTGTCAGAGGTCAGCCCATCCAAATTCTTCCAAATAAGTACATGTGCCAAAAAATATTCTGTCAGGGATACCCCTTCTCTCTCCTTATATTTCCCAAAAGTTAATTTTTCCCTTTCCCTGGACTGTACCCCCTCCCCCCAGAACTTAGCTTTGAATTTATCCCTGAATTCCCTTAAACTATTCATGTTAGGCCTGTATATTTGGAACCATGCTTTCACATCCCCTTGAAATGAGTTAGACAAGATCTCCAACACTGTTTCCCATTCGACAACCCCGTCTTCTAGATCCTTGCTGAATTTCTTCTCAATGGTTTTTAAAAACTCCATAGGGTTGAACTGCCTTGAGTTAAATTGTGGCAGACCAGGGTCCCTGAGTAGCAAACTAGATGGCATCACAACCCTTTGACTCATCGGTCGCTCTTTCAACTCTCTCCTGACCTTTATCAGCTCTTCCTGCAGCTTTTCGTTTTTCTCGGTCAATGCCACCTGCTTCCCTCTCAGACCCTCAATCTCTCCCAACTTATTTTCAACGGCACCTACTCTATCTAAATATTCCCTCTTATTCCCACTTACAGTGTTGCATATCTCATCACACTTTCCCGTTACATTCTGTACTTCTGCCCTTGAACTAGCTATCTCTGACTTAATTTTCGTTATTTCCACATCTTGCTGGTTCTGATGGCCTTCCATTCCTTCTAGCCTACTTGTGATCCCAGCCTGATTCCCCTGCATTTCTGCCCTGATTTCCTCTCCCTGTTTGCTAATTTCCCCCACTTAATTCCAGGTTCATACTCTCCATTCTACTATTAAGGACAGACTTATGGTCCCGTATTTCTTTGCTGAGACTCTCTATCCTTGTGTTCGTGGCCCTGTTGCTCTCCTGAATTTCCTTACTTACAAATTCCTTCACTTCTACTATCTGTTTGGTCACTGACTCTACCTTCTCATTTACAGAGCCTACCTGCTCCTTAATTTCCTTACTCATAGATTCTCCTTGCTTCTTAATCTCTTTTATTTCACTCAGTAGCATTTGGATCAAACTATCGTTCATAACCCCCCCATTTACATTTAAGTTACTACCTTCAGCGATCAGCTGCGACTCAGTAGTAACAATGGTAACATATGTTCCCACTGTCTTTTCCACATCTTCCTCACTGCCACTTCCCCCAGTTTCCTGATTACCTGACATTTTACTGTTTGATTTACACACAACCCTTGACCTTAATTCTAAATTGTCTGATGTGGACATACCCCTTAAAACAAAACAAATTACTGTGAACCCTAATACTCCTAAGGTGTCTATCGGCTGTGTGCATATGTGCCCTAATGATACCTGCTAGGTTTCCCTACTCTTGCCCCACGTTGAGGTGCTATGTTGTAACTTTTTACCAGCCCTTCTTGGGCGACTGATTTAAAACTTCCCAAAATCATCCTCCTATTTTTGATCGGAAGTACTTCATCATATACCACACAATTGAAATGGCAGGGTCGTGGAGTGTTGGACACACATTTGGTCAACCTAACTGGTATCATTTGGGCGTTCAACTATTAGGTGTAATTCCCTATAAAGAAAACTAATTATAACCTTCAAAATATGTGTATTAATATCAACTTTAAACATATGGCGGGGACTCTCGTCGAACAGACTATGGTTTACTATCTTCTCTCCTCGGCAATGACGAAAACATGTGACCCAAAATGAATGTTGGAATATAAAGATGTTTGTTACTCACTCATCGACGATCTAGCAGATAATCTACGAGACATGCTCGATAGATCAGTTCTCCCCAGCATTTCTAAGATTTTCCACACGTGGTTTGAGGTTAGAGATGTTTACTGGTTTACATAGCCACATCTCTGCGAGAGAAATGAATGTGCTTCCGTACCCAACTTGAATTGTGCTAACAGAGATAACATCGTTGTGATATGTAGCCGTTCCGAGTACATTCACAAGCCATGCTTTCAACAAAACTGTTTCTCCAAATAGGCCTACGCCAAATTACGAGAACGCGACCTTTCCAATCAGACGCTACAATAGAAGTGAAGCCCCGCTATACACGAAAATCCCACCTCTCATCTTGTAAACACATGTTTTCGTCTTTCTCCGCCAGGGTCATGATACCCTCCAACCCATACAAAATACACCAATAATCTCGAACCCATGTATATTTCTTACAACTCGTGGCGCGAAACTCTTCTCTGACGTCAGAACCTTACACAATTTACACAAAGCTTTCTTCAAGACAAGGGAAGTTATTCTCGGCCCAATCTAAATTTGGCCTAGAGTTTCCTGCTGTTGCAACATCTTGTAGCTTACCTACACAATCCGCTGTCTTGTATACTGACATCTCCCATACAAATTAAATGAAATATTCCTGACTGAGTCCCCGAGATACACAAGATATATATACACTAAATAAAATGAAATTCTACAACCTAAATGATGATGATGAACAAGAAAAGAAATGGTATGAACAAATTACCCTAACCTGACTTCTCTTGCAGTCAACCAAATAAGGGTTTGGGAACATTGTGACCGGAACAGTCACAGGAGCTATTTTAAGGGGAAGAAAATTGCTGTCATCTGGCCCTATCAGCAGGAGGAGAATGTAAATCTTGTCTGTAAATATCTGCTACTGTTTGTCATTGTTATGTGATTAAATTGTAAATTAAAAATTGTATCTGGTAAATTTTTAATTATGTGGCTTCATCAACTATGTGCATATTGGAGGCTAAAACTATTTTACAGCTCATTTGGGAAGAGGTTGGTTGGTTCCTTAGTTTAGGGGCTGCGACAACTCGGTCATGTAGCCCCGTGTACTTTGGGTGTGTGTAGAATCTGTCTGATAACCGGTGTTAATTCTGATGGCTGTATTAGTGTGTGTTATCTGTTTTAATTCAAGTAAGGACTGCAGACAATAATTTTAAGTAGTTCCTACTTTTGCTACCAAATGGTACCGTACACGACACCTAGCTTGCGTACTTTGGCTACTAGATGGCATCGCAGTCAGCACCTGGTGGCGAACGTTGGAACTAATAGAGCGTTATCAATTCTAACCTACAAATTTTGGCTTCTGCAAACAACATTACCTTCATCTTTGCCCTACTATAGTCTTTCATTGCTGCCTTCATTATGTCATCCATCACCATTAAGAACAATAATGGTGACAACACACTTCCTTGCTTTAGTCCAGTGACAATTCCGATGTCCCAACTCTAGTCTTCACACTACTGGAGCAATCCATGCACATTCCTTTTATCATGTCTCTCAGTTCCTTGCCTATCCTCCTATTTGTTAAGCTTTCCCAAACTTTTGTTCTAGGGATGCTATCATAGGCCTTTTCTAGATCAATAAAAGTCATTACCATATCCTTCCCATATTCCCAACTCTTTTCTATGCTCTGTCTCAGAATGAAAATGGGTTCCACTGTTGACCTGCCCCCTCTAAATCCAAACTGCTCCTCCTCTATTTGGTTTTCTACCTTTACTCTAATTCTTTTTTCTAGGATTCTTTCCATTACTTTGGCAACATGCAAGATAATGGTGATTCCTCGATAGTTACCACACACCTTCCTGTCTCCTTTCTTGAATATTGGCAATATTATTCCCTTTTTCCAGTCTTCAGGAACTTTCTTCTCTCTCCATACACTCCTGAGAAGTCTGTATGTCCACTGCAGTCCCACTGGTCCTGCCGCCTTGATCATTTCTATTGCCACTTCATCGATTCCCACAGCTTTCCCCATCTTTATCTTCCTAACTGCCCATTCCACTTCTGCAATAGTAATGTCTGGTTCTTCTTCTATTTTTTCCTCCACCGTTTTGGCTGTTCGCGTAACTTCTCTGCATGTCTGGCGTCTCACCTTCAACAGCTCGCTGAAATATTCTTTCCATCTGTCCATTCTCTCTTCTGGTTTTATCAATATTTCACCTTCTTTGTTTTTCATGAACCCAGTGTTCACCTTTTCATTTCTTCTACTTTTTATAATTCCAAACAGCAATTTTTTTCCACAATTTAAATCCTCCCTTATTTCCTGAGTGAATTCTTCCCAGCTTTTCTTCTTTTCCACTGCAATTACTTTCTTGCAATCTCTGTTTGCTTCTATATATTTTGCTCTACTTTCTTCGGTCTTTTTTGTTTTCCATTCCTTCCAAGTAATCTTCTTCTCCCTTACCTTTTCTTTCAATCATTCCACCATTTTGTCGCCTTTTCCCGTACCTTTCCTGATGTTCTACCACATGTTTTCTCTGCACTGCCTACAAATGCACTCTTGAACTTTTCCCATTCTTGTTCCACATGGGTAATATCCGTCCTTGGTATCTTTCTTTCTTTCTTTCTTAAATTCTTCCGCAACCTCCATTTCCTTTAGTCTCCAGACCTTAATCTTTCTATCCCTTTTTTCTGGTAATCTCATACATAACTTTTCCTACTTTTAATTTTGGAAAAGTTATGAGATTACCAGAAAAAGAGAAAGAAAGATTAAGATGTTGAGACTAAAGGAAAAGGAGGTAGCGGAAGAGTTTAAGAAAGAATTGCAATGTACTAATAATTGATGAAATATGTACATATATATTTAGATATTTTTATTGAAATATGGAATTATATACGGACTTAAAATTACAATAAACTATCATTTCTATTTGATATTAAAGTTCAAAGAAGCTATAGAAAGTAGATCTACATGAACCATAATGCTATACTTCTCATTTTAATATGATCTTTGAAGAACATGCAATATTTTAATCTCTGTTATCAAAACAATGGATCACAAAATGTTCTTTAAAGTGCTGGAAAGTGAATCTTCTCCTAGTGTCTCTTAAGTACCGATTTATATTGACTGAAACTTCGTTCAACATCAGAAGAGGTAATGGGGGGCATATTTAAACTTTACAACATCTGCTGGGGTTAAATCCAACGTTAACTTGACACTTAAATCTCCACACATAATTGCAGCAACATTTCCTATTCTTTCATATCCAGGGTTCTTTGAAAGTACAGTGTCCATCTTCATTTTTGCTACATCTGCAACTTTACCTGTACCATGATTTAGCTGTTCCACAGTTCTATTCACAATTTCGAAACTTTCAGAAAGTGAGAGATTCGAGTTTTGGAGACTTGTGAATGTTTTATGTGATGCATGAAAAAATTATGCTGAATGTAAATCAAGTCATTCTTCACACTTGTCGCAAACAACTGTTTGCGCAGCTTCAATTGAGGCTGCATCTTCAGAGTCCATAGCATGCAGAACGTTCTTAATGGAGTCGATATATTCAGCTTAGTATTTAACCGCTTGCAGCCACGTACCCCACCTAGTTAGAACTGGCTTCAGTGGCAATGGAATTTCTGGTTACATTTCTTTCAAAAGATGAACTCTTTTGTGGGCTTTGAAAAAAACTTTTTTCACTGAGGAAATCAATAGATCTACTTTGGGGTATCTGCCTCTTACCACTTCTGCCACACGATGAAAGGCATGTGCTACACAAGTTAAATGAGTCATCTTAGGATATACAGCACACAATGCTTCTCTGGCTTTCATCATAAAAGGTGCGGCATCGCTAATAAAAAGTAACACTTTATCTTACTGAACGCCCTGTGGCCAGAGGATACCCATAGCTTCATTGAACAGTTTTGCTATAGTTTTGTTATCGCACTTTTCTAGAACATCACAGTGTAAAAGAATCCGTTTACAATAATCTTCACTTAACAAACCAATGATTATGTTGCCAATTAGCCTACCTTCTTTGTCTGTCGTCTCGCCAATGGAAACCAATATCGGACCGTCTTTAATTTCTTGTCTTATCTTCAGAACATTTTCATCGTATATGGCTGAAACATAGGTTTTTCTGAACGTTGACTCATCCGTGATCGTTCGGTTAGTATATTTCTCGAGGAATTACCTGAAGTACTGTTGATTCAGAATGAAGAGAGGGATGTCAGCTGAGATGAGAGCGCGGCAAAGATCGGTGTTGAACTCGGACGTTACACTCGAAGTTGATGGTTGTGTCAGAAACAACTGTCTCAGCTTGGAATTTCGTAGTTTGTTAGTTGATGTTTACTGGTTGAAATGTGTTGTTGCACCAGGAACCTTTGAGTAGATGCCACTGAACATTGACACAAATTACAAAATAATACCTTACAGTCAGTTGAAAAACCTCTTCTTCCTCCTCACCTTTTCCCGTTACGCGGGGTCGGCTTTCTTAATCCTGAGGCGCCAGTCATTTCGTTGTAAAGCATCATCAGCAGATAGGCCCAATACTCTCATGTCCCTCTGAACATTCGTCATCCATGTTGTTTGAGGTTTGAAAAACCATCTTCTCTAAATTGTGTTACGTAACTTTTTAATTTTAAACTGGTTGACTGTGCTACTTTAGGCATTTTGTAACAATGTTAATGTCTTCAATGAATGTCAGTAGGCAACTGAAAACACTGCACTTGTAGACATAGCGGTATGTACAAGAACACTACGATCCATCTCGCTGTGAATCACTGGTAGGAACTACAGTAGATGGGGTATTGAGCCATCAAGGGGAATGCCCGAATTACGAAATAATCCGGAAATTACTGGCATACCATCGATGAATGGGATTTCCTGAGTACCAAAATTATGGGACAGACATAGTCGATGTTATGTGTGATTCTGATGCTCAGCAGATCTCACCTCTTCCGGGTTCACTCATCTCTCTTTCACCACGCCGTTTATCACCTTACCTTATCAACTCAGGCGTGATGATGAGTTGCACCCCAGTTAAAATATTAAATGTTTCTCCTTTATTGACGGGACTGCTAATTTAATAGAATTTAATACTTCTTTGCCGAAATATGGACTGTATTGACCTTAATGACTAAGAATATGGAGCATTATGTGCTAAACTCCAAAATATGGAGATATATGGAAAATAAATACTCCCATTTTTCAACTCCACACACCATGATTTGTAAAGATAATACAAAATATAATTGAGGTTAGCTTTACAAAGAGATATGTATTTACATATAAATCCGTTCCCTGCACATCACCATTGTGTTTAGTCTGGGTGCATGAATAATATTTAAGCTGGACTGTGTAATATCGGAGTGAAATGGGGTGTGTTGGGATATTGAATACTGCCAATGGCTGTCATTGCATATTCTGTTAGATCCAGAGGTGGGTGGCCTATTGCAATGTAGTGGCTAAAGACCACATAGAGTTGCATGCAAAATAGGTACACTGAATACAAGTGCATAATATTCTTGATTTGGGATGCACTTTGCCATGTTTGGTTATACTATCTTTTTTCTTTGCAGGTCTGTAATGTGTGGTGGCACTGCAATGGAATGGCAAATCTATGTTGAAACGATATTTTGATGAAATGAAGTACACTTCTGAATGTAGGCTATCTATGTAAGAATGAGAAATGTATAAAATATATAAGCTACCACAGAATATGGACTTGATTTTGTAATTATTATTTTTTACTTCTAAGTTCCTTATTTATATCCCGATTTCCAGTATTCCATTTAGTAAAGGCAAAATATTTGTGTAATTTGTATTGGCGATGGTTTTATTCAAACTATTTGTGTTTTTTTCTTAATCTGTTTTTAACAGTGTAGGCCTATATTAACTTGTGGGCCGACAATCTACTGTCGACCAAAGTATTATGTGCACTCGAGTTTGAAGGTTGTTTGTGAAGTAACCAATAGACCTACATATAATCCAATAAAATCATCATTTCCGTCGTTCTATTTTACGTTAGGTCATGTAGGTTTGGAATTTTTAATATATATTTTAATATTTTTATCGCAGTTGGAACTCAAAAAGTGCACGTTTTTAAGAGTGTTTCAACCATGCGTCACATTTAAGAATTATTATCTCAAAAACCCGTCATCAGATCGAATCCAAATTTTAACACAATATACATTGGAATGTTGTATAACTGGTTTATTAATTTCAAAATTGTGTGTGTCCAAGAAACAAAGTTGTTATCATTTTTGTAAGGTAACTTTGTCTCGGCTCGGGGTGGTTGGAAAATGTAGTTCCTGGTTGCATTGTAATCCTTATACATCGAAACGTTATGCTGTATGACTGTGAAATACGTAAATTAATTCACTTATTTTATATTGGTTTGTATTTGTACAGGGAAATAACACATGTTTCACCAGCTAGCCGCTCCGGGAAAAGCTGTACAGCGTTGCCGAAATGGTGCCCACACGCATCATGGCGCGTCTCGCTCGGAAGTGATGGGCTCCATCTCAGCAACGCTGTACAGCTTTTGCCGGAGCGGCTAGCTGGAGAACCATGTGTTATTTCCTCGTACAAATACAAACCGATATAAAATAAGTGAATTAATTTACGTATTTCACAGTCATACAGCATAACTTTTTGATGTATAATGATTACAACGCAACCAAGAGCTACATTTTCCAACCACCTTGAGCCGAGAAAAAGTTACCTTACAACAACGATAACAACTTTGTTTCTTGGACACACAAAATTGTGAAATTAATAAACCAGTTATACAACATTCCAATGTATATTGTGTTAAAATTTGGATTCGATCTGATGACGGGCTTTTGAGATAATAATTCTTAAATGTGACGCATGGTTGAAACACGCTTAAAAATGGGCACTTTTTGTGTTCCAACTGCGATAACAAATATTAAAATATAAATTTAAAAATCAAAACCTACATGAACTAACGTAAAATAGAACGACGAAAATGTTGATGGTATTGGATTTTATGTAGGTCTATTGGTTACTTAACAAAGAACCTTCAAACTCGAGTACACATAATACTTTGGTCGACAGTAGATGTTAGATCTCTTCAAACAATCTGCCATCATCATTAACTTGTATTCCTCACAGGCAAAGGCCAAGTTGTGCAAGTTTGCTCTATGAAGCCATAATAAATAAATGTGATTGATACAAACCATCGAAATATACATTCGTTTCTTATTACATTCTGCCAATACGGGAAAAATGTGCGACTTGAAAAGTCAAGAAGAATATACATTCTCCGGAAGACGGAACAGGGACCAGCGCCATAGTAGGTAATTTCAAGCAACTAGCCGGCCAAAAATATATACGTATTGAACCCTTATTGATCTGCGATAAATAAGTATTCATGATTTATTTATTATTATTATTACTGCGGCCCAGGCAGTACTTATGGATGGTGACAAAGAGGAAGGCAAGTTAGCGTGTTGCAATGATTGCCACAGAAGCCGAGCTTGGTAGCTATTCTTGAAAACGGCCGGGTAAGCTGAGTTCAAGGCCAAATTGTGTAACAACATGCACCAGAATTGGAATCATAAAGGGATGGTCACGAGTTTCTTGCAACCGACCTACGATTGAACCACCCAATCAGGAGAGACCAAGCCTAAACCACGCGATGGGTGGCGTCACTGGTAAAAAGCGCGCGGAATTGATTATCTCAAGAACCGCCGATCCGAATTATCTCCGCATGAGTGCGCTGAGACGTTTGAATTAAATGATGAAGATTGACATTAGTCCCGTGTGTGTGAGATGAAAACTCTAGAAAATTTTTCTTAATTCACCCCACTCCACCTCACTCTGTCAGTTTCCAATAAATTGATCGACGAGACGCTGTTTCGAGGTCTATCTGTTTGAGTTCTGGTGAGCTAACTTCACGCCAGTTTGCGTAGTGATTTTTAAAGCTCTGATATTATTTGAAGTCTAACGTTTTGAGCTCTGGTGAGCTAACTTCACGCCAGTTTGCGTGGTGACTTTAGTACTCTAATATTATCTTGGAGACAACTATTTTCAGCTCTTAGGGGCAAGACTTGAGTAACATTCCAATTAGCGCTTAACCCGAGCGAAGGTCCACGCAGAGCAGTAGAGATTACCGAGTGAGATAACGACTGCGACAGAGGCAGATTTAAAACTTGTATTGTCAAGCCAGTGACGATGGGTTTGAAGTGTACATTTCATGTAAATTTTTACTGTATTTGTTTCAAGTGTTGTATTGTGCGTGTGTAAGCGAGAGCTAGGGAAAGTCTTCGTTGATTAATCGCATAGGACAATTCGTGGGCAAAATTAGTAACTCACAAGCGATTATAGCCAGGTCAATTTTATAATAACATTGAACTTTTCTTCCAAAGAGACTACACCAAGATGTCCGACGTGTGGTCAGGAGCCGGAGTGATGTCCAACGCTTCTACGAAGACAACGATGGAGGGCTAATTTTCCCGTAGGGAAATGAGCCGAGAAGGAAGTCATATGTTCTACAAGCTGATACGGTGATGTACAAAAATTGATTATTCAATATGTAGTTAGATTGGCGGGGGAACTTTGTAAATAGTTCATTTTAGTATTTTTCTTGTTTTAGATTGTTTTCTTGTACCGACACTAAATGTTTTAAATGTACGTTGGCGCGTGGCCAAAGTTGTTTGTTGTGTATTATTTTTCATTGGAGTCATATTTAAGGTACACGGCGCGTGTACGTGATTTTTATCCATGCGAATGCGAAACCCATTACATTCGATAAGTGGTGCTTTATTAAAGTTCATATTTTTGATAGGAAAGGGAGGTAATTACTGTAAGATGTTTGCTGAACAGGTTATTATTCATATTAGGGTTGCCGAGCGCAACAAATTAAGATGTAATTGTAGAACACCTTAGTTCTAATTTTTTAGATTTTTTTTGAGTCCTTTTCAGGTTCGATAGTCACGGCATAGAACGGAGCGCCAGCTGGTGGAATATATTTATGTCATTTTATTTCAGGGTCTGTCAAACCCATACGTGTGATTCTGTGTGTGTTATTGTGTCAGGTGTGTGTTTTGATTCTACGTGAAGAGGGGTAGAGGTCCTACCGCCCTCATATTTTGTTGTTGTTGTATTTTGATGGAAAGGCAGGGTGCTCTGAGGAGACCGCTGTTCCTTGTCCATATGCTGATTCTTGGATTTCCTAGGGGAAATGCTGAGATATATTTTGTTCTGACACACACACACGTTTTATTGTGCTTTGGGGCACGCTTCTTCGAGACTCGATCCCGTCCCTTGGGAGGTCGAGGTTATTTTGACACGTGGGTTGACAGATATGCAGATTTCCACGAATCGCCCGTCTAGCCTGGTGACTTATTTTGTTAGGCAGTCCTATTGTCCGACTGGCCCCTTTAAGCTTTCATTTAGCAAACCTGTTCTTTGTGATGGTTATTTTGAACCATAATTAATTGGGGAGTTCGCCGTGTCTGTGACGGATTATTGCATGTCGTATGGATGGAATGTTGTGTTAATAATGTAAATGTTGGCTTTGAGCCTAGTGATTTGTTTATGACTCAGTTCATGTAATTTAGTGAGTGACGCCCGTGTGGTGTAGTGGTATTATACTTGTAAAATGACGACGGTCATATGTGTATTTCTTTTGTTGGTCACGTGTTAACTTACTTGTGTTGATTTGTGAGAAGTCCTAATTTTAGGCAGTAATGTTTTGCTACGGCATGTTTTGATTCCAATTTCATGCGAAAATTATTGTGTTGTTTATTTTAAGTATAGGAAGTGTCGGTTTAGTTTTAAGTGTTGTATAGTTGTTCCCCGCGTCTGTCTAGCTCTAAGTAATGCGGATTCGTCTTCTGAAAGTTTATTCCGGATGATGACGAATCATGCATTCAATTGTACTCGTCGTGAAGCATGTAGAACGGCACTCGCGCATACATTGTCATTATTATTGTGGATTTTTGGGACATTTGGTCCGTCTAATAATCTCTCCTGAGATTTGGCCTAGTTTTTGGCAAATTTAATATTCAGTGGGAGTCATTATGGGAGTTTTGTTTGTTAATTCTTTTTGTAAATAGCTGATCTGTTATTAAATTCATTTGTTATAACCCTGGCTTCACTTTTTCCTGCATGTTATTTTGTTATATGTTACCCTGCATGTTATTGAAGCGTTTTAACAACAACTTACGACATGGACTGTTACACCCCCCGAAACTGAGTCTCATAAGCTTCTTTGCAAGGGTTCAGTATATTCCACCCCTGTATTTGCTGTGCATTTTCTGTGAGTCATGTTTATACGAGCCTTAGGCACAGTAATTAAGTGTTGAAAGATTGCGCTGTCTGCTTATCTTATCTCACCGAAGGCCTGAAGTTGCTCTTCTCCGTTATGGTATAATATCCTGGGGAGGCGAGTGCTCAGTTCTTTTTATGTAAGGGCTCACTCAGTAAGGAAGTCAGAACTAAATATTTATTTGAGTGCAGTGTCAATATATTAGATGAAAGTATATATTTTTATATAGTTTGTAGCATTTGCTGTTAATTACTATAGTATTGTCCAGGATGTATGTTTCAAAAGTCGGGTATACTGTGTCCATGCGCTATCTAATCATAGAAATTGGGGTAACTTTTCAATAGTGTTGCCTTCTATATTTGTAATGAAAGTTTTTATAGAAGTTATCTAAACCTTATTGAATAGGAAACTGCGACTTGTGACCATGTGCGACTATGACTGATATTAATTTTTTTCAGAAGTCATCGACTCTGTAACCCGGAGATCGGTTTTCGAGCCGTGGAGGAACAGCAGGGAAAATAGCATAACAATGACATTGTGAATGTTGTAATTGGACATTTAGGCCCTCAGGATTGTCCTGAGGAAATATCTAAGTCAATAAGGGAATCGGTCAGTATTTTGTGTGCAAAATATAGTAGAAAAAGGATCAAATTGCTGAAGTACAAAAAAAGAAACTTGGTTGGAACAGTCAGTTAAGCTTGCAGGAGGGGTAAATAAATCTGTTAGGTTCACTTCTCAATAAATCACATAGACTCCTCTAGAATGCATATTTTATTATTTGTTGTGGAAAGGTTCACAATTCACACGATACACACCATATTGTTTTTGACACTGAACTTCACTGATATCTAAGACTATGTCAAAGATACTGCACTACACTCTTGTGCTTGCTGCCAACACAACATTCTCCCACCTTGAGTTGTGGAAACAACTCAACAAAACAATAAAATAACATAACACATATATTTTCACAAAATAAATGAACACAGAAATAAATGTCACTCAAAATATCTCTTTGGTTTAACCACCACTCTCCCACTACTGGTTTTGATGAGATCAGAAGTATTAGTAGATGGTTTAACCGTCTTTGGATTTTTCTCCTTCTTCTCATTTTCATTCCGCTCAACTTGCAGTCTTAAAGCATGATCTTCTCCAGATGTCACTTCAAGTGGATACACCCTCTGTACTGGCCTCAGTAGCTCTCCTTTTGTAGTCGCCAAGCGAACAACTCTCACGACACCACCTTTGCCAGGGATGACCTCCGTCACTCTTGCCAGCGGCCAGTCTAGTCTCTTCGTGTTGTCACTGGCTACCAGTACTACTTCACCTACACAGGGTTTGTGATGACTTTTCCTAATGTGGTTCTTCTGTATTAGCTGTCCAAGATATTCATTCCTGAATCTTACCCTTAATGTTTCCTTTACTTTCTGTCTGTACCTGAATCTTCTGTCACGTTTTATGTCCTCGATCATGTCGATATCGGGCATTCCAATCTCCTTGACTTCCTGTAGGAACATTGCAGAGGTGATAGCCATCAAGTCTTCTCCATCATTGGACAGGTAAGTAAGTGGTCGTGAATTATTGACAGCTTCAATATCACACAGAACAGTCATCATTTCTTGGTACGACAGACATGACCTTCCCAGAACTTTCCTGAGCATTTGTTTGAGGACACCAATCAGCCTCTCCCACCATCCTCCCCACCATGCTGCAGTGGGAGGATTGAATTTCCATTTTATTTGGTGTACAGAACTATATTCAGCAATTTTATCCCACTGAATTGTCTCCAACATATTGCAGGTGCCTTGAAAGTTTGTCCCATTGTCACTATAGACAATCATTGGCCCTCCACGTCTGGACACGAAGCGCCGAAAAGCTTCGAGGAATGTTGCAGTAGCCAAAGATGTTACTAACTCCAGGTGTACTGCACGAAAAACCGCACACGTGAACAGACAGACCCAGGCTTTCTCTCCACCTTTCAAAATCAGAGGCCCGGCAAAGTCGACCCCTGTTATTTAAAAAATTGAGGCTTCTCTTACTCTGTCTATGGGGAGATGAGTTTGTTCTGCTTCAAGATGTTTTCCATGGTACCTCCTGCAGACAACACATGTTTTAATTGCACCCTTCACCGTTCTCCTTCCTCCAAGGATCCAATATTTCTGTCTGAGCCCACTGAGCAGAATCTGGGTTCCAGCATGACATAAGTCTTTGTGCTTCTCCCTAATGAGAGCGTGAACTGCTGTATGATTCGCCGGAAGGATAGCAGGACAACGGAAAGCATAATCATCTTTGCGCGATATAATTTTTGTTTTCAGTCTCATCACTCCCTCATCATCCATGAAAACACATAGTGAGTTGAATCTTTCATCCATTTCATCAACAAAACACTCCTTTTGTATGAACTTCATCACGACTTTTTCTGCTTCTGTGGTTTCTTCAATGGATAGTTCGGTAGTTCTTCTATTATTTTTCTGTCGACAATTATACAGAAACCTCAAGATCCATCCTATCATACGAACTGTTCTACGGAAACTTGAGAAATAGTCAAGGTGCCATTCTTGGGTATTGGACTTGTCTTCTAACACCGTCATAGTGTTGATTTTCTTTTTTCTTTCTTGGAAGACTTCATCATCGTTTGTTGAAATTTCAGGGCTAGGCCATTGTGTAGTGGATTGTTTTAGCCATTTTGGCACTTCCCACCATCTCTGTTGAAGTAACTGTTTTGTGCTACATCCCCTTGATGCCAGGTCAGCCGGATTCATGGTTCCTGGAACATGACGCCACTGTTCTATTCTGGACAGTCTTCGAATTACTTGCACTCTGTTCCAAACGAAGGTCCCCCAAGGTTCGTCTAACTTGATCCAGGACAACACAGTCGATGAGTCACTCCAATAATAAGTAACGATTTCTTTTGCAGTTAATGTTGGCAGTACTGACGTCACTAGTCGAACCCCTATTGTAGCTGCTAATAATTCCAGGCGTGGTATGGTGATACTCTTCTTGGGTGCCACTCTTGTCTTGGCTTGTACAAATCGTAGCTCTATATTGTCAACCCTCTGTATTCGCAAGAATATAACTGCAGCATATGCAGTTTGACTGGCGTCGCAGAACACGTGAAGAGATATATCTTCAACCGACTGGACACTACCGATCAAACATCTAGGAATCTTAATCTCAGACAGCTGAGGTAGTTCTGCCAACCACTTCATGAATCTTCTCTTTGTTGTTTCGTCTACTCTGGTGTCCCAACCCAAGTCAGTGGCCCATAGTTCTTGTAAGATTAATTTTGGAAAGAGAAATACCGGACATGAGAAGCCAACAGGGTCAAACACCTTATGTGCAGCTCCTAGTATAGCTCTTTTGGTGATTACATCATATTTGAAATCGTTAACATGAGTTAGATTCAGTTCAATGGTATCTTCTCCTTTATTCCAAATGAGCCCTAGCACATGAGTAAGATTTTCAGCTGTACCATCCTGAGAATACTCCCACCCTCGGAGATTGAAAGATGCCTTATCCATTATTATGCTTGCCTCTCGCATGAATGAATGAAGGTCATTTCTGTTGTTAACACTAATAGCACAGTTATCCACATAAAACATTCTTCCAATCTTTCTATTGTTGAAGTTGAGTAGGAACTATTATCGACTGTTTGTCTCTTCAACTCGTTCAAGTGGAGTTTGATGGTTGCCGACAATAGGAACGGAGAACATGCAAGTCCAAAGACAACTCTATTGTGACGGAACACTTCTACCTTCCCTGTACATTCCTCCTCCCACCAAAGGAATCTCAGAAAATCACGGTCTCTAGGATTGACACTTATTTGAAGAAATGCTTTTTCTACATCAGCCGTCACACCGATCTCATTTTCTCTGAACTTCAGTAGCGCACTAGGGATCAACTCTATGAAGTTAGGCCCTTTTTCAATACATTCGTTCAGAGATGGAGCGTTTCTCTGCTTCGCCGAGGCATCAAAACAGGCCTGATCTTGGTGGTGCTGTTTTCTTTGAAGACAGGTCGGTGAGGTAGATAGTGTCCACTATTTTTCAGTTCTTCTTCAGGTACCCTCTCGATGATTCCTTGCTCCAACCAACTTCGTAAGACATTATCGTACTCCTGGTAATGTTGTTCAGCTTGTAGTTTCTTTGTAGTGATTTCTAATCTGTGCTGAGCAATTTCTTTGTTGTCAGGGAGAGGTGGATGTTGTTCACTCCAAGGCAGACACACTTCATATCTGTTATCTTCATTCAGTCGTGCAGTCTCAAGGAAGTTATTTCTAACACGCTCATTCCTCTCGACGATAGATTCTTTCACAATAGGGTCAGTAATTCCAAGAATTTCTAAGTCCCAGAGATCAGAAATTCTTGTATGTTGGGAAAACAATGATGACACTAATAATGATGCCGAATCCCTTTGGGCCTTGTTACCTATGACTTTTCCCATTAGTGTCCACTCTAGGGAAGTCTCCACCAAAACTAGGCCACATTTTAGTTGATGTTTCCTCCCAGTGAGCAGTTCACCCGCCTTATCGGCCCCAATCAGAATCTGCACAGGCCCTCTCTCTCGTACATCAGTTAAACATATTTTCAGATCCCTTATCTCCTCACTCCAAGAACCATTCTTAATATATGGGACATCTTCACAAATTATCTCTTGGCTTAGAACTTCCAGCTCCTTGGAATAATTTCCCTCCAATCGCTTTAAACTTATTCTGTAACAGCCGTGTTTTGCTTCTCGAGAACGTACTCCACCAAACAAGGAATGTATTAACGTTTCCTTCCTGATTGACTGATACCCCATTTCTTCGGCTAGGTCACGTGCAATGTAGGATTTAGTAGACCCAGTATCAATGACAGCTCGTACAGTTTTTTGTTTACCCTTTCCTTTAACGACAACTGCCAGGGTTTGCAAGTACACCTCAGGAGAGCAAGACACATTAGCTAAAGCCTTATCCACATTATTGACATCCTGGAGAACCACATTCCTGTCTCCCTCGTAATTCTGTTTGGCCACACTTTCATTTTCTTTGTCACGGAGCTTATAACACATTAATACCACATGTTTACCACCACAAACAATGCACCTGACAATCGATTTACAAGCTCTACTTGCATGGCCCTTCTTTAAACAATTGAAGCAACAGTGTTTATCAGTTAAGATTTTCCTTTTCTCCCCTACAGTCATTTTTTGTGCTTTAATGCACTCTGGGCTCGAATGAGGTTTAGGACAAAAAACACACTCCTGTCTCTTAGAAACATCAGCAAACAAAGCAGAAGCAGTAGGTATATTTGGTTCAATGACATCCCTCGGTTTCTTGTCTCCCTTAATCTTAGATCCTTGGGATGTGCTAATACTAAACCCTTTCATAGCCAATGAAATTCTTCCTTCACTTACTACTTCATTTTGAAGAAAAGCCATGAGCTGCTGCAAACGATCTTTGGATACGGAATCACACCTGAAGGAAGTATTCCTCTGCCATGCTCTTAATAGGTCTTCTGGCAAAGATGATTCAATTAGGGGATACAGCATTGCAGTACATTTTTCTGTAGTAACGCCTAAACGTTCCAGCGATCTGAGATGTGACTCTAATTTATCATACAAGCTACTCAGTGTTGGCCTTTCTTTGGAATTGACTGCATTCGTCAACACTAGTTTGAGCAATTCACGAACATAAACTTCCACCTGCAAGTCCTCTCTACCAAATCGAGCTTGAAGACACTCTATAGCTTTGTCATAATTCTCGGCAGTGGGTGGAAAACTAGTAACTAATTCATCTGCTCTGGAACCTTCTGTCATAGCCTGGATTAAATATTGGAATTTATCTTCCTTCCCAATGTCCTCATCCTCGTGAATTTTACGGAACTGGCTCCAAAAATATAACCAATCAATTATTTCACCAGAAAATTTCTTAAATTCTATTCTTGGAAGTCTATATTTCTCTTTATCACAAACATGTCATTCACTACACTTTGTGGAGGGGTCATGGAAACAACGGGATTCATAGAACGTGTTGCTTTTGTTCTACAGCTAAGGAATTTGTGTTTGTAATCATCAGCTGATTCACATTCCGCTTCTATTTCGTCATCCTCACACTCGTCGTCTATCATCTGTTGAAATATTAATCCATCTAAATTAGAGATATCATCATACTTTTCTTGAAGGATTTCAAGTTGCACTTGCACTTTTTCCGTTTCAGTTTGATCATCTTCTAACGACGTCATTAGTTGATTGTGTGAGCGCGTAAATAACCGCCGCTTTACGGTTCTTTCTTTAGCGAGTCTTTCCATCTTCTTTCTTCACGGGAGCCTTTTACTATGAATGAATCGTGTCACTGGTCGCCATAAAATGTTAGGTTCACTTCTCAATAAATCACATAGACTCCTCTAGAATGCATATTTTATTATTTGTTGTGGAAAGGTTCACAATTCACACGATACACACCATATTGTTTTTGACACTGAACTTCACTGATATCTAAGACTATGTCAAAGATACTGCACTACACTCTTGTGCTTAGCAGGAAAACTAGATCAATTCTTGAAAAGCCATCACAAGAAGAAATGTTTCTGCCACTCGTATGAGTCTTCAAGCTTCTGAGGAACTTTTTCGTGTGGGTATGTCATTGGTAAAGTGGCTTTTGGCATGTACGCAAAGGAAACAATAAAATTGTACTTACAAAAATACAAGGTATTACATGGCTGTAACTTTACACCAACTCTTGGTTCATGGAGAGGTCATTTCATTTCACGGTTTTCAGGTAGTCTCTCCATGCTGCCATAAGAACCACATGCCAGTTCTCCAATGGAGTTCTTGATGTAAGGCATCCTTGGACGTCCCCTAGGTTTCTTTCCCAATACTTTGCCCTCGATAATGATTTAGAGAAGAGAGTCGTGCCTGAGTACATGTCCAAGGAACTTTGTTTACCTCTTCTTTATTGATTTTAATAAACATCGAACATCCTTCACATCCTGCAGAACAAGATCATTTTGTTTTCCTGTCTATCCAACTTGTTTTTGTCATTCTTCTCCAAAACCACATTTCTGCAGCCTTAAATTTTGTTTTCTCCAGTTTCCCTAATGTTCAGGTTTCCCACCCATACAGTGACCCTTTCCATAGGCTGCTTATTTCCTCGGACCCATATGTTGCCAGTTTAGGGAAATCAAGGAAGAGAAAGTTGGTTGCGCTTTCAAGAGAAGTGCTCAACTTGTCGTATGAGCCTCCTGCATCTGGTTCTCCCGAAGGAGATACCTACAGTGAAGATGCCAATTCTGATGGAACTGCATCTTATAGATATTGTACTGGATAGGGACAAAAGGTAATCATAAACAAGTTCATGGATATACACTGCATCTAATGTCTAAATTGTATGGTAAGTAGGCCTACAAGTATTACTAGATCTGTATTCAAACATTATAAACCGCATGTCCCATAATTAACTTTAATTAAAATTTTCTGAACCTATATCGAAATATTATAAAAATTACTAGTTACATTTTTGATGCAGTTATTTGATATTTGTGATATTTGTTATTGACTGACCTGACACACAATTATCTACAATAATAGTTGCATACTATATTTCATGTTAATAGGTCCACTTGATTCCGAGATACGATTTTTGGCCGGCTAGGCTACACCTGGCCGTAGGTTATGGTTCAAATTTCCCGCGTGACAGCTTAAAAGTTCCATGTGTTACCTAGAGAGGCGCCACTATGCAAGCATGCTAATAAGCGGCGCGTGGGTGGTGGTCATTATCGGAATTACTTTCTATGATTATTTTCAACGTTTTAAAATGTATTTTGCAGAAAACCAGGACATTTATTCTCCGAATAGAAAATTCGCTCCAAAGCCCATTACCGTAAAAGAAATATGTCCTGGGAAAAGGGGTCTTGTGGTACGGTAGCCTCGTCCGATACGACTACATTTACATAACTCGTATACATTGAAATACGGTCAAATCAAATCTAAATCACTATATTTACAATGAGGTGTCAACCTCGATGGCAAATGGGGTACATAATTTACAAACACTACACAATATTAAAAGAATACAGTAACTTAATGTACTTATTAACGGCGTTGCCCGCTTTACTTGACAATGAAAGTGGCATCGATTCTTTAATTGATATCGATGGGAACGTATTAAATGTGTATCATGGTGGCCATTCTGCCTTTATGTTGGCTATATAGTATTTAACAGCCAATCAAAATTTTAAAGTGGATTAGTTCAAAAAACTAACTCCAGCGTGCACTATTGTATTTGAACAGCCATTCAAAATGTTTCAAGTTGTTTACTACAAAACTTTAACACACGAGTGTGTCTAGAGCTGTGAGAGCTAAGGGAGCGAATAATGTGGGGTTTGGTGGAGTTGGTATCACTGCTCCACTGCACCATCAGCTGAAAACACAAAAACAGATTTGTTTTTATCAGTACTACACATCACATTACCGGCTGTGTTTATATCTCCCAAAATTTTAATAATGGCACCCCGTCGTGTTCGTTAAGCCGCCATTTTGGACACGATGACGGCCTAGGGTGGGGGCTTAACGAAGCCCTGAGAATCAAAACGATCTAAATTTTTTCCGAGCATGGTCTCCAATCAAAACATCCCTGATTGGCTGAGCACTTATTGGGTCCTTCCCGCCACACAGCCGCAATCAAATCCGCCATTAACCTCAATTTAACATAACCTAAGTTACTTAAATTACAAATATTAATAATGTTGGTGAAGGGTGGGTGACTTGTGGATTAGATAAGCCATGTTTAGTGTTGCCTTCTATAGATTTGTGGTTTTTTGGCAATCTCGTTATCTTGTAGACATTAAGATAAATAGTTATATTTCGGGGGCCTATCACTCAGTAGCGGTTTATCACAACAGTAGCAACTATTACGAATAGCTGTACTATAGTAAGATTTTTTTGCACCTTCGCGAAATAGTGGCGGTGGTTTGAGATTATTTTTGACTACCATTATGGGGTTTTAATAGTTTTTCATAGAGCATTTTTGTTGTCTTGTAGGCATGATTGATTTGATATGTTAGGTCTGCATGTAGCCTACAGTTTTTTTTCTGGTTTTTGGAATAATGCTCATTCTCATTACCATTAAGTGCAACCGTGTTGACCGACTGAAAGACATTGAATATTTCGTTTACTAAGGCAGCACTGAAATATGGGTTCCAACACGATATGGACTTGGAACTTATGTTCGCTTAACAAAATAACGATACATCAACAAGTCATCCTTGTAATCTCTGCAAATAATAAAAATATTTTCCATCCAATATAGGCCTATTCATGTTGAACGGTAGAAAGTTATCAACCTTTATTAAGGCAACACTGAAAAATGTTCATTTGGATCTAGCCTACTTACTCGGAGTCATCTGCATCAATGTCCCTAGAGGTTCAGTTTTTTAAATTCTCCCTTTCCTATGGTCAAATAACACATGGATATTCCCTATTTTTCTTAAGGGGATTCAATGATATTATGCTGAACTAATTAAGAATAGGGCATGTACCCCAACCCCTTAAAATATGAAGTTATCAGGATAAAAATAATGTCCATAACCATCAGAAACTTGAGAATACAGATCAGGAGAATGTTGATCGACCATGGATGCAAGACCAGAAAGTCTTAAAGAGGAGTGTTTCATTTAGAGGCTTGGAACATCATGGTCAAGACCCCTGTACTTGGGTGTGTGCTCAATTAGTTTGAAAACCCGTTGACAGATCATAAGTTAATCTGTGGCTGGAATCCACTCCGTCCTATGCTAAGCTGCGAGTACTGGGAACCATTAGTGTTCTGTGACTACTGTATCAATTTCTGAAAATTGTGTCATAGGCCTATGCATAGACAAGTCGCTGAGAATGTTCTCTGAATGGTGAATACCAGTAGGAAGGAAGGAAGGAAGGAAGCTTGTAGTTTAACGTGACCGTTAATCTTGAGATCATGAGCCACGGGACCTCCTTTTTACGTGGAATCCGAACCACAGGACATGGCATTTCACTTCGAAAATCTCACATGCATTGACCGGGAATCGAACCCGGACCGCCTTGGTGAGAGGCATTCAGCTAGACCGCTGAGCCACCACGCCCCTGAATACCAGTAGGCTAGCCTACTTAGCTGCCTCCTTCACTAGCATTTCCAGGCACCTGGTTAGTTGGTAAAATGAAATAGAAAAATCACTTGAATGATTAAAGTTGTCCTTGATTGCCCTCGAGGGACAGTGTACCCCATTCCAGATCTTAGTTCAGAATTAGTTCCCTTGACGGAGTTGGAGAAAGTCACAATACCTATGGTACTACTAGACCTAGTACGGTACATGTAGATGGAAGCATTGTGAGACCAACCACTAGGTAGCTTATGTCCCATTAGTTGGGAGTGTTAGGGAATGGGAGATTGGTTCAACATTTCAGCCTATGTTGTTGTATGTTTCATTAATATATGAGATCTAAAAGTGTATCATAGGAATATTAAAAGCAAACCATAATATATTACCAGTTGGTCAATTGGATACAACAATTCAATGAAACATTCTGTTAATAATTAGGAAGTGTCGTAGGCAACCAGAGAAGCGACACAAGAAAAAACACCTGAGTCTTCCAGGCAGTTGTCATCAACTGTATTTCACATAGAGAAGAATGACTAAAATGGTTCCTCATGAAAAAAAAAACTGGTCAATGGCTTGAAAGACAGTAGTAAGGACTTACATGCTGTCAGTAAAAGTGGAGTTAAGAAAGATGTCTGGAATATTTAAATCAGTAGTTGATAGCCATGATTTTTAAAATTACCCTAGTTAATTGCACCTTAATATGATTAGTAGCCTACCGGTATGTGCAAGATTTTAAATGGTAGGTTTTCCTGTGAACCAAAAAACAGCTCTTAACATGGATTATGTTCAGGTTAGGCCTACAAGTTATTGGGAGTGAGGTTTATTTTACATACCTGTTGCACATAAAATGAGCTTCTGATTAGAGCTCTGTGGGAACGTTTAAATGGTTTGATGATACAGGATTTATCAATCCTCTTTCTATGCATCTTTTAAAAACATTTTAACAATTCATAAATTACTGCCATCATTGCTAATGCTGTAATCTGTCATGTTTATTTATGCAGCATGACAAATTAGGAAACATTGGTAGGATTGGTATATTGAGTGGAGATATAGTAGGATAAAATGCAACTGTGTCATGGAAATCTAAGATGTATTTTTATTTCTCAACTTTATTTTCTGTCGACTCCAATACAGCCCACCACCAGGGAAAAAAAAGAAAAGTGTTGGTGATGTTTAATGAGAGCAAATCTTGAAATACTGTGATTTAAGTGGTTGGTATCAAAAGCTGTATAGGAAAAATGAAAATGTGAAGTCACGCCCAAGTTTATGAAGCCTTGCCAGACTCGGCTGAAATTATCTTCGATGCAAATCAAGTCTCAATAGTTAAAACTTTAGGACGACCTTTGACATGAGCACTATAATAGGCCTACATTTAGGATCGACATAGCCTGCAGTAGGTTTTGTGCTACTGTATGCACCTGGGCATGTTTAAAAAAAACTCAGCCTGCAGGTTAATAAGGTAGTATATTACTATAAATCTATCTCAAGCAAATCCAAGAAGTTACCAGACTGAGAAACTACATATCAATATTTAAACAATAAAAGGGTGGCAGTGCAAACTGCACTTTTAATCCTTGGTTTACCATGATATTTGTACATAAATACAGTAAGGACTTCACATTACAAACGGCCACTTAAATTATATACCTTATTAGGCATAACCTACAAATTACATGTCATGAAATTGGTAAATATAAGCAGACAGCAACATCAATATGCAATGGTCTATAATATAGTTTTATAGTGCACAAAAGGTTATTGTACTGAATGTATTTCGAACTGATAAATAAAACTGGTGGAAACGACAGCCAATTGATTTACATCCATTACATCCAAAGTAGTAGAAACTTTCAGTTGATTGGCAAGAGTGTTGATTTGTACTTTTATTTTCACAAATTTTGATGAACAGTGTCACGCTTCAATTTAAATATAAACGCACATAAAATTCCTCATCAATAAGTGATTTGCACTTCATACTGTCATGAACTGGAATAGATTTCTAGCAATTTAATTGATGTAGAAATCTATTCCTCTCGCCACCATGTTGGTGATAATTGTAAACAAACCCGCAGGCAGCCAATGGCTGGTAATAATTGCCAGCCAATAACAAGCCAGGATGATGCGGATCATAATTCGCGTTTCACTCTCATTGCGTTTTAACTTGAGGTGAGGAATCAGCTGTTCGTTAACGCCACGGGGTGCCATTATTAAAATTTTGGGAGATAGAAACACACCCTTCATGCTGTCGCCATTTCTAATAACACCGCTAGTCACTTGTTATTCAATTTAGTATTGGATCTAACATAATACAGATTAAGTCACTAAAAATGGAGTATACTGCAACAGCTGTCGGCATGCGGGCCCAAACAGTAAACAAAACGCACATGGCGGTCTTTGTTTTGATTCGAATCGCCCATAACAGTGTCCCGCGCCTGGGTCCGACCACAGATTACCTACTACTACAGATAGCCGACAGCCATGCTAATTCTTGGCACCTAAGACTTCAGCGCTGTCTGGTGTTTGACCGCGGTACTAGTTGAGCACGGCCGTGCGGATAGCCTACCCCACCCCTTCCCCTCGTTCCGCTAAATATTCTCGTCCTAACTGCTCTGCCCACTTCAATGTTCCGAAAATCACAATCTTCCCAATACTTATAGCACACGTTTTTAAGTGTGGAGATAATATGATCTACACGAAATAAATCACATTCAAAATAGCAATAACAGTTTTTTTTAATAATACCAAAGTGGGAAATTGTGAATTCCGGAACTCTGAAATGAGCAATCACAGCATTTAGGACATGACCTCATCAATAATTTACATGTTTACATTTCTTTCAGTTGCAATTGGAGCATATAGCATTGACAAGAATTAGGCTACTATAAGGTCTGCAGCATATTATTACTCAATTTTAAAAAATGGTCCCTTCCAATTAACCACTGTAGGCCCAATTATAACCGATTAGTTCCGAGATTAAACTAGAAAGGAAAAGTACTGGGAAGGGATAATATTCATATCTTAAAATGCTTGATGCTGTTCGCAATAACAGGAAAATTTTAAGAGAGAATACTAAGGAAATAGGTGGTGTAACCTGATCCTCATCACACTAAAATTGTTAGTGTAATTAATGCCAAATTCATTAGTTTCAGAAAAATAATTGGATATCACAAAATTTATATACAGTAGTTCATTTGATATTCCCTTTAAAATATATCCAGTCCACCAATTTTGAAGGGTGAAATACAGTAAGTACATGTACATAAACACATTTCATGGCACACTAATACAGTAAATTCTATGACATGCTGTGAAGGGGAAAGGAGAAATAGGACGTTCAATGAAAAACAAGAAACACACTCAATACTGCTAGAAATCATCATGTTTTATTTAAAAAGTTTGTCAACTAAGAAAAAATAACAGGGAGAGCCAAAATCAAACTTAGCAAAAATACAGTAATCAAATCTGGTCCTTTTAAAAGTATGTGTTGAGGCATGTTCTTCTTTCTTGCCAAGGTATAACGGTAGGCTACAGCACATGATAATGGACCTATTACCTCCTTGACGCCATGGCTGACACCGATGAACCGCAAATTCCTACAACGCATGCAAGTTTGTATGTTGAAACAGTTAACTTAATAAATGTGTAATGCTTGAAATGGAGAACTTGAAGTTGCTGTTATGTGTATGTTTGCACCTACTATAACTATATTTTAAAAGAAACTCTTATTGTAGAATCATTGTGTTTTTGATATTAATTTTAGGGCTTTTGATAACATATTCATTTAGCCCCATATATTTGGAAGTGTATAGGATTTATATGATAATCTCTGTTATTGTGGTATCTGTAGTAGTGTGTAGGCTATACTTTCTGTAATTCAGATGAGGACTGGAAAGGTGGCAGCCATAGTTAGGGACATTTATTTTTAAGAATTTTTAATAATATGTACTAAAATGAAATTGAAATACCAACAGGAACAGTTACAAATTCCCTGTCCACTCAGCCAAGATATTCTGCAGATCTCTTCTGTAGGCCTCAACATTATTTTATTTTATTCCTTTCCGGTAGTACCTTATTTCAACTCCTGGGGCACCTCCCCAAGCCTGTCCCTTATAAAGCTACACACACTACTACAGTCATCACATAATTGGAGCAATTCTACCCACACCCAACTGCATGGGGCTGATGACCAAGATGTCCCAAGCCCATAAAATGAATTAACAGCAGACAAAATCAAGTCATTAGGTTATTTTGTGTTGTGTTGGATTCTGACACATGTATGCGTTTGACAGAGTGCCATTTAAGCTCATGAATAGGAATGAATGAATACGACTACCCTACTTGTTTACGGATTTACAGGAGGCAGTCAAGATAGGAATTACCTAGAAATTTATATTCTGTATGTGTGGGAACCCATGATAAACCACTTGCTGGGTGGCTAAGCGGAGAATCAAACCCAACATTTCCCTGTTTACCTCACTAGGCTGTGTGTACCCTGTTCTTACCCTCAGACTAGAATTAGATTTCTTGACATTCAGCAATCAAACATGGACCCCAAAAGTGTCAACCAAGAACTATACCACCTGGTTGGTCTCATTTATTTTTAAGAATAATATGTACTAAAAAGAAATTGAAATTGATCCAAGTTATTTATTTTTACTGTGCTTCGAATGGAGGTTGTGGCGTTGTGTATAGTGCAGCCATTATATCCAATGTTGCAATGAGTAAATGTTCCCCGATATTGGTATAGGACACATTACCTGTATGTACTCTGAATAAGTGAAGCAATAGAGAAATACTTAATTAAATTACTAAAACTGAAAGTACCGGTAACAATTCCATAGCCAAAATTGTGTCGTGCCTTTTATTTCTTAGTTGTTTTGCAGAAAATACCGTACTAAGAGTGTAGAGTTGAAATACAACTTGAACAAGAACACGACAGCCTAGAATAAATACACACGAGACACGACAATAGAGCACTTTAGAACAGTAACGAGAGCGAACTTTCAGTGGAGATGTTGGCAACCATGTGAATACAAACAATTTATGACCAGAACGTAAAACTATGCCAGCGCTCGGAGCATGTTAAAACAATTGGGATCAGTTCAGTCGTTTGCAAACGACTTGTTTATGTTACGGTGAGTAGTCGTTGAATTCATTCGACTGTTTTCTAAAAGCAGTCAAACAAGTCGATGGTTTTAACTTTTGTCAGTCGACTGCTGATGCCCATCTCTACAAACCAATTGACAACCAGAATCAATTTGAGCGTACACACACTCCGACTTGCTAAAATGCTATTAATATTGGATCCCAATATAAAATATTTTCTGATTTAATTTTCCTGGAAAATCTATTCTATGTTTGCATCGATCATTACCATCACGCTATGGGGAGAATTTCATAATAATTTTCTTGTAATTCATTTATCACGCGGTAGAATAAATGAATGAAATTCAATCATAAAATAAATAGAACTCTAAGCCATAATTGGTAAGCCCATGTTCAAGTTGTGTAATAATTCAAGAATGCACCCAATTCTCATTAAAAGTGTATAGACTGTGTTAAGGAGTTCAAACATAACCTAAATATTGAATGCTTAACATTTCCAATGAAATGACATACATATATATTTGGACAACTGGACGTAGGCTATTTCATTGAAAGAATCTACGAACAAGAAACTGTATAAAACTATAGGCACCTACAGCCGTCAAGCTGTCCTCACAGTACCCGCTGGAGATTTACATCACCACTCTATCTGTACGGTACCTCGAGATAAGCCTAAGTGCGCCAACTGTGAGGGAACACATAAACTCTTCCATCCCTGCCCTCATGTCTTTGCCACTAACCCCCCCTGCCACACAGCACGCCACTGCTCTGACACAGTTGTTAGGCCTGCTACAACAACTCTCAGCCATAACCCTGTAAACTACAGCTAAACCAAACCCAGAACCCCCTAATACACTTCATTTGCAGAGCAATAAAATCCATAAAACAACTCCGCAACGAGCTTCACAAAACCTAAATTATAAACGAAAAGACCACTCCACAAACACCAAAATCAGTAAACCTCCCTCGTTTCAGCCACACTACACCTTAAACAGACATAGAAAGCATAGTCATGACCCCTTCATGGAGTAGGCTATTGTCTAAGCACGATCATGTCTCCTTCAACTTTACTGAAGACTTCATTAAATTCTATTAAAAATTCATAAACTCATTCCACAAATCTTAAAATCAGTATACATCCCTCATTTCAGTTACTCTATTCAATAAACAAACAGAAGGCGTAACCATGACCCCTTCATGGAGTAGGCTATTGTCTAAATCTGACCACGCATACTACAACCTTACTCTAATTCAAAATTACAGCCAAATGATCCATCTGACTGGGAGGCTTGCCTGAGATGATGGGCCAGAAACCCGGGAGTTCAAGCATAACCTAAATATTGAATGCTTAACATTTTCAATAACTTGGACAACTGGATTTAGGCTATTTCATTGAAAGAATCAACGAACTGTATAAAACTATAGGCACCTACAGGTATACTTAACTTATTAATTAAAGCTCTACCATAAACATACAGCACAATGAATTGTAGCATGAAGTTATCCTGAAGAAGTCGTTTGATTAGAACGACTACTTAAATTCGAATGATTCCATTCGCTTGGAATTAGTCGTTTGCCAACGACTTGTTTCATTCCAATGATTTCCAACGATTGCTTTGGGATCAGTCGTTTACAACGACTACTTCAATTCGAATGATTCCATTCGCTTGGAATTAGTCGTTTGCCAACGACTTGTTTCATTCCAAAGATTTCCAACGATTGTTTTGAGATCAGTCGTTTGCAAACGACTTGTTTATGATACGGTGAGTAGTCGCTGAATTCATTCGACTGTCTTTTAAAAGCAGTTGAATAAGTCGATTGTTTTAACTATCGACTAATTCGACTGTTTTCAGTTGACTGCTGCCCATCTCTACACACAACTAATTTTCTACACCAGCCGCTACTGAGCACGAGCTGTGACTGGCTTAGACATTAGCATCCTACGTGTTGGAAAATATTGTAAGTAACGTGTAGGAATAAAATACTACCTATAGGTATGTCAACCATTACATTGGCATATAATAAATGAATTATATTTATCTTGTATCTATCTATCCCACGATATAACATAATACAAGGTGAAGAGTCCTTTAAAACAAATTGTTTACTGTGATACTGGAAGAAACAATACAACACAGTGGTAATAGTTCTAGCCTGCACCTATTTGTTAATAAAATTTCATGTGATTTCACTCAGATCTCTGTTGTAGTGGCTTATTATATGTGCACCTTGTAACTTAATAGTACATTATGCAACGAGCCTATAATGACAATAATTAAGACACGAGTTCTATATTTTCCATACGAGTGTCTTAACTGCAATTATATACGAGTTGCATACGACTGTTTATGTTCGACGATAATTGTAACTATTTTATGTTCGAACATAAATATTCATAAATATCTGAACAGAGCGCATGGGATGCCGAGAATACCTTGTATTTGACCATGGCCTCCTGGAATACCTCACTATGACACTCGCCACGCAGTGAAATTTAAAATAGGGGGCCATGGAAGTGAGCGCAGGTGCGATGCTATCCTCACCTAATTGGTCACACAACTGTTTCTTGAGCTCTGATTGGTGGGAGAAACTGTATCATAATGAAAACTTGTACTATAATGAGCCTCATTATAGTACAGTCTTCTGACATAATATTTACATTTCGCCAGTGTCGAACATAAACATATTAACCAATCTTCTTTACACTGTTTTATGAGTTAACACCACATCAAAACTGATGAGGATTTATTTTAGTTGGACACAGAAGCTTATTTATTAATGTAATAGACATCTATGACTGATGAAACCCATAAGATTGCCTCTCTCACCTTTCAGAAAATAACTAAAATTTTAATTCTGCGATTAATGTAACTAATCCACGTGTGTTTCTATTACACAACAATTAAGGTTAACTCCAGCATATCTTCTAGATTTTTGATGTGTCTGGTGAGTGGTTTTGTTACTGCTTCTGCAGGTATCACCCTTCTGAAAGATGTCTCATCGTTTCTAATTCTATTATTAATCCTCTGCCAGAGGAGAAATAGTTTTGCAACGCATGAATACAGTGCTGTAGCTGCTGAATTTTCTAAAAATAATTATGGAATGATGGGAAGAAAAATAAATATAGCCTATTCTAAAATAACAACATACGCATAAAATGAAACCATTCTGATGAACTTATGCTTCAAATTCAGAGTACAAATGCGTTCACCATTTGGGGCTTCGTTCATTTGTATATTTGGACCAAAATGTAGACCTCTGAAATAAATTTTAATGTTGGACTTTGCTCCACAGAACAAGAGCACACAGCCACCCATAGGACCAGTGTGTGTTAAGATTTTAGAACCTGTAATTACAGTTCTACATCAGTAATGGCATTACTACATATTCGACCAACTGAATACTTGCCACTGCACCAGTAACTAACATGTGCAAGAACTGATCTTTTTTGAATACGGTACCAATAATTTGAAATTCAAGGAAGGGGAAAATATTAAAGCTTAGACACGTTGCCATGAGATTTTTAATCTACCGCAATGTAAAATGAATTATTAACACTCCTCAAGAACTTGAGTACACATATGCAATAGGCTCATGGTACTGTATGTATCTCTGCAAGATGTAATCAAGTTGAAAATATTACGGAAACATAGACTCTTACCTGGTCATTTCTAAGGAGAGTATGCCTAATTGCCACATTCCTCTGCTATTTCGAGAACAGCAATTTACGATTTGTTTGTTCCCAGAATTTGGTAGGCCTACCTGTGGGATAAATAATAGTGAAAGTTAATTCATATGTCAAGTGGAATATCACCTGTACACTGCGTCTAATATAAATTCAAAACTAGGCTACGGTATATTTTGCACACGCAGAAACACGTTTTTACTTAAATTCTTAAAATAAGCGTACTTACTTGGCGTAGCAGAAGAAGAACTGTTCACTTCTCATCACCACGAAGACAATTTGATATAAGAAAGATGAGATAGAACACAACATTAGCTTATTTGTATACGGCCAATATTATTACTGTTGTTGTTGTTTGGGTTGCGTTGCTGGACACAGAAGCCTCTTCGCCCAATAACATCCGGCTGGGAATAGACAAACAGTAGCCATCGCAGTAAAATGCCGCAGCAAATTGGTCCATATGTTCAAAAACCTCTAATCTCTTGGACTTCGTTTGTCACATTGAGAAACGGATGTCCACATTATCCTCTTCACTATCGGAGCTGATCTTTAGCACTGATGTCTAAAGCTATATAGTTATCGCACACGCCAAATAGGAGGAATAACGAAAACAAGATCTATACGTATATCATATATGGGGGACCACAAGCCTAAAAACCACACCCAGGAGCACCAGAACAAATAACGGGAAGGATCCCCTAGGAGCCCACCTATGATTTTACAATTGAAATGGAAGGTGATCCAAATATGACATAATGGCATCCACCAATGGAACTGTAGGACTATGTACAAGTGACGCGATGTTTAAAGGCAAAGGATAATCAAGTCGCCTCAATTTCTCCAACATAATGTCTCTCTGCAGATTGAAGGTTTCACACTGAAACAATATGTGATGTAATGTACCTCGTGCCCTACCACATACACACCTATCATTGTCCCTGAGATGCATGCGCTCCAAAGCTACTGGTGTAAGAGCGTGCTGGAACCGCATTCGAATGATGGTAATAATATGACGCCGCGAATATTTTCCGACCCGGAACCAAGGCTCCGTAGTTACAGATGGTTTTATTAAGAATTTTTTTTTTGCTTTACATTTTGCTATCTCGGTCCATTCATTTTGCCAAGCACTAACGACTCGCTGATGAATTATCGGTACTATATCCGGATACGGTATCCCGATATTATAAACTGTTCCCTGACCGCATGCCGCATTCTTTGCCCAGTGATCGACTGTTTCGTTTCCCGCTATATGACAATGCCCAGGAATCCACATGATAACCACGTCTTGTCCTGTGAGTGTGAATATATGGAAATAATGCAATTATATTATTATTATTACATACTACACATAAACAGAGCCGCCATGGCATGGTCAGTGCCGCCAACCCAGTATATATAATGTTTATTTAATGATAAGTGCCGTAATTATCGTTTGTGAGCAAGATAATTGCAAGGAAATGTCAATTAGGAATTATGTGTATGTGTATATTTATTGACTAAATATAGTGATATGTTTGCAATTTAATTACAACGTTGTATCATGCATATGTTGGCAACACGATATACACGATATACAGCGCTCCATACGACTGGCACGTGCTACTACACCGATGGTGCCAACTGGTTGACACCCCCTGGGTCCGACCGTGGCATTTCAACAAATCTTTGACTCGAACGGTCACGTGATGTTTGTCACGTACACGCAGCGGAAAGGAACAGTAAAATACACATGGAACGGGTATATTAGGTGGCCAATCACAAATCAAGGCAATGAGTTTCTTCTGACCAATCAGGTGAAGTATCATTACTGTCTGAAGTCGTATGTATTATCCTGTTGTTTCATTAGCATACGTCTGCAGACAGTAATGATACTTCACCTGATTGGTCAAAAGAAACTCATTCCCTTGATTTGTGATTGGCCACCTAATATACCCCTTCCATGTGTATTTTACAACTGTACGTAGGGATGGGTTGCGAACGGAGTCGCGAAGAGTCGAGACTGCTGCCGCTGGAACCGATACTCTCGACTCCAGTCTCGACTCCACTGATGCACTAACGCCATCTAACATCTGTTTTTGGAACTGCTTGAACATGTATGCCACACAGCGCCAGCAGCAACCACAGATTACCTACTACTACAGATAGCCGACAGCCATGCTAATTCTTGGTCACTAAGATTTCAGCGCTGTCTGGTGTTTGACCGCGGTACTAGTTGAGCACGGCCGTGCGGGTAGCCTACCCCACCCCTTCCCCTCGTTCCGCTAAATATTCTCGTCCTAACTGCTCTGCCCACTTCAATGTTCCGAAAATCACAATCTTCCCAATACTTATAGCACACGTTTTTAAGTGTGGAGATAATAATATGATCTACACGAAATAAATCACATTCAAAATAGCAATAACAGTTTTTTTTTAATAATACCAAAGTGGGAAATTGTGAATTCCGGAACTCTGAAATGAGCAATCACAGCATTTAGGACATGACCTCATCAATAATTTACATGTTTACATTTCTTTCAGTTGCAATTGGAGCATATTGCATTGACAAGAATTAGGCTACTATAAGGTCTGCAGCATATTATTACTCAATAAAAAAAAATGGTCCCTTCCAATTAACCACTGTAGGCCCAATTATAGCCGATTAGTTCCGAGATTAAACTAGAAAGGAAAAATACTGGGAAGGGAGAATATTCATATCTTAAAATGATTGATGCTGTTCGCAATAACAGGAAAATTTTAAGAGAGAATACCAAGGAAATAGGTGGTGTAACCTGATCCTCATCACACTAAAATTGTTAGTGTAATTAATGCCAAATTCATTAGTTTCAGAAAAATAATTGGATATCACAAAATTTATATACAGTAGTTCATTTGATATTCCCTTTAAAATATATCCATTCCACCAATTTTGAAGGGTGAAATACAGTAAGTACATGTACATAAACAAATTTCATGGCACACTAATACAGTAAATTCTATGACATGCTGTGAAGGGGAAAGGAGAAATAGGACTTTCAATGAAAAACAAGAAACACACTCAATACTGCTAGAAATCATCATGTTTTATTTAAAAAGTTTGTCAACGAAGAAAAAATAACAGGGAGAGCCAAAATCAAACTTAGCAAAAATACAGTAATCAAATCTGGTCCTTTTAAAAGTATGTGTTGAGGCATGTTCTTCTTTCTTGCCAAGGTATAACGGTAGGCTACAGCACATGATAATGGACCTATTACCTCCTTGACGCCATGGCTGACACCGATGAACCGCAAATTCCTACAACACATGCAAGTTTGTATGTTGAAACAGTTAACTTAATAAATGTGTAATGCTTGAAATGGAGAACTTGAATTTGCTGTTATGTGTATGTTTGCACCTACTATAACTATATTTTAAAAGAATCTCTTATTGTAGAATCATTGTGTTTTTTATATTAATTTTAGGGCTTTTGATAACATATTCATTTAGCCCCATATATTTGGAAGTGTATAGGATTTATATGATAATCTCTGTTATTGTGGTATCTGCAGTAGTGTGTAGGCTATACTTTCTGTAATTCAGATGAGGACTGGAAAGGTGGCAGCCATAGTTAGGGACATTTATTTTTAAGAATTTTTAATAATATGTACTAAAATGAAATTGAAATACCAACAGGAACAGTTACAAATTCCCTGTCCACTCAGCCAAGATAATTCTGCAGATCTCTCCTGTGGGTCTCAACATTATTTTATTTTATTCCTTTCCTGATGGAAATCCGGTAGTACCTTATTTCAACTCCTGGGGCACCTCCCCAAGCCTGTCCCTTATAAAGCTACACACACTACTACAGTCATCACATAATCGGAGCAATTCTACCCACACCCAACTGCATGGGGCTGATGACCAAGATGTCCCAAGCCCATAAAATGAATTAACAGCAGACAAAATCAAGTCATTATGTTATTTTGTGTTGTGTTGGATTCTGACACATGTATGCGTTTGACAGAGTGCCATTTAAGCTCATGAATAGGAATGAATGAATACGACTACCCTACTTGTTTTCGGATTTACAGGAGGCAGTCAAGATGGGAATTACCTAGAAATTTAAATTCTGTATGCGTGGGAACCCATGATAAACCACTTGCTGGGTGGCTAAGCGGAGAATAAAACCCAACATTTCCCGGTTTACCTCACTAGGCTGTGTGTACCCTGTTCTTACCCTCAGACTAGAATTAGATTTCTTGACATTCAGCAATCAAACATGGACCCCAGAAGTGTCAACCAAGAACTATACCACCTGGTTGGTCTCATTTATTTTTAAGAATAATATGTACTGAAAAGAAATTGAAATTGATCCAAGTTATTTATTTTTACTGTGCTTCGAATGGAGGTTGCGGCGTTGTGTATAGTGCAGCCATTATATCCAATGTTGCAATGAGTAAATGTTCCCCGATATTGGTATAGGACACATTACCTGTATGTACTCTGAATAAGTGAAGCAATAGAGCAATACTTAATTAAATTACTAGAACTGAAAGTACCGGTAACAATTCCATAGCCAAAATTGTGATGTGCCTTTTATTTCTTAGTTGTTTTGCAGAAAATACCATACTAAGAGTGTAGAGTTGAAATACAACTTGAACAAGAACACGACAGCCTAGAATAAATACACACGAGACACGAAAATAGAGCACTTTAGAACAGTAACGAGAGCGAACTTTCAGTGGAGATGTTGGCAACCATGTGAATACAAACAATTTATGACCAGAAAGTAAAACTATGCCAGCGCTCAGAGCATGTTAAAACAATTGGGATCAGTTCAGTCGTTTGCAAACGACTTGTTTATGTTACGGTGAGTAGTCGTTGAATTCATTCGACTGTTTTCTAAAAGCAGTCAAACAAGTCGATGGTTTTAACTTTTGTCAGTCGACTACTGATGCCCATCTCTACAAACCAATTGACAACCAGAATCAATTTGAGCGTACACACCCTCCGACTGGCTAAAATGCTATTAATAATGGATCCCAATATAAAATATTTTCTGATTTAATTTTCCTGGAAAATCTATTCTATGTTTGCATCGATCATTACCATCACGCTATGGGGAGAATTTCATAATAATTTTCTTGTAATTCATTTATCACGCGGTAGAATAAATGAATGAAATTCAATCATAAAATAAATAGAACTCTAAGCCATAATTGGTAAGCCCATGTTCAAGTTGTGTAATAATTCAAGAATGCACCCAATTCTCATTAAAAGTGTATAGACTGTGTTAAGGAGTTCAAACATAACCTAAATATTGAATGCTTAACATTTCCAATGAAATGACATACATATATATTTGGACAACTGGACGTAGGCTATTTCATTGAAAGAATCAACGAACAAGAAACTGTATAAAACTATAGGCACCTACAGCCGTCAAGCTGTCCTCACAGTACCCGCTGGAGATTTACATCACCACTCTATCTGTACGGTACCTTGAGATAAGCCTAAGTGCGCCAACTGTGAGGGAACACATAAACTCTTCCATCCCTGCCCTCATGTCTTTGCCACTAACCCCCCCCCCCCCCTCCCACACAGCATGCCACTGCTCTGACACAGTTGTTAGGCCTGCTACAACAACTCTCAGCCATAACCCTGTAAACTACAGCTAAACCAAACCCAGAACCCCCTAATACACTTCATTTGCAGAGCAATAAAATCCATAAAACAACTCCGAAACGAGCTTCACAAAACCTAAATTAAAAACAAAAAGACTACTCCACAAACACCAAAATCAGTAAACCTCCCTCATTTCAGCCACACTACACCTTAAACAGACATAGAAAGCATAGTCATGACCCCTTCATGGAGTAGGCTATTGTCTAAACACGATCATGTCTCCTACAACTTTACTGAAGACTTCATTAAATTCTATTAAAAATTCATAAACTCATTCCACAAATCTTAAAATCAGTATACATCCCTCATTTCAGTTACTCTATTCAATAAACAAACATAGAAGGCGTAGCCATGACCCCTTCATGGAGTAGGCTATTGTCTAAATCTGACCACGCATACTACAACCTCACTCTAATTCAAAATTACAGCCAAATGATCCATCTGACTGGGAGGCTTGCCTGGGATGATGGGCCAGAAAACCGGTATCTGGAGTTCAAGCATAACCTAAATATTGAATGCTTAACATTTCCAATAACTTGGACAACTGGATTTAGGCTATTTCATTGAAAGAATCAACGAACTGTATAAAACTATAGGCACCTACAGGTATACTTAACTTATTAATTAAAGCTCTACAATAAACATACAGCACAATGAATTGTAGCATGAAGTTATCCTGAAGAAGTCGTTTGATTAGAACGACTACTTAAATTCGAATGATTCCATTCGCTTGGAATTAGTCGTTTGCCAACGACTTGTTTCATTCCAATGATTTCCAACGATTGTTTTGAGATCAGTCGTTTGCAAACGACTTGTTTATGATACGGTGAGTAGTCGTTGAATTCATTCGACTGTTTTTTAAAAGCAGTCGAATAAGTCGATTGTTTTAACTATCGACTAATTCGACTGTTTTCAGTCGACTGCTGCCCATCTCTACACACAACTAATTTTCTACACCAGCCGCTACTGAGCACGAGCTGTGACTGGCTTAGACATTAGCATCCTACGTGTTGAAAAATATTGTAAGTAACGTGTAGGAATAAAATACTACCTATAGGTATGTCAACCATTACATTGGCATATAATAAATGAATTATATTTATCTTGTATCTATCTATTCCACGATATAACATAATACAAGATGAAGAGTCCTTTAAAACAAATTGTTTACTGTGATACTGGAAGAAACAATACAACACAGTGGTAATAGTTCTAGCCTGAACCTATTTGTTAATAAAATTTCATGTGATTTCACTCAGATCTCTGTTGTAGTGGCTTATTATATGTGCACCTTGTAACTTAATAGTACATTATGCAACGAGCCTATAATGACAATAATTAAGACACGAGTTTTATAATTTCCATACGAGTGTCTTAATTACAATTATAGACGAGTTGCATACGACTGTTTATGTTCGACGATAATTATAACTATTTTATGTTCGAACATAAATATTCATAAATATCTGTCGAGATTTCACCAGTTTTATATACTGAACAGAGCGCATTGGATGCAAAGAATACCTTGTATTTGACCATGGCCTCCTGGAATACCTCACTATGACACTCGCCACGCAGTGAAATTTAAAATAGGGGGCCATGGAAGTGAGCGCAGGTGCGATGCTATCCTCACCTAATTGGTCACACAACTGTTTCTTGAGCTCTGATTGGTGGGAGAAACTGTATCATAATGAAAACTTGTACTATAATGAGCCTCATTATAGTAGGCCTACAGTTTTCTGACATAATATTTACATTTCACCAGTGTCGAACATAAACATATTAACCTATCTTCTTTACACTGTTTTATGAGTTAACACCACATCAAAACTGATGAGGATTTATTTTAGTTGGACACAGAAGCTTATTTATTAATGTAATAAGACATCTATGATTGATGAAACCCATAAGATTGCCTCTCTCACCTTTCAGAAAATAACTAAAATTTTAATTCTGCGATTAATGTAACTAATCCACGTGTGTTTCTATTACACAACAATTAAGGGTTAATCCAGCATATCTTCTAGATTTTTGATGTGTCTGGTGAGTGGTTTTGTTACTGCTTCTGCAGGTATCACCCTTCTGAAAGATGTCTCATCGTTTCTAATTCTATTCTTAATCTTCTGCCAGAGCAGAAATAGTTTTGCAACGCATGAATAGTGCTGTAGCTGCTGAATTTTCTAAAAATAAATATGGAATGATGGGAAGAAAAATAAATATAGCCTATTCTAAAATAACAACATACGCATAAAATGAAACCATTCTGATGAACTTAATATGCTTCAAATTCAGAATACAAATGCGTTCACCATTTGGTGCTTCGTTCATTTGTATATTTGGACCAAAATGTAGACCTCTGAAATAAATTTTAATGTTGGACTTTGGTCCACAGAACAAGAGCACACAGCCACCCATAGGACCAGTGTGTGTTAAGATTTTAGAACCTGTAATTACAGGTCCAACATTAAAATTTATTTTAGAGGTCTACATTTTGGTCCAAATATATCAAGTTGAAAACATTACGGTAACATAGACACTTACCTGGTCATTTGCCACATTCATCTGCTATTTCGAGAACAGCAATTTACGATTTGTTTGTTCACTGAATTTGGTAGGCCTACCTGTGGAATAAATAATAGTACAAGTTAATTAATATGTCAAGTAGAATATCACCTGTACACTGCGTCTAATATCAATTCAAAACTAGGCTACCGGTAAGGTACGGTATATTTTTCACAGGCACTACAGAAACAAGTTTTCACTTAAACTCTTAAAATAAGCGTACTTACTTGGCGTAGCAGAACAAGAACTGTTCACTTCTCATTACCAAGAAGACGATTTGATGAAAGAAAGATGAGAAAGAACACAACATTAGCTTATTATAAAATATTAATGTACGGCCAATATTGTTTACATCAAGCACGACATAAACAGTGCGTCCATTTTGGTCAATGCCGCCAACCCAGTAGAAATAATGTTTATTTAATGATAAGTGCCGTAATTATCGTCGGTGAGCAAGATAATTGCAAGGAAATGTCAATTAGGAATTATGTGTATATTTATTGACTAAATATAGGGATATATTTGCAATTTAATTACAACGTGTATCATGCATATGTTGGCAGGACGATATACAGCGCTTAATCCGCTCCTTACGTCTGGCCGCGCTACTACACCGATGGTACCAAATAATCCCTATCTGGTTGACACCCCCTGGCAGCAACGTTGTTCGCCATCGCTGCGGCATGTTTACAATACAGCTGACAAAATCTTGCTGCTAGCTTGCCAGTTATACTTTTTTTGGTATTGAAATGCATGGCAAGCTATTATAACCTGCAAAACGATTCAACATAATGATTGTATGCATAGTCGTTCTTTGTTATGATCTACTGTAGGATTCTACAGTATGAGAATATGCTGCATTGTGATGGGATATTTATTTTGCCGGCAGGATCGTTATATGGAATGACGAATACCAATTACGAAGTTCTTGGCACTGTGTGTGTATTTTTACTTCCAATATAGGGTGTTTCATTTACGTGTCTCAAATAACAAATGTTGGGTGTTAAATTAATGTAAGATTTGGCCTATGTTATGGTTTGTTAATTGCTTTGTTTAAGATGTGCGCACAGGCCTCTCATATTGTGACGGTCTTGTTATCCATCCACGTTCGTCCCTTGATACCTTGTGTTACGATGAATACAGTAGGATTATTAGCCAGCAAACATGGAGGATTGTTTCGGGTTATCATCGGTAATGTTGTAGGTGTAATTGTTATTGTGTTTATTATGATGATTATTATTTATAACAATAATACTAATACAACCTGCCTAAAGTGCAATATTACAACAATTTGGTACAATGATTGTAAATAATAATAATAATAATAATAATAATAATAATGAGAGATTCGGAAAAAAGCGACCGCGTGCCCCCCGCAATACTCATCAGGTGAGCTTGGAGTCGCGAGGCTTAATGCGAAGCGACCCCGCAATACTCATCAGGTGAGTTGGAGTCGCGAGTCTTCATGCGAAGCGTCCCCGCAATACTCATCAGGTGAGTTGGAATCGCGAGTGTTCATGCGAAGCGACCCCGCAATACTCATCAGGTGAGTTGGAGTCGCGAGTCTTCATGCGAAACGTCCCCGCAATACTCATCAGGTGAGTTGGAGTCGCGAGTTTTCATGCGAAGCGGCCCCGCAATACTCATCAGGTGAGTTGGAGTCGCGAGTCTTCATGCGAAGCGGCCCCGCAATACTCATCAGGTGAGTTGGAGTCGCGAGTGTTCATGCGAAGCGACCCCGCAATACTCATCAGGTGAGTTGGAGTCGCGAGTCTTCATGCGAAGCGTCCCCGCAATACTCATCAGGTGAGTTGGTGTCGCGAGTGTTCATGCGAAGCGACCCCGCAATACTCATCAGGTGAGTTGGAGTCGCGAGTTTTCATGCGAAACGTCCCCGCAATACTCATCAGGTGAGTTGGAGTCGCGAGTCTTCATGCGAAGCGGCCCCGCAATACTCATCAGGTGAGTTGGAGTCGCGAGTGTTCATGCGAAGCGACCCCGCAATACTCATCAGGTGAGTTGGAGTCGCGAGTCTTCATGCGAAGCGTCCCCGCAATACTCATCAGGTGAGTTGGAGTCGCGAGTGTTCATGCGAAGCGACCCCGCAATACTCATCAGGTGAGTTGGAGTCGCAAGTCTTCATGCGAAACGTCCCCGCAATACTCATCAGGTGAGTTGGAGTCGCGAGTCTTCATGCGAAGCGGCCCCGCAATACTCATCAGGTGAGTTGGAGTCGCGAGTCTTCATGCGAAGCGGCCCCGCAATACTCATCAGGTGAGTTGGAGTCGCGAGTCTTCATGCGAAGCGTCCCCACAATACTCATCAGATGAGCTTGGAGTCGCGAGTGATCATGCGAAGCGACCCCGCAATACTCATCAGGTGAGCTTGTAGTCGCGAGTGTTCATGCGAAGCGGCCCTGCAATACTCATCAGATGAGCTCGGAGTCGCGAGTGTTCATGCGAAGCGACCCCGCAATACTCATCAGGTGAGTTGGAGTCGCGAGTGTTCATGCGAAGCGACCCCGCAATACTCATCAGGTGAGTTGGAGTCACGAGTCTTCATGCGAAGCGTCCCCGCAATACTCATCAGGTGAGTTGGAGTCGCGAGTGTTCATGCGAAGCGACCCCGCAATACTCATCAGGTGACTTGGAGTCGCGAGTCTTCATGCGAAACGTCCCCGCAATACTCATCAGGTGAATTGGAGTCGCGAGTCTTCATGCGAAGCGGCCCCGCAATACTCATCAGGTGAGTTGGAGTCGCGAGTCTTCATGCGAAGCGGCCCCGCAATACTCATCAGGTGAGTTGGAGTCGCGAGTGTTCATGCGAAGCGACCCCGCAATACTCATCAGGTGAGTTGGAGTCGCGAGTCTTCATGCGAAGCGTCCCCGCAATACTCATCAGGTGAGTTGGTGTTGCGAGTGTTCATGCGAAGCGACCCCGGAATACTCATCAGGTGTGTTGGAGTCGCGAGTCTTCATGCGAAACGTCCCCGCAATACTCATCAGGTGAGTTGGAGTCGCGATTCTTCATGCGAAGCGGCCCCGCAATACTCATCAGGTGAGTTGGAGTCGCGAGTGTTCATGCGAAGCGACCCCGCAATACTCATCAGGTGAGTTGGAGTCGCGAGTCTTCATGCGAAGCGTCCCCGCAATACTCATCGTGTGAGTTGGAGTCGCGAGTGTTCATGCGAAGCGACCCCGCAATACTCATCAGGTGAGTTGGAGTCGCGAGTCTTCATGCGAAACGTCCCCGCATACTCATCAGGTGAGTTGGAGTCGCGAGTCTTCATGCGAAGCGGCTCCGCAATACTCATCAGGTGAGTTGGAGTCGCGAGTCTTCATGCGAAGCGGCCCCTCAATACTCATCAGGTGAGTTGGAGTCGCGAGTCTTCATGCGAAGCGTCCCCGCAATACTCATCAGATGAGCTTGGAGTCGCGAGTGTTCATGCGAAGCGACCCCGCAATACTCATCAGATAAGTTTGTAGTCGCGAGTGTTCATGCGAAGCGGCCCTGCAATACTCATCAGATGAGCTTGGAGTCGCGAGTGATCATGCGAAGCGACCCCGCAATACTCATCAGGTGAGCTTGTAGTCGCGAGTGTTCATGCGAAGCGGCCCTGCAATACTCATCAGATGAGCTTGGAGTCGCGAGTGTTCATGCGAAGCGACCCCGCAATACTCATCAGGTGAGCTTGGAGTCGCGAGTCTTCATGTGAAGTGGCCCCGCAACACTCATCAGGTGAGTTGGAGTCGCGAGTCTTCATGCGAAGCGGCCCCGCAATACTCATCAAGTGAGTTGGAGTCGCGAGTCTTCATGCGAAGCGTCCCCGCAATACTCATCAGATGAGCTTGGAGTCGCGAGTGTTCATGTGAAGTGGCCCCGCAATACTCATCAGGTGAGTTGGAGTCGCGAGTCTTCATGTGAAGTGGCCCCGCAATACTCATCAGGTGAGTTGGAGTCGCGAGTCTTCATGCGAAGCGGCCCCGCAATACTCATCAGGTGAGTTGGAGTCGCGAGTCTTCATGCGAAGCGTCCCCGCAATACTCATCAGATGAGCTTGGAGTCGCGAGTGTTCATGCGAAGCGACCCCGCAATACTCATCAGATGAGCTTGTAGTCGCGAGTGTTCATGCGAAGCGGCCCTGCAATACTCATCAGGTGAGTTGGAGTCGCGAGTCTTCATGCTAAGCGGCCCCGCAATACTCATCAGGTGAGCTTGGAGTCGCGAGTGTTCATGCGAACCCACCCCTCAATACTCACCATATGAGCTTGGAGTCGCGAGTGTTCATGCGAAGCGACCCCGCAATACTCATCAGGTGAGCTCGGAGTCGCGAGTCTTCATGCGAAGCGGCCCCGCAATACTCATCAGGTGAGTTGGAGTCGCGAGTCTTCATGCGAAGCGTCCCCGCAATACTCATCAGATGAGCTTGGAGTCGCGAGTGTTCATGCGAAGCGACCCCGCAATACTCATCAGGTGAGCTTGGAGTCACGAGTCTTCATGTGAAGTGGCCCCGCAACACTCATCAGGTGAGTTGGAGTCGCGAGTCTTCATGCGAAGCGGCCCCGCAATACTCATCAGGTGAGTTGGAGTCGCGAGTCTTCATGCGAAGCGTCCCCGCAATACTCATCAGATGAGCTTGGAGTCGCGAGTGTTCATGTGAAGTGGCCCCGCAATACTCATCAGGTGAGTTGGAGTCGCGAGTCTTCATGTGAAGAGGCCCCGCAATACTCATCAGGTGAGTTGGAGTCGCGAGTCTTCATGCGAAGCGGCCCCGCAATACTCATCAGGTGAGTTGGAGTCGCGAGTCTTCATGCGAAGCGTCCCCGCAATACTCATCAGATGAGCTTGGAGTCGCGAGTGTTCATGCGAAGCGACCCCGCAATACTCATCAGATGAGCTTGTAGTCGCGAGTGTTCATGCGAAGCGGCCCTGCAATACTCATCAGGTGAGTTGGAGTCGCGAGTCTTCATGCTAAGCGGCCCCGCAATACTCATCAGGTGAGCTTGGAGTCGCGAGTGTTCATGCGAACCCACCCCTCAATACTCATCATATGAGCTTGGAGTCGCGAGTGTTCATGCGAAGCGACCCCGCAATACTCATCAGGTGAGCTCGGAGTCGCGAGTCTTCATGCGAAGCGGCCCCGCAATACTCATCAGGTGAGCTTGGAGTCGCGAGTGTTCATGCGAAGCGGCCCCGCGTTACTCAACAGGTGAGCTTGGAGTCGCGAGTGTTCATGCGAAGCGGCCCCGCAATACTCATCAGGTGAGCTTGGAGTCGCGAGTGTTCATGCGAAGAGGCCCCGCAATACTCAACAGGTGAGCTTGGAGTCGCGAGTGTTCATGCGAACCCACCCCTCAATACTCATCATATGAGCTTGGGGTCGCGAGTGTTCATGCGAAGCGACCCCGCAATACTCATCAGGTGAGCTCGGAGTCGCGAGTCTTCATGCGAAGCGGCCCCGCAATACTCATCAGGTGAGCTTGGAGTCGCGAGTGTTCATGCGAAGCGGCCCCGCGTTACTCAACAGGTGAGTTTGGAGTCGCGAGTGTTCATGCGAAGCGGCCCCGCAATATTCATCAGGTGAGCTTGGAGTCGCGAGTGTTCATGCGAAGAGGCCCCGCAATACTCAACAGGTGAGCTTGGAGTCGCGAGTGTTCATGCGAAGCGGCCCCGCAATACTCATCAGGTGAGCTCGGAGTCGCGAGTCTTCATGCGAAGCGGCCCTGCTATACTCATCAGGTGAGTTGGAGTCGCGAGTGTTCATGCGAAGCGACCCCGCAATACTCATCAGGTGAGCTCGGAGTCGCGAGTCTTCATGCGAAGCGGCCCCGCAATACTCATCAGGTGAGCTTGGAGTCGCGAGTGTTCATGCGAAGCGGCCCCGCGTTACTCAACAGGTGAGCTTGGAGTCGCGAGTGTCATGCGAAGCGGCCCCGCAATACTCATCAGGTGAGCTTGGAGTCGCGAGTGTTCATGCGAAGGGGCCCCGCAATACTCAACAGGTGAGCTTGGAGTCGCGAGTGTTCATGCGAAGCGGCCCCGCAATACTCATCAGGTGAGCTCGGAGTCGCGAGTGTTCATGCGAAGCGGCCCCGCAATACTCATCAGGTGAGCTCGGAGTCGCGAGTCTTCATGCGAAGCGGCCCTGCTATACTCATCAGGTGAGTTGGAGTCGCGAGTGTTCATGCGAAGCGGCCCCGCAATACTCATCAGGGGAGCTTGGAGTCGCGAGTCTTCTCCAGCCCTCCTGCTATAGTCTACATAATGGCCAGGGAATTCCTGTCTTGAAATACTACTACAATACAGAGACAGGGGTACATTCACGAAATAGAGAGGCAAATTAATGGATTTGCCAAGGGTCGAAAATGTCGGCAGCATTTATATAAGGAGTGCGACATACCACCAAATACAGGAAATATGTAGCCTACTTACGAATAAATTCGCCATAATATGTATTTATTTATAAAAACGGCAAATATATGTAAATAAATAGAAAATAATTAGTAAAATTAAATATATATAAACACATAACTATCCGGGCCTTACTCATCACGTTAGCTTGGAATCGCGAGGCTTTATGCGAAGGGTCCGTGTGGCCCCGCAATACCCATCACGTGAGCTTGGAGTCGCAAGGCTTCATGCGAAGCGGCCCCGCAATACGCATCAGATTAACGTGGAGTCGCGAGGCTTCATGCGAACCGAGATCGGTGTTCGGAGTCGACACTCTCGATTCCAGGCTTCAGTCGCGCCCATCCCTAACTGTACGTGACAAACATCACGTGACCGTTCGAGTCAAAGATTTGTTGAAATGCCGCGGCACCTTTGTGGGTCGGACCGCCATTGCGGAAGGAAATGAAGCCTGGAGTTGATTAATATTTATAATCAAAAGTAAGTAAAAGTTATGCCTTTCAACATGTACTGAACGCTTATTTTATTCATTTGGGATTGTGTTTACAATATTTCCTTTCTTTTCAGACGGACGCAGAATAGCCGAGGTAAGAGTTTAGGGGGCAGATGACATGATAGTTCAGTCCATTGAAACCCCAATAACCAACTAACTAGAGTTTCAGAGGAGAAGATTTATACGAAACAGCCTGTACGTTTTATTTATGAATACAATTTGCCGTTATTTTATTCACTTTTCCAAAGGGATTTTTTTTAATATTCGTTTTATCAAACCTTAATTTTTGCCTCATTCCTTGTGTATACAGCGTATGTTATTAATTGCCTTCCTGAGAGGCAATTGATCACTGCAGCATCAGGCCCCAAATTGTTAGTGTCCGGTTGGCAGTATTGATATTGCGAATTTTCAGTCTGTCAACACAATAGGCCTATGTTCCCAATTATTGAGACATCCTAAATTATAACCTGAAAAAAAAGAAGATTTTGGTGGTGCTTTTCAATTATCAGCCAAAGTCATTTTGTTAGCAACACTCAATAAATAGTTTGACTTGCAGTGCTGGACACAGGAACCTGACTTGAACAGTTTCAGTTAGATGGTGAATGATAATATATGATTTTCCTACCTTTTCAGGGTTTCCATGGGACAATACCTATTGAAATTGCCATTCATTATGACTAATATACTGGAAATATGTGCTAAATTACGTAATTATATATGTTTCATTCTCGTTAAATTTAAACTATGGCAGCCATGTTGCTCACTCCAGCTGAGCAACACATGACGAGACATTGATGTTTCGGCAGTGTGCCCAACATGTAAGATATAAAATACACCACCACTAGGCAAAACCCATTCGTCTGCGGCTGGAAACAAGAATCTGGGCACATTAGGCTGCAACCATTGAACTGGATATGTTAGACTGTAACCATTGTCAAAAACCATTAGATTAGACTAAACGAAGGTTAGAATGGTCGCGGGAAGCTTGCGAGGCACGGTTGAAAAAAAAAGAACATTGATCTGGACGAAAGACCACCTGTACAATTAGTACCGTATTCAAGGGGCTGGCAATACGGTTGTAATGCTGATTATGGCAGACACAGCTGGAATTTTTACTATATAAGTCATGTTATATTTTGGGATGGCGGGTGGGTTATAGATAGTGATGTGCTTGAGCTCGGCTCGAGCTGCTCGAACAGATGATGTCAGAGTTCTAACTTTTGTGCGCGCCGTGACCTATCGGCATGCTCTTGTGAGCCCAGAAACCTCGAGAAGGTTGTGTTTGAGCATTGTGCTAGGCGGTACCGGCTCGTGCTGTGTTTGCTATGTACTGCTGTATAGTTTGTGCATATAACCCCTTCAAACTGTATCTGTAATGTGGAGACAGCCACAATCTGTGTTTGTGCGATGATTCGATGCACATGTCTCCCCAGAATATACAAACTGCGTACTGAACATCGTTGGAGTTCACAGAATAAAGTTGACGGGTCACAACACGTTCTTCGTACAATGATGCGGCAAGAGTATGTGTATAGGCCATAAGTGATTAATTTATTCCGTTGCAGGAACATATGTTTGCTACTATCCTCGACGTATTACATCCTTCCCAGAAGCCAAAGGTGTATCAGAGATGGGGGGGGGGGGGGGGGGGAATAATCTTTTTAAAATTATTATTAGCCTAGGTACAATTTGATTTACTGTACGTCGCACCGACAGAGATCGGTCGTATGGTGACAATGGGGCAGAAGATGGCTAGATGCGGAAGGATGTGGCCGTGGCCTGTATTAAGGTACAGCCCTAGCATGTGCATAGTGTGCAAATGGGAAACCACGGAAAACGATCTGCAGGACTGCCCACAGTTGGATTCGAACCACTAACAGTCTAATACGTTCACACATACCGTACGCGAGCGAAAGGTAGCAGAAAATATCGTCCGGCCCGTCCGTGCACCGCCTACTTTATGAGTGGGGTCGCCTAACAGTTCAAACAGGTTCGATTCCGTATCGAGCTACGTTGCGTAACGTGCCAGTGCGAGCCCGCTCGAACTTGAGTATCATTCGCTCCTGCTGGAACAGAAGACTTCAGTTTGAAAAAGTTCGAGCTTTGCACGACCTTTTGAGTGCACTGCGACCTATCGGCGTGTTCTTATCAGGCCAGAATCCTCAAGAAGGCTGTGTTCGAGCATTGTGCTTGGCGGAACCGGCTCGTCCTGTGTTTGCTGTGCGCTGCTGTATAGTTTGTGCATATAACCCCTTCAAACTGTATCTGTAATGTGGAGACAGCCACAATCTGTGTTTGTGCTATGATTCGATGCACATGTCTCCCCAGAATATACAAACTGCCTACAGAACATCATTGGAGTGTACAGAACAAAGGCGACGGGTCCCTACACGTTCAACGTACAATGGTGCGGCAACAGTATGTGAATATGCGAAACCAAAGACGTATCAGTGACGGGGGCGGGAATAATCTATATTTATATTGTTATTATGTTCAATTTGGTTTACGTCGCACAGACAAAGATAGGTCGTATGGTGACAATGGGACAGAAGAGGGCTAGGCACGGAAGGATGCGTCCGCCTTTAAGGTACAGCACCAGCATGTGCCTGGTGTGCACGGAAAACCATCTGCAGGGCTGCCGACAGTGGGATTCGAACCTCTAATAGTCTTAATACGTTCACACATAACGTTCGCGAGGGAAAGGTTGCAGAAAACAATGTCTAGGCCGTCAGTGCTCCCCATACTTTATGTGCGAGGTCGGCTAACATTTCGAACAGGTTCGATACTGTATCGAGCTACGTTGCATATTGATTCGGCACGAGCCCTCTCGAACTTGAGTATCATTCGCCTGTCGCTGGTTATAGACAGCCGGGGAGTGAACTAGATCATTCCCAGATCGATTTTGAATCATTAGAAGAGGTATTTATTGCAAATTTCAGAAGTTAAAACCTTTGTCAAAACTCATTGCATTGCCCAAAATGAAGGTAAGAATGGTCGGGTTGGCGGGCCACTGTTGACGACACATTAGACTGTAATCATTGTCAAAACCACTGTTTCTTTCATTTGAATCCCTCATAGAACGCTACCTATACTGCCTATTCAATTAGTACCGTATGGGTACACAAAAACCTAACCTTCGTCCAGACAGTCTTCTAACCAAGTAGCGGCCAAGGGTCTCTTTCGTCAGGGCAGTCGTCGAACTAATTACGGTAGCGATGTATGGCTTGTTCTGGTCCAACTTTTACATCAGTAATTTTCGTCCAGGCAGTCATCTAATCTCGCTACGAGTGAGTACGCTGAAGCCCATTATAGGAGTCTGTCAAGAGCTATGAGACCTTGTTGGTGTTCTGAAATTTTGCATCTGTGACACATATTATAGTATGGGCTTTATACATAGTTCGGTCATGCATAGGCACTGCAAAAGAAGAGCCAAAATTACTGCTTGTAGTACAGGAAAGGGATCGGGTGCATATGCCCCGGGATAGGTTTGTGGTTGTATGTAAAGCTTTATTCGACGTTCACTGCTTTCGAACTTAGCAGCAAAACCGGCACCAAACGATAGTGTTGGCACTGCTGAAATAACGCAATAACACACTCGTAGTTTTTTTCCGTAATCAGTTGGCGACTCTCTTATATTCTGCTCCCGCAACATAAATATCTCAGCTCTCCACACCAAAAACATAAGTTTGTTTTGTGTTTGTATCTTCTCATCCTATCTGACAGAGAGTGTAACTTCCTAGCGCATGCCCATTGTAAAAGCTACAGACTTGGGTCTAAATCCTGCCATTAGCACTGCTAAGGTACCGTATGCGTGGGGTTGGCTATATTGCATTTGTCCCATAATTCAGTCACAACTGGAATTTTACTATATAAGTTTTGATCAAAAAAGGGGATGAAGGATGGGTTATAGTCAGTGGAGGAGAAAACATCTATTACCACAGCATTTCCACTATTATTATTTATTACAAAAGTTTATGGTGTTTGAAGCCATTTTTCAGTGTTGCATTAGTAAATGAAAGTTTGGTGCTTTACAGTCGGTCAACACGATTGTACCCAAATGAGATGGGTTATTCCCTAATACTGAAAAAGAATTAAGGTAAATGCACCAATGGTCGTCATGTTAAGGCAGATTTAGTCAAGAAAATATATATACCTTATACATTTTGGTAAATTTAATCAACAAAAGCACTGTACCTAACCTCAAACTCTACTCAAACACTAGGAAACTCTCAATATCGAAAATATTCTTTTTTTGAAAATTACGTATTTTTTTAAAAAGTTTTTGCCCTAGTCCTCGGCACTATGCCTTTGGATTTTTTCTATATTTGTCACCCGTTTGCACCAATAGCCGTCACATTGTTAGTTTTCCTTGTCTGCTGTTTACAATGCATTACCATCAATTGTTGCGGAAGACCCCGATTTATCGACTTGGAGGCTAACGTTTATGAAAAAACAATACCAGAATTGGGAAAAATTTTCCAGTTTTTGGTCTGTATTGACCATTGTAATTTGTGTTTAACAAAAAACACAAAACAGTACCAGTAATAGTTTTTTTAATAAAAAAAATGAAATATTAAAAAAAAAGACGGAAGCGGGAATGGTGGGTAGAAGACATACGGGCATGAAAATATCGTAATTCTGCTCTAAACACATTTATTATAAGTTATTTTTGTATTAATTTAAAGTGCAATATTAATGATAATTGAAATTCGAACAATATAACCACAAGAACGTGTATTGATGTAGGCTTCCCCGGTCGGTGTTCAAGCGCGAATGGTCATTTTCCGGGCTGTTATGCGTAGTCACATTAAACGTGAGACCAGACCCTGGTGTAACATAATGTCTGCGTTGAACAATCTCCGAGGGTCTGACAAGATAGCTTGTAAGCCGTTCCACCAAATAACAGTAGGTTTTAATTTGATGTTCTGTAATATTGCAGCATGGTTTACTGTCAAATTTTGAGGGATTCGTCAAGACAGGCTTGGATTTCTTTTTAGGAAAGATGCACATCTTTTCCTCCCTGGCCGTCCATCTTTGAAAGGAGAGAACCTCTTCAATTCTTTTGTGAAGCGCTGGCCGCTATTTTGCAAATTGTCCTTTGTTACCGGGAACCCCGCTTTTCCTAGTGAGATAACCAATTGAATTAACACCCTTTGTTAATAAGGAACTTGGCCCCATCTTCCTCTCTCTGGTTTTTCTTTTAATTTTGTCCGAAAGGGCGTTTTCTCGGAACACCATTCCTCTCCGCGGCCGTTGTGATACTCCTGCCGTCCTCCTCAATGACCTTAGTAGCCGCTTCCATTTGCTGAATATCGTAGGCTAATTGAGAATTGTGCGTTTCGAGATATTACTTGAAAGCAAATATTTAGTCTTAGAATATATTTTTCATCTCAACTTGAAAAGAATCCCTTTTAGCTCACCTAAAAACCCTAGGCCTAGACCTACTGATGATGATAATAATAATAATAATAATAATAATAATGTTGTTATACGTCCCCAACTACTGCGGCTTTTAAGAGACCCCGGGGTACCAGATTTTGCCCCAAAGGGTGATCTATAACGTGCCAGTAAATCTTCTGACACGGCTCCCTCGCATTTGTGCACCCTCAAATTCCAGATGACAGCACCAGGATTCGATCCTGCAACAGCAGGCGAGAACGTTACCTCTGAACCACCACACCAGCGTAGGCCTACGACCGTCACAGAGACAGATCTACATAATATCAGCACACTGTAAATGTTTATTGGTTCTAAAACGTTAACGCAAACTTTAACAATATCGTGCACTAGTGTTAGTCACGCATGTGCTCTAAAGATCGTCAGCTATGACGACTATAGGACACGATGATCAAACGACAATTTAGTTAATGCCGGACACTTAAGAACTACATTATAAGTATATTGCCGCTGTTAGTTAGATCTTACAAGGAGATATGACAAAGTGCCAATTTTCGTCACAAATGACGGGCTTTGGTAAAGTGCGTGTTTTTAAAACCAGTGTATGTCACCAGCATTTCTAACCAAACTAGGAACGTGAGCACGAAATAGCAAATCACATCATGTTACAGAAACAATTACCCACTATATCACACACTTGTAACATTTTAAAATGTCGGAATGTAACACGTACGCACATAATTAACTGCCGTGCCTGGTTAGCACATGCGAGAAGTAAAATGTCGCGTCAAGACAACTCAACTCACACAAGATGTTTGACGCTGGGAATCGCCTATTACATCGCACGCATGATTTCCCAAAGTTGTTCCTTAACGGCAACGAAGGTATGACGAATCTCGTAAGACTTTCAGTGGTATGTAGCTTTTGCTCATGTGCCTTGGTAGTAGCCCATGTTTGGTCTTACGGCAGTTTTATAAACTTTACCCTTCGTTCTTGTGTGTTGCTTTATGATTCTTCATTTTAGAGATGGCTTTTCTAACTTCCGCTTCTGTGTTTTCATTAATAGCCCCTTGCGTCACAGGTAGTTCCACTTCTTGTCGCCTGGGACAAAGACTAAGGGGAGCATATGTGACTAACACAGGGCCACCACCTAATAATTATTGGTCTAGGCAAATGTAACTTTTACAAAAACAATTAGTAACGTATGTGTGGGTTTGGCGTTACTGCACTTGTGCATAATTCACGTTGATAAGGGCCAGCACAGCTGGAATCTTACTCTATTTCATGATATATAAGGGAAATCTAATTTGAATCAGTAGTTTAGTAAATTTTTTCAAGGGTTCTCTTCTCCTCAACTGTTACCAGCTACTCTTGAGATCATAGAAGTTGACTCATGCTTCAAGGATGCCATGTAATTCTATGAGTCAGGGACAAACGACGTGCCCACCGTTATTACTTTTTTTCTATTGCACTGTGTGTTGAAGTCTTGTTATGTGCATCAGAACTTTCTGTTATGTTTTTCAGAACTTTCTGTTATGTTTTTCTCTCTGATTTTATATGATAAAGGCCCAAATACCATTATATCAGGTATTTTGTAAAAGATGACACATCAAACAAGCAAGGAAATTTCAACTATTATTAGGTTGTGTGTTGTACAGAGTGTGGGTCTACAAACCACATAGGTGGACGCTAAAAGTTACAACGTACAAAACATGTGGGACACAACCTGTGACATCCAGCTCTAACTTCCTTAGCCCTGCCTCCGAGCAATTATGTTGGACATGCTAATGCATAAAAAAACAAAACTGTCTCCACATAAACTCAGAGGTAGAGTAACGGAAGCCAAATCTGGAAGTTGTGAGTTTGTGTTGTGCTTTCTACCCTCCATCTATATGGTTTGTACACTCTTTGTAAAATCAACGACCTAATAGCCATGGTCCTCTATGGTCATTTACAGTGTATTTTCTTACATGTTTAGTGTCTTATAAATTACATTCCACATGTATTATATTAATAGCTTCATGTTTGTATTCTTACAGATCTGTCCACTAGATCCAGTTGAACAGCAAGTTGCATGGAACAGACCTGGGCGAGAATGCAGTTTCAGTTTTGTGGTTCTTTTTATAATATGCAGTAATTGTATTTCTTGTACTACATTGTGTAATGCAAAATAAATATTACTTTTTCAATTATCAAACTCCTGGGGTTTAAATTTGATTGTTTCTCCTTCCTTCTCATAATCCATTTGCAAGAGGGTCATGGGATTCAAACAAGAATTCGGAACCTATGCAGGAATGATACGAGTTAGGTCATTCCATAGACTGATTTGGAGGTTATGTAGGATAGGACAATATGGACTGGAATTTGAAGGTTGTCTGTTTGGAAACCTGACTCAATTGATTTTATAGCATTTAGCAGTAAATAGATTAAGTTGTTTTATTTGACCTAACATAAATTCAAAAGGAACTAATAATATCAATATCTATCTACATATATGCACAGTTCACGCCACGATTTTTGGCCGGTGAGTCCTGATTGCACAGTCATACAGAGGACAGATGGCGAGCCTCGGGCATTTCCAATTGATGCATGAGTTTCCTTCCACGCAACTGAAAACTCACGTATCAATTTCACATGCGTGAGGCCCGCAGACTGCAATCAGGACTCGCCAGCCAAAAACCGTGGCGTGAACTGTATATTTGCTGCCAGAGTTACATAATGAACGACATATTTCAACTTATTAAATATAATGTTGACTGCCTGTAAAACATTTAATCAAAGATAATTATATTAGGTAATGTTAATTGATCCACAAATGATCTAGCTCTGCAGAATATTTATAAAAATATGTGGTATCTTGGAGATTTAGTTTGCAGTATGTTTCTTTTTTTTTTTGTCTGTTTTAAGGAAAAATATTTGTGTGATTTGTTTTTGTGAAGAGCTGAGCAAGTGCAGGGTGGCCGCTTTCTGGAAAACTCAGGGAATTTAAATTGCATAGAATAAACAGGAGAAAAATTTGTCAGGATGTAAAATAAATGTCTTGACATAGGATTGAGCATAATAATAATGCATCGTTGGCAGTATTAATCAATCTTGCATACAAGATTAATTACCGTTAAGATTAAAAATGATATACCGTAATTTGACCGTTCTGCCATTTCTTCTTTTCGGATGTTCGCCTTTCAGGATATCCCAAGTCAGAAAAATTAGCTTTGCGAGAAAGAAATATGGCTCGGGTGTTTATACCTTCTTCCGCATAAGTTGAGTGTAATAACAACACGCCAGAGCCGCGAAGAAGAGCTCTTTCCTATACGAGTGCACTACCTTCGATTGAAATATTACAGACACTGTATCAATTGTAAGCTGGCTTTAACTTCACGTCGGTAAGAGGTATGAGCTCTTCTCCGAGGCCCTGGCATGTTGTCATTTGACTCTCAACTTAGAATAAGGTATAGTTGTGGTGTAACGTGATTCACTGAACAGATGGCGCAAAATCTGAATTGAGTTTACTTATGTCCCAGGCTATCCTTCCTGTACTGTCGACTTGTGTCTGTAAGTCATTTGCAAAGAGTTTTTTTTTATTCTTAAATAAGCGAAGAGACATACAGGTAAATGGAATTTATTTGGCTATAATTAGTAATAAAACAAAGACTGCAACGACAATGGTTTACGTAACCTAAAATTCACTCGTCGACAATTTACACTTTTGTATTTAGTATTTTTTGAAGATCATGGGGGGATTATAGAAATTCAATCCAGAATAGCTGCAACCGTCAAAGTACCCAGATTATCAGCCTTGGTTAGAAGAAGTTCCAAAGAACGCAAAACATTCTTTTTGTAATCGGTGCAAAAAACGGATTCCTTTGAGCAACGTGGGCAAGAGAGCAATCACTAGCCACATGACAGAAAATTTCACAAAGCATGGATCACCAACGATGTGACTGCGCTTTTGGCAGATCGAACCATACTTCAGTTTCGTTGTTTTATATACCGTGTCAACAAGACTGAGCTTGAACAGTTTGATAGGAGTAAATCTCGCCTGGATCATTTTTATACTAAACAGTTCAAGAGCTTGGAAAAATATAAAGATGTGTGGCAGATCATAAAAATCATCCTCATATTTTCTCATGGTAACACCTTTGTGGAGGTATTTTTTCCAGTGGAAACTCTCATAGCGATGAGAAGAGCATGGGATGGAATTCAGGATGCTGGTGGAGAAGGTTCCATAAACGTTGATGGTGAAATGGTTTGTTACGCTTGTGGGGCTAGGGCTAAGGAAAAGGAAATAGTGTTTGAGTCGGAACAAGAAGAGAAAGGATGAAGTGTTGATGGCATTAAATAAAAAAAGGAAGAATTGTTTACAAAGAAACATGAGCTGGAAATGAAAATAAAAACATTGAAGAAATAAGAAATTAAAACGTATTCAAAGTCACCTAAATATCTGTGATTAAATACATGTATTATACCTAAATCTTCTCTCTTCTTCATCTATCCCTTTTGCCTCTCGGCGTTGGGTCTGCCAGCCACTTTCTGTATTCATTCCTATTCCCTGCGAGTCTCCTGGTTTGCTGCCGAGTCCTTCCCTTCTTCTCTGCCACCTCTCCGACATATTGGATCCATTCTTTCCTTGGACGACCTCTTCTTCGAGTGCCTTCAGGCTTTGTCTCAAACACTTGCTTCGGTATCCTTTCTTCATCCATCCTTATGATATGTCCATACCATTGTAAAGCTTTCTTCTGGATGGTATGTACTACCGATTCCACCTTTAATTCTTCTCTAATCGCTATGTTTCGTACCCTATCTCTTCTAGTTTTATTCACTATCTTCCGGAGGTATTTCATCTCGGAGGCAGTCACTCGACTTTCATGTTTGTTCAGCATAGTCAATGTCTCAGCTCCATAGGTGAGTGTAGGTAAAAATACTGTCTTATAGATTTGAATCTTGGCTTTCTCCGAGACTTCCTTCTTTCCCACAATACACTGGCTCAACTGATAATATACGTTATTTGCCTTCTTTACCCGAGTATTAACCTCTCCGTCGATTCTTCCATCCTCAGTCAGCATTGTTCCCAGATATGTAAAGCTGTGGACTTGATCCATAGTCCTTCCTTGCCACTCAATCAACATATCTACCCTATCTCCTCCTATCTTCATCACCTTACTCTTATTTATATTAATGGTGAGTCCTCTGTCTTGTAGGGAAGTTGCCCACTCTGTAACAGCTTGTTGCAGGTCTTCTGAACTATTATTAATAAGTACTATGTCGTCCGCATACACTAGTGACTGAAGGTACATTGGTCTCATTTTCCAGTTTTCAATTTTCATTCGCCTTGTCCTAGCTCTGCATTGACTGATCACTTGATTCATGAATATAATGAAGAGGAGTAGACTCAGGCTGTCACCTTGTTTCACTCCTCTGTCCATCCTGAATTGTTCACTCTCATGTCCATCCTATCTCACTAATCCCTTGACCACCTTATACACACTTTGAATTACTCCGATCAACTTTCTTCCTATCGATAAAATTTCCAGTGCTTTCCATATTACCTCTTTAGGTACAGAATCAAACGCAGCTGTAATGTCTAGGAATGCCAGATATGCTTCCTTCCCTCTGTTGTTTATTCTCTCTATAAGGTGTCGAAGACAACTAATCTGATCTTGAGTTTGCCGATGTGGGCGGAATGCTGCTTGTTCTTCTTGTAGCTCTGGCTCCACCTGTCTTCGTAATCTTTTCTCTATAATTCTCGTGTATAGCTTCAATACAACTGATGATAAGCAAATGGCTCGATAGTTACGACAATCTGTTGTACTTCCTTTCTTATGGATTGGGATGATGTTGTTTGTCCATTCTCAGGTATCGTTTCTTCCTTCCAGCAAATGTTAAACAAAATTCTTAACCATTCTTTTAATTCATCACTTCCTTTTTTAATCAATTCAGGAGCTATATCATCCGGACCCGATGCTTTACCATTCTTCATCTTGGTTATCGCTTCGTCAATTTCAGACCTACTGATTACGTCTTCTTCTTCCTCTTCATCCTCCATCTCTTCTGATTGTAGTTGTTGCTCTTGCTCTATCTCATCCCTCTCAGTTTCGAACACCTCTGCATAGTAATCTCTCCAAGTTTCCAGTACTTCTTCTACTTTGGTTTTAAGTATGCCGTCTTTGTTTTGTATACTTCTTACTTTCTTCCCATATTTTCCTCTAAGTCGTTTGACAAATGTCCAGAACCTTCTTTTATTTTCATGGAAATTTTTCTCTGTTTCATCTCCAAATTCTTTCCAACTATCCTCTTTCGCTTGCCTGACAATTTGTTTCGATACATTTCTAGCTTCCACATATTTCTCCCAGTCATCCCTCCTCTTGTTTGTACATATTTCTTCCATGCTTCTTTCTTCTCCTTTACTGCCTCCTGCACCACTTCATTCGACCATCTAGTTCTCTTCTGATAGCCTCCTACTGTCTTCATCCCACATATGTCTTGTGCTGTTTTCTTGATGATGTCTCTTAGTACTTCCCAGACTTGTTCGGCTGAATTCATGTCCGTATTCCCTCTGGCTGCCTGCAGCCTCTGATCCAACTCGTCTTTATATCTCTTCTTCTTTTCTTCATCATTAAGTTGATCTATGTTTAACTTGGAGTACTTTCTGGGTCTCTGTGGCTTTGGTGTCCGGAAGTGCATAGTCATGACTAATAGGTGATGTTCAGTACTCTTCTCCGCACTTCTAAAAACTCGTACATCATCGATTGCATATCTTGCACTCTCTGTGTATGTAAAATAGTCTATAGCACTCGTTACATCTCGTCCTTCAGCTACGTATGTCATCTGATGACATTTCTTATGGGGAAAGAAAGTGTTTCCAATTAGTAAAAGATTATCTACGCAAAACTCAATCATTCGGTCTCCATTACGATTCTTAACTGCTTCTGCCTCATATTTGCCAACACATCCATATCCTTCCTCAAACTCATTACCTATCCGTGCATTCCAATCTCCCATGACAACGACATGTTTATTCCCATCCTGAGCTCTGTTAATTGTTGTCTGCAAGGCTTGGTAGAAGTCATCTTTCTCTGCTTCACCTCTGTCTTCTGTGGGTGCATATATCTGGATGATCGAGATGTCCTCTTGTAAGCTGAGGTCCATTCTGATTATCCTGGAATTTACTGCTTCCCAGTACCTTACTTGGTTGTTGAATGTAGGACTTAGTATGACTCCCACTCCCTCTTTGGCTCTTTGATCTCTATCCACACCGGAATACCACAAGGTATATCCTTTTTCCATTGCCATTTGTCCACTACCCTTCTTCTTTGTTTCACTAATCCCCAGCAGAGGAATTTTATATTTCTGCATTTCATTTATTATTTCTACTTCCTTTCCTATCAAAGAAGTTAGATTCCATGTAGCCCATTTCATTGTCCTTTTCTCGCAGGGTCGTATCATTTTTATCCGCCCGGCTCTTCCGTTTGTTCTCCAAATTTGAAAAGCTTCACCCGACGTGGGTAATCACCCCTACGCGAGCTAGCACAGTGGAGGGGCTGCCTCCTCACAGCATCTGTGCCTGCTGGACTTTTCTGTCAGGGTTGTTCCCCCTTATCTGAGCATATCCCGTTTTAAGGCGCCGGAAACTCGCCCTCACCCCTCCCTTACGGGCTGGGATTTGCTGGTTGCATTGCTAGGCAGAGCCTACCAACTAGGGCATTTCTCAGTATTTACCAGAGACACCTACTCAGCATTGGTGTCCCCACCGAGGCCCAATAACCAGCCATTCACCCTCCTCCTTTCTCAACCGGGCTTGGGACCGGCTATGGCGGAGTTATATACCTAAATAATTGTGATTATTTTGAAATGTGCTCAATGAAACATGTAAGATATTTAATTTGTGATAGATATACATTGTCGTAAGAGACTATGTGTTATGTATTTTACGTTCTATAATAAATAAAAGTATTTACCGTACATACATTTTGTTTTATTTTTTGAAAATAAACATAAATGGCATCCTTATAAAAGTACATGTGTTAATGAAAGGTTAAATTTAACACGGGAAAATAATTTTAGGTAACCAGCGGTCACCCTGATGTGGTACAGCCAATTTTCAATTTTAGCAGTGCTACCAACTAATAATGTGTAAAGTCACCAAGCCTTCAACAGAAGCGATAATGTGCACTCTGCAGTTCAAATTTTGTATTTGCTTTTCAATATTAGGTAGCCAAAATAACTGCAGGTTGACCACCATGACAAGTTCCCATCGATTTCAATTTATACTACTTTCTTTGTCATGTAAGCGGTCAACGCAGTGAATACGGGACCATATTGAAATTGATTTCAGTTTTCATTTAAATGTAAAAGGGTTACCATAAGACCTCTTTATCCCTGGACACTTACAATTTTTAGGTAATAGAAAGGGCAGATTTTCTATTCGGAGGATTTAATATCCTAGTTTTCCACAAACAGCCCTTTAAAACGTTGAAAATAATCGTATGTCACAATATATTTGCCAGATGTCAGCACATCGCACTGCAATGGGAATGCAAACATGATGGCAATAATATAGTTTTATGAAAGTAATCATGTGCACTCTGGAGTTTTATTCTTGTACTGATCTACCATAGTGATGACAATCTATTGGTGCGAAATAAATCCGTTGCTCCTTTAGATATATTTCTTGAGTTGTTGATTCATTGTAGAGACTTGGGGTGTTTCTGATAACCTGTATGATGGCTGTTCTAGAGTGAATTTTTAATTGAGTCTAGGATTTTGGTAGGAGCCTGCTGTGGCCTTAATTTGGGTACAATCCCAGAAATTCGTGACTGCATTTCGAATCACGGTGCTGACAGCAGCCATCCTGATTATGGTTTTCTCTAGTCTTGTTTCTTCAATCCTTCACCGGCAATTAACCTCATGTGTGTTTTATTTTCGTTAACCCCTCACAAAACCCAAATTATACTGTAATTTGATAATGGTTGTCATATAAAGGGGGGAGACAGTGACTTTATCTGCCCTTCCTAAAAGATAATCTCTACTTAGTATAAAAGAAAGTCCCCCATTTTTTTATTTGTCTGGCAATCTCCAGAACCACTGGACGGATTTTGATGCGGTTTTCACCATTCTGTAAAGGATATCTGGTGGAAGGTTTCCGTAGAAAATTATTTATTTATGATCGAAGGAAGCCAAGCAGTAACGATTTCAGTGAAAATGTCAAAAAAATATCTGGCGTCCGTGTGCTTTTTAAGCTTACGCTGAGCAAACCGTTAAAAATATCAATATACTATGAGTGTATGAATTGTCCAGCAGGGAAAGTTCTACAAAAAAAATATGTTAGAGCTAATCTCTATCAATACATCACCCACTGTGAGTGTTCTTACTTTTTCATTTCTTCCAACAATCTCCATTCAATTTCTGACGTGACAATTTACGAACTAGCTAGGGGCGAGCCTATCACCCTAGTTACAGCCTAACTAGCGGGCGAGCCTATTACCCCAGATACAGCCAGCAGCAAACTATCGAGTTGTGTTGTATTAAGAGTGGTTGTGTTGGGAGCTTCCCCGGAAGTGCAACTCGGCTTTTCTTAATTTTGCAAAATACACAGTCAAGTTTAGATTTGATGGAAGGGGGATTTGAGTTTCATGCACCTCGCCATTCTTAAATTACGTCTGACAAAAATTCGTTGCACTTGCATTTCCATGATAATATAATTAATAGTCCAGTCAGTGATTTTAAACCATCATGCCGAGACGTAAAACGGATATAGGTTCATTGATATTAAAAAAGCGCTTATCACGTAATGCATCCATAACTGTTCCCGGGCGAAGCCGGGGCGGGTTGTTAGTTTATTACCTAATTGATTAGTCTCCCAGGTCCGAAGTAATTCAGCTACCAACCCTTTGATAAAAGGAATAATAATAAATTATTAAATCGAAGGATATTACGGAAGATTTTTATCAACAGATGGGTTGGTGGGCAGGTATGGTTGATATTCAGTGAACAACTATACACATAGATAGAACCAATAATGTCGTCTATCAAAAGGAAATAATTGCTGTTCTATGGGCACATCTTCCGTATGATTGATGACCGACTAAGAAAATCTAGAATTTCGAAGACAACTAAATGGAGATGGTTCCAAGAATGTGAGAAAGACCTGATGCAAATTAGTATTCCAGAAGGAAAAAAAAACTACGACAGATTTGAGTCGACAAATTGATAAAATCTATCAGGATTCTTAAGTGCAATCTAAGGCCAGGAGACTGAGACGGCCTTCACCAGAAACACAATAAAGGCATTGATCGTTGGACTAGTGAAATATTGGGAGGATGTCAAGTCTGGTAGAACAAAATCTAGTCAAAAATTAAATTCAGTGTTAAAATGCTGGCCATAGCGGCTCAATTCTAATGTAATAAAAAATGTGTATCCACCCATTATAATTCCGGTTTCTACAGGTTCAGAAGAATTTCTGAGACGATGTTCTGATGCCCTTCTTGAAGACAAACTCATCAGAAGAGTTACTGAGAGATGAACTGAAAGAAGAAAATGACCAAAGATTTGGAAGGAAGAGGCCGTGACCAATTAGAAGGTATTATTCCGGTGTTCGCCTCGAGTTAAAAATGGAAAACCAGGGAAAGTCATTTCAAGGGTAAATTTCCAGCACACTCGTCTATCGAGTTCCGAGATAGTCTGACCCTGTGGCATAACTAGCGTGGTCGGTAATAATATGAAGTTTAACATTCCTCTGGGGCGCGATGGTGCAGTGGTCAAGCTGTTTGTCTCTCACCAAGGTGGAGCGGGTTCGATTACCGCGCGCCGGCCTCTCACCGCTGGGTCCGTGGTTCAAATCCCGGTCACTCCATGTGAGATCTGTGCTGGACAAAACGGAGGCAGACAGGTTTTTCTCCGGGTACTCCGGTTTTCCCTGTCAAAATTTCATTCCAGCAACACTCTCCACTATCATTTCATTTCATCTGTCATTCATTTAAACATTGCCCCAGAGGAGTGCGTCAGGCCTCGGCAGCCGGCACAGTTCATATCCTCGCCGCTAGATGGGGGCTTCATTCATTCCATTCCTGACCCGGTCGGAGACTGGAAGCAGGCTGTGGATTTTCATTTTCTATTGTTATTTCATTGTTCTTGCAAAGCGATTCACCTAAGAAATTTCAATAACCAACTTTTCCATTTTCAATCCAGGATGAGATAAGTATGCAGGCACATTTACACTTTGTTACGTATGCTAACTCTACTTCTTTGTTAATTTTTCAACTAATTATTGAAAAATAAGTTTATAATGTAGAATATGTAATTGTTTTATGACTAAATAAATACGTTTCTCTGTTTTGCGTGTGTTTTTCAAACTTAAAATTGTCGAAGAAACTCGTTCGGAATACCCGGGATTTCGGATTTCCGGGGTTCGGATTTGAGGGGTTTTACTGTAATTTTCTTTTCACACATGAATAAAGTCTGCAGGATTTGTCAGAATACCGTCTCTTTTGTGATAACCTCGTCCACAATCCCACATACGCTCTGCATCATGGCAAACAAGTGTTATGTAAAACTCTTTTGATGTGTAGGCCTATATTTAGCAGGGCTGTCGAGAGCGAACATGGGCCCTAGGACAAGGAAGTGCGGGCCTGTCTATCTTTGTTCCTTTCTTGACATGCTTTAAGTATCAAGTTAGCATTCCCATTTTCAAGCTCCCCCTCCCCCACAAAAAATATATCTGTGGAGTTTTATTTAGGCCTACAGTACTTTGTAGTTGTTGATAATCAGGCTGCAGTGAGAGTTGATGGTTGGTTTAAGGTTGTTACAGGAGTGAGGTGAGGCTGTAATATTTCACCATTACTGTTTATTTTATATAGGACCATTTGCTGAAGGCATGAACTGTATGGGTGGAATTCAATTAGGTGGAAACCAGGTAAGCAGTCTGGCCTATGCTGATGGCCTGGTTGTAATGACAGACTCCGTCGAAAGCTTACAGGCCAACGTGTTAGAACTTACAACAGAATTGTGGTATGAAAATCAGCATTCCAAAGAAAAAGGAAGCTTGTAGTTTAACATGACCGTTAATCTCGCGATATGTGCCACGGGACCTCCTTTTCACGTGTAATCCGAACCACAGGACATGGCATTTAATTTCGAAAATCCCACATGTATTCTAAAGATGAAGGTTATGTCGCTAGGGAAGAAACGCAAGAAAATAAAATGCCAGGTAGGAGGTTCTAATTTGGAGCAGGTGGATCATTTTAAGTACTGTACTTAAGCTGTAGTCGCCTCCGTAGCGTAGCGGTCAGCATGATTAGCTGCCGCCCCGGAGGTCCTGGGTTCGATTCCCGGCTCTGCCACGAAATTTGAAAAGTGGTATGAGGACTGGAACGGGGTCTACTCAGCCTCGGGTGGCCCAAATCAGTAGAGGGGGTTCGATTCCCCCTCAGACATCCTCGAAGTGGTTTTCCGTGGTTTCCCACTTCGTCTTCGGGCAAATGTCGGGATGGTACCTACCGTAAGGCCATGGCCGCCTCCTTCCCACTTCCTTGTCAAACCCTCCCACTCTTTCCATCCCTTCATCAGGCCCCTGTTCGCTTTGCAAGCGAGGCCGCCTGGGCGTCGTGCTGGTCACACACCCCAGTTGTATCCCCCACCCATAGTCTCAAGCTCCAGGTAGAGGTGGGATCCCTCGCTTAGTCCGTGGGAAAAGCCGATCCTGGAGGATAAAATGATAGCGAAGCGAAAAAAAACTTAAGCTGTGCATTCTCTCAGAATAACAGAGTCAGGTGTAGAAAAGCTAATGAAGTGAGCTTTCACTCTCCCTACATCGCTCAGAATTGAGATCGACCTTGCGTTATGGAAGTGAGAGTTCGGTAGACACAGGATTACATAGGCTAAGCTAGAGGTAATGGATGAGGGTAGCACGAATGATTGTTGGAACACATGGATTTGAGCAATGGCTGGAGGGTACTCGAACAGTGTTCGCAGTGCATTTCTGAGAATTCGAGCTGTCAGCTCCTATTCATAAGACATTACCCCACTTTGTGGGGCTGGGGAGTTCTGTCGACCGAATAATGCACGCAGTGTTTGCCACACTATTGTCAGCGTGCCAATTTGAGAAATATTTTTGTTCAGGCTAGTAGGCCTACAGTCGATATACAGTACCTTACCTGGAAGTAATGATTAAGCCTCCGTGGCTTAGACGGCAGCACGCCGGCCTCTCACCGCTGGGTCCGTGGGTCAAATCCCGGTCCCTCCATGTGAGATTTGTGCTGGACAAACGGAGGCAGACGGGTTTTTCTCCGGGTACTCCGGTTATCACTGTCAACAATTCCATTCCAGCAACACTTTCCACTATAATTTCATTTCATCTGTCATTCATTTAATCATTGCCCCCAGGGGATTGCGACAGGCTTCGGCAGCCGGCACAGTTCATAATACCCTCGCCACTAGATTGGGGCTTCATTCATTCCATTCCCTGACCTGGTCGGTCGACTGAAAGCAAGCTGTAGATTTTCATTTTTCACCTGGAAGCAATGGTATAGCTGACCAGCACAGTTATAGCGTGGGCACTGTAATGAAGGCTAAGTTATAAGGTGCGTTCAAAAAGTAACGAGCCGGAGGCTGGAATGCGCAAACCGGTGACGACATCGGCTAATCGTGGCGTTTGTAACGAGGTGTGGTTCCGACCAGAGCGTGGAGGGTCACAGCCCGTCGCTAGAGGGCACGCGTGCACGTCACGTGACGATACAAAGCGAGCAGCAGCATGCATCAATCGTCCAACGCTGCCATTGCAAACAGTGACATGGAGGCGTCAAACGAAGAGCAAGGAGGTGTTGTTCGGTTTCTGACAGCGGAAGGAGTAGGGGGAACGGACATTCATCGCCGAATATCACAAGTGTACGGTGAACACTGCATGTCCCTTACAAGGGTCAAGGCGTGGCACAAGCGCTTCTGGGAAGGACGGGTGTCGTTAGCCGATGATGCCCGGTCTGGGGCACCCCCCGCATTACCGATGACAACGTCCAGCTGGTTGATGTACAAATTACCCAGGACCGCCGAGTGACAGTGAACGCCATAGCCGCCGTGGTCGGATTGAGCGTCAGAAGTGTGCACACCATCAAGAAGTAACGACTGCACTTGCGCAAAGTGTGTGCCCAATGGGTGCCCCACAGTCTTCAACCACACCAGGAAGCATGTCGAATGGCCCACTGTCTTGGTCATCTGCAGCGCTATGCGAGGGAAGGGAATGGGTTCCTGGCACGAGTGGTGGCTGTAGATGAGTCATGTGTCATCACTTCGAACCAGAAATGAAACGACAAAGCCTCCAGTGGAAGCATCCAGGGTTACCACCACCCAAAAAAGGCAAGACCATCCACACGAGTGCAGGAAAGGTAATGCTGACGTTCTTCTTTGGCCAAGGTGGCCCCATTCTGATACACTTCATGCCGCACGGGACAACACTGAATGCCCAGCGTTACTCGCAAACCTTGACCACCCTTCTCCAAGCGATCAAAACAAAACGACCAGGCAATCTCACCCGTGGGTCATTTTGCTCCACGACAATGCACGACCTCATACGGCCAACACCGTCGCGACACTCCTGCAGAAATTCAAATGGGAGGTTCTCAGTCACCCGCCATACAGTCCAGACCTCTCTCCCTGTGATTACGCCATGTTTGGTCCCCTGAAAAGGGCTCTGCGGGGCCAACGATTCACCTCGGACGCCGACGTCCAGCTGTACGTGCTGAACTGGTTCACATCGCAGTCCAGGGAATTTTATGAGATAGGCATTCACCGCCTCGTGTCACAGTGGGACAAGTGCCTCAACAGCCAGGACCAATACTTCTAACATACAGGTACTGGTTTCTGTAACTATGCCTCCAGCTCGTTACTTATTGAACGCACCTTATAGTTATTAATATGCTAGATGAAGCTGTTTGTATGAGTTGACTCACATGGTGGGGTAATGTGAAGAGAATGGGAGAGGAGATATTACATTGAGTTCGGCTGTAGAGGGTCAGAGAAGGAGAAGCAGACCTAGGAGGCGATGTTTAGATTCCATTTTGAACGATTTCAAAGTGAGAGACGTAGAAGCAGAGGCGACCGCAGTGCTAACTGCTAATAGAGAATCATGGTGGCGACTTGTTCCAAAATAGAGACTTACAGACTAGATTGGGCGCTAAAGGTCACAGTAAGTTATATATATGTTTTTCTTTTGTACGTTTTAATTATGTACAATATGTATTTTAAACGTAATTTTCGTTGCTCCTGACCGAAAAAGTTATTCTCATCATAAGAACAAATCGAAGGCCTTTCACAATCGTATGAATTATGCGATGGTTATTTAGACGTTCTGAGCTCTATAAAGACTGCTGCTTTTCTGGTTGCGAAGATAGGCTATTATCATAATGTTTATTTACTAAATACATTTTATGTTCTTCTTGTAAAATTTTGAGCACCTCATGGCGCAGTGGCTAGCATTGTTGGCTGTCCCCTCCGAGGTACCGGGTTCGATCCCCGGTTCTGCCAAGAATTTAAAAGTCTTGGTATGGTCTGGTGCGGGGTCTCGTGATGCAAAATGGGAACCTGCCGGAGCTATGGCAGAAGGAGTGGAAAGGAACTGGCCACCCTACCACACGCAAACTCCGGCTCGGGATGCCTGGTTAGTGATCCCTTGACTTAGTCAAGGGCTCTAATTCAGGTCGCCTACGTCCCTGGAGGGGATATGGCACTCTTTTTTTTCTTTTTATTGTAATATTTTGCAGTCCGTTCACAAGATTCGGATACATATAATATATCCCTATAAGAAAATTTCATATTTCTTTGGATATCCAATTTTTTTTGACTCCCAGTGAGTTCTTCTCGTCAGGCCAAAAACACCTAGCCTACATCCTATTGAAGTCCATTGTCTGTGGCATTACGTTTTGCCATGGGACTGAAAGCATAGCGAAATGCTCGAAGTTATTTTATACTGTATTGTTGTTGTTGTTTCGTTTGGCAGGCTGAGTGGCGCAGCAGTAACGTTCTCGCCTGCTGGTCAAGAACGATCGATTCCTGGTGCAGTCTGTTGGTATTTGCCGGTGCGCAAATGTGAGGGAGCCGTGTCAGTATTTACTGGCAGGTTCAAGATCTCATACGGGGTGAAATTTGGCACTCCGTCCTCTCTAAAAGCCTCAGTTGCTAAAGGGACGTAAAACCAATAGCATTATATTATGTTGTTTCGTTTAGGAGTTTGGATATCGTGGCCATTTATCCCTTGATATTTGGATGTGTGTAGAATTAGCTTGAAAGCCTGTGTTACTGAGATGTCTGTAGTATTCCATGTACTTGTATCTGAGACTAGTATTGGGAAGGAGGTGACCGTGGCCATACCGGCATTTGCCTGGAGTGGAAATGGGGTACTTATTAAAATCTCCTCCAGGAAGGTGGAAGAGTGAACTAAACCTACCGTACCTTTTTTGAGTTTTGTCTCACAAGGCTGAGTGAACATTGTTCCAATCTTCAGACTAACTTTCTTGACAGATCAGAGAATCGAACCCTGGATGTTAGAACCTGAGTCTCAACATGAACCCTGAGAAGGATAATTATTTTTCAACAGGATGGACAGAATCAGGACCCCTGAAGCAGTCGTCAACTACTGTCCCTATGGGGAGAGATCTCTAGGTCGCCCCATGAAACTGCATATCTTTTATATAGACCGTAACAGTTCTTCTAGGACTAGGCAATTACATGAAAGGATGATGATGATTATTTATTTAACAGACGGATCCGAAAGACCGTTGTTGTTGTTGATTCATTTAGGGTCTTTGCGACATCGTGGTCATGTAGCCCCAAGTACTTGGGTGTGTGTTGAATTTGTCTGATAACCTGTGTTATTGTGATGGCTGTATTAGTATGTGTAGTTTTAATTCAGATGAGGATTGGGAAGGAGACGGCCGTGGCCTTAATTTAGGAACGATCCCGGCATTCGCCTGGAGTAGAAGTGGGAAACCACGGAAAACCACTCCCAGGATGGCTGAGGTAGGAATCGAGGACTCACGAGGCAGGGTGTACCCCGACCGGCCATCAGAATTAAATTTCTTGGCAGAGCCGGAAATCGAACCCGGACCTCCGCGGTGACAGCCTTGCTAGCCACTAGGCTACGAAGCGGACGAAGCAGAAGGAGTTCTACGACTGATCTCAATGTTTCTTTTTATAATTATTTATAATTTTTTGAGTAGCAAGGATACATGTTATTAGCCTAAAAATGTAAAAGTAGGTTCATGATATCAGTCCAGGACATGCAGTAAATAAAAGGTACTGTAATATCAACTTTGCGGTCATCATCGAGTAACTCCATACCTCCAAAACAATTCGTCGTAACTGGTATCTACTGATTGTGAAAAGGAAGGAAGCTTGTAGTTTAACGTGACCGTTAATCTTGAGATCATGAGCCACGGCACCTCCTTTTTACGTGGAATCCGAACCACAGGTCATGGCATTTCACTTCGAAAATCTCACATGCATTGACCGGGAATCGAACCCGGACCGCCTTGGTGAGAGGCATACAGGTGGACCGCTGAGCCACCACACCCCCCTTACTGATTGTGAACATGTTAAAGATAATAATGTTAATGCTATTGGTTTTACGTCCCTTTTAACTACTGCGGCTTTTCGAGACGCCGGAATTTTGCCCCGAAGGGGATCTTAAACGTTCCAGTAAATTTACTGACACGGCTCCCTCGCATTTGCGCACCCTCAAATGCCAGCTGACGGCGCCAGGATTCGATCCTGCAACCTTGGGCACAGCAAACGAGAACGTTACCGCTGAGCCACACAGCCAGCCGAACATGTTGATGAGAATGCCACTTTAATTACCAGGGTGATTCGAATTTATCCAAAAACCAACTCTGGCAATAAACAAAGCGGCATATCCATTTAATTTCATAGTGCTGACATAATTTGCCTCACAGCAAGGTACATAACGCTTCCTAGACGTCTTGAAATATTGTAATGAAGTATTAGTGAAGAGTTTGATTGTTAAAATCATTGATTCTACATACTACGTAACACAAAAAACAACAAAGTCACTTCTTCAACTTTCAGCACTTCGCCCCGTAGTGGCTAGCACTCTTGGCTGTCATCGTGGAGTCCTGGGTTCGATTCCCGGCTCTGTCAAGAAATTTAATTCTGAGGGCTGGAACGAGGTACACTGAGAAGAGGTGGGTTCGATTCCCACGTCAGCTATCCTGAAAGTGGTTTTCTACTGGTTCATAAATTAAGGCCACGGCCAATCCTCATTGATTTACTAATACAGCCATCACAATAACACTGGTTATCAGACAAATTCTACACACACGCAAGTATATGGGGCTGCATGACCAAGATGTCGCAAAGCCCTAAATGGCACAACAACTTTCAGCAGGTCTGATCTACTACGAGGAATTTCACCGGTGATGGAAGAGTAAGCAATAGACTGATTTAAAGTTCTGTCCTATTACTGTGTTCATCAACAAAAGCTAGCACGTGAGCTTAGCGTGTTTTTCACATCTTACGGCCTCCCCACAGTGTTGCCAATTCTACCAACAGCACGGCTTCTACATCTGTCAATCGGCGGATCAGGGCGAGTGTGAGGTAAGAGGGAAGGCATGTACACTCCGCATCAAGCGCTGTTGACACTAAGAGATTGTATGTTGTTCTGCTGCTAATAATACCAATTCTACTGTAGTTACATACTACTTTTCCGTTAAGGGTATGAATCCCTTGAAACTATTCCCATATCACAAATTTGAAATACCCAACTGACCAATCGCAATGCTCGTGCCACAATGATCTATTGACATACAGTGGACACTGTACTGCTCGGGTCTAAGCTCTGTGAACTTGCGGGGTGAAGGGCAGAGACAGAGGAGAGTCAGGCGAGAATTGAGAAGCCTGTCAACAGGCCGCCATGTTACCTGATATTCCCGTCTATTCCAATATTGCTAACATAGGGTCTTTGCTGAAACCAGTGTGGCGTTGCGAATGAGTGAGTAAGTCACCGACCAATGTATTTGGTTATGTTACTAAGCACGGACCGGGAAACCTAATCACTCGACACCATCACTTCTCATAGTGCGCGATCCACATTCCTCTCAGGTTCACGCAGCTTGGACCCGAGCAGTACCGATATCTCTAGGAATACAGATTGCATCCATAGCTGACAGCTTGTAGTTCATCCATCTACCGCCGGCAAGGATTCGTCAGACAGGTATTTTCATAATTGAGGAGTTCAGATGCAAAAGGGACATTATCCACTTTTTGTGAAATTAGAGTTATTGATACTGCTATCTTGCGGAATTAAATATTCATATTTTAGCAGTAGCATTTTACGTCAAAACGGACATTATCCTGCTTAAGTTACACATTGAATATTGCGTCTTTCTGCATAAGGGACATTATCCACCAATAAGAGACATGAATACGGAGTCACATGATGCTCCTCTTCTAAATATTTGAAAGTTTCTGTTAGATTCAGTTTTCAAATGCAATTTTTGTAATTGTTATAATAAAACTTATCTTTGAAATGCATATTATCCAAACCATCATTTCCAATCAAAAGGTACATTATCCATTTTATAATACTTTTTTTTTGTTAACTTCTTATGATTTTTGTGACTGGAAATTGCAGACTTAAACTTTATTAAGAACAAAGTTCCAAATGGTTCCGCCTCGTCAATACTGTTTATTAAAATTTCGTGATACTATCACCTGTATTTTAACACATGGTACATGTTTCGACGTCTAACACTTACTGACGTCTTCATCAGCCTATTTTATTTGGGCAGCACTTAAAACATTCCCTTTATATACTGGATGTAGTTAAAAATTGTACATGAAAACACACATAGATGACTAAAAGTATACACTGTAACACATTAAAAAGTTGTTAAAACATTTTCTCATGTTAAAAGCTCAATTAAATCCTCAGCCGGGATTGGCAGTCTTTCTTGGTTTATTTCTAATGTTAGCTTCAAAAGCCCAAGCAAGGGGTGACCATTCCCAACTGGAAAGAAATGAAATTATGTATGAGAGAATGAAGTGGTAGATAAAATAAAACTTTAAAAACCCTAAATGTTATGTAAAGACTTACGATGTAATGCGGCAATGAGCTAACAGAGCCGTGCTGAGTCGGACGGACATCAAATGTTAATGAGTTAGTGAACAGAAATCATTAATCGCATAACTATATGAGTAATTTTACGTTATTTTCTGTTCCTGTAATTTTTAGAAAAAGTGGATAATGTCCTTTTTGCCTCATTCCCAATCAAAAGGGACATTATCCATTTTATAATACACTTTTGTTAACTTCTAATGACTTCTGTAACTGAAAATTGCTGGCTTAACCTTTGTCATCAAATGTTAATGAGTTAGTGAACAGAAATCAAGAATTGCACAACTATATGAATGACTATACGTTTTTCCCTCTTCCTGTAATTTTTTTAAAAAGTGGATAATGTCCCTTTTGCATCTGAACGCCTCAATTTATTTTAAGAAAGCTACAAGACTGCCGGTTATATTCTCACCTCCGAGGTTAAAGAATCAAATTCTGGAAGTCAGGATGCTCAAATAAAAGAGACCGTAGGAGTATATTTAAGTTACTGCCACGATAAAAGAACTTTCAATTTTACGTAATGTTAAAAAATAAGGTAGGTTGTAGATTTTCGTGACCTTTAATCTCGCGCTCATAAGCCACGGGACCTCTATTTTACGTGGAATCCGAACCACAGGACAGGATATTTCACTTCGAAAATCTCATATGCATTGACCGGGAATCGAACCAGTTCCGCCTTGGTGAGAGGCGCCATCACGCCCCACAGGAATGTTAAACCCCATATCATTATCGACCACGCTATATATGCGCAAGCCCACAGGGTCAGACTACCTCTAATTTAAGTGTACATACAGTATTGATATTATTAACGGTTTGCCCAACGTAAGCTTAAAAAGCGCACGGACGAGAGTTTTTTTAAATTTTTCGCTGAAATCGTTACTGCTAGGCTTTCTTTGATCATAAATAAGTAATTTTCTACAGAAACCTTCCTCCAGATATCCTTTACAGAATGATGAAAACCGCATCAAAATCCATCCAGTGGTTTTGGAGATTACCAGACACATCAACAAGATGTTCAGTAAAGAACATATAGCCTACTTTCTCCTAAATGCATGGGTACTGTTATAAAGCTTTGTCCTTTTCAAGGAGTATAATTAGATGTTGGTTGTAGTACCTTGTTGAAATACAACGTGCTATAGGGCCTACGGAATATGAGGTGCCCGCTGCTAGTGCTACCTCTGAGAAAAAAAAATCGTTTTCACCGTGTTTGAATTGATATGGGGAATCGATTTGCACACATGCATGGCCGCTATCTGCAAACTATTGGACTGATGGCCTTGTAGTTCAGTCAAAAGATGCTTCCCACAAAAAGGTATGTTGTTGCAAATTTTTGTAGAGATCAAATGATTAGGTTAGTCGTAATTCGATTTAAGCTTTTAACATTTGGGTGGCCGACATTCCGTCAAGATGGCGGTGATATGAAACATGACACTGAGGTGCCCTTTGCTAGTGCTACCTCTGTACCAAATTTCGTTCAATTCGGTTTCACCGTGTTTGAAGAAATAGGGGGGAATCGATTTGCACACGTACATGGCCGCGATCCGCAAATTATTGGGCTGATGACCTTGTAGTTTGGTCAAAAGATTCTTTATACATAAAGGTATAATGTTGCAAAAGTTGGTAGAGATCAGATGATTAGGTTGGCCGTAATTTGATTTAAGCTTTTAACATTTGGGTGGCCGCCGTTACGTTTTCGTCAAGATGGGGTGATATAAAACATGACACCGGAGTGCCCTTTGCTATTGCTACCTCTGTACCAAATTTCGTTCAATTCGGTTTCTCCGTTTTTGAATTGATAGGTTGAGTCGATTTGCACACACACACACACACACACACACACACACACACACATGGCCGCCATCTGCAAACTATTGGGCTGATGACCTTGTAGTTTAGTCAAAAGACGCTCGCCATATGAGTATATAATTTTGCCAAACTTGGTAGAGATCGGATGATTAGGTTAGTCATAATCTGATTTAAGCTTTGAACATTTGGCTGGCCGCCATTACGTTTCCGTTAAGATGGCGGCGATATAAAACATGACACTGAGGTGCTCTTTGCTAGTGCTAGCTCTGTACCAAATTTCGTTCAATTCGGTTTCACCGTGTTTGAATTGATAGGGGAAATCGATTTGCACACATACATGGCCTCCATCTGCAAACTATTGCGCTGATGATTTTGTAGTTTGGTCAACAGATTCTTCATACGTAAAGGTATACTGTTGCAAAATTTGGTAAGGATCAGATGATAGGTTGGTCGTTATTTGATTTAAGCTTTTAACATTTGGGAGGCCGCCATTACGTTTTCGTCAAGATGGCGGTAATATAAAACATGACACTGAGGTGCCCTTTGCTAGTGCTACATCTGTTCCAAATTTTGTTCAATTCGGTTTCATCGTGTTTGAAGAGATAGGGGGGGGGATCGATTTGCACACATACATGGCCGCCATCCGCAAAGTATTGGGCTGATGACCTTGTAGTTTGGTCAAAAGATTCTCAATACACAAAGGTACAATGTTGCAAAATTTGGTAGAGATCAGATGATTAGGTTGGTCGTTATTTGATTTAAGCTTTTAACATTTGGGTGGCCGCCATTACGTTTTCGTCAAGATGGAGGCAATATAAAACATGACACTGAGGTGTCCTTTGCTAGTGCTACCTATGTACCAAATTTAGTCCAATTCGGTTTCACCGTGTTTGAATTGATAGGGGGACAGACAGTCCGAGTACACACACACAATTTTTGGCCCTGTGTAGATCTCATAAGTCTAATTTCATTTTTTTGCAAAAATCGAAAGTAGGCAAAAAAAATGGGGGACTTTGTTTTATACTTATCTTATCTTAATTCCTGCCGCTCCTTCCGGAGCATAGGGCCTTGGCGAAATTTCTCCACGCAGTACGGTTCCTGGCCATTCTCTTCACTTGACTCCAGTTCTTGTCCACCTCTGCAATTTCATTTTCGATCGTCCTCTTCCAGGTCTTCTTAGGTCGACCTCGCTTCCTGGCGCCTTGAGGATTCCAGTCTAGTGCCGCCCTCTCAATAGCTTCGTCCGGCTTCCTTAGTGTGTGACCAATCCAGCGCCATTTCCTCTCCTTGATCTGGATGCTAATCAGTTGTTGATTGCTGATGGTCCGAAGATCTTCATTTGAGATTATGTCCGGCCACCTCACATTCACGATGCGACGCAGACATCTGTTAATGAACACCTGTAGTTGGTTGTTGATCGGTTTTGTGACTTTCCATGTTTCACAGCCGTAGAGAAGAATCGACTTTACGTTGCTATTGAAAAGGCAGAGCTTGGTCTTCCTGGAAATGTTTCTATTTCTCCAGATGGGGTAGAGCTGGACAAAGGCACCATTTGCCTTCCTGATACGGCTTCGAACTTCTTCCTCTGCTCCCCCATCATTTGTGACTATACTTCCAAGGTAGAGGAAGGACTCAACTCGCTCAATGTCCTTTCCGTTGACTGTCAAACTAGTCGTGATGTCAGAATTTATCCTCATCTCTTTGGTCTTGTTGGTGTTGATCATCAGTCCTGCACGTTCTGCTTCTCTCTGCAACCTCCCCAGCTTATCTTCTATGTCTCGGTACCGTTGTGCCATAAGACAAATGTCATCTGCGAAATCCAGATCTTCAAGCCTGTCATTTATACCCCATTGAATACCCCTCTTCCGTCCTCCCATTACCTTCTTCATCACACTATCCAGGACCAACAGGAACAGAGTGGGGGAAAGGACACACCCCTGTCTCACTCCGGAACTGACCTTTATATTTTCTGTTAATTTGCCTTCGTGCAGAAACTGGCACTCATACCCTTCGTACATCTCTTCCATGATTCTGATGATCTTTGTTGGAATTTTATATTCCTCGAGGGTCTTCCACATGATTCTTTGATTTACGGAGTCGAAGGCTTTCTCGAAGTCAACATATGTGAGGTAAAGGGTATTCCGCCACTCCACACTCTGCTCCAGGATGATTCGGAGGGTGTTGATGAGATCCACACAGCTGCGATGTTGTCGAAATCCAGCCTGTTCCTTACGAAGCCTTTTTTCTACGCAGTCTTTTATACGATTCAGGATGACTCTCGCCAGCACTTTGCTTGGAATGGACAGCAAGGTGATACCCCTCCAGTTGTTACAGTTTGTGGTGTCCCCTTTCTTCTGCAACTTGACTATCAACCCCTTCTTCCAGTCGGTTGGTATTTTCTCCTCCTTCCAGATCTTCTCCAACAGCGGGTGCAGCAGATCGATCGTAATATCCAGGTCTGCTTTCAGTACTTCCGCTGGGATATTATCCAGACCTGGTGCCTTCCCGCATTTCATCTGCTTCAACGCTGTCCGTATTTCGCCCCGAGTTGGGAAGTCGAGGCTGATGCTTGGGTCACTTTCTGCTTCCTCTTCATCTTCTCCTCGCTGCTTACTTTCTGGTCCTCTATCTCTATTAAGAACCTCCGCAAAGTGTTCTCTCCATCTTGTCAGCTGCTGTTCACACGTCGTGAGGATCTCGCCCGTCTTGCTCTTCACAGGCCTAGTTTTATTAAAACCTTTCTTCGAAAGCATCTTTGTGATGCCATAGAGCTCCTTAACGTCCCCCCTTCTTGCCGCTTCTTCTGCTTTCTCCGCCTGCTCATCAATCCACCTCCTATGATCCTTCCGTACACTCCTCTTTACCTCCCTGTTTGCTGTTGAATACTTTGCTTGTGTGAGAGCTTTCTGCTGCCTAGTCTTGCAGGTGTTGAGCTAGGCCTTAATCTCCTTCCTATAATTTATCTTGTCCCAGGTCTGATCGGATATCCATTCTTTCCGCAGGTAGTTCTTGTACCCGAGCTGCATCTCACTGGTTTCCACGAAGATATTCTTTACCTCGCTCCACACAGTCTCCACGTCCTTCTCTGTCTCGGAGTCCAACGCCTGGAATTTATTTCTGAGCTCCAGTTTAAATTGGTCCAATCTCTGCTGGTTCTTAAGCTTGCCCACATCAAACTTGTTGTGCCGAGTGTTAAACTTTCGGCGGACTGCGACGATCTTCATGCGGAAGTTGGCAACCACAAGGTGATGGTCACTACCAACGTCCGCTCCTCTCTTGTTCCTAACATCTTCCAAGCTTCTTCTGAACCTCCTGCTCACCGCGATGTGATCAATTTGATTTTCTGTGACTTGATCAGGAGACACCCAGGTGACCTTGTGGCACCGCCTATGAGGAAATACCGTGTCACCCATCACCAAATCCTGACTGGCGCAATATTCCGTAAATTTCTCCCCATTGTCATTCATCTCACCAAGGCCATGTTTACCCATGATCTGCTCCAACCCCTCATTGTTTGAGCCCACCTTCGCGTTGAAGTCTCCCATAACAATGAGAATGTCCTTCTTACTTGTTTGTCTTGTGACATCTCGCAGCATTTGGTAGAATTCTTCCTTCTTCTCTGGCTCCGACTGTTCTGTAGGCGCATAGCATTGGATGATGATCACATTCCTGATCTTTGTCTTGAACCTAGCAAACATGAGCCTACTAGAAATTGGCTTCCACTCCATAAGGCTTCTCTTTGCATTTCTGTTGAGCAGCAACCCCACTCCATCCCTGTGTTCTTCATCATCGCCCCCAGAATAGAGAAATGTAATTCCATCTGTTGTCTGTATTTCACCAAATCCTGGCCACCTCACTTCACTCAATCATAGGATATCCAGCCCATAGTTCTTCATCTCCCGTGTCACTTGTTTCAGTCTGGTTTTCTCCATCAAGGTCCTCACATTCCAGAAACCGATTTTCGTAGTCCTCTTCATGCCAAAAGTCGTCAGCAGGTTATCCGTCCGGTTTTGTAATTTCGCTTCAGTTTCCGTAATCAGTTTATTTAAGAGGAGCGAGTGATTAACCCACTGCCTCCGAGTGCCTTGGAGGGGCTGCCACCTTAAGCCTGAGGCACCAGGCTGATTTTCTGTCAGGGCTTCTTCCCTTAGCCTTTGAAGAACCAACTCCAAACTACAAGGCAGCAGTTGTTTCACCAGAGCCCCGTTAGCCGTAATTTCTTCAGGGTTCCTGTAGGGCCTTCACAGCTACCGTAGCGGTCTTGAGGCACACAAAGTCCCCACTGTACTTCACCCCTACAGGCAATCCCCTACTTAATTACGTTGCCCATCTCCCACGACGAGGACGAGGGGTTGGATTTGTGGGAGACTGTTTTATACTAAGTAGAGATTATCTCTTAGGAAGGGCAGATAACGTCGCTGTTCTGCCCCTTTATATGACAACCATTATCAAATTACAGTATAATTTGGGTTTTGTGAGGGGTTAACGAAAATAAAACACACATGAGGTTAATTGCCGGTGAGGGATTGAAGAAACAAGACTAGAGAAAACCATAATCAGGATGGCTGCTGTCAGCGCCGTGATTCGAAATGCAGTCACGAATTTCTGGGATGGTACCCAAATTAAGGCCACAGCAGGCTCCTATCAAATTCCTAGCCTGAATTAAAAATTCACACTCTAGAACAGCCATCATACAGGTTATCAGAAACACCCCAAGTCTCTACAATGAATCAACAACTCAAGAAATATATCTAAAGGAGGTAAGGATATATTTCGCACCAATCGATTGTCATCACAATGGTAGATCAGTACAAGAATAAAACTCCAGAGCGTACATGATTACCTTCATAAAACTTGATTATTGCCATCATGTTTGCATTCCCATTCAAGGTTGTTACAAGACCAAGATTTGCATTTTCCCTGACTTAAGATCCCATTCCCCTGACCACCAATACTTTATTCTGATCACCGTATGAACATATTTTAAAAATAAAATCTGTCTAATTGACCAAACGATTGTTACTGATTTACATCTTCCAAATCCCACGACATACGCTGATTATTTTTTTAAATACACATCCATGCTAACCTTTCTTCGTTTTTTTTCAGCTACTGTATTACACGAGATTTGTAAGCTATTTCATACAAAAAAGAGTTTCTTTTTAGAGATTGTAAAGAAAAGGCTTAAAGAAAGAATTTTAAGAATTGGCCCGTTTCAGATTCCGTGAGCACTTCAGAAGGCATGGAAAAATACTGGCTTCATCTGACTATTTTAATAAATTAATCGGTTTAAAAAAATTAACATGGACAATTAACAAAAAAGAAATAAATAAAACAATGGATTCAAGGAACTTCCTTTGTCAGTAGACTCAGTACACAATGAAACTTCTTACATTCAAAAAGTTATTGCAATTGGTATAACTAATGACATAAAAACTATGACCTAATAGTCAAATAATATTCATCATCATCATCATCATCATTTCCCCTTATCCAGCTCCTGCCGGGTCGGGGTATTTATGGCACTTCTCCACTTTCCTCTTTCCTTCCACCATTCTTGTCCCAGTCCAGATTTCTTTTTCTTACGCTGTTCCTCACTGAATCAATCCACCTTGTTCTAGGTCTTCCTCTTGCTCTCTTACCCTTGCACTTCACCTCCAGCATCTGTCTTGGTATTCTATTTTCTTCCATCCTCTTTACATGTCCAAACCACCTTAGTTTATTCTTCTCAATTCTCTCATTTAGTTTTCCCATTCCAACTTCCTTCCTCACTCTGTCTTTCCTATCATACTTCTTAGGAATTTCATTTCACTGGCTTGGATTCTACTCTCTTGCCTGCTTGTCAGGGTCGAAGTCTCAGCTGCATAAGTTAATATGGGAACATAGTACACTTTATACATTACCTCCATGCTTTTCCTTGGTACTTCCTTATCCCAAACAAGTTTTCTTACACTTTGATAGAATGCATTGCTCTGCTGTACCCTCCTGCCAATCTCCATGTCCAACCTACCAGTTTGCATCAATTCACTTCCTAGGTATTTGAACGTGTCCACAATTTCCAAACTCTGACTTCCAATTTTTACAGTGCCCTTTCCTTGTCTTTCCCCTCTTGTCATCACCATGGTCTTGCTTTTCTCTATACTGATTTTCAGGCCGTACTTCTGAATATTTCCGTTCAGTGCATCTAGTTGTTTTTCCACTACTATAGGTAAATAACGTACATGTCACTGATTCTTTCAAAATTATTGCTAAGGTAACAAAGAAATTAAAATTTAAAAAGGTCCCTGACTTGGCAGAAAATTTCCCAGACTTCCCTGACCAGATTTTTTCCCCCTGACTATTTCCTGACCTGTAACAGTCCTGCCATTGCAGTGCGATGTGCTGACATCTGGCAAATATATTGTGACATACGATTATTTTCAAAGTTTTAAAGGGCTGTTTGTGGAAAACCAGGATGATAAATTCTCCAAAAAGAAAATCTGCCCTTTCCATTACCTAAAAATTGTAAGTGTCCAGGAATAAATAGGTCTTATGGTAACCCTTTAACATTTAAATGAAAACTGAAATCAATTTCAATATGGTCTCGTATACACTGTATTGGCCGCTTACATGACAAAGAAAGTAGTATAAATTGAAATCGATGGGAACTTGTCATGGTGGTCAACCTGCAGTTATGTTGGCTACCTAATATTGAAAAGCCAATACAAAATTTGAACTGCAGAGTGCACATTATCGCTTCTGCTGAAGGCTTGGTGACTTTACACATTAGTTGGTAGCACTGCTAAAATTGAAAATTGGACCACCTCAGGGTGACCGCTGGTTACCTAAAATTATTTTCCAGTGTTAAATTTAACCTTTTATTAACACATATACTTTTATAAGTGTACTATTTATGTTAATTTTCAAAAAATAAAACAAAATGTATGTACGGTAAATACTTTTATTTATTATAGAACGTAAAATACATAACACATAGTCTCTTACGACAATGTATATCTTTCACAAATTAAATACCTTACTTGTTTCATTGATCACATTTCGAAATAATCACAATTATTTAGGTATAATATTTAATCACAGATATTTAGGCGACTTTGAATAGTTTGAAGTTCTTATTTCTTCAAAGTTTTTATTTTCATTTCCAGCTCATGTTGCGTTGTGAACAATTCTTCCGTTTCTTTATTTAATGCCATTAACACTTTATCCTTTCCCTTCTTCTTCTTCTCTCTCTCGCACTGACTCAACTGCTCTATTTCCGTTTCTCGTAGTTTTTGTTCTACGATAGCGATTTTTTCCTTAGCCCTAGCCCCACAAGCGTTACGAACCATTCCATCATCAATGTTTATGGCATCTTATCCACCTGAATCCTGAATTCCATCCCATGCTCTTCTCATCCCTGAGAGTTTGGTCGTAAATGTTTTCCACTGGAAAAAATGGAAAAATAATAAACCTCCACAAAGGTGTTACCATGAGAAAATATGAGGATGATCTGCCACACATCTTAATATTCTCCCAAGCCCTTGAACTGTTTAGTATAAAAATGAACCAGGCAAGATTTACTCCCATCAAACTGTTCAAGCTCAGTCTTGTTGACACGGTATATAAAACAACGAAACTGAAGTATGGTTCGATCTGACAAAAGCGCAGTCACATGGTTGGTGATCAATGCTTTGTGAAATTTTCTGTCATGTGGCTAGTGATTGCTCTCTTGCCCACGTTGCTCAAAGGAATCCGTTTTTTGCACAGGTTACAAAAATAATGTTTTGCGTTCTTGGGAACAACTTCTAACCAAGGCTGAAAATCTGGGTACTTTGACGGTTGCAGCTATTCTGGATAAAATTTCTATAATCCCTCCATGATCTTCAAAAAATACTAAATCAAAAGTGTAAATTGTTGAGTGATTTTAGGTTACGTAAACCAATTTGTTTTATTACTCAGTATATCCAAAGAAATTCCATTTACCTGTATGTCTCTTCGCTCATCGCTTATTAAAAAAAAAAAAACTCTTTGGCAGTCTGCAAATGATTTACACACACAAGTCAACAGTACAGGAAGGATGCCTGGGACATAAGTAAACTCAATTCAGATTTTGCGCCATCTGTTCAGTAAATCACGTTACACCACAACTATACCTTATTCTAAGTTGAGAGTCAAATGACAACACGCCAGGGCCTCGGAGAAGAGCTCATACCTCTTACCGACGTGAAGTTAAAGCCAGCTTACAATTGATACAGTGTCTGTAATATTTCAATCGAAGGTAGTGCACTCGTATAGGGAAGAGCTCTTCTTCGCGGCTCTGGCGTGTTGTTATTACACTCAACTTATGCGGAAGAAGGTATAAACACCCGAGCCATATTTCTTTCTCGCAAAGCTAATTTTTCTGACTTGGGATATCCTGAAAGGCGAACATCCGAAAAGAAGAAATGGCAGAACGGTCAAATTACGGTATATAATTTTTAATCTTAACGGTAATTAATCTTGTATGCAAGATTGATTAATACTGCCAACGATGCATTATTATTATGCTCAATCCTACGTCAAGACATTTATTTTTCATCCTGACAAATTTTTCTCCTGTTTATTCTATGCAATTTAAATTCCCTGAGTATTCCAGAAAGCGGCCACCCTGCACTAGCTCAGCTCTTCACAAAAACAAATCACACAAATATTTTCCCTTAAAACAGACAAAAAAAAAGAAACATACTGCAAACTAAATCTCCAAGATATCACATATTTTTATAAATATTCTGCAGAGCTAGATCATTTGTGGATCAATTAACATTACCTAATATAATTATCTTTGATTAAATGTTTTACAGGCAGTCAACATTATATTTAATAAGTTGAAATATGTCGTTCATTATGTAACTCTGGCAGCAAATATACAGTTCACGCCACGGTTTTTGGCTGGCGAGTCCTGATTGCAGTCTGCGGGCCTCACGCATGTGAAATTGATACGTTAGTTTTCAGTTGCGTGGAAGGAAACTCATGCATCAATTGCAAATGCCCGAGGCTCGCCATCTGTCCTCTGTATGACTGCAATCAGGACTCACCGGCCAAAAATCGTGGCGTGAACTGTGCATATATGTAGATAGATATTGATATTATTAGTTCCTTTTGAATTTATGTTAGGTCAAATAAAACAACTTAATCTATTAACTGCTAAATGCTATAAAATCAATTGAGTCAGGTTTCCAAACAGACGACCTTCAAATTCCAGTCCATATTGTCCTATCCTACATAACCTCCAAATCAGTCTATGGAATGACCTAAGTCGTATCATTCCTGCATAGGTTCCGAATTCTTGTTTGAATCCCATGACCCTCTTGCAAATGGATTATGAGAAGGAAGGAGAAACAATCAAATTTAAACCCCAGGAGTTTGATAATTGAAAAAGTAATATTTATTTTGCATTACACAATGTAGTACAAGAAATACAATTACTGCATATTATAAAAAGAACCACACAACTGAAACTGCATTCTCGCCCAGGTCTGTTCCATGCAACATGCTGTTCAACTGGATCTAGTGGACAGATCTGTAAGAATACAAACATGAAGCTATTAATATAATACATGTGGAATGTAATTTATAAGGCACTAAACATGTAAGAAAATACACTGTAAATGACCATAGAGGACCATGGCTATTAGGTTGTTGATTTTACAAAGAGTGTACAAACCATATAGATGGAGGGTAGAAAGCACAACACAAACTCACAACTTCCAGATTTGGCTTCCGTTACTCTACCTCTGAGCTTATGTGGAGACAGTTTTGTTTTTTTATGCATTAGCATGTCCAACATAATTGCTCGGAGGCAGGGCTAAGGAAGTTAGAGCTGGATGTCACAGGTTGTGTCCCACATGTTTTGTACGTTGTAACTTTTAGCGTCCACCTATGTGGTTTGTAGACCCACACTCTGTACAACACACAACCTAATAATAGTTGAAATTTCCTTGCTTGTTTGATGTGTCATCTTTTACAAAATACCTGATATAATGGTATTTGGGCCTTTATCATATAAAATCAGAGAGAAAAACATAACAGAAAGTTCTGAAAAACATAACAGAAAGTTCTGATGCACATAACAAGACTTCAACACACAGTGCAATAGAAAAAAAGTAATAACGGTGGGCACGTCGTTTGTCCCTGACTCATAGAATTACATGGCACCCTTGAAGCATGAGTCAACTTCTATGATCTCAAGAGTAGCTGGTAACAGTGTAACGTGTTTTTCGAGGGGTTTTATGCAACTGGCATAAGTCAGTAGGAAGCCATTCTATATTTATTTACGCGGCAAATTGTTCAGCCAAGAGAATTTTTCATGTTAATTTATTATTATTATTAATTTATTATAATTATTATTTAGATATTTTCGGAGCATTTTATAAAAATTATTAGCATTCAGATAGGTTTTCTATGTATTAGAAAACGCTATCAAGCAAATTATTACGAACGACGATATCATAGAAAATTATCTGATTACGGAATTTTACGGAGTTTTGTCAGTTAGGGTATTTGAGAGACATGACTCACTGGGAATTCTAATACAAGCTGATTCCTGTCGAGAAGCATGACGCAATCCTGGGTCGCAAGGTCTAGAAGAGGCGAATTGTTGAAACGGAAAACGACTTCTCCCTCTCGCCCGCGGAGTGTAATGAACCGGAGGAGGGGAAGTGGCGGCGTGCTCAGCCAATCAGCGGAGACAGCGTAAGCTAGGAGACTGCTCCGGAGTGGGGGAGCCGACAGGTGAATATATCGTTCGACGCGCCGTGAGACGAGGACAATCTGTGTAGAACTTGCAGTGTACGGTCGCAAGTGCGTGTCGCTCCGATGTTCAGTGGAGTTAGCGACGATCTTTTGTAAAACGTAACCAGTGCGGTTTTACGAGAGTTTGGGTCCGATGTACGGACCATAGAGTTATCTAATCTACCAGAATATCAACATATAACGAAGAAGATGGCGACGTCCAGGAGACTGTGGGAAGCACACAGCATCATCAAGAACGAGGGAAATGCTTTGGCAATTTCCAGGGGTAAGCGCTAATGACGCAGAAATACGCAATCTCTCATTTTTCTTTGTTTTAGATTTCATAATTCAGTAACTTCATAGCTTGGAAATAAGAGTAAAATCAATTTATCAGACTCCGTTTTCACGTAATTTTCTATCGGTAATATTCAAATCACAACGCTCCAATTTAAATTTTAAACTTATTATTATTATTAATTTTGCTATACTTGTTTTATATAATAAATTCATTTCTTTTACAATGCAATCTTTGCTTTCAGTAGGTAGCATTAGATATAGACCAATTCCTTCTCCTGATACAATTGTTTGTTGGGTTAATGATCAAATCATACCACGATCTGAGTGAATAGAGTCTTGAATGTGTTCTGCCAGAGCTAGACGTTGTTAAATACAAATTTAGATTTCAACATTGCATTGAGGTCTTGGCGCCCATTAAAACAACATAGCTTAGGCAAAGGTAAACAGTTACATTTCTCACCCAACAGTGTGGGCTAGCTAAACCATTACATTTGGCGCCCAACGTGGGGATGAAAACCTAATAACATTTGTGGAAGGAGAAGGGTATATATTTCTGTGCCTGTATTTTGGGGGTTATTTGTCTGTATCAGTGTATATCATTATGGGGGATGAGAAAGAAAGACAGATGAGGTTACGTAGTGGTCATCAACGGGAGAATGATGATACGAGCAGTATGTCGAGTGATGGTAGTACCGGGGTAGCGGAGGTAAATCCCGATACTGAAACAGGGAGTGTAGGGGGTCAACCAGAATTAAAAACTTTACTTCTCAAGTTCATGTATCAGAACAAAGTTAGTAGTGATGCCTTAAATGCAAAATTAGAACAAAACAACGCAAAACTGGAACAAAACAACGCTAAATTAGAACAAAACAGTAAGGAAAATAGAGAGAGTACTGAAACTTTAAATGCTAAATTAGAACAAAACAGTAGGGAAATGAGTGACAAATTCGAACTGATTAGAGGCGAGATCAGGGGGGTGATGGAAGAAAAGGCTAAAGAGATTATTGCAGATGTAGACAGAAAATTAGGAAAAGTACAGGAGGAGTTGGAAATTAGAATCAGTACACAGGCTGAAAATTTAAAAGAACTAGTGCAACTGGAAACACAGCAGGTCAAAAAGCAATTGGGGGGAGAAATTGACAAAATTCAGGTAGCTACTAAAGAGGTTAAGGAACAGCTGGGGGGTAGAATTGAGAAAGTCCACTCGCAAATAGTTGCAGAAGTAAATGATTTAAGAGAGAGTAATAGAGAGAGCATTAGCAAGATTGAAGAGAAACAAGCAAAGCTATATGATAAAGTAGAAGAATCAGAAGGAAACATTAAATTAACAGTAAACAGTATTGAGAGGAAGGCTGAGGAGAAAATCGCAGAATTAGAATTAAAATTAAAAGCTAGGATCAGGCAAGAAAATAGTCAGAATAGGCCAGTTTTTGTGAATAGCACACACAGGGAGGTAGAACTGGGTAAGTTCAGCAATCGACAGGGGTGCCCAATGGAGTTCATGAACACTATATAAAATAAATTCGGGGAGAGGTTGGAAAATGGTAGTATTGAGTGGTGCCAGGTAGTTGAAATTTTAGAACAAGTGTTTGTGGGGGAAACGAGGAATTGGTTTGCTGTCTACAGAGACAAGTTTACTGATATCAATGATTTTAAAATGAAATTCTGTGAAAAGTTCTGGAATGAGGTTATTCAGTCGCAGCATCGTGAGGGAGTAGTGTGTGGTAAATATAACCCTAAAGGAAGCTCCACCATGACCGAATACTTTTTAGGGCAGGTATTAGTGTGTAAATATCTGGATGGCTTGAAGGAGGAAAGTGATGTGGTAAGGTTGCTACTTAGGCACTTTCCCTATAGGATCAAGGAGGCTGCTTGTATCCAGAATGTAAAGACTATATCACAAGTAGAAAATTTGTTAAGCACATTTGATGCACTAGGGAGAGGGGGTTATGAGGACAATTTCAACCGGAACCAGGGTAATAATAATAATAGACCTAATGAAGCCAGGCATTAAGAAGTTCAAGGGAACGGTGGCGAAGGGGCCAACGCTCAAAATAGAAATAATAATAATCAGCTATATCAGAACAGAGGAAATGGCTATGGTAATCAGTATCAAGGGAGGAACAATGATTACAGGGGAAATCAAGGGAGAAACAATGATTTCAGGGGAAATCAAGGGAGAAATTATAATGACAATAATTACAACCAGAATAGGGGTCAAGGAAGAGGACAGCCTAGTGGTAGTAATATACAGCCAAACAATGACAACACAGCCCAGAACAACCAGACCAGTTTAGTAGTTAGTAGTACTACGGCCAGCTGTAGCGGTTCTTTAAACGCGAACCAGGCTGCGAAGTAAGGTCAGAATCTCAGTCTGTAGCATGCCCTGTCCATACAATTATACAGGAACCCTATGACCTAAATGTAAGAAATGAATTATTACATGAACTAAATGATGAAGGTATTATTCAGGAAGTGGTTAGTAAGAGCCCCATAGTTAAATTTAACGTGTCCGAGGCGTACACAGATGTTTTAATTGATAGTGGTTGTATGAAGAGTTGCATAAGTAGTGCATTTTATGATAAAATGAAAGGAACTGGAGTAAATTTTGAGGAGATGCCAATTAAAAGCACTTTTGTTATCACAGCTGTTGGGAAGAGGTCTAAAGTAATTTCTAAGCAAGTTTTAGTAGACATTAAAATTAATAATCATGTAGAGAAGCAGATTTTTCTTGTAATTCCAAATTTAGTATTCAGTGTTATCTTGGGTTCAGAGTGGCTAAGTAGAGTGTCTGGTAACTTATGTTATGATGTAGGGAGTTTGAAATTTAAATGGGGAGATTCTGAAGTAGAAGTAGCGTTCAATGACCATATTCAGAGGAGTAGTATTGTAGGTGTGATTTGTACTTTAAATGAGATATCACCAGCCGTAGAGCGGGGTTCTCCATGTTTTGTGGGCAGTGTGATTACGAACGGAAGTCTAGAGGACTCGTTACGTGAAGCTGCATTTCAGGGTAATATAGAGGTGGAACAATGTGTTCGGCTCTATGATGTGTTATGGTGTAATAGGAGAGTTTTTGAGGATCGCATTGGTATGGCCAATTGCTATACACATTCATTGAACGTTATTGATAGGTCAGTATTCACAGGACATAGATATCCTGTACCTTTCGCTTATCAGAGTGCAGTTGAGGCACAAATTAACCAGATGCTTGAAGATGGGATTATTGAGCACTCCAACAGTCCATATGTTAATTCTTTGATCACGGTACCCAAGACCGACGGCACTGTTCGTATTTGTTTAGACGCTCGTTTGGTTAACAGTAGAATTAGTTCAGATCAGCTGAAATCTATGTCAATAGAGGAATTAATGCAAACATTTGAGGGGAAGAAGTATTTCACTTGTGTAGATTTGAGTTCCAGTTTTTGGCAAGTGCCACTTATGTACGAAGATAGACCATTTACAGCTTTTAGTCATAAATATAACCTTTATCAATTTTGTAGCACACCTTATGGGTTAAAGAGTAGTTCAGCAGCTTTAATTAGGGCTTTAAACATCGCATTAGGGGATGACACAGGAGAGTTTGTAACCATTTACATTGATGATATGGTAATTAGTTCACGCAGTTTTGAGGAGCATCTACGTCATTTAAATATAGTTTTTCAGAAGTTAGATCAGGCAGGGTTCACTTTGAAGCTGTCTAAGTCGTCATTCTGTCAGTCGGAAGTGACATTTTTAGGTCATCGAGTGTCAAGTAGAGGTGTTACACCAGAGGAAAGTAGGGTTAGCATGTGTGGACAGTAGCAACAGGGCATCGTTACAGACACTGAGAAATATGCTAGGTAGAGCAACGTGATGACGTTCATTTAAGGGAGCCACTGGCAAGGTTGGAAGCAGGTGACGCAGTACCATTTATAGTTTCCAAACGTATTGGCAAAACAGCATATGTGCTGGAGAATAGTGAGGGAAACAGATTATACGGGACGTATAATATACATAGTCTACGAAAATATGTGTCATAAAGTGAGTGTGTTTAGCTGGCGAGCCAGCCTATCAAATGAGTAAGTGTGGTATTTGGTGCGTGGGAGGAGTTGGTCTTCCAGGCAGGCGTATCAGAAGTCACACAGGGGGGTAGTATGTAAGTAAATGAGAGTTTTTAAGGTACAGGGAAATATGACGGGATTGTCGGATGCTGTTGAGCACTAAATTGTCTCGATGCACCAAGGCCATTTTGGCAGCGCTGATGGGTTCCCATTTATCTCCAAGAGATGGGAGAGCGCTTGAATAGGGCTTGTTAGCTTAAGGCGTCCACGAGATAAAAGATGGGCCATCAGAATGCGAGACAGTCCTTCATGAAACTCATACATATCAGCACACGTGATTTCTGTTTACGGCCTCGCCATGTAAGATTTGTAAGTGTGTAATTTAAGATAATTTGTACAATGGTATTATTTGTGTGAGGAGAAATGGTCTGTGTTGAGAACTAGTATTAAGTAGAATATGGTGTACGGGAACTTAACAAGACAGGGCGATTACGGCACAGAAATATTTGGTGTTATATGTAATGCGCATTTACTGTATTTTTTTTTTCAGAAGTCAATATTAATTTAATCTACTTTAAAGAGAGATTAAGTATTATGGTCACGAGGCGCTGCCACAATAGTGTGATCGTGTGCTCAGTGATATGTGGAATTAAATGTCACCATAAGGAGGGGACCTCCAGTGAAATTAGGAAGTTCTATGGTGATATAAATATATCAGAACACCTTCAATGCGTGTGATATGACATCATAAATACATAGTGCTCACACATTAATTATGTCTATTTCTCCAACATAGAGAAATTTGAGAGGCGGAAATATCCGTGGAACACTTCTATATGTAAAACATTGGACTGGTTGCAAAGTGCAATCCATAGTGACAACGAACTTTGACGCAAAGTGCGTGAAGAAAAATTATGAGTGTATATATCTGTAATTTAGGGTGATTTCATTTATGTAATTTGTATTTTGGAAGGGGTTTATTAACGTGTCTGGGATAATCGGATAATGGACCGTCGTCACGGTAAATGATCCGATGATCCGAGGCGAATATGTAACGTGTTTTTCGAGGGGTTTTATGCAACTGGCATAAGTCAGTAGGAAGCCATTCTATATTTATTTACGCGGCAAATTGTTCAGCCAAGAGAATTTTTCATGTTAATTTATTATTATTATTAATTTATTATAATTATTATTTAGATATTTTCGGAGCATTTTATAAAAATTATTAGCATTCAGATAGGTTTTCTATGTATTAGAAAACGCTATCAAGCAAATTATTACGAACGACGATATCATAGAAAATTATCTGATTACGGAATTTTACGGAGTTTTGTCAGTTAGGGTATTTGAGAGACATGACTCACTGGGAATTCTAATACAAGCTGATTCCTGTCGAGAAGCATGACGCAATCCTGGGTCGCAAGGTCTAGAAGAGGCGAATTGTTGAAACGGAAAACGACTTCTCCCTCTCGCCCGCGGAGTGTAATGAACCGGAGGAGGGGAAGTGGCGGCGTGCTCAGCCAATCAGCGGAGACAGCGTAAGCTAGGAGACTGCTCCGGAGTGGGGGAGCCGACAGGTGAATATATCGTTCGACGCGCCGTGAGACGAGGACAATCTGTGTAGAACTTGCAGTGTACGGTCGCAAGTGCGTGTCGCTCCGATGTTCAGTGGAGTTAGCGACGATCTTTTGTAAAACGTAACCAGTGCGGTTTTACGAGAGTTTGGGTCCGATGTACGGACCATAGAGTTATCTAATCTACCAGAATATCAACATATAACGAAGAAGATGGCGACGTCCAGGAGACTGTGGGAAGCACACAGCATCATCAAGAACGAGGGAAATGCTTTGGCAATTTCCAGGGGTAAGCGCTAATGACGCAGAAATACGCAATCTCTCATTTTTCTTTGTTTTAGATTTCATAATTCAGTAACTTCATAGCTTGGAAATAAGAGTAAAATCAATTTATCAGACTCCGTTTTCACGTAATTTTCTATCGGTAATATTCAAATCACAACGCTCCAATTTAAATTTTAAACTTATTATTATTATTAATTTTGCTATACTTGTTTTATATAATAAATTCATTTCTTTTACAATGCAATCTTTGCTTTCAGTAGGTAGCATTAGATATAGACCAATTCCTTCTCCTGATACAATTGTTTGTTGGGTTAATGATCAAATCATACCACGATCTGAGTGAATAGAGTCTTGAATGTGTTCTGCCAGAGCTAGACGTTGTTAAATACAAATTTAGATTTCAACATTGCATTGAGGTCTTGGCGCCCATTAAAACAACATAGCTTAGGCAAAGGTAAACAGTTACATTTCTCACCCAACAGTGTGGGCTAGCTAAACCATTACAACAGTTGAGGAGAAGAGAACCCCTGAAAAAATTTACTAAACTACTGATTCAAATTAGATTTCCCTTATATATCATGAAATAGAGTAAGATTCCAGCTGTGCTGGCCCATATCAACGTGAATTATGCACAAGTGCAGTAACGCCAACCCCACACATACGTTACTAATTGTTTTTGTAAAAGTTACATTTGTCTAGACCAATAATTATTAGGTGGTGGCCCTGTGTTAGTCACATATGCTCCCCTTAGTCTTTGTCCCAGGCGACAAGAAGTGGAACTACCTGTGACGCAAGGAGCTATTAATGAAAACACAGAAGCGGAAGTTAGAAAAGCCATCTCTAAAATGAAGAATCATAAAGCAACACACAAGAACGAAGGGTAAAGTTTATAAAACTGCCGTAAGACCAAACATGGGCTACTACCAAGGCACATGAGCAAAAGCTACATACCACTGAAATGCATATGTAACGTTGGGCAGGTGGAGTTACTATCAAATATAAAATCCGTAATGAACATGTGCGAGGCAGTTTCAAAGTAGCGCCTATAACTGAGAAACTTTTAGAGTCCAGGCTAAAGTGGTATGGCCATGTTATGCGAAGACCGGAAAATCATGTAGCGAAGAAGTGCCTTTCCATGGCTACACAAAAGAGAGGGAGCGGCAGACCTCAAACAACATGGATGACAATTGTCCATAGGGACACGAGAGTATTGGGCCTATCTGCTGCTGATGCTTTACAACGAAATGACTGGCGCCTCAGGATTAAGAAAGCCGACCCCGCGTAACGGGAAAAGGCGAGGACGAAGAAGAGTGGAAATAGTCTCTCTAGACCAGTGGATCTGAACCGGTGGTCCGCGGGAGAAAAGGGTCCACCAGCACGTATAAAAAAAGTGGCCAATAAATGGGAATTTCGAAAACGATGTCCGTTGAACGAGAATCGTCCGAATGTATTTGCGGCGATGACTATCAGGTTTTGAATTGAAATATCTTTAAAATAGGTGTTATTGAGAAGAGTTACAACTGATAAGGTGTATTGGGTGAAGGGGTGGTCCGTACATGATTCAATTTCAGGCTGAGTGGTCCGCACACTTCTCAGGGTTCAGAACCACTGCTCTAGACCAAGAATTACTAAATAGCTCACGCGCTTGATGAACATGGCAGTAGTCTTTTAATCAGCAAGAGGTAAACATCCATATTGACGTAATTTAACATATATTTCCATTGCACTAGTGATAATGGACCGTAATTTCAATCGTAACCGTTCCCTAGAAAGGTATGAAAATGATGCAATACGAGGCAGTGCAACCCATGCGCATCTTGTGCCCCGCCCTGTGCAATCAGTAAATTTCGTCCATACAGTCGTCTAACCTAGTAGCGACCAATGGTTTTACCCCACCCAACTTTAGTACAAAGAGGAACTTTCGTCTAACCCGGCAACAGGGCAGTGTGGTAAAGTTGGCAGTATTGCCTGACTCAAGCCTTATCCAACATGGCAACCTGTTATACAGTCAGTTTATTACTGCAGAGTTAAAATGTTCATACCTTCCTGATTGAAGTGTGAATGTGGTGTTTCCTAAAAACAGTTAGCCTTTGTTATGGTTAAAGGTAACAGTTCAGGAGTGGTGAACGAGCTACAAAACTACTTAAATTAGCCAAAATACCCTTTGTAATAAAACAATAATAATGTTAATGTTTTACGTGCCTTTCAACTACCCTGGCTTTCAGAAACGCAGGAATGCCGGAATTTTGCCCAGAAGGGTATCTTTAACGTGCCAGTAAATCTACTGACATGGCTCCCTCGTGTTTGGGCACCCTCAAATGCCAACTAACTGTGCCGGGATACGAATTCCAACCTAGGACCCAGCAAGCGAGAACGTTACCCCTGAGCCACGCAGCCAGTTCCTTTTTGTAATAAACGAAATTTATTAATCTCATGTAAGGTAACTGTACCGGTTTTCGTCACTGAGCCAGTCGTCGTCACTCTCGTATATAAGTACAAATAATAAGCATGTCAACGGGTCTTTCTCAACGCACTAAGTCTCACGAGATTCGTCATACCTTCGTTGCCGATAAGGAACAACTTTGTGAAATCATGCGTGCGATGTAATAGGCGATTCCCAGCGTCAAACATCTTGTGTGAGTTGAGCTGTCTTGACGCGGCATATTGCTTCTTCCATGTGCTAACCAGGCACGCCAGTAAATTATGTGCGTACGTGTTACATTCCGACATTTTAAAATGTTACAAGTTTGTGATATAGTGGGTAATTGTTTCTGTAACATAATGCCATTTGCTATTTCGTGCTCACGTTCCTAGTTTGGTTAGAAATGGTGGTGACATACACTGGATTTAAAAACACGCACTTTACCAAAGCCCGTCATTTGTGACGAAAATTGGCACTTTGTCATATCTCCTTGTAAGATCTAACTAACAGCGGCAATATACTTATAATGTAGTTCTGAAGAGTCCGGCATTAATTAAATTGTCGTTTGATCATCGTGTCCAATAGTCGTCATAGCTGACGATCTTTAGAGCACATACGTGACTAACACTAGAGCACGATATTGTTAAAGTCTGCGTTAACGTTATAGAACCAATAAACATTTACAGTGTGCTGATATTATGTAGATCTGTCTCTGTGACGGCCGTAGGCCTACGCTGGTGTGGTGGCTCAGCGGTAACGTTCTCGCCTGCTGTTGCAGGATCGAATCCTGGTGCAGTCATCTGGAATTTGAGGGTGCACAAATGCGAGGGAGCCGTGTCAGAAGATTTACTGGCACGTTATAGATCACCCTTCAGGGCAAAATTCCGGTACCCCGGGGTCTCTAAAAGCCGCAGTAGTTGGGGACGTAAAACGACATTATTATTATTATCATCATCAGTAGGTCTAGGCCTAGGGTTTTTAGGTGAGCTAAAAGGGATTCTTTTCAAGTTGAGATGAAAAATATATTCTAAGACTAAATATTTGCTTTCAAGTAATATCTCAAAACGTACATTTCTCAATTAGCCTACGATATTCAGCAAATGGAAGCTGCTACTAAGGTCATTGAGGAGGACGGCAGGAGTATCACAACGGCCGCCGAGAGGAATGGTGTTCCGAGAAAACGCCCTTTCGGACAAAATTAAAAGAAAAACCAGAGAGAGGAAGATGGGGCCAAGTTCCTTATTAACAAAGGGTGTTAATTCAATGGGTTATCTCACTAGGAAAAGCGGGGTTCCCGGTAACAAAGGACAATTTGCAAAATAGCGTCCAGCGCTTCACAAAAGAATTGAAGAGGTTCTCTCCTTTCAAAGATGGGCCGCCAGGGAGGAAATGGTGTGCATCTTTCCTAAAAAGAAATCCAAGCCTGTCTTTACGAATCCCTCAAAATTTGACAGTAAACCATGCTGCAATATTACAGAACATCAAATTAAAACCTACTGTTATTTGGTGGAAAACGGCTTACAATCTATCTTGACAGACCCTCGGAGATTGTTCAACGCAGATGTTATGTTACACCAGGGTCTGGTCTCACGTTTTATGTGACTACGCATAACAGCCCGGAAAATGACCATTCGCGCTTGAACACCGACCGGGGAAGCCTACATCAATACACGTTCTTGTGGTTATATTGTTCGAATTTCAATTATCATTAATATTGCACTTTAAATTAGTACAAAAATAACTTATAATAAATGTGTTTAGAGCAGAATTACGATATTTTCATGCCCGTATGTCTTCTACCCACCATTCCCGCTTCCCGATGCCGTTTTTTTTTTTTTTAATATTTCATTTTTTTTATTAAAAAAACTATTACTGGTACTGTTTTGTGTTTTTTGTTAAACACAAATTACAATTGTCATTTAGACTTTCACGGCCCGTGTTACTATTCATAATGTTGAATTTTGGGCTTATGCCGTGTTTAATTATATTAAAATTTGACGCGTTTCGAAAGAAAGAAGAAATTAACACCCTGCAAACCACCTTTGAGAGCAACGGTTATAGCAAGGCTTTGATTTCTACGGTTCTGAAACCAACAAATAATAATAGGACGTCAGTTGAGAAAAGAGATGTAAGAGGAACTGCTTACCTTCCGTACATACATAACACAACGGATCGTATTGCTAAAATCCTACATCGGTACAACATACGGACTGTATTTGGAACTTCTGTTAAAATTAGGCAACTCCTGCGACCAACTAAGGACAGTTTGCCTAAATTGCAACAACCGGGTATCTACAGAGTTCCCTGTACTTGTGGCAAGGTTTACATCGGGCAGACTTCGAGAACAATATGCACTCGCATTAAGGAACATAATAGATGTATCAGGCTCATTCAACCTGATAAATCAGCTGTTGCCGATCATGCTTTAACACCTGGCCATGATGTCATGTTCCAAGGAGTGGATGTTCTTGCCCGTATAAAGCAATATCGTCCCAGAATCATCAGGGAGGCGGTTGAAATACGTAAACACCCAGATAATTTCAACCGCGACACCGGCTACAATCTCAGTGAATCCTGGCTGCCTATTATCAGAACCCTGAGAAAGTAATTCACTGCTGCTTTCCGTTGTCCCTAGCATGGGGCTATAATGGTGTCCATCTTTGGGCACCTTCTATATGTTCTTCGTTGCTTTCTCTTAGCAACATTGTCGTATTCCAGATTATTCCTGACGATGAAAGACATGGTTTCTTTCGAAACGCGTCGAATTTTAATATAATATATTCTGGGGAGACATGTGCATCGAATCATCATACAAAAACAGATTGTGGCTGTCTCCACATTACAGATACAGTTTGAAGGGGTTATATGCACAAACTATACAGCAGTGCATAGCCAACACAGCACGAGCCGGTACCGCCTAGCACAATGCTCGAACACAACCTTCTTGAGGTTTCTGGGCTTATAAGAGCATGCCGATAGGTCACGGCGCGCACAAAAGTTAGAACTCTGACATCATCTGTTCGAGCAGCTCGAGCCGAGCTCAAGCACATCACTATCTATAACCCATCCGCCATCCCAAATTATAACATGACTTATATAGTAAAAATTCCAGCTGTGTCTGCCATAATCAGCGTTACAACCGTATTGCCAGCCCCATGAATACGGTACTAATTGTATAGGTGGTCTTTCGTCCAGATCAATGTTATTTTTTTTTCAACCGTGCCCCGCAAGCTTCCCGCGACCATTCTAACCTTCGTTTAATCTAATCCAATGGTTTTTGACAATGGTTCCAGTCTAACATGTCCAGTTCAATGGTTGCAGCCTAATGTGCCCAGATTCTTGTTTCCAGCCGCAGACGAATGGGTTTTGCCTAGTGGTGGTGTATTTTATATCTTACATGTTGGGCACACTGCCGAAACATCAATGTCTCGTCATGTGTTGCTCAGCCGGAGTGAGCAACATGGCTGCCATAGTTTAAATTTAACGAGAATGAAACATATATAATTACGTAATTTAGCACATATTTCCAGTATATTAGTCATAATGAATGGCAATTTCAATAGGTATTGTCCCATGGAAACCCTGAAAAGGTAGGAAAATCATATATTATCATTCACCATCTAACAAACTGTTCAAGTCAGGTTCCTGTGTCCTGCACTGCAAATCAAACTATTTATTGAGTGTTGCTAACAAAATGACTTAGGCTGATAATTGAAATGCACCACCAAAATCTTCTTTTTTTCAGGTTATAATTTAGGATGTCTCAATAATTGGGAATATGGGCCTATTGTGTTGACAGACTGAAAATTCGCAATATCAATACTGCCAACCGGACACTAACAATTTGGGGCGTGATGCTGCAGTGATCAATTGCCTCTCGGCAAGGCAATTCCCGGGCAACGCCTATTCTCAAATGTTATATTGTATCTTAACAAGTAAAACACTTTACTGGTGATTTTTGCATATGCCCATTTTCAGTACGGTACCTCGGCTTAATAACATACGCTGTATACACAAGAAATGAGGCAAAAATTAAGGTTCGATTAAACGAATATTAAAAAAAATCCCTTTGGAAAAGTGAATAAAATAACGGCAAATTGTATTCATAAATAAAACTTACAGGCTGTTTCGTATAAATCTTCTCCTCTGAAACTCTAGTTAGTTGGTTATTGGGGTTTCAATGGACTGAACTACGATGTCATCTGCCCCCTAAACTCTTACCTCGGCTCTTCTGCGTCCGTCTGAAAAGAAAGAAAATATTGTCAACACACTCCCTAATGAATAAAATAAGCGTTCAGTACATGTTGAAAGGCATAACTTTTACTTACTTTTGATTATAAATAATAATCAACTCCAGGCTTCATTTCCTTCCGCAATGGCGGTCCGACCCACAAAGGTGCCGCGGCATTTCAACAAATCTTTGACTCGAACGATCACGTGATGTTTGTCACGTACAGGAGGCAGCGGAAAGGAACAGTAAAATACACATGGAACGGGTATATTAGGTGGCCAATCACAAATCAAGGCAATGAGTTTCTTCTGACCAATCAGGTGAAGTATCATTACTGTCTGCAGACGTATGTTTTCATTATGATGGGACGTCTACTAACACGTACCCAGGGGGATGACAGTCCATAGGGAGCGCGTGGGTCGGGGTAAGGCCCTGTACTGGATGTTCTGCCAACTAATGAAGAATTAATTTTAGCACTAAGGTTCCGTAGTTGGCACTCATGAACGTTCACATCAAACCGACTGGCGGAAGCGGGAATAGTCTGTTTTGATTGATTTTCCTCGTGGTGTTGTTGGTTGTTTTTATTTGTTCAGTATTTTGATTGTTTATTTGAATTGAATTGACAGTCAATCATGCCACTGCAAGGGAGGAATAATTGCCAAGCTCCGGGATGTAAGAATTATAATGATAGTAAGAACAATACGGCAATTTTCATCTTCCTGGTGTTGACCATGTGTAAAACTAGTGGGCAATATGGACTACTCTTGAATAAAAATATATAGAGAATACATGTGTGCATTTCATTACTTGTTTGTTTTCTTACCCATTCTCCTTTGCGTTGCAATAAAATTTGTGGTTTAGAGCTACGGGGAGGGGCGGCTGGCAGCGGACATGCTAAGCAAAAAGTGAGGTTATGGGAATGTAGTGTGTGCATTTGGACAGTTTTCTTTATATTCATCGAATATCCCAACAATTCTGTAGAGTATGAGAGCATTTTTAATTAGCCTAGAGGTGAATTAAGCTCTAGAACGGCATAACTGTGTCCTTCGTGACAAATCTATTGCCAACATTGATATATATCAAAATGTATTATATTCCTATCTGGACGTATATTTCAGCGCCTCGCGAAAGGCGCAGTTATGTTTGTGTTATTTTCATCTATAATCAATAACTCATCGCAGAACATACTGTTCATGTACGTGTAATAAAGGCTACATTCATATGGCTTTTTACTTTTAATGTTGCCAGACTTGCCAGTACAATCCATAGCCTCAGGCGGTGTTCTCTCTCGGAAATTCTATTACCACAAGTGACGTCTCTCTTATACTTACATAATCCTTGCACGTACCAATGACAAATGCCGCTGATCGCGATTGGACATAATCCAGATCGATCCAGATCAGAGATAATCGGGATCGCGACCGAGACGTGTAAACGGGGTATAACGTTTGGATTATAATTATATTGCCTTATTTGTTTGTTATGCGATTTGCAGTTATTTCTTTAATTGAGTAAATCGTAAATAATGGCTCACTATGAACATGACCCTTTTCCGGACAGTGTGGTGACAAGATTGGCACATGGAGCTATAGAACGGAAAGTGAAAATTACTTCGGAGGCAAGAGCTGCATTGGCTTTAGCGGCTTCCTTATTTCTGCAGCACCTTACTTCGACTTCCAGTGATAATGCAGCCAAGTGCAATCGCAGAAAGTTGCGAGGAGAAGACATAATTTCAGCTGTAAAAGATTTAGACTTCTGCAATCTGAATATGGGAGAAGAATTGGACAGTAAGATAACTATTTTCAGAACTTCCTCAGTTAAGTACGGTACTATAAAGTCGAATTTCGGTGACATCCATACCAGCTCAAATTGCTTTCAGAGTATTTTAATTCCATTACATACTCTCGGAGTGTAATTGCTACAGAACTGAATGTTGAAAACCACTGTTCTGTAGTATGTTACTAAAGAAGTAAATAGTGTGGGAATGTAGGTTATAATTTACTTTTGCTTTGAGTAATGTGAGGCTCAACAACTTAGTATTAATTGATGCAACTTGAAAATAAATTTAGCAGAGGGGAGAGAGTTCAAGTCATACGGGTATGAGTCATAAAGCGCTTGAAACTCGCGATTTGAGTACTTGCAGGCCGGACGTTTGTTTTAGACGAGTGAAAAATCTTAATGGAAGCCTAGAGGCAAGTTACTGCAGTACCTGTGTTGTTATCAGCAGCCCCAAGCGGTCCGATGATTGACAAAGCTGTCTCACACTCCTACTAAAGTACAGTCATTGGCAAATATAATGACGTTCTGTTCGTAGATACGTAACGTGTACTTCCGCGTCACACAATACTTCGACGTTGATTGTACTGTCTGCAAGTCGGCGTCGCCATGTGCTCAAGTCTGGAATTCCATTACATCAGATCGGCGGTGACAAAGGGTGAGAGAGTGACTGTGTACAGGCTCACCCGTAGGCTTCAAAGTCAAGGGCAATCGTCTAAAACAAACGTCCGGCCTGTAGCAAATATTCAGAAAAAGTACCGTGTCACCCAAGAATCGTCCAGTCCGTTTCTCTGTACCTAAGAACTGATTCAAGTTGTCTTCCCATACTTCCCCAATAGATGGATAGATTTTTATTAATTCCAATTGATCAAATACATGTATACAATACATTTTTGAAATAGGACACGTCAGAATTTACATCTATAAAATAAACATGTATATATTACTATTATTATAACTATTTATAACTTATTATAATAACAGATCTTAATAGATACAATCTTATTGCACAACTATTGACATCTTACTCTATTATCACAATATGAAAACTTAATTCTATAAATACAACAACATACAGCTAGGTATTACAATGAAAATATAACTTACCCAGATATTTTGAAGTTATCAAAAGTAATTCCAGTGCACAAAAGATGAATTAGATAACTATCGTCCTATTACCTTACCAACTGGTATCGAAATTTTTTTGGAAAAAAATCATGTATAGGAGACTGATAAGTTTTATAGAAAAAAATTAAATATTATCAAACTCACAACATGGATTCAGAACGGAAAAATCTACACAGACAGCAATTTATGAATGTATTAATAGTATACTGAAATTAATTGACAATAAGGAACATGTAACTGGCCTATTCATGGATTTATCGAAAGCATTTGATGTTGTTGACCATAAAATCCTCCTTACAAAACTAAATCAATATGGTATTAGAGGTCTAGCTAATAAATGGATAGAGTCTTACTTAACAAGGCGTAAACAAATAGTAAGCTTGAGACACAAGGATGATGGAACCAAATTACTTAATGAAACATTGTCCAATGAGGGAATTATTAAATTTGGAGTACCCCAGGGATCTGTTTTGGGCCCACTACTCTTCCCTCTATATATCAATGATATAACACAGAACGTTAATTCACATAAGGAAATTTTGTTTGCGGACGATACAACACTTGTAATAAAAGGTGAAGCTAAACAGGTCATACAGCAGTCTGCTGACTCCGTTACAGGAGAGTTAACCAAATGGTCACAAGATAATTGCCTCATAATCAACTATAAAAGAACAGTATGTCTAAATTTCCACACTATACAGAATAGGAATCCTGCGGAGCCCAATATAACATTAAATGGTCATCAAATAGAAAATAAATCAGAAACAACGTTTTTAGGACTATGGATACAACATGACTTGAAATGGAATAAACATATACAATATCTGAATACTAAACTGAACTCGATGTGCTTTGCGTTACGTATTTTGAAAACCTGCACTAGCATGCACACATTAAGAAATACTTATTTTGCTTATTTCCATTCATACTTAAGATATGGGGTCATATTTTGGGGTATGTCGCCAGATGTACTAAGCACGTTTAGGATACAAAAGAGGGTGATTAGAATTATGGCAAATGTAAACACTAGAGAATCATGTAGACCTCTGTTTAAAGATTTAAACATTCTCCCTCTGCCCTGCATATATATCTTTGAAAGTATTATGTTTTGTAAAAAGAATTTAATGAATAAGGATGTTTTTCTTAAAACAAACAATGATTTTCATAGGCATAACACAAGACAAAATCAAAACATTCATATTTCACACATACACACAAGCATATATCAAAAAGGAACTTATCACACAGGAATTAAATTATACAATCAACTACCCCAGTATATAAAACTTGCCCCAAAAATAAAAACCTTTGATAGAATGTTGAAAGCTTATCTGCAGTGCCATTGTTTTTACTCTGTAGTTGAATATCTTAGTGTATAGAAACGATGAAATCTATAATTATATTTTACTTTTCTATTTTAATTGTAATACCTAGCTGTAAGTTGTTCTATTTATAGAATTAAAATTTCATATTATGATAATAGAGTAAGGTGTAAATAGTTGTCCAATAAGATTGTATCTCTTAAGATCTGTTATTATAATAAGTTATAAATAGTTATAGTATTACTGTATATAGGCCTACCTATTAGTACTTTTATTTTATAGATGTAAATTCTGACGTGTCCTATATCAAAAATGTATTGTATACATGTATCTGATCAAATGGAATTAATAAAACTATCTATCTATCTATCTAGAAAAGTAAAATATAATTATAGATTGCATCGCTCCTATACGCTAAGATATTCAACTACAGAGTAAAAACAATGGCACTGCAGATAAGCTTTCAACATTCTATCAAATCTTAACTATGTCACACAGTTTGATGACAGGCTAGTACATGTATAACCTTGGAGAGGGGATATGATTGAATTCCTGATGAGTAGCCTATTGTTTGATAATAGCCGTAATAATATCGTTATTGAATATACAAAGTTTTAAATGTATACATGCCAAGACATGATTTATAATTGAGTACATCAGTTACAAAGGCAACAGTGTAAGCAGTCAGCATGGTATAAAGTCAATGACTGCAAGCTATTAGAAACAATTAAAGTATTTAGGCAAAGCTTTACTACAGTATTTAACATAATGTACTGCTTGAGAGTTATATATTTGAATTTCATGACTACATATCAATCACAGCAGCCTAGTTCAGCAGCTTGCACAATCAGCTGATCATGACAGTTGGAAAAGAGAGGAAAATTGGCAAAAACATGCAAAATAAAATATGTTATGCCCCTTTGCCATAACATCGAATGGATTTAAACTACAAAAATTAGCTGAAATACCTGTAGTACTGTAATGGTCGGGAAAACATCTGGAGATGATGTTGTAATCGAGGTTTACTTCTCCGCTGTCTATAACCCACCCGCTGTCCCAAATTTGATCACGACTTATATAGGTAAGAGTCCAGCTGTGTCCGCCATTATGCGTGTGAATTATTGTTGGAAGACCGTATTGCCAACCCCGCGCTTACGGTACTACTCACAGCCGTTTTATCGGTGCCTCGCTAGCTTCCCGCAGCTGAGGCCACTCCTCAAACCGGCCATTCTAACCTTCGTCTAGTCCAATGTTTTTTTTTTTTACAATGGTTGCAGCCTAACGCGTCCAGATCAATATTTTTTTTTGTCAACAGTGATTTTGCATCCCGCATATTGGTAACAAGGTGTGCGCCTTGGTGTGTGTCGTTATGTGCGCCTTGTTGACAGTTGAACGAAATTCAAGGGCTGTCGGAACATGGCTGCCGTAATCCTATAAAAACATATTTATGTAATTTAGTACATAATATACTTTGCAGTCGGTGCCGAAGTGACCAAGGTTAGTAATTACCATTGATAATGTGCCCGTAGAAGATAAAAAAAAGGGGTAGAAATGCATAAGAGGCGTACCTTTGTATAAAATTTTAAACTACTGAAATTAACGATATTACCTCAATGAATAGTCTGGAAAATATCTGGAGATGATGTTGTAATAGATGTTTACTCCTCTGCTGTTTGAGACCCACCCAGCCATCCCTAATAGAATTACGACTTATATAGTTGAAATTTCAGCTTTGACAGCCACCCTTGTCAAGGAGTCAATCATGCCAACCCCACTTATTCGGTACTAGATCGCATCCGGCAGACCAATGGTTTTCGCCTAGACCAATGATGGTTAGGTAGTGTGGCCTTACCTAATATATAACACCCCTGGTTTTTGACATGCACAGTGGGGGTGGTCACGCATCATTAATCTTTTTCCAAGCCAATGGTTTTGCCTAGACCAATAAAGGTTATTTAATCAGTTTGCAGCTTTCCGCCGAATCAATACAAATAATGTTTGCGCTATTAGTGCGCTAAGTAAGGTACATGTTTCGAACCATACACAAATCGGTCCTTCATCAGCCTCACATGAATCACATGAATGGCAAACACATCAAAAAACACTGAACAATATCAAAATAAAAATGCATGCACATCAACACATTCACAAAACACATATTAAAACGTTCCATTAAAACTGTACAACATATTAAAAAACACATTGAAAGTGCTGAAAGTCCATTTGACTTGTTCAATCGTCAACATTTAAATATGTGCCATTATGATTGGAGATCTTGTCCAGTTCCATTATCTGCTTCTTGGCTTCTTGTCTGTATGTGTACTAATGTCTTTCATTTAGCGAAGGGAGTCCTATTGTAATGTATAGGGAACGGAAATGGACCAGTAGTCCCATTTGAGTAGTTCCAATATGGAAAAAACTTTAGGTTGATTCCAGACCGCCCAATTAGTCCTCTCCCAGTGCATGCAGTGAACATGCACGCTTGAAAACAGCTTAGGTTAGGTAGCGTGGCCTTAGCTAATATATAACACCTGGCGCAGTCAGCTGGCATTTGAGGGTGCGCAAATGCGAGGGAGCCGTGTCAATAGATTTACTGGCACGTTAAAGATCCCCTTCGGGGCAAAATTCCGGCACCCCGGCGTCTCTAAAAGCCAGGGTTGTTAAAAGGGACGTAAAACCAATAACATTATTATTATTATTATTATATAACACCCCTGGTTTTTGTCACGCACAGTGAGGTAGTCACGCATCAATAATCTTTATCCTGGCTAATGGTTTTGCCTTTTATTTCATTATTCACGTGTCTTGTGGTGAATTTTGTATCGGACATGTTGGCAACGGGTGACAAGAGGTATGACGTACTGTCTGATGTCAATGTAACGTGTCGTCGATGGTGAAATGAACACTAACAAAAATGCTTATTTACGTAGTAAAAGAAATTATTTCCGATGCAGCAGTGCCAATTCAAATTGAAATGAACTTCTAATGACTCCCCGAAAGGTATGTGAATCATAAATAATATCATCTGCCTTGTGAAAGTCATGAAAAGAATAATAAGGGAGCTATACCTCTCCTACACAATTAATGAAAAGGGTATAAGAATCGGGTCAAGTATACATTGCAATCAGTTTCGGTTAGTGGGATTTCGGTGACTGCAGTGACGTCACGAGTGACGTGTTGATGCTGTTTGACGTTTTCGTGGAGTTGCTGTAGTGGCCACCATTTTGTCAGCTGTCAGTGTTTTGTTAGATTTTGGCATGTGCATTGGCTCAAGTATAGATTGCGATTACTTGCTTTTAGTGGAATTTTAGTGTCCTCGGTGACGTCACCTATTACTTGTTGATGTTGATGCTCGTTTGTTCGACGTCTTGGTACATTCTGGCTAGTATCCGCCATATTGTTACCGGTTAGTGTTCAGTGAGATGTCGCCCTGGACACACCACGTGTTGCGAAAATAAGTCGAGGTGTAATGTAAATGGTTTTTTGATGCTGTTTGTGTTTTTTTGGTGTTTGGTAGTGTGTTGGCAAGAAGTTTAAAAGTAGTGAAGTTGGCTGCTGTACTCTATGAAGTGAAATGGGTAAGTCATTTATTTCTTGATATTATTCGTATTGTGCTATTTCAATTTGAAGGGTGAACATCGTGAGATCTTGCAATTCGAAATTAATAATGGCTGAAGCTGTATTTTTGTCCGAAATACGGTAAACTGATGTTGCCCATGAAACTTGTTGCTAGCAGAAGTCTGGATTGTCTAATGTGGCGGTGTAGCAAGTGCAAAGTGTGGCAAATGTAAACACTAGAGAATCATGTAGACCTCTGTTTAAAGATTTAAACATTCTCCCTCTGCCCTGCATATATATCTTTTAAAGTATTATGTTTTGTAAAAAGAATTTAATGAATAAGGATGTTTTTCTTAAAACAAACAATGATGTTCATAGGCATAACACAAGACAAAATCAAAACATTCATATTTCACACATAGGCTACACACAATCATATATCAAAAAGGAACTTATCACACAGGAGTTAAATTATACAATCAACTACCCCAGTATATAAAACTTGCCCCAAAAACCTTTGATAGAATGTTGAAAGCTTATCTGCAGTGCCATTGTTTTTACTCTGTAGTTGAATATCTTAGTGTATAGAAACGATGAAATCTATAATTATATTTTACTTTTCTATTTTAATTGTAATACCTAGCTGTAAGTTGTTGTATTTATAGAATTAAAATTTCATATTATGATAATAGAGTAAGGTGTAAATAGTTTTTCTAGGGAGCTAAAGATGAGCATGTTAATTTCTTCTTATAGGCTACATTTTTATCATTAGTCCAAAAATGCAGACCATTCTGTTCTAAGATGAGTGTTCAGAGAAGGATTTAGGACTGGGAGAGAAATAGAATAGTAGGGTACATATTAGCTTATTATTTCTTTATTTTTGATAAGTACCGTACTCATTTCTTGCATGTATAGGCCTATGTAGATATATGGTCAAATCTGTCTACGTTTCCGTGGTTATGGTTTGTCCATTGGTCTCTCGACATTTAAGAAATATTTTTCGCAATTCTGAACGATTATAAACCGCGTGACTTGTTTCGATTTGTGAAAATCTTAACCATTTTGTTTTTGTTGAGTTAACCAGCGTTAATAAGGGGATAATCATCTGTGTCAAATTCTATAGCATTATAATTAAAACTCTGGGAGTTAAAATACTTTTTTTTTACTGGAGTGCAATTTTGCATACGTCCCCCTTAATTTGCATTTTGTGACGATTTTGAATCTAAATTACATTTTGTAAGTATTTTCTATCTAAATTGCATTTTGTAAATATTGCCAATTCAAATAACAGTACAGTAAGTATGTAGTTAGTTTTAGTTGTAAGTAGGTAGTTAGTTTGCCTATTAGATATATGTCATTGTTCTATTAGACTGTGGTGTGTGAGTGTGTCTGGTAGCAGTTGCATTGTTTATTAGTTATAGTTCATTGTTTCAGTAGACTGTGATGTGTGAGGGTGCATGTGAGTGTGCCTGGTGACAGACTGTAATGGTCGGGAAAACATCTGGAGATGATGTTGTAATCGAGGTTTACTTCTCCGCTGTCTATAACCCACCCGCTGTCCCAAATTTGATCACGACTTATATAGGTAAGAGTCCAGCTGTGTCCGCCATTATGCGTGTGAATTATTGTTGGAAGACCGTATTGCCAACCCCGCGCTTACGGTACTACTCACAGCCGTTTTATCGGTGCCTCGCTAGCTTCCCGCAGCTGAGGCCACTCCTCAAACCGGCCATTCTAACCTTCGTCTAGTCCAATGTTTTTTTTTTTTTACAATGGTTGCAGCCTAACGCGTCCAGATCAATATTTTTTTTTGTCAACAGTGATTTTGCATCCCGCATATTGGTAACAAGGTGTGCGCCTTGGTGTGTGTCGTTATGTGCGCCTTGTTGACAGTTGAACGAAATTCAAGGGCTGTCGGAACATGGCTGCCGTAATCCTATAAAAACATATTTATGTAATTTAGTACATAATATACTTTGCAGTCGGTGCCGAAGTGACCAAGGTTAGTAATTACCATTGATAATGTGCCCGTAGAAGATAAAAAAAAGGGGTAGAAATGCATAAGAGGCGTACCTTTGTATAACATTTTAAGATTGACAATCTAAATTGCTTTTTGGTAAGTCTTTCAATGCAGGTAGCTGGGCCTTTTAGTGAGAATTTTGAATTTCAATTGCATTTTGTAAGTATTTTCAACCAAACCGCATTTCGCACGAATTTTGAATCTAAATTGCATTTTGTTTGGTGGGCATTTTGCACATATTTTGATTCTTAATTGCATTTTGTGGGTATTTTGAATCTAAATTACATTTTGTCAAGTATTTTCAATCTAAATTGCATTTTGTAAGTATTGTCAATCCACATGAGTCGTTTGAATCTACCGTACATTTTGTAAGCATTTTCAACTTCAATTGCTTTTTGTAAGTATTTTGAATTTCAATTGCACTTTGTGAATAATTTGGATTGGAACTGGGATATTTCAATCTGAATTGCATCGTGTATTTTCAATTTCAATTGCATTTTGTAAGTATTTTGAACCTCAATTGCATTTTGTACGTAATTTCGATCTCATTTGCATTTTGTAAGTATTTTGAATTTCCATTGCATTTTGTAGGTATTTCGACGCTACATTGCATTTTGTACGTATTTTGAACCTAGCCTTCATTTTGTGGGTATTTTTCAATCTATTCCTTTTGTGAATCTTTTCGTTCTAAATTCCCTTTTGTAAGAACATTTTGTGAGTTGTTTCAATCTGAGTTCCTTTTTGTAAGTATTTTCCGTCTCACTTAATTTTCGTTCTGGTTTCCGTTTCATTATCATTTTCGCTATCACCCAGATCATTAGGGGCCGATAACCTAGATGTTAGGCCCCTTAATACAACAATTATCATCATCAATCATCATCATCATTTTCTGTACTGCTAATTCCACCTCCAGCATTGTTATATCATCTTCTGTTATAGAGTCGTCAGGTTGTGTCACTTCCATCTCACCAGTACAATTGCTCACATTCAATAGCTTATCGAAATACTCCTTCCATCGTCCCTTTATCTCTTCTGGGTGTGTTAACAACTCTCCATCTTCCTTTTTCACTAGCTTTGTAGTAACTCTTTCTTTCCTCTTACTTCTTAGAAGCCTATACAGCATCCTTTTACTGCCACTTACATCTGTTTCCATTCTTCGTGTAAATTCTTCCCAACTTTTCTTCTTTTCTTCTACCACTTTCTTACACCTCCGTTTGCTGTCGTGATACTTCCTTTTGCTTTCTTCTGTTTGATCTTGGTTCCATTCTTTTCATGCAGACTTCTTTTCTTTCACTGCTTTCCTCACTTCCTCATTCCACCACGGTGTCTCCTTCTCTTTCACTCTTGTTGACGTCCTACCACAAGCACTCTCTGCTGCACCAACAAATGCCTTTTTAAAGTGGGACCATTCCTCTTCTATGTTTTCCACTTCAGTAAACGGTTACTTTGAGGATGCTTTGCACAATGTGAAGTCCAGGCCACAACACAGTCAGTTCTTTGATTAGGCTGTTATAAAATTCGTGCCCATTGTCACTTAACAAGACAAGTAATTTTTACTAGCTCATCAGCAACGTTCACAGCGCTCTTAGAAGTAAGAGGTCTTAAACATAGATATTTGGTCGCAGAAACATTAATACTTACTCAAGGTTTTTTCCAGTTTTTCCAAGAAGCTAAAGATGAGCATGTTAATTTCTTCTTATAAGCTACATTTTTATCATTAGTCCAAAAATGCAGACCATTCTGTTCTAAGATGAGTGTTCAGAGAAGGATTTAGGAGTGGGAGAGAAATAGAATAGTAGGGTACATATTAGCTTATTATTTCTTTATTTTTGATAAGTACCGTACTCATTTCTTGCATGTATAGGCCTATGTAGGTATATGGTCAAATCTGTCTACGTTTCCGTGGTTATGGTTTGTCCATTGGTCTCTCGACATTTAAGAAATATTTTTCGCAATTCTGAACGATTATAAACCGCGTGACTTGTTTCGATTTGTGAAAATCTTAACCATTTTGTTTTTGTTGAGTTAACCAGCGTTAATAAGGGGATAATCATCTGTGTCAAATTCTATAGCATTATAATTAAAACTCTGGGAGTTAAAATACTTTTTTTTTACTGGAGTGCAATTTTGCATACGTCCCCCTTAATTTGCATTTTGTGACTATTTTGAATCTAAATTACATTTTGTAAGTATTTTCTATCTAAATTGCATTTTGTAAATATTGTCAATTCAAATAACAGTACAGTAAGTATGTAGTTAGTTTTAGTTGTAAGTAGGTAGTTAGTTTGCCTATTAGATATATGTCATTGTTCTATTAGACTGTGGTGTGTGAGTGTGTCTGGTAGCAGTTGCATTGTTTATTAGTTATAGTTCATTGTTTCAGTAGACTGTGATGTGTGAGGGTGCATGTGAGTGTGCCTGGTGACAGACTGTTTTAGTGGTAGTATTTGTTTTTGGTGGAAATTTAGTATTTTTTTTTTTTGTTAGTAGAATATTGGTATTTAATTGTTAGTACGGTAGAAGGTTAGTATTTTTGTTAGTAGAATTGCTCTTTACTTATTCTGAAAGGGAGTAGCAGCCTTTCAGAATAAATCAATTCTTTACTAGTCTTATAGACGGTTAAGATATTGATAATATAAGCCAAATAATGGCTACACTGCGTCCTGCTGCACGGCTGAAAGCAACGGGAAACTACAGCCGTATGCTATTCCCGAGGATATGCACCTCTCTATGCATAATTACATGTGATGATGGCCTCCTCCCTTGTAAAATTTCAATCCGGAGGTAAACTAGTCCCCCGTTCGGATCTCCGGGTGGGGACTACTCGAGAGGGGGTTAACATCACAGAAGTGACAAAGAGGAAATCTGACATTCTACGGATCGGAGCGTGGAATGTTAGAAGTCTGCTAGGAAGTGGAAGGTTAGAAAACTTAGAAAGGGAAATGGATAGGTCGAGGTTGGATTTGGTTGGGATTAGTGAAATGTGCTGGCAGGAAGAACAGGACTTTTGGTCAGGAGACTATAGGGTCATTAGCACTAAATCAAACAATGGCCAAGCAGGGGTTGGCCTCATATTGAGTAGGAAACTTAGACAGCGGGTGGAATATTATGAGCAATAGTGAACGGATTATTGTAGCAAAAATCAATACTAAACCTACCTGCACCACAGTGGTACAAGTCTATATGCCTACCAGTCAAGCTGATGATGAGGATGTTGAAAAGGTCTACGAAGAAATAGACGAAATTCTGAGGTATATCAAGGGTGATGAAAATGTTATAGTAATGGGAGATTGGAATGCTGTGGTAGGAAAAGGGAGAGAAGGGAAGATAGTAGGAGATTTCGGATTAGGTGAAAGGAATGATCGAGGAAGCAGGCTGGTAGAATTCTGCACCGAGCATGAATTGGTCATAGCTAGCACCTTATTCAATAACCACAATAGAAGAATATACACATGGATGAGACCAGGAGATACAGGGCGTTACCAAATCGACTTCATTATGGTCAAACCCAGATTTTGGATTGTAAAACATATCCTGGTGCTGACATAAACTCTGACCACAATCTGGTTGTAATGAATTGCAGATTAAAGTTGAAGAAACTGAAGAAAAGTCAAAAGCCAAAAAGGTGGGCAATAGACAGACTGAAAGAGAAGGATGTAAACGAAAGATTCAAGAAGAGTATAAAGGAAGGACTAACGAAAAACCCTAAACAAACTTCAATTGCAGACGAATGGGCACTTTTGAAGAATGAAATAACAAAATCCGCAGAAGAAAACATTGGTAGGAAAGAAAGAATAGGGAGAAAACCGTGGATCACTCAGGATATACTAGAATAGATGGATGAAAGGCGGAAACACAAGATTGTAAGAGATGAAAAGGGGAAAGCAGAATACAGACGTCTGAGAAATGAGGTTAACAAGAAGTGCAAGGAAGCGAAAGAAGAATGGTTGAAAGAGAAATGTGCAGGTATAGAAAATTGTCTGAAATTAGGAAAAGTAGACACAGCTTATCGAAGGATTAAGAATAATTTTGGGGAAACGAAGACTAAGTGCTGTAATATTAAGGACACAAATGGAAAGCCTCTAACAGATAGGGAAGAAAAGGTTGAGAGATGGAAAGATTACATCGAGAGTTTGTATAAGGGAAAGGAGATTGAGAATCATGTAATGGAAAGGGAGGAGGAAATTGATGAGGATGCGAAAGGAGATTTAATATTGAGATCAGAATTTGATAGAGCTTTGGAAGACTTAAGCAGGAACAAAGCGCCAGGCATAGATGATATACCGATTGAGTTGCTACGCTGCATAGGAGATGAAGGTCTGATCAGGTTATTTCACTTGGTGTGTAGGATTTATGAGACAGGTGAGGTACCCCCTGATTTCAAGAAGAATGTAATCATCCCTATACCAAAGAAAGTGGGAGCTGACAGATGTGAAGATTACCGTACAATCAGCTTGATTACTCATGCTTCAAAGATCCTGTCTAGAATAATTTACAAGAGGATTGAAAGCCAGATAGAAACGGAGTTGGGTGAAGACCAGTTTGGTTTCAGGAGAAATGTAGGAACAAGGGAAGCTGTACTAAGTCTTAGGCTGATTTTGGAAGGTAGAATAAGGAAAGATAAGAGAACGTTCATGGCTTTTGTAGACTTAGAAAAGGCTTTTGATAATGTTGATTGGACTAAATTGTTTGACATTTTGAAATCGATTGGAATAAAGTACAGGGATAGGAGGCTGATATACAATCTGTACAGAAACCAGACAGCAGTCATTCGAGTTGAAGGACATGAGAGAGAAGCTGGTATTCAGAAAGGTGTAAGGCAAGACTGCAACTTATCACCCATACTTTTCAATCTTTACATTGAACAAGCAATGAAGGAAATTAGAGAAAAATTTAAAGTGGGAGTGAAGATTCAAGGAGAAATAATTTCAACTCTGAGATTTGCTGATGACATCGTCATCTTGGCCGACAAGCCTGAGGATTTGAATGAGTTTTTGAATGGTATGGACTCCGTCTTACGGAAAGAATTCATGATGAAAATTAATAAATGTAAAACAAAACTACTGGAATGCAGCCAAAATAAATCAGAAACCTCTATGGAGATCAAATTGGCAGGTGAAAAGCTGAAGGATGTAGGAGACTTCTGTTACTTAGGAAGCAGAATAACCAGTGATGGACGAAGCAAAGAGGATATAAAAAGTAGGTTGGCTGAGGCAAAGAAAGCATTTCTACAAAAAAGGAATCTGCTGACATCGAATATAGATTTAGGTATTAGGAAGTCATTTTTGAAAGCCTTTGTCTGGAGCGTGGCGCTCTATGGAAGTGAAACTTGGACTATTGGTGCAGCAGAAAAGAGGAGAATTGAAGCATTTGAAATGTGGTGTTACAGGAGAATGATGAAGATCAGATGGGTAGATAGGGTTACAAACAAAGAGGTATTAAGACGAGTGGGAGAGGAGAGATGTTTCTGGCGACTGTTAATGAAGAGAAGAGATAGGTTGGTAGGACACAAACTAAGACACCCAGGAATAGCAAGCTTAGTTATGGAAGGAAGGGTCGAGGACAAAAACTGTAGGGGTAGACCAAGGTTAGAATATGTTAAACAGATTGCCTCGGATGTAGGGTGTCGGAGCTATGTAGAGATGAAACTATTAGCTCAGGGCATGGACAGCTGCATCAAACCAGTCAAAAGACTGAAGACTCAAACAATAACTGGGATTTATTGCTTCAATCTCTCCTGAAAATCTTCCTGTACATCTTCCTGTACAGTTTTGTCTTTCAATTTCCATACTTTTATTTTACTTTCTCTAATCTCCTTTAGGTTTTCCAATTTTTCCCATCTAAATTTTGCCACCACAGCTCTATGGTCCCCATCAAATGCTTCACCTGGTAAAGCTGTCACATCTATCAGCTTTCTGCGATTAGTCCTTTCCATCAGAAAGTAGTCAATTACTGATTTTGTTCTTCTATCGCCCCAACCATATCTTGTAATTTTCCTGCTGTTCATCTTCCGAAACCATGTCCATTCCTTTCACAAAAGTTTACAAGTTCCTCTCCTTCCCGGTTCTTTTTCCCATATCCATATGGTCCAATGACTTCTTCCTTCCCTTGTCTCTCGTTTCCGACTTGTGCATTCATATCTCCCATGATCACCACTTCTACATCTGAAATTACTCTTTCTACATCCTCCAGGAATACTTCAATATCTTCTTCTCTGTTTCCAGTCTGTGGTGCATACACTTGTATGAAGTCCATCACGTCATTTTTCATCTTCATTCTAATTTTCATTATTCTGTCACTCACACACTCGACCCCTTCAACATACTCCTCCAGTTATTTCGAGGTTATCAGTCCCACACCATTTTTTGCCTCTTGGCCACCACTCCAGTATAATGTATATCCTTTCCTCAATTTCTTCCTTCCTTTACCTTTCCATTTCACTTCACTCAGCCCCATCAATCCAACATTCTCCCTCTCCATGAAGTCTATATTGAACTATATTTACCAGAAAAAAATTAATCTTAAGTACAGCCCTGAAAAATTGGACTTACGTGGGGTCGATTTGAAATGCAAAGCGTCTATGTCATGATATGGTGCTGGGTACATCATCATCATCATCTTGCACAGTTACCAGCCACTGGCCGGGTCTGTTTGGAACACTAGCCTCTCCAACGTCTTCTGTCTTCCCACCATCTTTCAGCCACCAACCTTGTCCAGTCTTCTCCTCTCTTCTTCACGCTTTCTTCCACCCCCTTCAGCCACCTGTCTCTCGGTCTCTTTCCTTCCCACTTTGTCTCGTGTATCCTCCTGGGTATCCTCTTCTCCTCCATTCGTTTTACATGTCCATACCATCTAAGTCAAGATTTCTCTATACCATCCTGTAATGGTTCCTCCTTCATTAATTCTCTGGTCCTCTCATTTCTTATTCTGTCCATCTTTGTAGTTCCAATAGTGCTTCTCAAGAACCTCATCTCACTGGCCTGTATTTTGCTCTTCTCCCTTCCTTTCATAACCAAGGTCTCCGAGGCATACGTCAGGATAGGGACATAGTACGTCCGATATATGATCTTTTTGCTGTTCTGAGGGACATCCTTGCTCCATAACATGCTTCTCACACCACACTCCTCCGGAATGCTTCTGCCTGTCTCCCCCGCTCATTTATTTCTCTATCGTTTCTTCCATTATCTTGTATCAGGGTTCCCAGATACTTGAAAATCTTCACTTTCTTCAGTTGTTCCCCACCAATTGTTATTCCCGTTGTGGTTCTTTCCTTCTTCCTTGTTGTGATCACCATCTCACTCTTATTTATGCTAAATTTCATCCCATACTCTTGTATTATTCCTTCCCACACGTCCATCTGTTCCTGTACCTCCTCCTCCTTGTTTCCCCAAATCATCAAATCATCTGCAAACACCATTGCTTTCATCTTTCCTTCCCCAATTACTTGTGCCACTCGGGTCATTATGTCATCCATCACCACAATGAAAAGTATCGGTGACAGTGCACTTCCTTGTTTCAGGCCGTTTCTCTGTTCCAACCAGTCCGATCTCTCTCCTCCCACTTTCACACAGCTCACACTTTCCTTGTACATCTCCTTTATCCTACTTATAGTCCATTTTTCTACTCCTCTATCCTCCAGGGACTTCCATACTTTGTGTCTGCATACACTGTCATATGCTTTCTCAATGTCCAGGAAGGCCATCAGTAGATCTGTTTCATACTCATAGTGCTGTTCTTGTAACTGCCTTACAGCAAAAATCAAATCCCCTGTGGACCTTCCCGCTCTGAAGCCATGTTGTTCTTCCCTCATCCCTCGTTCTATCCTTGTCCTAATTCTCCTTTCCAAAACTTTCTCAAACATCTTTGCACAATGACTCATCAGTGTTATTCCCCGATAGTTTCTGCATTCTGTTCTACTACCTTTCTTGAATATCGGGGCAATTATTCCCTTTTTCCAGTCCTCTGGGGTCTTCCTTTCCTTCCATGCTGTCTTCATCACTCGGTACAACCATTGTATCCCCACCTCTCCTGCTGCTCTCACCATCTCCACACTCAACTCATCCACACCCGGTGCCTTCCCTCCTTTCATCTTCCTCACTTCATCTTCCACTTCTTTCCATTTTAAGTCCTTTTCTGTTTGCAGTCCATCTTCCTCTTCCCCGATTTCTTCCTCCTCGCCCAGGTTTCCATTTGGGTTCAGGAGTTCTTCAAAATATTCTTTCCACATTTTCTTCAGTTCTTCCCTATTTTCTATCTCTTGTCCCCATTTGTTCACCATTCTAACATAATCCGTAGGATCCTTCCGCCTCTTATTTTTTACCATCCCATACAGGACCTTTTTTGTACCTTCACAATCTTCCTTCATCATCTTTGTCCACTCTTCCATCCACTTTCTTCTCTCCTCAGCCACTACTCTCTTTGCATCCTTCTTTCTTTCCTGGGCCCTTGTCTCTACCGTCCTATTTTGATACCACCTCCTAAAGGCTCTATTCTTTTCCTTTACTATATCTTTTGTCTTCTCATTCCAATATGGTGTATCCTTCCACCTCTTCTTACTACTTGTCCTCCCACATACTGCTTCTGCTGCACCTACTAGTGTCTTCTTAAATCTAGCCCATTCCTCTTCCACCCCTCTTTCTTCATCTGTTGGAATTCCTTCCTTTACCATTTTGAGGTACTCGACCCTTCTATCTCCTTTCAGTTTCCATATCCTTATACGTCTTTCCTGGTTCTCAGTCCCTTTCTTCTCCTTAGTCCCTCTCAGGTTCATTACCAGCAATCGATGGTCGCTATCCAGGTTCTCCGATGGTGTAACCTTGATGTCCGTGATGTTGTTATTTAATATTTTCTCATACAGTATATAGTCGACCACCGACTTCCTGGTCAAGTCATCACTGTACCATGTGATTGTGTGGCTCTCTCTTTTCTTGAACCAGGAGTTCCCAACTAGCTGGCTGTTCCTTTGGCAGAAGTCCAACAGTCTCTTTCCTTCCTCATTTCTTCTGCCCCAACCCTCTGGTCCAAGCACACTCGCATACCCTTGTCTTTCTCTTCCTACATGGGCATTCAGATCCCCCATAACAATCATATTCCTACCTACCAGCTGCTTCTGCAATTCCTCTTCAGACTCCTCCTTCTCTTCAGAGGCGCAGCCTACTTGTGGAGCATACACTTGCACTATTTCTACGGTCTCTTCCCTCAGTGCTACTTTCACTTTCATCATCTTATCACTTATTCTCTTCACTTCTTCTTTTAAACCATCCTGTACTACTACTCCCACTCCATTCCTCTTTCCCTCTTCATTCCCACTCCAGTACAGTCTATAGCCTTTTCTCAGTTCTCTCCTTCCTTCCCCTTTCTATTTTGTTTCTGCCAATCCCAATAAATCCAACTTCCTTCTTTCCATCATATCCACTATCTCCTCCACCTTCCCCGGCAGCGTACTTATGTTTAAAGTTCCAAATCTTAGTCCGTGTTTACAGCCGTGTCGTCTATTATATCCGTCATGTCCGAGGCTCGTTCCATTTTTGAAAGCATTTGGTTTCATCCACTACTGGCTTGCTGGGCCTATCGTAGCTTCACCAGAGCCCCGTTAGCCGTCACTTTTCAGGGTTACTGTAGGACCATCACAGCTACCGTAACGGTCCCGGGACACACAAAGTCCCCACTGTACTTCTCCCCTACAGGCGATCCCCTACTTTGTGCCGTTGCCCGTCTCCTACGACGTGGACGAGGGGTTGGACTTATGGGTACAATACCAATGTATTGTTCGATACAATAGCAGACCACCTCATTTCCAAAAAATTAAAACCTCCATAGATAACAGTAAGGTCATTGACATCGGTATTCCCGCCCCACCCCGAGCCGCGCCGGTTATTTTCACTCCGCGCAGTTCCACCCCTCCACCTCCCCACCGCCCACTTGCTCTCCTCAACCTCGTCAGGCATCAGCTGAGTCTGCTCACAGTACAAGTAGATCAGATGTAAACACACCGGAATACAAGCAGCGTGGCACTTGACCTACCTATATCACATTGCACTAGCATTCACATCGGTAAGTTAATCAATCATAATTTGCTCCACGCAACTCTTCACTTTTATATAATATAATAATTTCTTAATTTTCTCAAAATTTTCTCTTCAGGTGTAAGAGCCGATCACCCAGCACCATATCATGACATAGACGCTTTGCATTTCAAATCGTTCCCACGTAAGTCCAATTTTTCAGGGCTGTACTTAAGATTATTTTTTTGGTAAATATAGTTCAAAATTTCAAACCACCGATTGATTTCATTTCAGGTCCATGGAGCTGTTAGTTACAAGACAGCATTTCCATTTAATGGGTCAATGCAAATTCCAGTCAATTAGTGAATGAGTTTTTTTTCCTGATTTCACATCTATAGCCACATGCCAGCGCACTTTCAAAGAAAGTACCGGAACCAAAGTTTCCACCTCGTCATCATTTTACCCACCAGTATTGCAAGCTATTTGGGTCATGGACACTAGCAAAAGGCTCATGGTTTTGCTTGACACACAAGTGTTTTATGACTGTGCATTTGACCATCGCACACTAAACAAGAATGTTCATAATTAATGATTACATATTTAAGTGACTGTAAACAGCAGGAATGTTTTAATTGGTCATAAGTTTGTCATGTTTTAATTTTTTAATAGTTTTTATAGTGTTTTAATATTAGTGTTATATGTTTCGACATGGACGAGGTCATTTTGTTCTGTGCTATGATGTTTCCTAATATTTATTGTAAAGGGCTGAAGAAGGAATTGGCATAAATTCCGAAACATGTACCTGTGAGACGCTAACTTAGAATTAAATGTGTGTTGATTAGGCGGAAACTTTGCAACTTGTTATATTCAATTCTAAACGTCAACACGGAACCCGGAATGGATTCTTCTTCGAATTAAAAAAGTGTGTCGTTACATGCCAATGTCATTACATGTGTACAAGTGAGGCTTGGTGATGACTGGTGAGTAACAAATGTTGATACATTACTTTTAGTTGTTGAATATAAATGAAAAGTTGCATTGTACTCTTCTAAGCCATTGGTCGATACTTGGTTAGACAACGGTCTGGGCGAAATCATTGGTCGCTACTAGCCTAAATGGTATATGAATGAAAATTCCTGCTTGTACTACAACAAAGGGGGTCTGGGGCATAGGCCCCAGGTTAGGTTCGTGTATTCCTGGAAAGCCGTATTAAAAGGAAATTACTGCTTGTGCTACAAGCAAGGGGGTCTGGGGCATACGCCCCAGGTTAGGTTGGCAGTAATATACTTAGCGATTACCTGCTTTTAGTGGGATTTAGTGACCTCCATGACGTTACCTATGACGTATTTGTGTTGACGCTCATTTGTTGGCCGTGGAAGTAATGATACTTGACCTGATTGGTCAGAAGACATTCATTGCCTTGAATTGTGATTGGCCAGCTAATGTGCGCTGTGGTTGGTGGGCGCCATTTTCTTTTTCAATGCTTCGCGAGCTTTCGAAATGTTCGGTTGCGATAGTGTTGTGTTGCGGAAATAAATAGAAGTAAGATTGAGTTGTGGTATAATGTGGATGTGTAGCCAAGAAGGCATGGAAAATAAAAGTAATGAAGTTGGCTGTTGGAATGTATGGTGTCTAATGGGTAAGTGATGTATTTCTTGATATTCATATTACTGTGCTTTTGGTAGTTGAAGGGTCAACATATAATCGTCAACTATATTTGAGCCCTAATCCCAAAGTTTTATTGCCTGAAATGGGTATGCAGTATTGGCAACAGTAGGCTACTGTTTGAATGCAAATTACTGATTGTGCTTCAAGCAAGGGGGTCTGGGTTAGGTTTATTTGGTATGTAGATTAGTATTGACATGATTGGCTTCAAATACATCACCACTAAGAATTCTGGATGCTGTAAACATTGTCAAAACCATTGATCTGGATGTGTTGGGCTGTAACCATTGTTAAAAGCATTCATCTGGATGCGATAGGCTCTAACCTTTGTCACAACCAATGGTGTAGGCTGCTTAGGCTGTAACCATTGTAAAAAAACATTGGATTGGACACAACGAAGGTTAGAAGGTCGGTGGTAGGTGCGGCCTTTTACCGTGGGCAGCTGGTGGGGCACGGTTCATACAAAACCATTGATCTGGCCAGGTTAGTCTGTAACCATTGTCAAAAACCATTGGATAGGACAGAACGAAGGTTAGAAGTTTGGGGTTAGGTGCGGCCTTTGGCTGCGGGCAGCTAGTGGGGCACGGTTCACACCAAACCATTGGTCTGGGCGGGTTAGGCTGTAACCATTGTCATAAACCATTGGATAGGACACAACGAAGGTCAGAAGTTTGGGGGTAGGTGCGGCCTTTGGCCGTGGACAGCTAGTGGGGCACGGTTCACACCAAACCATTGGTCTGGGCGGGTTAGGCTGTAACCATTGTCAAAAAACATTTTTTAGGACACAACGAAGGTTAGAAGTTTGGGGGTAGGTGCGGCCTTTGTTCACGGACAGCTAGTGGGGCACGGTTCACACCAAACCATTGGTCTGGGCGGGTTAGGCTGTAACCATTGTCATAAACCATTGGATAGGACACAACGAAGGTCAGAAGTTTGGGGGTAGGTGCGGCCTTTGGCCGTGGGCAGCTAGTGGGGCACGGTTCACCCAAAACCATTGGTCTAGGCGGGTTAGGCTGTAAGCATTGTCAAAAACCGTGTGTGTGAAACTTTGAAAATGAACTGAAATGGCAAATCTTCGATCGGTATCGCGGTCTTTATTTAGTATACATCGCGATACATTGCGGCTTTGAAAATGAGCTGAAATGGCAAATTTTCGATGGGTATCGCGGTCTTAGTATACATCACGATACATTGCGGCTTTGAAAATAAGTTGAAATGGCAAATTTTCGATGTGTATCGCGGGCTTTACTTAGTATACATCCCGATACATTATTGGTTCAAAAATGAGCTGACATGGCAAATATTCGATGTGTATCGCGGTCTTTACTTAGTTTAGATTGCAATACATTGCGGCTTCAAAAATGAGCTGAGATGGCAAATTTTCGATGTGTATCGTGGCCTTTACTTCGTATACATCGCGATACATTGCGGCTTTGGAAATGAGCTGAAATGGCAAATTTTGGATGGGTATCGCGATCTTTGCTTGAGCAATATAGGTCAAGTAAAGATCGTGATACCTGTTTTTATAAAAATGCGCTGAAATGCGGATATATTTATGTGTATCGCGATTGTTTGAAAATGAGCTGAAATGGAAAATTTTGGATGGGTATCGCGATCTTTACTTGAGCTATATTGCTCAAGTAAAGATCGCGATACCCATCCCGTTTTTTCCGTTTTTTGAGAAATGCTAATTTCTGTTTGTTTCCCCCACCCAAAAACCCTATTCCCCAGGCTTTTCCCGTAAGCTTGCTAGAGGAGTATTTCGTGACGTCGTGGACGCCGCCATTTTGTTTTAGGTGCCGCAAGGTATCACGATCTAGGTTCGTGTATTCCTGGAAAGCCATATTAACAAGGAAATTACTGCTTGTGCTACAAGCAAGGGGGTCTGGGGCGTAAGCCCCACGTTAGGTTCTTGTATGCCTGGAAAGCCTTACTAAAAAGTAAATTACTGCTTGTGCTACAAGCAAGGAGGTCTGGGGCATAAGCCCCAGGTTAGGTTTGTGTATGTTTGGAAAGTCTTACTAACAAGTAAATTACTGCTGGTGCTATAAGCAATATGTCTTAATAACAAAATGGCTGCATTGATGTAGTAGACGACATCACAAAGGACACTAAATGTTTACCTGGTATGCTTATGGGAAAATGTTTGGGAATGGAGGGTTTTGGGATGGAGACTGAAATTGGCATTTGGAATAATATTTGGAAATGGGATGTGTATTGTGTTTATGTGGAGTCCTGAACTAGGTCTAGTAAAGATTCGGATTCAGATCCAAATTTTTGCACTTGTAATTTATAGTTACAAAATATGTATGCCTCTCTTTACTTGAACTATATAGGAGAAGTAAAGAAAGCGATAGGCCTACACATTGACATTTTGGCAATTCAGCTTATATTAAGAAATACACTGCCGGAAAAAATAAATAAATAGGTCACCCTTTTAGACGTTACCAATTCACTCAAGATTTATTGTGGCAACAGTGCATATGGAGTACATGAAATGATTAAATATACAGATCAATAGGTCGAACGGTTCAGAGATACCAGGTATCGACCCATGCTGAAACACCCATATTAGTACGAGGTGAAGCCTCCACGGGCGGCAATGCAGGCACTGACTCTTGCAACCAGTCGATCATACAGATGGTGAATACTGTCTTGGGATACGTTATTCCTCGCCTGCTCAACCTGTCCACACAGTTCTGTAAGAGTTGTGGGTGGACGAGTCGCACGAGTCAGTTGTCGGCCCATCATGTCCCACACGTGCTCCATTGGCGACAAGTCCGGCGATCGTGCTGGCCAGGGAAGTTGCTGCACGTTGAGTTGCACGGTTAGTGCGTGGGCGAGCATTATCCTGTTGGAACAACACATCCCCTTCCTGTTGCAAGAACTGCAAAAGGACGGGTCTAGCAACATCTTGCACGTACCGAGCACTGGTTAGCGTTCCCTCCACAAACACCAAAGTTGAACGAGAGTTCTAGCTTATCGCACCCCAGACCATAAGGCCTGGGGTGGGGCTGGTGTGTCTTGGACGAATGCACCCTATGAGACAGCGCTCACCAGGTCTACGTCGAACGCGCCAACGACCATCACTTGTGTGCAGGCAGAATCTGCTTTCATCGCTGAAGACCACGCCGCACCATTCCATCTCCCAAGTGATCCTCTGACGGCACCAGTCGAGCCGTGCACGTCGATGCTGTGGCGTGAGTGGAAGACGGGCTAGAGGTGTGCGTGCCAGTAGTCCCACTGTTAGTAACCGGTTCGCAACAGTTCGTGTTGACACTTCTGGGCTCACAAACCCTCGTATCTGTGCTGTGGTAGCTGTACGATCTGCTACTGCTGCCCTTACAATAGGACGATCCTGGCGGACGTCTGTGCTGCGTCGTCACTCTCGTATATAAGTACAAACAACGAGCTAGAGAAAGGTATATAGAGTGGAAATGGCGCCGCCATATTTGAAGAAGGTTGAACTGGAAGCCGCCATGATATATCCTGTCAAGAGGGTGGGAGGCAGGGAGGGAGAGGCGTGACTAACGAGGCGTAAGATTAGGCGTACGTAAGGCCTGACAATTTAATTTGTACATTGAACGAAAACTAACACAATCATCTTACAAGACAATAAGCTACGTTGCTTATGCACAGTACATTGCATGATTCCATTCTCCTTTAAAAAGAAAACGTTTTGTGTACAATTGACGCACCTGTTGACCTCTCACGTTGAGCTGTATTTCTGCAGAAGTGTGAAGCCTGCATTTATAATACTGTTTCACAATTCCCTCGATGAGTGAAGCATAGTGAGGCTTTTCCCCAGGTTCAGTAGCTGTAAATAGATGGTGAGATTTCTGAGACAGATAACCCGGCAGAATAGCATAGACATCAGCTGTCTGCAACTTCAGCATGAGATTCTTCGTGTTCTTTTGCAACATATAGTCATTCTTCCTGATAACACTCTCAGCTGTTTTACATAATTTCACTACCGGTACATCATTTGATGGATTCAAAGGGCATTCTTTCTCGTCTTTTTCTTTAATCACTCCTTCTTTCTGAACATCTTGACCTGATAAAAGCACTTCTAGGCATTCAATACAAGTCTTTTTTTTTAGACACTTGGCGAACGACACTTCCTGCTATGTAATGAAGAACATTTCCTACATACAAGCTCGGTGAATTATAATGTGCACAGTAACCATGAGCTGTCTGCCAGCATAGTATCGTCCTTCCCATTGACACCATGAATATTTGCTGTTGCAGTTGTCACAAGTAGGTCACACTCAATAGGCTTACAGTTGGAATTCATGGTTGGGCGTACCCTCGCAATTAAACACTTCCTATTAGCTGAATTAAATTGTACTGCATTTGGATTATTTCTATTCCCACTTCTGGAGCGAATAGAAGAGAAAAATAGCTCTAAGTGATCCTGACTCAATCTGCGTGTTAATAAGTATCTCAATACAGAACTTTGTCCCCACACGTATGTTTCTGCTAGTTGTATCACACTTAAGAGATCAATAATCAAACCGTATATTGGCATCTGTCTGCTGGAATCGCAAATAAGCTTTCCATCTGAAATTTCTGAGAAGAAAGAAAGAAAGAAAAAAAAAGATTAGTAAAGCCTGTTATGTTTCCCATAATTAGTTCAAAACAACGCACTAGAGAAAGTATACCTCGTTGGCTTACGAAGATTGATATTTGAACAATATATTTTATTTTATAGCTTGCCACGGTGTGTGAGTGGTTATCGTGTCGGATTACTAACCCCCCCAAGCTTGCAGGTTCGCTCCTGGCCGTGGTAAGTGATTTTTTTTTAAGGCGGGAAAAATCACGATACGCATGTCATACGATGTTGGCATGTTAAAGAACCCCGTGTTCATAATGGCAAAATTAATCTCGGGATTTTCCGGCTACACAAAGTTCCTCATTTCTCTACTAGAAAGCGCTATAATGTCAAGGAGCTTAGTTATCTAACCTCCTTGACTTTCATAGAGCTTCAAGGAACAACAAAATTCGACATGCAAGCTACCCTCTGGGTGTCAAATAACAAAGCTTGCACCCGGCACCCGAGGCCATACGATATTATTATTACCGTAATTATTATTATGGCTCACGACTATCTTTGCTTAAATTTTAAGACAGCCTAATATATTTACCTACTGATATCAAGGTCTTCTGCAACAATGCTACCGTATCTGAATGCGAGTGTTTTGTAGTTTCCTGGAAACTACGCTTCTTCGGCGAAGATCTACAGGCCTGCTTCTTCTGCAGATGTGCAGGAAAATTGAAAATTGTAGATACTGCATTAGCTAGTAGACGTCGCCTTTCATTTGCTACATACATATATTTATCTTCAAAGTGTAGAGAACAAATTAAGCTGTATCTCGTGGGGTACCATTTATTGCTTTTCATGTTGACAACCCATTGTTTTGTTAGTTCCTGGTTCTGCAAAGGGAATCTGAAATGTAAATATTACACAAACTTAAACTGCTGCATCACGTTTTCGTAAAGAGTCTACCTCATTAATTTAAGAATTTGGATGACATTTCTTACCTGAAATACAACACTCCGGTTGTCTTATTACTTCTATTCGTACAATTGAATGACGAACACACTGATGGCATGGTCAATGTATTTTTAAATGAATTTCATTCAACACATGTTCCCGCTCAACGCGAACAATCACAACAAACTCTTGTCAGACGACGTTCTGAATCATGGCCGCCTTAACTCAGGTTGCCTCCGCCCAGAGCGCTGCTACGCGGCTCCTTGCCTCTCTATATACCTTTCTCTAGCTCGTTGAGTACAAATAATAAGCGTGTCAACGGGTCTTTCTCAACGCACAAAGTCTTACCAGATTTGTCATACCTTAGTTGCCGATAAGGAGCAACATTGCGAAATCATGCGTATCATGTAATAGGTGATTCCCATTGTCAAACATCTCCTGTGAGTTGAGCTGTCTTGACGTGGCGTATTGTTCCTTGCATGTGCTAAGCAGGCACGTGAGTTTATTATGTGCATAAGTGTTAACTTATGTTCCGACATTTTAAAATGTTACAAGTGTGTGATATAGTTGGTAATTGTTCCTATAACATATGTGATTTGCTATTTCGTGCTCACGTTCCTAGTTTGGTTAGAAATGCTGGTGACGAACACTGGATTAAAAAATAACCCACTTTACCAATGCTAGTCATTTGTAACTAAAACTGGCACACTGTTATTTTCCTTGGAAGACCTAATTATAACAGCGGCAATATACTTATAATGTAGTTCTGAAGCACCCTGCATTAATTAAATAATCGTTTGATTGTGTCCAATATTCGTCATAGCTGACGATCTTTAGAGCACGTGCGTGACGAACACTATTGCACGATAATGTTTAAGTTTGCGTTAACGTTTCAGAACCAATAAACATTTACAGTGTGATGTTATTAAGTAGGTCTAGGCTGGCTGTGTTGCTCAGCGGTAATGTTCTCGCTTGCTGTGCCTAAGGTTGCATAATCGAATACTGGCGCAGTCATCTGGCATTTGCTGGTGCGCAAATGCGAGGGAGCCGTGTCAGTAGATTTAATGGCACGTTAAAGATCCCCTCCGGGGCAACATTCCAGCACCCCGGTGTCTCTAAAAGCCACAGTATTTAAAAGGGACGTAAAACAAATAACATTTATTATTATTATCAGCAGGTCTAGCTAGGCCTAGGGTCTTTATGGCTAGGTGTGCTACAGAGGATTCTTTTTAAATTGAAATGAAAAATATATTCTAAGGCTAATTGCTTTAAAGCAATATGTCGAAACGCACATTTCTCAATTGCGATATTCAGCAAATGGAAGCTGCTATTAAGGTCGTTGAGGAGGACGCATGAGTATTACAACGGCCGCGGAGAAACACGCTCTTGGACAAAATTAAAGGAAAAACTAGAGAGAGGAGGATGGGGCCAAGTTCCTTAAGAGGGACTTTCCTTTCAAAGATGGGCGGCTAGGAAGGAAATGGCGTGAATCTTTCCTAAAGAGAAATCCAGGTCTGTATATACGAACCCCTCAAAATTGACAGTAAGCCGTGCTGCAGTTACAGAACATCAAATTAAAACCTGGTTTTCAGAAGTCTACAGTTATTTGGTGGAAAACGACTTTCAGTCTATCTTGTCAGACCTTCGCAGACGTTATGTTATGCCATGGTCTGGTCTCACTTTTTATGTGACTACGCCTCCCCTTCCCCCGCAAAAAAAAAAAAAATAGACCACGGCATAACAACCCGGAAAATGACCATTCGCTCTTGAACACCGGTCGGGGAAGCCTATATCAATACACGTTCTTGTGGTTATATTGTTCGAATTTGAATTTTCATTAATATTGTTATTGTTTTTCTAATTCTCTTTAAATTAATACAAAAATAACTTATAATAAATGTGATTACAATCTTTTCATGCCCGTATGTCTACCCGACATTGCCGATGCTGATTTTTTGTCTTTTCTTTTTTAAAATAATTACTGGTACTGCATTATTAGTAAATGTTAGACTCCATGCCAATAAATCGGTGCCTTAAGCAACAATATTGACATATATACATTATAAACAGCAGATAAGGACAACGAACAATGTGAAGACAATTGGTGCAAACGGGTGACGAATATTGGAAAAATCTATAAACATAGTGATTATTACTAGCGCAAAAACACATCTTTTCTAAAAAAAAATACACAATTTTTCCTAAAAAAATACACAATTTTCCCTAAAATTAATACTTTTGACATTGAGAGTTTCCTAGTGTTTGAGTCGAGTTTGAGGTTAGGTACAGTGGTCTTGTTGATTTAAATTACCAAAATATTGTTATGTGCCACCCCCCTAGTGGCACTTTTGTTAACTGGATTACGGTGGGTAGGAAGCACAACACCAATTACTGCTTAAAGAAGTAATTAACTTTATTGCGGCCAGAAAATTACACTACTCATCAGCAATTACAGACAATAGGAACCTTACTCCGGTTTCCTCAAGTCTCTAGCTTGTGGAGAGCTCTTGCCCCTTTCACTTGTCAACAAACCACAGAAGTTAATCCTGCCGCTAATGAGCCTAGTGGCCTTGACAGAACTACATGCAACTTCTTCCTAATGTGCGCCTACTACAGTACTTACGAGCACTTGCTGCGCGCTGTTCACCAGCTGGGAGAAACAATGTCACTGGATTTCGACACCACAATATCTGACACTCAGTGAAAGCACACACACTCAGAACACGGCAGTCCCCTGTATGTTCCTCACTTCGCCGCTACACTAGGGGTTTCGCAAGTCACCACACTTCTGTCGCTCAGAATAAACGCTCACACTAGCTCGTAAAACACAACAACAACAACTGCTTCACGGGTCACTCTTATATAGCAGGCCGGTGACTCAATAAATGGTTCTAGATCCATCCAGGGTCCACCGCTTCTCGAGGTTTCCATCGCTGGTCCAGTCACGAATCTTCTGGACTATCCCTTTGTCTGTAGTAGCCCTGTTGCATAAGGCACACGCAATACAGGAGGCAGGCCACAGCCCAGCCCCTGGGGCAGTTGTGACTCAAGCGGCGGGCGATGACACAAACTCACAGCCATAACACCACCCCCTTCCTAAAAAGGCTGATCGTCCCGATCAATAATTGGTCCGTCTGTGTCCCTCCGTAGGCTGCCAGGCGATCTCGATGCACGATCTTCATCTTCGCCCTCGGGCTCCGCTGGATCCTGTAGACGACATCGTTGATCCGTTTCACGACTCGGTACGGGCCCTCCCAGGACTTCTGAAGTTTGGGTGACAGGCCTTTCTTCCGTAATGGGTTGAAGAGCCAGACCAGGTCGTCCTCGTGGAATCCGCTGGCATCCGTCTGTTGGTCGTATCGGGTCTTCATTCGGTCGGTCTCGATCCGCAGTTTCCTCCTCGCGAACGCGTGCACGTCCTCCAGTTGGTCGACCAGTTCTTGACAATACTGGCTTACCGGGATTGGATCAATCCCAGGTCGGCCGAAGGCAAGATCGACAGGTAGGCGGAGCTCCCTCCCAAACATGGCCCGGGCTGGTGTGCACCCGGTGGCTTCGTGCACGGCGGCGCGGTAGGCCAGGAGAAATAGTGGAAGATGTTTGTCCCAATCCCTCTGGTGCTCGCTGACGACTATTCGGAGATGGTTCTCGATGGTGCGATTGAAACGCTCTACCATCCCGTCGGACTGAGGGTGTAGTGGCGTTGTCCTTGTCTTCCGGATTCCCAGCAGCTGGCATAGGTTCTGGAACACCTGCGACTCGAAGTTCCTCCCTTGGTCGGAGTGCAGCTCCAGGGGTACTCCGTACCGGCTGACGAATTCCTTCACCAGGGTCTCTGCAATCGTCGCGGCTTCTTGGTTAGGGAGCGCATACGCCTCCGGCCATTTGGTAAAGTAGTCGCTGACGACTAATATGTAGCGGTTCCCTGCCTCACTTAACGGGAATGGCCCAGCAACATCGATGGCCACTCTCTCCATGGGGCCGCCCACGTTGTAGGTCTTCAGTGGACCCCGTCGTTTTCGTCCTGGGCCCTTGCTGGCTGCGCAATCGTGGCACCTCGCGCAGTGGTTCTCCACGTCTGTTCGGCATCCGATCCAGTAGAACCGCTCTCTCAGCTTCTCCAGGGTCTTCTTTATCCCTAGGTGTCCACCAGATGATCCTCCATGAACTTCCTTCAGGACTTCCTCCGTCATAGCCTTTGGAACGACGACTTGTTCCCGAGATGTCTTCCCGTCGGTGCTCTCCCAGGTACGGCAGATGAGGCCATCCCTTACAATCAGCGAGTCCCACTGTGCCCAGTAGGACTTAAACTTTGGGCTGCAGTCACTCACAATGTTCCACCCGGGTCTGGGGACACAGGCCCTCTTCCATTCGGCTATCAGTCCCAGGTCATCATCTTCTGCTTGTGCCCGCGTGAAAGATTCGCGGCTCCAGTTCCCTTGAAGTTCCACAGTAGTCCGTCGGCACAGTATCCCGGTGTTCTCCTCCTTTCGGGCACAGAAGGTGCAGTCTTCGGGGCACGGTCTTCGTGACAGGGCGTCGGCGTTAGAATGCAGTTGGCCTTTCCTGTGCTGAATCTCAAAGTTGTACTGTTGAAGCCTCTCTAACCACCGCGCGAGTTGACCCTCGGGCTGCTTGAAGTTCAGGAGCCACCGTAGGGATGCATGGTCGGTCCTGATGAGAAATTCTTGCCCGTACAGATACTTGTGGAAGTGTTCAATGGTCTTCACGATGGCGAGCAGCTCCTTCCTGGTGACGCAGTAGTTCCTTTCTGGCTTTGACAAGGCCTTGCTGAAGTAGGCCACTACTCTCTCCTCGCCGTCCACTACTTGCGACAGGATTCCCCCTATGCCAAAGTCGCTTGCATCGGTATCGACGATGAACCTTGCTCCAGGTCTGGGGTAGGCCAGAATAGGCGCGGTGCACAGAGCCTGCTTGAGTTGCTCGAAGGCACTGTGGCATTCTGCTGTCCACGTGAAGAGTTGGTCCTTCTCAGTCAGTCGATGTAAAGGTTTGGCGATGTCGGCGAATCCCCTCACGAAGCGACGGTAATAAGTGCAGAGTCCCAGGAAGCTTCGTAGTTGGGACTTGTCCTTCGGGACTGGCCACTCCCTCACAGCTGCGGTCTTCTCTGGGTCGGTGCGCACCCCTTCCTCGGAGACGATATGCCCAAGGTACTGGACCCGCTTCTGGAAGAGCTGACACTTCTTGGGGCTCAACTTCAGCTGGGCAGCCCGTAGCTTCAACAAGATCTCCTTCAGGTTGCTGTAGTGCTCCTCGAAACTCCTCCCCAGAACGATGACGTCGTCTAGGTAGACCAGGCAGGTCTTCCAGTGTAGTCCCCTCAGAATGGACTCCATTAGCCTTTCGAAGGTCGCAGGGGCGTTGCACAGACCGAATGGCATGACGGTGAACTGCCAGAGCCCGCTGCCCACAGAGAACGCCGTTTTCTCGCGGTCCTTATGGTGGACCTCCACCTGCCAGTAGCCACTCTTCAAATCCAAGGTGGAGAACCATCTTGACCCTGATATGGTGTCCAGCGTGTCGTCGATCCGCGGTAGAGGGTAGCTGTCCTTCTTCGTGACGTCGTTCACCCGCCTGTAGTCCACGCAGAACCTGGTGGAACCGTCCTTCTTCTTCACAAGCACGACCGGAGAACTCCAAGGGCTATGTGATGGCTCGATCACCCCTTGCTCCTTCATCTCTTCTACCATCCGGTCGACTTCGGCTTGCTTGGCGAGCGGGACACGTCGGAATGGGGCCCTAATCGGTGCTCTGTCCCCAACGTCGATTCTGTGCTGGACCAAGCTTGTCCTGCCGAAGTCTTTGCTCCCCACGGAGAAGACATCCTGGAATTCGCGTAGCAGGTCCTGAAGTTGGCGTGATTGCTCTTCGTCTAAATGGTCCTGGAATCCTTGGTACAGCTTCTGTAGTTCTTCTGGCAGTGTGCGTCTTCTTCGGTTGTCCGTCTGCAGGTGTCCGTCTGTCGTATCTGTGATGCGGGCAATCCAGGTAACGGGCTCGCAGACTCCTAGGTTGGTGTCCCGGTGAACCGTAATGTCGTAGTCGTTCAGGTTGGACAGGCGTACGTACGGCCGAAACGTCGTGTTGATGAGAGTCTTGGCAACTAGCAATCCTTTTGTCTGGATGTCCTCATATTTTGGCTCGATGACAGCCGCCACTCCCTCAGCAGTTCCGTCGACAATTACGGCAGCGCTGACCTCCGTCCTGGCGGGAACGATGACGTCTCCTCTCAGCCTTACTCGTCGTGCGGTGATGGACTCGTGCGCAGGTTGCAAAGCAAGTTCCTCACCTCCGAAGTGCAGAGTGTTGGTACTCAGATCCAAGATGATGTTGTTCTGGTCCAGGAAGTCCAGTCCGATGATCACTTCATTTGATACGTCAGCCACAAGCACTGGATGCTTTATCGCCCGTCGACCAATGACGAACTCCAGTGATGCTTCGCCATGTACCGGTGCGGTCTCTCCGGTCGCGGTTATTAGCTGGAGGTTCCTTTGTGTGGGTTGCACTCTCCACTTCGGGATCACGGTGGGACTGACGATGGTCCTCGATGCTCCCGTGTCGATTAGCATGGGCCAGCTCTCTCCGTTGACGACTCCGTCGACCGTCAGGCTGCTATTGTCCCTCCGTAACTTCGTCACACGAACCTGGACTGCCGGGGCTTGACGACTGTCACAAGCCAACCTTTGCCCCCCAAGGCTGGCTAATACTTGCTTTCCTGGGCCGCGCGGTTTCCCTACGCCTGACTGTCCCGACGGAAATCCTTGGCGGCGGCGATCACCTCAGTCCTTGCTCAGGTGGCCTCTCTTACGGCAGGTCCAGCAGGTCGGTAGTCCTCTTCCGGGCCGCCTCTCCGGTTGCCTTCCGGCTGTGTCGTTACTGGTGGTGCCGCGACTATCGAAGAAACGGCTTAGCGCCTCCATTAATTCGTCGGCCAGGGGCTTGGTCTCGTTGGTTTTACTGGTTCGTCGACGTCCACTTGACGCACCCGCGCGTGCATTCTGGATGCCTGTTTTGCCGTCTCGAACTCAAGTGCGTGGCTCAGCGCATCTGCCAGGGTCTTATTGCGCGCGAGTCGTAGCGCCTGTTGAGTGTCCGAGTCCCGAAGCCCGTCGGTGAAGGTCTGCGTCGCAATCTGTTCCAGGAAGTCGGCCGGCGCTGTTGGGTAGGCGAGCCTTACGAGGCGTGCGATGTCCATCTCGAACTCCTGCAGGGTTTCCGCGTTCTTCTGTACCCGGGTCCGGAGCTGCATCTGATAGGCCTGCTGAAGATGGCTATCTCCATATCGGGACTCCATATGGGCGATCAGGGAAGCGTAGTCCTGGGATCCAGTCGGGATGGCCTGAAGGACGTTAAGGGCGTCACCTCTCAGCGCTACAATGAGAGCTGTAGCCTTTTCTGTGTTGTTCCAGTTATTTATGGAACAGGCCGCCTCGAACTGACGTAAGTAGGTGTTCCACGGGACCTTTCCGTCGAAGGTTGGGGGCGTCACTCTGCTATGTCCCGTTCCCGATATTCCCGGTGTAACGGTGGGCGGGCAATGGCGCAGCTCGGCAACTTCCTCTCGTAGAGCGTTGAATTTCTCCTCCACCCCCTTCAGTGGGCGTTGGCGCAGCTCGGCAACTTCCTTTTGTAAGGCGTTGAATTTCTCCTCTACCCCCATCATCGGGCGTTGGCACAGCTCGGCAACTTCCACTTGTAAGGCGTTGAATTTCTCCTCCACCCCCATCAGCGGGCGTTGGCGCAGCTCGGCAACTTCCACTTGTAAGGCGTCGAACTTCTTTTCCACTGCCGTGACTTCTTCACGCAGACCCAGTTCTAATTTCTTCAGGTCCTGTGTCAACTTATTCTGACCGTCTTCCATCTTCTTCTGGCCGTCCTCTATCCTCTTCAGGTCCTCCGCTAGCTTATTTTGGCCGTCTTCTAGTTTGGCAGTTAGGTCCTCGGCTAACTTCTTCTGGCCGTCTTCTAGTTTGGCAGTTAGGTCCTCGGCTAACTTCTTCTGGCCGTCCTCCATCTTCTTCTGGCCGTCCCCCATCTTGGTTTCCATGCCATTTAACTTTTCAAGCAATGCTGCCAATTTCTCCTCCATTTTAGTTGTTTGTCTTGTAAAGGGCATGCACTCACAGGAAAATTAGAGAAAATGACCTGCTCGGGTTTTGAAACCAGGACCGTCAGGTGTTGTGCTTGAGTTCATAATCCGACTTCTGACACCAGTTGTTACGTGCCACCCCCCTAGTGGCACTTTCGTTAACTGGATTACGGTGGGTAGGAAGCACAACACCAATTACTGCTTAAAGAAGTAATTAACTTTATTGCGGCCAGAAAATTACACTACTCATCAGCAATTACAGACAATAGGAACCTTACTCCGGTTTCCTCAAGTCTCTTGCTTGTGGAGAGCTCTTGCCCCTTTCACTTGTCAACAACCACAGAAGTTAATCCTGCCGCTAATGAGCCTAGTGGCCTTGACAGAACTACATGCAACTTCTTCCTAATGTGCGCCTACTACAGTACTTACGAGCACTTGCTGCGCGCTGTTCACCAGCTGGGAGAAACAATGTCACTGGATTTCGACACCACAATATCTGACACTCAGTGAAAGCACACACACTCAGAACACGGCAGTCCCCTGTATGTTCCTCACTTCGCCGCTACACTAGGGGTTTCGCAAGTCACCACACTTCTGACGCTCAGAATAAACGCTCACACTAGCTCGTAAAACACAACAACAACAACTGCTTCACGGGTCACTCTTATATAGCAGGCCGGTGACTCAATAAATGGTTCTAGATCCATCCAGGGTCCACGGCTTCTCGAGGTTTCCATCGCTGGTCCAGTCACGAATCTTCTGGACTATCCCTTTGTCTGTAGTAGCCCTGTTGCATAAGGCACACGCAATACAGGAGGCAGGCCACAGCCCAGCCCCTGGGGCAGTTGTGACTCAAGCGGCGGGCGATGACACAAACTCACAGCCGTAACAATATATAAGGTATATACAGGGTCTTTTTTTTAGCTCGCTCCGAGTATCAGGGGAACATGCATGGAAGGCGATAGCCCGGCCGGGTGACTCATTTGCCAAGAGATATTTCCCGTGATGACGGCTAAGATGATCTAATGCAAGTCGGTAACGATAACCATTGCATGATGTAACCATTACTCCTTTCTTCTTCCGTCATCACGGGAAATATCTCTCGACAAATGAGTCACCCGGCCGGGCTATCGCCTTCCGTGCATGTTCCCCTGATACTCTGAGCGAGCTAAAAAAAAGACACTGTATACTTTTCAGGGTTACTGTAGGACCTTCACAGTTACCGTAACGGTCCCGGGGCACACAAAGTCCCCACTGTACTTCTCCCCTACAGGCGATCCCCTACTTTGTGCCATTGCCCGTCTCCCACGACGAGGACGAGGGGTTGGACTTATGGGAGACGGTTGGACTGAGTTCTTCAGATTAGTAAATAATAAACCAAAATTATCTTGAAAAAATGCCCTCGATTCATTTCATATGTGACCTTGTTTTATGTCTGTATAGTGCAACACTTGTGATGTGTACATGGGAAGGAAATACCAGTGTAATGTTAAAGTGGTTGCAATATCTCTCATTCGTAATCTTTATTTTATAGGTGAATCCAAAATGCATGAAGCAGTTTTCTCTCTACAACAGCTGAAGTGAAAAGTGACGTCTAGGCAACTCTTGGGAAAAAAGAATCTGTTGTAGACTGTTACAATTTAAAATATTAATAACTGATCGATGGGAATCGTATTGGTGTGTGAAAACCCAGAAGTGAGCTTTGCTCTTGGAACATATCTGGAAATGAAGCCGTTTCTTCTCCAGAAATACTGATCATCTGTGTCAATATCAAAATGTACATTAGCAAGGAATATTAGTGTTACCTTACAAGTTGCTTGTATGTAGAAGTAATACAATAGAAACCTGGAAAATGTACATTCTGATGTCTGGAAGGTAGAGCCATAATGAGCGAGGAACTATACATTTCTATTTAACTCTGCAGTAATTGCACACTAACGGTCAAAAGTAATGATCCTGAAGTTATGTAGCAGAGTTGGACTGTTTTAGAAGTAGAAAAATTCATCTTAGCATTACATGCAATACAAGTAAATTTATGCTATCATACATTAGCTCACCTTGGGAGTTCATGCAAATGCATCTTTTTTTTTAATAAGTGTATTTAAGAAATTTTGATATATCCTTTCATTTGTTTGAAAAGTGAACTACAAGTGCCAAAAGAGCTGTTATCTTATTGTTCCATTTGGAGGCATGGGTCAATGTGTGATCAGATTCTTGACACTTCATATTTGTGATGCATTGCAATGTTCTTGTTCAAACATTAGTAACACTGGAGGAGACCAAATCTTGGGGGGGAAAATTTGATCTACTGAAATTAGCCAAAATACCTTTTGTAAAGATGAAAAAAATCTGGAGATGATGTAGTGATAGATGTTTACTCCTCCGCTGTCTATTACCCACCCGCCTTTCCCTTTTTAGATCACTACTTATATAAGACGGAAGTTCCGAAAGTTTCATAATTTTATTGTACGAGCAGATGGTATACCAGGTGACACAAACAATCGCCACAAGAATCCACGCCTATGGCTGGTTTAACGATGGAAGGAGTGTCAATGGAGGGGGAATGACACTTGCACAGAGCGCTGACAGAGAGGAGCAGCAGACCGGTGTGCCTGATATCATTTGAGTACAACTCACGACGGCAGACAGACGTATACTGACAACGTGGTTGCCAATGGAAGTGCATGCTGTCATCCGGTATGAATGAGCATGTGGGACTACTGTGTCAGTCATCCATCAACACCTATAGACCGTTTATGGTGAAGGCGGTCATATCTCGTCAAATGGTCAGTCGCTGGTGTTGCATGTTCAGTGAAGGACGCCAGAGTGTGGAGGATGAAGATCAAAGTGGGCATCCCTGCATATCAATGAATGAAAACAACATTGCTCAAGTGCGGGACATGGTATTAGCGGACTGGCGCATAACAGTGTCAGACGTGGCGTCCACACTGCGTATTGGTCGCGCCCGGGCCCATCGCATGCATTGATAGCCGCAATCTCGGGACATCACTTTCACACCAATCCTGAGGTGGAGCAGGCTGTACGACAATTCCCTGCATTTCAGGGCACCGAGTTTTACCAGAGTGGTTTCTTCAAACTTATTGCACGCTACGACAAGTGTCTCAATGTCGGTGGCGACTATGGCGAAAATATAGTGGAAGGTCTATAGTTCATGATACCATAGTGTATGTCAGTTTGGCAATAAAGGGTCCCTGGGAAAGAAATGAAGAAATTTATTTTCCGAACTTCCCTCATAGATCAAATACCAGCAGAGTCCGCCATTATCTGCGTGAATTATGGACAAACACAGTATTGCCAACCCCATGCATACGGTATTACTGTATAGTCGGTATTATAAAATAAAAGAGAGCCAAGTTAAATTTATAGTTCGCTAAGTCCCAATCATAGTTTACCATGGATTGTGCGAGCCGCGAGATAAGTTTATGTAATGTTATATTGGCTATAGTATAACAATCCCAAGCCGGCCCGTGGAGGCCCCGGGTTTGATTCCCGGCTCAGTCAGGGATTTTAGAAACTGACTTGAGGGCTGGAATGGAGTGCAACTCGGCCTCGTGAGGACAATTGACTAGCTGTCTGACAGTGAGGCAGCGCCCCGAACACGAAAACCAAGAGGGCCGAGGGGACCCGATGCGCTGATCACGCGTCACCCCAATATCTGCAGGCGAAATTGCCGGGCAGCGGCCGCTTGGTAGGCCTAGGCCCTTCATGGGCTGTAGTGCCAGGGGTTATTTATTATTTTATCATATATATAACAATCCTAACTTCCTATCCGTTTAGACTGAAATTAGCCAAAAACTCGTCAATAATTTTCATCCAGGCCAATGATTTTTGCCTGGACCAATAATTGCTCTGTAGCGCGTTGGCTAATATATACACCCCTCTTTTTTGTCACGCACAGTGGGGGTAATAATGCATCAATAATCTTTATCAGGCCAATGGTTTTTACAATTAATACTTTTACACATAACTACAATGTTACATGTGTCGTGTGGTGTATTTTGTATCCCACTTGTTGGCGACAGTGATGCGTCTGAGTAACAGTTGAAGAGACCTCTTGCGCCTGGGAAACATGGCTGCCGTCATTGAATGAGCAAAAATTAAAAACATATGAGTGGTTCAGTTGAAAAGTGGACCAAGTCCAAAAGTAACTTTTTGTTTTGTTTTTCCCTTTTAGCATAGTAAATGTTACTAGTTATTCGGTGTAATAGTGAATCAAGTCCGAATTTCAATATCAATCCCCCAGAGTGCAACACTTTCTTAATGCTTAATTCTTAATGATAGCTTTAACTTTGTCTCATGTTTTCTCAGAAGTGTAAAAAGTGGACTTACAAGGGAAGTCTCTGAACCGGGGAATCGCGGATCCTGCTGGAACTTAGCAGATACGTTGCGTGAGCCTAACTAGGCAGAACCGTGAAGAAAAATCTTTCGGAAATTAACTCCTACCCACCGTAGACGGCAGTAAATACAACAATTTTGAACTGTGCGTGCTGGTTAAGAGGGAGTGTGCCTCATGCCTGATTGGTGGCTCAAAAGATTACGTTACAAACGACTGCCCTCCCGTACTCGCGCCCACAAGCTGCGCTGCGACATGGGACATTAATGCTGCATCTCTACAATATATACGTGTCCACGTTCATAGTACTGCTTTCTATGCAACCAGTTATGATACCTGTAAATAGCAATAGCACAACAAATAAACACATTTGTTACAAGAGACGAACGCTAGAAAGCCAGATTGTCACAAAACCATCAACATACCATCCAAACTGTCCAACAGATCCTGTTCTTGAATGCTGAGAGACCGTTCCATACATTTTCCATACTTTCCCTGCTGTCAACATGTAACTTTTCCAATGTTAACATTCATCATGCAATGCATGGGACACCACCGTCTGTAGCCTCTCATTCGGTGATTGTACGCAGTAGGCCGTGAACCACAGTACGGTTGGGAAGCAACCTCTGACGCAGCCAATGAAGCTCACGCCGCTGGCGCGCCAATTTAAATGTGTAAATCTTAATGTTTCATCTAGTACAAGGAGAAGTTAATTTCCGAAAGATTTTTCTTCACGGTTCTGCCTATTTGGGCTCACGCAACGTATCTGCAAAGTTCCAGCAGGATCCGCGATTCCCCGGTTCAGAGACTTCCCTTGTTAGTTCACTTTTGCTCTGAACCACTCAATATCTACATAATTTAGCACATATTTCCGGTGCAGTAGTGATAATTGACAGTAATTTCAATTGATAATAATTTTTTATTAATACAGCCAATGGCCATGTACTTTTCTTTGCAGGACGGGTCAGGGAAGGGATATTGGAAGGAAATCTCAATATTTACATAATTTAGCACATATTTCCAGTGCATTAGTGATAATTGACAGTAATTTCAATTGATAATCACTACCTGAAAGGTATGAAAATAATATATTATCAAAAGTTAGCCAGGGAAGTGTAAAAGCCAGGATTTGGTCTCCTCCAGAATTTATTATTCATTTAGAGGCTTTACGACATTGTGGTCAAGTGGCCCCTTGTATTTGGGTGTGTGTAGAATCTGTCTGATAATCTTTGTCATTGTTATGGTTGTACTAGTGTGTGTATTTGTAATTTAGGCTAGGATTTGAGTAGGAGAGAGCTATGGCCGTAAGTTAAGTACTATCCCAGTATTTGCCTAGAGTGGAAGTGGAAAACCACAGATAACCGTTTCTAGGGTAGGTTAGTTAGGAATCTCAGTTCTGCCTAACGAAGCTGAGTAAATCCCGTTCCAGCCCTCGGACCAGAATTACATTTCTTGTCAGAGCTGGGAATCAAACCTGGACCTCTGCGGTAACAGCCAAAAACGCTAGTCAATATGCCAATCTTGGATATTATGGTAAACAGATAGAATGGGGGAATGTATAACGGAAGTGTGAGCTGTGTGAATTTGGGAGGAGAGAGATCAAAAGAATGGTGCGAGGCAAGGAAGTGCACTTTCGCCATTTCTCTTCATTTTACTAAAGGATGAGATAATGGCCAGAGTGGTGCAAGTAATTTGTGAAAGAGATGAAAATAATGGTGTTTGCAGACTATTTGATTTGGGGAAACAAGGAGGAAGAAGTACAGGAGCAGTTGAATGTATGGGTAGTAATAGTACAAGGATATCGAATGAAATTTAGCATTAGTAAGAGTGAGATGATCACAATCAGAAAGGAGAGAGCTGCAACAGGAATAACAATTGGTGGGGAACAACTGGGCTTCAAGTATCTGGGAAGTATGATACAGGAAAATGGAAGAAACGATAGATAAATAAATGAGTGTTAGAAGCCTGATATGAAGCAAGGATGTCCCTCAAAACAGCAAGAAAGTTATATATCGAACGTACATGTTCCAATACCGACGTCTGCCTCGGAAACCTGGGTTATGAAGGGAGAGAGAGAAGGGAAATGCAGGCTAGTGAGATGGAATTCTTGAGAAACAGTACTGGAGTGACAAAGATGGACAGGTTAAGAAATGAGAGAATTTGTGGAGGAGGAAGCATTACAGGATAGGATAAAGGAATCAAGGCTTAAATGGTACGGACATGTTAAGCATTAAAGGGAGAAAGACCAAGAGACAAGTGGCTGAAAGGGGTGGAGGACGGTGTGCAAAAGAAAGAAGACCGGACCAAGGTGGAGACTGAGAAATGGTGGGAAGACATAAGACTATGGAGAGGCTCATGTTCCAAATAAACCCAGCCAGAGACTGGAAGCTGTGCAAGAAGAAGAGAAGATAGAATAGGTTGTATGTGGAAGGACTTGGACATTTTTCCTTTATTCAATACTAGCTCTTCGTAGCCGTCATGAACGGGTGTGCGTTGTAAGGGTAACAAAAAGTAGTGCTCGGGACACTGTTGATTGGTTAGCTTAGTTGTGGCTAGACCGTTGGACCTTGTTTGGTCATCTTTGCAATTTGCACCCAGTACATTGTTCTGCTTTGAATTAGGTATTGAAAAGAAGACCACTTGGGCTGGCAAAAATAAACATTAAGCAGCTGATAAGAGAAACTCTCAGCCATATTGGCTTTTCGCCTTTTTAGTCATGCAGCCAACTCCAATTTAATTTATTTGGCAACACTGAATGAGACATCATCGTGCGATAAAATTTTCTAAAGTACTGAAATTAGCCAAAATACCTTTACAAATGAGAAAAGTAAATCGGGAAATGATGTAGTAGCCTAATAGATTGTTACTCCTCCCCTGACCATAACCCACCTGCCATTCCCTTTTTAGACCACGACGTATATAGTAAAATTCCAACTGTGTCCGCCATTATGCGTATGATTATCGTCAAATGCAGTGTTGCCAAACCTGCACTTAAGGTGCTACTGTAAAATTTGTTAAATCCAGACCAATAATGGTTAGGTAGCGCGGCCCTATGGAACGCGTTAGCTGTATTATTATACACCAATGGTTTTTTGTCTCGTACCAATAATCTTTAATTAGTGTGGTGTATTTTGTATCTCTCATGTTGGCAACAATGTGTGCGCGCCTTGTTGATAGTTGAACGAGACCTCATGCGCTGTTGAATATGGCTGCTGTTGTTAAAAGAGCAATAAATAAAAACTCATATTTACATAATTTAGCACATATTTCTGGTGCAGTAGTGACCAGGGTTACTAATTTGAATTGGCAGTGTCCTAATAAAGAAGGCTTTCCTCCTCCTGCTCCATCCCTATCGTTTCTGTAGATGGTGAAGTTACGTATGGTGAATCTGTTGGTGGGCTTTAATTTGGATTCTTGAATTAGTAGTATGTCTATCTTGTGATTATTAATGAATTGTGTTACTTCTAGCTTTTTATATAGAAAATTTGCTCCATCAGCGTTCCAGGTGGCTATTTTTAGATTTTTTATAGACATTTTGGTTTAGAATTTCAGAAGTGATTTATTATGGTTAGGTGGCTGGTAACTATTTATTTAATTATTTTTGGAATGTTCTATTGGTTGGCTAGTTCGACTAGTGTTTCCAGGGAATTACTAAGTCGCAGAATGATTTTGTAGATGTTTTCGACAAGGTCTTTGAGTGTGTTTTGTAGTGATTGAAGTATTATTTTAGTGTGGGGTGGGAGGGTGTTGGGTACTGGTTCTTTTAGGAATTGTGGGCAAGGTGTTGATGGTTTATGAGTAGTGGTTTGGTTCTGATTAAAGCCAATAGCTCCCCAGACCATAATGCTTGGTGTTGGCCCTGTGTGCCCCTCTCCCCGGTACGTCGGCGCACACGATTCCGGCGATCACTGCGGGCAAGACAGAAGCGCGATTCATCACTAAGGACGACCCTATGCCATTCGTCGACCCATGTCGATCGTTCTCGACACCAGGCCAGCCTTTCACGTCGCTGTTGTGGGGTCAATGGAACACCTTCTGCAGGGACACGGGATCATAAGCCAGCTGCACGCAGCAACAGGTAGTATACGAATTAACTCGTCATGCCCGGTTAAGAGGTTAAGAAAAGCAAGATTAAAGCCTTTAGAAAATATAGGTAGAAGAAGTTTATGCTGCACTACAGAGCTGAAAAGCTCAACAATCAAGTTTGTACGGCCTGTAAACAGAGCCCTGTATGAAAAATTGAAATCCAGTTTTAAAGTTTGATGAAGTAGCAGGTTAAATGACACATGTTACTTATCCATATCCTGAGTAGACGATTTGTTGGTTAGGTTAACCATAGCTGGATTCCGGTAGCGAAATTATAGACCAAACGATCCGTGTTACACTGTGCACCTCGTCAGATTAGGTAGCAGAAATAAAATGCATCCAGCTTGAACTGTCGCCATTGCGAAGCACTTTCACATAGGTGAACACTTGTAGAGATCCATGTTTACATTGAGTAGAAAACTATGGATAGTTAAAAGTTGCTAAGTTCCATAACCGGAGACTTAAATTAAGAAAAGTAAGTACCAGACCTCAATATTTATTTATTTTAAAGCATTGTAGTTAATCTTGCAGTGTTTTCATTCTCGAAAATGAAGTCGAAGTCTCACAGCTTCCTGAGCTGGGTTCTTGAGACGGCTGTCTGACTGGCAAACATAAGTCCGGATGCCAAGGCCCTGCATAGCTAGTGCCTGTAGTATGTTCTATCCTGCTGCACCCTTACGGACAGTCTGAGAAGTAAGCCACAAGCGTGTGACGTCATGTCCTTGCCTCTCCCCGCCTGCCGCTAGCTACGTGTGCGAGTGAGCTGTGTATAGTGTGGCGTGGTACCTTGCAAGCCAGGCAAGTGCTTTTAGGGCCATATGACCCAGGCGCACACTGTTAGCACTGTCTACGCTGGAACGCGTCAGGTCAGGCGCACACACCCGGCCAGCCTGCCCCGGCTGGATTTCTCAAAGACATTCTTCTCTTCTTTTCATATTATTATTATTATTAGACTATTATTATTAGCAATAAAATGTTATTGGATACCAATCGACTAAGTCTCATACTGTTCCCGAGTACATTGTAGATCAATTCTCTTTTATTGAATGGATTCATTGATAGCAAAACTATGCCATATGTACTTAAGTTAGGCATACCCAAACTTGATAAGTGATTAAAAAATGTTGATGTTGTTTCTTTTCCTTATTCGAAACGTACCACAAGCTTTCAATTCTCTCTGAAGCCTATTGTTTGCTCTAAACGATCTGTCTTGTTATTCTGATGGTTACTTCACATCTGATGGTGGTGTCCAGCATAAATCTTGCATCCTTCCTACGGCCAATAACAATTATTATGTCTATTGTACTTTTGCTTCTAACACGAAGAAGACACGAAAACATGGATCGCGTAACATTTCTGAAATGTAACAGATTCATCTTAGATCTATGTCGGTGATTCCTAATGTTTGTTGTGAATCTCCTTCTTAATTATAGTTTTTGAACGTGAGATAGGTTATCAGACACTCCGCAGTGTTTGCAGCATACAAACTCACACAAGAGCAACCTTTGCCTCCACCTATTTGTGCTTGGCTACTCCCTTTCATGAGTACTTCTGGATAAGTCGTTCTCCATAATATATGGTGATTCGACACTTTCGCAATCAACCTGCAAGTTCATTTTGTGTTTTCCATGCATCCGTTTCAGCCTTAAGTCATAAGTATTCCTTTGGGTCCTAACTAGTAAATCACCGTCTTCATCGTTACCACCATCTTGATCATCACCGTCATGACAACCTCCTTTGTTGTACAAACAAAAATTACGCACCGTGTCACCATGCCTTCAAGCAATTCTTGCACTCGCTGTATATATGTGGCACAGTATCCCTACATGATGATTAATATACTTTGGATGTTCATTCACTGAAAATTGCAAAATTAGCTTCGAGGTCTTCTTATGCCCAGAACATAGAATGCAATGAAAATCAAATGTTCTTAAATACGATGTGTGGATTACATATAAATATGCAATTGGGCTACTTGTAACATTGTCCTTTGAGAATATTTTACGGAAGCTATTCTAACAGCTCTACGAAGTGATTTGCTCTCAGAGTTCCCATATGAATGTTCGAATTGCAGAATAAGAATGTAGAAAATAAAGAAAACACGTGCCCACTGACTTGGTGCAAGTCCTCGAAATGAACAGCGCTTGGATGACTTACGTATCATCGATACCATTTCAGTACCTCAAACCGAAATTAAATTTCTTGGCAGGGCAGGAAATCAAACCCGGACCACCGCCCCGCCAAGAATGTTAGCCGCTACACCACACGGTGATCTCTTTCATTGTCAGCGCTATCGATTGCACGATACCATGTAATACACTGCACGAACTATAATAATACACATTTCTTTGTATTTTTGGCATTACATAGCCCCTGGTAAGTTAGAGAGATGGTTCGCATACCATAACCCTAGATCCGAATAGTTCCAAAAAACAACAAATAACCGAAAGAAATACCGACAAGCTGGTAGAAAGACAGACATATTTTGTAATTTTCAGAGCAAAATTGTTTTACAATGAATAGCACTCTTGGTCTCCATACTGTTGAAATAATGAAAATTGTCCTAAAATTTCAAAAGTTAGAAGGATTTCATGTCAACTTGCTTATTTTTCCATGTATTTATGTATAGGTAAATTCCACGAGGTATTGTTTCAGGCGATGTTGAAAATAAGAATAAAAGAAATAAATTACCTCAGATAGCGATGGAATATTGTTCATTTTAGAAACCTGATAATTTTAATAACTCATGTTTCTCGAATTTACATATTCCTGAACAGCATTAATCTAATAAGTTGGTGAATTCATAATCTTGTTATTGAAGTAGACTACAGCTTTAAAGTCCAAATGTAGTTTTTTTTTGTTCTACCCGCGATTATTCCGGTTGCTATGAGGTAGGGGACGTGGTGAGACAGTTTCCTTGTGGGAATGATATTACAGATAGATGCCCTTCATGACACCAATCTCATGAGAGGAGTTAATGACAAATGAAATTAATGGGGTAAGGTATGAAGTGGCTGTGTGTGGTATTTCTAGTTCGGAGTAGTCTGACCATGCACGTTAACGTGTGCAGCTACATCGGCTGGATTGTGACATTATGTCAACAAATTAAAAAATGTATTTTAACTCTCCTGATTCCATACCGGCCCCTGTTACTGTCACATGCATGATTATCAATATGCTTCATTCCATTTTTAGGATTATTATATCTCGCTGCACCTGCTGCATCTCCCAAAAAGTAGGGGCAGATGACCTCGTAGTTCCGCCCCTTAAAACAACAATAACCAACCCAAATAGTATGCAAATTCCTGTATCCTTGTTGAATATCTGGTTCATGTACGTCCAAATATTATGTTTTATACGTCTTCGGTGTGTTTATTTAATATGTGACTTTCCCACTATGTTTCTTTGTCCTCCCCATATACAAAAGACGTCAAGAGGACGGCAGACCACACGCATATGACAAAATGTGGGCTCTAGTGCGCCTAGTGTGCAGTCTCTGCGCTCAGTACTAAACGTACTGCAGTACCCGGTCCAATGGACAATGGTTGTGCGACTAAGCGCTGCAGTGCTAGTGTGCTTCCGTGCTGCACGGCTCAGAAGTGGGCAGGATAGGGCTGCGCTTCTCCGGCACGAGTACATTTCTCGCTAGCACTGCTTCACCTTGCCCATTGCACGGTCCTGCCGGATGCTAGTGACGAAAAATGTCGCTGGAGAGGCAACATGCCTTGAAGAAGTGACTGATTGTCTGTAGACGAAGTATTCCAAGTATTCGTACGACAAAATTTGTCGTAGATGCGGCGATGTGCCAATTGATGAATGACTAGTTGTCATGCGAAGTCTTTGTGACGAAATGTGTAGCAGGTGCGGCGATGTGCCATTGACGAAAACAGTACTTCGTAGTTCGAAGTGTTCAAAGTATTCGTAGAGAGGACGGAGATCCCAGCTGTTATATAGCGGCAGGAAACGATTCCAGACTATTCAATGAGAAGAAGTACGGTGATTGGCCAGCGAGGAAAAGAAATTAATGGCTGCCATTTGAATTACATCTTGCGCAGCGAATAGTAATTGAAATGTCACTGCGACACTAAAGAAAGTATCTTACAATCTTGTATTTGTGAATACATAACAAGTAAGTGTTAAATATAATAAGTACTTTAGGAAGCATATATAAATTAAGACAAAATTAAGTAAACACATGGAACAAATGTCACATTTTTAGGTTATGAAAGAACAAAATGACGTCTCGAATTCTTGCTTTTTCTCTCGAAATACAGGATCTTTATTTTTGCTTGGCAAGGACTCACGCGCTCCGCCAGTGACAGCTCAGTACCCGGCGACCGCGCGCACGAATGTACGACAGGATACGGCGCTTAAGATCAGTATCATACATTTTTACTCACCATGCTTACAGTAGATGCTGAAAATGTTCCCCATCCGCTGCCAAACATAACCGTCATCTCCTTATGAAGTTTCCGGTTACTCCGGTTAATTTAGCTACAGTAAGGAAATAACGACATTTTCGTCTATTTTTATTGTTTACTGAACCTGTACATTTGAATCTCTTAGCCAGTTGATTTATTGTCCGATTTATAGGAATGGGTCTCCCTGGAAATATCATTCGAAACTTTTGTCTTGTTCTAGCGCACGATTTCCTGCACTTTATGTATGTATTGTGCAGATATACTCGTTCACGTAACAAATATTTCACATAAGGCATTACAGCACTATATACAATCACAATAAGATATACAGTACCGGTACTCAGTAGCTTTATAAAACACTGAAACACCCAATTAACTCGGAACTCACACGTCTAAAGAAGAGCGAGTGAATACCCGGGCAATACGGCTGGAGACCACGCGCCGGGGAACCGGCGGCCAAGGTCGAGCGAAGGTCTGCATAATAGGCCTACATGCCGTTCATAACGTGCGCTAGAACAAGACAAAAGTTTTGAATGACATTTCCAGGGAGACCCATTCCTATAAATCGGACAATAAATCAACTGGCTAAGGGCCGGTTCAACCATCTCCGGGCAAAGGACCAGGTAACTTGCTCGCGGAATAAACTGAGATTTCCGTTCGACCATCAGCAGGTAGTGCTGCCAGCGGGATAGATATTGTTTATCGGGTGGTGTAAACTGTCGGCCGCTCCGAGAGGCCGATAGAGCTTTGCCAGCCGGGTAACGCTCCAAAATGGCCGACGAACGTTTGTCTTATGCATAATTTAGATGATTTGCGGTCTTCTGTTTAATACAGCCACAAAAGCAATGAACGTTCCATGTTAGAAATAGTATCTTGCATCTTCAAATAACTTATTAATATTTGAAGCATTCATCTTATCATTTGGTTACATACTTGTAAACACGGCAGTAAAGGCATGTCAGCGTGGTCTAGTGGTCAGCGCTGGTCTTTGTTGACCTTAACGTGGCAGGTTCGATTCCTACCTTTGGCATTCATTTTTTCCTGCCGTTCCCTTATTATTAATTGATACAGCATGAACCAAATAACTTTTTTTTTTTTATTTAGTCAATTTACCCTCTAGGTTGGTGGTTCTCACGGACTCAGCGAGGGAACTCACCACTACCACCTCTATGGGCAGTGTCCTGGAGCTTGGAACATCTGGTCATGATGGATACAACTGGGGAGGTGTGATCAGCACTTCGCCCAGGCGGCCTCACCTGCAAAGCGAACAGGGGCCTCATGAGGGATGGGAAGGGATGGAAGATTGGGATGGATAGGCTAGGAAGAGGGAAGGAGGCGGCCGTGGCCTGACAGTAGGTACCATCCCGGCATTTGCCCGAAGACGAAGTGGGAAACCACGGAAAACCACTTCGAGGATGGCTGAGGTGGGAATCGAACCCCCTCTACTCATTTGGACCATCCGAGGCTGAGTAGACCTCATTCCAGTCCTCATACCACTTTGCAAATTTCGTGGCAGAGCCGGGAATCGAACCCAGGACCTCCGGGGCGGCAGCTAACCGTGCTGACCGCTACGCTACGGAGGCGACACGAACCAAATAACACCACTTAGAATAGGTATAGTGCGTACTTTGTTTACAAGCATATTTATGTTTTAATTCAACATTAAAAAAAATGAAAGTTCGCCTTATTATGGATGGTTTTGTGGGCATTTTAGATCTTCTCCCTGTATACGAAGATGAATATTTGATCGTCAGTATCATTGTATCTCTGCCATGACCCAGGTCAACAAAGAGGTGGTGAAATATCTGGCTACACGATCTCACGTATTTATATCTTGGCTTACATTTCCGACATCCTTTTATCATTCGCACAATATAATAATCCTATTAACATAACAGTACATTAACGTGCCAATGACTTGAACCAGATGTGAAACGGAAGGGTTCCGTTCGGTATGCAATAAAACAATGGTGTGGAAATGTTAACTTGCTGAATTATAACATTGTATATAGGTATATATCTCAGTCCTACTGAAAAATTCACTACGAATGATTTCAACTGACAATATTTGAATAATAATGCACTGGTAACAAATAAGAACGGAGGCTTGATAAAAACACTTTCCTATTAGAGGAATCGAACTCCAAATCTCGCTCCGAAGCAATCGACTCTAACCGCGTAGCCACTCTTATCATTACGTACGTATCATATTAAGCTCTATGAACAAGATGAACTCTTTTTAATGTTACAGTAATTCGTTAATATTATAATAATGTGATGTGATGAATCCACCACATTAGGATCTTTGTTATGAGAGTAATAGGACACATCTCAACTCTGACTAAAGAGAGAAATGATCTTACTGTTGATGAGATTTCATATCCTATACATTTTAAATACGGTATATTTGGCGGTCTTATGCAATCGAAAATGGGGACACGCCATTGGCTCTGTGACTCCGCTGCACAAAAGCAGGCCTGCCATCTTTAGTATTACATTGTCTACTTCAGGGTAGCTGCCCGCCACTCATACGGACGTGATAGAACGCAATCAAAGTTGCCTGGGATTTTATGCTGGCAGATAGTTTATCTCCCGTGCAGCTACCAGCAGGTGTACCCGGAGATGGTAGAACCGGCCCTTAGAGATTCAAACGTACAGGTTCAGTAAACAATAAAAATAGACGAAAATGTTGTTATTTCCTTACTGAAGTTAAATTAACCGGAGTAACCGGAAACTTCATAAGGAGATGCCGATTATGTTTGACAGCGGATGGGAAACATTTTCAGCATCTACTGTAAGCATGGTGAATAAAAATGCATGATACTGATTTTAAGCGCGGTATTCTGTCGTACATACGCGCGCGCAGTCGCTGGGAACTGAGCTGCCACTGCGGAGCGCGTGAGCGAGAATGTCCTTGCCAAGCAAAATTAAAGACCCTGTATATGAAAAAAATTAATTAATATTTACGGGCTTTGTAGCCTTCGCAAATGCGAACAGCTGCAAATGGTACCACACTACGGGAAGCGGGTTTTCACCATTTAACTTGATCCTGTGTGATTACCGTTATAGCATGTTTCTTCTTTGTTCCACACATTGCCGCAAATGATGCCACTACACGGGAAGCGGATTTGCACCATTTATCTTGATACTGTGTGATCACTGCTATAGCAGCTATTCACATCATATCATATCCTGTGGTTAATCCTACTCTTTTAGTCCTTTTAATGAAGAAGGTAAGTTTAAAACTGGGATGTTAAGAAGTAAAGCAATAAATAACTTCACTAATGACACATGCCAAACTAAAAAATATGTTGTACGTGGATCTATATGCAATAAAATACCAGTATATTATTATGGACATACAAAAGAAGTTGTTTTCAAAAGTCTGCTCTTGAACACCTTCAGATAGATGAAGTCTCCATAAATAAAGTAAGCTATCTGCCTGAATATTTGGAATTTTTGGCTAAAACTTTGTATTTTTCCCGGATGAGGTGTATAATGACCAAATACACCCCCTTTAATTTTTGTCCATTTGTTATGGATTGACATCAAAACTACTGGAGCGAATGCCATGAAAATTCGTAAGTAGAAGGCATCGTTAAAAACTAGGCTACAAATTATTTATGTAATACAAAGGAGTGAGGGGGGTTAACAGAAAGCCTCACTTCCATTGCATAATCCCTTTTTGACATCACAATTCCAGGTGTAAGATCGACAGGGTGATTCACTTGCAAATCCGAGAATATCGCTAGGTGTCATATGTATGTCACAACACAGTTCTAATGCATGTACCACAATGAAGCCTGTAAGAAGTTGCAAGTTACCTATCAATCACTTCACACCGATCACGGAGGGAGGAAATTTATGCTGACGTGGGTCAGCGGTATATGGTAGCTCTGAAGAATGATAATTTGAAGTATTGAATAGGCGGAAAAATTGAAAAATTCTCATTCTTCATGATTACTGTCAATACGGAACCTAAAATGAATATTATATCTAATATGGTAGCTCTTCAAACTGAACTAGAGCCCAGCTGCTAGTTTGAATCCAGCCACAGGCATCGATGTGTATTATGTAGTCTTTTATTGTAAGCCCATTCAATTTCTATGATTCAATATTGGCCTATACATTCCATTCCTCATTATATCAAGACACAATACAAGTAAATGTAAATAATAATTCTGAATGAGACATCATTGTTGCTTTTACATTTGTTAAAAAAAGAATTTAATTGTCCGCCTTTTCAATACTACAACTTTGTGACAAATTACAGGTACATGTTTCAGAGGTTAATGGCCTCCTCCTTCAGTCTGTCCTTTCTTAATACATGAACACCAATTTTCATGGAGCAATACATACTTTGAAAACAATACCGAAAAATTACTTATGATATAATACTGTACATGCTTGTGGGAACAAATAAATTTGGCTAATAAACACTTATTTTGCATGTGACAACTGTCACATTCGAATTAGGAGATGATTGAGTCTCTGGTACACATTGTTCTTTTATGAGTTACACTCCTGGTGTTACTGTGGTGGTTGCAGTAAAATATGGATACATTAAAAACAACACTGAAAAACACACAAAACACATTAAAAACTGTTGTGTCCTTATTCATGTTCAATGTATCCAATTGGGCTTGAAGGGCACTCTGTGATAAACATTGGCTGAACTTGCTGTAAATCACGGACAAATAAGTCCGATTTCAATGGGACCGAGTGTGGTGCTAATTTCATAATCCTTGCGAACGATATACGGTCCCCTATGTGCGAATAAGACTGGAAAATTGTTGCTGGCCAAGATTGAACTGTATGGAAGAGATAAATGAATAAAGTGAAAAATCGTAAGTGAGGTTGAAAGAGAACACAAATCAAAAACTGGACAAATTTTTAGGACTATACAGGGTGTATCTTAATTATACCGACAAAAAAATCAGGGACGCTCTGCGTGTTATGTAAAAGACGATGCCGCAATCGGATTGGCGGAGAAAATTTTTCCCTCCGAGAAAATGAGGTTACTTTGTTACTTCCGGGCGCGCGATGATTCAAATCTACGAACTCGGCGTATTTGCTGAGCCAGGCAGCAAGCAGGTGGCCACTGCTGTGCTTCAGGCAAGGGAAGGGAGTATGATAGAAGGAGACAGAGATATGCTGGCGGGCATGCGGCAAGCCGAGGCGATCGAGGAAACTTGCGCATGCCCGCCAGCATATCTCTGTCACCTTCTATCACACTCCCTTCCCTTGCTTGAAGCACAGTGGTGGCCAGCGGCTTGCTCTCTAGCTCAGCAAATACGGCGAGTTCATAGATTTGAATCGCGCGCCCAGAAGTAACAAAGTAACCTCATTTTTTCGGAGGGAAACATTTTCTCCGCCAATCCGATTGCGGCATCGTCTTTTACATAACACGCAGAGCATCCCTGATTTTTTGTCGGTATAATTAAGATACACCCTGTATATTGGCAGTTATGGGCGTATATAGGTTGAACTTACATACCGAATTGGAATAACAGGCGCGTCTAAGCTTCTGGTTATTGGATAAATTCACGTTTGGAGAATTTAAGTGGTCTACGAAAAAGAAGAGAAGACATTAAGAGAATATTGGCATTTGTAAGTTTTGAGTACTGTGCCCGTTTAGACCGAAGTCCGGACGACCACATATGCATTTCACCAAAAATCAGTCAGCACGAGAATCTAAACAACCCAGGGCGCCATAAGGGTTAAAGTGACTACAACACAATAAAAAAAATTGCTTTACTGATTTTCGGCTCGATGCAACAATAAGGATAGAAGGAGATTTTCTGAACCCACTTCGTAAAATTATCTCATTTTATTAAAATGTTTAAAAAATTGACTGAACTAATGCCAGAATAGCATTATTGATGCATGACAGATGTACAGATTTATGTACACAAATTTACAGATTTACCAACACATGAACACTAAATATTTGAAATGAAAGCCAGATTGTTAGTCCTGTCGACTTCGTTCAAATGTACTATTTACAGTCGTAGGTTTTTCAGTGCAAATTAAATTGTCCATCCTGATTCCTAACTTTTAAGTATTCACTCGTTGAAATTAAATGGTTTCACTCGATGTAGAAAAAAAATCACTTTGTTGTTGTTTTTCAAATAGTTGCAGAAAATAACCAACACTTTTCCAGGAATCAATATCTTAAAATTTAATAATAGGTATAACACAACATCAATTTATATGGACATCTGAGCATGGATTCGAAGAACTTCGATAAACAGAAAAATTTATTGTACCATCTGTTCTCGATCCAAACCAATTATTCTGAGTTCTTGACTCGATGGTCAAAAATTATTATTAACAAAACATCAAATCTTTAAATATTAATTTAACCATTCAAACATTCAAATATCATTTGAAAATATTATTTAGAAAATTGTTTACAAAAATAGCAATTGTTGCTATTATCAAAAATTGCAATTCTTTGACAGAATGTCAAAATGTTAATCAATTAATTATTTTACATAATATTTATATTTTTACTAGGATCACAAATATCCTCTAAAACTGTAGTGGCTGTTCATGAAATAACAGTATTAATTTATTTATAGCATCTGCCCATACTATTTAAATGTGTCAAAATTCACATAATCAATATTAGCATTAGACAACGGTCAAGTCTTTTCATAATGAAAGGTAAATGTTAATAACAAAATCCGGGTCAACAAGTACTAGGAAATATTTATAGAAAATGTGGATAAACTGTGAATTAATCATAATTGCTCCATAAAATAACTCTTGGTTATAAATTCGATGAAAGTGTGGCTTGTAACAATATTTCAACTCCCAATATATTTTAAAGTCATCCAACCCACAATATGGTTGATGCTCCATTTTTACAACCTCATTCCTGCGACTTAATTGCACAATCAGTATGGCACATGTAACTATTTCCACACACAATAATTTCATCCCAAATTATATATAATAATCAAGCCTTTGCTTGTTACTCAAACTGGAAGATTTATAAGTTAGTAAGCTCCTCAATGAGTTTACTGTAATTTTACCATCAGTTTAAACATTAATAATTTCACGTGTGTATTTCTGGTCAAACGTTCTATCAAAAGACGTTGCTCATAATGATTTATATCTATACAAACTCTAGTAAAACCCTGTTTTATACATTCTATTTGCTTCCCGTATCATTATATTCCGTGTCTTCCAAAAGATTTAACTGCATAATGCAAGTGTAAAATGTTTCCATTGAATTAATCTGTTAGTTGAATGTGGGCGTGCGTTAACCACTAGCCTTCGGAAAAACAAGTATCCGATCTAGTAAACTGTTTAAATATCCAATTTATAAATCACACTACATGATATGATTATTAGAAAATATAAATCATAATTATTATTATCTCAAAAAAATGGAAAATAATAATTATTATTAAATCATTATTATTATTATTATTATTAATTCCACAACTGAATTTAATGTAGCTAAATTATTCGAGAAATATCATACTCTACTTCTTAAATATGGATAAATATCCATTCCTGAACTTAAATTTATCATTAAATTTACAGTTACGACAGCTGATGACCGCGATTAGAAAAAATTATCAAAATCAAATAAATGCTCATTATGCTCGTCCATTGATTCAAATCATTGAATCCTCATGTCTGAGTGTAAAAACTGCACAGAACAAGGCTTCCCATGCCTCGCATAAATATTTGCAACAGCAAAATATTGAAGAAAAATATGTGTTGGCAAGACTGTAGAAAAATGAGAAATGCCAGCTAACTACGAATAAAAATAATGCAAATTGTAGCTTACATTCTTGTAGATCTTGATGTTGAAGATAATCTTGTCAAAACCAGATCATTCCAGTCTTTTGTCTCCATTTGGACAACGTACTTAAATTCTTGTATCGGCCTCCATTGTATACCCGCAAGATGTCTAACCAGACATAGCGGTAATCATATTCGTTGCCTGATATTCTTGATCAAAATTGTTCATATTAGCTGCTTCAACAGCTGAAGTAATTTTCCTGACAGGGGCAAGATCGAGTTGACGCATGATGCAAAATACCAGATGTAACATGACCCAACTGTGATGCATTCAGTACCATCAATACTCGGACAATCTTATTCAGCACCGGTACAAGTTCTGATGTTCAAGTCCCTGGGCAGAGCTTCTCACTCTCCAGACCATGCTAGGCACAGCTGGTTTCCCTATGTCGGCTAAATGAACTGAACCGTGCAAGAATGGTATTTGAAAAGTACTAACTTATTATCTTGGTTGATCAAATAGTTACCAAGACAAAAGCTTGCTTCTGGCCATTGGATATAAAAATAATCCAGTTTAAATATTTGTGGACTGTGAAAAAAAAATATAGACAAAGTCTAACATATGTCCGTGTAGCAGTTATAATTACCAATGTTCTGCCACAAAAGTCTATTACCTGAGTGATAACTTATGAAGAATCCTAAGTTCACTTGAAATAAATTCAAACACTCTTCGAAGTCCAGTAACCATGTACTGTCGTTGAATCGCACTAAGTCCTAACAACCGTGTGCTAGTTATAAGCGTAACGTAGAATATGGCAACCATGTGCTCGTAGATTATCTTCACGACGTAACAGCGATGTACTTAGCGGCAGAGCGCTTTCGAAGAAGTAACATAGTGTACTTAGCGACAGAGCGCTTGCGAAGAAGTAACATAGCATGGCATGGTCCGTGACCGTTTTATACTCTCCAGGCGGACTCCTGACGTCACTGTGAGATATCAGCTCAAAACTAAAACTTCTCATATCTCGGCTTTCGCTGGTTCGATTTTCTTGAAATATAGCACGTTCTTCTTCCTTTTTCTGTGCCAGTAATCTGGTAACAGTCCCAAGTTTCTAATCAATCGGGAAATATTTTATCAAAATATAGCCTCGACTATGACAAACTTGCTACGTCACTTAACGTTCTGTAGGCTGCATAAAGCTTCGAAATGCTTCTTAGAACATTGGGAGCGCGCTATTCAAAACCTTTGCTCTGGACTTAGCATCTGGGCCTGTGCTCTCAACTCTGGACAACTGGATTTGGGCACAGTACAAAAAGTTGAAAGGAGAAAAATTGATGATGATGATGATGATGATTGTTGTTTTAAGGGGCCTAACATCTAGGTTATCGGCCCCTAATGATCTGGGTGATAGCGAAAATGAGAATGAAATGGAAACCAGAACGAAAATTATGTGAGACGGAAAATACGTAAAAAGAGAAACTCAGATGGAAACAACTCACAATATGGTCTTACAAAAGGGAATTTAGAACGAAAAGATTCACAAAAAGAATAGATTGAAAAGGACCCACAAAACGTAGGCTAGATTCAAAATACGTACAAAATGCAATGTAGCATCAAAATACTTACAAAATGCAACTGAAATTCAAAATAATTACAAAATGCACAAAATGCAATTGAAGTTCAAAATACTTACAAAATGCAATTGAAATTGAAAATCCACAATGCAATTCAGATTGAAATATCCCAGTTCCAACCCAAATTATTCACAAAGTGCAATTGAAATTCAAAATATCTACAAAATGCAATTGAAATTGAAAATGCTTACAAAATGTACGGTAGATTCAAACGACTCATGTGGATTGACAATACTTACAAAATGCAATTCAGATTGAAAATACGTGACAAAATGTAATTTAGATTCAAAATATCCACAAAATGCAGTTGAGAATCAAAATATTTGCAAAATGCCTGCCAAACAAAATGCAATTTAGATTCAAAATTCTTGCGAAATGCGGTTTAGGTTGAAAATACAAAATGCACTTGAAATTCAATAATCTCACTAAAATGTCCTGCTCCTACATTGAAAGACTTACTAAAAAACAATTTAGATTGTCAATCTTTACAAAATGCAATTGAGGTTGAAAACAATCACGAGATGTAATTTTCACGAGATGTAATTTAGATCGAAAAAACTTACAAAATGCAACGTAGATTAAAAATGCCTTAAAAAATCGCTAAAAGGGAATTTAGATACACGGTGAACCAAGTAACAAAAACAGTGCGGGAATCTTAAAGAGAAAAGAAATATAAGGAAAAGAGGAGAGGAGAGAGAGGAGAGGGTCCACCCCAAAGGTAAGGGACAAAAGGGGAAAACGGACCCAGCTCAGGAATCCCTCGGGATCGCCAACTCCCCAACTCACCAGCCGTGAGCCCCTGAGGGTGTAGCATTATTTAGGGTGCACCAGAAGTGTTGGGGCTACATACACCCTGCCTCCTTAAGGGCCTTGAGCACAAGGCAGGAGGTAAAAGGAAAAGAAAAAGAAGGCTGACCCCTCACAGAAGGAGGGTATCAGGAAAGATGAGACAAGGGCCAATTAAGGCGGGAAAGTGAAAGACTCCCTAGGCCTCGGATAACCTAATACCGTCGGGGTCGGAAGAGAAGAAGAGTTGACCAAGGGAGGTTGACAGGAAAGAAGACGGAGAGGAGCCCGGCACAAGTAAGTGGAAGCAATGCCGGACTCAGCTGAGGTCCCGTGGTCGCCAACCCATGCCCCACTAGTTGAGAGCCCCTGGGGGGGATGATTTAAGAGAAAAATGGAATGATGTTCGCTTACCATACGATGTAGGGAATGGTGCAATCGGAACACGACTGAAGATATTACCGGTATGCTGCGGAGGTCAGCGTGTGTAGCAGCTGTTCGGCTGAGACGTAAGAGCAATGTGGGAGAGGGGGGGGGGGGGGGGGGGGGGAAGGCTTTGGAATGTGGTAGGTGGCGGGCAATGTACAGTAGTGGGGAGGGGTATATGGGAAGTCTAGACTGCGCTACTGTGTCAACTTATACAATCATCTGCTGCTTTATTTAGAGAACTGGAAATATGTTAGTGTATTCATTCCGCAAAAGAGAGCTGCACCTAAGGTTGAATTAATTTCAACATATGGAAGCGAATTCTACACCTGTATCAGACGTCATCGTGGCTTTTACATACCTTCTTTCCTTGTTTCATCTTCTGGGGAAACTCCCAAATTGAAGTGATAGAAACCAATTTTCAGTGTTGCCTAGTTCTATTATAGAAAGCTTTCCAGTCGGTCAACACAAATTGTGCCCAATTACATTAGGCGGGAAACAAGTATGACACCGGACATAGCTTCACAAATATAGAAACAGGCCTAAGAATGATACTCGACGAAACAAAAGGCAGGGAACTTGACATAAAAGAAGCCATCAAAATTCATTTAGCTAAACTAAACAACCCAGATAATCTAAATGAACACACATTCTTGGAGAGTCAACCCCTATTCGCACTATTATACTCTTGTGAGCTGCCAGAATGGTATTGACATTCAGCCGGAAATTCTGCATCAGTCAACACCCCCCTGCCTCTTGACCAATCCAGGTTCGCATAGTGGATGTCATAATATTCTGCGTTGCAATATCACAGCCCACGTGCGTCGGAGCATGGTTAGCTTTGTCACTGGCTTGTACAGTGTGATCGCTTGTTTTTCTAACTGTTTGGCAACCTTGTTCCCTGACCACATGGTGAGGCGAGAACTGTCAATCCCATTCTGGCAGCTCACAGAGTATAGGCAACAATCCCGTTAACAAAAAGGTATCAACATACTAACTAACTAACATAGAAAGCACAGCCTAACTATTAATATCAAAGATAAAAATTACACAATAATATCAGCATATAGGCCTAATCCACCTAAAAACCCAATACAACATTTAGACCTAGAATTAAACAAGGAATTTTCATAGGAATTTAGGTAAATTAATTTTATTTTTAGTCAGTGTGTCTCTTGAGGGACATGGGCGAGGAGTTTGAAACTCGGAGGAAACCAATCAGCTTAAAAATGAATACATAAATAAATAAATAAAATTGATAGGTGTTCGACCGTTTTTTAATCCAATTTGGGGGGCGTATAGGGGGGGGGGGGGGGGAGTGCGTCAGGCCTCGGCAGCCGGCACAGTCCATATCCTCGCCGCTAGATGGGGGCTTCATTCATTCCATCCCTGACCCAGTCGGAGATTGGAAGCAGGCTGTGGATTTTCATTTCATAGGGGGGGGTGGGGGTGAAGTTCTGGAGAGGGGGGGGGGGGGGGGGCATCCACTAAGGAGGGATTTTTGGATGTTCACTCTCATGTATGTATGTAATTAGTTTTAGTTGTAAGTATGTAGTTAGTTTGTCTATTAGATATATGTCATTGTTCTATTAGACTGTGGTGTGTGAGTGTGTCTGGTAGCAGTTGCATTGTTTATTAGTTATAGTTCATTGTTTCAGTAGACTGTGATGTGTGAGGGTGCATGTGAGTGTGCCTGGTGACAGACTGTTTTAGTGGTAGTATTTGTTGTTGGTGGAACTTTAGTATTTTTTTCGTTAGTATAATTTTGCTATTTAATTGTTAGTACGGTAGAAGGTTAGTATTTTTGTTAGTAGAATTGCTCTTTACTTATTATGAAAGGGAGTAGCAGCCTTTCAGAATAAATCAATTCTTTACTAGTCTTATAGACGGTTAAGATATTGATAATATAAGCCAAATAATGGCTACACTGCGTCCTGCTGCACGGCTGAAAGCAACGGGAAACTACAGCCGTATGCCATTCCCGAGGATATGCACCTCTCTATGCATAATTACATGTGACGATGGCCTCCTCCCTTGTAAAATTTCAATCCGGAGGTAAACTAGTCCCCCGTTCGGATCTCCGGGTGGGGACTACTCGAGAGGGGGTTAACATCACAGAAGTGACAAAGAGGAAATCTGACATTCTACGGATCGGAGCGTGGAATGTTAGAAGTCTGCTAGGAAGTGGAAGGTTAGAAAACTTAGAAAGGGAAATGGATAGGTTGAGGTTGGATTTGGTTGGGATTAGTGAAATGCGCTGGCAGGAAGAACAGGACTTTTGGCCAGGAGACTAGAGGGTCATTAGCACTAAATCAAACAATGGCCAAGCAGGGGTTGGCCTCATATTGAGTAGGAAACTTGGACAGTGGGTGGAATATTATGAGCAATATAGTGAACGGATTATTGTAGCAAAAATCAATACTAAACCTACCTGCACCACAGTGGTACAAGTCTATATGCCTACCAGTCAAGCTGATGATGAAGATGTTGAAGAGGTCTACGAAGAAATAGACGAAATTCTGAGGTATATCAAGGGTGGTGAAAATGTTATAGTAATGGGAGATTGGAATGCTGTGGTAGGAAAAGGGTGAGAAGGGAAGATAGTATAAGATTTCGGATTAGGTGAAAGGAATGATCGAGGAAGCAGGCTGGTGGAATTCTGCACCGAGCATGAGTTGGTCATAGCTAACACCTTATTCAATAACCACAATAGAAGAATATACACATGGATGAGACCAGGAGATACAGGGCGTTACCAAATCGACTTCATTATGGTCAAGCAGAGGTTTCGAAACCAGATTTTGGATTGTAAAACATATCCTGATGCTGACATAAACTCTGACCACAATCTGGTTGTAATGAAATGCAGATTAAAGTTGAAGAAACTGAAGAAAAGTCAAAAGCCAAAAAGGTGGGCAATAGACAGACTGAAAGAGAACGATGTAAACGAAAGATTCAAGAAGAGTATAAAGGAAGGACTAATGAAAAACCCTAAACAAACTTCAATTGCAGACGAATGGGCACTTTTGAAGAATGAAATAACAAAATCCACAGAAGAAAACATTGGTAGGAAAGAAAGAATAGGTAGAAAACCGTGGATCACTCTGGATATACTAGAATTGATGGATGAAAGGCGGAAACACAAGAATGTAAGAGATGAAAAGGGGAAAGCAGAATATAGACGTCTGAGAAATGAGGTCAACAAGAAGTGCAAGGAAGCGAAAGAAGAATGGTTGAAAGAGAAATGTGCAGGTATAGAAAATTGTCTGAAATTAGGAAAAGTAGACACAGCTTATCGAAGGATTAAGAATACTTTTGGGGAAAAGAAGACTAAGTGCTGTAATATTAAGGACACAAATGGAAAGCCTCTAACAGATAGGGAAGAAAAGATTGAGAGATGGAAACCTTACATAGAGAGTTTGTATAAGGGAAAGGAGATTGAGAATCGTGTAATGGAAAGGGAGGAGGAAATTGATGAGGATGCGAAAGGAGATTTAATATTGAGGTCAGAATTTGATAGAGCTTTGGAAGACTTAAGCAGGAACAAAGCACCAGGCATAGATGATATACCAATTGAGTTGCTACGCTGCATAGGAGATGAAGGTCTGATCAGGTTATTTCACTTGGTGTGTAGGATTTATGAGACAGGTGAGGTACCCCCTGATTTCAAGAAGAATGTAATCATCCCTATACCAAAGAAAGTGGGAGCTGACAGATGTGAAGATTACCGTACAATCAGCTTGATTGCTCATGCTTCAAAGATCCTGTCTAGAATAATTTACAAGAGGATTGAAAGCCAGATAGAAACGGAGTTGGGTGAAGACCAGTTTGGTTTCAGGAGAAATGTAGGAACAAGGGAAGCTGTACTAAGTCTTAGGCTGATTTTGGAAGGTAGAATAAGGAAAGATAAGAGAACGTTCATGGCATTTGTAGACTTAGAAAAAGCTTTTGATAACGTTGATTGGACTAAATTGTTTGACATTTTGAAATCGATTGGAATAAAGTACAGGGATAGGAGGGTGATATACAATCTATACAGAAACCAGACAGCAGTCATTCGAGCTGAAGGACATGAGAGAGAAGCTGGTATTCAGAAAGGTGTAAGGCAAGGCTGCAACTTATCACCCATACTTTTCAATCTTTACATTGAACAAGCAATGAAGGAAATTAGAGAAAAATTTAAAGTGGGAGTGAAGATTCAAGGAGAAATAATTTCAACTCTGAGATTTGCTGATGACATAGTCATCTTCGCCGACAAGCCTGAGGATTTGAATGAGTTTTTGAATGGTATGGATTCCGTCTTGAGGAAAGAATTCATGATGAAAATTAATAAATGTAAAACAAAAATACTGGAATGCAGCCGAAATAAATCAGAAACCTTTATGGAGATCAAATTGGCAGGTGAAAAGCTGAAGGTAGTAGGAGACCTCTGTTACTTAGGAAGCAGAATAACCAGTGATGGACGAAGCAAATTAGGTTGGCTCAGGCAAAGAAAGCATTTCTACAAAAAAGGAATCTGTTGACATCGAATATAGATTTAGGTATTAGGAAGTCATTTTTGAAAGCCTTTGTCTGGAGTGTGGCTCTCTATGGAAGTGAAACTTGGACTATTGGTGCAGCAGAAAAGAGGAGAATTGAAGCATTCGAAATGTGGTGTTACAGGAGAATGATGAAGATCAGATGGGTAGATAGGGTTACAAACAAAGAGGTATTAAGACGAGTGGGAGAGGAGAGATGTTTCTGGCGACTGCTAATGAAGAGAAGAGATAGGTTGGTAGGACACATACTAAGACACCCAGGAATAGCAAGCTTAGTTTTGGAAGGAAGGGTCGAGGACAAGAACTGTAGGGGTAGACCAAGGTTAGAATATGTTAAACAGATTGCCTCGGATGTAGGGTGTGGTAACTATGTAGAGATGAAACAATTAGCTCAGGACAGGGAGACATGGAGAGCTGCATCAAACCAGTCAAAAGACTGAAGACTCAAACAACAACAACCTGTTGCTACTCAATCGGGTAATGACGAGGTAACTCGTCTAGAGCACTTGAGCTGGGGGGGATGAGTATTCGTGTCTCTTACGCTGTTGAGTGTAGTTCTATGATTGCTCCATAGATGTCAGTAGGTTTCAGCTTTGCTGCGCCACAATGCACGCCAATTTCTCAATACACATAAACATTGTCTTCTGTGCAGTAATGGCGAAACGTGCTCGTTTGGATGATGAAAGTATTCTTCATCTCCTTGACTCAGATGATGAATTAGATTATGAATTATCTTTGGATAGTGACGTTATCGACACAAGTGGTGAAAGTGACAGTGAGGTTGCTTCTGAGAATAAGGAGGAGGGAAAAGATACTACTAGCTTGCCTACAAGTGATGCAGCCACTTCGCCCTGGCTTAGCCAAGGTAATCCTCGTGCTCCGTTTACGTTTGTATCGGACAGTAGAATAAATATTGACATAAGTGATGCAAACAAAGGTAGCCCATTGTTCTATTTTAGCCAGTTTATAGATGAGGATCTTATAAATCTAATTTGTGAGCAGACAAATAAGTATGCAGAACAGTTTTTCGAAGCTCATACAGTGCTAAAACAACGGTCGAGAGCTCGGGATTGGACTCAGACTACCACAGGAGAGATCAAATTATTCCTATCTCTTCTCATTTTTCAAGGAATAATAAAGAAGCCTTCTTACGAAATGTACTTTACTCGCAGGGATTCCATCTCAACACCATTCTTCAGCAAAGTGATGAGTGAGAAAAGGTTTTCATTATTGTTGAAATTTTGTCACTTTGCTGACAATAAGACTGATGCCAACATGAGAGGAAAGTTGTTCAAACTTTCGCCTATTTTGAATCCAATTTGCAGGAAGTGCCAAGAATTGTACACACCACAGGGTAACATTTGTGTGGATGAATCGCTAGTGTTGTGGAAAGGAAGGCTGCAGTGGAAGGAATTCATACCATCGAAGAGGAGTCGCTTTGGTTTCGAATTGTTTGTTCTTTGTGAGAGTGGTTCAGGGTACATTTGGAATTTTATTGTATATACTGGGAAGGATACAGACTTTGGGAACTTGTATCCCAATACTCCTATATCAAGTAGAGTAGTCCTCGAACTGTCTCATGATTTACTGAACAAAGGATACACATTGTATCTAGATAACTGGTATTCCAGTGTCCAGTTAGCTGAAACTCTGTGTAGCATGATCACTGATATGGTGGGAACGATGCGTATAAATCGCCGTGGGGTACCTGATGTTCTCAAGAGTTAAAAGTTGAAGAAAGGTGAGCACATTGCCAGATATAAGGATAAGATTATGGTCCTGCGCTGGAAAGATGAGAGGGAAGTTAGTATGATTAGTACAATTCACGACGATACTTTCATAGATGTTGAGAAAAGGAACAAAACTGAACGGAAACCCAAGCTAGCAGTGGACTACAATACGGATAAGGGTGGAGTGGATAAGAGCTACGGGCAAATGGAGGCATATGCTATTGCGCGAGAAAGAGTAAAGAAGTACTAATTCAAACTCTTTATGCATTTCCTAGACATTGTTTGTTTCAACGCTTATCAGCTGTACACGAAAAATGGAGGAATACAAGACAGGTTGCATTTTCTGGTTGAGCTGGGCGAACAGATAGTTGAAGAGAATCTTGGAGAAGCAGCTAATGGAGTGAGAAGCCCACAAGTAGGAAGGCCATCATTGAAACCTGCACCAACACGATTCACAGAGAGGCATTTCCCAGACTTCATTCCGTCCAGTGACCGAATGAAGTGTGTGACAAGGAGGTGCAAAGTGTGTTACGACAAAGGTCTTAGAAAAGAAAGTCGATTTTGGTGCCCAGATTGCAAGGTTGGACTTTGTGTAGTTCCGTGCTTCAAGGCGTACCATTGTAAATAGACTCTATGAAGAAAAACTATTTTGAAGATTATTGTCTTACATTTCTTTTCGTAACATGATGTACAGTACAGTCCTTTACTTTAATTTTGTGCTGCTTTTCAAGCTATATTGTTGTAGAACACAGTCATGTACCTCGTGTAATAGTATTGTATTTATTACAACAGTGACATCGTTTTCTTGGTTGCATCAGACGAAGTCTCATTGTAATGTAGTTCCAAGAAGTCTAATCAAACATTAATTATGGTTTAAATTTTAAAACAAATAAAATCATGAAGGACTAGATAAATTTTCATGCTTGCACTCATAATGGGCGGGACGAGTTCCTTCGTCATTCGCGGAAGTGTAATGGGCGTTACGAGATAACTCGTCACCCACATCTTTATAATGGGCATGACGAATTAACTCGTCTTCAGTCAAAATATATTCCCCACTACGAATGTTACTTTGTCGGTGGAAACTCCCCGGTTAAGAGGTTAAAGACAACAAGTGTTTGTCAAATCAAGTGGTTTACTTCACTTTCTTCTCATTTACTTGTTTTCCACTTTCTTCACTTACTTTATGACTCTCCGATTGGATTTCACATACCGGCTTGTTTCTGCTATTTTCTGTCAGAAATTTAACTTTGCCCTTCTGGCCTTCCTTGTGACATTGCTGCTTCAGGACTTGGCCCTTCAGCGCAATTACTTCTCGTCAGGTTATACTTCTTTGCAGTGCGTGAATAAGGCTTATGTTTTCAGTCTTCACGTCCCCTTCTGTTCTTTCCTTCTGTGTTTAGATTTTCTGCCCTGTTTAGGGGTTTCAATCTTTCACAGTTTCTTTCAAACATCTTGGGCTGAGCCCCCAAGTGTTTGAAAGTAGTTCACTTCTTTTTCTAGCCTCTTGTGCTGGAACCTTCAAGTATCTTGGGCTGAGCCCCAAGTATTGAAGTTGTTTTCTGCTGTTTTTTAGTATCTTGGGCTGAGCCCCCCCAAGTTCTAACCCAATCCTTGACAGAGTTAGCAGGGACTGGATGTTATGCTAAATTCAAACCAGTTAAATTGCTACCTTTTACAAACTGTTGAAGTCATTTACATCATTAATATTATAGTATTTATTTGTTACAAATTGTTTGAATTATTGTTATATATGAGTTTATCCCCTTGTTGAGAATGCAATTATTTATTTTGTAATAAACTTTCAAACTGTCCAAGCAACTTGTTCTCCTTTCACAATTGCTTTGTTAACCCTCGATGCTGAAAATATTTTTCATAAAGTTCAACTTAACCTTAACTAAAACCATCTCTTTGAGTTCTCTCCGATACGGGAGGTCTTAAATCGACCGATCCTTACCAGAGACAATGTGTGGAACAAAGAAAAGGAAGGAAGGAAGCTTGCAGTTTAACATGACCGTTAATCTTGAGATCATGAGCCACGGGACCTCCTTTTTACGTGGAATCCGAACCACAGGACGTGGCATTTCACTTCGAAAATCTCACATGCATTGACCGGGAATCGAACCCGGACCGCCTTGGTGAAAGGCATACAGCTAGACCGCTGAGCCACCACGCCCGTTTGGAACAAAGAAGAAACATGCTATAACATTAGTCACACAGGATCAAGTTAAATGGTACGAATCCATTGACCCTAGTGTGGCACAAATTAAACTAGTCTCAATGTCTTGAGCATTTGCAACAGGCGCTTTTGGGGAGATAGCTCCTTCCCGTGCCAAAGTTTTCCGCTGGTTTCAGGAATTTAAGAGGGGCCAAAAATTTTTGAAAGGTGAGAGAAGCGGGCGTCCAGCAACAGTGGTGACTGAAGAAAACATCACAAACGTGGAGAAAGTGCTTCGCGAAAATAATTGTCTAACATTTGAAGAAATTGAGGTAGCATTGCAGATAGGTTCGCCAGCAGTTTTGAAAATCCTGCATGAATTCCTTTGTGGGAGGAAGGTCTCATCTCGATGGGTGCTCACAATTTGACAGATGAACAAAAACACGCCTGTGTTGAATGGTGTGAGGAATTGCTGACTAGAATCAAAGGAGGGGACTGATGGGTTTCTGACATCATCACAGGTGACAAAACCTGGATTTATCAATTTGATCTGGAGACCAAGCGGCAATCAGCGGTGTGGATCTTTCTTGATGACAAGACACCGACAAAATTGTAGCGCCCCCGAAGAGTTGACAAGAAAATGTTGGCTTCATTCTTCTCAAAGGGTGGTCATGTGGCAACCATTCCTCTGGAGGAACAAAGGACAGTTACCGCTAATTGGTACACCACGGTTTGCCTGCTAGATGGTTTTCACAAACTTCAAGAACGGTGGCACCGCACGGGACTGCGAGGGATCCTTCTCCATCACTGCAACGTGTGTGCACACACGGCCAACATGACAATTCAGTTCCTGGAGTCTACGGCAGTCAAACTACTGACTTATCCACCTTACAGTCCTGATCTTGCTCCGTGTTATATTTTTCTCTTCCCGATGGTAAAAGATCGCATGCGTGGAAAGAGATTTCCAACCCCTAAAGAAGCTGTTATGACCTATGAAGGCGAGCTTGTAGCCATCGAAGAAAACTGTGGCAGGAGTGCTTCCAGAAGTGGTTTCAGCGAATGGAAAAGCATATACAGTGTGGTGGTGAGTACTTTGAGAAAGTGCAACAATCAGAATGATTTAAAAAAAAACTTTTGGTGTATCACAAAACTTCTGTGATGACCCTCGTAAATGGCGCAAATCCGCTTCCCGTGTAGTGGCATCATTTGCGGCAATGTGTGGAACAAAGAAGAAACCTGCTATAACGGTAATCACACAGGATCAAGTTGAATGAAAATCCACTTCCCGTAGTGTGGCGGCATTAGTAGCAGTGAATTGAACAAAGAAGCAAAATGCTATAGCAGTAATCACACAGTATCAAGTTAAATGGCGCAAATCCTCTTCCCGTAGTGTGCACCATTTGCAGCAATGTGTGGAACAGAGAAAAAACATGCTACAACGGTAATCGCACAGGATCAAGTTAAATGGTGAAAATTTGCTTCCCGTAGGGTGGTATCATTTGCAGCAATGTGTGGAACAAAGAAGAAACATGCTGTAACGGCAGGGTGGCTGCTCTCACCTAGACCAGCACACTACCTTTGATAGAAATATTACAGACACCGTATCAATTGTAAACTGGCTTTAACTTCACGTCAGTAGAGGTAAGAGCCCTTCTCCGCAGCTCTGGCGTGTTGTCATTTGGCTCAACTTTTATGGAATAAGGTATAGTTGTGGTGTAACATGATTTACTGAACCGATGGCGCAAAATCTGAATCGAGTTTACTTATGCCCCAGGCATCCTTCCTGTACCGTCGACTTGTGTATGTAAATGATTTGCAGACTGTCAAAGCATTTTTTTAATAACAAGCAATGAGCGAAGAGACATACAGGTAAATGGAATTTCTTTGTCTATAATGACTAATGAGTAATAAAACAAATACCGTATTTACTCGCCTATAACACCCCCTTTTTTTTTTCTCGAATTTTCGGCCTCAAAAATAGGTCAAAATTTCCCTTGATATAAGTTAGGATGGCATGGTATAAAGGCACACAAAGGAGCACCTAGCGTCCTTAAATCAACACAAATAGTTATTTTAACCTGAACTTAATTTACGATAAAAGAGATAATAGCCCATTTAAATCGCCACTCTTGCATCATCACAGCTGACTGGCCACAGGACTAAGGCAGCGCTGCAACCGCACAGCACTGCGTGCGTCGAGTTCAAGGTTACACAGTGTTGCAATGTTACGCAGCAACTACCTGAAATACGGAAGATTTATTTCTAATACCGACCTAATTTTCGTACTTTTCCTTTTTTCACACCGCGGAACGACTTGGAATTTTTCTTAGTTGCCAATAATTTGTCCTTCTGGTTGCGCCAATAACAAATCATACACGGCTGTACTTCGTATTTATCACTCGCCACTTTCACTCCATTTTCTGCAGCAATTCTAGCACTTTCAACTTGAAGGATGCCGTAAAACTTGTTCTCTTGCTCATTTTCAGTCCTGCTTGTGTACTGCACGCTTCTTAATTATACACTACACACGGCCGTGCGGGATGCATGACACGGAACTCGTAAGCTGGGGGGTAGGGGGAGTGAGTAGCCTATGTCGAGGTCAACAATGCACAGGTGGTGCAGGCTAAAGCGCAGGTTTTACCGTTAACTGGAATGTTGTAGGCCTATTTGCTATTTTTTTTCTGATTATTTCTCCGTCCCAATTCCTTTTTTTTTTTACAATTATTCCCCCCCAATAATAATAGAAAATAGAAAGGGGGCGGTTATAGGTGAGTAAATACGGTGCTGCAACGACAATGGTTTACGTAACCTGTAATTCACTCGTCAACAATTAACACTTCCCTTAGTGTGGTACCATTTTCAGCAATGTGTGGAACAAAGAAGAAACATGCTATAAAGGTAATCACACAGGATCAAGTTAAATGGTGCAAATCCGCTTCCCGTAGTGTGGACCATTTGCAGCAATGTGTGGAATAAAGAAGAACATGCTTTAAAAGTAATCACACAGAATCAAGTTAAATGGTGCAAATCTATTTCCCGTAGTGTGGACCATTTGCAGCAATGTGTGGAACAAAGAAGAAACATGCTATAACGGTAATCACACAGGATCAAGTTAAATGGTGGATATTCGCTTCCCGTAGTGTGGCACCATTTGCAGCAATGTGTGAAATTTAGAAGAAATATGCTATACTGGTAAACAAACAAACCCGCGGCGTCGCGTGCGTTTAAAAAGCCTTTCAGCCCATAGGGCCTTTAGAGCTGTTTAGTTAACAATGAATTTAAGATTTAACAGCAATTGTTTGGGGGGTTGGGTGATTACCATTTGTGTAGATTATTGGTCAGGGTGTGACCTTATGCCCAGAGCACGGAAAGAGAAGAATCAGATAGAGCCAAAGGGGCGCAGTTGTAGGAGAAGAAAAGAAATAAGAGAGAAAGTAAGGCCAAGAGAGGCTTGTATAAATTAAAATTTTAAGAAAATGAATAAGAGGCCATTAGAGGCAATATATTGGTTTATTCTATGATGATTCTGGGGCATTTGTGTTTTGCCCCAGTAGCTTGGTAATCACCCAAGGTGTTGATGAGATGGTTTGGGTTTAGAGTAGCCTTCCTGTAGAGTTTAGTTGCCTGTTTTCTAATACGGGCCTGAATAGTTTCAAGATTATACTCCTCATGGAGTTGGACATTACCGGTACGCTCGTACCAGTGAGCTCCTGAGAGCGAGCGCAGTGCTTTGTTTTGCACAACTTGCAATTTCTTAATGGTAGATGGGGCAGCATAGCCCCAAACGGAACTGGCATATTCCATGACTGGGCGTACGATTGTACGATACGCAAGGAGTTTGTTTCTGATATGCAGGCCGCTGTTGGTCCTTAATATAGGCCAAAGCTGCACTAGAGTCACTTTCTCTTGATTTGCGCGTTGAGTAACTTCCTCAGCGAATGTCAATTTGCGATCTAGCGAGATTCCCAGGTATTTAGTTTTTGTCTGCCATCTGATCACTTCGCCAAAGAAGTGGAGATCGTTAGTGGCTGTGTTTTCGACTCTTTTAGTGAAAAGAGTGGCAGAGCATTTATTAAACGTTAATTTTGATGCGCCATTTTCTCAGCCAAAGTTCTGGTTCATTAAGGGCGCTTTGGAGATTGCGATCAATAACATGTGCATTCCAGGAAGTAGTGGAAATTGCAGTGTCATCTGCATGCAAGTGGAGTTTGACGTTATCGGTAGAGGGGATGTCAGAGACATAGTAGTTGAATAGGGATGGGGAGATAACGCTGCCCTGCGGTACACCGGCTTTAATTTCCCTCTGAGAGGATTGGGCATTTTCCAATTGAACATAAAATTGTTGCTTCCTAAGGTAGGAATTGATGATACTGAGCAAGAAATGTGGGATTCCTTTGTGCTTGAGTTAGTATAGCAAACCACTGTGCCATACTTTGTCAAAAGTACGACTGATATCAAGAAAACAAACTCCTGTCATCCTGTTTTCGTTGGAACGCGCGTGTAATGATCTCAGTTAGTCTGAGAGGTTGGTGGACCGTGGAGTGGCCTTTGCGAAAGCCGAACTGCTCGTCATTTATTAATCCATTAGTGAATTGGGAAAGCCTGGAAAGGAGTATAGTCTCGAATAACTTCGAGATGGTGGAGAGTAGACTAATGGGCCTGTAATTTTGTGGGAAAGTGCCATCGGTATTAGGTTTTCCTATCATTATCACCTTGGCAATTTTCCAGGCTGTGGGGAAGTGACCGGGGGGCGTGGCGGCTCAGCAGTTTAGCTGTATGCCTCTCACCAAGGCGGCCCGGGTTCGATTCCCGGTCAATGCATGTGAGATCTTCGATGTGAAATGCCATGTCCTGTGGTTCGGATTCCACGTAAAAAAGGAGGTCCCGTGGCTCATGATCTCAAGATTAACGGTCACGTTAAACTACAAGCTTCCTTCCTTTCCTTGTGGGGAAGTGACCAAATCTGAAGATTGCATTAAAAAGCTTTGTTAGAGCTGTGAGGACGTTTTTAGTAATATATTTGAGGAAATTAGCTGAAATATCGTCAGGACCAGGCGCTTTACGATTTTTCAGTTTTTTGATAAGACCGAGCAGTTCTCTGGGTGTGACAAACCTGAAGTCTGGCGGTAATTCCCCCTGAAAACCCTCGCAAAGATCTCTATAGACTTCTGCAATGAAGTCATCATCGCTAGGTTCACGATTGGGTTCGCAGTCTTTCTCGAAAGTATCAGCCAGAGCTTCAGCTTATCAGAATTAGTGTAGACCATTCCACGTAGACTGTGTAGAGGAGGTATGCCAGCTCGTTTTCTATTGAGTTTCCTAGCCATGCCATACATTGAGGTAGTGTCATCATTAGGGCTCGGATTTTTAGGTAAATAAATATTTTTTTATGTAAATACATATTTTAAGCATTTTTTCTATAAATACATAAATTCCTGCTTTTCACTTATTAGCACATAAAATATTTACATTTTTAAAATCAGTATGCTAGATCTTTCAGTGTATTGCATTATTGTTCTGTGTTACTTCAACGTGTTATTCTTAACTTCTCGCCCCGTGCCACTCACTGTGGAAGCCAGGGATTTCTTTGTCCATAGCCATATTGCACCACATACCAGACCTACCTAGAACCAGTGTCACTCACATGCAGTTCATTTCTGGCACTGAGGCAGTTCTGCGATGCCTAAAGTAAAAGCAACTACAAGTTATCGTCTGCAGCAATATGTTGCAGAATTTACAAATAATGTTACTTCTGATGGGCGCTTTCTGTTCTGCTAACCATGTGGGAAAGCAATAAAGGCTGAACAGCGATCTAAAGTTACACAACACCTCAACGGCAAGAAACATATTGCCGCAGTTTCGTGCCTTCAGAAGAATTGTTTCACGATAATCGTCGGTCATTTGTGATGGACAACCTGAAGATGTGTCTCGTTGTGTATTGTAATGCTTCAGCAGTCAGTGAAACATAGAATAAATTGCATTCGTGAGTACTGCATGTTGTTTATATTCACATTAATAAACTAAATTATAATTAAATATTTTTACTTTTTTGTCACATATTTCAGGTATTTTTAATACATAAAAAATAAATATTTTCCCGATTTTTAGCACCTAAAAATCCGAGTCCTAGTCATCATTAAGCTGATTGATTTTATTAATCCATGCCTTGTTTCTAATATCCAGCAAGGACGAGTGAATTTGCCTTTTAAGGCGATACCATTCGTATTTCGTGCGGAGATCACAAGTGACTTGCCACCTATGCCTGATCATATTTTTCCTCTTGATGAGGGATTGAAGGGAGGTTTACTGCGTCTGTGTGTGGGGCCAGTTGCGGCTATGTTGGCTGCGTGTAGGATGGATGAGGTTATTTTCTCTACAAGGGAGTCTATGTCACCCTTGCAGCGAATGCTAGGGTTACCAGCAACGGTGGTTTGTAATGTATTTTTGTAAAGGTCCCAATTGATTTTTCGGGCATGAAGAGGGATGGTGGGATGAGAAGGAGTGTATTGTGAGTTAAATGAGAGGGTTATGGGGTCGTGGTCTGAGTTGAGTGCTGAAAGGTTGTTGACTGTGATGGGAATATCCAAGTTTTTGCTGATGGCAATATCAAGGATATCCGGTAGTTTATTTGCATCGTGAGGAAAATAAGTATAACCAGGTGGCCTGTGGACAAGACAATCGTGATCATCGCAGAATTTTGCCAGCTGCCTGCCCCTGGGCTTGGTAAGCCGGCTGCCCCAGAGCCGATTCTTCGCATTGAAATCACCTGCAAGGATGACAGGAGTGTCATCCGCAGGCAGTACCAATGCAAGATCATCGGGGACAAACGGGATCCCTGGAGGCCAGTAGCAGGAGACAAGCCTATAAGTACCTGAGCTAAGTTCGATATGTACGACAGTAGCTTCGAGAAATTGCAAGTTGGCGGGAGTAGTGATTCTAGAGTGATTGAGCCCAGCTTTCACTAATATGGCGGTGCCACCGCTTGGACGATTTCCAGATCTGTCATTCCTGTACATTCTGTACCCGTGGAAGTACAGTTTGGTATCGGGTTTGACGTCAGTTTCGCCGATTAGCACCACTTCATACTTCTTCTCCTGAAGTAGTTCTTCAAGTTCTCCTTCTTGGGGTTTGAGATGCTCAGCATTCCAAACCATAATGTTGAAGCCAGGGGGATTAAGGTCCATTGCTGAAGAAGGATGAAACGGCTTCAAGGATGATTTGCATCTTGGTAGGTGTGTCGGGAGCAGATTTGATTCGGAGTAGGGTAGATTTGATTATAGAGATGATATCACGGAGTGAGGGATCGGTCAGCATTTTGAATATTTCGAAGAAGTCGCTAGTAGTAGAGGTAGAGCTTGGTTGTGGTTGCTCTCCTGCAAGGGAGGGGAAGTGGGTTTGGTTAAGAGGAGGGGGGATGGAATGGGAGGTTGGGGAGGTTCGGTGGGAGCCCCCTGGTTCATGGCGTTGGCGAAGGATACGTTGGATCGTGGGTGGTTTCTTGGGGTGACTGGACCTGAAGGTGCTCTTCTGGCTGCCGGCAGACGATTATTGTTGAAGTTAATAAGGTTGCGATATGTTTCGCAGCCTCTGTAGTTGGCGGTGTGTTCCTTGCCACAATTTGCACATGTGGGTTTGGTGTCTTGTTAGTGTCTCTTTGGGCATTCTGCGGCTGTATGGTTCTGTGCGCAGATGACGCACTTTCTGGCGCAGTGGCAACCATTAGAGGCATGTCCGTAGGCTTGGCACTGGTAACACTGAATGGGGCCTGAGGGACCACGGTACTTAGTAACCACCACTGAGTTGTGTAGTAGCTCAGTGAGGTTGTAGATATTGGCTTCAGTGGTCTCAGTGGAGTGACAGATTAGGAACAAGGGGAGTTTCTTGCTCCTATCTGTGGTAGAGGTGAGTTGTGCAACTCGTTCGATGTTGTATCCACGCAAAGTGAGGGCTTGATGGATGTGGTCGGTAGACGTAGTTGGATGTAGTCCTTTGATGACTACTTTGCGAAGTATCTTTGGTTGAGAAGGGCGGGTATGGAATTGCCCATTAGCCCTAATGAGGAGGGAGGTGAGGAGACGGTGTTCGTCTGGGGTAGAGACCGTTACCCTGACAGTCGCTGAGATTTTTGATTTTGAAATTTATTTTATTATCTACAAGAAGGCCGTAGAGTTCATTGAAATTAGTGACATTTTTAATGTACACTGGGTGTACATTAATTTTGGGTTTGTTTGGAGGGGCGGATCCTGTGGCTGGTGTGCCAGAGGGGCCCGGTTGGTCAGAAGATGGAGGGGCGGATCCAACGGCTGGTGTGCCGGAGGGGCCCGGTTGGTCAGAGTTCAAAGGTTCATTTCCTGAAAATTGTGCTTCAGGAAGTTCGGCAAGCGGAGCAAGCGTGCTAAAGCTTGAAAATGTGACGCATCTTGTACTGCCCCTCGCTCTGAGCACTATACAGTCAGCAATGCTGTGATCATCCTACAGTCAGCTCTCAGCTGTAACTGTTTAAAAAGAAAATTAATTGTTTTGTAAAATAGTCTTTGGGACTACCTTGCGCGCCCTCTCGATAACCTCTGTCTCGCCGTCACTGGCAGTACTTGTAACTACTGTAGTTTTACATCTCAGCCCTAGATGGGTGAAGTGTGACCTTCACCGCCCGGAGTAGAATGCACTGTTTTATTAATTCATTCATTAATTTTGTACACTTGAATTAATCGTACAGCATGTGGGCTGTAACATGTAGGCCTACAATGACTACGATGCGACTAACATAACCTAATCAATTTGTAAGCGACTTGAAGTGTTCGAAACTTGTAATTACTGTCTAATTAGGTCTACTCACTCTGCCAATCTGACAACTGCCATGTTTTAAGTATTTTTTTAGTAAGATCTCTTGATCCAAAACCTTGACTTAATGAAGCTAGTTATTTTTATTGGATGATGTGTGTAGGCCTAATATGTGGTTCAATTTTGTTTTTTGTGTGGGGGTGAGGTATATCTCCCACCTACACCCACTCCCCAAATATCAAGCTGGAGAAATTTTGGGTATTAGTGACCCATGTGTACTCACATGTGGATTAGTTACATTAATCACAGGCTTAAAATTTTAGTTATTTATTGAAAGGTGAGGGAGGCAGTCCTATGGGTTGGATCAATCATAGATGTCCATTACATTAATAAATAGCTTCTGTGTTTTACTAAAATAAAGGTGGCGCTAAATGAACATAGAACGAGCGATAACATTATAATAGATGAATTAGCCAAAATACCTTATGAAACTATGAGAAATAAATCAGGGAGCGATGTTTTAATAGATGTTTCCTCCTCTGCCGTCTGTGACCCACCCAGCCATCCCAAATAGGATCATAGCATATAGGCTATAGGCTAGCAAAAATTACAGCTGTGGGTGCCATTGTTCAAATCAATCATCTTCAAAACAGTACCATAACAGTACTGCCAAACAAAGAAGTGCCCAGTTTAGTCTCTAGTGCGCAGCACTCGGTTCACTGCTCTTAATTAGGCTAGTGTGTGCAATATTTTCACTTCTCTGTAATGATTTTTTTTTCCCACGGCTGAAATGAGTTATTTTTGTTATATGCTCTGTAATTATTATGCAGTATATCGCTCCGCTGTAATAAATATGTATAATTTTTTCGTACAACATTGGTTTTGATAATGGTTACAGCCTAACACATCCCGATGAACTTCTTTTTTCGATCAACAGTGATTTTGTATCCCAGTTCTTTTTATCAACAGTGATTTTGTATCTCACATGTTGGCAGCAATGTGTGCGCCTTGGTGCGTGCCGCTAGAGTGAGCAATGATGACAGTTGAACGAGATGCAAGCGCTGTCGAAACATGGCAGCCGTTTTTAAAATATCAATAAATAGAAAAACATATTTACGTACTTTAGCACATCATGAGGTTCGGTAGTGACCAGGGTTCCTAATTTCAATATGTAATATCGCCCAGAAGATGAAACAAGGACACAAGGTATGTAAAAGTTACAATCATGTCTGCTGCAAGTGTATAATCCGCATTCCACTTACATTCAGAATTAAGGTAGCACTGAATGAAAGTAGAATGAGCGATAACATTCTCTATAAGGGGCCGATTATATTCTTGGTAATTAGTGTCGATGATTTTCTGTAACAGCGAGATGGATACAAGACAAATATAATTGGTTTATTGTATGCCAAAGTAATGGTTCATATAGGCTAGCTACTATATTTATTCCCACATGTTACTTTACCTAGGTATTAATTCTGAATGAAAGTAGAACGCAGCTTATACACTCGCATCAGACATGAATGTGACTTTTACATACCTTGTCTCCTTGTTTCATCTTCTGGGCGATATTACGTAGGCCTATTGAAATTAGGAATCCTGGTCACTACTACACATCATATATGTGCTAAAGTACGGGGCGCCAGGAAATGTTCTCCGCAGATGCGAGAGGTTGCATCATCAGTTTAGTTCGCAGCATGGTGTCCCTGATAGGGCGAAGGCCACATGTGTGGGCTGTGAGCTGTCGAAATCGTCAGTGCGTATAGTTAGATTATTGGAAGAGTGCAACAGTATGTTGTGAATGGCTGGGTGAGTATAAAGTTTACTGTTCGTTATGATACAAGCGAGGAGCCTCCGTGGCTTAGGCGGCAGCACGCCGGCCTCTCACCGCTGGGTCCGTGGTTCAAATCCCCGTCACTCCATGTGAGATCTGTGCTGGACAAAACGGAGGCAGACAGGTTTTTCTCCGGGTACTCCGGTTTTCCCTGTCAAGAATTTCATTCCAGCAACACTCTCCACTATCATTTCATTTCATCTGTCATTCATTTAATCATTGCCCCAGAGGAGTGTGTCAGGCCTCGGCAGCCGGCACAGTTCATATCCTCGCCGCTAGATGGGGGGCTTCATTCATTCCATTCCTGACCCGGTCGGAGACTGGAAACAGGCTGTGGATTTTCATTTCATTTCATGATACAAGCGACAGCCGTGCTGCCAACGTAACTGGTGACGTAATCTCTCGCAGCAGCTTGTAGGCACTGCGGACAACGTTCCCTGGCGCCCAGTATGTAAATATGTGTTTCTATATTTTGCTCTTTTAAAAACGGCTGCCATGTTCCGACAGCGCTTGCATCTCATTCAACTGTCAACAAGGTCCACTCTAGCGGCACACACTGAGGCGCACAAATTGTTGCCAACGTGCGGGATACAAAATCACTGTTGATAAAAAAAAGTGGCATACAAAATCACTGTTGATAAAATAATCATTGATCTGGACGCGTTAGGCTGTAACCATTGTCAAAAACCATTGGAATGGACGAAACGAAGGTTAGAATGGTCAGGTGTTGGCGAGGTTGGTAGTACTGTTTTGATGATAGTTGATGTGAACAATGGCAGCCACAGCTGTAATTTTGCCTATATAAGTCGTGATTCTTTTTGGGATGGTTGGGTGGGTCACAGAGAGCGGAGGAGGAAACATCTATTTAAACTTCATTCCCTGATTTATTTCTCGTCGTTTCATAAGGTATTTTGGCTAATTTATGTACTATAGAGAATGTTATAGGTGTATTATCCAGAGTTGGGATCTGACAGTTCGGCGGAGAACTGTTGAACTAAAGGCAGCGGTGCCACGAATGCTGCTGGTCACCACGCGCATACTTCCATCCTCCCGCTCTTTTCCTCATGCTCATAATATCATTAGCACCGTTATTACATTTTTATGCAGATGGTTTTCAAAAATCTGTCTTCTAAAGGGTGACTTAATAGTCTACACAATGAGCCTATATTTTGTAATACAATTGTGTGTTACTTGTGACTTGAAACTTATTCTACGGGAAATATAAATAACTAAAAATCACGGAAACAATTTACAATGCTTCACCGCGATTTACGCAAGCGAATGCGAGCACGAGCTGTGCATACCCCCGTACACTTGAATCAAACAAAATCACAATATCTACAAAATACAAAGCGCTCGGCTTGTCCCATACTTAATGTGTCAGTAAACAAGAACTAAGAATCTACATTACCAAACAAGCAAACAAATATCTACAAAAATACGTCCCATAAATCCATAGCTGATTTAATAAATAAATAAATAAATTCATTTGTACTCATTCCTATAGAACAGCGTCAGGAAAACATCTCCAGCCATCACTCCTCTAAAATGCTTAGCTCGCCATCGACATCTTCTGGCAAATGTCCTGCTGGTTCCAAGATCCGCCCTCGCTCCTAGACGTCATCTCGTGCTGAATTAAAATAATGTTTGTCAGATACACACACGATATATTTCCTATTAAATTCACCGATCAAGTACTAAATTCCTTGACTGTCTATTGGTGAATTATTTCGATGAACTCGCCCTATCTGGTAGTACTGGGACTACAAATAAATTACTGAAGTTACACTTATAACTTGACGAAAATGTTCCATGTTCACACACATGAAAATATGCAGAGTATCCACGACACTTAAATTAGAAGTTATGCCTCGTGTCCTCAGACACCTGAATAAAAGGCCTTACGTCCTCAAACGCTCAAATAAAAGTCATCTCTCGAAGCTTCCTGGACCATTTATAAATGAAACCGGCTAGAATAGGCATGGAAGGGGATTTATTGGAAAATATTCTATAATAATTATCAGACTAGCATGCGATCGGTATCATTGAGTTCGTAGCAATGTGGAGGTTACGATTATGCTGTAGCTGGCTCGAATCCATAGTGGAATTAATCCGTAGATAACTCCCGCGTTAATTCACCAGGATGCGTTATAACGCCGAGTTTCCGCTTAAACAGGGCGTCTTGATATTATTGGTTCAGACTCTTGTAGATCTTCGCGAGCTCTTACTTGTATTCCTGCCACAGGGAGTGGTTAACATGAAGATTGACCAATCACATCGTAGCATTCAATTTTCTTCTTGGCACCAACTCTCATAGTAACAAGCCATATTGTGCGTACCCAGGACTCTCTTCGCGCTAAAAGTTGCACCTGTCCTATGCGTCATGATTTCAATGCTACTTTCAAAAATACCACAGGAGCTTAAACCTTTGTGTTCTCTCTACCACTGATTTCTCAACATTTCCCAACACCGTCTGGCTCTCATATCTGCTGTCTGTAGAAATGTATCAAATGATGATGAATAATTTATTAGAATCCTTTGTACAGCCTGTGGATAAAGGGTTCAGTACCTCATTGTTTATCTGATTTTCTTACTTTCTTATTCCACATCTGTTTAATTTCAACTCTTGGGCCATAAAGGATTAACTGCAAGTTGATAAGAGACCCGAGTTAGTGCATCCTTACTGCCTGTTAACAGTCAGTTGGTCACTAACCTGTGCAGCCTGTGTTCATGTGTTCAACTTAGTTTCTTTACCTGCCACTGTACCAACACAGTTCATTGTCTTATCAATCCTTACTTTCGCTTGAGAGGTTACGCTGCGCATTGTGTTCGTGGATTACCCGTGCTCATCTCTAGGTCTGGGACATATTCGGTCATCGACCCCCATGTAATTTGAATGTGTGTAATTTGTTTTGTGTGTGTAGTAATGTGACAAAATATTATAAACTAATAACCTGCCTCATCTTTCTATAGGCTACAAGACACTCCTCAAGGAAGTCTCATCATTGGGAAAGGAGAAGATGCTGCTTGATGAAACTGTCACTAGTGGTGCACGTTGTGAAGAAATTGTGGATATTTCTGATGAAGATAGTAGTTGTGAAGATGAAAGTGAAAATATGTAACATGTGCCTGTTTATTTCTGATACAACCCATGCACAAAATAAATCAAATATAAAGAGTATGATCGTCTTCAGTTCACAATTAGAGAACCCTGCCCTTACATAGCACTCCATGGAGTAGCAGTGTGCATTAAATTGGTCGCCACGGCCATGATGGACAGCTGCAGCCAGTCTGGGCATTGAAGGTTTAAATCCCAGTGCCGACTGTGGCAGTCCTGAGTGTGGTATTTCCCTAGGTTTATCCACACTCGGCAAGAAAATGCCAGGATAGTACATTATTTCAAGTCTGGTACACCTCTCCCATCCCTATCCATAATACAACTACACACAACTACAATCATCATCATCTTCATTTCCCCTTTTCAGCTGACACTGGGTGGGGGCAAATATGGTTCCTCTCCACTTTGTTCTCTCGTTCCAACATTCCTCTTCGGACACGGTGTTCCAATCCAGGTTCCGTTTTCTAATGCTATACTTCACTAAGTCCATCCAACGCGTTCTTGGTCTTCCTCGTCCTCTCTATCCTGTCATCCGTCGTTCCAGTGCTCATCTTGGTAGCCTTACTTCATTCTTCCGTTTGACATGTCCAAACCATCTCAATCTGTTTTGCTCCAGTTTGTCATTTAGTTTCTGTACTCTCAGTTCTTTCCATATATCTTCATTTCTCACTCTGTCTCTCCTCATTTTCTGGACCATACTTCTCAGGAATCTCATCTACAGTAAAACCCCGTTATTACACTCTTCAAGGGACCAAGGTTTAAATGCGTAATAAGCCGGACAGCGCTATAGACGGGAAATGATTTCTAAGGTGGGAAAACAATTTGGAAGCAATATTTCAGTAATGTACAGTACTGTATTGTATTATTACTATTATTACAGTACAGTATGTTATTATTCATTACTGTAGGCACATTTTATCTCACTTCCTATTAAAAAAGTCTTTAATTGGTGCTTGTCGACTGTGTGTACTATCGCTGTGAATGATCACATTTTCTATGCGGTTTAAGTACCTGTTCACATCACTTGATACACCCTTACATGGTGTCCACAGGCAGGAAAAGTCAGGAATTTTGTTTTTAGTCAGGAAAAAGTGTGAAAAAATGGCGTGAGTCAGGAAAAAATGGTGAAGAGTATTAGAAAGTCAAGAATTTTATATTACCCATACAGTATTTTGTGTTTTACAGCCATACTTTGATGTTACTACCTAGGTAGTTCAACTTATCTCTGAAGATAAAAAGCAATAACTCGCTGGACATTATGGCAAGTTTCCATTTTTACAGTGCATCATAGTGAAAACCTCTTTTACCTATTTTTTGTACGCTTTTTTGGCGTTGGCGTAGGGATGTGGCGACACCATCACTATAGTTTAGGTTATTAATTACTTCGATTTATGTATTATTGCATTATAATTTACTTTATTTTGTATTTTAAATGAATAAAGAGGCGAGCATTGGGGCAGCTTTGGGGATGGTAAAGGCTGCAAATAAAAAAATAAAATATTTGCTCAATAAATCTTTTTTCCAATGTTACGATGACTTCGCGAGTCAGGAATTTTGTTGAAAAATGGTCAGAAAAAGTCAGTAAAAGTCAGGAAAATTGACATTGAAAATTCTATGGACACCATGCACTAGGAAAATCCTGTATGTAATTTCGAAGCAGATTTATTGCTCCGAGAGCTTCATTTCGTGTGGGGGCATTTCCATCCGCAGATTCAATTTCTGTACTGTTGTCATCTTGGACAGCATGATCTGCAACCATGTCGTCAACGTCGCGGATTTCCTTAGTTACAGGACCATTGTCAATTGACACAAAATCTTCAAAGTTAACATCTCCTAACTTGTCCCGTCCAGTAGCCCAGTCCCCGTCATTATCAGTTGTTGCAGGGACATTTGTTTCACTGGGTGTTACACCGTGTCCCTAAAAAAATAAAGAAGGCAAATTAATCCCCTGGCGAAATGAAAATTTATGCAGAAACTGGAAATCCACAGCCTATTTCAAGTCAACCGACCGGATCAAGAATAGGAAGAGTGAAGCTCGTAACTAGCGCTGAGGAAAGGAATTGTTACGGTTGGTGAGGCCTGTCGCACTCCAGGACAATGATTAACGATAGACAAATGAAATGAAATGATTGTGGAGAGAATCTTACCTTAAAAAATCCTGCTTTGTTAAAGCAATTGACGATGGTCTGCGCTTCGATCCCTTCCCATGCAGCGGAGATGAAATTCATTGCGTCCAATAAGGTGATGCGGTTTTCGGCTCCACTGTCGATGCACTGCAGATATCGTAGTCCAACACGCTTTCGATAAAAATGCTTGAGCACTTTTATCACCCCCTGGTCCATTGGTTGGAGTTAACTGGTTGTCTTGGGAGGCAGGAATGCTAGTTCTACATTTTTCAGGTTCACATTTTTCGGATGAGCTGGACAATTGTCGACAAAAAGTAGGATTTTGCGATTAGCTTTTACCATTTTTTGGTCCATTTCTTTGAGCCAATTAACAAACAAGTCACTAGTCACCCAGGCACGTGCTTGATTTTTATATTCACACGGAGGACATTTTAATGTTTTTAAAACATCGGGGTCTAGCCGACTTCCCCAACATTTATTCGAAGAAGAATCCATTGCAGGTTCCGTGTTGACGTTTTATAATTCACAATAACAAATTTCAAAGTTTCCGCCTAATCAACACTCATTTATTATTTTAGTTAGCATCTTCTGGGTACATGTTTTGGAATTTGTTCCAATTCCTTCTTCAGCCCTTTATAATTCATATTAGGAACATCATTACATAGACCAAAAAGACCTTGCCCATGTAGAAACATATCACACTAATATTAAAATACTATTAAACAATTTAAAACATGACAAGCTTATGGACAATACAAACAAATAAAACAATGAAACATTCCTGCTGTTAATAGCCACTTAATTATATAAACACTGTTATGCACATTCTTGTTAGGTGTGCGATGGTCAAATTGCGCAGTCGTTAATCACTTTTGTGAACAAGAAAACAAAGAGCACATTATTTTAGTGTCCATGACCCAAATAACTTGCTGTACTGGTGGGTAAATGTTGACGTAAGTGGAAACTTTGGTTCCGGCACTTTCTTGAAAGTGCGCTGACATGTGCTTTATAGATAATAAAACGGGGAAATTCATTCGATTACTTGACTTGGAATTTGCACATTAAATGGATGTGTTATCTTGTGCTGAGAGCTCCATGGACATAGCAACGATTTAAAAGCAAAGCGCCAATGTCATGATATGGTGCTGGGTGATCGGCTCCTACACCGACTTGACTGCTGGTGCAATGCGATGTAAGTAGGTCAAGTGCCTGGCTGTTTGTAATCCTATATGTATGCAACATTAACAGAGGCAATTTTTCAGATCCATCAACATTTGCAGCAACAAGCACAGTTACCCTTTCTTTGGTTAATTTCCCACCGTGACATTTCTCCCACTTGAACACATATGACTTTTCGGGCATTAACTTAAAAAATAAGCCGAATTCATCCGCGTTAAACACATCGCATGGCGCATAATTTTTAGTGAGTGTAGGTAGCACATAACTTTGCCAGTTCTCATCACTGTCCCTAACTGACTCTGATTCACCACAGACTTGACGATACACTATGCCATTCCTTTGTTTGAATCTATCAAGCCAACCATTCGAAGCACTTAAGTCTTTACAGTTTAATTTGCCTGCTATTTCCCGTCCTTTTTCTTGTATGACTGGGCTACTTAATGGGATTGGTGAATACATTCAATAAGATTTTCCTCAACATCTTCGTATTTTCCAGTTCTCACTTTTTAACGTTTACAACCACCCTTCGCTGCGTCGGTAATAGCGTGCCTATTTTTTAATTAATGTTCTCGAGGTGGATGAAGGGATACCCACAGATTCACAAAAATCATTTTGATTCAGAGTAGAATTTTCGTTGTACTTACTAAGAATTTGTAATTTTTCACTTATAGAAAAAGATTTACGCTTTGCCATTTTGCATTACAACATTCACAACTGCACCGACACGAATTCAGAAAATGACTATTAAGAAGGGACAGAAATGAGCTGTATTGACAAATCGCTGTTAAATCTCTTTCAAGGAATGGCAAGTCATTAGTTTAAATTTTGACACTCTTGGCTGGAGGGTTTCTTCACTTAGGGTGGGGAATTCCTTTCATCTACTCAAAGTAAATGACCTCCAGCACAGGGACACCAACAAGTATTTCGCCACGCCTTTTAAAACATCTCAAATACAGTGCTATTTTACATTATACGTGTTTTTTCCTCTTTTTTCGACATGCAAAAAGCGCTATAAGCGGGATATGAAAGCGTTATAATAGTGTAAAATTATGCAGTTTTATATACAAATCATCCAGGGTCTTTACAAAAAGAGAGTAATAAACGAGATAGCGTAATATGCGGGGGTGTTATAATGGGGTTTCACTGTATAGTCGTCACAGTAACACGGGCTATCAGACAAGTCCAACCCTTTCACGAATTGATTGCCGGTGGTCGAGATGGGAACTATTCCTTGTTTACTTGTGTCACACGTCAGCCTGCTTCGTTGACAGGTACAGTTGTGCGAGTAATGACTCGGCTCCAATAGCCTCAGTTATCGTTTGACTGTCCGTGGTGACATGAGCTCCTGTGACGTGCAATGCAGCTTGTCTTATGTGCAGAATGGACTCTTGTCATCGCTATGTTCCCCGCTTCGTCCCGCGGGGCAGCTGCTACAATCAACAACAAACGCTGGCGTTGCCACGCTCAGCGGCAATCAAATGTTAAACGGGTAATACCTCTATACTTCTGTCATTTTTACTTATACATGCGAACTGCAAATATATACATAATATATTGTGTCACACTGCTGACACTAAATTATGGTACATAATATATTGGCTTTCAAAGTAGCCTGCTTTTGGCAACAATGGTGAATAGGCTTGAATTTTACATTTAAAATTAAATATGCACCTTTCGTTGTACTGTACTTACTTGTGTACTGGGTCATTTGCTTCTATATGTCCCTTGTACAACTCCTACCCTCATCCTCCACGGGCCGGATGGAAAACTTCAACTAAACAATAAAGACTGCACTAAAACTCTTGCAAATTACTTCCAGAAGCTACTAAACACAGAGGAACCTAAAGTAAAGCTTATTTTCCATGAGCCTCCACACAGGAACCCTGATTCTCAACTGCCTACAAGAGAGAAAATGAACATAATTTTGAATGGTCTCGAGAACAACAAGGCTCCGGGTGAAGACGGCATAGTAGCCGAGATGTGGAAACATGCAGATGACCATTCTTTACAGAGCATCTATCAAATCATAAAGCCACGTACCCACTAGGGGACAAATATCCCTCAACATGACGCGCAACGTTGCGCACTGTTCCCTGACGTTGCATGCAACATGGTGCGGCATTTGTGCACGACGCGGGACATATTGCCTGCGCTCAATCGGCAAGCGAGCGCACAGGGTCGCGCAACATTCCGGCGTCAGTTCTTAGTGAGTATAGACGGAAAGCTAAGTGCCGCTCAACATGTCAGCAGTATGGGGAAACAAGACAGTACTGAAACTTATTGTACTGTTCCAAAACCATGAATTGTTATTAGACACTTCACACCGAGATTATGAAACACGACGCGTGGGGGGATATAGCCAATGCACTGAAATTGTCAAGAAGAGGAGTAGAGGCCAAAGTCCACGCACCCTGCTCACAGTTTATTCGTGAAAAAAGGAAAAAAAATACGTGTACGAAAATTACTGGTGGTGGTCAGGATGATGTGAAATCTAGTTTATGGTTTGCCCATGATTCCATGAAGTTTTTACTGAGACGAGCGACTACTTCAGGCAACATAGACAGATTGGAGACACAAGTCACATTTAAGTTTAATTAAGATATTTTTATTATAGTGCCTACATATGGGCAAATGTGTATATCTGCCATTGAACACCTCCTTGTGCACTCATGAAATATTCAGCGAACTGGTCTCTTATTGCCATAGCAGATTGAGTGGTTGGTCTTCCTAACGCTTCCAAATTCAACATAATACCAGGTCCAATTTCTCAGCGGATACCGAGATATGGCTTCATCATGTCTTCGGTCAGTGCAAACGCGCCGTCTCCCACCAGTAAAAAGGGCATGTTCGGTCCATTGTTGGCCAATTGAGCCAGTTTTTAGCCATAGCTTTATAGAATGAAGTCTCTTGAAACACTCCACTATCAAATGACTTTCCTTTGGCACCACAATTAGCATATATAAAATTATTTTCAGCATCTTCAATAGCCAAGAGCACGATGCTAAATTGCTCTTTATAGCTGTAAAAATCACTGCCGGAATTCGGAGGTGCCTGAAACAAAACGTGCTTCCCGGATACTTCTCCTATAGAATGCGGGAACCTACATAATATTTCGTAATTATTTCATAATTTTTCTTCCAGTCATTTACAGTGGTTGTGACCTGAAAAGGATTTTTTTTTTTTTCCGGATACAATGCCAGGACAACAATGACGAATTCCCTGATTCACCCAACACAGGGCGTACTTACAAAACCGTCCCATCTCAATGCAATCATGCATCCGGGGAGACGCCTACAACGTCCAAACATTCTAAGAAGAGAAAGACACCACATGAAGAGAGACTGGAAGAGACCTTCGAAGTAATGCTGAAAGTAACCCAGGACGAATTTGCGGCCTATGGCAATATGTGTTTTCAGAGCTACGCGAGATGCAAGATGAACACTCTGTATTCGTGGCAAAATATTACATCAATAATATATTAATTGATATGCGCAACATCGAGTATACAATTTTCCAAAGAAAAATATGTATTGTCCGTTGAGCCATTATATATTTAAACACAAATTGTGCTAAATGTTCCGGCATAACTCAACAAAATGACAGTGTCTCGCCCCGGTGTGCAATTGGGCTCTTCAGTTGGTTAATGCACACCTCACCAAGACACTGTCTAGTACACACTGGGAAGGCCATTGCAAGACGTCTTTGATACATGTGTATCCACGTCACGAGCAAAGCCAGTGCACTATGGGAGTCGAAACTCCACTCCAAAGCAATTATAACCTTACCTTGGCATTGAATATACAATTTTCCAAAGAAAAATATGTATTGTCCGTTGAGCCATTATATATTTAAACACAAATTGTGCTAAATGTTCCGGCATAACTCAACAAAATGACAGTGTTTCGCCCCGGTGTGCAATTGGGCTCTTCAGTTGGTTAATGCACACCTCACCAAGACACATGTATCAAACACGTCTTGCAATGGCCTTCCCAGTGTGTACTAGACAGTGTCTTGGTGAGGTGTGCATTAACCAACTGAAGAGCCCAATTGCACACCGGGGCGAAACACTGTCATTTTGTTGAGTTATGCCGGAACATTTAGCACAATTTGTGTTTAAATATATAATGGCTCAACGGACAATACATATTTTTCTTTGGAAAATTGTATATTCAATGCCAAGGTAAGGTTATAATTGCTTTGGAGTGGAGTTTCGACTCCCATAGTGCACTGGCTTTGCTCGTGACGTGGATACACATGTATCAAAGACGTCTTGCAATGGCGTTCCCAGTGTGTACTAGACAGTGTCTTGGTGAGGTGTGCATTAACCAACTGAAGAGCCCAATTGCACACCGGGGCGAAACACTGTCATTTTGTTGAGTTATGCCGGAACATTTAGCACAATTTGTGTTTAAATATATAATGGCTCAACGGACAATACATATTTTTCTTTGGAAAATTGTATATTCAATGCCAAGGTAAGGTTATAATTGCTTTGGAGTGGAGTTTCGACTCCCATAGTGCACTGGCTTTGCTCGTGACGTGGATACACATGTATCAAAGACGTCTTGCAATGGCGTTCCCAGTGTGTACTAGACAGTGTCTTGGTGAGGTGTGCATTAACCAACTGAAGAGCCCAATTGCACACCGGGGCGAAACACTGTCATTTTGTTGAGTTATGCCGGAACATTTAGCACAATTTGTGTTTAAACATCGAGTATGACAGATAGTACGGAGTACGGATAGTATGAATCTCCAGTTGACAGAGCCAACAGCATTCCATTATATCGTGCCTAGCTTGGCTATAGAAGGCCCGATCATTTGTAATAAAGTTTCCAAATCCGTTGTTGTCATTCTAGTAAAATTACAAATGATTCGTCAGATATTCCAAGATCACTTAAAATTTACTCTGCTTTGTCTTTGTAGTAAGTAGTTCCGCACCCACCACCTTCTCTTTCTCTTACATTTTGATTCACTTAGAATAATGTACGCAGCGCTGATCAAGACAACCTCCTCGGGCGACATCTCTGCAACAACTGGCTAGTGTGTACAAGCGACATGACCCGCGGCATTGTTCCAAGATGTTCCGTGCAACATGGCTCGGAACATGTTCCGTAACTTGTCCCCTAGTGGGTACGTGGCTTAAAGGACATGGACAACAGAGTCCCTACCCGAAGGTTGGACGTCTGCTGTGATGTATCCCCTCCACAAGGAGGGAAGTAAGCCAGACCTCAACAATTTAGGAGTATTTCCTTGTTACATATTACCTATAAGATCCTCTCTGTAGCCATGCTCAATAGAGTCACTGCACAGCTACTCACAATTAGGTGAATACCAGGCTGGTGTCCGTATGACTAGATCATGCCCAGAACAGATACACAATCTTAAGACAGTTCTCACCTACACAAACCGAGGTGGACATCCCTGAGTGGTGGTCCTAGTAGAGTTTCAGAAAGCTTATGGCTCTGTGGACAGAGATACCCTCTTCTCCATACTACGATTAGTCCAAGCCACTCTGAGAAACACGATGTCCAAGGTCAGGTTCAGAGGTGAACTATCCGAAAGCTTTCCAATCTGAACAGGAGCTCGACAGAGTGAAGGTCTCTCCTGTATTCTCTTCAACTGTGTAATAGGAAAGATCATTAGGGAATTGAGAACGATGCTACCACCGGGAGCTAAACTGAAGCTTGGTTACAAAAGAGACAACCTCTTCGTCCCTTGCTGATAACCTCGTTCTACTGGCAAATAATATAGAGGAGGCTACCTACAACTTACAGAGTCTTTATAGTGTAGCGGTTAAGACTGGTTTGAAGATCAACATCCAGAAGACGGAATGTATGACCAATATCAAAGAGACCCCTTCTAATATTCCTCTCACAGACACTGCCATACGAAAGGTACCTGCAGTTAAGTACTTAGGAGAATGGATTTCTGCGAATCAGAGCGAGAACCTAGCCATAAATGCCAGATGTACCAAGTTTGAAAGGGCTTATCATTCCTGTTATATCGATTCATCTAAGTGCCTCTCCAAGAACCTCAAACTCAGACACTATAACTCGGTCATCGAGCCATCTGTTCTGTATGCGTTTGAGTGCCATGTAATGATCAAAAAGGACCCACTCAGAAAACTGGAGTTAAAAGAGAGGAAGATCCTGAGGAGGATATTAGGTCCAATTAGAGATGAAGGAGGCATTTACAGAATCCATCATAATGATGAATTGTATGAACACCAGGAGGACATCATCACGTCTATAAGGAAAAGACGCCTGACCTTTTATGGACACTTGGCACGTCTGGATTCTGAAAGACTCGCTAACAGGATATTCACAGTAACGGGAGGAGGCAAGGCTTCTAAGAACAAATGGATTGCATCAGTTAAGTCAGATATGGAACAACTAGATATCCCACTGGGACAAACTCGTGAACGTCTGATTTTTCGTCAGGTCATCCGACAGGGCGTTTTCCCAACGTCCCTTACAAGTAAGAAGACAACAAGAGCTAAGTGGGCAGAAGAAAGAAGACTCACTCATAGTCAGAAAATGAGGGACTGTTGGAAGGAGAAGAAGAAAGCAACAACTTTACCGCAAAGTATATACGAGCCCCGTGATTCCAAGTAGGCCTTAACGATAAAGAAAGAAAAACTTACTAATAAATAAAACTCAGCAATTTTTCTAGGTTTGTGCCGTGTCTTGTGTGGGGTTTCGCCTAGGACACGAAGCTGGCTCATCAGCAGGCTCTTGATGTCCCTGCCCGGACCCCCACAGGAGTGCTAACTCCTTTATTTTGAAGCGCACCTGCGCCTCTTTACTGCGAAAACTAACAGCTCAAGCAGCAATAACCTCCCTGGCTTCCATATTTTACTAATAAATAATTAGTATTTTATGAATACTCCTGTTTGCACAGTTTACAAACTGCTTCATAACAGTATATTTTGCAATCACATTATTATGTAGTGGCAAGCGCCCTTAGCTGTTGCCCCTGAGGCAAGTTTGTCAAGAAATTTAATTCTTGTCTGAGGGTTGGAACATGGTACACTCTGCTCGCGAGGCAAAATTCAGAAGAGATTGGTTCAATTCCCAACTCAACTATCCTGGAAGTGGTTTTCAATGTTTTCCCATTTCTGCCCTAGGGAGAATGTCGGGATGGTTTTTAACTTAAGGCCTTGGCCACCACCTTCCCAATCCTAGCCTCAATTGCAAATACATGCAATACAGTACTACAGATATGAAAGCCTTAAGACTATTCACATAAAACACATTGCAATATCCAGCTGACCAAACTTAAAGCTCAAGCCACAATGATTCATCACCATATAGTGTAGACTGTACCGATATGTCTGGGAAAACAAATTCCGTCACACCGCCGACAACTCTTAGTTCATACAACTACCGCAGGCAAGGACTCATCGGACAGTCTTTAACGGTCTGCGAATGTGCGGTTATTTTTCTGTGAGATGTGTTTAGTATTAAACATTCTGAATTAGATCTGAATGGTCTACAAACACAGTGTTTAATGTGCTGTAATATTTAACTTATCTGGTGTGAGAAAGCTCCAGGGATTCGATAAAGGACCTGACAACAAGCAAAACATGTCCTGTAAACATACGGTGTATGTACATTCATTGCCGTGTTAAAAACATTGTTTGTGGCGTGCATAACACAGACGGAGGCACGGTGCTAGTTGGTCATTTGTGGAGGGCACACAGGTCACTTGTACGTTTTGTCACTATTCAAGTCCAAACAAATGGATAGGGCGTCAGGGACCGAATCCTTGGTCTGCCCGTTCTCAACTCATTAGACTTCTACTTATGGGGTCATTTAAAGGCAATTGTGTATGCCACACCTATTCAATTTATAACGTGGGCATGCTGTGTCAGCGAATAGAGCAAGGATGTCAGCAGATATGACCGACGCCGGGAATATGGGAGCGTGTGTGACAGTCAATGATGCGGCGCATAGATGCCTGCATTATAGCTCGTGGTAGACATTTTGAGTACCTTCTGTAGAGAACTGTAAGTAGTAATGTAAACTTTATCAACACAAATGACCAACCTGCATAGTGAAGCGGTCTGTGTTATGTACACCACAAACAATGCTTGTAACACGGAAACAAAACAAATACACCATATGTTTACAGGACATGTTTAGTTTGTTGTCAATTCCTCTATCGAATCCTCGGAGCTTTCCCACATAATTAGTTCCACCCTGTATATCCTTGACTTCAGTATATTTCGCCTTGAACCCCATGCTTGCATCCTTTTGTGCTGCCTAGATAAACTTTCTGAATGCCTGTTCTCTGGCAAAATATGAATATCGAAGACATTTTGTTCTAGCAATGCGATTGGTTGGATTGTTTGAAATTCTCCTCAGAATTCAATGAGTTATGAATAGATATCTAGGGTTGGGTAAGCTTCTTGTCAAAAATACACTGACCGGCAAAGAAAACCGATCGTTTCAATATTACTTTCATTTAAATCATAAATATGAATGCTCTAGGCTTAGTACATAAGTTACTGTTGATAGCATGGAAGTAACGTTGATTGTTTTCCTGGGTGTATTGTCATTCTTCATGTCATTGTTTCACTTAACAATAGTGATTCATTGACATGATGCTGTTTCCCGCGGAAAGATGTGCGCGCTACCATTTTCGATCGGAGCCACTGCCCTGGCAACATCTTCAGGCCTCAAGCGCATATTCGTTTCTGAATTTCACAAGAACAACTGAGGGTACGGCTGTATTGATCTTTTCGTATACCAAAAACTGGCAAAAGAATAAAACATTGCATTGTCGACGATAGCAATGGCGCGCGCATCTTTCCGCGGGAAACAGAATCATGTCAAAGAATCGCTATTGTTAATTGAAACAATGACATGGCGATTGGTAATGCATCCAGGAAACCAATTAACCTCACTTGTATGCAATAACTACTGTATGTACTGTACTAGGCCTATACCGTTCATATTTATGATCTGAATGAAAATAATGTTGAATTTTTCAAGTGATTTTTTTTTTCCAGTCAGTATAGTAGCGACATTACAGTTACAATTGTCGAAGTGATGAATCTTTACATTTTTGTTATTTTTGACGGTAGTTGCTAAATAACATTCTCCCCGCTACTGTAATTTCCTTGATTTGAACGGAATAGTAGATTCCAGTAATGTGGAAATACAAAATGAACCATCACTACAACAACCTGGCGCTCGTCATGTGGTAGCACACCTCATTTTTAAAAATAATTTAATTCGTGAAATGTTGATAGTATGCACTTAAAACTATAAAATATATTGTAACCAGAACATTATAAAATAACATCAAGCTATCGAATTACCGTCTTGCTTGCATATGCTTCTTTAAGTTCGCTGCGACTGCTCTGCATTATTTCTCCACCTGTGCACACTTTACATCCAATTGTAAGAAATGGCATACGACGACCAAGGCATCACTTTCTTTTCTTTCCGCACCATCAAAATACACAACTCTAGACACAAACACGTTTTAAGTTCAGTGTCACCAGAAAAGTAATATCTCACAGATGATTTAAACAAGACATTTATTTGGTGTGCTCATAAAAGATGGTGGCAGAGTTTTGGTTCCAATTCCACCCCCTCTCCATCCTTTTAACAGGTCGGAAGTAAGTAATAAAATGTTGCTTTGTGTTCTCAGGCTCTAGTGTGTTTCTCAGAATTGCCTATAGGAACATGTCTGAAATATAGCTGCTACAGGAGCTATTTGCCATGTTTTATGCAGACAATGGTTCATAAACCTTGATTGATGGTCGGGCCTAGTATTTTAATTTAAAGAAGCCAGAAATGCATCACAGAAGATTGTGGGAAGTTTTCTATTCTCAGGCCTTCAAGTAAATGCTGTAGCCTACACAGAGCTTGGGCGGGGAATTGCAATTAATTTTTGAATCTTTCGGCTTCACGATTTGCCTGACTAGCACTGTATTGAAATACAGTAAAACCTGTCTAAAGCGGAACGCAATCATTCCGGATTTATTTTTCCGTTTTCACAGGTTTCTGTTTTACAAAGGGTTGAGTTTTAATAAGACAAATTACATGACAAAGAAATACTGTATTATCGCATAGGATTACAATGAAATAATTATTTAAAATGTAGGTCTGTAAATAAAAGAGAAAATAGGTTCACATGTATTACACTGTATTTTCAACAAAGAATTCAGTTTCTCTGCTAGTTTCTTTGTTCTCACATGTCTTTCAAAGTGCATTGTCGCGACTTATTTACAAGAGAATGTTGTATGATCTCCTCTGCACCCTGCATTCATTCCAGGAGTTCTGGAACATTCCTGGAAGGCTAGGTCACTCACAACAGATAGTGATTCTCCAAAAGTGTGTATGTTTTAGCTCAGTTTCGTTGCTTTCATCGTCGTCGCCGTCCATTTCTTCCATGACTTCGCACCTGCTATTTTTGGCAGCAATATCAGCTGCATTTTGAATGTCTTCAGTCATGGCAAGTTCATTATCAAAATTGTCACTGAATTACAGTACGTACACAGTTAAAAGTACACCTTTAAAGATCACTCAAGTTCACTGTTTACTTCTACTCGTAGGCCTACTTCTACTCTCATTTGTCAGAAGGAAACTGTGTATATTACAAGAGGGTTGGAGGAAGTAAAGGTACATTCCATTCACTTACAGATGTTGTGAAATGTAGCATACCTCCTTGAGGAAAAATGAGCGTTATTGTTTCCTAGAGCTTCTGTGCAAGTACAGTCATGCTCAAAATTTAGTACATAGCTTTGTACCGTATCATGGATAAGATAATCGTCTTAAGTCAGGTTTTAACGCCTACAGTTCCAGAATTTCTTTCTGTTTCTGCGTTGGGCAGTTTTCCGGTTTACAGTGTCTTTTTACATAGGAAATACCTCTGTTCCGAATTTTGTTTTCAGTTTGTCCAGGTTTCCGGTATATAAAGGGTCCATTTTGGGCAGGTTTTACTGTATTAGAAGCCACTTTTCAGTGTGTGTGTTACAGGTTTTGTTTCATGTCGTCCAGGGATTTCTCCTTGTATAAGGATTCATGTACTGGTACTGTTTTACAGATTGTCAATCAAGATTAATAAAAAGGTAAACCAGTAATTGCACGTTTCCATTATTTGCAAGGTTTTTGGCTTAGAGCGGTTTTCTTTCTGGGGAGGGATCTGCGGTCAATTTCAAATCCATAATGCAAAGTCTTCTTTTTCTGTCCCTATCTCTTTGAATTATCGAGGTTTTGCTGTATGCCTTCATTAAGCAGAACTTTAAGGTTTAATAAAAATATTTGATTCTTTCATGAAAAACCTTGGAGAATGATAAAATGTGATCACATACCTGCCAACTTGCAAAAAGGGCTTTCAGTAGAACTCGCTCGCGCCAAAAAATCTAACAAATTTCGTCCTACCCCGGCTTGAAACAATAATCCCTCTGGGCTACAAAATACAGTAATTCATGTTTTGAACAGGATATTTCAATGAAATCTTATTTACTTACATCATACGCCAATTATTTGTAGACGAACATGACCCTCAAGAAGCAGGTGTGGTGAATTTTGGTTTGGAGCGTAGATATAATAGGAATTCCTTGAAATAATATACCTAGGTAACTTAATACACTTATCACTCACTGGAAATTACTTGCACTTTTAAATTCATAGCTTCATGCAAAAAGTCTGGAGAAGGTGCTGGCATAACAGGGACCAGAAATCCTGGTCTTCAAAATAGAAATAGACTCCAGAGATTCATTTTACATGACAAAATTCGTGCATTTTCTTCACTTCGGAAAATTTAAGAGTTCAACAGTATTAATATAAAACACTACAGTAACCGATGACATAATAAGGGTCTGATTTAAGAGCTTAAGTTGTGGCTTGCTTTGCTTTCTTCAGAAAGTCAATAGAATATGTGTTTGTATAACATGCTTCAGAACTTCTGGCCTTGAAAATAGAAATGAGTTCCATTGGACATCGATGACCTGAACTGTGTCCTGTTCTTAATCAGGCTAAAAATTCGTTCACATTCTGTCTTCGCAGTCAAGTACGGAGAAATATAGAGATGTTACACGATCAGCGCTCGTCTTAGCCGTTTGATGAGTTTCCCGTAGTTTTCACGATAGAACACGGGGAAAAATCGCGATTTACATAATCGGTGTCACTTTTAGTCGTTCGATGAGATTTCCATTGTCCTTGAGATCGGACACGGGAAAATGTAGCTTTATTACGCAATCGGCGCCACTTGCTAACCGTTTGACAAGAATCCAGTTGTCCTCGTCATCAAATGCCGATAACCTAGATGTTAGGCCCCTTAAAACAACAATTATCATCATCATCAAATGCGGAGAAATATCGCTATGTATTGCAATCGCTGCCACTCTTGACCGTTTTAGGAGATTCACGTTGTCCTCGCGGTTGGACACTCAGAACGCGATAATGTGCAATCAGCGCCACACCAGGCCCGTCAGCGATTGTCTGCCTATCTGTCCCGGCACAGTGGCAGAGGCAAGCTCGAGGTTGGGCAGGGTTAAAATTCACGAGCAGTTATGGACATGTTGTGTGGTCGGCACTGTGATTCCCGCTGTCCCTATGCTGTAGTTGGGAGTTCACGGTGGATCACGAGGAGAAATGAGTATCGCGATGCTACGTAGTCATTTTAAAATGGATTTATGCACTTGTTGCTCCCCGTACGCTTTTAAGTATACGGTCATGGAAAAAGTGGCGAGTATATTTCGGAATGTTTCGTGATGGGTGCCCAATCACCTTTGACAGGATTCCCGCAGTTCTCGTGATCACAAGTTCGCGATCAGCCACGGGTTTTATGATTTTATGCAACTGGCGTCGATCTTGGTCCGTTTGACGAGAATCCCGCAAGAAAGTCGTGCGGTCAGCCGGCCGTCTTGAAGATGTGATTCTGGAGGATGAACGTTCGAAGAAGGTATCGAATTTTACGAATTATTCTGAGAGGATTGCATGAATAATACACGATGGCACATTTTCTTTCGAATTCGAATCACGAATTATACAAGCATTCGAAATGACAGGTTAGATTATATATCCGATGGAACCAAAGTTCGAAGGAAAAATAGTCATATAACGGAATTTTGAATTAACCATACTGGATGTCGCAAATTTACGAGACTGATAGATTTTCAAAATAAATGTGGGTATTTCGAAGCTTTTTCGTGGTTTTTTTCCCGATACGATATCATTTCGCAAGATTGCGACATTAAATTATTTCGCGTTATTTCTGGACTTATATTTGAGATAGTCTCCAAATTTAGAGTTCAATAACAGAAATTAGAGGTTTTTGTTGAGTTTTGAAAGTTTTCGCGAATAAACGCAAGCCGCTCGCTGCAGCCATAACGAGGCGAGATGACGTAATGTATACACAACAGCTGCGCTCTCCTTCTAGTGGTAACAATTCCCTGGTAGGGTAGTACTGACTATTTCAACACCCGTGAAATTCCTCGTGGTAAATCAGACCTGCTGAAAGCTGTAGAAGTGAGTATTTCCCGTATTAAGTTGCATGTGTAACCATTACTTGGTTATGAATTTAACCAACGAATTCTTCACTAATATTTCATTAAACTATTTCAGATGCCTAGGAAGTGTTGTGTGCGCCTGGCTGTAAGTCAAATTATGGCAGCACTATTAAAATAACTGGTTATATCACTACGATTTGATCACTACAGCGAGATGAACTTTCAGTGCCTAGTAATTTAGTTTTGGTATATATCTTCATGTGGCCTCTATATTCCAGTACATTATGAACTGTACTCAGTTGGCAAGTGCCTTTAGGTAGATCTCATTAGAAAGCTACCTATTTTTAAATTAAGTGACCAGTGGTGCATTATTGTTAGACTGTCAGCATTAAGCTTAGAGGCCTATTGTGAGTGCATCTGTGGACAAAATGTGAAGAATTTATTATCAAAGGCAGTATCTAAGAATAATATTAAATAATTTATCTGAGTGCGTCAATGACGACGGTGAGCATAGCAGCAAGAAAAGAAAACTTCTGACATTGGGACATTGAGGTACAGTACAGCCTTTTATTATTACCTTATCGGGAATTGACATTACATAGCATGATAATAGGTATCCTTTATTTGTGATATTTGTGTGTAGATTTAGCAGACATTATGTTCTGTTGTATTTTCGGAAACATTTGGCGTCAAAATCTGTGTGTCTACACAGTGTTAGCAATTACCATGTGCTTGCGCTAGGCCTCCCAGATGACAGAAGGGCGGCATTGCCAAACCTTATGACATGGCTTGAGAATTGTAGACGGCGATGACTCAAGGCATCCTCGGTATGCATTTCCCTGAGGACTGGCACGAGAAAATATAGCTTACTTTTCGGCACCGCTTATGTGAAACTTGCTCCATCGCAATCTGTGAGCCTAGCGGCGCGAGTTTAAATGATTTAAACCGACCTCAGCGAATTTTCCGTTACCTCAAAATATTCAGACAGAAATTAGCTACTTTTCGTTACCGGTAGACACCCTGATAATTCACATGTTATTCCGTCACTGCAACACAACCTACGCTTGGTAATTCGTGGTGACGTAGAAAAGAAGTATTTTTTATACAGAACGGTGAAGGTTATCGATCTAATCAACGCATTAAAGAACAAGCAAACGGTTTATTTATTGTTTGGCATATATACATGAGTAAAATATAAATGATGTTGACGATAATTGTTGTTTTAAGGGACCTAACATCGAGGTTATTGGCCCCTAAAAATATAAATGACATTAAAATAGAAAACAGAGTACCGTACTACAAAGATAAGTCCATATGACTTATGTAATGAAGAGCTTCTGGTGTAGCGTTCAGGAAGTCACGGAATTCTCCAACATAGGCTCTCTTGGTGCACTCCATCACGATAGGCCTATGCCAAACAGATTGGAGTTCAGCACCACAGTCGCATCTTGGGGATTGTATTTTCCCCCATTTGAAGAGGGCATCAGCACATCTACCATGGCTCGTACAGATGCGATTCAAAGTGGACCAAACAGTGCAAAGTTGATTGAATCCTGGAGGTTTTCTTGTCAAGCATGGTAGAGTTCTGCGTTGTGGGGGGCAACTTTCTAACCACTGTTGCTTCCATGAGTTGTTTATGTTGAAGCCAGCATCGTGTAGTGCTTTTGCTGTGAGAATGGCTGGGTGTCTGGATCTAAGCCTGTTTCGTTCGATGATCAGAACGTCAGTAAGAACAGGCAGTTGTAGGTCAACTATCTTCCGATATTTCCGAAAAAGGGCACTCTTTCTTCTATCTTGTGGGGGTAGTATATGGCTCAGAACAGGCAGGCAATAATTGGGGGTGGATCGTATTGTTCCACTAACGATGCACATTGTTTAATTTAATACAACATCGACTCGTTTTGTATGTGCACTGTTGATCCATACTGGGGCACAGAATTCATCTGCAGAGTAGGCCTAAACCAAGCCAAGTGCTGACACACGTAATGTGTGCCACAAAGGTTATGCAAGCTGTTATTTCTGCTTATCAATTTGGCAGCTGTTCTCTATAGGACAATGTTCTGTCTAGTGTGATTCCGAGGAATTTTGGATGCATGTTATGCCTGAGAATAGTTCCTTCAAAGTTGACATTCAGTTTACGATTGGCTGATCTATCACACAAGTGGAAGCATGATACTTCTGTCTTTATAGGATTAGGCTTTAATCTCCACTGTTTGAAATAATTACTCCGATTGTCTGGATCAGAAGTTAGGACTTCTTCAGTTGTCTCTAAGGTAGAATGTGGTGTTGCTATAGCCCAATCATCAGCGTAACCAAACGGTTATCCCAGATCTTTCATTCTACACAAACAAATAGGTAACGATCGATTAGGATTCAGGCAAATCAGGACGCATCTCGTATTCCCAGTCGAATACTGTAACAATCTGGTGAATATACCCGAATGTAAGACTAGGTTTTTTCCCACTTTTTGTTATAAAAATTTGGGGTCGTCTTATATTCAGGGTATATATATATATATATATATTTTTTATTGTTATTATTATTTGCAAAGTAGTATGTGGTGTTGGCATCTTGTAACTCACAACAAATCGATGCATTAATGAAGATTAAAATATGGTTTGTTATGTTTAATTACCATGCATATACGAATAGCGTACATTTTGAGGTTAGGATTTACGCATACACATCATTTTAAGCAGATAAATTATATGTTCGAAAGCATACGGAAATATGTTTTAAAACAATCTTTACAAGAACAACCAGTCAGTTTAACGAGCAGTAATTGAGTGATCAACGTATCTAAATTTAATAACGTCTCCCATTCTTGAACAAAGAAATATAGAGCATGTCTTGAAAAAGCGGGCAGAGGGATTTCCGATAACACGAAACTTATAAAAATGAAAGCAAGACATTGAGGGCATATATCGTGCAAGTTATGAGTTAGCGAGTATTTTTTTTTGAAAAAATCCGCAAGAGGCAGTTGATAACTAGGCCTCGTCTTATATTCGGGGTCGTCTTGCATTCGGGTATATACGGTAGATCAGAGCGATGTATCGAATGTGTGCTGGTCACAGCATATATCGGCGGCATTCGAAAGCTTGTTCTGGCGCAAATTTTAAAAAGGAGATCTTGGTACGTAAAATATTATAGTTCATCCGTAAAACACACTGACTTTCCGTAAATTTTACGGAAAAAACGTAAAAGTAGGCAGGCATGTGATCATATTAAGTCTCGCGAGTTGACATGAAAAATGCATAACAAGGTTCACAGGATTGTCAACACTAGTTTATGAAAGTTGCATTGGCAGCAATGAAAAAACTATTAAATCTCCTGGTATTGTCCAGTTTTGTTACCAAGGGAGTGTTGAAAGTGCGAAATTACTAGTATCGGTAAAAAAATAATCTGAAAACAAAGGCTTAACCTGGCTACTTGGCAAGATTGAACACAAGTGCTGTTGGTTGGTTGCATGACATGCGACTAGGGCACCTGAGCTATGCTGAAAAGATCCGAAGGTCATGTTCTTATTATGGAATTAACAATATATATAGTGCAGCAATCGAATTACCCTGAGCTGCTGGTGCTAGCTCTGCGAGCAAGATAGAGAGAATGTGAAGGGCCGTTGTAGATTTGTAATACTGTACTGTATTTTATTGATAGAGTGCCAGTGGTCAGGCTACAATTCTTGCCTCCTGAAGTTCATTGTGCAGTGGCTATTAATGGAATGACAGTAATGCCAGGCTGTCCTGGATTCGGTGGATGAGTTGGTTCAAACTCAAGCGTCAGATGTCCAAAAAATGGTTATGCATGGTTTCCCCATTTTCAAGGCCACAGCTGCTTCCTTTCAACCCCCTGCCAAGTTCCACGATTTCCTTTTCATAACTCGTCTAGATGGCACCGTGGTGTTGGGGTGGTGCACCTGCCACTCGCCTCGAGAACCTGGGTTCGATTCCCGGCTGTCATGGATTTTAGAAACTGATGCAAGGGCTGGAAGGGGATGCACTCAGTCTCATAAGGACAATTGAGTAGCTGTCTGTTCAGAGAGGTATCCCCCAGTTCTTACCTCAGTTATTCTCAAGTTTTGTTCCGTAGTTTCCCACTTGTAAGCTGCGTTTACACTAGCGAAACTCTCTCGTGAAAGTTACTTGCTTCGAGTGAAATTTCGCACTACTCAAAACAGAGCGCAATTCAGAGCTAAAAATTGCACGAGTAGGACGAGCCGCCTTCAGTTCCGGTTTTGCGGCCAACATGGCAACTTGTTTTGTCCCTCCAGTAGCTGCAGCCGTATTTTCCGTCATGTCAATGGCATTTTTGATCAAGAAAGGGAAGAAGAAAAATCGCCGCCCTCGATTATGGTGGAGCAAACAATTATTCCTTGGATGAAACCAATATTTAAGTAACCTCATGAGAGAAATGGTACATGAACCCATTGATGATACAATTAAGCCCCCCAGGGGCTCACATCTGGTGGGACGTGGGTTGGCGAACACAGCTGAGTCCGGCATTGCTTCCACTTACTTGTGCCGGGCTACTCTCCATCTTCCTTCCTGTCGACCTCCCTTGGTCAACTCGTTCTTTTCCGACCCCGACGGTATTAGGGTGACAATTTTAATGGGTTAAAGGGGGTCTCTGCCCAATCAATACAAATTTATTGTTGGCAATTATTAATTTATTGCCATTAAGGACATGTTTCGGGCCTCATGGGCCCTTCTTCAGCCGCAAAAATGTTGATAACATATTCACATCCATCATAATACTCACAACAAATCATGTACACTTTAAGAAAAACATTAAATTGAACTCTAAATTAATTCTAAAATATTATCTTATCATGCTCCAAAATTAAAAGTAACACTCTAAAATTGATTCCAAAATACCATCTTAACCACATTATAAAAGGAAAAACAAGTACAGCTAAAAAAAGACACATCTGGTCATGGTGACCTTATCTATATTATGACCTAGCAGGTGCCCTATTCAAACTGCTATCAAAACAGTTATTGGTTAAAATGTTTAAAATATATATATTGGAGGTGATTAGAATGCGACCAGTGGGCACGCTGGCTCTCCATTTGTGTTTTGGGTTCCCGTTTTAAAACCAATCTTCATGACCTTGGCCCGGGAAATGCCTTGAACCAAAGTTGGGCTGTTGTTATTTTCTCATTGCGGATTGGGTGGAGACATTACATTTTGAAGAAAACGTCATTCGTAGCCTATGATGGGTTGAACCAGCCAGAGTTTAAGCCTGCTTCCCAACTATAAAGAAACAATAATGGGTCTTAGAAAAAGAATGCGTCAGAAAAAACTAGGGTTAAAATGAAAAATGTAGCAAAAACTTACTAAGTTCGAATTGAAGGAAATACCAACTGTCAGCTTCTACCTGGAGGCTGTAATGGGACGAAAAAGAATGACGTTAAAATCGCCTACACACATTTTGGACATGTGAGAAGATAACTCGTGCGCCGGATTGCTTACCTTTACTTAGTAGCTTGAGGTGTACGTTGTGTTCTGTCTGACGGCACGTTACTGTGTGAGCTGAGTAGGTTCGACCTTGTGGCAGGTCAGGAACTAGGAGGAGGGGAGGGGGAGGGAGGAGATGTGTTTGGGGGTAAAGAATGCCTTGATACAAAGCGGAGTTTGTCTTGGGTTTGTGGCCTGATTGGCAGGCTGTGTGTTCGGGGGGGGGGGGGGGGGGGGGGGGGGGGGTTGTGTCTTAACTTGGGAGGAGAGATAAACAAGGAAACTGAACGACTGGATCTAATTTTCAATAATTTTGATTGTGTTATGACTGCTATGATTGTTGTGGCGACGGAAAAAAAATTTGAATATTTTCAAAAAGTATGTTAGCATCGAAGTTGATTTCGTTTTAAATTATACATCGGATTGGTGCGTTATCAATTTCTATTTGCTCCAGTATATTCATGATAGGCCCTTTCCTGACGTAGTGGATAATTTCTAAATCTTTCTATGCTTGATCGCATTTACATGTTCAAGGTATCTCGTAGAAAAACTACGTCCGGTCTGTCCTAGATAATCTGAGTTGCATTGCTGGCATTTGAGTTTATATATGCCTGAGGAATTGTATTTATTGGATTCGTTAATTTTACTAGAATTGTAGATTATTCTATGGTTATTGTTGTTCGTCTTGAACGTGATTTTGGTGTTAAATTTCTTTAGCGTGTTTGCTATGTCATAGGTGTGCTGATTAATGTATGTAAAGACCGCAAAATGAGTTTTTTCTTTTCTTATAGGGGTGAGCCGGGAAATAGGTTTGTTTTTAATTTTATTGATGATTTTTACTATTTCCGCTATTTGAAAAATGACATTAATTTCATGCTGGTAATCTTGTTCGGTCATGGGGATGCTGATGGCCCTGTTGACGAAGCTTATGAAAGCTGCCCTTTTATGGCTTTGTGGATGGTTGGAATTGTTCTTTATAACTGTGCTAGTTTGCGTAGGTTTCCTGTAAATGCTATATTGGAATCTCTCGTTTTTAATGGATAAATTGAGATCAAGGTAATTAATCTTCTTGTTGTTGTTGACTTCGCCTGTGAATGTAAGGTTTGGATCTATGTTATTCAGCTTACCGAGAAGCTGATCAAAGTTGGTGACATTACCGTCAATAATGACAAATATGTCATCCACATATCTTCCCCAGAATTCTATGCCTTTAATTTTGTTTAAGATAAGGCATAGAATTCTGGGGAAGATATGTGGATGACATATTTGTCATTATTGAGGGTAATGTCACCAACTTTGACCAGCTTCTCGGTAAGCTGAATAACATAGATCCAAACCTTACATTCACAGGCGAAGTCAACAACAACAACAAGAAGATTAATTACCTTGATCTCAATTTATCCATTAAAAACGAGAGATTCCAATATAGCATTTACAGGAAACCTACGCAAACTAGCACAGTTATAAAGAACAATTCCAACCATCCACAAAGCCATAAAAGGGCAGCTTTCATAAGCTTCGTCAACAGGGCCATCAGCATCCCCATGACCGAACAAGATTACCAGCATGAAATTAATGTAATTTTTCAAATAGCGGAAGCCAACGGGTATTTCAGAACAGAAATAGTAAAAATCATCAATAAAATTAAAAACAAACCTATTTCCCGGCTCACCCCTATAAGAAAAGAAAAAACTCATTTTGCGGTCTTTACATACATTAATCAGCACACCTATGACATAGCAAACACGCTAAAGAAATTTAACACCAAAATCGCGTTCACGACGAACAACAATAACCATAGAATAATCTACAATTCTAGTAAAATTAACGAATCCAATAAATACAATTCCTCAGGCATATATAAACTCAAATGCCAGCAATGCAACTCAGATTATCTAGGACAGACCGGACGTAGTTTTTCTACGAGATACCTTGAACATGTAAATGCGATCAAGCATAGAAAGATTTAGAAATTATCCACTACGTCAGGAAAAAGCCTATCATGAATATACTGGAGCAAATAGAAATTGATAACGCACAACGCACCAATCCGATGTATAATTTAAACGAAATCAACTTCGATGCTAACATACTTTTTGAAAATATTCAATTTTTTTTTTCCGTCGCCACAACAATCATAGCAGTCATAACACAATCATAATTATTGAAAATTAGATCCAGTCGTTCAGTTTCCTTGTTTATCTCTCCTCCCAAGTTAAGACACAACCCGCCCCCCCCCCCCCCCCGAACACATAGCCTGCCAATCAGGCCACAAACCCAAGACAAACTCCGCTTTGTATCAAGGCATTCTTTACCCCAAAACACATCTCCTCCCTCCCCCACCCCTCCTCCTAGTTCCTGACCTGCCACAAGGTCGAACCTACTCAGCTCACACAGTAACATGCCGTCAGACAGAACACAACGTACACCTCAAGCTACTAAGTAAAGGTAAGCAATCCGGCGCACGAGTTATCTTCTCACATGTCCAAAATGTGTGTAGGCGATTTTAACGTCATTCTTTTTCGTCCCATTACAGCCTCCAGGTAAAAGCTGACAGTTGGTATTTCCTTCAATTCGAACTTAGTAAGTTTTTGCTACATTTTTCATTTTAGCCCTAATTTTTTCTGACGCATTCCTTTTCTAAGACCCATTATTGTTTCTTTATAGTTGGGAAGCAGGCTTAAACTCTGGCTGGTTCAACCCATCATAGGCTCCGAATGAAGTTTTCTTCAAAATGTAATGTCTCCACCCAATCCGGCAATGAGAAAATAACAACAGCCCAACTTCGGTTCAAGGCATTTCCCGGGCCAAGGTCATGAAGATTGGTTTTAAAACGGGAACCCAAAACACAAATGGAGAGCCAGCGTGCCCACTGGTCGCATTCTAATCACCTCCAATATATATATTTTAAACATTTTAACCAATAACTGTTTTGATAGCAGTTTGAATAGGGCACCTGCTAGGTCATAATATAGATAAGGTCACCATGACCAGATGTGTCTTTTTTAGCTGTACTTGTTTTTCCTTTTATAATGTGGTTAAGATGGTAATTTGGAATCAATTTTAGAGTGTTACTTTTAATTTTGGAGCATGATAAGATAATATTTTAGAATTAATTAAGAGTTCAATTTAATGTTTTTCTTAAAGTGTACATGTTTTGTTGTGAGTATTATGATGGATATGAATATGTTATCAAAATTTTTGCGGCTGACGAAGGGCCCATGAGGCCCGAAACATGTCCTTAATGGCAATAAATTAATAATTGCCAATAATAAATTTGTATTGATTGGGCGGAGACCCCCCTTTAACCCATTAAAATTGTCATTGTACACGTCAATACGGACCTTACGAAATGGATAATCTTCCAATTAATCTTGGTATTAGGATGTCCGAGGCCTCAGGAGTCTTTCACTTTCCCGCCTTAATTGGCCATTGTATCATCTTTCCTGACCCCTCAATCATCGAGGGGTCAGACCTCTTCTTTTCTTTTCATTCTATTGCCTTTTCTCTTTAAGATTCCTGCACTTTTTTTTTTTGTTAATTGCCTCCTCGTGTATCCAAATTACCTTAAGCGAATTTGTTGAATCTACACTACATTTTGTGGGTATTTTCAATCTAAGTTGCATTTTGTGAGTCTTTTCAACCTCAATTGCATTTTGTAGGGATTGAACCGGCCTTTTTCAATCTAAATTGAACTGTGTATTTTGAATTTCAATAGCATTTTGTAAGTATTTCGACTCTACTGTACATTGCATTTTGTACGTGTTTAATCTCTTCCTTTTATGAGTATTTTCCTTCTAAATTCCCTTTTGTAAGTATTTCCACTCTCCATTTTGTAAGTCGTTTCAATCCGAGTTCCATTTTGTAAGTATTTTCAGTCTCACTTAATATTTGTTATGATTTCCTTTGATTGTCACTTTTTCTATCACCCAGACCCTTAGGGGCCGATAACCACAATCATCATCAGACCATTAGAGGCCGATAACGTAGATGTTAGGCCCCTTGAAACAATTATCATCACCACCAATTTCCTTCCACGCATTTTCTCTTTTATTGCGATTATTTTTTGGATTCCACATAAAAACTATTTTTGTAGAGCTCGACGAGCTGCAAGCACTGTTCTTGATTCATCCCTTGCGCATCTACGGCGACCACGTTTACACTAAGTGAATCCCTTTGATGCGAGGACAAAAACCGACAGAGCACCGGCTCTCAGCGAGGGCCCTCGCCCCGCAATTACTCAGAGGTGGGGCACGTCCACACTAGCGTTATTCCCTAGCAGAATTATTTCGCTAGTGTAAACGCAGCTGTACGTCAGGCAACGTGGTGGTACCACCTAACTTAAGACCACGGCCACTGCTGCCTCCTCCATCCAAGTACCAAACACAAATTACACACCCCCACAATAAAACAAATTCTTTGTTCTTCATGTATTTTGTATGAACTTGTACATGGAAAGTTTTTCCATTGTGTAGTTTAGTTGGACAGGCTGAGGAAGGGGGAGTATTTACCCCCGAAACTAGTCCCTGTAAGTAATAGAAATAAACAGTATTGAAGGCGGAAAATCCATTATTCTTTCAAAGTTATAAAACAAATTATCGGACAGATCTGAGCCACACCCAACTACACAGGAGTGATGGCCACGATGATGCAAGCTGCTAGATGAAACGACCCCTCAACAGCTCACTGCAGGAGAGAGTCTTAGTCTATAGTTTGCACTCATCATACATTGTGCGTGCCGATAGTTTCGGTGGGAATCTGTCTCGAGATGTTGCATTGTCTGTGCTAATATACATTTGGTTAACAAGGGTCCCACTGACCCAGTGGTCTGCAGCTTGCAGATGCAATATACTGTACACACTGCTGGTCATGATCATACCACAGAATGGTTGGAGTATGTCTCACGTAATAATACAGGGTTGGTGCTGTTTAGAAGTTTCCTACATCAAAAATTTATTATACAGATGAAAAAAATAAAATAAATCAAGATATCTATTAAAATATCGCGGTCAAGTATTTTGATAAGTAACGAAGTATGACTATAGTAATCTTTTAAATTTCCTGATGTATTGACTGGGCAGACCTATTTGACCTTTAAAAATCATGGTAATTTATGTATTATAAGTTGAGACACAATTTTATGGTGTATCGCGAAATGTGTTTATATGTGCATCAAAGGTGTTCTAAATGTGTGTTTAATATTGTTTGATCATAAAGCACTAAATTTGTCCTCACGACTAAACGCCAAATTCCACCTTATTTGCGACAAATCACGAAATCGGCTTGTTTATTACGTCTCTACACGATTTGGTGCGATATCGTGAGCCTTCAGTGGTTTTCACCTTGTTAGCATTGCTGGTAGAACCCAATTCAAATGTATTTTTAAGTGTTTAAAGCCTAAGCATATCCTAACATCACATAGCAGGAAATTACTACACAGTTTCAATATTGGCTATCCTGTCGTACTGGGAGACAAGTGAGAGAGTTGGGCCGCGCATTGCTGACCACGTGGGTGCGCTGTGATTTGTAGTTGAAATTTCTATTTCTAATGTGAATTCGCAATGCCGAAAATAACGACGTGTTTTGATAGGGCTGACGAGTTTAAAGACGAAGGCTATAATGTTTTCGATGCGCGGCAGAGGATAGTTATGTGCAAATTCTGCAACATTAGACTAGATTGGAAGAGTCGCGATTCATGTGTGAAACACAACTTAAGTGAAAATCACAAAAAGAAGAAAAGGATTTTGTCTGAAGGAGGTACCAAAAGACAGATATCAGTTCAAGAGGCGGTCGGGAATGCCAAAAAAGTGAGAAATGACTCCGACGAATTTGTAATGTCAACAGCGGAGGCCTTTTTGAGTGCCAACATTCCTTTAGAAAAGCTAGATCATCCAACAATGAAGGATTGGATGAACAAACATATACCAGGCGAGTTAATTTTTTTCGGATGCCGCTACACTTACCAGTATGCCGCAGCCCCACTTTTCGTAGCGATAAAAATAATAATAGGTGGAAAGACGTAGTTTTATGTAATGATTTTATCAGGGAGGAAAGGTAATTCTTTTAAGATTGCCGAGAATCCACCAACCCGCCGTGACATTTACAGCCACCATGGAAACGTGATGTGGGATACTAGAAAGTGTAGTAATGACTTAGTTTACTTTTAAATAATTTTAAGTTCATATCATAAACAACAAATAAGTCTGATTTTTTAATATTTCAAATTAAAATGATTTGCTTGCTAATAGATTTTTTTCATAACACTGTTTTAGGAAGTGGACATTTTCCCACAGCTGACTGGTTACGAAAGAAATATTTGCCCCTATTACATCAAGAAAAAGAAGAATCAAGTAGTGAGAAATTAAAGAATCAGCATGTTATTCTACACTGTGATGAAACCACAGATAGGATGGGTCGAGCCATGTTCATTGTGCTATTTAGAACTCTTCCCAAGGGTAGTAGCGAGACTCCTAAAGTGCTAGTAGGTGGTGTCCTAATGCTTCAGAATGTTAACTCGCAGGAATGTTCTCAAGCCATAGTGGAGGTTATTAAGAGACATAAACTTGAATACAAAAATATCATAGGTATTTCAACAGATGGTGCACGATATATGAAAAAGTGTGTGCAAATTTTACAAGGTTTGATATCGGACAACCTTCTACACACTAAGTGTTGGGCACACAAGCTTGATTCAGTAGCAGGAATCTGGCCAAAGGAACTTCATCGTGTGAATGAGTGTGTTAACAAAGCAAGCTTTTCTTAATACAAGAAAACGGAAGCATAGGTATATTAGGTTCTTGCAGCAGAAGTATGGTGCAGGAGAAAAGGATATAAAGCTCTTTCCCTCACCAGTTATCACAAGGTGGAATACGTGGTTCACATCAGTTTCCTACTTGGCAGACTATGTCATGGACTTGGTTCAGTATTTTAAAACAGTGGAGAGTGATGCTGAAAGTGTTAAATACATACAAAAATTAAGTGAAAGTGAAGTAAAATCAATTTTGTGTGAGGCAATTTTTGTGAAAGAACACTGTGCCTCAACTTCTGAAAAGATAACTTGCTTCGAGGGTTCTAATTATGCTTTGGCACATAAAGTTGTTCCAATGGTAAATGAACTCATTTCTGAGTACACGGTTATTGAAAAACTAGGGATGAAACCAGACACATTGAAGGCATTGAATGAACTATCAAGCGATAGAAAAGTGCTGAAAAAAGGTTCGTAGCCCTTGCAATGCATGTCGCACAAAACTCTCAGATATGCTGGCAAAAGAGACTGCTCATGAGATTTTTAATTCACTCTCCTCACTGTTTCATCTGCCCCTGCTAAGAACTGTGAGCATAGAGTCATCTCTCTTCAACAAGATTAGAGAAAATCCCCCTTTTTGCTGGAGTGAATTCTCATGACTTTTTGAAGTTCTATATTCAACTGCAAATCACCTGTAAATCTTTTTCATGTAGTGATGGTAATGTAGTTGAAGATGTATTGAAGGGAATGTTAGAGGAATATCCTATAGCTGTGAAATGTCTTCAATCTCTGTACATTTCCATTTCAAATGTTGACAGAGAAAGGGCCCTTTCTGCCTACAATGATATTTTGTCTGACAAGCATACCAACCTGTCAAATGATAACTTAGAAACATTACTGAGTTATTACTTCAACAGCAAATGAATATGTAAACCAAGCCATACTTAGTGTGTTAGTTGTTTCCTTCATTGCAACATAAGGCAAAAGTATGTATATAGTCTAGTAAACCGTTTTTCTACACTGTAAGCAATGGCATTTATTCACCGCTTTGCCCTTAGTTTTTACACCGCTATTGTGGTTTTTTATTTACCATAAAATCGTGTCTCTAATTATAAGTCAATACAGACCCAAATTCATGCCCTACTCTAAGTATCAAAACATTCTGGGCGTTATTCCTTTATTAGTACCGGTAACTATCTCTGTCCTCCCCAGATTTTCAATATTTGTGTTTTCCTATGGCATTTAACATACAGGCCACTTACCAGATCCTACTTGACAACGTCAAAGGTCTGTTCTTTCCTGTGAATAATCAAGACAAGAGGAAAGAAAGAAGGAAAAGGGATGGTTAAAATTGGAGATTTAGATCAGGAAGTAGTCGAGCACCTCAAATATTCAAGAAGTGAATTGATGGAAAATGCAAGATTGGATATGGAGATTCACAAGAAAGGAAACGTGGGAGTGTTTTCCATCATCAGGTTCGGAGTTTAATTTGGGATAAAGAAGTGATATACAAGACCCATTACTTATCAATAATGACATATGGAGCAGAAACTTGGCCGATGACGAGAGATGAAAGTAGAATACAGGCAGCTGAAATTAAATTCTTGAGGAGTATGGTACAGAAGACACAGAGTGAAAAATGAAGACATTTGAAAGGAAGTGAATGTACAGAAGCTAAATGATAAGCTGGAGCAGAACAAATTGAGATGGTATGGGCATGTGAAAAGGATGAATGATGAAAGAATGCTGAAACAAGTGATGGAGAGACGGATGTCTGGAAAGAGGACGAGGAAGCCATAGAGTACGGAGGATGGATTTGGTGAAGGATAGTATTAGAGAACGAAACCTGGATTGAAGTTCAGTAGTTGAGGAAGGATGGTGGACAGAGAGAGTAAAGTGGAGGGGTGTCCTAGTTGCTCCGACCTGGCTGGAAAATGGAAATTGATCATGAGACAAGACAAAAAATAGTACAGGTCAGGACCAAATGACTTAATGAAAATGCAAGAACTAAGTGACTGTATACCGTATATACTCGAATATCACCCGCACATTTTTAAACAAAATCGGACGTGAAAAATTGGGGTGTGGGTCTTATTTGAGTCATTCTGATTTTAAAGATTTAAATTGCCCGCCACGCGCGATATCGGGTGTTGCGAGTATCCGCTAGATGGTGCTAGCCTTCTTCTGGCTATCACTTTGTTTTACCGTAAGCAGGCGGCGTCATATAGTCTCGCGCACGTGTCGCGCACGTTTTCCGAGTGTAAACATGAGTTGTACGAAGCGTTTGCGGTAGTTTAATGTGAGTGAGAAGCTGAAAGTTGTGAGGGAAGCTGAAGTTATTGGAAATCGTGCCCGGTAGGAAATATGATATTGAAGAGTCATGTATTCGTGATTGAGCGGGATGACGTCTATGCTACAACCACTGGATGTCTGCGTGAACCGCCCGTTCAAAGCATCCTTGAAACAGCTGTATACGGAGAAGATGGCGGCCGATAAGCACACACTGACTCCAACTGGTCGTATTCAGCGCCCGGAAGTTCAGCTGCTATGTTCGTGGATTTTGACGGCATGGAATCGTATCTCGGGAGATCTCATACGGAAGAGCTTCAAGAAATGTAGTATTTCGAATGCTATGGATGTCAGTGATGACGACATTTAGTGGGATGGTGACAAAAGTTCCGAAGTTGGTACTTCTGATGACGATGAATGAAGTGTTTGTGTACTTTTATTTGTATTTTTAATCGTTTGATGTGTGTTATTTTAGGACGACTTCAAAACTGTTGGAAACTATTTTGGATAAATGCTATTCTGTTTATTTAGTTAAGATTGTACATAATTTTGAGTATTTTTTTTTTTTTTTTAACAACATTGTTCTTCAAAATCAGGGTGCGGGTCTTATTCGGGGGCGGGTCGTATTCGAGTAAATACGGTATTTTGTTGACAATTAATGAAGATTTATTATCAATTTTTACAAGTATAAACAATCAGGGTACAGAGCAGGGCCTTTTTATAGGATTTGCTTATAATCCTCACACTGGACATCATGTGATCAACATATTTCATTTATTGATCACTTATGACAAACTTCACAAGCTCGAAACTCTCACTCCAAGTTCTTCAAAAATCACTAGTATTCAATTACTAACAAAATATTCACAGCAGGTATTTAACTTCAATTTCATATATATATATTTTATACATATTTTTACATACATACACACATATATATATATATATATATATATATATACACACACACACATACGGCATGCATAAATTTATACACTAGGTGGATAAAGAAACTCATTTTTCCTGAATCCTTACAAAATAAAAACTTGGGATACAGTCCTAACTAATAATCATAATAATAATAATAATAATAATAATAACAACACCAAACGGCCTATGTATGGCACATGAAACATGTTGGATATTTAGGCCATTTAAAGCTTTTGCTACCAGTGAACACTTGATGTTTATATGTAAGCAATCCTTACATAACATAGAGGATTAATTCTGATTGATGCAAAGAGGAAAAGAGGATACATTTTTACATAAGGGGAAGTAAAATGAAATTAGCCTTGAAATACCCAAATTCCTTCTCACAATGTATTACTGCTGTACCTATCCACCCAGCATATAATAAATAATTCAAAATACCCTTTGTCTCTTATTTAAATATTATGTCATCTTTAATCTTGAAATAGCTTTTTTCATATAAGACGCATTGGCTCACTAAATTACTCAAATTTTCACTTTCTTCTTGTTCAATTACTGTGAAGAACAGTCTCAACACAATGGGATAGTCCACTCAAAGGACAGGACACTAAATAATTCATGTCATTTGAATCTATTATAGTATAGTATAAATTGGTAAGTGCATAGATTTGGTTCCTTTCTGATAATGTGGCAGAGTTAAACTGCTTGACATGTGACCACCAGAGCACTAACAGTGATCCGATCATCTTCATGTCTGACCGTAAGACTTTCAGTCCTCTCATCAGCGATAGTTGATAGCAACCAACCTGGACCTGTGATGAAAAATAAACATTAGCTAATTTAATATTTATTAAGGGGGAATATCCAGAAAGATATCAAAAAATCAAAGTCTCAATACAAAGTGACAACATATGAGTAGCCTAGAATCAAACCGCGCTTTCTCCAAAAAGATGATTATTCAGTAGAGCCCAGAAACTGATGAGTGTATATTAAAGATTTGACTTACGGAACACATTTGCAATACCTAAAACCCGATTTTATTGACCTACCTGAATATTTAAGGAGATTAAATGTTGGAGAAAGTGCACTTTGTCTCTAGGTCATTGATAAAGTGCACTCAGGTGTCAATATAAAATGTAATTTAAGAATATATCACATTTACAAGATGAAATAAGGCATTTTAGATGTAATACATGTCTATTTTACTGTAAAATGCAGACCATTACAAAAATTAAGGTGAATAAGTGGATTGTCAAACCATTGTAATTAAGATGTACATTTTTTTACAACACCTTTCATGGACTCCTTAACGTCATAAATTTTGGTGTCCGAACTAACCTTCTCGACAGATGAGTACCTTGATACCAAATCTATGGCTATAAATGGGAGGCTGCCATTGTCTGGCGCTAACTTGGAGTCATTCTGCACTTTATCCGTAGGAGAAAGTGCTGTTCGTCTCCAAGCGCTGATTTTCTTACCTATTTTAACATGGATATAGTGCAGTTTGCCGCCAACCGACCAGTTTATTATATTCTTCAAACAATTCCGCATTGAAACATACAATAACCTCATTTTCAATAATTTTGGAGAAAGTGCAGTTTGATTCTAGGCTACTCATATACACTACTGCACCTACTAGAATAATTTTAAAAAAATGTTTGTAAATCTTTCAAAACCACTCAAGTCAGATTTTAAAATTTGCCAATCACATAGTGCTAATAAATTTAAGAAAATAGCACAATTTTATATGTTGGTACAAACAACCACCCACCCAATATTACACATGATAATAATTGTAGTTTTAAGAGCCATCAGCCAAAAAGAAACACTCCTACATACTTGCAATCACATTAAATTGACCCATAAACAGGAACCTGTACGCATAAATTTAGAATCAAGACCTGCCCCTTCCATGACCACTCCGGTGGGGTATCCCTAATGCAATTATCGCTATTTATATTACACTTATTTTCCTGCAATGAATGATCATTATCACTAACAATTTCATAATTGCTTGAATCATCCTCATCACTGCTCAAGAAATGGATCAGATAAATAACAAGCATGCAAGGAAGCTGCAATGTTGTTTACCTTGATCATGAGATACAATATTGTTGATGAAACCATTTCTTTTTAAGCTAATAAAAAAGGTAAAAGATGGCCCACTACATAGGAAAATATGCTGCATTGCAAGGAGTACTATATTGCAGTCAGCTTAACACTACTTAACCCCTGCTGTCCCTTCTACAGTATAGAGCTCGCTCGCTCCTTGTCTCGCAACTGTAAGACACATGTGTATTTATATAAGTTATATTGTAGAAATCTGTGTATGATGAGTTTGACATTGAAATCCACGAGTAGATCCAAAAGGCTTCTCAACGTTTACCAACATTGTCAGATGGTAAAGAGATGCACGAAATAGCAAACACTAATGTGTTGCAAATTATATGAGTGAGGCTATCAGTGTACCAAACAGAAGTTTATCAGTTCTGCCTTGTCAATACAATATATTTAAAACTTCATGAAATAATCACATGTCATACTCTCCTAATGGTACATGTTTCAACGCCTAAATATATATTGGCGTCATCATCAGCCTTATATCGTATTAGCAGCACTTTAAAAACACTTGGTAAAAACATATGTTACAAGTAAAATATTGACATCATCATCATCATCATCTTGTACAGTTTCCAGCCCCAGGCTGGGTCTGTTTGGAACATAAGCCCCACCACCTCTCCGCTGCCATTCTGGTCCAGTCCTCGCCTCTCTTCTTGACACATTCCTCCACTCCTTTCAGCCATCTATCTCTTGGTCTTCCCCTTGGTCGTTTCTTCTGCATCTGCATCTCATGTATCCTCTTGGGAATCTTCTTCTCATCCATTCTCTTTAAGTGTCCATACCACCTCAGTCTTGATGTCTCAATCCTACCTTGCAAGGGCTCCTCTTTCACCATTTCCCTGACCTTTTCATTCCTCACCCTGTCTCTTCTTGTTACTCCGATTCTACTTCGCAGGAACTTCATTTCACCTGCCTGTATTCTGCTTATGTCTCTTTTCTTCATTGTCCATGTTTCTGAAGCATAGGTCAGTATCGGGATATAGTAGCTACTGTATAACACTTCCTTGCTTTTTTGTGGGACATCTTTATTCCACACTAAGCTCCTAATGCTTCTCAGAAATGCTTCTGCCTGTCTGCCACGTTCCGTAATCTCTTTGTCATTTCTCCCATTTTCCTCCACTATACTTCCCAAGTACTTAAGACTTTCCACCTTCTTCAGCTGTCCACCTCCAAGTGTTATCCCACTCATTGGTCTGTCCTTTTTCCTGGTCGTTAACAGGATCTCACCTTTACTGATGTTGAACTTCCATCCGTACTCTCCCACTGTTTCTTCCCAAGCCTTCAGTTGCTCCTGAATTTCCTCCTCCTTGTTTCCCCAGACCATGAGATCATCTGCAAACACCATTGCTTTCATCTTATCTTCTCCTATCTTTCCTGCTATCCGTGTCATTACCTCGTCCATAACCACAATAAAGAGAAGGGGTGACAGCGCACTACCCTGTTTCAGGCCACTCATTTGTCTGAACCAGTCTGTTCTTTCCCTTCCAACTTTCACACAACTCACACTTCCACAATACATCTCCTTCACTCTGCCTACAGTCTCTTTTTCCACTCCCATGTATTCCATTGCTTTCCAAACCTTCTCCCTACACACACTATCATAGGCCTTTTCGATGTCCAGGAAGGCCATCAACAGATCCTCTCCAAATTCGTAGTGGTGTTCCTGGAGCTGTCTCACTGAAAATGTGAGCCCACTGTTGATCTACCAGGTCTGAATCCATACTGTTCCTCTCTCAATTTTCTCTCCACTTTGGCTCGTATTCTACTTTCTAATATCTTTTCATATATCTTGGCACAGTGAGGTATGAGTGTGACTCCTGTAATTTCTGCACTCCTTTCTGCTTCCTTTCTTAAATATTGGGACAATTAATCCTTTCTTCCAATTTTCTGGGGGTATTTTTCTCCTTCCATATCACCCTCATCACACGGTACAGCCACTGTTTCCCAACCTCCCCTGCTGCCTTCACCATTTCAACACTCACTTCATCCACACCTGGTGCCCTTCCTCCTTTCATCTTGACTATAGCCATTTCCAGTTCTCTCCAAGTCAGGTCCTTTTCCATTCCTGTGTTGTCTTCTCCATCTTCCAATACATTGTCTTCCTCCCTATGACCATTTGGATTCAGCAAATCCTCTAAGTACTCTTTCCACACTGTCTTGAGTGTCTCTTTGTTGTGTACCTCATTTCCGTTTTTGTCCATCATTACCACATCCTCTCGCAGACCTCTTCTCTTACCTTTGACCATCCCATAAAGAACTTTCTTATTTCCTCTGCTGTCTTCCTCCATCATCTCTGTCCACTTTACCATCCACTTCTTCCTCTCCTCTGCGACAATCTTGTTTGCTTCTTTCTTCTTTATCTTATAATCTTCCCTTGCCAGATCAGTTCTTTCCTGGAACCACACTCTGAAAGCCTTGTTCTTCCTTCCCACAGCTTCTTTTACTCTCTCATTCCACCATGGTGTCTCTTTACACCGCTTTCTGTTGCTTGTTCTTCCACATACTGCCACTGCAGCTTCCAACATTGTGTTTTTGAATTGCTTCCATTCCTCTTCCCCTGTTTTAGGATTGTCTGTTGGCATCCTTTCCCTTATTATCTTCTGGAATTCTTCCTTGACTTCTTTTCTTTCAGTTTCCATACTTTGATTTTCCTTTCCTGGTACTCTGTCCTCTTGCTATCCTTAACAGCTCCCAGGTTCATTACAAGTATTCTGTGGTCGCTATCTAAGGCCTATGATGGTATTACCTTTATATCTCTGACACTTCTCTTCATTTCCCAGTCGTACAGCATGCAATCTACCAAAGATTTCTTTGTTAAATCACTGCTGTACCACGTTACCTTGTGGCTTTCTTTTTTCCGTAACCAGGAGTTGCCTACCACTAAACCGTTTCTCTTGCAAAAATCCAGCAACTTTCTCCCTTCTTCATTCCTGCTACCCCATCCTTCTGCTCCCAATACATTTTCATATCCTTGCCTTTCACTTCCTACATGTGCATTCAAATCTCCCATGACAATGATGCTCTGACCATTCAACTGCTGTTGTAGCTCCTCCTCAAAGTCTTCCTTCTCTTGAGCTGTACATCCAACTTGAGGGGCATATACCTGGGCTATCTCCAGGCTTCTTCCCTTTACAGTTACCCTGTTCTTCATGATCCTGTCACTTATTCCCTTTACCTCTTCCTTCATTCCATCTCTCACAACTACTCCTACTCCGCTGCTCCTTCCTTCACTGTTCCCACTCCAGTAGAACCGGTACCCTTTCCTCAGTTCTCTGCGACCTTCTCCTTTCCATCTTGTTTCTGCCAAGCCCAGTACATCCACTCAAAACACATATACACTGAATCCATTAAAAGTTTCCTTAAAAAGTTTTATAATTATGGTCGGCACTCCGTGCAAAAACCCGTAAGGTTTAAAAGCCCATCTTGAGGTATACACAGTTCAGTTCTTGTTGTTGTCACCTAACTTGCTGAAGGGTTTCCATTCGCAACTGGAAAGAAATATTGCTATGAGAGAAAATATTTATAACCCTCGAAAATTTGGAAAAATATCCTGACCTACTTGTAACACATACGTAAATTGCAGCAAGAGTCACACATATCTGTGCTGTGCTATCTGGAGGCTGTGCTACACTGACCTGGCATGAAGCAGCGCAAGCGGCCAGCGAGACCGTACTCAGTAGGGGAAGTGAGGGGTGACTGAAGGAGTGAAATAATAATGTGAGGGAAGGGGGGGGTATGGTACATTGGAAAACAAATCAACAATTGTAGCCTATATCTAGGGTGGTTTGTATTTCGTTCTATTATTACTCCGTGTTTCATAGAGGACGTTATTGTTTTCAAAATTTATCTCATTTAGATTAGTTAGGGGGGCTGTTCTTTGAATTGAATCTATTTCAATTTCTTCGAGAATGTTCATTTTAGTTCCCTTACTTGTGTAATGTAGGATTTCCATGCCATTCATTGATGTCTGTGAAAGCATGCCTGATCTCTTTCATGTGGTTTGCCATGGCGGAAAATTTGTTGTACTTAATTGCATTATAATGCTCGCCATATCTTCTTGTAAACGCTCTCCCCGTTTGTCCACAATATTTAGCATCACATTTTGAACATTTTAGCATATATATATATATTATACATGATTTGTTGAATTTGTTTGTATGGTTTAATTTTTTAGTATTAAAATATTGGCGTTGGTGTTGGAAGTTTTGTAGGCTATTTTTAGTCCGCACTTTTTAAAAATGTTTGATACACTATATGTTTTGGCATTAAAGTAGGTAAAAGCCGCATACTTACGCTGTTCTTTTTCCTCAGGTGTTAGGCGGGTAATCGGTTTGTTTTTGAACCTGCCAATAATATTGTTGACAAACATTGATGAGAAACCGTTAACCTTGGCAATCTGCTTAATAGTTTTTATTTCTTTCTTTAATTCTGTTTTGTCTAAGGGAAGTGAAAATGCTCTGCTGACCATACTGTAAAAAGCAGCTTTCTTTTGGTTGCCTGGATGGTTTGAATCTTTTCTAATAGTTGTGTGGGTTTGGGTTGGTTTTCTGAACACTTTATAACTTAGCCTGTTGTTGTCTAAGTGAACTGTAGTGTCAAGGAAATTGATTACCCCATTAACTGCTGATTCTAAGGTGAACTGTATGTGTTTATCCAAACTATTTTAGTAAAAGTTACCCTATGCTCAAAACATTATCGTCAATTATAACAAACAGGTCATCCACATATCTACCCCAATAAGGAATGCCTTCAATTTTACCTACCACTTCTTCATGTTCAAGATGGTCGAGATAAATATTGGCCACTATCCCAGATAACGGAGATCCCATTGAGAGTCCCTCTTTTCGCTTGAACACTTTGAACCATCCGGGCAACCAAAAGAAAGCCTTGGAGGCTGGATTTAGACAGCTCCTTAACCTGGTCCATGAGTCAATCATAATTGGCTACATGGATAATTCTTGCCAGGCGCGTCCAAGTCGCGGGTGTGGGCAACGGTACTGTAATATACCATGGAACTACAGTACCGGCTAAGTTCTGGCGAGGACTCAGTCCTATGGGGTATAACATAGGCCACGTGCACAGGGTTACGTGCAAAGACCTCAACGGAATCTGCAGCGGAGAAGATGGACTTCGGAACGGTGGAGATTGCGGAAGAGGCAACCCAGTATTCAGGGAATAGTACGAGTACAGCATCAATTGGCAGTGTCTGTTTCCCACGTTAGGGGCGGCCTGAATAATAGCTGGCAGTAGCTTCATAAAATGCCTTTGGGAGTGGCGACCCCATCGTGATAATAGCCTAAAATGGAAATGGCACTTCCAATGATTCGGAAAAGGTTAGGGCGTACCCTGCAGGCGACGCGCAGTTCCTTTGGTACTGGGGGAACTGTGAGAAATGGGCGACCAGTAACCGAAATGGCGTGGGACTGATAACCTCAAAACAACTGGAGGAGTATGTTGAAGTGGTAGAGTGTGTGAGTGACAGAATAATGAAAATTAGAATGAAGATGAAGAATGACATGATGGACTTCATACAAGTGTATGCACCCCAGACTGGAAAAGATATTCCTGGAGGATGTAGAAAGAGTAATTTCAGATGTAGAAGTGGTGATCATGGGAGATATGAATGCACAAGTCGGAAACGAGAGGCAAGGAAAGGAAGAAGTCATTGGACCATATGGATATGGGAAAAAGAACCGGGAAGGAGAGGAACTTTTAAGCTTTTGTAAAAGCTTTTTCGGAAGAAAAACAGCAGGAAAATTACGAGATATGGGTGGGGTGATAGAAGAACAAAATCAGTAATTGACTACTTTCTGGTGGAAAGGACAAATCACAGAAAGCCGATAGATGTGACAGCTTTACCAGGAGAAGCATTTGATGGGGACCATAGAGATGTGGTGGCAAAATTTAGATGGAAAAAATTGGAAAACCTAAAGGAGATCAGAGAAAGTAAAATAAAAGTATGGAAATTGAAAGGCAAAACTGTACAGGAAGATTTTCAGGAGAGATTGAAGCAACAAATCCCAGTTACTGAAGTGGAAAACGTAGAAGAGGAATGGTCTCACTTTAAAAAGGCATTTGCTGGTGCAGCAGAGAGTGCTTGTGGTAGGACGTCAACAAGAGTGAAAGAGAAGGAGACACCATGGTGGAATGAGGAAGTGAGGAAAGCAGTGAAAGAAAAGAAGTCTGCATGGAAAGAATGGAACCGAGATCAAACAGAAGAAAGCAAAAGAAGTATCACGACAGCAAACGGAGGTGTAAGAAAGTGGTAGGAGAAGAAAAGAAGAAAAGTTGGGAAGAATTTACACGAAGAATGGAAACAGATGTAAGTGGCAGTAAAAGGATGCTGTATGGACTTCTAAGAAGTAAGAGGAAAGAATGAGTTACTACAAAGCTAGTGAAAAAGGAAGATGGAGAGTTGTTAACACACCCAGAAGAGATAAAGGGACGATGGAAGGAGTATTTCGATAAGCTATTGAATGTGAACAATTGTACAGGTGAGATGGAAGGGACACAGCCTGACGACTCTATAACAGAAGATGATATAACAATGCTGGAGGTGGAATTAGCAGTACAGAAAATGAAGATGGGAAAAGCAACAGGGATGGATGAAATCAGTGTAGAAATGATAAAGGCTGTTGGACCTGTTGGTATGCAATGGTTGTATCGACTGCTAAAGTGTGTGTGGAAATGGAAATGTGTACCAGAAGACTGGGAGAAAGGGCTAATAATACCAGTGTTTAAGAAAGTGTGTGATAACTATAGAGGGATCACCCTCATATCACAGATAGTAAAAATACTGGAAAGGATATTAGAAAGAAGAATGAGCAGAAAGGTGGAAGGAGAGTTGCAAGAGGAACAGTATGGCTTCAGGAGTGGAAGATCCACAGTGGACCCAATCTTTAGTTTGAGGCAGGTGATGGAAAAGAACTGGGAATATGGAGAGGATTTGGGCATGACTTTCATAGATCTAGAAAAGGCATATGATAAGTGTTCCCAGAGAGAAGGTATGGGAAACCATGGTTAAGAAGAGCCTGGGAAGAGAAATGTTGGAAATGGTGCAAGCAATGTACAACTGTGTTAGCAGGGTACTGACCCCAGTTGGAAAGACAGATTGGTTTAGGAACAAGACTGGACTAAGACAGGGGAGTGTGCTGTCACCTCTTTTGTTCATAATGGTAATGGATGAAATTGTAAAGGAAAAAAAAGGAAGCTTGTAGTTTAACGTGACCGTTAATCTCACGATCATGAGCCACGGGGAAAATTGTAAAGGAAACAAAGGAAGCATATGGACATAAAGAAATGAAGTTACTATTATTTGCAGACGTTATTGTGGTCTGGAGAAGGAACACCGAAGAAGTGCAAAAAACAACTAGATGCACTGAACGAAAATATTCAGAAGTACGGCCTGAAAATCAATATAGAGAAAAGCAAGACCATGGTGATGACAAGAGGGCACTGTGAAAATTGGAAGTCAGAGTTTGGAAATTGTGGACACGTTCAAATACCTAGGAAGTGAATTGATGCAAACTGGTAGGTTGGACATGGAGATTGGCAGGAGGGTACAGCAGAGCAATGCATTCTATCAAAGTGTAAGAAAACTTGTTTGGGATAAGTATGTACCAAGGAAAAGCAAGGAGGTAATGTATAAAGTGTACTATGTACCCATATTAACTTATGCAGCTGAGACTTGGACCCTGACAAGTAGGCAAGAGAGTAGAATCCAAGCCAGTGAAATGAAATTCCCAAGAAGTATGATAGGAAAGACAAGGAAAGACAGAGTGAGGAATGAAGATGTTAGGAAGGAAGTTGGGATGGGAAAACTAAATGAGAGAATTGAGAAGAATAAACTAAGGTGGTTTGGACATGTAAAGAGGATGGAGGAAAATAGAATCCCAAGACAGATGCTGGAGGCCAAGTGCAAGGGTAAGAGAGCAAGGGCAAGCCCTAGAACAAGGTGGATCGATTCAGTGAAGAACAGCATGAGAAAAAGAAATCTGGACTGGGACAAGATCGTGGAAGAAGAATGGTGGAAGGAAAGAGGAAAGTGGAGAAGTGCCATAAATACCCCGACCCGGCAGCAGCTGGATAAGGGGAAATGATGATGATGATGACTAAAAAATTAAACCATACAAACAAATTGAACAAATCAGGTATATATATATGTTCAAAATGTGATGCTAATTATTGTGGACAAATGGGGAGAGCGTTTACAACAAAATATGGCGAGCATTATAATGCAATTAAGTACAACAAATTTTCCGCCATGGCAAACCACATGAGAGAGTTCAGGCATGCTTTCACAGACATCAATAATGAAATAAATAATAATGTTATTGGTTTTACGTCCCTTTTAACTACCCTGGCTTTTAGAGACGCCGGGGTGCCGGAATTTTGCCCCGAAGGGGATCTTTAACGTGCCAGTAAATTTACTGACACGGCTCCCTCGCATTTGCGCACACTCAAATGCCAGCTGACTGCACCAGGTTTCGAACCTGCAACCTTGGCCCATCAATAATGACATGGAAATCCTACATTACACAAGTAAGGGAACTAAAATTAACATTCTCGAAGAAATTGAAATAGATTCAATTCAAAGAACAGTCCCCCTAACTAATCTAAATGAGATAAACAATAACGTCCTCTATTAAACACTGAGTAATTATAGAACGAAATACAAACCACCCTAGATATAGGCTACAATGGTTGATTTGTTTTCCAATGTACCATACCCCCCCCCCCCCCTCACATTATTTCTGATGCACAGAAGGTCATAGTTAGCTTGCCCCACTCCTTTAGTCACCCCTCACGGGTTTTTGCAACGAGTGCCGACCATAATTATAAAACTTTTTAAGGAAACTTTTAATGGGTTCAGTGTATATGTGTTTTGAGTGTTTTATGTCAATATTTTACTTGTAACATTTGTTTTTACCAAGTGTTTTTGAAGTGCTGCTAATACGATATAAGACTGATGATGATGCCAATATATGTAGGCGTTGAAACATGTACCATTAGGAGAGTGTGACATGTGATTACTTCAAGAAGTTTTAAATATATTGTATTGACAAGGCAGAACTGATGAACTTTTGTTTGGTATACTAAGTCAATACGGAAAAATGGGTGACTGTATGAGTCAAAAAGAAGCTACCAGTGTGTCAGTAAGTTCTATAAGCACTAATGTGAAAGAAGGCAAGGGAATTATTACCAAGGACAAATTTGCAATGTCTACTCCAACAGGGAAATATGTGCCAAGGAAGAAGAGAATTGAAGTTGACAATCTTAACAGATGATGTTTAAGGGGCCTAACATCTAGGTTATCGGCCCCTGACAACCTTAACAGATTGCATGATTATGCAGATTGACTTTTGGTATGTTGTGAAAAAGGAAATTCCTACCATTAAAGAGGGTGGCCTGATTGGTTGCAGAAGGATAAAGTTGGGTCTCAACTGGAAAAAATGCCAGCCTAAGAGAAGGACAAGGTACCTACAACAAATCAGACAGTTCTGGCATATTGATGTTTATCTTGACGAGATGCTCATTCAGCAGTCACATGTTGTGGCAGCTGGTAAATTGTTTATGAAGACAGGGCGAAAGGTATTGTGGATGAGGCCTTGATTTTTAAATCGTGACAAAAGTCAGGCGATTATCAAAAGCCAATGAACTTCAAGAATTTTCAAAAATGTCTCAAAATGCAGCTACTCCCTGCTTTACTGTGTCCAAGTGTCTTTTTGTGGCTAACACAACATAGCACTGTAAAAAGAGAAATAATGTGCCAAACTCAAGCTTGTCTAAAATAATTATTATTCGGTGGTTAGAGAAAGTGAGTTCCATTCGTTGCAACGAAACATAAGGGTGAACTCCTTACATTATTCCAAAGCACTCCTTATGAAAAAGTATTTTCAGTCAATATTATTGAGAAATTGGAAATGAAAATCAGTGAAGAAAGGTAAGACAATGGTAATGACAAGAGGAAAGAAAGAAGGAAAAGAGATTGTTAAAATTGGAGATGTAGATCTGGAAGTCATACAGCACTTCAAATATTTGGGAAGTGAATTGATGAAAAATGCAAGATTAAATATGGAGATCAACAAGAGAATACAATTTGGGAGTGTCTTCTATCATCAGATTCGGAGTTCAATTTGGGATAAAGACAGACCATTGAAGGCTAAAAACGTGATGTAAAAGACCTATTACTTACCAATAATGGAGTATGGAGCAGAAACTCGGCCAATGACGAGGAGATGAAAGTAGAATACAGGCAGCCGAAATGAAATTCCTGAGGAGTATGGTATGGAAGACTAGGAGAGATAGTGAGAAATGAAGGCTTTCGAAAGGAAGTGAATGTACAGAAAACTGAATGATAAGCTGGAGCAGAACAGATTGAGATGGTATAGACATGTGAAAAGGATGAATGATGACAGAATGCTGAAACAAGTGATGGAGAGACAGATGACTGGAATGTAGAGATTTGAAGCCATTCTTTCAGTGTTGCCTATATACGGAGTCCGCCAGAAAAATGTATACACTCTTTACGGAACAAAGGCTATTTATTGTGTGTTTCTTTCGTATTTAAATTTTGATTACACATGTAGTACTATCTTCAGTTAAACATATGGTTACACGAGATGTTCAAAATGTTCACCGTTGGCTGCCAGACACATAGCAGAGCGATGAGCGGTCGCTGAAACTATGTCCATCAATGTTTGAATGGGGACCGCGGCACATGCCGCTGTAATCTTCTGGCGGAGGGCCTGCAGCGTGTGCGGCTTACGTCGATAGACTTGATTTTTCACAGTTCCGCCACAAGTTAAAAGTCCATAGGGGTAAGATCTGGCGACCGTGGGGGGAACTCAATGGGCCCTTCTTCGTCCAATCCAATGTACCGGCAGATTGTCATCCAGGAAAGCTCGTACTGCTACATGGCAGAGTGGTGGCGCCCCGTCATGTTGGTAGAAGACATCATCAGCTCCATAATGCGCACATACAGCTGGTAAAATTAATGTGTGTATCATTCCCAAGTACACTGCTCCAGTGACAGTTGCATCAAAGAAAAAGGGTCCTAGTAATCCCCTCGACGACAGTCCACACCCGATAATAACCCCTGGTAGATTGACCGCCTTGTCCACACGAACATGTGGATTTTCCAGAGCCCAGTAGACACAGTTATGTCGATTCACTGTTTTATTAAGTTTAAACTGGGCTTCATCAGACCACACTAACTTCGTCAGAAATTGTTCATCTTGGGTTACCATTTACTGATACCATTCGCAAAATTGCATTCGACAATCTGGATCATCCTCATTAAGCGCATCCAGTAATCATGGGATGTAAAATTCGTCGTACACTTCTACTGCTAATCCCAACTTCCTGCGCACATTGCGTAGCCGACTTCTGTGGAGAATTAGTAAACCTTTCCAACACGTGAGCCGATGAAGCAGGACTAGTAGCTGTACGTGTTTTTCCCGATCTTCCTTTGTGAATATCACATATCGCTCTATGCGTCTCAAACTTCCCAGTAATGCGTTTAATTGTTAGGCGTGTTGGGGGTTCTGTTTCAAACTCCCTCCTCCACTGACATTGCATTTCCAACAGCATTATCAAACCTGATAACCACTTCAGAATGTACTTTCACTGCTCGAAAGTCAAGCGTGCTCCAGCCAATTAGTTTCCCCACAATCATGATGCAAGTACCGACATCTGCTGAGCGAAAGACCATACTACAACATTTAAAAACGATGATAGCAGTCGACAATGTCCATATCCCGATATAGTCTGACAAAGAGTGTATACATTTTTCTGGCGGACTCTGTATATTGTCATTCAGAGTGAACGCGCATCCAAGTTGGCATCATTATGGGCGTGCCAGAGGTGAATTTCCAACCGATTGGCCGACACTGTTATATTTAAATGTACGTTGGCACTTGGCCAAAATTTTGTTTGATTGTATATTTTTTTTCTCTTATGAGTCATTATTAGTATGCACGGCACGTGCATTTGGATTTTGTTCATGCGAATGCGAAATTCGTCATGGTCGATAAATGGTGCTTTTATTCAAATTCATCTTAAGTACGAGAAGGGGGTAAAAGTTGTTAGATGTTTTACGAACAGGTTTTTATTCATACTAGGGTTGCCGAGCGCAACAAGTTAAGATGTCACTGTAGAACACCTTAGTTCTATATTTTTGAGTTTTTTTTTGTGAGATCCCTTTTCAGGTTCTTCAGTCACGGACTAGATTGGGAGCGCAAGTCGGTGGAAATATTTATGTCTTTCATTTCAGGTTTCTGTCAAACCCATACGTGTGATTCTGGTGTGTGTATTGTGTCAAGGTGTGTGTATTGAATCTTCGTGATGAGGGGTAGAATGTGTCTACCGCCCTCAAATATTTGTGGTTGTATTTTATGGAAAGGCAGAGCGCTCTTGGAGGCTACTGTACCTTGTCCTGTGCTGATTCTTGGATTTCCTTGGGAAATGCTAAGATATTTTTATTTGACACACACACGTATATTATGTGCTATTGGGAGCACGCTTCTTCGAGACTCGAGCCATTGCTACGGCAGGTCGAGGTAATTGACACGTGGGTTGACAGATGTTGCATATTCCACTTTGCGCCCATCTATGTCTGGTGAGTCATCGTTTAGGCAGTCCAGCTGACCGACTGACCCCCGTAAGCTATCTGTAGCAAACCTGTTCTTGTAATGGTCATTAGATCATAATATTAATTGGGAGTTCGCCATGTCCGTTACGAATTACCGCATATCGTATGAAATGAAATATTTGTTTTTATGATGTAAATGTTGGCTTTGAGCCTAGTGATTTCTGTGACTCATTTCATTTGCTTATATTGTTATATTGTAGTTTGTTGTGACACCGTTGGGTGTATTTTGTATTTCTTGTAAAAATGGCAAGCGGCCATGTGTGTATTTTTCTTGATTGGTCACGTGTTGATTTACTTGTGTTGATTTGAAAAGTCCTAAATTTAGGCGTTAATGTTGTTTGCTACGGCAGTCCTTCGATTCCAATTTCATGCGGAAATTATTTTTGTCTTATTTAGTGTAGGAAGTGTCGGATTTAGTTTAATTAGTGTTTAGTTGGTTCCTCGTGTCTGTCTAGCTCTAAGACAATGCAGATTCGTCCCCTGAAGGTTTACTGGATGGTAACGAATCTCGCATTAATTTGTACACATCGTACTGCATGCAGAGAAGCCGCACACGCACATGTCATTGCAGTAATTTGGGACATTTGGTCCAGATGTTTATGATCTCTCCTGAGATCAGGCCTAGTTTGGCATTTTTATTAATTCAAGAGGATGTCATTTGGGAGTCCTTGTGTTTTTTTTGTTATATAGTGTAAATTTGTTGATCTGTTTATTAAATTCATATGTTTTAATCCTGGTATTCACTTTTTCCTGCATGCTATTTTGTTATATGTTACCCTGCATGTTATAAGAAGCGCTTAACAACAACTTTACGAAATGGACTGTTACACCCCCGAAATCGAGTCTCATATGCTTCTTTGCAAGGGTTCATATATCAAAAATGGCTGCCCAAGTGGGGTTTGTTCTTGTTGTTTTGTTGACCTCATACTTATTTCGCTGAGAAATGATGCCAGGTTAGCAGGACAAAAGTAAATTCAGTAAATTGAGGCGAAGTTGTAACGCCATGTGTATCAGTAAAATCACTGAGTTCTTAAAGTTAGAAATGTTGAACAAGGTTAGAAGTTGATATTGTGTATTTGATAACTTGTTCTGGTGCCCGGCTTAAAATTAGAAAATTTGCATAATTAGTGAACTCAGTCAAAAGCAGGAAGGTGTTGCCTTACTTAACATTTAATTAACTTCGGTTAATTAAAGTGTTTTTCGTAAATTCTGTTAGTTAGGAATTTAAAAGCAGATCACAAGGGAGTTATTTGTTTTTTGGAAATAAGAGTCATTATTCAGTAAGAGCTTGATTACTGCAAATTTATTTAAATTAGAATCATGTAATATTTAAATATCAAGACGTGTGTGTGTGTGTGTGTGTGTGTGTACGACTGAAATCCCAGTGCATGACCCTATTTTCTCAGAGTATATTTGTGTGTTTTGCGATGGCTAGCATCGAGGAGATGAAAGTGTTGTTGGAGCAGTTGTCTGTGCAAATGTCTGCAAAGACGGAGGAACAGTTGAAAAGCATGAAGGAGGAGATGAGTGAACATAGTGATAAACAATTACACGAGTTGCGTGAACATAGCGATAAACAATTACACGAGTTGCAGGAACACAGTGATAAACAATTACAGGACGTGAACAGTAACATTACGGTCCAATTGCAAATCCAGAAATTCGATAGCGACAAACAAATACACGAGTTGCGTGAACAGAATGATAAACAATTAAATAACATAACTACTCAATTACGTGAACAGAATGATAAACAGTTAGTTGAACTAAACCACAAGTTATCGGAGCAGGCGACTTTACAAACTGTTCAGTTAGAGAGGTTAACCCTTGAGATAAGTCAGAGTATCTAAGTAGAACTAGAGAAACTGGCGGGGGAGGTGGCAGAGAATAATTCGAGACAATTAGGCGAAATCAAGAAACTAGAATCCAAATTAGACGACAAACTAGTGCTGTTAGATGGAATGGTAGCCGCCAAACCGAAACAAATCGAGACAGCATGTGTGAACAATACGGCAGGGATTAAAAGCACGCAGGACGAATTAAAAGGGCAATTCAACAGAATGGAGGCGAAGAATATAAACATACAAGAGCAGATTAATTCAGTCGACAACAATGTGTGAGGATTGATAAAGGAACTTGACAAACTGGAGATAAAAACGGAGAAAGAAAGGATGCACTTGCGCGAAAACCTGGAAGACCAGTTAAGTAAAAATCAAGAGCAAATACGAGAAGAAATGGAAGAAAAGTTAATTAAGAATCAGAAAGAAATGGGAGAACAGTTAATTAAGAATCAGAAAGAGATAGGAGAACAGTTAATTAAGAATCAGCAGCAGATACAAGATCAAATAGGGGAACAGCTTGAGAAGAATCAGGAAAACGACAAAAAAATTAACAATTTGAAGAGTAGAATCCGGAAAGATTGGGAACAGCAGGTGAATGAGACTGAAGGGGATAGGCTGACTATATTAAAGAGGCTAGGCGAGAATAACTCTAGAATACAGGCTCTGGAAGAAAGTATAAAGTCCAAGTTTCAAGAACACGCGGACCTCATCGTTAAAAATGAGATAAGATCTTTAGAGAATGCCACTTTATTCTCTTCAGAAAATGCAGTAGGGAAACACGGAAGTATTGGAGGTCCGGAGGGGTCGAAGCTAGCTGAGGATACGAGCCGGGATCAGAGTCCAAAGACAACTTTTAACACATTCCACAATTACAGAGGGAAGACGTCAACTCCACAACCTGGTGTGACACCTGCCCAAGTCATACAAGTCATTAGGGGAAAGACAAATTCAGGGAAAATTCAGGATCTACTCCAAAAGCATTCTTGCGCCAGCTGGATGATTATTTTAATGACCAACACGTCAGTCCCGCAAAACAGCTTTGTTTAGTGGAGAAGTTTTTAGAAGGCTAAAGTTTAATCTGGTTTCAAAGCTTCAAATATACGTTCAATGACATGGTCCAGTTTAAAGAAGCATTTTTGAGGAAGTTTTGGAGTCCTTCACTGCAGCAGGGGTTGAGGATGGACTTATATACCAGAAAATACCATAGTACACACCCTACAAGGTTTTCTGAGTTTTTTAGTCAACAGCTAGTAAAATTCCGGGATTTTGACGAACCTCCGTCAGAGGAAAACATGGTATTAACTATAGGCAAGCAGCTTCCGATGAACATACAGCAATTTTTAGTGGCAGGAAATATCAAAACCGCAGTTCAGGCCGAGGAGATACTCTGCCAGTTGGACGAAACGAGTATGATCATTCCGCAGACGGAATATGGAATGCGTGAACACTGCAGAAATAGTTCAGGGGCATCAAAACAGTCAAAGTCAGAGCAATCAGACGAAGACGCAGTCCACTAGCACACAATTTACGCCCAGACGGCAGGAATTCGACGGTCGAAACCAATACAATAATAATAATATTAGGAACTTCCAAAATCGCCGTGATAATTACAACAATCAGAACAACAATCATAATCCGAGGACGTACCAATGAGAACACACTAATTGGAGAGGAAACCAAAGGCAGGGTAGACCATATCAGAGGAACGGGGACGGTAGATGGAATAATCAGAGGAATTATCGGCAAGAAAACCAGAGAGATTACCATAACGATTTGAACGAGCGTTACGCTGAGTCGCAAAAATATCTGGACGAATTAAATGCAGAGGAGGAAACAGAGAAAGAGAAGTGGGGACGAGCCATGAAAAACAGAAGAAATCCCGACAATCACAGTAACGAGGATACAGAAAAGGTGACAAGACAGGAGGAGACACGGAAAAATAGCAGAAGAAATTCGCGGGACGAAGTTTCAGGCAAGGGTCTGGAAATATGGTGAAGAAGACAGCAGACGAAGAAGAGGACGGTAGCAGAAGAAGAAGATGGGAGCAGAAGAAGAAGATGGGAGCAGAAGAAGAAGGGAACCGTTTGATGAGTAATAAGGACAAGGAATGCAGAATCATATTGCAAAAATTAATTTGAGAGCCTACACTGAAATGTACGTGGCTACGTGGTACCTGGGAGGAGCGAGCTCTTGTTTGTAAACAAGACGGCAGGTCTGGCCGAAGTTGTAATTGTGTGAGTGAGAGAGGGGAGGTCTAGCGAGACGGGTGAATGACATCTCAGAGGGGAAAACAGCTGCGAGAAGTGCGCATGTTAATTGGGACTGTGGAATGCACACTCAGGCAGACGAGTGAGGTACTTAACTGATGTTATCTATACTACAGTGGATATGTTTTTAAAATCCAAATCAATCACTTGCTTCGAATTTCAAAACCTTGCTGAGGATAAATGAACCCTTATTGATTTGCCGATCAATAAGTCGTTCATGATTTTTATTATTATTATTACTTATATCCAGGCAGTGCCTGTTGGAGTGGACAACGGAAGGCAGGTAGTGTGTCGCAACGCTTACAACAGAGGTAGCGTGGTAGTTATTCCTGGGGATGACCGGCTAAGCCCAGTTCAAGGACAAATTCAGAGTGAACGCGCATCCAAGTTGGCATTATTATGGGCGTGCCAGAGGTGAATTTCCAACCGATACACGATTGAATCATCGAATCAGGTGAGAGGACGCCTAAACCACGCGGCGATGTGCGTACCAAAAAAAAAAAAAGGCGTTGAAAACACTTGTATGAAGAACCGCCAATGTGATAGGATTCCGCACAAGTGCATTGAGACGTTTAAATAAAAAGAATAAGTTTGATACTAGTCCCAAGTCTGTGAGTTGAAAATTACAGATTATTTTCTCAGATTGCCCCCACTCCATTCCATTCTGCCGGTTTCTAATAAATTGATCGGTGATGAGTAGTTTGAGACAACTTTATCGAGCTCTGAGGAGCATCGTTCACGCCGGTTCGAGACAATTTTTATCAGGCTCTGGTGAGCATACAGTACTTCACGTCAATCTGAACGAACATTTTATTGTGCTCTTGGGAGCAGAGTTCATGCCTAGCGGAGGGGAGATCTCTAGTTGAGATAAGCGCTACTCGGCATACGTAATTTGTGAGACTTGTTAAATGCCAGCTGCATGGCGGGCTAAGATTGTAATATTTTCTGTAAATTTTGTGTTATATTTTTTTTGTGTGTGATGTATATGTGCGTGTGAAGTAAGCAATTGCTTAGATAGGGCCAGTTCAACGTGGAGTAATCGCCCAGGACTTTTGAGTGAAAGTCAGTAGCTCATAGCGATTCTAGCTAGGTAGAATATTAATTTTGAACATTTCTGTTCAAGAAGCCACGCCAAGATGTCTACAGCAAGGTCGATTGGTGGAATGATGTACTACGCCTCTACCAGAATGTTGACGATGACGGAGTAGATTTCCCGTGGGGAAATGCACTGGGATGGAGGTTGATTTTCTGCAAGCTGGACGGTGATGTACAAACCATTGATTTATTCAATATGTAGCTAGATTAGACGCAGGAACGTTGTAAATAATTTATTCATGGTTTTTCTTGTGTATTTTAGATTTCGTGCGCCGACACTGTTATATTTAAATGTACGTTGGCACGTGGCCAAATTTTTTTTTGATTGTATATTTTTTTTTCTTACGAGTCATTACTAGTATGCACGGCGCATGCATTTGGATTTTGTTCATGCAAATGCGAAATTCGTCATGGTCGATAAATGGTGCTTTTATTCAAATTCATTTTAAGTAGGAGAAGGGGGTAAAAGTTGTTAGATGTTTTACGAACAGGTTTTTATTCATACTAGGGTTGCCGAGCGCAACAAGTTAAGATGTCACTGTAGAACACCTTAGTTCTATATTTTTGAGTTTTTTTTTTTGTGAGATCCCTTTTCAGGTTCTTCAGTCATGGACTAGATTGGGAGCGCAAGTCGGTGGAAATATTTATGTCTTTTATTTCAGGTTTCTGTCAAATCCATACGTGTGATTCTGGTGTGTGTATTGATTCTTCGTGATGAGGGGTAGAATGTGTCTACCGCCCTCAAATATTTGTGGTTGTATTTTATGGAAAGGCAGAGCGCTCTTGGAGGATACTGTACCTTGTCCTGTGCTGATTCTTGGATTTCCTTGGGAAATGCTAAGATATTTTTATTTGACACACACACGTATATTATGTGCTATTGGGAGCACGCTTCTTTGAGACTCGAGCCATTGCTACGGCAGGTCGAGGTAATTGACACGTGGGTTGACAGATGTTGCAGATTCCACTTTGAGCCCATCTATGTCTGGTGATTCATCGTTTAGGCAGTCCAGCTGACCGACTGACCCCTGTAAGCTATCTGTAGCAAACCTGTTCTTGTAATGGTCATTGGATCATAATATTAATTGGGAGTTCGCCATGTCAGTTACGAATTACCGCATATCGTATGAAATGAAATATGTTTTTATGATGTAAATGTTGGCTTTGAGCCTAGTGATTTCTGTGACTCATTTCATTTGCTTATATTGTTATATTGTTGTTTGTTGTGACACCGTTGGGTGTATTTTGTATTTCTTGTAAAAATGGCAAGCGGCCATGTGTGTATTTTTCTTGATTGGTCACGGGTTGATTTACTTGTGTTGATTTGAAAAGTCCTAATTTTAGGCGTTAATGTTGTTTGCTACGGCAGTCCTTTGATTCCAATTTCATGCGGAAATTATTTTTGTCTTATTTAGTGTAGGAAGTGTCGGATTTAGTTTAATTAGTGTTTAGTTGGTTCCTCGTGTCTGTCTAGCTCTAAGACAACGCAGATTCGTCCCCTGAAGGTTTACTGGATGGTAACTAATCTCGCATTAATTTGTACACATCGTACCGCATGCAGAGAAGCCGCACACGCACATGTCATTGCAGTAATTTGGGACATTTGGTCCAGATGTTTATGATCTCTCCTGAGATCAGGCCTTGTTTGGCATTTTTATTAATTCAAGAGGATGTCATTTGGGAGTCCTTGTGTTTTTTGTTGTTGTATATAGTGTAAATTTGTTGATCTGTTTATTAAGTTCATAGGTTTTAATCCTGGTATTCACTTTTTCCTGCATGCTATTTTGTTATATGTTACCCTGCATGTTATAAGAAGCACTTAACAACAACTTTACGAAATGGACTGTTACACTCCCCGAAATTGAGTCTCATATGCTTCTTTGCAAGGGTTCAATATATATATAAAAAGTACACTCCTAGAAAAAATTACATGCATTAGTTAATTATCACTGATAAATGGGTCAATTTAGGATTACGTGTTTCGACCCTGAAGTAGCTATCATCAGATCTGGATCAGTGTGTCATCATCTTGCACAGTTTCCAGCCACTGGCCGGGTCTGTTTGGAACACAAGCCTCTCCAACGTCTTCTGTCTTCCCACCATCTCTCAGCCTCCACCCTTGTCCAGTCTTCTCCTCTCTTCTTCACGCCTTCTTCCACCCCCTTCAGCCACCTGTCTCTCGGTCTTCCCCTCGGTCTCTTTCCTTCCCACTTCGTCTCATGTACTCTCCTGGGTATCCTCTTCTCCTCCATTCGTTTTACATGTCCATACCATCTAAGTCTAGATTTCTCTATACCATCCTGTAATGGTTCCTCCTTCATTAATTCTCTGGTCCTCTCATTTCTTATTCTGTCCATCTTTGTAGCTCCAATACTGCTTCTCAAGAACCTCATCTCACTGGCCTGTATTTTGCTCTTCTCCCTTCCTTTCATAACCCAGGTCTCCGAGGCATACGTCAGGATAGGGACATAGTACGTCCGATATATGATCTTTTTGCTGTTCTGAGGGACATCCTTGCTCCATAACATGCTTCTCACACTCCTCCGAAATGCTTCTGCCTGCCTCCCCCGCTCATTTATTTCTCTATCGTTTCTTCCATTATCTTGTATCAGGCTTCCCAGATACTTGAAACTCTCCACTTTCTTCAGCTGTTCCCCACCAATTGTTATTCCCGTTGTGGTTCTTTCCTTCTTCCTTGTTGTGATCACCATCTCACTCTTATTTACGCTAAATTTCATCCCATATCCTTGTATTATTCCTTCCCACACGTCCAACTGTTCCTGTACCTCCTCCTCCTTGTTTCCCCAAATCATCAAATCATCTGCAAACACCATTGCTTTCATCTTTCCGTCCCCAATTACTTGTGCCACTCGGGTCATTATGTCATCCATCACCACAATGAAAAGTAACGGTGACAGTGCACTTCCTTGTTTCAGGCCGTTTCCCTGTTCCAACCAGTCTGATCTCTCTCCTCCCACTTTCACACAGCTCACGCTTCCCTTGTACATCTCCTTTATCCTCTTTATAGTCCATTTCTCTACTCCTCTATCCTCCAGTGACTTCCATACTTTGTTTCTGCATACACTGTCATATGCTTTCTCAATGTCCAGGAAGGCCATCAGTAGATCTGTTCCATACTCATAGTGCTGTTCTTGTAACTGCCTTACAGCAAAAATCAAATCCACTGTGGACCTTCCTGCTCTGAAGCCATGTTGTTCTTCCCTCATCCCTCCTTCTATCCTTGTCCTAATTCTCTTTTCCAAAACTTTCTCGAAGATCTTTGCACAATGACTCATCAGTGTTATTCCCCGATAGTTTCTGCAATCTGTTCTACTACCTTTCTTGAAGATCGGGACAATGATTCCTTTTTTCCAGTCCTCTGGGGTCTTCCTTTCCTTCCATGCTGTCCTCATCACTCGGTACAGCCACTGTATCCCCACCTCTCCTGCTGCTCTCACCATCTCCACACTCAACTCATCCACACCCGGTGCCTTCCCTCCTTTCATCTTGTTCACTGCATCTTCCACTTCTTTCCATGTTAAGTCCTTTTCTGTTTGCAGTTCATCTTCCTCTTCCCCGATTTCTTCCTCCTCACCAACTTTTCCATTTGGGTTCAGAAGTTCTTCAAAATATTCTTTCCACATTTTCTTCAGTTCTTCCCTATTTTCTATCTCTTGTCCCCTTTTGTTCACCATTCTAACATAATCCGTAGGATCCTTCCGCCTCTTATTTTTTACCATCCCATACAGGACCCTTTTTGTACCTTCACTATCCTCCTCCATCATCTTCGTCCACTCTTCCATCCAATTCCTTCTCTCCTCAGCCACCACTCTCTTCGCCTCCTCCTTTCTTTCCTGGTACTCTTCCCTTGTCTCTACCGTCCTATTTTGATACCACCTCCTAAAGGCTCTATTCTTTTCCCTTACTACATCTTTTGTCTTCTCATTCCACCATAGTGTTTCCTTCCACCTCTTCTTACTACCTGTCCTCCCACATACTGCTTCTGCTGCACCTACTAATGTCTTCTTAAATCTAGCCCATTCCTCTTCCACCCCTCTTTCTTCATCTGTTGGAATTCCTTCCTTTACCATTTTGAGGTACTCGACCCTTCTATCCCCTTCTTTCAGTTTCCATATCCTTATACGTCTTTCCTGGTTCTCAGTCCCTTTCTTCTCCTTACTCCCTCTCAGGTTCATTACCAGCAATCGATGGTCGCTATCCAGGTTCTCCGATGGTATAACCTTGATGTCCGTGATGTTCTTATTTAGCTCTTTCTCATACAGTATATAGTCGACCACTGACTTCCTGGTCAAGTCATCACTGTACCATGTGATTGTGTGGCTCTCTCTTTTCTTAAACCAGGAGTTCCCAACTAGCAGGCTGTTCCTCTGGCAGAAGTCCAACAGTCTCTTTCCTTCCTCATTTCTTCCACCCCAACCCTCTGGTCCTAGAACACTCTGATAACCTTGTCTTTCTCTTCCTACATGGGTATTCAGATCCCCCATAACAATCATATTTCTTCCTACCAGCTGTTTCTGCAATTCCTCTTCAAACTCCTCCTCCTCTTCAGAGGCGCAGTGTGTAGAGGTTTAAATTATCACTTACGAATTGCGAATTACGCGCTACTTACAATAGCAGTAACATTTACATTAGTGATAATTTAAACCTCTACACAGTGATCAGGATCTGATGATGGCCACTTGAGGGTCGACACACGTAATCCTAAATTGCCCCATTTAACAGTGATAATTAACCTATACATGCAATTTTTTCCAGAAGTGTATTTTTTGTATTTTGATATTTATATCTTGTACCCCGCCAATTCATTGGGAAAAATCATGTTGACCGACTGAGGAGTTACAAATGACAGATGACTGGAAAGATAGGACGAAGCTGGTTTTCCATTTCTCCTGAAGCTCAAGTATCTTATATGCCAATGTTTGCAGGTTCATTCTTCTTAAATGCCCATTATTTCATAATATGGTAGACATATTTTATTATATTCACATAAAACTCCTTGTTGGGCTTTAGTTGGTACATAAATCATCTAACACTTTTCTTGGGCCCTAAAATCCTCTTAAGGGGAGTACGTAATGGGCCTGGATCTGAATCCAATGCTAACGTAAAAAGTACCATCTTTTTATTACAGGTAGACGATACGGAGACGCTCACTAGCGCTTTGAACAGTGAACAAGGAGACTTATTTATTCATACGGTATTTATTTATCGTATGGCTATACATGAGCTACAGATCTATATTTACACTATTTACATAGTTAATCGTAACCCTTATTGATTTGCCGATCAATAAGTCTTCATGATTTTTATTATTATTATTACTTATATCCAGACAGTGCCTGTTGGAGTGGACAACGGAAGGCAGGTAGTGTGTCGCAACGCTTCATAAAGAACATGTAAATCGTTTAGGTTATGTTTTATCATATTTGAGTCCCGTGGCGTAGTGGTGCTCATTAAATCGTGCACCACAACCGCGTGAGCACCTGCAGCACATCTGGAGATCGTAAGTTCGAATCCCGGTGCTGACAGAGGTTATCTCGAGTGAGGTGTTTCCCCAGGTTTTTCTACAGTCCCTCCAGGCAAATCCCTAGATAGTACCTTATTTCAAGTCCTGGGGCACCCTGTCCATAATACAGCTACACACACAACTACAGTCATCCCATAAATACAGGTCATCAGACAAATTCAACACACACCCAATTACATGGGGCTGATGACCAAGATGTCCAAGCCCCTTAATTAAATTAACAACAATTATATTTGAGTGTCTTAGGACGAGATTTACAAGTTGTTGTGTCAAGTAATGTTTGTGGTGAGCAAATTAGCAACTCTGAAGACGTATCTGCAAGGACTGGAGTTGCTAACAATGGGTAATCCAGTGGAGACTTCAAACTTTGCAAGTCATTTTGGACTTTTCGAAAATGCAAGAATGATTTGTTTGATAGTAATATTAGATTATTTTATGGAATGAGGTGCATAAAGAAAGGATTGACTGTTCCTTTGAGCTGCCATGCCTCCATATGTGAGTTGACACCATGTCAAACTTTGAACTTTATTTCCCAAAAATTGAAACATTTGACCCATTATCTCCAAAACTAACAGATATGTTTGCCATATTTTACATAGTGTTACCTCTAGTTTACTGCAGCTACTGAACCACCAAAACATTTCTGCCTCTTAACGTTTTTTATTTACAGAAGAAAAAGTGGACTTTTAAAGGAATTAACATAATTTAAAAAAAATCATAACTAACTATTTGTCTGTATATTCTGATTCTGGTTCAGTAATCAGAAAATGAGTGATACTATACCTCCCAAAAATTTCAGATCTCTGTCAAAGGTTCTGAGATAATGGGTCATCAATATTGCAAATTTAACACTGTAGGTATACGGCATACGTACTCCCCTTAAGAAACTTCCTTTCCTTCTCCCAAACAAAGGATCTACTGTATTTTGTCTAAAGTCGACAGCATAGAAGCACTCGGGTCTGACTAACATAAAGTAGCCTTTTGCATCCACCTTATGGTGTAGTGGCTAACATTCTTGACTGCTGCCTCAGAGGTCCGGGTTCGATTCCCGGCTTAGAGAAGTACACAAAAACCAACAGGAAGGACACCAACTGAGGTTCATGACAAAACAATGTTTGGAAAGAAAGTTACGGATTTGAGCGGATAACCCTGAAAAACCTGCTACATCACAAAACATTTCAGCAGAGGAACAGTGGAGGAGCTGAAGATTGAACAGTTTCTGGCAGGAGTATAAAGAAAAGGGTGAGCTTTAGTTATTGTTTTAAGGGGCATAACAACAAGGACATCTGCCTCTAAAAGGGTGTAAGCCTCAGATTGAGGAAGACCAATAGCTTGTGGCTTGTAGCCCACAGATGGATGTATCACGAGGAGAAGCAAAGGAGGAAAAGAAGAAGATAATGTTATTGGTTTGAAGTCCTTTTAAAAAAATGCAGCTTTTAGAGATGCCAGGGTGCCAGAATTTTGCCCTGAAGGGATCTTTAAATGCCAGTAAACCTACTGACACTGCTCCCTCGCATTTGTGCACCCTCAAATAACAACTCACTACACCAGGATTCGATCCTGCAGTAGTAGTAGTAGTAGTAGTAGTTTAAAAATATCAACTAATTTCTGGATTTAAAAATAGTTTAACCAAAATATGGTGACTTGGCACAGGTTGATTTGAACAGAAATCTTCCCCGCCAGAGATGCATACGATGTTACATCCAAATGTCTGATTCAATGAAGATATTTAGGATTTGTTAATATATTCTTAAATTGTAATTAAGGGCTAGTAAAACAATGTGCTTCGCTTTAAAATCCAGACATATAATTAATTAAATTTTAAATTACTTCTTGAGATATCAATAATATTCCAAATACTGATCCTAGAGTCTGAGTACATGCCTCATCAAATGGCTCAAGGTGCTTTGATAGTGGTCAAACATGCACATAGGTTGTACATGTTATGAGGATGGAAGAGGGAAGGATGCTTAAGCGGATGATGAAGACCAAGACTGAAGGAAGGAGGGCAAGAGAGACGCCCAGACTATGGCGATTACTGATTAGTCTGGAATAACAGCTTAAATAGGACCTTGGATATGAAAACAATTCTGTTGGCAGGATAGAGGAAGGTGGAAAAGTGTCAAATATCTCAACCTGGCTGGGGCTGGATAAGGAAAATTGATGAGTGTGTCAAAAATTGTCATTATAATGAGGCATGCATTCTTAAATTAACGTACAATGTGTTCTTGAAAAGCAGAATTTTCCTTAGTTAAAGGCAGGCTTTTATCAGCATTCTTCTTAAGGCTACTTTGCCTGGATTTATGAACAAGTTAGAAATTAACGGAAAGTTCTAGAAAGTGCATTCAAGTGGGTTTTTACAGTGAATGCAAAATCTGATACAAACTGAAAGTATTAAACTTACATGTGGCCTCTTTCCTCTCCAGCAAATTATTAATTCTCAGGTCACTCCTCCCCAACTTCTGCTTCAGAACCATGTTTCTTTCTTGAAGGCGTGTCTCCCCCTGAATTCACTCTTTCAACAATATCTTCTCTCTTCATGTCTTCAATTGAGTGTGGGATGTTTGGATCCAGGTGATTGTGAGATAAATCACCAGCGCTAAGCAAGTGAGGCAGTTGAGGTGAGGTGCTGGAAGAAGTTTGAAGATTTTTTCGAGTCTTTTCCCCCTTCCGCCACAGAGTTATTTCCTGAAAATAAAGAGGAACATTTAGGCTGTTGTACCCCTAGGGTATGCCACAGTCATCCCCTAATACTAAAATCCCCGACAAATCCAAATACCAAACACTTACTTCAGAAATCTACAAATACAGTTACAGAATTATAAACCCAATAAATTATCACCTCTATGAACTCAGGTAGCCTCATGTCTCAGCCAACGACCCCAGGGAGGGCTATGACTTAGGAGAAATGTGCGGATTCCGCAAACGTAGCATGAGGCGTCTATAAGAACTCCGGAAGGTCATGCCCCCGGATCAGTCTGTCTCAGTGCTACCTACGTGACGAACCGCTGCTGCTAGCTGAAGGGTAAGTGTCTCAAGCGATCACTACACGCACAGTCACATTACACTCCCATCCCCCTGTGCTTGGACTGTAATAATTATCTATTTCTATTAACTGAACTGCTATTTGCAAGCGTACCTCAAAATCGAGGTACACATTAAATTTAAACATAATAGAAGTCACTGGTCTTTTCCTTTATTTAATTAGCTGATAAGATCCTACCCTCTTAGCTCCCCCGATAGGTAGGATCTAGCATTAACTCTACTATTTAATTGTTTCGTGACGTCAGCAGAGCGTCGCCGCACAGTGCTGACACAAGCAGGCTCCCTGTTAGCTTGCCTGTTTACGACTTACTTTAGACCACTGGGTACCGCTATCGCGCACAGAGTAATAATTAAATTACCCTTCCTTACACACCCACACCCGGAACTACCCCGCCAAGCAGTACATTGGGAAGTTCTCCTTGCAGATCGCACTGACGATCGCAAACCAATAGATAATCCATACTTCTTACAAGTAATTGCCAAGCTTCCCCCCTAATCACACTTAATTCATCCCTTAGGTTAATTCTTTGTACAGGCAACCCTCTCAGGTACCTTACAATACACATGCTCAGCTTTTAGTATATTCCAACTGCATTATTAGGCCTACTCCTGACTAACTGAACATTATCGTGTAGGAAGACATTTTTCAGTCTTGCCTTAGTAATCAAAATTAATGCATTTCAGTTGGTCAACACCATTGTACCCAATTCCAATGGGTATTTCCCTAAACTGAGAAAATTTACAGTTCAGTGTTGACAGTTGAAGTGGCAGCAGTTGCAAGAGAACGGATCCCACATCGCTCAACAATAAGCTAAGTTCATGTTCAATTCCAACCTGACCATTCAGTAACAATCACAGATATCACACTCGACAAGCAAACTTGAAGGTCAATAGCCACTAACAATATCTTAACAAATAAATCATATACGACTAACAAATCTTGACAAGTTGAGCAAGCTTATAAAATCTGCCGGAACCAAATAAATGTGCATACTGCAATTGCCATCACCCATATACTTGTAGACATAAATTTAATGGCCAAAGTGTAAAGCATCTGATGATGATCGCTTGACGATCGAAAGTAGTAATCCTAGTGTATTTAATTATTAATCCCATGTACATTACCCATTACAATTGTGTTGACGGACTGAAAAGCATTAATTTCATTACTATGGGGTGGAAATGGAGAATTCCAAAGTGGAGAATTTAGAATATACTACTCTGGGCCAGAGAAAAATGGTAGATAAGGAGTTGGTATTATGATAAATAATAAATTAAAGGATAAAGTTATCAAAATTGAAAATGTAAATGAGAGAATCATTATGTTGAGATTGAAAGGAATATGCTAAGACATGAGTCATAATTCAGGTGTACATGCCTACTAGTACACATACAGATGATGAAGTGGAAGATTGTTACGACAAAATAGAAGAAATAATGACAAGCGAAGGAAGGAATGCCTGTACAATAATGATGGGAGACTGGAATGCTGTAGTAGGTGAAGGAAGATATGGAAAAACAGTTAGAAATTTGAGTTTGGGAAAAGGGAATGAGAGAGGGCAAAGATTGGTAGATTTTTGTAAAGAAAATAGAATGGTAATAGGAAACATTATTTGAGAATCATAAAAGGTAAGCCTCCGTGGCTTAGGCGGCAGCACGCCGGCCTCTCACCGCTGGGTCCGTGGTTCAAATCCCGGTCACTCCATGTGAGATCTGTGCTGGACAAAACGGAGGCAGACAGGTTTTTCTCCGGGTACTCCGGTTTTCCCTGTCAAAATTTCATTCCAGCAACACTCTCCACTAGCATTTCATTTCATCTGTCATTCATTTAATCATTGCCCCAGAGGAGTGCGTCAGGCCTCGGCAGCCGGCACAGTCCATATCCTCGCCGCTAGATAGGGGCTTCATTCATTCCATTCCTGACCAGGTAGGAGACTGGAAGCAGGCTGTGGATTTTAGTTTTCATTTGAGAATCATAAAAGAAGGAGATATACCTGGAAATCACATTTAGATGGTAAAAGATATCAAATAGACTACATTTGAATTCATGAACGTTACAGAAACAGTCTAAAAAGTGCTAAAGGTTACTTGTTGGCAGACATTTTTTCGGAACATAATTTAGTTGTAGCAGAAATAGAAATAAAATTGAAAGAAATGGAAGAGTAAAAAGAGAAATGAAATTAATATTCAGAGGTTAAAAGAGAATGGAAAAAGGAAGCGTTAGAGAAAAATAATGTTCAATGTCTGAAAACAAAAGAATTAAAAGGCAGCGTAAATGTGATGGCAAAGTGTTAGAGATAGTTTAAAAAAGGCAGCAAAAGGAATAATAGGTAATAAGGAAATACAAAGAATAAGAAAATAATGGATAACTCAGGAAAGGGTTGTCAAAACGGAAGAAAGGAGGAAATAGAAATCCGTCAACACGGAAGAGGGGAGAAAATTTTACAAAAGATTTAATAATGAACTAAGAAGAGAGACTGATAAAGCTAAAGAAAATTGGTATAAGATGAAGTGTAATGAAATAGAAAAATTAGAAAAGGAAGGGAAATATGATTTAATGATCAGTATAAAGAAGCAAAGATACTGATCATCATCATCATCATCATCATGCACAGTTTCCAGCCACTGGCCGGGTCTGTTTGGAACAAGCCTCTCCAACGTCTTCTGTCTTCCCACCATCTCTCAGCCTCCACCCTTGACCAGTCTTCTCCTCTCTTCTTCACGCTTCCTTCCACCCCCTTCAGCCACCTGTCTCTCGGTCTCTTTCCTTCCCACTTCGTCTCGTGTACTCTCCTGGGTATCCTCTTCACCTCCATTCGTTTTACATGTCCATACCATCTAAGTCTAGATTTCTCTATACCATCCTGTAATGGTTCCTCCTTCATTAATTCTCTGGTCCTCTCATTTCTTACTCTGTCCATCTTTGTAGCTCCAATACTGCTTCTCAAGAACCTCATCTCACTGGCCTGTATTTTGCTCTTCTCCCTTCCTTTCATAACCCAGGTCTCCGAGGCATACGTCAGGATAGGGACATAGTACGTCCGATATATGATCTTTTTGCTGTTCTGAGGGACATCCTTGCTCCATAACATGCTTCTCACACTCCTCCGAAATGCTTCTGCCTGCCTTCCCCGTTCATTTATTTCTCTATCGTTTCTTCCATTATCTTGTATCAGGCTTCCCAGATACTTGAAACTCACCACTTTCTTCAGCTGTTCCCCACCAATTGTTATTCCTGTTGTGGTTCTTTCCTTCTTCCTTGTTGTGATCACCATCTCACTCTTATTTATGCTAAATTTCATCCCATATCCTTGTATTATTCCTTCCCACACGTCCAACTGTTCCTGTACCTCCTCCTCCTTGTTTCCCCAAATCATCAAATCATCTGCAAACACCATTGCTTTCATCTTTCCGTCCCCAATTACTTGTGCCACTCGGGTCATTATGTCATCCATCACCACAATGAAAAGTAACGGTGACAGTGCACTTCCTTGTTTCAGGCCGTTTCTCTGTTACAATCAGTCTGATCTCTCTCCTCCCACTTTCACACAGCTCACGCTTCCCTTGTAAATCTCCTCTATCCTCTTTATAGTCCATTTCTCTACTCCTCTATCCTCCAGGGACTTCCATACTTTGTTTCTGCATACACTGTCATATGCTTTCTCAATGTCCAGGAAGGCCTTACAGCAAAAATCAAATCCACTGTGGACCTTCCTGCTCTGAAGCCATGTTGTTCTTCCCTCATCCCTCCTTCTATCCTTGTCCTAATTCTCTTTTCCAAAACTTTCTCAAAGATCTTTGCACAATGACTCGTGAGTGTTATTCCCCGATAGTTTCTGCGATCTGTTCTACTACCTTTCTTGAAGATCGGGACAATTATTCCTTTTTTCAAGTCCTCTGGGGTCTTCCTTTCCTTCCATGCTGTCCTCATCACTCGGTACAGCCTCTGTATCCCCACCTCTCCTGCTGATCTCACCATCTCCACACTCAACTCATCCACACCCGGTGCCTTCCCTCCTTTCACTGATATATAGAGAAAAGAATAATACTACTTATGAAATAGAAACAAAGGAAGGGAGGACAGTAAGTGAGCCCCAGGTAATATTGGATAGATGGAAAAAATACATAAAAACTCTATATGAATGTGGTAAGAGACCAAGTGATAAAGAGTTAGTATTAGAAGAAAAATAATCAGTAACAGAGGAAGAATTAGGATATAACGTTTAGAAAGTGAAATAGAGAAGTCTATAAAAGAAATGAAGAATGGTAAAGCTCCGGGAAGTGATGATATACAAATTGAATTAATAAAGGCGTTAGGAAAGGAAGGAAAAATATAAATAATTAGGTTGTGCTATGCGATATATAAAACAGGTACATGGCCGAATGATTTCAAGGAAATAGTGATTATACCAATTAAAAAGAAGAAAGACACGAAAAAGTGTGAAAAACACAGAACAGTAAGTTTAATATATCATGCGGCAAAAATTTGATTACGAACAAAGGAGATTGTATGGAAAATTGGATGGTTTCATGGCTGAGGAGCAATACGGATTTCGAAAAGGAGTAGGAACAAGGGATGCTATTGGTTTGGTAAAGATAATCAGTTAAAGATATATGCAGAAAAACAGAAGAAAGTATACGCAATATTCATAGATTTAGAAAAAGCTTTCGATTGTGAGAGATGGGAAAAATTAATGATAATACTCAAAACACTTGGGGTGAATTGGAATGAAAGAAACCTTATTAAAGATCTTTACTTAAACCAAAAAGTAAGAGTTAAAATTGGCAAAGAAATGACAGAAGAAATAGGACTGGGGAAATGAGTGAGACAAGGTTGCTTTTATCACCTGAAAAAATGAAAATCCACACCCTGCTTCCAGTCTCCGACCGGGTCAGGAATGGAATGAATGAAGCCCCCATCTAGCGGCGAGGATATGAACTGTGCCGGCTGCCGAAGCCTGTCGCACTCCTCTGGGGCAATGATTAAATGAATGACAGATGAAATGAAATGATAGTGGAGAGTGTTGCTGGAATGAAATTTTTGACAGGGAAAACCGGAGTACCCGGAGAAAAACCTGTCTGCCTCCGTTTTGTCCAGCACAGATCCCACATGGAGTGACCGGGATTTGAACCACGGACCCAGCGGTGAGAGGCCGGCGTGCTGCCGCCTAAGCCACGGAGGCTCTTGCTTTTATCACCTATTCTATTTAATATATTTAGAAGAAATTATTAATGAATGTTTTGATGGAAAAGGAGGTGTATGCTTAGGAGGTAAGAGATTTGAGTGTATTAGTTTTGCAGATGATATGGTGGTAATGAGTGAGAGTGAAAGACAAGCAACTCAAATGTTGAAAGACCTAGATTTTGCAAAATATATGGGATGAAAATAAATAAGAAAATGTATGGTCATAGGTGGAAAAGGTGAAAAAAGTACAATAAATTTTGAAATTGAACAAGTAGATAGTTTTAAATACCTAGGAAGTTTGGTTACACAAGAAATGATATGCACTTAAGAAATAAAAACAAGGCTTGCAATAGCAAAAGAAGCCTTCAGTAAGAAAAGAAAATTATTTTGGGGAGCAATGAAAGTAAGCCTAAGGAAGAGATTAGTGAAATGTTTTGTTTGGAGTGTAGTAATGTATGGAGCGGAAACTTGGACACTTAGGAAAGAAGACGAGAGAAGAATAGAGGCTTTCGAAATGTGGCTATGGAGGAGAATGGAGAGAGTAAGTTGGAAGGACAACGTGAGAAATGAGGAAGCATTCAACCTAGAACTGCGGACAGTCTTTCAGGACGACGGTGTGTTGATTAATCAAGTGCGACCGTCTCTCTGAAAGATGGTCTCGGAATTCAAATATAGTACTACTGTTAGCCATCAGATGGAACTAATTTCAAGTCATGCTGGTTCCCCATGCTTTATCTTTCGTAGTGTAAGTCTTTGGCAAACAAATGACAATATGCAGGCTATTATTTGGCTGCAGAAGTGGAAGTACTTCCATGTTGACATTGAAGTTTCATTGAACAAAATGGCAGCCTACTATGTAGCTGACTATTCAGAAATTGAGCACTTGATTTTTGACAATTCGTGGGATAGTACGGATGACAGTGATTATTGTGTGGATTCGTATGGAAATGAAGATGGTGTAAGTAGTGGCAGTGAAACTGGCGAACAGGATGTCACGAGAGTTATGGAAATCCCCATCAATGCGAGGGATGTTTATCATGTTCCTATAGACAATGTAAACATGCCTAAAGTTAGCCGTGAAGGGGTAAGTGTGAATAGGACTGATATTCAATACGAAGAAAGCGACTTTCCAGGTACAAATGTACCGTTTGTCGTTCATCATCCTGGGCATGTGAACTTCCCGCCCCGTAATTTCGTGCCGATTATTTACTTCAAAATCGAGAAATGTCATATTGTAAAAATAATTTTCTTTTTTAGTAAATAACAGGAATTATTTAAAACTGGTTCTTGAAATAGTAACAAAAAACTGTGAACTTTTCATTTATGATGTCTGACAAACAGAGCAGAAAAGTCAATAAAATTTTTATATATTTTTTTATAATATACTTTTTATGATTAATTCAAACTGATGAGTATGAATGATTCACCTCTATCAAAATAATATAGAACAGTCTTTCAGCTTTCTATTGATGTATGATAAGTTATATTCATGAACACAGTATGCTTACAGATACCAAATTCCTTTAGTGTTTACTTTATGGGAATTTACTGCAGCATTTAACAGATAAACCTACAGCAGTTCTAGGGTTAAAGAAAGTAGGAGAAGAAAGAATGATGCTGAAGAAGATAAGGAAAAGAAAAATGAATTGGATTGGACACTGTTTGTTCATATCATCTTAAGGGTGCACAAGATGTTATGGCAGACATTTTTTCTTAAGATGTTCTGCCAAACTATTATTAAAAGCAGTATTTACCCTATTTACCAAATAATTATCTGATTTTTCAGCCTGTGGATGCGTAACAGTAATTGTGGATCGTAAGGTTTAATCCTAATAACACATTTCGATTCTCAAGTAAATTTAATTAATATTGATGGTTGCAATGTGTAATTTAATTCATTGTAATGTTGAGGAAGATCTAAAAAAAAAAAAAAGTACAAAAAAGATAAATACAACATTTTGGGTGTTATGGAATAAATTAAAAGTCTGTTTCAATTTCATATTCTTAGTCAATTTCTGGCAAACGTTCTTGAATTGAGTGTTTGGTAGTTAAAGATGTTCTTGATATTTACTCTCGGTACAACACCTTTCAAGCACAGTCGTTGCAAGTCTTTGCAGGGCAAAGGAGAAATTGGCAGTTGAGTTTAATAAGCTGGGTTCAAATCCATTACACACATTTTATGACACCCTTCTTGGTGCCAATACCCAACTAATCCTCTCGAATGGTTTCATAGGAAAAGTTGATTTCGATTTAATGCGTTTCTTTCTTGACAAACGCAGTTTCAATCTGTTATTTTCAAAGGGTTACCTTCCATTGCCCTTGCATTCGGAGGAATTACTTTTAAGGAAAATTCTTTCCAAACAAAGAAGACATGATTAGTCATAACTCCATACTGTCTTGGCGAGTTTGGCCAGTACAACTATATGAATACAGAGATACTTTCTTAACATCTCCTCTTCTACCATTGTCAAATATGTATGAATAACTGTACAGATTTCATTGCTCCCTCTTTGACCATCAGCTTGACCCCAATTGTCACGAAATGCATTCCCGCTTCCACTCTCGTACACAGTTTCATTGTTTCTAGAATAGTAAAATAACATATTGTCAGCATGAGGGAAATGTTTAAAAACTTTTGCAAATCAAAACTGGCACAAACACAGTCATTTGTCAATTTTGATTTTTGTTGATAAAAAAAATGTTTTTTGACCAATTCCTTTTCTGTGAGATATGTTTGTTGGTGCTTGAGTTCCTGCATAGAAAAGGAGCTTTCCTCTTTGTTCTTAAAAACTTCACATTGAGCACGTATATCTTTCTTCGGTAAATGAAAGCCTATTGTCACCATGCTACACATATCACGGTTTCGACTCTAGCACTATCAGCACAATTTCTCGAAGTTGAATAACTTACCATTAGAAGGTGGCAGGACACTGGAGTTTATATTGTCTTTTTTTAAAATATCTCTGCACAAAGAAACTAAGTACTGTAGCTTCCTCTACTATAATTGTTCATTTTAAATCACTGTTCTGAGTCTTCTCACTCTCTTAAATTAACCCGCCTTGAGAGTCAAGGTATGCTATGTTCATTAATCACTGCTAGGATTCAACTAACGCGATTGCTTATCTGCATAGTTTCGTATGACGCCACACTGAGTGAAGCGCACACATTTTCTTACGCTCTTGGAGTAGCACATGACCGCTCCGTGGGTGCTTGTTGTGCAGTTCATGCAGCTTATCCGTTGTGATTGTTCAGTGCATTTTAGTACATGTATTCTGTTATCTTAACCTACTGCATGCAAAATTAGACCCGAAAAGATTATCTTAAAAGCCACATTTATTATCTTATGCGCCACTTTGGGATGGTTGTTAAGATAAAATTGTGGGAACTATTTCTTTTTAAGGGGTTTTGTTGGGCATTAGTTTATTTCTTTGGTTCTTAAGATAAAATACACCAGCTTGTAACAGTAAACAGAGAAGCAATTCCTATGAGATGTTTTGCTGGGACGAATTATTTAGTGATGCTATTCAATTCATGTTAAAAAGTACAATTAGACAAAATTGGCAGTTAAGATGTTTTGCCTTTCACCCATCGGTAAATCGTATGACCTGCTTAAGACCGGAAAAGGTGGATATACCGACCATGAGGAAACCTGCCATCAGGCAGAAAAACTGATGATGACTAAGGCAACATTAAAAAATGGCATCCAACATGATAAGCAGCTTTTGCTGCCACAGGCCTTGAATAATTTATAATTAAAGAGTACAGTCATATATTGTTTTCTTTTGAAGATTTGTGGTCATTTTTGTCTGCATAGTTCTAAGAATTTTAGGACATTAAAATCCACTCCTGACTGCCCCCTACACTGCTATATGTGTAGAAGGCGAGATGTGGTGAGAATAGAAGCAGTTGTTTGCCAATATGATTGTGTCAGGACAGGGCGATTACCACTTGGTAACAGACGAAGAATGAGCCCAACCGCTGACATAATGTAACTAGAAAACACATTGGGATTTATTATGAGACAATTAGAGGTAAAGAGAATCGAGAGTGACACGAATAAAAACAAATACCATTTAAGAGTAAATGAGTTCCACATGGCTTAGTGCAATACCAAATGAAGAGACTGCCAAAACCACCAGTTTTAATACCGTTTCATCTTCTCATCAAAATATAAAATGCCAACTCATAATATTGCTCCTAAGGGAGTGAAATGCGAATGGTTATGGACCGGGTCTCTCTCTCGTGACAATGGTCTTTCTGATATCTTCCACCCTCAAATATGACAGTGAACAAGTAAATGCAACAGATACAGTAATAAAACTTTTAGCAAGAATGACAGAATGCTATATTCTGCAAGGTTGTCGTTCAACCAGAAATACTATTTTTGAAGGAAATTATTAAGATTTAATTTGGATTTAGTGTTCATTGTACATGAGCAGCAGCCACTTGTCTGCATTGTAGTTATGAGACATAGAAGCAAGGATCTATATACTGTAATAAATATAGCAATTTTCAGTGCATCAAGTACAAGTATATAACATGGTGTCCACAGAATTTTCAATGTCAATTTTCCTGACTTTTCCTGACCATTTTTCAACAAAATTCCTGACTCGCGAAGTCCTCGTAACATCGGGAAAAAAAATTTTATTGAGCAAATATATATATCTTTTTATTTGCAGCCTCCACCATCCCCACAGCTGCGCAATGCTCGCCTCTTTATTCATTTAAAATACAAAATAAAGTAAATTATAATGCAATAATACATAAATCAAAGTACTTAATATCCTAAACCAGGGTGGTCCAACCTTAAGTTACCCGAGGGCCAATCAAACTTTAGTATAGGAATGTGAGGGCCAGAGACATTCCAGAAAGAAAACGTATTACATAATTACTTTACTCAAAAACATTTATTAAAATTTATATTAAAAGAAGTTAAATATTACTAGTTTAATATACCACTTCATTTTACAGTCGAGAAATCAATGCGATGGTTGGCACTGCTTTCCTGATACAAATGTATCAATGTCCACTGTAAGTTCAGTAAGGCAAAGTCTCAGGCTCGATTCCAGTGAAGCACTTTCAATTCGATCTCTCGTTTTTGATTTAATTTGTTTGAGAGCAGAAAAAGCACTTTCGCACGCATACGTACTGCCGAACAGCGATGACACTTGCAGAGAGAATTTAAGCAGTTTAGGAAAACGTTCTTTAGAGGTCAGTTTCCAGAAATTTTCAGGGACATCACACTTTTTAGTCTGGTAAAATGGGTCTGCCTGATCACAAATTTCCATTTGAAGGTCACAGGGCACCTCACTCGCTTCAATATCCATGGGGTTGTTGAAACAGTGCAAGTTTTGGTTTTAGGGAGTCAAAATCCTGAAATCGGTTCTGGAACTCTTTCTTGTTATCTATTATTATTTCATGAAACATACTAAAATTTATGCCACTTTTTTTAATTCTTTCAACTGCTGACAAGATGGGAAGTGTGTCATATTATTTGCCTTCAATTCAATTTGCATTACATCAAGTTTTTTGCGGAGGCTCTCAATATGTCCATAAAGCTGGGAGACATTTTGTTTTCTGCCTTGTAGTTTCAGGTTTAAAGCATTTAGATGGGATGTTAAATCTGTCAGAAAAGTAAGATTATTTAAAAACTGGATTTCTTCCAATTTTTGTTTTGATACTCATGCCAAATGTTTTCATTTTTGAGAAAAGCAAGAATTTCATTCCTCAACCCAAAAAAACTGTTGCAAGCAATTTCCAGCACTTAGCCAACACACTTCACAGTACAATGAAATATCACCATACTTAGCTTCCAAATTGTCCAGGAATGCAATAAATGCTCTGTCTCTACAGGCTTTATTGCCTCCCCTTATTAAATTTACAGTATTTACAACAGTTTTCTTTGTCTCACTGAGCCTTTTAATTTATCCACAGAGAGCCACCTGGTGGATAATGCAGTGGAAAAACAAAAAATTCAATCCTTTTTCTTTACACAGTCCTACTAAACCAATGTTAGGACCAACCATTGCTTTAGCTCCATCTGTTGCAATGCCAGAGCACTTCACAAAACCTCCATATTTAGAAACGACATCATCCAGTGCGTTGGATATGTCAATACCTATTTTGCTGGTTTCTAATAATCTTAATTTCCAACAGTTCTTCATGAATTTCAAATTCTTCGTTTATTGTTCTGACAAAGATAAGGAGCTGGCCGATGTCAGCTATATCTGTGCTCTCATCTAGAGCTAGAGAGTAAAATTCACTTTTTTCCAAAATGCTCTTCAGAGAACCTGAAACTTCACCAGCCATATCATTAATTCTACTAACTGGCTGAAGAGACAAGGAAACAGTTTCAAAATCTTTAGCCATCCTATTACAGTATAACCCCGATTTTGCGTGACCTCGATTTAGCGTAAACCTGCATTTAACGGAAAAAAATTCAAGTCCCGAAAATTATTCCATAAGTGCAATGGAATTTTATATTCGATTTAACGTAATTCGCATTACGGCAAAACCCACATTTAGCGTTAGGGAATTTTAAAATTCTCAAGTATTTATTTCTATTCGTTTTGGTAAAGCGACATTAAGAACCTATGAAAAAGACGTCATAAGCTCGTTAAGGATGATTCAAGGCTGAAAAGGAATTTAGAGCGCAGACGCTTGGCGATCGATACGATCAATCATCTTCCATATCGATTCCTCACTACATGCACGAGCGAGCTCGAACTTAGCCGACCGCGGCTGAAGACACGATGTACAGCGTGCTAACACTCACGCGGCCGAGCTCTGATGCGACGCAATGCGTTAAAAGGAAATCATTGAGATACGAGAAGACTGAACTGCGTTTCTCTGCGATGTAACAGTAGGCCAACTTGCGCAATCTTCGAAACATACAAGCATGTTGGCGCGAGTGGTATAGCACAGATTTCCTTTATCTTCGAAGCCCAAACAATACAAGAGGAATGCACTTTCACTCGGGAAAAAAATACCGCTACTACGCTCGTACCTTGCCAACTTCTGTAACGACGATATTTCGAACGGGCAAGTTTGACGTCGATAAAGACGATTATGATTTAAGACATGAAAGCAAAGAAGAAATAGCACGGAATTGACTGTTGGTTAGGAAATCGGAGATCCAGTCGATATCGAGTGCGGGAGTATGCAACGGAAATCCCGAACGTTTCCCACAGTCAAGCTAGTGTCTCTAGTCACACTTATCTCTTATATAGAAAAAAGAGATGAATTTTCGTTCTCCTATAATGTTTTCTTCTGAAATATGCAATTGAAAATAAGAATAAACGATCTAAACCGAGATGACTTTTTTTTTTAAATATTAATGTAGGCATAATCCACATAGGCCTACCACTAGCCTAGCATGCCTTATAGGACACTACAATCAAGTGTTATAATTATTATTTTGCATGTTCAAGCCTATTTCAATATTTTATCCAATTGTTTTGTCTTTACTAGGCTTAACAAAAATGACTGCGGATAATTCGCGGAAGTTCGTGCATTAATTACCGCGAATTAACGAGAGTGCACTGTATGTGGAGAGAGTGCTGCAGTTAGTGATGAATCCTATCGAAACCTCGATTTAAGGTAAACCCCCATTTAAGGTTAAAAAATACCGGTCCCTAGAAAAACGTTAAATAGGGGTTCTACTGTATCTCCTAATGAAGATGTCATTTTTACAGCACGTCTCTTAATGAGCTCACCTTCCCTAAAATACTTTTTACTTTCAGCCAGCTCTAGACAAACCTCATAAGATGCCTTTAAACCGGCAGTGTTTGATGGTTGCTGAAATATATTCTTCTGTCTTATCAGTTTCAGCTTCAAATCATTAAACAGACAACTTCTGGCACTTCCCTGGTATTGATCGTATTTTGATTTATGCAAGCTGGTATAGTATCGACTCCTTCGAAACACCTAAGACTTGAGAACAGATAACACACTGTGGTTTTCCATTATCATCATCATCATCATTTCCCCTTATCCAGCTCCTGCCGGGTCGGGGTATTTATGGCACTTCACTTTCCTCTTTCCTTCCACGATCTTGTCCCAGTCCAGATTTCTTTTTCTCACGCTGTTCTTCACTGAATCGATCCACCTTGTTCTAGGTCTTCCCCTTGCTCTCTTACCCTTGCACTTGGCCTCCAGCATCTGTCTTTGTATTCTATTTTCCTCCATCCTCTTTACATGTCCAAACCACCTTAGTTTATTCTTCTCAATTCTCTCATTTAGTTTTCCCATCCCAACTTCCTTCCTAACATCTTCATTCCTCACTCTGTCTTTCCTTGTCATACCTATCATACTTCTTAGGAATTTCATTTCACTGGCTTGGATTCTACTCTCTTGCCTGCTCGTCAGGGTCTAAGTCTCAGCTGCATAAGTTAATATGGGTACATAGTACATTTTATACATTACCTCCTTGCTTTTCCTTGGTACTTCCTTATCCCAAACAAGTTTTCTTACACTTTGATAGAATGCATTGCTCTGCTGTACCCTCCTGCCAATCTCCATGTCCAACCTACCAGTTTGCATCAATTCACATCCTAGGTATTTGAACGTGTCCACAATTTCCAAACTCTGACTTCCAATTTTCACAGTGCCCTCTTGTCATCACCATGGTCTTGCTTTTCTCTATATTGATTTTCAGGCCGTACTTCTGAATATTTTCGTTCAGTGCATCTAGTTGTATTTGCACTTCTTCGGTATTCCTTTCCCGGACCACAATATCGTCTGCAAATAATAGTAACTTCATTTCTTTATGTCCATATGCTTCCTTTGTTTCCTTTACAATTTCATCCATTACCATTATGAATAAAAGAGGTGACAGCACACTCCCCTGTCTTAGTCCAGTCTTGTTCCTAAACCAATCTGTCTTTCCAACTGGGGTCAGTACCCTGCTAACACAGTTGTTGCACATTGCTTGCACCATTTCCAACATTTCTCTTCCCAGTCTCTTCTTAACCATGGTTTCCCATACCTTCTCTCTGGGGACACTATCATATGCCTTTTCTAGATCTCTGAAAGTCATGATCAAATCCTCTCCATATTCCCAGTTCTTTTCCATCACCTGCCTCAAGCTAAAGATTGGGTCCACTGTGGATCTTCCACTCCTGAAGCCATACTGTTCCTCTTGCAACTCTCCTTCCACCTTTCTTCTCATTCTTCTTTCTAATATCCTTTCCAGTATTTTTACTATCTGTGATATGAGGGTGATCCCTCTATAGTTATCACACACCTTCTTGTCCCCTTTCTTAAACACTGGTATTATTAGCCCTTTCTTCCGGTCTTCAGGTACACATTTCCGTTTCCACACACACTTTAGCAGTCTATACAGCCATTGCATACCAACAGGTCCAGCAGCCTTTATCATTTCTACACTGATTTCATCCACCCCTGTTGCTTTTCCATCTTCATTTTCTGTACTGCTAATTCCACCTCCAGCATTGTTATATCATCTTCTGTTATAGAGTCGTCAGGCTGTGTCACTTCGATCCCACTAGTACAATTGCTCGCATTCAATAGCTTATCGAAATACTCCTTCCATCGTCCCTTTATCTCTTCTGGGTGTGTCAACAACTCTCCATCTTCCCTTTTCACCAGCTTTGTAGTAACTCTTTCTTTCCTCTTACTTCTTAGAAGCCTATACAGCATCCTTTTACTGGCACTTACATCTGTTTCCATTCTTCGTGTAAATTCTTCCCAACTTTTCTTCTTTTCTTCTCCTACCACTTTCTCATACCTCCGTTTGCTGTCGTGATACTTCCTTTTGCTTTCTTCTGTTTGATCTCGGTTCCATTCTTTCCAAGCAGACTTCTTTTCTTTCACTGCTTTCCTCACTTCCTCATTCCACCACGGTGTCTCCTTCTCTTTCACTCTTGTTGACGTCCTACCACAAGCACTCTCTGCTGCACCAGCAAATGCCTTTTTAAAGTGGGACCATTCCTCTTCTACATTTTCCACTTCAGTAACTGGGATTTGTTGCTTCAATCTCTCCTGAATATCTTCCTGTACAGCTTTGTCTTTCAATTTCCATACTTTTATTTTACTTTCTCTGATCTCCTTTAGGTTTTCCAATTTTCCCCATTTAAATTTTGCCACCACAGCTCTATGGTCCTCATCAAATGCTTCTCCTGGTAAAGCTGTCACATCCATCAGCTTTCTGCGATTTGTCCTTTCCACCAGGAAGTAGTCAATTACTGATTTTGTTCTTCTATCACCCCATCCATATCTCGTAATTTTCCTGCTGTTTTTCTTCCGAAACCATGAATTACCCACTATCAGTCCATTCCTTTCACAAAAGTTTACAAGTTCCTCTCCTTCCCGGTTCTTTTTCCCATATCCATATGGTCCAACGACTTCTTCCTTTCCTTGTCTCTCATTTCCGACTTGTGCATTCATGTCTCCCATGATCACCACTTCTACATCTGAGATTACTCTTTCTACATCCTCCAGGTTTTCTATTATGTTCAACAAAAAAGTAACTGTCCTGCCACATAGACTGAAATAGTAGTTTCTCATCTTCAAAACGCCGTTTATTAAATTGCCGCCATATTAGGTACCGCTCTCGCAACAACAATGACAGCAAAGTCTCATCATACTACATCTCTCGAACAACCTCTCTCGTCAAAAACAACCTCTTCGAACAGCCCTGCGCTCCCTTTTACAGGGAAATCCGCCGCAGCACACTAACGATCGTGAACGTATCGGCAGCCAACCAGTTGTCGCCTGGAAGCGGGGCCACTTCACGTGCCGTACGTATTCATGGAAAGACAATTCTGATTACTGGCGTATTTTTCGGGATCTTTCCTTTCCCACCTGGCTCCTTCCTAACATTACTGAATGAAAGTGAAAATTAAAGTAGGCACGCCACGGATTTTAACTGTCAAAGAAAGGGCAGTAAGAAGGGCAAGGGCCAACAAAAATGAACAGGCGGGCCATGGGTTGGACCACACTGACCTAAACTATAAGGTGCGTTCAAAAAGTAACGAGCCGGAGACTGTAATGCGCAAACCGTTGACGACATCGGCTAATCGTGGCGTGTGTAACGAGGTGTGGTTCCGACCAAAGCGTGGAAGGTCACAGCCCGTCGCTAGAGGGCACGCGTGCACGTCATGTGACGATACAAAGCGAGCAACAGCATGCATCAATCGTCCAACCAAGACCAAGACAGTAGGCCATTCGACATGCTTCCTGGTGTGGTTGAAGATTGGGGGGCACCCATTGGGCACACACTTTCTGCAAGTGCAGTCGTTCCTTCATGATGGTGTGCACACTTCTGACGCTCAATCCGACCACGGTGGCTATGGCGATCACTGTCACTCGGTGGTCCTGGGTAATGATTGCATCAACCAGCTGGACGTTGTCATCGGTAATGCAGGGGGGTGCCCCAGACCGGGCATCATCGGCAAATGACACCCGTCCTTCCCTGAAGCGCTTGTGCCACGCCTTGACCCTTGCAAGGGACAAGCAGTGTTCGCCGTACACTTGTGACATTCGGCGATGAATGTCCGTTCCCCCTACTCCTTTTGTTGTCAGAAATCGAACAACACCTCTTTGCTCTTCGTTTGACGCCTCCATGTCACTGTTTGCAATGTAACTGTCAGCGTTGGACGATTGATGCAGGCTGCTGGTCGCTTTGTATCGTCACGTGACGTGCACGCGTGCCCTCTAGCGACGGGCTGTGATCTTCCACGCTCTGGTCGGAACCACACATCGTTACACACACCACGATTAGCCTATGTCGTCACCGATTTGAGCATTACAGCCTCCTGCTCGTTACTTTTTGAATGCACCTTATATAGTGATGGGGTTGCCACCTCCCTATGCCAACGCCAAAAAAGCGTACAAAAAATAGGTGAAGAGGTTTTTACTATGATGTACTATAAAAATGGAAACTTACCATCTTGTCCAGTGAGTTATTGCTTTTTATCTTCAGAGATTTGAACTAGTAACATCAAAATATGGCTGTAAAACACAAAATACTGTATGGTTAATATAAAATTCCTGACTTTCTAACACTTCTTGCCATTTTTCCCTGACTCACACCATTTTTTCATACTTTTTCCTGACTTTCCTTGACCAAAAACAAAATTCCTGACTTTTCCTGACCAAAAACAAAATTCCTGACTTTTCCTGCCTGTGGACACCATGTATAACTACAAGAAATAAGAGAAGGAAAATTTTAAAAAATGAGGCTGAAAATTTCCAGGAAATTTGACAACTTGTTTCATGATTAGGCCAACCTTTGTGAGATGGGTTGGGAAGTTAAAAATGGAAGGTACATTAGGTTTAAATAACATATTAGGAGTTACCATCAGACTTCCAGAAACAAGTCTCGGTCAAATGGACTGAGCTAAGTCTACGATGTAGTGTACTGATGATACAAATTTGTCACTCTCAACAGCAGATAACCATCTGCTTAGGAGGTCAATATTTTGCAATGGAAACCTAAAAAAACTTTGTGATAATTCCTACTAAGTACTTCCATCTACTAATCACAAGGAAGCATATATAGTATAAATATTTTGCAATGAGATGGGAAATCGTGAACCAATCTCTACCGCGATCTAGTGGGAATCTGTTACAATTACCAGTAACAACTGCTTTGCACAATAGCTTTTGGATGCCCAGTTATTGGCAATTTCAATAAGATTAGTTTTGAAACAATAAAACTGTATATGAATATATATGTGTGTGGTAGTTCCTACCAGTAAGAATGTGTAAAATACTTTACATAGGTGAGGTGAAGGATCCTAGTATCTGCCATCTTGCGTGTGGGAATTCTCTCTGAAGAATATCAAGAAGCAAGAAAAAAGCATATTAGGAAATAGAGTAAGTCATGTAATGAAAACATCTGGACAAGCAATCTTAAACATGTTTTAAATAGGCTCCTGTTGTGAGAAGACCCTATTTTTGCATATGCCTTTTCCTTACTGCACAAAAAACTGCAATGTTACACACTGAAGTAAAAATAAAATCCTGGAGATGTTACCGTATATGTAATGAATATGATATAATTATTGTCTACCAAAACTCGTATCTTCAGAAATTAAATTCTATTATCATCACGGATCAATTTTGTATGCATTCACCACCCCATATAATAAATTCTTGAGTCTTCATGCAATGAAGATGGATTCTTCAGTAGGTAAATAGGTACAGCATTGGTTGTACTATTCTTGCAAGGTAAAGTTAAGAAGCCATTCTTTCAGTGTTGCCTATACAGTCAGTGGTAGCTCTTCAGTCAGTCGACACGAGTTTGCTCAAAGACTGGGTGGTGTACAATGTACAGATAAACAATCGTAAAATGTTGCATCTCTTGAGGCATGAAAATTGCTAAGTGTCACTTCGGCTGCTGTCGGCTGCATACAGTTCGGTGGATATGTACGGCAACAGGGTAAGTCCGTAATTCTCTCTCGCTATCGGCCAGCCCCTAGTCCCGCTTACACACGCAAAGTGTCATGGTAAGACATGATACACTCGCAATTACGTGTGTTGCTCTGTAGCGTAGTAGGCTAGCTGTCAGGTTGTAAAGTGTTCATCGACGAGCAACCACAGTTCGAGTCAGGCCGTGAATATTATTTTTGTGAAGTAACACACCATGATGATGTCATGCTACGAACATAACCACGTTTCACCGAGCTAACGTTGATGATAATGCGTCTTTACATTCTGTCATGGCTCACTATACACATGCATCCAGAGAGCACTTTCTGGCTCTCGTAGAACACGGCAATTAAAGTGGGCGTGAGGCAGCAATCCGATGGGGTGTTCCACAGAGATCTGCTCAAAGATGGATACAGCAGGGGCGGGTGTCAGGGAGGATTGGTTGGCTACCAGGCACTAGTTTACAGTGGGTTTCTACTGTAGAAGAAGACCGCCATTTAGTTACAACTTTGCAGGAAAATCCGTTCTTAAACTCGGTAGAGCTCATGCAGACGACCGATTTTCCTGGATGTCCATACATGGCCCGTAAAAGATTAGGAGAAGCAGGAATTGCTTGCAGAAAACCTGCAATCAAAGAATGTCTCTCCGACCAACATATAGTCGACCTTTGCTGAGCTGGAATTAAATCGTAATTGGGATCGGGTCATCTTCTCTGACGAGACATGTTTCAGTTCGGCAGAGGTCAGACCGGTTCGTGTTTACAAGCCACGTTGAACCCCATACAAGAAACAGTATGTGGCTGAGCGCACACGTATTGGCCGCATATCTGTGTCGTGCTGGGGGTAGATGTCGTCTGATGGACATGAAGTTCTGGAGTGCTTCATCGGATAGATGGACATCTCACATCGGACCAATATTTGCACATCTTGCAGAATATTATGATTCCGAGTGTGAGAGAGCGCTATCCACATGCAGTAGTGTTCAGGGCTGGTTTTCTGAGCAGGACTCCATTGAACTGCTCAACTGGGTCCCTCGAACTCCAGACTTGAACCCCATTGAGCATGTGTGGGCAAAGTGGAAATGCCATATCAGGGAAAACTGGCCTCACCCTCCCCCTCATTCGCAGGATGCATTGTGGGAGATTATGTTGGAAGCATGGGAGGAGATTGCCCTTGATGAACAGTACTACAGAAATCTAGTTCAGTCAATGCCACGTCGGCTACAGCAAGTTGTCGAAGCCGGTGGATACTGGACGAGATATTGAAGAAGTGCCTACAACAGTCCTTTTCAGGACTAACAATAAGAAAATTCATTAAGCCAGATGTCCTTTTGTATAGAAATACACACGTATTTCGTTCATGAAACATTTGACATGTTTAAAAAGTAAACACTGCGAGTACGATTCGAACCCCGGTTCTTTGTCGTTTCACGCAACGTCTCTTCCCCCGAGCTAACTGGCAGTCTGCAGAATGCTCATAATATTATAATGATATTTCCAACATCTCATGCAAGTCTATAACAGCTATCATAGACCCAGTGGTAATTAACTAACAGTTTATTGCAATATTTTGTTGTAAAATGTAAAAGGCGTCCAGTATCGTGCGGTTCCACAATGGTATAACAGAGGCCATCAATACAAAAAGAATTGCCGAGACCAATATTTGAACCACGGTGGTCCGGGTTACCAACTTCACACCTTTCCTCTACACTAACACAGCTACTCTTTTAAGCGCTTCTCATCTATCGTCACTTGGGACGTGTCCCTCACTTCACACATTTATTTACGTATTTGGGCAGTTTCTTATTAATTGCATATCATTCTTCTTTGTTATTCTGATATCTGCACAGTGGCACTGTGTACTGATAGTTGCATTTTGTCACCAACATGTCGTTGAACAAAGATCGAAGTGCATGAACTTTGTTGCAACTGTACAGCCACGTCCAAGCACGATGATACCCCAACAGGACTTTGATATTTTCGATGCGACAATTTATGATTGTCTATCTGTACATAATATGAACAATAAGTAAATAACACTCCTGGAAAAAGTTACATGTATAAGTTATAATCACTACTATAATGGGGCAATTTTAGGATTATGCGTTTCGACCTTACTCTCCACCGTGGGTAGGCGACAGGGTTGGAGTGGCTATGACCATCAGCTCCACAAAGATAAGTAACCATATTACATAATAGAATTCAAGTCCATGCACTAATTTTACGAAGCATATTAACGTCTTAAAAGGAAGTGTTCAGGACTGACTTCATTACAACGGGCAAATTTATACTTTGGGAGGTTTGTATCTACTGGAATGTTATTATGGAGAAAGAAAATAAAACAAGGGATGAAAATTTTGGCATATTGGCAATTATTTCATTTAGAGCTAGGTTAAGTTACACCATATTCCATAAAGTTCAGATAGTTGAAAATTTCACAAATATATTCCTAAAATAACCCACCTTTTCGAGAAAGATAACTCTGAATTAAAAAGTATCCTCACCTTCTTCATATTCCTACCGATAGAATAGGTTAATCATGATTTTTTATAAATGTTTTTCAGTTGTATAGCGCAAATGTGAAAGAATTTAAGAGGTCTGTAACTAGGTCTTCCAGTCTTCCCGCTTCAGCATGTTCATTGGCTACCCTGCAAAGGTGTAATTTGGAGCTGCTACTGAGAATGTGGAAGGATACAATCAGTTAGTTTCCAGAAGTTTAGTTGTCTAAACAAACACTACGATTTCTCTATCAGTGCAAGCATGTAAGGGAAGACATTTCAGAAGCAGCTGAAGGTTTACAAAAACATTTTTGTTTCGATAGCTTAATGGTTAATAAGTTGGAGGCTGGATTTAGACAGCTCCTTAACCCGGTCCATGAGTCAATCCTAATTGGCTACATGGATAATTCTTGCCAGGCGCGTCCACGTCGCGGGGGTGGGCAACGGTACTGTAATATACCATGGAACTACAGTACCGGCTAAGTTCTGGTGAGGACCCAGTCCTATGGGGTATAACATAGGCCCCGTGCACAGGGTTACGTGCGAAGACCTCAACGGAATCTACAGCGGAGAAGATGGACTTCAGAACGGTGGAGATTGCGGAAGAGGCAACCCAGTACTCAGGGAATAGTATGAGTACAGCATCAATCGGCAGCGTCTGTTTCCCATGTTAGGGGCGGCTGCAAGGGCGTCTGTTCTCCATGTTAGGGGCGGCCTGAATAATAGCTGGCAGTAGCTTCATAAAATGCCTTTGGGAGTGGCGACCCCATCGTAATAATAGCCTAAAATGGATATGGCACTTCCAATGATTCGGAAAAGGTTAGGGCGTACCCTGCAGGCGACGCGCAGTTCCTTTGGTACTGGGGGAACTGTGAGAAATGGGCGACCAGTAACCGAAATGAAAGTGGGAATCATGAATGTCATTACCCTGACAGGCAAGGTGGAGGAGGTGGTAGACTTCATGGAGAGGGAGAAGGTTGGAATGATGGGGCTGAGTGAAGTGAAATGGAAAGGTAAAGGAAGGAAGAAATTGAGGAAAGGATATACATTATACTGGAGTGGTGGCCAAGAGGCAAAAAATGGCGTGGGACTGATAACCTCGAAACAACTGGAGGAGTATGTTGAAGTGGTAGAGTGTGTGAGTGACAGAATAATGAAAATTAGAATGAAGATGAAGAATGACGTGATGGACTTCATACAAGTGTATGCACCACAGACTGGAAACGGAGAAGAAGATATTGAAGTATTCCTGGAGGATGTAGAAAGAGTAATCTCAGATGTAGAAGTAGTGATCATGGGAGATATGAATGCACAAGTCGGAATTGAGAGACAAGGAAAGGAAGAAGTCGTTGGACCATATGGATATGGGAAAAAGAACCGGGAAGGAGAGGAACTTGTAAACTTTTGTGAAAGGAATGGACTGATAGTGGGTAATTCATGGTTTCGGAAGAAAAACAGCAGGAAAATTACGAGATATGGGTGGGGTGATAGAAGAACAAAATCAGTAATTGACTACTTCCTGGTGGAAAGGACAAATCGCAGAAAGCTGATGGATGTGACAGCTTTACCAGGTGAAGCATTTGATGGGGACCATAGAGCTGTGGTGGCAAAATTTAGATGGGGAAAATTGGAAAACCTAAAGGAGATCAGAGAAAGTAAAATAAAAGTATGGAAATTGAAAGACAAAGCTGTACAGGAAGTTTTTCAGGACAGATTGAAGCAACAAATCCTAGTTACTGAAGTGGAAAATATAGAAGAGGAATGGTCCCACTTTAAAAAGGCATTTGCTGGTGCAGCAGAGAGTGCTTGTGGTAGGACGTCAACAAGAGTGAAAGAGAAGGAGACACCGTGGTGGAATGAGGAAGTGAGGAAAGCAGTGAAAGAAAAGAAGTCTGCATGGAAAGAATGGAACCGAGATCAAACAGAAGAAAGCAAAAGGAAGTACCACGACAGCAAACTGAGGTGTAAGAAAGTGGTAGGAGAAGAAAAGAAGAAAAGTTGGGAAGAATTTACACGAAGAATGGAAACAGATGTAAGTGGCAGTAAAAGGATGCTGTATGGGCTTCTAAGAAGTAAGAGGAAAGAAAGAGTTACTACAAAGCTGGTGAAAAAGGAAGATGGAGAGTTGTTAACACACCCAGAAGAGATAAAGGGACGATGGAAGGAGTATTTCGATAAGCTATTGAATGTGAGCAATTGTACTGGTGAGATCGAAGTGACACAGCCTGACGACTCTATAACAGAAGATGATATAACAATGCTGGAGGTGGAATTAGCAGTGCAGAAAATGAAGATGGGAAAAGCAACAGGGGTGGATGAAATCAGTGTAGAGATGATAAAGGCTGCTGGACCTGTTGGTATGCAATGGCTGTATCGACTGCTAAAGTGTGTGTGGAAACGGAAATGTGTACCAGAAGACTGGGAGAAAGGGCTAATAATACCAGTGTTTAAGAAAGGGGACAAGAAAGTGTGTGATAACTATAGAGGGATCACCCTCATATCACAGATAGTAAAAATACTGGAAAGGATATTAGAAAGAAAAATGAGAAGAAAGGTGGAAGGAGAGTTGCAAGAGGAACAGTATGGCTTCAGGAGTGGAAGATCCACAGTGGACCCAATCTTTAGCTTGAGGCAGGTGATGGAAAAGAACTGGGAATATGGAGAGGATTTGATCATGACTTTCATAGATCTAGAAAAGGCATATGATAGTGTCCCCAGAGAGAAGGTATGGGAAACCATGGTTAAGAAGAGACTGGGAAGAGAAATGTTGGAAATGGTGCAAGCAATGTGCAACAACTGTGTTAGCAGGGTACTGACCCCAGTTGGAAAGACAGATTGGTTTAGGAACAAGACTGGACTAAGACAGGGGAGTGTGCTGTCACCTCTTTTATTCATAATGGTAATGGATGAAATTGTAAAGGAAACAAAGGAAGCATATGGACATAAAGAAATGAAGTTACTATTATTTGCAGACGATATTGTGGTCCGGGAAAGGAACACCGAAGAAGTGCAAATACAACTAGATGCACTGAACGAAAATATTCAGAAGTACGGCCTGAAAATCAATATAGAGAAAAGCAAGACCATGGTGATGACAAGAGGGCACTGTGAAAATTGGAAGTCAGAGTTTGGAAATTGTGGACACGTTCAAATACCTAGGAAGTGAATTGATGCAAACTGGTAGGTTGGACATGGAGATTGACAGGAGGGTACAGCAGAGCAATGCATTCTATCAAAGTGTAAGAAAACTTGTTTGGGATAAGGAAGTACCAAGGAAAAACAAGGAGGTAATGTATAAAATGTACTATGTACCCATATTAACTTATGCAGCTGAGACTTGGACCCTGACGAGGAGGCAAGAGAGTAGAATCCAAGCCAGTGAAATGAAATTCCTAAGAAGTATGATAGGTAAGACAAGGAAAGACAGAGTGAGGAATGAAGATGTTAGGAAGGAAGTTGGGATGGCAAAACTAAATGAGAGAATTGAGAAGAATAAACTAAGGTGGTTTGGACATGTAAAGAGGATGGAGGAAAATAGAATACCAAGACAGGTGCTGGAGGCCAAGTGCAAGGGTAAGAGAGCAAGGGGAAGACCTAGAACAAGGTGGATCGATTCATTGAAGAACAGCGTGAGAAAAAGGAATCTGGACTGGGACAAGATCGTGGAAGAAGAATTGTGGAAGGAAAGAGGAAAGTGGAGAAGTGCCATAAATACCCCGACCCGGCAGGAGCTGGATAAGGGGAAATGATGATGATGATGAAGTTTATTATTATAATATTTTACATTCTATATTCAAGTGATCCTAATTCTGATTTCTCAATGCCTTATTACAAATGTCCCACTGGTATGGAGTCCATTCAAACATGAGGTCCTGCGACTCACGTTCATGAGAATTACAGTCACATAAAACAGCAAAATGTCTTCATTTTTCAGATTATATGCAAGGATTACTTTTCACTTAGTGAACACTTTTATGGAGGCTTTAATTGTCTTGATAAACATCAATAAATCTAATCAAATATTTTTAAAAACCTGAAAGAAATATATCACTTACAAATTATACACTTCATAACAATAAATAATACTTAACATCTCCAATTATTATTTTAATAATTGGTACATGTATTACATACATCCATTTTCAATTTAGACAGTTTTGATATTCAGCATCAAGTCTAGTCTGTATACGTTTGTTTGCGAACGAGTTACCTACATGATCCCCTATTAGCAGTTAGGACTGTGGCTATCTCTGCTTTTACATCTCTCACTTAGAAATCCTTCAACATTGAATCTAACTGTCACCTCCTAGATCACTCTCTGCTTCCAGGGTGTCTACTGTATGAAGTAAAAATTAGCTATTTTCTTTTTTACAGTCTCTGCAGTCTACAACATAGAAGCTCATTGAATGGTGAATAAACCAACAATGAACAGTGTTGAAAGTGGTAAATAAAATTCACTTACAGTGTCGAAAGTGGTAAATAAAATTCACTTACAATGTTATAATGCATAAAACCTCTGAACATATTTAATAATTTGGCTTGATTAAAATGCACTTCATTCTGGGTAGCCTATGTGTTGAACTTGTGTGACAACCTGTATTTATGTGATTATTGTAGTAGTGAGTAACTGTATTAGGGACAGGGATGAGGTAGGTGCCCTGGGATTCGAAGTAAGGCATTTGCCTGGAGGGACTGTGGAAAAACTACACTCAGGATAGCCACTGTCAGTGCCGGGATTTGAACTATGCATTCTCGGACTTGCTGCAGCAGCCCTTGTGATGTTGTTGCAAGACTTAATGAGCGCGGCTATGCAGCGGGACTCACACAGAAAGAGCAATCACCTTCAGGAAAAGTTTACTCGACAGTTTAGCCTTCTGTTGACCATCCACTATTGTCCACAGTGAGACGTGTAGTGAAGTGAACATCAGTACAGGAGCAGCCGCAAAACAACTAAGTTTCAAAAACCACAGTATCAATTCAAGTTCCATTTTGGTTAACGAGACTAGTCAACTACAAAAGCTCACCAAGTAAATAAGAAATTTGAAAAATAACGGTTAATAACAAAACAGACTAGAGTGCAATCACTTCAGTTATGATGGAAGTTAACGATTCAAACAGGTTTCACACTTATACACACAAAAAGTACTAACAACAAACGGAACACGCTAGAAGTGCAATAGACTAATGAAATAAAATATAACTAGAAGAACTGCGCCGCTTCGCAGCATTCATTTCTACCATCCTACAGCACTTCTTACCATATGACATTTGGTGTCTCCAGACACGTGACCTGAACAGACAGTTACGGTACTGTTGTCATTCATTTTTAGCCTACTTTTCACATTCTGGAAAAATTATGAAAAAGTAGACTTATGAGATACAGTGTGTGTGTGTCTCCCTGTCCTTCTCTGTGTACGCGTGTGCCCCACCCTATAAATTCCTAAACGACTGCACTTATTGAAACTAAATGTGTCTACCAGAAATTCTCAAGACCATATTTGAAAATAACATCCGTGCTACCAACTACTAAAATATTACAATTGAAATTTGAGAACGTATTTTCATTTCATATTTATTCATCAGTGCCTTACACTACCGTATATTTACAGTACACTGAAGGGAGTCTCTGAAAAGAGCAAAGCCCCACCATATGTACTGGGTTATATTTACATATGTATTCATGGGAACTGTTCCAGAATTAGCACACACAGACTATGATATTTAGATTAATTTTCAGGAGCTCGTCTCAGTGCTGCCAAGATGATCTACGCGTCCTGATAGGTTTAATGTTTAGCTGCATGTAACATCCATACTAAAAAAATGGATTTCTTCCAAAATTGGCACATTTGTAGCTCATAGTGCTTCAGATTAATATTTAACAAACCATGCATGGGTGTATAGTGTATGCCATATCATATACAGTATATGCACACATTCTCTGATAGAGCAGTGCAATCAACAACCTATTAACCCCTCCTGAGCATTTGCACCGTAGACTATCAATATCTCAGAATCCACAGTTGTATTAGACCAAATTATTTCTGTTATTTTTGACCAAATCATATAATGGCAGTGCTACCAGTTGAATTCCGTAGATCAAGACATTCTAAATCGATGTAATCGCAACTTAAATTTTAAGAAAAGTAGGCTTTTTAGTTCTTCGCGGAATTACTTGTTATACCATATTTAATTGAGTTCGCCTCCGAATCAACATACTGTATATGAATCATGCTGAGAGCACAAACAACCTCTAAGAACACATCCTGAAACAAAATGCTAGCCAGCCTCCAAGCGCTTGCATGTTGCAGCAGAACATGCCATCTGACTCCCGGACACATGCCTGCTACAGAACACTTGATTCGCTGCTCATCTCATTCCAGCCGGCACACATCTTGGCCAGAAGAATGATCTTGGTGAAATGAATATTCACAATTATTTTAAAACACCGATAACAGAACCAAGCAAGTTGGGGCTCGATTGATAGTGCGTAACGAGCACAGTGTCTCAAGCCAACAAACGTCGTCGTTGCAAATTTGTCAAGATATTTCAGTTTTAGTAAAAGGTGCAATGATGTATTTGCAATTATTTTAACACACACACCACATAATTAAGTAAGCTGGAGCACAATGGATAATGCGCCTTAATGTGCATAGTGTCTCAAGCCATTAAACGTAGTGGTAGCAGAATTTCTCTTCAAGATATTTCAGTGTTAGTAGAAGGTAAATTCTTTCTCAATTATTCTAATATATATGATGATGATTGTTGTTTTAAGGGGCCTAACATCCAGGCTATCAGCCCCTAATGATCTGGGTGACAGTGAAAAAGACAATGAAATGGGAACCACAACGAAAAACCAATTTAGATGAAAAATATTTACAAAATGTAACTCAGACTGAAAACACTCACAAAATGCAATTTAGAGTGGAAACATCTATAAAATGCAATTTAGACGGAAAACACCCACAAAAATAATTTAGATTGAGAACTCACAAAATGCGGCTCCAATACAAAATACCTACAAAATGCAAGTTAGTTTCAAAATACTCGCAAAATGCAAGTTAGGTTGAAAATACTGTACTTACAAAGCGCAATTTAGATTCAAAATACTCTCAAAGTGTCGGCTCTAAATTCCAATTACTTACAAAATGCAATTGAGATTGAAAACACTTACAAAATGTAATGTAGATTGAAAATGCTCACAAAATGCAATTTAGAGTCAAAATACTTACAAAATGCAATTGAGATTGAAAATACTAAAGAAACATAATTTAGATTGAAAATACTTACAAAATGTAATTTAGATTGAAAATGCTTCCAAATGTAGTTTAGATTCAAAATACTAACAAAATGTAATTTATGATGATGATGATGATAATTGTTGTTTTAAGGGGCCTAACATCTAGGTTATCGGCCCCTGATGGGTTGGGAGATCGTGAAGATGAAAATGAAATGCAAACTTAAAACTAAAACTAACTACTAACCTACATATTAGAAGAAGAAATGGAAAACAAAAGGAGAATAAGGCAAATAAAGGACAAGAGGAAAAGAAATGCCCTCAACCCACGAAGAATGCAGATTGAGGGACTTGGAAGGAAGAAGAGCCATGAAAGGCAGATAGGAAAGTGAAAGAGGAGAGGGTCCGCCCCAAAGGTAAGGGACAAAAGGGGAAAACGGACCCAGCTCAGGAATCCCTCGGGGTCGCCAACTTCCGAACTCACCAGCCGTGAGCCCCTTAGTGTGTAGCATTATCTAGGGGGCACCAAAAGTGGTGGGGCTACATACACACAGCCCCCTTGAGGGCCTTGAGCAGAAGGCAGGAGATAACATGAAAAGAAAAAGAAGGCTGACCCCTCGCAGGAGGGAATCAGAAAAGATGAGACAAGGGCCAATTAAGGCGGGAAAGGAAGAGACTTCCTAGGCCTCGGATACCCTAATACCATCGGGGTCGGAAGAGAACAAGAGTTGACCAAGTGAGGTCGACAGGAAAGAAGACAGAGTGGAGCCCGGCACAAGTAAGTGGAAGCAATGCCGGACTCAGCTGGGGCCCCGTGGTCACCAACCCACGTCCCACTAGATGTGAGCCCCTGGGGGGAAAATGTAATTCAGATACACAGGGGAGCCAATGCACAAACCAGTGCGGGAACCTTAAAGAATAGCAGGAAAGAGGAGAGGGTCTGCCCCAAAGGCAATGAAAAAAAAAAGGGGGGGGGGGGGGGGGGGAGTAGACCCAGCTCAGGAATCCCTCGGGGTCGCCAACTCCCGAACTCACCAGCCGTGAGCCTTTGAGGGCATATTGAAAAGAAAACAAAGGCTGATCACACGAAGAATGAGGGATCAGAAAAGATATAAGATATCTTCCAATTATATCAATATGACCGCTCCATTGAGTAGTGGCTAGTACTCCCGGCTCTGCCAAGAAATTTAATTCTGGCCCGAGGGCAGGAATGGGGTATACTCAGCCTAATGAGGCAAAAGTGAGAAGAGGCAGGTTCCATTCCCACCTCAGCCATCCTGGAAGTGGTTTCTGGTTGTTTCCTAATTCTAAATAAATGCCGGGACGGTTCCTAACGTAAGGCCATGGCTGCCTCCTTCCCAATCCTCATCCAAATTACAAATACACACACTAATTCAGCCACCACAATAATACAGGTTATCAGAAAAATGCCACCACCACCCCACACACACACCCAAATAGACAGGGCTACATGACCACGATACTGCAAAGACCTTAATGAATCATCAACAACAACATATTAATATGTAAGGTTAGGCCATTTGATAGCCGGAGAGCAGTGGGCGGGGACCAAGAATATGGGACACAAATGATTCCTAATATACAGTATAAACGCTTACAGGTATTTGTATATTATAATTAAATAGCACGTAATGAAACAACAAGCATAAAAATTAAATAAAAAATTTCAGGCAAAGAAAGTCTTCCGAGGTGGGATTCAAACCGCCGAAGATTCGTTACATGAATATGTGTCAGGGACGCTAACCGCTAGACCACCATCACACGTTTACGTCCTTCCTTTGTAATGGGTCTTCATTGCATGCAGAAGCTTCTGATACGGGCGCTAATGTCGCAAAGCATTTGCCTTTGATAATTTCGTACGAAATTTATTTGTAATAGCTGTGCTGCTATTATGATTATACATTCTTAGGCTTATTTTAAGCAATTGGCTGAAATCAGAAAGTCAGCCATTACATCACTGGGGTGCTGCGTCTACCACCTGGCGATTAAAAGTGCAACTTAACTTACCGAAGAGAATGACCTTGAAAAATTGAATATTCACAATTATTTCAATACATGGACGACAGAATCAAGAAAAGTTGGGCCCAATCGATAATGCGTAGCGTCCATTACGTATCAAGCCAACAAACGGCTCGTACCACAATTACTTATCAAGATATTTTAGTTTTAGTAAAATGTGACATCAAGTACGGTGGGGCTCAATCGATAATGCGACGTACATTATATTTTAAGACAACAAAAGTTGCCGCAGCACAAACACTTTTCAAGATATTTCAGTTTTAATAAAAGGTGAAATTTCTATACGATTATTTTAATATACAAGATATGTTGAAGCTCAATGGATAATGCGCTGCAACATGCATAGAGTCTCAAGCCAATAAACGTAGTCATAGTAGAATTACTTGTCAAGATATTTCAGTTTTAGAAAAAGGTGAATTTTTTCCCAATTATTTTAATATATAAGATTTGCCAACCGGAGCCCAGTGGACGACAACCAAGAATATGGGACACAAATGATTTCTAATATAAAATGCGTACAGGAATTTGTATATTAAGATGTAATTAAACACCTTGCATAGAAATTAAACAAAAATTGGCAGGCCTACTGGGGTGGGATTCAAACCGGCAAGAATTTGGTATGTTAATGTGTGTCAAGCACACTAGTCCAGAGACCACCAATGCACTGAACAAATGCTCCTATGTAATGTGTCTCGAATGCATGCATATGCTTCAGATATGGTACTTAATGTTACCAAGTCTTTGATAATTTCGTACAAAATCTGTCTGTATATAATATATCATATGGCCTCGGGTGCCGGGTGCAAGCTTTGTAATTTGACACCCAGAGGGTAGCTTGCATGTCGAATTTTTCGTTGTTCCTTGAAACACTATGAAAGTCAAGGAGGTTAGATATCTAAGCTCCTTGAACACTATAGCACTTTCTAGTAGAGAAATGAGGAACTTTGTGTTTGCGGAAACTACCTGTGTTGCTATTAAGATTATAGATTCTTAGGTTTATTTATAAGCATTTGCTGGAATTAGAAAATAGTCGTCAGCCATTACACCACTGGGGCGCTGTGAACCACCTGTCGGTTAAAAGTGGAACTTCGCTAACTTCACCCAGGAGAATGACCTTGAAGAAATAAATATTTGCTATTATTTCAATACACGGATGACCTAATTAAGTAAGTTGGGGCTCAAACGATAATGCATAGGGTCCACCATGCCTCAAGCCAACGAACGTTGTCGTACCACAATTACGTATCAAGATATTTTAGTTTTAGTAAAATGTGATGATAAGAATGAATATTCACAATTATTTTATTTTATTTATTTATTTTAATAAAGTAAGGTGGGGCTCAATCGATAATGCGCGATGTGCAGTATATTTGAAGCCAACAAACTTTGGCGTAGCACAATTACTTTTCAAGATATTTCAGTTTTAGTAAAAGGTAAAATTTCTACCCTATTATTTTAATATACAATATTGGTTACAAAATCAGTCTCCTTACTATGTTAAAATAAAAACTTCTGTAGCTTAATTAATTGTAGATACTGTTGTACATAAGTGTTATATACATATTCACAGTAGAAAGACTGGGATAGAATTAACCAACTTCGAACACAAAAATGTTTATTCATGCTGTCTTTCAAGCTAAATTATGCCTAAGTGAGGTGGATCTAATGATGTTCACTTGACAAAGGAAATTAGTCATCCAATTTAGCCCCCTCCAATTTGTGAGAAGTGTTTTACAAGCGTATAAAAATTCATGTAAAATTTCAAGCACTAGGAAATAAATTGTAATTCCCGATCTAATTCGGCCACACTCATGTTGACCGACTGAAAAGCTTCTAAATAATACAGCCACTATTTCTAAACCAACTACGAACACAGCTAAGAATAAATTAAATAATGGAAAACTCTTGACCCTGTACAATATGCTCACTACACAATGATAGATACCAGATAACTTGAATGTCATGTGAGAATATGTAACATGAAGTACCACCAAATTGTTTTTATTTTCTGGGAACGTTCTTGATGGATGAACAAACATTTTTGTTTTGAAATTCTATCCCAGTCTTTCTACTGCACGTTTCTTCAGTAATGAATTTCAACTAATTCCCTTTTAAAATGCTATCCCTGTAGAAATACTGGCGGTTGTATTGAAAGGTGAGCAGGAAAACTGCCTCTCGCTATCATATTCTCACCATACTTCCTATGCTTGATAGCCCACACATCGTCGAGTTATAGTTGCAATCATAAGCTTTGCAGCAAGTTTTGAAACATGCAATGTAATTTGATAATTTCTAATTTCGTGCAAAAGTTTTACAGAGATGTAACCTAAGTGTTATCACCTTAAAAGAAATCAATCTAACATTAGGTGACAGTCTGGAAACCTACCTAAAGAAGACAATGGTTGTTTTAAGGGGCCTAACATCTAGCCCCTAAAACATAGACTTAATTGAGTTTACCTGTTAATACTATAATATTTATTGTAACAGGTTTTCAACCCTTCATTGGGGTCTTATACACAAAATAGGGCATTTTTTATGAAAAGCAATAGAGTAAATAAAACTTAACTCTAAGAATACAATTTTGAATAAACAAGTTTAATAGAAATGGACGTCCTTACAAAATGTATTTATGAAAGTATTAAAAATGTATTTGAACTCTAATAAAGGCAATTAATATGAACATTTTATCAAATATACTGTACAAAAATTTTGTATTAATTAATTATTATATCTTGATATTCCCATGTAGTGCGAACTAGTATGTTAGGCCGTGAAATAATCTTGGTTTTAATGTCAACCGAATCCGTAATTTTATGAAGTCTATTATCATCAAGCAATTATTCATTCTCAATATAATACTCAAGACAACTATGTTATGCACACTCCCTAAATATCCATGTTAATTGAAATTTAGACTACATCTATATAGAATGTATACAATTAATATTAACCCCTCATTTACTTCCTCCTTACTTATTTAAAAAACAAAAGAGAAATTGGTGTAACAATACTCCCCCTTGCAGGCAAATGACCTCGCTGTTCGACACAACCTTCGGCGGGCGGAACCGTATATATATGCTCTGTTTTTGGTCCACCACGGGCGGAATCATATATATATATTTATATGTTCTGTTCAAATAGCGCGCTGCAGAGGTGAATGAAGTACACAAAAGTTCTCATAGATGGCAGGAGCTGCTTATTTCAACCTTACTCGTGTGGGGAATCCCCTCAGCATATCGGTAAGATTTTTTTCCTGGTAGTGACAGCTGATAATTACGTATGTTGCACGACGCAGTATTTTCGTGTCGTGGTATTTGCCGTATTTTGGTGGTTTTGGGATATAATGGCATCTGAAAAACGAGTTAGTGATGTTGAGATAGTCTCAATACTTGATTATTCAGATGAAAATTTTCAGATTTTAGTTATAGTGACTCTGAAGCGGAAAATTCTTCCTACAGCTCATCTGAGAGCAACAACGACATAAGCGACACAGCTGGTGAGCGAGCAGATAACTGGACAGACGTGAGTAATAGGGATCGTTGACCCACAAATACCATCCCCTACAGAACATTGATCAAGGGCCAATATTACCAACTAGTTTTGATGTAGACACACACCCTGTAGATTTCTTTTACTTGTTTTTAATGATGAAGTAATTGAAGATAATCTTTATGAAACCTTGAATTACGTTTCCGTGGTTTCCAATTTTCAACCCCGGCAAATGCTAGGACGATACCATCTAATAGACAACGATTGCTTCCTTCTAACTCCTTGTTCAGTTTCACTTCTTTTCATCCATTTCACCTTGCATTACCTACTCTTTGTGGTCTGTGTCAGGAAGGGTATCAGGCCGTAAAAACCATTCACCGCGTAAATATCCATCGCATTCCAACCCTGAGCCCGTAGAAATGGAATAGTAAGGAATAGACATACAGTGAGCAGCAAAATATGAGATGATCTAGTGCAGTGTCCCTTGTGCCGTTCTTCAATTGACAAACCTCTTCAACGATGGTTCTCCAATCCGGGGAAAGTTATGTAGATACTTTAAAGCATATTTGCATGATTTTAGTAACTTTTGAACAATTTGTATGGAATTTTTGTTTTACAAAATAATGTGCCGCCTAAAGCCATAAACTACTGCCGCCCGCGAAGGGTTAAACCACCAACCACTCCCCGCTAATGTCCCCATAATTACACCTCTTTGGAAGGTAATTATATATTTCTTTTTTATTAATGCAGTCAATAGCCATTTATTTTATTTTCATGACGGGTCGGGGAAGGGATATTGGAAGGAAATCAGCCGTGTACCTATTAAAAGAAACCATCCCAGCTGGTGGTGAAAATGGGAAACTACGGAAACCATTTTCCGGACAGATGAGGAGGGATTCGAACCCACACACTCAGCCACCATGGCCGGTGGAAGGTAATAATGATACAAAACTCTCTCTCTCACTCGTGCTCTGCAGCTACAGTTTTGGTAAGCAGAATACATGCTCCATAATGCCACCTACTGCGAAAAAACTCATTTGAGAAAGTTTACACTTCAGTAAGGTATTTGATAAGTTTGATTTCCGTGCCAATTTCAACACTATTACTTGGAAATGCATCATGAGTCAAATTAGTAGTTTTTAGCATTTAAAAATACAAAATTTTGCATTTTGAATTCCAAATTTATAATTTTGTGTAATTAAGACTCAAAGAATATACAGTAAACTCTCACAATTCGGACTAACGGGGGCGAGGTCTTGTCCAAATTATAGAAATGTTTTCTAAAATATTGCACTGTACAGTTCAGAAGTTCTAAAATCATGCAAATATGCTTTAAAGTATCTACATACCTTTTACAGGATTGGTTATCCATCGTTCAAGTTTGATGACAAAAATCTACTTACTAATGCCAAACTCTCATTTTGTCTTCTGAACTTAGCGATGTATATTTACCCCTAACACTCAGTTACTGTATTCTAGCGAGAACAACAGTACGACACTTCCAAACACTTTAAAGCTCTCATAGAGATAGAATTTAACACAATGTAACAGTAACTCGTCATGTGGGCTTCAAAATGCAAACTGAGCAGGCACTGCCTTTGTTGCGTGCTTGTGGCCAATGATACCTACGATATTGGCCGCGAGAGGAGTGAATGGGAAGGGAGGGGGTGCGATCGACATTTAACAATAGATGGCCTTGGTGCGAATGATGTCTGGCGCAGTACTGCGGCGAAGAAAACCGTGTCTGAATTATCCAAATTAGTGAAGCCCGAAATAGTGAGGGTTCACTGTACTTCAATAATATTTAAGACAGAAAAACGTAAATATACAAATACAGTAAACTCTCACTGATTGGGGCTAATGGGGGCCAGGTCTAGTCCAAAGTATAGAAATGTTTTCTAAAAAATGTTGTCGTGCCGCATGCAAACCGTGCCGCAAGCGACCCTCCAATTTGCCATCATGCCACTAGCGACCCATGCATTGATGTATTGGTGGAATCTGGGAATTTCTAACACATCTGTCTGTGCTAAAATTCCGCTTAGGTTAGGTTAAGTTAGGTGCCGTAAAAATTGAAGAGCTTATTTCCAAAGTGACGTAAATCCAAAATTGACGGTTTTTCAGTTTTTTCTTCTTTCATAACCAACTTTATAGGTTCTCTCAATGTATAGCAAAGGTTTTAAGTCACAATATGTCGTATATCCCATATTAACAGAGATCTATTGCAAAGTGATGTAACTCCAACGTGTATTTATTTTCAATGTGTCTTATAATCCATGTTGACCAATCCGATTGCCCTCTGAACATCACGTGATATCACATGATAAATCAAGGCCATGGCTAGCTTTGAAGAATATGTAGAGCATCAGTTTGTGTTTGCTGTATTTAAACCATTTAAATATTAATAAATGCCACTCAAAGCGTCTGTCAATATATGATTTATTTCGAAAACGTCCTAACTCCAACTTACAGGAGACTACATCCACAATTTCCATTGATAGGAGATTTTCAAAACAGTGTCAGGATGTGCATAAGAGTAATGATTGAAATTACATTATATTCACAATCATATCTGAATGTAATTATACGAAGATACAAAAACAAGATTTCTGAAGTTTTGCATTTCATGGATTTACGTCACTTTGGAAATAAGATCTTCAATTCTTCTCTCGAACAATGGGTCGCATGGGGCACTGTAAGCTACTAGCTGAGTCGCTACAGCCAAGATTTTTACTGGGTCGCATCCGGCACGGTCGCACACGGCACATAATCCTAAAATATTGTACTGTACAGTAGGCTACATGCATAGCTATAATTAGGATGAACTAGATGGACATCATAATATGTACATACTGTATTAAATTAAAGTTACAATACATATTCAAAGGCTGTATATGTGTCCCTATATACATTTTGTCTTCCAAACTTCTTCATTTCCCGGTTCCAATGATATGGGTTGGGGTGTGAATCAAGGGCCTCCATACTTTTCTGTCTCTACACCGCTCTCGTCCTTCTTCCAATATATCTTCCACTTCCACTCCTCTTTTCACAATGCTCCCTCTCACTGTATCCATCCACCTCATCCTTCCCCTTTGATGCCTTCTCGTGACTTTCTCAGTAAACAATCGCTTCGGGACTCTTGTCTTCTCCCATTTGCATCATATGTCCATACCATTTCAGTTTACTGATCTCGATCTTGTCTTGTAACTTTGGGAATCTTGTTTTCTCCCTAATTTCCTTCTTTCCGATTTTGTCTCTGCGAGTCTTTCCAATTACATCTCTTAGGAACTTCATCTCTGCTGCCTGGATTCTAGTTTCCTCCCGTTTAGTTGTAGTCCATGTGCCTGCTGCATACGTCAATATAGGTGTGTAACACCCATACCTGCCAACTTTTGAAAAGAGCTATCAGTAAAACTTACGCGCGACAAAAAATCAAACGATTTTCGACATACCCCGGCTTGACGAATATAATAATACTTCTGGGCTACAAAATACAATAATTCATGCTTTAAACAGGATACTTCAACGAAATCATATCTACTTACATGATTTGTAGATGAACATAACAATCAAGAAGAAATCCATGTTAATCAGCAGCAGGCGTGGTGAATATTGGTTTGGAGCATACATAACAGGACTTCCTTGATAAATTAAGCAGATATACGATAATTGAAAAAGGCTTTACACAATAAAACTTGTTTAACATAACACAGGCAAGAAATAATATAATACACACTGCAAATCACATGCTAGTTCGACTTTGAAGTCATGGTTGTGGCCTTTTTAGCTTCCTGCAAAAAGTCTTGAGAAAATGTTTTGTCATAACAGGGACCAGAACTCCTGGTCTTCAAAATAGAAAGACTCCAGAGATTCATTGGACATGGATGATCTGAACTGTGTTCTACTTTTCTTCACAAGGCTGAAAACACGTTCACATTCTGCAATGCTATGGGATATGGTGAGAATAGAGAGCATTACTCTAGAAATTCGGTTATACTTAAAAAGTCCATCGGCTCCATGAATTCTTGATATTTGTGCCCAACTGGAATCACTTGCAGCATCTTGATGTGCAGCCAAAGTGTCATCTACCTGAAGAGCTGTGAAATGCCTCTGAAGCTCATTCACCACCTCATCTGTAGTTTCATTCTCTTCCTTGCATAACATGATAGGAAACTTTTCCAAGAAAAAACGAATGGAAGAAAACTGTGCATCTTCAATTTTTTCTAACCTAGCAACTTGAGCATTCTTTAACACTTCGTCCTTGAGTGGAAACTTGTTGATGATGTAGTCAAAGGCAATACAAAAGTAGTTCCTCACTGATGAAAAGAAAAGGGATTTATCTGTATCCCGGAGATCATTCACTATGTTCGAAGTTTGAATGCCAATAACTAACTAATCATCACTTCTTTGATTTTGAATCAAGTTTTACTCAACTTCAAGCAATGAGGAGCTATTGACAATTTTGGGCTTAAACTTGGTGAACAGCTGCTTTAGCAAATCCATTAGAAGTTCTAATAACAAGTGAACTTGTGGGGAAGAAGTCTGAAGGGCAACATTCAATTTGTCAAATACAGGAATAGTCACATGAAGGAAAGTGCAAAAGGCCTTGTTCAAGTTTGAGGACAGGAACATGAACAATATTTCCTCACGAGTTGTAGCAGAAGTCTTACTTTTTAGGATGGGTTTGTCACATTTGGAAGAATATGCTATTCTTTTAGGGGCATGTGTAGTAGCAGATTCAAGAATTCTCTTCTTCTGATACTCTTTGGATCCACTTTGTTCAACTTTAGGTATTCTGAAAGATGTCAAGCTTGTGGAAATGTTTTGGGTACATAATATTACTTCCTCCTTGAAGGAAGAAAGAAAGAAAGAAGCGGATCCCACTGGTCCAGTCGTCGATCCAAACATCTCCCCAAGGATAACCACCTAGTACATACATGCTTCAGAATTTTCTTTGCCTCTTTATTGTGCAAGTTCTGAAATTTCTGAAGGCCTTCTTTTCTCTTTACACTCTTCTCTTAAGAAATAAAATATATCAACAAGGATCTCATCCACTAACTGGTAATCTTCCAGCACCTTTTTCAGCTGCTAGATTAGTCAGGTGGCAAATGCAACCTATGATGGCAATACCCGGTTGAACTTCCTTCAGAACTGTTGAAACCCCATTTTTGTGTCCTATCATAACAGGAGCATTGTCGGAGCAGAAAGCCACACAGTTTTCAATTGGTATATTATGAGAACTCAGCTGTGATAACATCAGGTTACCTATGTTTCGCCCTGTTGAGTCCCCGTCCAACGCTGGTATGGATAGCACAGTGCTCACTACTTTTTCCTGCGGAACATCATAGAATGTAACAACAATAGGATACAACTTGGCATTCGTATCATTGGTTCCATCCGTTGCCAATGAAAATGGTCCCTTCTGAAGGCACGTAACAACTTCAGATGATGCATTTTTTGCCATCTTATTTACAATACGTGTCGTTTTCGTGCGACCACAACTATATTTCTTTGCAACTTCTGATGTGGGAAACATCTTCTTAAATAAAGCACCAGCATGATCAGCCGCTCTTAAGGGCACATTGTGTTCCACCAAAAAGGAAGTAAACAGACACTCGGCCCTAATTACGTCACTGTCAACATTTCCAGACTTAGCAAAAACAGTGTTGATTTTCTTGCTATCTTCATTCGATTTAACATAACTTATGTGTTTACCGCACTTCACATGATTACTTAAATCGTTTTTTCCACCATGTGCAATATTAATATCACACCCACATACCGTGCAAAAGGCAAATTTTTCTCCCTTTCTTGATTTTAGTATGCACGGAAAATCAACAGAGTATGATTCTTTAAATGTCTGGAAGTACTGTTTCTTGTTGTATTTGTTCATTCTCGATATCTACTAAAACATCGAAAGGTACCTGGATCACTGAACGTCACATAAAATTATAACATAAAACACTTCAGACAGCCATTAAAACATGTCAAAGCACACAAAGTCTTAAACCATTAAATGAACACGACACCGACCTCGTGAAGAAAGAATATGCACATGGTAGAAAAAAACACACACACACGGAACGAATGTAATTAGTCCAAGGAATACAGGAAACTGCAAAGCACGTAGTTATAGCACAAAAACTCTAACACTTCATTAAAATATGCCATAACCTTAAAAGATGAAAATATTCAAGGAACTCCAACTTCGGGAACAATGGATAACTCACGTGGTCAAAGAATATGGGTCAAATCGCAACGAGCGAACGGAGCGGAACAAAGAATTTGCAAAGCAAGCCTGTCGACACCTAAGATTCACATGGAAGAACTGTTATCCCGGCTTCAAATTCAATTACAATGACGACACAAACATCACACGGTTAAAAGTACCAATCATATCAAAGAACGAGTTATCGACTATCGTGGACTTGCCTTCGACCCACGCAAACAATCAATCGTACGGAAGTGGGAGGGATTATCGAATGTTAATTATCGTTTCAAGTTTTTGTCCGCGAAATCGTAAAATGACACCGTTCATCCGTAAAACAGTAAAATGCTGCAATTTCTGTATTTTTTACGGATAAACCGTAAAAGTTGGCAGGTATGAACACCGTATGTACTCGGCTATAGGACCCCCTTTTTATCTAAATGTTTAGTTCCGAAATTGAGGGGGGGGGGTTACTATAGACAAACTTCGCAAAAATCCATTAGTTTGGGAAAGGGAGAGAGTAAAAATAAGCTATTTTATTTTGATGCTACATAGTACGATATATTTAATCAAAATAAACAAAGTTTACACCTTCAATCAGCCTATTATGAAACTGCCATAACCTCCCTTAACCACCACTATTCCCGGCTACCCTCCAATGACTTTCACTACGATCCCATGCTAAGCAAAAATCTTAGTATCAAAGAAATAGAATGGAATGGACAAAGTATCAGACATAGAAATGCAAACTTTATTTTTATTTGAGCATAGGGAGGGAGAATGCATCAATTAGTGAATGAGTGATGACGCTGAATGATCACATCTCACGAACATTTGTAAACACAACCGAGTACGTATTATTCACATATTTCACATTAATATACCAATAATGTGTCACACAAATGCCGACTGTTCTTGCAACAAATGAAATGTGTTTACAATAAAACTGAGAAGAAGGCTGCCGCGAACACCACTTTGAAGTGCAATACAAAGAATACTGAACAAAAGAATGCAGGCAAGATATGAAACCATAACTTTAATTGGCGGATTTTAAACTTGGCGCTTCTACTCGGCAAATAGTGTGGCATCCTCTATTGGATATCGGGTGAAGCTACACAATTCGGTATCCTGTCCAATCACGTACGTGGTACATTTACGCAAAATGACAGTCATATCGTGTCTCCCATAAGTCCAACCCCTCGTCCACGTCGTGGGAGACGGGCAACGGCATAAAGTAGGGGATTGCCTGTAGGGGCGAAGTACAGTGGGGACTTCGTGTACCCCGGGACCGTTACGGTAGCTGTGAAGGTCCTACACGAACCCTGAAAAGTGATGGCTAACGGGGCTCTGGTGAAGCTACGATAGGCCCAGCAAGCCAGTAGTGGATGAAACCAAATGCTTTCAAGAATGGAACGAGCCTCGGACATGATGGATATAATAGACGACGACACGGCTGTAAACACGGACTAAGATTTGGAACTTTAAACATAAGAACGCTGACGGGGAAGGTGGAGGAGATAGTGGATATGATGGAAAGAAGGGAGTTGGATTTATTGGGATTGGCAGAAACAAAGTGGAAAGGGGAAGGAAGGAGAGAACTGAGAAAAGGCTATAGACTGTACTGGAGTGGAAATGAAGAGGGAAAGAGGAATGGAGTGGGAGTAGTAGTACGAGATGGTTTAAAAAGAAGTGAAGAGAATAAGTGATAGGATGATGAAAGTGAAAGTAGCACTGAAGGGAGAGACCGTAGAAATAGTGCAAGTGTATGCTCCACAAGTAGGCTGCACCTCTGAAGAGAAAGAGGAGTTTGAAGAGGAATTGCAGAAGCAGCTGGTAGGAAGAAATATGATTGTTATGGGGGATCTGAATGCCCATGTAGGGAGAGAAAGACAAGGGTATGAGAGTGTCCTTGGACCAGAGGGTTGGGGCGGAAGAAATGAGGAAGGAAAGAGACTATTGGACTTCTGCCAAAGGAACAGCCTGCTAGTTGGGAACTCCTGGTTCAGGAAAAGAGAGAGCCACACAATCACATGGTACAGTGACGACTTGACCAGGAAGTCGGTGGTCGACTATATACTGTATGAGAAAGAATTAAACAAGAACATCACGGACATCAAGGTTATACCAACGGAGAACCTGGATAGCGACCATCGATTGCTGGTAATGAACCTGAAAGGGACTAAGGAGAAGAAAGGGACTGAGAACCAGGAAAGACGAATAAGGATATGGAAACTGAAAGAAGGAGATAGAAGGGTCCAGTACCTCAAAATGGTGAAGGAAGGAATTCCAACAGATGAAGAAAGAGGGGTGGAAGAGGAATGGACTAGATTTAAGAAGACACTAGTAGGTGCAGCAGAAGCAGTATGTGGGAGGACAAGTAGTAAGAAGAGGTGGAAGGAAACACCATATTGGAATGAGAAGACAAAAGATATAGTAAAGGAAAAGAATAGAGCCTTTAGGAGGTGGTATCAAAATAGGACGGTAGAGACAAGGGCCCAGGAAAGAAAGAAGGATGCAAAGAGAGTAGTGGCTGAGGAGAGAAGAAAGTGGATGGAAGAGTGGACAAAGATGATGAAGGAAAATTGTGAAGGTACAAAAAAGGTCCTGTATGGGATGGTAAAAAATAAGAGGCGGAAGGATCCTACGGATTATGTTAGAATGGTGAACAAAAGGGGACAAGAGATAGAAAATAGGGAAGAACTGAAGAAAATGAGGAAAGAATATTTTGAAGAACTCCTGAACCCAAATGGAAACCACGGTGAGGAGGAAGAAATTGGGGAAGAGGAAGATGAACTGCAAACAGAAAAGGACTTAACATGGAAAGAAGTGGAAGATGAAGTGAGGAAGATGAAAGGAGGGAAGGCACCGGGTGTGGATGAGTTGAGTGTGGAGATGGCGAGAGCAGCAGGAGAGGTGGAGATACAATGGTTGTACCGAGTGATGAAGACAGCATGGAAGGAAAGGAAGACCCCAGAGGACTGGAAAAAGGGAATAATTGTCCCGATCTTCAAGAAAGGTAGTAGAACAGAATGCAGAAACTATCGGGGAATAACACTGATGAGTCATTGGGTAAAGATGTTTGAGAAAGTTTTGGAAAGGAGAATTAGGACAAGGATAGAAGGAGGGATGAGGGAAGATGATGATGATGATAATTGTTGTTTTAAGGGGCCTAACATCGAGGTTATAGGATGAGGGAAGAACAACATGGCTTCAGAGCAGGAAGGTCCATAGTGGATTTGATTTTTGCTGTAAGGCAGTTACAAGAACAGCACTATGAGTATGGAACAGATCTACTGATGGCCTTCCTGGACATTGAGAAAGCATATGACTGTATGCAGAAACAAAGTATGGAAGTCCCTGGAGGATAGAGGAGTAGAAAAATGGACTATACGGAGGATAAAGGAGATGTACAAGGGAAGCGTGAGCTGTGTGAAAGTGGGAGGAGAGAGATCGGACTGGTTGGAACAGAGAAACGGCCAGAAACAAGGAAGTGCACAGTCACCGTTACTTTTCATTGTGGTGAGGGATGACATAATGACCCGAGTGGCACAAGTAATTGGGGAAGGAAAGATGAAAGCAATGGTGTTTGCAGATTTGATGATTTGGGGAAACAAGGAGGAGGAGGTACATGGGTATGGGATGAAATTTAGCATAAATAAGAGTGAGATGGTGATCACAACAAGGAAGAAGGAAAGAACCACAACAGGAATAACAATTGGTGGGGAACAGCTGAAGAAAGTGGAGAGTTTCAAGTATCTGGGAAGCCTGATACAAGAGAATGGAAGAAACGATAGAGAAATAAATGAGCGGGGGAGACAGGCAGAAGCATTCCGGAGGAGTGTGAGAAGCATGTTATGGAGCAAGGATGTCCCTCAGAACAGCAAAAAGATCATATATCGGACGTACTATGTCCCTATCCTGACGTATGTCTCGGAGACCTGGGTTATGAAAGGAAGGGAGAAGAGCAAAATACAGGCCAGTGAGATGAGGTTCTTGAGAAGCAGTATTGGGAGCTACAAAGAGGGACAGAATAAGAAATGAGAGGACCAGAGAATTAATGAAGGAGGAACCATTACAGGATGGTATAGAGAAATCTAGACTTAGATGGTATGGACATGTAAAACGAATGGAGGAGAAGAGGATACCCAGGAGGATACACGAGACGAAGTGGGAAGGAAAGAGACCAAGAGACAGGTGGCTGAAGGGGGTGGAAGAAAGCATGAAGAAGAGAGGACAAGACTGGACAAGGGTGGAGGCTGAGAGATGGTGGGAAGACAGAAGACGTTGGAGAGGCTTGTGTTCCAAACAGACCCGGCCAGTGGCTGGAAACTGTGCAAGATGATGAAGGGATGACAGTCATATCGTCTGAATAACAAAATAATTAACAAGAAAATTATTTTTGTCATACAAGAGGATTCATTTCGGTTATAATTTTAAAAGTTTTAAGAATTTGTCAATTTCCAAAAATGTATTTTGACTCAATAATTAAGGAGAGGTACTATAAGTGATTTCCAAGAATTTTGTATTTTGGGGGTGGGGTACTACAGGCGAGGGGGTCCTATAGCCGAGTAAATGTGTTGAATACAAGATTTTTTTTACTTTTCTCGGGACTTCTTGGTTCCACACCAGACCCTCTAAACTTAGCGATGTATATTTACCCCTAACACTCATCTTAGTTACTGTATTCTAGAGAGGACAACAGAACGACACTTCTAAACACTTTTAAGCAATCATAGAGATAGAATTTAACACAATGTAACAGTAACTAGTCATGTGGGCTTCAAAAACCAAACTGAGCAGGCACTGCCTTTGTTGCGTGCTTGTGACCAATAATGATATACGTAACGGTACTTATTTTTGGCCGCGAGTGGAGTAAACGGGAAGTGAGGCGGATGCGATTGTCATTTTACAGTAGATGGCCTTGGTGCGAATGATGTCTGGCTTAAAACTGCAGCGGTAGAAACCTGTTTGAATTATCCGAATTAGTGAAGCCCAAAATAGAGAGGGTTCACTGTATATTAATAAAAAAAATTAAAAAGATGCAAATTTACACCATAATCATACTTAAAACATTCAGGTTAGTAAATATTTTGAATTTTGGTTCCCGATGATGAGAAATAGTTTGTTTGAAAATTCCAAACACAGTCCACCCAAACAAAAGGTAATTTTAGCTAAGTAACAAATATTCCGAGCATTTTTGAGTAGGTACAGATATCTTTATAAGCTAATTATTTTATTTGAAATATGTTCTAGTAGAAAATCAAGAAATTGCTTCATTTAGCAGAAAAGATACAATTTTACATTGTGAACCTATTTTACAATTTATTGCTAATTAAACACTGCTAACATCCACTCGTAGGGGTCAGAGAACACGAGTTTTGGACAAATTTCAAATATTTATCCAAACTGAAAGATAAACCAAATTATAAAATAAACTTACTTGTTGTTTAAAATATCGCCTGTCCTCTTCGTCCATTAGGACAAGGTTGAGATAATAGCGAACAGAGAACTTCTTATTTATGTCCCTCATGGTTGGTGTAAGGTCATATCCGGCAAGGAATACTCGAATAGGGATACTTTCGCCTCTCACGGGAGCACCATCCATTATCTCATATTTTGCAATGGTCTCATTCTCAGTAAAAGTGTTAGGACCTATTAATTCATACATAAGCCACATGTGAATACAAACATAAAAATCCAAGAAAATACAGGGTGATTCTCTATGTAGTTTACAACTTCAATGAAGTGTAATAATGTATTGGAATCACTTACAGACTTAGTTTATATGGCATTACATAGCAAAACACTTCCAAGTTTTTTTGACAAATCCATTACGGCTCAACGTGTGTCATTTGTCATCCTGGACACATCCCAACGGAAGTCGATGTCCCGCCACCTAAGAACCAGCATTTCCGGGGTAACAGAGGCGATAGCTGTTGTGTTGCGATGTCTCAGTTCATCAAGATTTGCAGGTAGGGGAGGGACGTACACCCTATCTTTCACAAAGCCCCACAGAAAGAAGTCCAGCATTGTGTAATCTGGGGACCGTGGCGGCCAGATAATTGGTCCACCACGACCCAGCAATTTACCTGGAAAACGTTGATCAAGGAATTCCCTCACGTCTGACAGGCAGTGCGGCGGGGCACCATCTTGTTGCCAACACATGCGCCCATCGTGGTCATCTTCATCCAACTGTGGAATAAGGAAGTTCTGTAGCATATCCAGATAAATGATGCCGGTGATGGTTCTCTCGGCAAAGAAGAAAGGTCCGTACACTTTTACTCTCGAAACAGCGCAGAAAACCTTCACTTTGGGGCTGTCATGAATCAACTGCACGTGGTGCTCATGTGGGTTTTCCGTGCCCCAAATACGACAATTGTGTGTGTTGACTCGGCCAGAAAGGTGGAATGTTGATTCATCGCTGAAGACCACATTGTTCAAGAATGACTCATCACGGCTGATGCGATCCAACATGTCAACACAGAATTCATGTCGGGTATGTTCATCCGCTTCACTTAGTGCTTGAACCAAGGGCAATCGGTATGCTTTCATGGCCAAATGTCGACGCAACACCCGCCAAACAGTGGTCTGCAGGGCTTCCAGCGAGGTACGGAAGCAAAAAAAAAGTACAAAAAGTAAATATTCCGTTTCTTATAGTGAATAAAAGTAAATATTGTTTCAAAGAAAAAGTAAAGAAAAGTAAACAAGCAAAACTTTAAATACGAGCTTCCCTCGAGGTAAGTAGTTTAGTAGAGAAACGCATGTTCCCGTTACCAGTCAGAAAGCCATAAGTACTGTTGCAATCATAAGTAATGTGATACCCTCGCTACTTCAAACACTTGTATATGTTAAGAGGCACAAAAAAGTTCCCTGAATCCAAGTAACACATCTTAGCAAGATCTCCAACTTTAGTTCTTAACATTATTTTGTACGGCTTACTGTTTGAGAGTTACACGCGTTTGAAGTAGCAAGGGTGTCGCATTACTTACGATCGCGATAGTACCATACTGGACAAATTATAAATTACAAAATTGACCTATTACTGCTTACCGCGCTCATATTAATAGTTGTTTCAAAGATTTAAAATACCGGTAGCTGCATATTATTTTCCGTAGCTAGTTGAAACATTTCTTAATTACTGTATATACACTGTACATACATTAACAAATAATTGAACGGCGTGGTATGCAAAATACCCTCTTTCTATTTGAAACAAAAATATATATACCTATATTTATGCACAATTCTTGGATGAACAATAAGGCGCCTTGTTAAAAGGTATGGAAAAACGGACGGGGAAAAAAAACACACATTCAAACGTTATACATATTTTATTATATAAAATAAAATGGAATTAAATAAAATAACTCAAACTACAATCTTACACCATGAGAGTAGTCTCATACTGACAGAATTAAAGTAAAAAGTAACATTGGTTTTGGACTAAAATTAGTAATCAGTTAGACATGATGAGTCTGTCTTCGGATTCTTCGGGAAAAAAAATTAAATATATATAATAATAATAATGATATGAGTGACGCCTTTCTCTTGTCCAATTTTTTCTCAAGAGCTTGTCTTCGTCTCCTTGTCTTTCCCTTCCTTCTTCAGAGCTTGCGCTTCTTCCAAAAGCCCTTGTGCAACTCTCGCTCCTTCCAAGTCATTCTTCTTGATAGCTTCTTTTAATCCGTTCGTCGCTTCATCAAGAAGAGTGTCGGCCGCTTTTACCTGTTTTGCGTCCTCAGTCTTAGCTTGTTTCACCTTTTCTTCCAGCTTTTTTATTTCCAATCTTCCTTCCTCCATCTTTTTGTTTGCATCGATTACAAGTCTCTTTTCTTCTTCTTTAAGTTTCTTCTGATTCTCTGATTCCTCTTTAAGATTTTTCCTCTCTTTCTCAAGTTTTTCCTGGCACTTCGAATGAGAAAATTTGACTGCGGTGATCAAATCGGGAGTTATGGGAATGTTCTGCGGCTTGTTCTCAAACTGTTTCAATCCGTGGCAATGTTAAGTTTGGCGTTGAGAGTTGTGCACGTAATTGCTGAACGGTCAGGAGACAAAACTCTGTTGGACAGAGAAAAACCTCCTTCCACTTCACTACTGCCATGAGCTAAAGGCAATGAGGCTTTGACAAGGCACTGAATCGTTGGATACTTCGCTTCGTTGGATGCGTTTTTAAGGGAAAATACCTTTTTCCAATATACCTCCACAGGAATATTCATCGGAATTATCAATTTGCTGTTCTACCTGCAGCAACGTCCATTCATCGTCAAGGCGACTTTCGGCCACCTCAAATGGCATGCAGCGGGCAACTTAAGCCACGCTACGAGAAGGGGATTTGGTTCTCTCGGATGGTTTCAGAAATGTGAAATGTTTTGCGGCATCGTAAGCTAGTACAGATTTCTGTCGTAAATATTCACCGGCAGCAATGAAGTACTCCTGAACATCCTTCTTGAATTGCAGGGCATCAACGCCTGGAACGTTTTTCAGAACTTCTTGTGTTTCCTTGTCCAACACAATGTCTCCTAATGAAAGAAGATTTTCTGAAGAAATGGTCAGGCTTTTGAGGTCTTTTAAGACATTGCCCCTCACTACTTTTCCGAACAGAACAGTGTTAAGAGACAGCATCTCTTCGTGCAGAATGTTGATTAACGGTTCTTCTCTCTGGAAAAGTAATGAAAATCTTTCAAAGATTTCTAAACTTTCAATAATAAAGCAGACTTTTGCCTTCATACGAGGTCTTTTCAAGACATTTAAAATACTTCTATAGCGGGTACTCATTAGAAGCTGCTTGCTGCCGTTTTTGGGCAAAAACTTTATGAAATAAACCTTGAGGGCAGCCCACTGTTCTATCAACCTTTTTGCTGCCAGTGCCAAAGTGAGCCATCGCGATCCCACGTGCTTGATGAATCTGTGATTTGGCAACTGAAGCTTGGTTTGGATCATCACAAAGTCTTCCCAGCGACTAGGTAAATCATTAAAAAACAAATACACTTTCACTGCAAAATCACTTGTGTCCATGCCGAATTTTTTAAGTCCTTTCAAAAATGCATTGTGTTCGACGTGCAGATTGCAAGTTCCAATATCGACAAGCCCCCCCCCCCCCCCCATTTTTTTACAAGCTCGTTCATTAGTCTTATAACAGCCTTATTAACAAAAGGTTCATCACAGCTCAACATTAACAGTCTAGAAATGGCTAAATCTGCATTTTCTAAAGCCTGTACCAAGTGGTCAACAATAATTTCTGCAGTTGCATGGCCAATAAAAAAAAGTCTCTAAATGACGTCCTACGATCCTATCTTCCATTTTCGACCAGAAACGAATCAAAGTCTGCAGTTCTTTCAGTCCTTAATTATTCGTTGTTTCGTCAAAACACAGGGAGTAGTCAGATTGCATGGCATCCTCTAACATAATTTTTCTGAAGTGTGGACCCAGTGCTTCTGTCATCAAATACCCTACTTTAGTTCGACCTAAACTGAAATCCTCGCCTACTCCCGAACCAAACATGTTTAAATAAGTCTGAAATATGATCACAAGAAGATGCGGAATAATTGGACACCACACATTTCATAATCCACTGGAGTTCTTGCCTGTACGTCTTGTCCTTAAGGGAAACCACATCCACTTGATAATATTTTTCAGTCGAGATACCCGTTGAAGCCGGAATTCCAGAGCTTGAAGATGTGGCTGAGCGCTTCATAAATCGTTACTGGGTTGTATCCCATCTTGCCTCTGCATTTTTTTTTAGTGTTTTCCGGTCAGCACATGTTGGTTGACAGCGTTTACTCCTTTCTTGGCACAGTCAATTGAGCACTCGCAAATTTCCACAAAAAGCTGTAGTTTTCCCTTTTATCGATAACCACAGAGACATCTTGTATCCCAGCGAATCAACCAACTCCAACCAGGAGCTCTTTCTGTGCCAAGTCATGACCCTAAAAATAACAAGAAATAGCTATGAGAATACCAAAGCTCAAAAAGGGGTCAAACAAAAATAACAATGGCTCTGGAGAACCACATTCAAATTTGTAACATGTCCTTCGCAACGCTAGAAAAATCAGTTTAAAAAGTCTCAGTTCGACACGAAGGCCCCCCCCCCCTTTTTCCGTAATGTACGCCTACAATGTCACTTTTTGACTCCCCATCCCTTTCCACCCTAGACAACTAGTAAATAAATCGGTAGCCATTGAAGCAAGTAGCTTATTGCGGGGTTAGCAGACAATGATTACCGCCCCCCTTGGACGAACAATTTAACATAAGGAAGTTTTTCAAGGAAGAAGTTCTAAAACAATTTTAGATTCCCCTAATACGAAAAAGCTTTGACGAAACATAATGAGACTATGCTACACTAACACGTTTATCTTTAAACCAAATCAATTCCTCCCCTTCCCCCCCTCCCACTCACCTACACCACAAGTCCAGCTTGGTTGGGGAAATAAAATTAAAGTACGACGAAGGGAAATGATCGTTACTAGAATATAATTTAGGATAGAAGCATACTTACCTCGTAATAAAATTAAACTACACAAATCATCGCTAGGTATGCCACACCATAATTTCTCTCACCGGAAACGAACCAACGACCCCACCTTTCCCCCCACCTCCATCGTTACAATGCTTAAAAGACAGCATGTAAAATTCGACCTAATGTTCTTAACGAGATCTAATAAAATTTAAATAGTACTACCCTAGACATATTCAAACTACACAAGGCATCCGCACCAAAACGAACCAACGATCCGTCCCCTCCCCCACTGTAGCGTATTTTAATACCCCATGTTGGTAGCGACAAATGTAACAGTTTTGCTAGCCCACACGTTGAGCGTACAAGTGTAATATTTTCTATAGCCCTCACTGTTGCGTGACAAATATACTGTTTTCTACTAAGATATGTTGTTTTAATGGGCGCCAAGACCTCAACGCTATGTTGAAATCTAAATTTGTATTTAACAACACCTAGCTCTGGTAGAACATCTTCAAGAATCTTTACTCTCAGATCGTGGTATGATTGGATCATTAACCCAAAAAACAATTGTATCAGGAGAAGGAATTGGTCTATATCTAATGCTACCTACTGAAAACAGAGATTGCATTGTAAAAGAAATGAATTTATTGTATAAAAAACAAGTATAGCAAAATTAATAATAATAATAATAAGTTTGAATTTAAATTGGAGCGTTGCGATTTGAATGTTACCGCTAGAAAATTACGTGAAAACGGAGTCGGATAAATTACTGATTTTACTCTGATTTTACTCTTATTCCCAAGCTATGAATTTACTGAATTACTGAATATGAAACAAAGAAAAATGAGAGATTGCGTATTTCTGCGTCATTCGCGCTTACCACTGGAAATTGCTGTAGCATTTCCCTCGTACTGGATGTTGAAGTGAGCTTCCCACAGCCTCCTGGATGTCGCCATCTTCTTCGTTGTTGATGATATATTTGTAGATATGAAGATTTATGGTCCGTACATCGGAACCAACACGTACAACCACCACGGTTAAGTTTCACAAAGATAGTCGTTAACTCCACTGAACATCGGAGCCACTCACTCGTGCAACGATACTGGTTAAATTTTATAACGATAGTCGCTAACTCCACTGAACATCGGAGCCACACACTCGCGCAACCACACTGGTTAAATTTTATAACGATTGACCTCGTTTCCACGGCGTGCCAACCATATATGCACCCGCCGCATCCCCACTCTTCAGCCGACTTCCAGCTTACGTGGTCTCCACTGATTGGCTGCTCCCCAAGCGCTACATCCCCACTCTGGCTCATTACACTCGGCGGGAGGGCGAAGTCTTATTCCGTTCCATACATTCGCCTTTTCTTTAAGCTGCAACGCAGGATTGCGTCATGCTTCCCGACAAGATTAAGCCTGTATTTGAATTCCCAGTGAGTCATGTCTCTCAATATACCCTAACTGACGAAACTCCGTTAAATTCCGTAATCATATAATTTTCTATGATATTGTCGTTCGTACTAATTTGCTTGATAGTGTTTTCTAAGACATAGAAAACCTATCTGTATGCTTATAATTTTATAAAATGCTCCGAAAAAAACCTCAATAATAATTATAATAAATTAATAATAATAATAAATTAACATGAAAAATTCTCTTGGCTGAACAATTTGCCGCGTAAATAAATATAGAATGGCTTCCTACTGACTTATGCCAGTGGCACGAAAACCCCTCGAAAAACACGTTACACCACCTCCAATGCTCAAAAAACAGGTTAAAATCCGGCCTGATGTTCCTTACCAGAATACTAACATTTTAGGGAACACTATCTTTAAGAAATTACACAAAGCATGGATAGTTTGTACCGCATTATTGTCACACTATTTTTTCTCTCACAGATAGCGAAACAACGACCCTTCCCCTCCCCACCTCCAACAATACTTAGAAAACATGTAAGAATTCAATCTCTAGTGTTCGTTACGAGAATGGAATATACTGTAACATTAGATAGTAATACTTCTCCTAAGAAATTTCAACTTCACAAAGCATCGCTAGTACGTAGTGCACACCATTATTTTTCCAACAGAAAACGAACCAATGACCCCTCCTCTCCTAAACGCGACAACGCTAAGAAAACTGGTTAAAACCCGACCAAGTGTCCCTTACAAGAACAGAATATAATTTTAGATAGAATTTCCCCACATTAATTTAATCAAACCATATTTAGTACATATTACACCGACAGGATTTCTCTCTCAGAAAACGAACCGGTACCTCCTCCCGCCCCCTCCCCCTTCCCCAACTCCAACGCAACAATGCTTAGAAAATAGGATAAAACCTGACCAAGTGTCCCTTCAAGAATACTGAAATTTCAGGTGCCGAGTAGTGTTGTACTGAGAAATTCGAAGTGCACAAGGCATCACTACGTATTGCCACAACAATGTTGCTCTTACAGAAAGCGAAATAACGACCCCTCTTCTCCCCCACCTCTACAGCTACAATACTTAGAAAACAGAACGAATATATACTCGAAAAGCCCTTTGAATCACTGTAAACCACAAAGATGTGTTATAAAATAAATGGTATCTAACGGCACATTTAAACAACTAAAGCGAATTCCCATGCAAAGTAGGTCTAATCTTGACCCAGGCTTAGATTGTTCATCGACAGGAAGCATATCTTCCTAAACGTAAGTCTTTGGTCCTAAACATCAGTCACTAATAGGTATGACATAAATTACCCTTAAGTACTTACCGAGTTGAAAATGCACTTGCCGCCCACACTTTCCACCTCACAAAACCACGCTTTTCCGTGTGCAACAACAAACACAGCGCTCGGTGTAAACACAACACGACTCGTCACGGTAAACGCAACGCCGTCTGAACGAGGACCGCGAGCTCTATTCTACAGCCGGCTGGTAGATGGCGCGGCATGGACCGAAGAGGTTCGAAAACCTTAGTCCGGCTGGAGAATCTCTTTCTTGATTTTTAACTAGAGCGTGCTGCACACGGGGCAGAGAAGTCGCTATGGCTAGCACGGCACAAGGTATAAATAATAATTGCACAGCAGCGATAGGCAAAAAAGTAAATGAATTTAAAAAAAAGTAAATGAAAGTAAGTCTTTTAAACAAAAGTAAATCACTGGAAGCCCTGTGGTTTGAGGGATAACAGTTTCGAGTGACAGACGCCGTGTTTATTTTTCCGGACTGTGGACGAACCTCTCCCTAACTGTTTCCACCACATCGGCAGTCACAGGTGCACGGCCTGGCGCCTTTGTGTGTAGCACAGAACAACCTGTCTCGATCAATGTCTGGTGTTATTTGTACGCTGTTGGTCGGCTGGGTGGGCCTTTGCCAAATTCTGCGTGAAACCTCCGCTGTACACTCGTTGCTGACTTGGTTTCTTGAAACCAGAACACGCACTTCGCTCTTTCCGCTCAAGTGAAGGACTCCATTTCCAACAATTGACAGGTGGTGCGCGTGGCTGACAACTGTGCAACTACAAACTACGCGAGTCAAAACTTGAAGTGTTTTGCAACATAATAACATATAAACCAAGTCTGTAAGTGGTTCCAATAAATAATTACACATTATTGAAGTATTAGAAATATTATTCATTTCAGGTTCCGTATTGACAGTAATTATGAGTCACAATTTAAAGTATTGAATAGGCGGAAAATTGAAAATTCTTATTCTTCATCATTATTGAAGTGGTAAACTACATAGAGAATCACCCTGTACATACATACAGGGTTGAATGTAACTCGTGCATGGAAATACACATCTTGGCGGGTAGATTCAAACGTTGCAAGCCACGAGCCTGTAGGTTGTACCATTACACAGGGTTCTAATATGTTGACGATGTACCATGTTAATGTCTTATAACGCGAGATGGACGACTGTTCAGTATTTCAACAACTGCTCATTGGCCCCTCCCCGTACCCCCTGTTTAGCCATACATTAACTACATAAGTGGCATGTCCTTTGCTGGAGTATGTCCAGCAATGGAGCCAAAGTAGGGGCATGCCTCACGCTCACAATACCAGTTAGCCGAGTCATCACAAGGAAATCGCCGGATGGCTAATGCATGGGCTCGCCACTTGCAGATACGATTGCAGGTGCCTCTCAGCTGTCCTCCCAGTTTGCACTTGCGTATTGGAAGCAGCCACAAAGCCGCGGTGTGAAAATTCATAAAACACACTTTTCTTGTGAACACTGCAACCTACAGTGGAATCCCTGAAATCCGAACATGATCTTAATGGAACCACATAACAGAGTAAAGAACGAGTTTATGAATTAAAATTATTGTGTCAAAAATGAGTAAAACATTATTGAAGTACTGAATTGCTAATCAATTTTCCCCAGATTCCTTTTTCAGTCGCTTAACCGATACCATATTCAACAGCCAATTTCGTCTAACTTTCCAATTTGTCTAGTCGTGTTAATCACTTCGAGCTTATCTTTTAAAGTACACGAACAGTGTTTCTGTTTGCTTTCTATAATAACTGGAAATCCGTCCTTTACTGCTCACTTTAAATGCAAAAACTGAAATGTGATAAAACTTTATACAATACAGTATTGCGTACGCAAACAGCGGATGGAAACCGTAACGGAGTAGACGAACGCACAACACAACAAACACAAGGTAACCGACTGGAATGCAAAGACTAATAGACCTGTTGTAGTACTAATAGTTATTTTAGCGCACATTTCCGCAGGCAAGGTAAATAACACATGAAGCCTCCTTCCCGCCACTATGAATGATCGGGTGGCATGTACAAAATAACAGGTGTGTTTAGTTTGCAGCACTTGACACGTACAGGCAACAGCCCCAATTAGTTTGGATGTTCGGGGTTTGAGTGAATTACCAGTTGTATTTATGTGCACAAGGTACCTTCCACCCTGCATAAAGTAATTTTCTCTTACATACTGTTACCTCAGCAATAATAATAACACATCACTCTGAACAAGTAACATTACTACATAATTTAAAAGTGAATACAGTATTAGGTTTCTCACCCGATCCAGTAGTTTCTCTCTTAATTATTGCAATCTCCATGTGTTTTATCTTGATTCGCACCAAAAGGAAGTATATCTTGCCAACTATGACATCCTTCAGGTGGTATCTGAAAATATTTTCTGTCAAAGAAATAACCACACTTTGTCTTCTTAACATCACACTTTTCTTTTTATAGAAATAGAAGTGCCATTGCCTTCATATTTTAAATACAAAAATTAATTGTAGTCTAACAAAATTCAAAAGGCTGATGCACAGAAATATGCCAACTAGTCCAAACAATTTTCAGGATTCTTAAAAAACACAATTTTCATGATTCTTAAAAATAAGTATCGACAGAACTGAGTGTTTCTGCTAAACTGTTTCCGCTCTCAAATTTCATTGTTTGTGTATGACAGCAGTATACAGCAAGTTCAATTTTAAGTTATTCCAAGAAACTGTGTCCTTCATTTCACTGAAGAAAGGAACTATGGTCGAAAGAGCGTTTATTCATTACGATGAGTAATGTAAACTGCAGACTTTCTGCTATTGTCCTAAACTGAGACTGTAAGTCAGAGTGGGCATAATGATCGCACTACAATGACTCGTCACAGACTGCTGGGGGCTAGGAGGAGAAAAAGCATGCAGAACAGCAAAGCTGACAGTTGTAATGCACGGAAAGTTGTGTATGGTAAATTCCAGGCTGGAATGCCGAAGGCTGAAAAAGCTATTTTCTGACGAAACCATTTCAAAGTGTTGTAAGTCCATCCCTCGCATGTGCAAAGAAAAATTTGAGAAAATGTTGCGTTTCCACACCTGAACAACCACAAAAAATTGTTCTTGGGATGTTTTGCGGATAAGGTCAAAGATAAAAAGTTCTCTACAAATGGTGATATCTTTACCCAGTCTATGCACAACAATTACTAAGGAAATAAAACTCCCGGGGTGTGTATGTCTATCCGTCTGTCATTATAGCTTGTCTATCGTATGTCTCTTTGTTCGTTCTTCATTCAAATTGTTTTAATCCTGGAACTACTACTTCTACTCTTTCCTACTAGCTTGTGGGATCGCAAGTGTAAACTGTGTTACACATAAGGGGATTTGGTTCTGTTTGAAGGCCTTCCTGATACCAACTGTTCGCATTTGCGAATAATTAATTTGTTAATTTTTTAAAGTTTCTGACAGTGCTAAAGTCAGACCAGAATTTAATTTTTCATAACCTCATTTTCGTCACCATGCGCTCGTGACAGTTCATTTTGTATTTTGCTTCCTCGTTTAAACCAAGCATGTTTAAAATGATTTAATTACTTGTTAGGTTATAGCCATAGCTCGCCTCTAAGACATTTTTCTAAGAGTTAAAAGTTGTTCTACACTCTTTGAAACCTCGTGGCGAACGGGAATTCATAAGCTACGCGCTCATTGGTCGCCGCCATGACGTGGCCTCGTTCCAGCCAATCACCGCGTTTCTTCTTCACAACGTGGTCTGGATTCTCCAATCTCCAGCCATCGAAGCTACGAGAACAACAGCTGTTCAACTATATAAGGGGCTTGCTTTGCCATCCCGTGTGCTTTCATCGTCAGCGATCATGCTGATCACCCGTTTTGCTACCGGACGATAAACTTCAACTATTCAACTTCTCATCTTTAATTTCTGCGCAAAGAAGTGTTCATAAAACCTTCACCAAGTCTTCAAGACATTTTCAAAATGATCTAACCTAGATCACATATTGCGTGTTCCTGCAACAGGTCAACAAAATGTACATTGAGATGTAGAGATCGGGCCATTTAGGAAGACTGCTGGTGAGGGGAAATGTGCGAGTGAGAAAGCTGAACCGTGGGAGTGAGAACGCTGACTTCCCCTTCTCGCTCGGTGTCCTATTTAGGTCTTCAAAGGCTTACTATAAGCTCTACGTTTGTGAACTCAACCACAACTTGACATAACCTTTGCCATCTTCTTACTCTACGAACATATGGGTTGCTACCCACACTTCGTCATTAAGCTAAGTATTTTGAACCATGTATTGTGTAATGTACTTTCTGCTTGATCATGTTAGATTTATACAAGCTTAAAAAAGTTTTCTCAATCTTAATATCTGCTGGTCTTTGCTATTTTTCTACCGGATTACATACCGACTGGCTTTTGTAATTTTCTGCTTTGAAAAATATTTCGTGTCCATATGTCATGTGAGATCATTCTCATTAATACTAGTGCATACTTGCATTTGCCAATTGCACTTCTTGTTAGAACATTTCATGTTTCACTTTCAAGTAATATGCCTACTTGCCTACCTGCTTCTGCCATCTCAATTTCATTGGAAATCTTTCATGGTCAACATTCATGCAGTTCACTTTTACCTGTGTCTGCCATCGCATTTTCTTCGGAAATATTAAGTTGCATCTTGGCAACTTCTCATGTATTTCTTCTTCATAGGGTACTGCAGGATTAAGCCCCTGTCAGCATTAGCTCCCTTCATAGGCTATGTATTTCTTGGTAACTTCTATAGTTTCCCCTACTTCTTTCCTAAGGTATGGCAGGATTTGCTCCCTGCCAGCCATCAGCTACATTCATAAGCTGCATTACTAATTTTTCTCCTTCAAGAAACAATTTAATTAAGTTGTGCTCAAAGGCACTTACCTTGTCTTAATGTTCAAAGACAGATGCAACTATTATTTTGTTAAGAAAACATTGTTCTTTCAAATTATGTTAACCTGTAAAGATATGGAAATGAATGTGCATATTTCTTGAATATATATGTTAAAGCTACCTGCTCTCTCTATTCTCTTTCCTTGTGTTAAATTCTCTAGCCTATGTTCCTTAATGCTCAAACTTTTTTCTATTTTGAACTCGCTCAAAATATGTCTGATAATGGAGACTTTTAATTGATCTATCCAATGGTTAGTGATAATTCATCACACCACCAACCGTATGTGGAGGGATGTATTCACTATTGCATGCTTCTGTGGTGGTTGGTAGTATGTTGTGTTTGGTATGAATTGGAGAGTATTGGGACAAACACCCAGTTCCTGAGCCAGAAGAATTAACCAAACAAGATTAAAATCCTCAACCCAACCTGGAATAGAACCCGGGGCCCTCTAAACTGAAGGCCACGATGCTGACCAATCAGGTAGGAGCTGGCTGGACTGTTGTAATTCCTGAACTAGTAGATCAATGTAGTTGATATTTCATCATGGAGTTATCACAAACTTGGGAATGTGGCACCGTAAATAAAGAAGGAAGGGGATAATGGAAAAGCAAGTTAATGGAGGTAAGGTAATGAGTATTCATACAACACAAAACAGTCATGTATTATTGGTACATTAATTATCCAGGATTATTCAAAACGTTTAGGTGCTGATTATCTCTGTCTGTTATTATAAGCAAGTCAATGTGCTGATTAATGAAGTTTTGAACATCATTCATTGAGAGCAGGAAATGTTTGTGCAACACACTCTGGCGGGGTCTTTGGCGGTTTACACTTTCTGAAGAAATCAGTCCAGTCCTTCAGCCGATTGAAATCAGCTATAAGTCTGTTATTTTCAGCACCAATTAACTTATCCGTACACTATTTATTTATTTAGCGTATGACTTTTAGAGCCGGGAGTGTGCGAGGACAATCCGTACACTTATTTCTGCACTTAAGAGTCCTTGCCTAGTTCATGTGACATTTTTCCTAGTTTCTTAGAGGGATTAGATAGCCTACCAAAACTTTTACGCTTTCTACCACTCGAATGTGATTCTGAATATTCCATTTTGAAGGAACGAATCACAATACGGAACAAAATGAAGAGACCGTATTAGAACGTCTACTAGGATCACTGTACTGTCTTTGCTTCCATAAAACTGCACCAGCAGGTCAGTCGTGCACTAGCCACAGCTACATGCATCCAACATGCCTAATGTGAGCAGGACGTGACTCATTCTTTCTGGGTTCTGGCTGGTCTAAACATGTTCTTTCCGTGTATTCCATATCTTCCCACTGCAGTATCTCTGTGACTAAACCCTTTTCTGCCAGTTAACTTTATTCTTTGAAAGCATGCCCAATGTACTATATAGTGATGCTAATAACTCATTTTCGGTAAAATTGGACTTGCCCCCATATGGTCTTCAAAACTTATGGTATATTGCAGAACAAATTTTCTGTTGTAAATATGATTGGTATAATAGGAACATATTTCTGTATAATGTTCTCATTACTGTGCATGGTACTGTGTTACATCAAAATTCTATGCTCCTTGTCAATGATATGTCTGATCTGCTCTTATGGCTAAAATGATGTTAAACAAGAAGTGTATAACACAAAGTATTGGTGTAAGTCTTTCCAGGCTTGAAAATTACAAAAAGAAACAAGATACTTTTATATATTCTACAGATTATATGGAATGAATACACATGGCAAAAGCAAGAACTGCATCCATACAGGGCCAAAGATCTCCCAATAACTTTTGGTATCATACCATATCTTTATTATTTTTCACATTCATGCTGTTTTAAAATAGCAATGTAGGGAGGGGACTACCCAGCCTAACTGAAATATTCTATGAAGATTCTGGCGAGTTACACACTTGTGCATAAACAGAATAAGGATAATAATCAGTGGCGTAGCGTGAACTTTTGAGCTGGGGACGCCAAAGTTTATAACGACAAACTGAGGAAAAAATCAAAAAGCTAATATGAAAGATCCTGTCACATACCTCACACAGTCTTGTACATCAGCTCAATTCGTCGTTTCTTCTTTTCTGCGAAAATGTCAATGATGTGTTCAAAAAATGCCGGCTCTGATGAAAGCTCACCAAATAACTGTTTTTCAATGGCCAGTGAATTTAAACACGACAAGCGACTATTGCTCATAGAATTTCTAAGGTATGTTTTAATTCTTGTCAGCGTGCTCATGTTGCGTTCACTACTAGCTGTAGTAGTTGGAATAGTCAGTACTAAGCGCAGTAGTTTAGTTATTTCCTGATAGATGGAGTCGAGACCGTTGGCAACAAAATATTTTAAAAGCTCTTTTGGAGCTAAATGCTTTGTCTGATCTCCATAAACAATGTGAAGTTCATTTAGTAATTGGTTAACATTAAAGAATGGATACTGTTTTACCAAAATATCTAATTTGCCCTGGGGAATGCTTCAGTGTATTCTTTAAACTTCTTTTCTTGTACTAACTCAATGAAATTTAGATGATTAAGATCTTCAAATCTACTTTTCATTTGTGCTGTTAGTGAATCTATTATTTCAAAAGTTAGCACTCTCAAAGTGTTCTTTTTATTGCCATCATACATTACGTTTTCATTCAACTGGATGGTTTTTTGAACGCATCTATCAGTGAAATCTTCATTTCTTAAATTTTCTATTCTTTTGACGACAGCCTCTATCTCATTATGGCAAGTTACAATACTCACTGTCGATGATTGTAACAATTTGAAAAGATGATCAGTGTAAATGAAACAAGCTTCGAATACACATAGCAAATATACAAATGTAGGGTCATCCATATATCTTTTGAGACCAATGGCACAGTTCACAGAGTCGTCGTCCCATTCACTACTTTCATCATCAATAATTTCATCAAAAGTACTATACAATCCTTGGAAATGTTTCATAATGGTGAAAACTGCCCTCGAATGAAAATTCCATCTCGTATTGCTAGCTTGTGGAAGCTTAAATCCTCTTTCGGTCATCAAAACCGTCCTTTAAAAGACTTGCTGAAAAAAACTATGAAAAGCAGTCAAGGCACAGACAAACAAACGAACCTGTTTTATGGTTTTTGAGCCATACAGAAGTACCAAATTTAATTGGTGGGCGTAACAATGGACGAAAAGAGCATATGGGCAAAACTGTTTCACTAGCTTTTGAACTCCTCCTTGTCTGCCTGCCATTACAGCTGCGCCATCGTATGTCTGGCTTACAACTTTTTCTCCATTTACTTCCCAGTCAAGTAAAACTTTGTGCACGATTTCTGATAATCCCACAGCTTTTTTATTTTTGGAAACGTCATAAAAGCCAACGAATCTCTCCTCTATTCTATCATCCACACAATATCTAAATATTATGCTCATCTGGCTCTTACACGATACGTCTAATGTCTCATCCGCTTTTATGGAGAGAAAGGGGGCTTCATTTTTTCTGATTTGATTTTCTCATTTAATGCAATTGTTGTAACTTCTATCAAGTCATTTTGAATGTCTGGAGATGTTCCTTTTAAGAATGATGATGACTGTAAATGGTCTCTAACTATAGATTCATTTTGAGCGAGCAGGTTCAACAATTGCAAATAATACCCTTGTTAATAGAACTTTCATCTTCTCTATGCCCACGGAAGGCTAGTTCTTGTGGACAGAGAAATACTACTGATTGAATGAGTTGTCGCACATACTGCCTGTTCGAAGACATGATCTCATTATGTTTTATTGCTAGTAGTCGAGGAGCTTCAGAAAATGCATACTCAATACGAGTTTTACCTAGCAGATGAAATGCTTCAGAATGTAACTAGCAAGCAAGCTTGTAGTTTAACGTGACCGTTAATCGCGAGATCATGAGCCACGGGACCTCCTTTTAACGTGGAATCCGAACCACAGGACATGGCATTTCACTTCGAAAATCTCACATGCATTGACCGGGAATCGAACCCGGTCCACCTTGGTGAGAGGCATACAGCTTAACCGCTGCGCCACTACGCCCCCTACAGAATGTAACAAGTGGGGTTTTGAAGACTGGTGTTTTACAGCCTTTTTAATTAAATTACTCAGGTCCAAAATTCCTTCCGTGCACCATTCAGTATCTTTCGCTCCAAACATAAGGCAAACGTAACAAAACTTTTTTTTTTTCAACACACCCAGTTAGCCAGGAAAACCTGTCATACCAAGAAAGCTGAAAACTCCGTGTGCGATTTTTACCGACTTCTTTAATTGATAAATTTGGCTTTGGTCTTTTTGTTTTTAATTCACATCGCTGTTCATATGATAAAGTGCTCAAAGGAGTTGCCTTTAAAAAATTAATAACATTAGAGTCAGGTACTTCAGTCATATTGGCAGCATTAAACACACACACGCACAATTAAAAGAAACTACACTTCTACAGTTCGAACTATAGCACTAGCGCAGCGATTGGGCTATTGAGTTAACAGAACAGTGATCATACAATTCAAACGCCAGCAAACGCCAGCGTACGGTAGCGCTTCTCTTCCGAGAAACAAGTATGAACTGGCGCATGCGCTGCAACATGGCCTGGCCAGGGTGGTACTTAGCTCTTGACGCCAAGAAGGTCTGGCGTACAGACAAGAAGAGCAACGCACAGCAGTAGACCGCGTCCCAAAGAATATAGGGGGTCCCAAAGAATATAGGGGCCGCGTCCGGGCTAAGACTAGTTATATTGGGGGTGCGGATATAAAATAACTAAGCGCCATGTAATATGCTAACGCCGCATTTATATCAAATAAAAACAATGTTATATTTTACACATTTTAAATCAGGGAACGCCCGGCGTATCGGCGTATTATAGCGCTACGCCTCTGATAATAATAATAATGTTATTGGTTTTATGTCCCTTTGAACTATTGCGGTCTTTAGAGACGCCAACAGAATAAGACTTCAGTCAACTTGGTATCTTCAACACAACTATTCCAAGCTAGAATTTAATGAAAATGAAATCTTGTGAGATTCTTACAAAGGGAGGCGGCAATGTATTCTATTTGAAAATCATTAGTAACCCAGGGTGTCTAGTGGTAACCAGTTTTAAAATTCCCGTATATTTCTCGAACGAAAATCAACCAAATTCCCGTATATTTTAAAACTATCTGAGACTAGAGTTCACATACCGAATGGCTGAAAAGTGAACCTTAAAGGGCGAATCGAGTTTTCTAGCGTAAGTGTAACTGCATAGCGACAGTGTGTTGTTTCATGATGAGACGCCTAAACACGTATTAGAGGCAAATGAAGTCCATCTGGATTGTTCATTATCCAGATCGGAGATTATCCAGATTATGACGAAGTATAACTTAAGATCATGAAAGTTGCGGGAATCTTGTCATACATGAACGGTGCTGATCACATCTGTTCACTTTTCAGTGAAATTTACAAAGTTCACTTATTTTTATTATAACATAACCTCTTACCTGTCAGTGTCATTCTCTCCTTTTTTTTTCTCAATTTGTACCAGCTTGCACGTGTTCCGCGATACTGAACTTTTCCGGAAGTAATACTGGTCACGAGGTTCATTTTCAGTTGGCCCCTTTCTCTGATTGGCCTTCAGCGGCTTCGAGAAAGCTCCACACTCTCGTATTGGCCGACGTCATCTGTCTACATCACGCATTCAGCACGTTGGCCGGTATATAGCCTGCCCTGGCCTACATCAACAGTCTGTCTCCAGCAAGTCACTCTTCTTCAGCCGTCTTCACGCTGTTTGCACAACTCTTGAAAGTGTCTCAACGCTGTGTGCTAATGCATCACAAAATGCTTCTAGTCAAACCAGCAGTGCAATCTAAAATCTACGAAATCTATAAAGTTAACATCGATACTTGGTCTACGTCGTGTGTCGTGAGCAAAAACGATAAACAAATTTTCTTCTGTGCTGGGCACGAAGTCTTCAACATTTCCAAGACGGAAAAAAGTGATCAAAACCGAGTTCTACGAAATCTATATAAGTTTACATCAATACTTGGCCTACGTCAGTTTTGTGCTGGGCACGAAGTCTTCAACATTTCTAAGACGGAAAAAAGTGATCAACACGTTCTTCCTCCATTTCTATTATGTGGAAATTCCTCTACACCAACGCCAACAAGCTAAGTGTTCGTAACCTAAAACATTTCTAAACTTAAAAATGTATCTTTTTTTTTTTAGGGTTATGTCACATGGCTTAAATAACTTGTCAAACCATGCCAAACTAAACTTATTTCCTTCTATTAAGTGGTTTAAGCATGTGCCTTTAAATTGTGGGCTATGAGAAAACAACTGTTCTCTCTCTTTCGCATGTTAACTATCCTTCAAATCAAATCATCCTTTTCTCTAGTTTTTGTATAAACTATTGGGCATAACACCAGTTCACCTCTCTGACGAAGTGAATGGCTTGTTCTCTATTTAATCTATCAAGGTGTTTTTGGGAATGCTCCCATTTCAATTGTAAACAACCTCGCCTTGTAACTATCAGGCGACTAGCGGGATGTTATCCCTACTGGCATGTAAATGTTGATTTTTCTGTAAATAAACTAGCCTACTCTCAGTGTGCAGTCCTAGGCTAGATTTTAAGCCATTATTGAGCACTATAGTTACTCATTAATTTACCCTGCATAGTTCTACTTTAGCCTAACTGGCCACAAAGTGGTTACTTATTCTCAGGTTTGTTGGCATTCAAGCTTATGAAATCTTGCTCGCTTGTTGTCGGCCTGTCAAAGGTCACATTTCCATTACATGTTTATATATTTATTTATTGTTAATCTTTTGAAAGATGTTTGTTGAATAAAATACCACTGTTATTGGCAAACTGTTTCCATTGCTATTTACTCATCAATGTTCAATCTGTTCCTACTTAGTAAAGTTCATTTGCTTATTAGACTAGAAGCTTCACTTCTAGTCCTTCCCGAAAGAGGAGGTCTCGCATTGACAGATCCTAACCAACATCCAATTGCGTACCGGTACCATACTAACGACTTTCCCCAAAGTCAGACCGCGCTCCACTGTAAACTCCTGACCACAGAGTAGAATCTGCCAGAATTAAGTCAACCCGCTCGCGAGTGGCTCCGATACCTACTCGTCACATTCGACCATACCCGACTGCGAACTTGCCACCTTCCACTTTGCTAGGCCAACGGAAATCTTTTCCAACAGCCGAGAGCAGCGTTGATAACGTACATGGCAACATTTCTCCGTGTCTGTCCGCGAGAACCGAGATCTTGCCAAACGGACGGTGAGCAGTATGGATTGCGTAACATCGCAATACTTCAGTCACGAGGAGGCCACCAGGAAAACTGGAATCTCGTCAAATGGCAGAGAACGGCGTCGATTGCGTTACATCGTGATATTTATCCATGCCCGGCCGCGAGAACAACGGGAGTCCCTTCAAACGGACCGCGAACGGCACCGATACGTAACATCGCAATACAGGGTCTTTCATATAAAGTAAGAACGGCAAGCGGCAGTTTTGTTATTCGCTACTGCGGTGGCCTTGGACGAGCTTGTGGCGCGCCATTGCCCCCTGCTTTAAGCGTGTGTACAATCCTGTATGAAATATTACCTTATAAAAGATGTTGGAAGTGTCGTCCTTCCTGGGTTATACAGGCATTGCATCTGGTAACCATATTCTGGCTGACGTGAGTGAGTTTGGCCAATGTAATGTTTATAATCTTTAATTTTATGATTTTCATTGAGCACTGAGTCAGTAGTGTCAAACGTATTTACAATTACGTGAATCTGTGCAAGTGAAGGTGGCACTTCATTAGGAAATTGCTGAACAAATGCATCACGTACCCGCCAAGCCGACTCTTACTTAAAATAAGTTTTACATAAAAAATGCGATGTAATGATAACTGTCTCGTGTTAACATCTGAGGTTAAGACTGGAGACTGAACACCTGCACGTTTATTGCAAGGTCGAGTACAGTATGTACTATGCACGCGCTTTCAATACTACAGCAAGGGGCCGTGGCACGCCACATGCTCGGCCAAACCCATTGCAGCAGCGGATAACAAAGCCGCCGCTCACCGTTCTTACATTATATGAAAGACCCTGAATTTCTCAGGAGGCGAAGTAGCATAATGTTTCCTACTTCTGCTGAACATCCTTCCCCATCACAATGAGCTTTGCAAAGATTGGCAAACGTACCCATTGACATAAAAATATCAGCTCCGCAGATAAACAACTGGTCTCCTCCGTGAATAACAATGCAGGTTGAATACCGTCTGTCGTTGTCAAGCAATGAATGCGGGCTGCAGGCGAAATAGAAGGCTGAGCGGCAGGGCTCTACCGAGCGTTCGGAGGCTAAGAAGTCTGGCATTATGAGATTTCCCGGATCAAATGCGAAATTCCCGTATATTTTTCGGATTCTTCCCGAGTCACTAAAATTCCCGTATATTTCCCGCATATCCCATATCGCTCGACACCCTGTAACCCCTTGATGAAGACCTCCGTACCACGTATCAGGGTGTCGACTGGAAGTATGAAGTAAAAATTAGTTACTTTTTAGTCACCTTAACCTACTTTTTAGCTACCTCTTTTTTCACGACGTCTCTGCGATCTACAAGTATAGGAGCTCATCGTGCGTAGGGCCCTGATTTAATTCCCATTTCTGCCATGGAGAATTTCAGTCGTGGTATGAGGAGATGCAGTTGATAAAGTGTAAACAAAGCATTGCTCTGGCAAATAACATCTCATTCATTCACGAGTATGTAACAGTACATTAGCAAGGAGCTGGCAAGCAGTGATGTAAGCCAACAAATACTGAACAGTATGAATATTGATCACGAACCTGCATTTCGTAATCAACAACAGATAGGAAAAGTAAATGTGTAGCTCATCTTCCAACATATTCAGTGTGTAAATCTGGATCAAAGTTTCACTCACAACAGACCTAGTTTATGTTCTATAAGCAATAACTAGTAAGGAAAGTCCACATTGATCAAATGAAGTTTTCATTGAGGCAGATAAAAATGAAAAAGCACTGCAAGGAAACATTAACACAATAAATAGGATTTCACTAGTTCAGGTCTGCTTGTGTCTATCATCATTTCCATAAGGACTGAACCATTGAACTTACATGCTAAAATATCTCTGTTAGCTACTGTCCTCGACACATGATAGTAACAATAAAATTATATATAAATGCAAAATTAAACATCTTGATTTACCTATCTGTTAAATCTAGACTGCCCAATGTTGTATCCAATGGGAAGAAAAAACTACATTTCAGTATAGCACAATGAAAGAGAATAAAGAAAAAGGAGGAAATATAAGACATTTCAACATATCTTTTTACATTGCAATAGCCTAATGAATTATTGTGACTAGGGGCAGATTACCTCGTATTTCTGCCTCTTAAAACAGCAATAACTAACTAGCAGGGTGTCGAGCGATGACCTTTTTTCAAATTCCCGTATAATTCCCGTATTTCCCGTACGAAAATCCACCGAATTCCCGTATATTTTAGAATCCTCTAAGACTAGAGTTCGCATACCGAATGGCTGAAAAATGAATCTTAAAGCGCGAATCAAGATTTTCTGGCGTAAGTGTAAATGCATTTTTGGAGACACTTCCGCAGCCCACGGGTGATGGCGAGATTTAGGCCTAATCCGTAGCGTGAGCAAAGCGCGCGCGCGAGTGAACTCTCTCGCAGATGGGATGAGATGAATTGTATGGTACCGTAACCGTATAGCGCTTCCACGAGTTAAAATGGCACCGAAGCTTATGCATAGCGATCTTCCGGTCCGCGAATCTCCATTTGATTTTCATTGGCAGTGAATCGTTCGTTCGTGATTATCTTCTTTATTATTTCGGATTGTGGTTTTTAAGGCGTTCAACCTATGAAATAAGAACTAGAGGGTTGGCCTTTAATGATTATTCCAAAAGCAAGTGTCTCCTAAAAGAGTAATTAGTAAAACTTCGCATCAAAGACGGCCATAACAAACAGCTTGCCTACAAAGTGTGCGTTTTGCACATTTCAAACGACTGTGGTCTAACATATTTTAGACTACAATAATTAAGTTGGTGCAAATTAAACATGTTATATGTGAGAATATTATTATAATTTGCTATCCGGTTGTTATATTAGTAGGCTATATTATGCATTAACGTGGCCCGTTTAAATGCTAAATTGTGACGGATACTACGAGTTATAGGCTATTCGCCGTACCGGTAGGCCTAATATTTACCAACAACGCATAGTTTCTTCCTTAGTATTTATTTAATCATTATAATTATAATAGCCTATCTATTAACATTTATTTAACCAATAATCATTTTATAATCCTACTAGCAGTAGTACCCGGCTTCGCCCGGTGGAATGATGATAATATTTCAGTCTCCTTAACACTCAACGTCATTGATGAAGATGATACTGACGACGACTGCTATTGAACGGGTATAATAAACTTACACTCTAATAGAAATACATATTTTTAAATTACCGGCGAGTAAGACTGTGGTGTTGCCTAGTAGTATAATGGGCGTAACATCTAGGTCATTTTCCCTTTTGATGAGGATGACAATGAAGACTACTACTACTGAACGGGTATATTAAACTTACAAACTAATGGAAATACACATTTTATAAATCACAGGCAATGAAGACTGTGGTGTTGCTTAGTAGTACTGTATAATGGACGTAACATCTAGGTCATTTGCCCTTTTGATGAGGATGATAATGAAGACGACTACTACTGAACGGGTATATCAACCTTACAAACTAATGGAAATACACATTTTAAAATCACAGGCCATGAAGACTGTGGTGTTACTTAGTAGTATAATTGGACGTAACATTTAGGCCATTTGCCCTTTTGATGAGGATGATAATGAAAACTACTGTTGAATTGACACGACAAACTTACAAACTACCGTGATAGAAAGAAATATTTCAAAATTCACAGGCGATGAAGACTTATTCTGTGGTGATTAGTGGTATAATGGACGTAACATCTAGGTCATTTGCCCTTATGATAATAATAAGGTAATGAAAAATGACTACTAAACGAACATGGTGTAATTTTAAATCTGATATAGGCAATTTAGATTTCTATCTTCGATGTCTTCCAAAGTCTGAACGTTATTTTCTGGCTTAGGCCTATGTACTCGATGCGTGTAGTGAAAGAGCTTATCGAGTACTGCCCGGGTCCAAGCTGCACGAATCGCAGATGATGACGATATATGATGACAGACGTTCGGGGGGGGGGGGGGGGGGGTCCCGGTCGTATTCACATTGACCGGTGAATCACTCATTCTTTCGTAACACTACAGTGGTTTGAGCAAAGACCCTGTATGAACATCAGCATAGTCAGCAATACCAGGTAACACGGCGGGGTCTGGACATTTCTCTCATGTCAACTCGCGATGAATCAGCAAGCTATTCTCACACCTGGCCCCCTCCTCCCCCCTCCCCCACCAGGGTCTCTCAACTTGTGGGACGTGGGTTTGCGACCACGGGACCCCAACTGAGTCCGGCATTGCTTCTACTTACTGGTGCCGGGCTCCTTTCAGTTCTCTTTTCTGTCAGCCTCCCTTGGTCAAATTCTTGTTCTCTTCCGACCCCGATGGTATCAGGGTATCAGAGGCCTAGCGACTCTTTCACTTTCCCGCCTTAATTGGCCCTTGTCTAATCATTCCTGATAGCCTCATTCTTCGAGGTGTCAGCCTTCTTTTTCTTTTCTTAATATCTCATGTCTTCTGCTCAAGACCCTCAAGGAGGCAGGGTGTGTGTAGCCCCGCCACTTCTGGTGCACCCTAGATAGTGCTACATCCTCAAGGGCTCATGGCTGGTGAGTTCGGGAGTTGGCAACCCTGAGGGTTTCCTGAGCGGGTCCGGTTTTACCCCTTTTTTTCCATTGCCTTTGGGACGGACCCTGTCCTCTTTCCGGGAATGGAGTGGTCCGTCCGCAATTTCAAGCAGACAATGTTACTCGCAGGGTATCAAAGGGTAAGTATACAAATTTTGGTTCTGAACGGTGAAACGGTGTAGATTTGTGCCAAAGGGCCTAAATGCAGGGAATGGGGTGATCTGTCCGCAATGTCAAGTGGACAGGGTTACCCGCAGGGTTCGAAAGGGTAAATATACAAATTTTGGTCAGGATCGGTGAAACGATATAGATTTTTGCCAAAGGGCCTAAATGCAGGAAATGGGGTGGTCTGTCCGAAATTTTAGGTGAACAGTGATATTCACAGAGTTACAAAGGGTAAGTATACACATTTTGGTTCAGATCGGTGAAACGGTGTAGATTTTAGCCAAGGGGCCTAAATGCAGGGAATGGTGTGGTCTGTCCACAATTTCAAGCAAACAGTGTTACTCGCAGGGTACCAAAGGGTAAGTGTACAAATATTGGTTCTGATCGGTGAAACGGTGTAGATTTGGGTCAAAGGGCCTAAATGCAGAGAATGGGGTGGTCTGTCCGAAATTTCAAGTGGACAGGGTTACCCGCAGGGTTGCAAAGGGTAAGTATACAAATTTTGGTTCGGATCGGTCAAACGGTGTAGATGTTTGCCAAAGGGCCTAAATGCAGGAAATAGGGTGGTCTGTCCGAAATTTTAAGTGGTCAGTGTTATTCACAGGGTTACATAGGGTAAGTATACAAATTTTGGTTGAGATCGGTGAAACGGTGTAGATTTGGGCCAAAGGGCATAAATGCAGGGAATGGGGTGGTCTGTCGGAAATTTCAAGTGGACAGGGTTACCCGCATGGTTCCGAAGGGTAAGTATACAAATTTTGATTCAGATCGGTGAAACAGTGTGGATTTGTATACATAACAGACAGACAGACAGAAAGACAAACATTGAGCTTTATATATATAGATAGAAGATATCCAGGTATTGCAAGAAAGCGATATTTGATAGCACATGCCGTTCCACCTTAAAATCCAACCGTGCCCAGTTTCAGTACCTATGGAAAATATTACCGTAAGTTAATAAACCAAACAACTGGCGACATTTTGTTTGAAATGCTCATTTACAACTTCACCCTAGTCTACGTCAAGTACCATACGGTAATCACTGAAAGGGTAGGGTGGATATGACCTGAATTTCACAAACGAACCTCATTTTGCATGAATTATGGAACCCGAATCCTAATGGAGTTATAGATTATCTGCATTTAGAAAAATGCTAGTCAATAATTTAAAACAAGATGCCAGAAAACTAAATACAAAAAGCTGCGTGCCTACTACGGTGTAAAGTTGCTCCGTGAAAAAAAAAAGTACACCTCGCCAAGATTATAGGCCTACGATGTTCATACAGTTAAATACAATCTTCCAATTGGAGAAAAACTTTCTTTGTCACGATCTTATAAGCAATTCAAACATAAACTTATGTAATTTACGGGAAAATGTGCAAAATTGAGCGACTACGAATGTAGTTAGCTGACATTTCGCATCATGAATAAATGAGGAATTAACACATGCAGAGCTTTCTCACTGCCCACAGCTGAAGATCATATCATTCTTGGTGCATTTTACGTTCTCTTAACAACAATAATTTGCTTATTTACATGCAAGGAAAATTGTAGTACACAGTTCCCATTGCTTCCATTACCTGACTACTAAACCAGAAGCTGGTGATGCATAACCATACACCGGTGGCGCGTCCTATGGCAAATGAAAGATCGAAAGAAAATGTAAGATCTATAGGAGCCCGGAACAAGGCGATACAATTGTCTACACTACTGAAAATAGTCAAAATACCCTTTGTAATAATGAATAATAATTTTGGGTGTCATGTAGTAATAGATTTTACCCACCCACTATCCCTTTTTAGATCACGACTTTTATAGTAAAATTGGAGGTGTGTCCGCTATTACACGCGTACATTATGGGGCAAATACAGTATTGCTAACCCCGCGCATTCGGTACTGACAGCCTTCCAGTCACTTTGCCCCGCTTTTCCTCTCCGCAACCCACGGTCGCCACATAAAAAGACCCTACGTCCAACCGCCACACGGCAAGAATTCTGAGCATGCTTCTCACCTACACCCTGTATTTCGAAGGAAACAACGCGAAGTATGTGTCGGGAGCTTGGAACAGCTGAGATGTGTTGCTAAGTTTTTAGTGTTGTTGTAAATCAACTGATTCGAATAATACACAGCGCTACACTTCAGACATTATTTCTGTACAATTATACGTAATATATTTTTAAAAAAGATCCTGAGTCAACGCCGAGGACATTCAACAGAGAAATACGATATTTTTAGATAAATAAATAAATTACACACCGAAGCTATGATACCTTTATCATCGGTAAAAAAAAAGGAAGGAAGCTTGTAGTTTAACGTGACCGTTAATCTGGAGATCATGAGCCACGGAACCTCCTTTTTACGTGGAATCCGAACCACAGGACATGGCATTTCACTTCGAAAATCTCACATGCATTGGCCGGGAATCGAACCCGGACCGCCTTGGTGAGAGTTTATCATCGGTGTTCAATTCAATAAATACGACAAAGAGGGCAAACACTCTACAGCTAATGAATATAAAAACACTCACCATGCAATGATTATCCTTTAACATGAAACAAGAGTCTAGTGGAGGTCGTTCACAGCTTACTACAGTAGTTGACAGATGCACACTCACTGAATCGCGAATCTCTACGGTTAATATTAGCTTTCGTGATAATACAAAAGTAAAGTTAAGGTAAAGACATATTTAGCACTGAGCTCTCAAACAAGCCCCTCTGTGGCGATATTATTGCCGTGGTTTTATATTGTCGAATTGTAGGCTATTGAATGGTAGACGGTATTTTGAACACTATGACGGGAAACAATAGCCCGTACTCTATTATCCATTGGCGCAAGCGAACTGACACCAATATATAAATTATCCTCAGCCACTTGGCAGGGGTTTCTTTGACACTCTCCATCCCTTCACTGTCCCTATCATAATCACCACCATCATTGTCTTCGTCAGAGCTTGATGAATTGCCAAGGTTAATAATCATTTCACCCACCGCGATATCCAGACCGCCTTCAGTATTTCTTTCTGTACATGCTGTACGGGATGTGTCCAGTCCTCGGGTCGAACTTCGGCGAAGTATAAGTAACGAAACAATTACAATGAAAGGAAATCCGACACAGACAGTGGTTAACAAGCGACTGAAACAATGCCTGCCCATACGAGAAGAATTCTGTCACTTGTGTGGTGTATTTTGTGGCCACATGTAGGTGACGGGTTTTTGATAGTAAAATGTCGAGAGCTGTGAGATATTGTTTGTAGTTTTTGAAATTTATACATGTGTGACGCATTTGCATTGAGTGTTTCCACGGACTTGAAAACAATTTGGTATGTGCATCTCCCCTGAGAAAGAAGACCATGGAAAGGCTAAAAACAGTAAAATTCCACACGCGACACGCCGCGAATACTTTTTAATTTAGATTTAATCAAAGTTGATAATAGAAAATAAAATAACCTAAAACGAAATTAAATAAGTCTGACAAATACAAGATTGTTACTAGGAAGTTCAGTTATACACAGCACAAAATTAAGTTCTTTCGACAGTACTCCCCCCCCCCCCCCAAAATCCTGGAGATCTTTCGTGGCTTTTCTTTCGACTGCCACCTTAGCCGTCGCTTCGCACCTGTTTTGCTTCCTCGAACACGGCGTAGGCGTTTCGTGCAGTATGGACTCTTGCTCATGGTTATCTTTTCTACTCCACCAGCTGCCCTCACAGCGTCCTGAACAGTATGTGATTGGCGATCATGCACTCCTTGTTCAGGGAGAAACCTCTGTCTAGAACTGCATTGTTGTGATAAAAATTCAGTATCATTTTAACGAAGCTTGTGAGATCGTTTTTGGCAGGAACTGAGGAAGGTGCTGAAGCCACTAATTCAGACCACAGCACGTCGAGCCGTGGCTCTTTTCCGCCGAACTGCTTCAAACGTGCAGTGACGGAGGGCAGTCTCAAAAGTGCGGAGTAGCTGCTCTTGATGCGGTCAGCCATTGCACCAGAAAGCAAATTCTTCTGATTACAAAGAATTTCCAGGGCAATGACGATCCTAACTTCTTCCAACTTAGGAGTCTCAATGACCCCTATAGGGTCTAGGCAGGAAATAGCACGGGTCTCTCGTGAGCAAGGGTTGACCTCTCTTTGATTTTTTCAGCCCTAGGATACGAATGTACAATTTTCGGCAGTTGGTGTGAAATTGCAGCATATCCGCGTCTGGAATTTTCTGAGATCTTGAGCTGTTAGCTTCTTGAAGGACTGCTCTTGTCGAGAAACCAGGTCTCCTCTGTGAATAAAAATACGGACTTATTCCTGTATGTCATTGTCAGCAAGGAGCGCGGAGATGGTACGGCCGGCGGTCGGCCGGGCAAAGCATGCATTCGACGTTGGCTGGGTTCTCATCCCGCTTAGCGCTCTATCGGTGGCGCAAATTGCGGGTGGCGGCGCGGTCTGCAGGCGAAATAGAAGACTGAGCGGGAGGACTCGACCGAGCGTTCGGCGGCTAAGAAGTCAGGCATTATGAGACTTTTCAAGATTTCCCGTATCAAGTGCGAATTTCCCGTATAATTCCTGTATTTTTCCCGGGTCTCTAAAATTCCCGTATAATTCCCGTATTTCCCGTATCGCTCGACACCCTGAACTAGTTATTGTGACTGCTTTCAATTAAGAATATAACAGCAATTGTTACCCCCCCCCCCCTCAGTAACATATAGCCTATCGTATGATGTGAATCTACTTTTCTCTACCTGTATGCCATGTTTTTCCCCCCTTGGTTGCTAATGGTGTAATATTGGTACTGGTACCTTATAAGATTTATTAGGTGCAATTTTCAATGTTTTTACTTCATTTGAAGTAGGCCTATGTGGTTATGATGACTTCATTTTCTACAATACAATAGCCAAATGAGGTATTATGCCATTAAATACAACATACTATCAACTGATATCACTGGGAGAATAATATCACATATTATTATTAATATACTGGAAGAGAACACAGTAATTACTAAAGCATGACTGTAATAAGGCGGGGGAGAAAAAGGAAGGAATAAACAAGTAGTTCCGTGAAGAGCTACGGTATATAGCCTATTTTCATATATCCTACTTATGTTAATTGCCCCTATCAATATACAAAATTTCAGTTTGATTGCTATAATAGATTCGTAGATATTTTGTGAGTTTTGAAGCCATTTTTTTTTTAAATTTATTATTTATTAATCTCATGTAATTTATTTCAGGATTAGGGTACAACCCAGCACTTTTTGGGTACATTCGTGTTGACCGACTGAAAAGCACCAAACTTTTGTTTTTGTATATTCGTAGATATTGAGAACCGTCTTAATATTTCGGATGCTCGCCATGTTGGATTTTTATATATGTAGGCCTTAAGGGTTATGCTAAGTTTCCGAAAACATGAAGATTATTGTGTAGGTGTATTAACCGTGGTCGTTACGGCATGGCTGCTGGCAGTCACTCACATCCAGGAGGCGAGGAGGTTCGAATCCCCCCTGCCGGCAACCTTGAAGATGGTCTTCTGTGGTTTCCCATCTTCCTTCCAGGCAAATGGAGGGGTTGGTCCCTAACTATAGGCCACAGCCGCTACCTTCCAACTCCTCGTCCTTACATTCAAACTTTCCTCCCCAGACAACACACCACACGCCCCATTGGGTGTCTGCCTAGAAGCAGCTACAAACTGTCAAGCCGAACATGTCCTCGGACACTCCCGGCACTCACAGCCACACGCAAAAAAAATCTAACTTAAATCACATGATTAGGACACATTAAAAATAAAAACTTAATTTTAAAATTTTGCACAGCCGCCATCTTGTGGTTATGAAAACAATTGAAATAAATTAGATGCCAGTGGATTAAAATTTGTATAAGCATATACCTTACCAAGCTTCACTGAGCTTGGATGGTTAAATCGCGAGAAACGTCCAATTCAAATATTTAAATTTTGTGTCGCCGCCATGTTGGATTTGTGCTCACCAGGTTATTGAAAGTCCCATAGGCAGAGGTGCCAACCTTTGAAGTGGGTTATCAGTAATCCCTTATATTCATTAAAACTGCTTGAGAAGAGAACCTTTCTTTGAACCTCACAACTTATTTAATACAGATGCGTGACTATTCCCACTCTGCGTGACAAAATCCAAGGGAGCATATAGGCCTATGGGTAAAGCGCTACCTATTAAATAATGGTTTGGCAATGGCAGATATCGAACGTAGAAATCTCAATCCCTCTATCGATGTTAACAATTTCACTACAGTTCATCGCAACTCCAATGACACAGTCTAAATGCAACAACTTCTAAGTATTTTACGCTCAAATACTATGGTACCGGTATATTGCTGATCCAGTCTTGAAGAATTTGCTAATACCCAAAATAGGAACCAATAAGGAACTTTTAATTAAATTATATGGATATCCATTTCTCTTAACACTTGGTAACCTAGTTCATAATCTATTTTTGCTGATGCTGAAGAAGGTACACAGTAACTTACCGGTATCAATGAAATGCCAAAACATGTAGCCTACATCGTTAAATAAATATTACATATTAGTATTGAGAACGCTGAGGTTCATTAAATAAATAAATATACCACTAGCCAAAGGAAGGAAGGAAGATTGTAGTTTTACGTGACCGTGAATCTTGTGATTATAAGCCACGGGGCCACTAGCCAATATGGTTAACTATTATTACAATAAAATGGTCAATATATACGCATTCTAATACTGTATTTGTCCATAATTCACTCGTAGGCTATAATGGCCGACACAGCTGGAATTTTACTATATGAGTCGTGATCTAAAAAGAGGTGCGGTGGGTGGGTTATAGATAGCGGAGGAGTAAACTACCATACAACATTTCCAGATTCAATTTGTATCATTACAGAAGGTAGGTATTTTGGCTATTATCCTCCGCAGTCTATAACCCACCCACCTTTCTCTTTTTAGATCACAACTTGTAGGCCTATAGTAAAATTATAGCTGTGTCGGCCATTATCCGCGTGAATTATGCACAAGTACAGTATTGCTAACCCCATGCATATGGTACCAATAATTACTAGGTAGTGCGGGTCACGTTCGCCATATGTGCACCCCTGGTTTTTGTCACTCACAGTGGAATTAGTCACTCATATGACCGACCTCATGACAGGTGTATTTTGTAGGCCAATTTTACATGTTGGCAACACGAACGTGACATCATTGTATGTACCTAGGTACGGTAACAGTTGAAGAGACCTCATGCACTTGAGGAACATGGCTGCCATCGTTCAATGGGCAAGATAAAAAAGCACAAATATCCAGTGCACTAGTGATAATGGACAGCAATTTCAATTGGTATTGGCCCCTAGATTATGAATATAAGGTATGAAAATCTTGTATTATCCTTATTAACGAAGTTGTGAGTTTCATAGAGGCATGTCCTCGTCTCATTCACTATTAATATAATAATTACTAGGTAGGACCGCGTTAGCCATATATGCTCCCCGGGTTTTTGTCACGCACAGTGGAATTAGTCACTCATATGACCGACCTCATGACAGGTGTATTTTGTAGGCCTATCTTACATGTTGGCAACACGAACGTGACGTCAATGTATGCACCTAGGTAACAGTTGAAGAGACCTCATGCACTCGAACATGGCTGCCATCGTTCAATGGGCAAGAAACAAAAGCATACATATCCAGTGCACTAGTGATAATGGACAGCAATTTCAATTGGTATTGCCCCCTAGATTATGAATATAAGGTATGAAAATCACATATTATCCATATTAACGAAGTTGTGAGTTTCATAGAGGCATGTTCTCGTCTCATTCACTATTAATATAATTACTAGGTAGGACCGCGTTAGCCATATATGCTCCCCTGGTTTTTGGCACACACAGTGGGAATAGTCACAGGCAAAGAAAATTTGCAAATTAAAAGTTCTAAAAATATTCTTAGTGTTATATATTTCCACACGATACAGCAATTTTTGTAGCAAGAGTATCACGACTTCACTTATAATGTTGCCTGAAGGACGACCTGTGTTATCGGTAGGGTTTACATTTCTGGATGGATGTGTCAGTGTCCAGTGGCTTTAACAGTAGGCCTATTTGGGTGGTGGATTCATCTTTTGACACAAACTGTAGAATTTGTGACAATTTGAAAAGTCAGACTGAAGGTTGCATGCAGATGATACACAGTGAAAATGTCAACCACGTAAGCATAAAATGCTTGTCGATAATATTCATTGGTACACTGGCATTCATAGGTCCTTGGTGTTTTGGCGAACTTGTGCTAAATTTCAGCATTCCACAGAGCATACGTGGAATCACCAGTTAGTCATGTTTCTCCACTTTGTTATAAATCCAATTATAAACAGGCAATTTTTTTTAAATATTATATGTACAGGCCTACTGTACGGTATATATTTTGCGCACTCCTTGTTTAACTGTTTTGCCTGGAAAATAAATGCAAGCAGTTTACTTTGTTTCATGTCACTGTGTTTAAAAGACGAGGGCATTAGGTGTTGAAATCAATAACATCAAGAGAGGCAAGGCATGCAACACTGTTTAAACGTAAGCTATTGGGTAAAATGGTACAGGCTAGCTCAAATTATCTTGTTTTGCCATTTGCTGACCATACTAAACAGCAGTGAGTTCCTGAGTTCTTAGCATCATGTAAAATCTACATTATGTTGCAGATTGCCATCTGCCGTAGGAGTTATTGCACTTGAATTGGATGTACTGGTCAGGGTCTGCATCCAGGAGAGACCAGCATCCTCCCCCATATGATTGGAGAAAGATATCAGTGATAGAAATAAAAGGATAAAGAAGGTTGACTATTGACATTTATCACAGATAGAACTGTCCTCCTGCTGCCTGAGGACTTACAAGATGTGACTTTCATAGGGTGAAGAGAACATTAACTGTTATGTAGTCGTAAATTTCAGTGGGAATCATTTGATTTATTTGTGGACAGTGCAATGACTATACTTCATGTAACTTATAGGTGTATAGCAAGTGTCTTTCTCATCTTTTGGTAAGCGCATAAAACATTTTTTTATGTGACATCTTATGCAAAGAGAACTGGAACGTTGTATGACATCTCATAGAATGATATCTTACCTCATAAATTTTATTGCACATATTCATTTTTCTACCTTTATGTAATTCAGGCATTGTAACATTGCTAGCCTGTTGTGGTGGACATATTTCATATTATGATTATATTTTCATTCTCTTCAGGAAATGTAGGCAGTTCTCAAATCATGTATTACTAATGATTAATGTTATCCATTTTTCTTGTTCATCTTTCACTTTATGTAAATAGTTTCTAAAATATGATTCTGTAATGAATGTAGCCTTCTGTTTAATGTTTAATTGTAACAACAGAAATTGAGGTTATAATGGAAACATCATAGCCTAGATCTAAAGTTGAATACAATTTTGTAAATTTAAATTACCCATTATGTCTTCCCGAACTTTACAAATATCTAGTGATACCTGTCAATTCGTGAAATAATGAACTGCCTTAGTTATAGTATCAGTACTTTTTGAAGTGATATTTTAGCCATGTTCTCATAAATTTCAATCAAAGAGTGCCATATCCACGAGTTATGTAGGCAACCCGATTAGAGTCCCTGGCTGTGTCAAGAGATCAGTAACCAGCCATCCTGAGTCGCTGTTTACGTTTGGTAGGGTGGCTATGTCCTTTCCACTCCTCCTCCTGCCACGCCACAGCATCCGGTAGGTTCCGATTTACCATCACGGCGCTGGGACACCAGACCAAGACTTCAAAATTCTTGACAGCCAGGAATCTTACACGACCTCCGGGGTGACAGCCAACAATGCTAGTCACTGTGTCATGAGGTGGTCCATAACATTTTATACACTTTCTTTAATATAATTCCCTCCTTGTTTCCATTCCTCGGTGTACTGTATATTTACCATAACACAATCATCGTAAAGAGTAGGCTACCTGTATTAATCTTACATGCTACTCATGCTATTAATGATCATGGTGATGATAATAATATTATTACAGCAATCAAATAACAATAAAAAACATGTAACTTAAATTGCAATTTAAAAAAATAACCTTACATATTGTTCAGTAAAAGTGGCTAAAACTATGCAGAGTAGATTTAGTTGCTATCTGCTCGTGCGCAAGTTGCAAGTGTATTTGATGGTAGTAGTGCTAAAATGTGTTGTTGATTAATTGAGGGGCTTTGCAACATATAGCCCCATATACTTGGGTGTGTGTGGAATTTGTCTGATAACCTGTGCCACTGTGATGGCTGTAATAGTGTGTGAATTTGTAATTCAGATGAGGTTTGGGAAGGTGGCGGCCGTGGCCTTCAGTTAAGAACTATCCCGGCACTTGCCTGGAGTAGTAGTGGGAAACCACGGAAAACCACTTCTGGGATGACCTTGGGGTAAATTGAATCCACCTCTTCTCAGTTTGGGGCAGATGACCTCGTAGTTCCGCCCCTTAAAACGAGGCTGCGTGTACACCGTTCCAGACCTCAGTCCGGATATAATTTTCCTGGCAGAGCCTGTAATCGATCCCGGGACTCTGCGGTGATAGCCTAGAGCTGCCACTACGCAACGAGGCGGACACTTCTAAAATAGGATCCGATTATGATTCCTAGTTAAATCAACAGTACCATATTTTCTGTAGTGACTTTCTCTTTACGAATGTATGCAGTCTCTGTCCTGTCATTCTCTGTCAAAACATAACACTCCACACACACCATGAAGTATCGTTTCGTATGCTTCTCGGCCAAGTGGAAGAATATAATTTAGCGTTGGTATGCTGAGTCCAGCAGTGGAATATAAATTTATCGCACTGAGAACAGCGCATAATACGAAGCATTTCGTCTGCTCAAACCTACCGGACCACACTGCGTGACGTCACCCACGGAGCGAGCAGGCTTGTAGTATAGAAGGTGTTGATCTGTCCTGGCAGAAAGGCGGAGACAAGCTCGAGGTTGAGCATATTCACGACCAAATATGGACATGTATGGTCGGCGCCGTGATTCCCGCTGTCCCTATGCTGTGGTTGGGAGTTCACGGTGGATCACGAGGAGAAATGAGTATCGCGATGCTACGTAAACTGTCATTTCTAAGTAGGTTGATGCACTTCTCGCTCCCCGTACGCTTTTACGTATTCGATCATGGAAAAAGTGGAGAGTAGGTTTCGGGATGTTTCGTGAAGGGTGCCCAATCACTTTTGACAGGATTCCCGCAGTCCGCATGGTCACAAGTTCACGATTGGGCACGGGATTTATGATTTTACGCAACTGGCGCTGATCTCGGTTAGTTTGACTAGATTCCCGCAGGCAAGTCGTGCGGTCAGTCGGCCGTCTTGAGAATGTGAGTTCGGAGTATGAACGTTCGAAGTAGGTATCGAATATTAGGAATTATTCTGAGAGGATAGCATGAATAATACAAGAGGGCACATTTTCTTTCGAATTCGAATCACACATTATAAAAGTTATATAAGTTTCGAGATAACCAGTTAGATTATCCGTTGGAACCAAAGTTCGAAGGAAAAATTGACATAAAGGAATTTCGAATTAACCATACTGGATGTCGCAAATTTTCGAGATGGATAGATTTTTAAAATATAAGTATTTCGAAGCTTTTTCGCGATTTCTTTTCGAAACTGTATTCCTCAAGATTGCGACATTAAATTATTTCGCGTTATTTCTGGACTTCAATTTGAGAGTCTCCAAATTTAGAGGTCAATAACAGAAATGAGAGGTTTCTGTCGAGTTTCGGAAGTTTTCGCGAATAAACGTCTCGCGGAAAGTCAGGGTTCCTAATACAGTAAAACAGAAAAATATATCACACAAAACTAAAACCTCTTCTTGATGCCGAAAATATACGTTGAACCAATGTATTCTGCTCAAGGTATCCTCAGTATGCATTTCATTGAGGTCGGACACGGGGAAATACAGCTTACGCAATCGGCGACGCTGGCATAAAACTTGCTCCATCGCTCTGAGCCTAGCGGCACGAGTTTAAATGATTTAAACCGGCCTCGGCGAATTTCCGTTACCTCCAGCTACCTAAGACAAAAATTAGCTACTTTTCGTTACTTTCGTTACCTTTTTGTAAAATTAGCTACTTTTTCGTTACTTTCGTTAACTTTCCTTTCTTTTTCATGGAAATATTTTTTTTTTCTCGTGATAATGTAACTTTTCCGTAACAATTTCCCCTTTGACCGTAATGCCGTAATCGTGTGGTGAAATCCATAATAATTACGGACAATCCGTAATAGTTGGCACCTCTGCATAGGTGAACTTACGTTTATAGCCTCCATCAACATACAAAATTTTAGTTTGATTGCTGTCATAGATTAATAGATATTGAGAACCGTCTAAATATTTTGGATGGTCACCATGTTGGATTTGTATACATGTGGGCCATAAAGATATTCACTATTAGATGACGATTATTGCGGAGGTTCATTATACAAACGTTGACTACGATCGGATTAGGACGCGAGAATTAAAAAAATAATTTTAAAATTTTGCACTGCTGCCATCTTAAGGTTATGTAAACAATTGGACTTAATTAGATGTCAGTGCATTACAAGGTGTATAAACATTTGCTGCAGCAAGTTCCACTGCGTTCGGATGGTTAAATCGCGAGAAAAGTCCATTTAAATGTTTCAACTTTGCTTGGCCGCCATGTTCGTTTTGTACTTAACAGGTTTTCGAAAGTCACATAGGTGAACTTTTTAGTAGTGCCCTTTATCACCATACAAAATGTAATAGTTTCGGAGATATAAAATGCCGGTGAAATATTTCACTCAACTGCCATGTTGGATTGGTGAGGCTTAATGAAATTTGTAGGGCACGGCCGGAGTCGGCCAAAATAATACTATGACCTTACTGAGTTTCATTGAAATCTCTCTAGCCGTTTAGATTTACGTGGACGAAAGGCGATCTCATAAGCCTTATTTTCACACAAATGGAAATAGGCTATAAAGGAGTGGATGGGACGAAAAAGGGGAGAGGTAAACCCGGTAACGTGGAGGAGGGGGGCAGCAGGTTTTGGATGGATCGCTCTTGAATGTGCATCGCCGCGGCATCCCACTGTCTGTTGGAACGTTTTGCGCCGAGCAATAAGTTAGTAGAATCAATCATGGTTCCGTATTGATTAAAAGTCAAAATATTAAAGGGACAGGAATTCCACCTGATCAATACACAACTTTTCACAGTCAAGGGGCTCTAAGATTATTGCAAGAGTCATATAACTTGCACTTTAAGTTTGCATTTTAACATACTATTTTTAATGTGTTTTTCCATTTGTTTGTAATATTTGTAAGGTTTTCTCAGGACAAGTTTTATTCCAAGTTTTTGCACCATAACTGTCCTCAAGATTTCTATGTCTCATTTTCATCAAGTTTTCTCATGTTAGTTTTAACCTTTTTAATGTATTTCCCTGATTGTACTGACAATATGTTTCTGTGTATGGCTGATGAAGGGGCCATTATGGAAGGCTTCGAAACATGTAACCAAATGGGTATAATATAGCCCCTTGACTGAAAAGTTGTGTATTGATCAGGCGGAATTCCTGTCCCTTTAATATTTTGAGCAATAAGTTACTGCCAAAATTATACATTAAGATTCATCTCTATGTACATGGAGTTTATAAATGAATATCGGGGTTTTAACTCTTTATAATATTTATTACATTAAACTTACAGTTATAAATGATATGTCAAATGAAATAGCAACTCAAACAGTTTTACCTTATAAATGTTCAATGTGACTACCATGTCACACGGCACACATCAAGTCTATAGCCGAGTTCTTCCCAAACGTTGATAAGTGTGGATTCAGTAATTGAAGCAACAGCTGCTTCAATCCGGTTTCTTACTTCAGGGAGGTCAGCTGGTAGCGGAGGCACGTACACACGATCCTTGATGAAGCCCCCAAAGGTAAAAATCGCATGGCATTAGGTCAGGAGAATGTGGAGGCCATGCATAGCAAGCCCTGTCATTGGGGCCCTTGCGGCCTATCCAGCCCTCGGGTAGTGACGTTCAACCAATCGCGTACTTCGTTATGCCAGTGAGGTGGCGCACCATCTTGCTTGAAAATGAAGTTCTCTGGCTCATTTTCTTCTAACTGAGGGAAGAGCCATTGCTCTAGTGTATCAGTGCCAGTTACAGTAGGTTCACCAAAAAACAAAGGCCCATAAACTTTTCGACGGGATAAGGCACAAAAAACATTCACTTTAGGGGAATCTTGTTGCATTTGTACCATCTCGTGAGGATTTTCTGAGCCCCAGATGTGCACATTATGAGTGTTAACATGTCCAATAAGGTGAAAGGTCGATTCATCACTGAAGACAACACGATCCACAAAATAGTCATCGTCATGAGACAACAGGTCGTTTGCGAAGTTGGCACGTAATCCGTGGTCTGTCGGCTTTAGAGCCTGTAATAACTGTAAACGGTAAGAACGTAGCCGTAAGCGTTTTCTTAGAACTTTCCAAACAGTCGACACAGGAACTTGTAATGCACGACTAGCCTTCCGGACTTATTTCTTTGGGCTACGAGTGAACGACTCTCACTCGCTCAACAGTCTCTTCACTAACTCTTGGTCGTCCCGTGCTCTTCCCTTTACAAAGGCAGCCGGTATCTTCAAACTGATGATACCATCTACGAATGTTATTATCACTAGGAGGATCACAACCGAACTTAATGCGGAACGCACGTTACCCAGTAACTACAGATTCGGTCTTTGCAAACTGCAAAACACAAAAGGCTTTCTGTTCACTAGTCGCCATCTTTGCTACTGCCGCTGTCTAGCGGATTGCGGCAGAAACATTGCACGCACATGCGCACTGGTGCCAACTGACAAAACTGTTTGAGTTGCTTTTTCATTTGACATATCATTTATAACTGTAAGTTTAATGTAATAAATATTATAAAGAGTTAAAACCCCGATATTAATTTATAAACACCCTGTATTATATCCTCTTTGGACTGAAGCCTATGCATGGTGTTCTCCGCATGTCTCCGTCTATAACGATAAGTCTCACATATAGCATAGGTACTAAAATGCCGGCTTAAGACTGGTGGAAGATTGGGCTACAGCTGATTCGCACACTTGCCAAGATATAGCGCGCCACCCGAGTCTACAGAGAAGGCAAGGGAGCTGCAGACGTGAATATTAGAAGACTATTTTTCCAGAGTTTGAGATTTACCACTCAAGCAGTATCGAGACACACGTTTTCACGACTAAAAATATATCAAATCAAAAATTTCTGGGGCTCGTATCCCTTGAAATTTATCCAAGAGCATGAGTGCCAAGTTTTACGTTTGAAACTCAATAGGTTTAAGCCGTTTTTCTCATTTTTTTCTTCAGCTCCTATTTTTCTCCTGTTAGAAACTGAATTTTATGAACCCTTGCCTATAAACTTAAAGCAACCTCTGTGGAAAAATGTTACAGAGATACGGCAACGAGATCGTAATATTTGCCTTTTATATGTAGAAATTTTTCACTTAGTCTCTATATTAATTTTGGGTACGGTCCTTTTCCGTGCGAGTACCGCAGTTATGACAATGCCTATGTAGGCCTATACAGATATACGGTACCAGTATTGACTTATACAATCACCGGCAAAAAAAATAAAAATAAAAAAAAATAAAAAAATGCATCACTTGTATTTTTTAATTATTCTCATAATTTATAATGCATTGAAATTATTCTTATATAAAAATTATTCATAATTAATTGTTTTCTAAACATTTGAACACCACTTCACATACAAAAAAATGCTTCAAATAAAAAATCTGTTTAATTTTCTAGAATAAGAAAAGAAAAAAGTGAAAATGTCTTAAATTTTGAGTAAATTACAAAGCCGTTTAAAAATGTTAATCTGAGTTCCAAAATTTATCATTACAGAATTAATTCATTTCTTTGGTTAGTGACACAAGAACTGAACACTTATAAACGGCTATTTCCACCCCTAGCACGAATCACCTTGCGTAACCTCTCTGCCATACTTGCGATGATTTGTGAAATGTTTTTCTGTGGGATGCGTTCCCATTCTTCATGCAGAATCACCCGAAGTTCCTGGAGAGTCTCAGGAGCACGTTGCCGCACATTTCTGGCCAACATATCCCAAACATGTTCAATTGGATTGAGGTCAGGGCTCCTAGCTGGCCAGTCCAGTGCGCAGATTTCAAGCACATGCAGGTACTGCTGGACACATCGGGCAGTGTGTGGTCATGCGTTGTCGTGCATCAGGCGAAATTCATCCCCGACAAATGGAGCAAATGGTACAACATGGTTTTCAAGGACTTCCATGATGTAGCGATGAGCTGTGAGAGTCCCATTCTCAATTACGTAAAGTTTAGTCCTGGCATCCATACTGACATATTTAAACACAAATTGTGCTAAATGTTCCGGCATAACTCAACAAAATGACAGTGTTTCGCCCCAGTGTGCAATTGGGCTCTTCAGTTCTTTGCTCGTGACGTGGATACACATGTATCAAATACGTCTTGCAATGGCCTTCCCAGTGTGTACTAGACAGTGTCTTGGTGAGGTGTGCATTAACCAACTGAAGAGCCCAATTGCACACCGGGGCGAAACACTGTCATTTTGTTGAGTTATGCCGGAACATTTAGCACAATTTGTGTTTAAATATATAATGGCTCAACGGACAATACATATTTTTCTTTGGAAAATTATATATCCATACTGACCCCGGCCCAGGCCATGACAGAACCCCCGTCGAATGCAGTCCTGGACGAAAAAGTTACAGGCGAAAACCTTTCTCCACACTCTTTCTCTTCCGTCAGGCAATCTCCTCTCGTCTGTGAAGAGAACGGCTTGCCATTGCTGATGGAGGCGAGCGAAGTGAAGACGTGCCCTGCGATGTTGAGGTTCCAATCTAGGGCTGGTTACAGGTCTTCTGGAGAAGATTTCTACACCTCTTAATCTTCTCCTTACCGTCCTCTCACTGACATTCACACCTGTCGCCTGCTGAAGCCGATTACTTACTTCTACAGCTGTGGTGTGTCGGTCCCTCAGAACTTGGGAGTAGCAGATACTGGTCATCTCTGTCTGCTGTTGCCCTTCTACAGCCTGATCCACGCCTCCTGGAGTATGTTCCAAGTTCCTATATACCATTGGTATGTCCTTTGGATGGTCGAAACATTGACATTTAACTGTCTTGCAACGTATCGCATGCTTCTTCCATCTTCAATCAAGGCTACAGCTCTTGCAGCTTCTTTGCGTGTAAGAACCATGTTTCCTTTGCATGAAGAACTTAAAAACTGATAAGAAATCATTTGAAAAATACATTTTATCAAACCATTAGGTTTGTAGGGATGAGACTTAGCACCCAAGCACTTATTGCAGGAAATGAACTAATGGAAACGGAGGCGTACAGTCTACCTGGGGTGTCATAAATCAAACCTTATATCGATAATTTAAAGGAAATGGATGGTAAACAAACACTCTGAACAGAGAAAGGTCTGATAATAGTAAAAAGTGACATAATTGAGACAGAATGCAGCTAATACACAAGTTTTAATTTAAAAAATCAACTGTTGATTATAAGCTACAAGACGTCCTTTCTACAAGGAAAGCAAACATGGCCTTAGATTTCTGCTGCACTTTAGTGAACCTGTGATTAATAATAACTTGCAATGTCAAATGAATGTAACCTTATAATCGATAGGTAATTCGACTTATTCAGAGTGTGGAAGTATGGCGAGGGCCGATGTGATGCATAGCAAATGGAATGCAAGTGCTCGCTACGTGCGTGGTGAGATGGCAGAAGGTGATGCGCATCAAAATAAGTTGCCTGTCTCTCATAAATTGTCATATCAACATAGAGTGTGCAGTCAAAGAATCATTGAACATTTATCGCCATATTTTTCATGCATAGTTTTCAAGGCAAACATAACGATTTATTGCATCCTGAAACAACCCCTGCAAAGAACGAATGCTAGTTACAATATTGCAGGTTTTTCTCAATTATTATAATAAAGAAAATAAAATAAGGATGTATACATTCTCAATTTCTGAGTCTGTATTTTAAAAGTTTGCAAATAACGTGACCTATATGGCAGTAACAGTGAATTTTAGCGCTTGCACCCAATTCACCTCCGTCTGCTGAGCAATACGTCATTGAGGAGTTAGAAGGTTCCCCCATGAGCAGTAGACCCTAGGATGGTAGGCTGTTGCAGGAGAAATATTGTCATGTTGTCTATTAGGATATATGGGAAGTAATACCATACTTTAAGGCAATGGGAGGTCGACAGTGTACTGTGCCCAGAAGATTACTGGACAAAATAAGAGCCAGCAGTGATAACTGCAAAGACTAACAGAGGGCACGGCACAAAAAAATTGACCGATCAACAGCTATATTGTATGTTACCAAGTACACAGAATTGATGAGTAGTGGAGGTTCGCAACATATATGGTGGTTGTTTTAGGTAAAATGGGTCATGGGAGAGACATGACCAAGTGGCAAAGTGTGGTTAATGCCTTTGAACAAATCAACGGATATAGTAGTAGAAAGGAAGTCACTGAATTTACAGGTGTAACAAACATTACAGTCAACTAGTAATAATTGGAGTTGAAAAGAGGCAAACTGCTTGGTGACCATGCAAGAATTGCTGCAGGTAATTAAAAATGCAGGCTCCTCACAATCCATTTGTGTCTTCTAGGGAAACCATCATGAATGTGGTTTCTGAATTATCTGTCAAAAAATATTTTCAAACCCCATAAAAATGAAAGAGTTCTCGATGTATCAAAGGAGTTGCATACCATCCGTCATAGTAAAAATAAGTTAATATTAAATTGGGTAAAAATTGGTAACAGAATGAGAAGTCAAATCTAAGGACTGCACTCTGTTTCAGTAATGTACAGGACATGCAGAAGGTGAAGTTATTTTGCAGCTAAAAGTACAGTGAAACCATCATTTAATATTCGCCCCAGGACCTATAATTATGAGACTTAAATTGTGAATACTGCTACATACTCCCTGCTTACGATTAGTTCAATACCTATATATTGCCGTATTGACATAATTTTACAAAAGCAGAACTTCTAATGGTTATTGCTAAGTAAAACATATAATTTTGAAAATCATTTGTTAAATAACTTTCCAATAGGTTATTGGTAGAATAGACATATACATATTTCTGTCACTAAGGGTCTCGAAATTCATATTTAAATATTTTTGTCTAACTGTTAGTATAACATTGTTTAACTAATACTTTGCAAGTACATACTGGATGTATGATTAGGATGATTCACAAGTATGGTTGTTATTAATGCACATAATGTACAATCAAAACTGATAGTTCCGTGAAGGACTATACAGCCCATTTTCATATAACCTACTTATGTTAATTGTCTCTACCAACATACAAAATTTCAGTTTGATTGCAGTTAATAGATTTGTAGATATTGAGAACCGTCTAAATATTTTGGATGGCCGCCATGTTGGATTTTTATATGTAGGTCTGAAGAGTTATATACTATTACATGAAGATTATTGTGTAGGTGTGGTATTCAAACTTCTATCGCATGATTAGGAAAAAAAAAAATTATTTTAAAATTTTGCACAGCTGCCATTTTGTGGTTATGAAAACAATTGAAATAAATTAGATGCCAGTGGATTAAAATTTGTATAAGAATTTACCGTACGAAGTTTCACTGCACTCGGCTGGTTAAGTCGCGAGAAACGTCCATTTACATATTTATATTTCACGTCACCGCCAAGTAGGATTTGTGCTCACCAGGTTATTTAACGTCCCTCAGGTGAACTTATGTTCATAGCCTCTATGAACATTAAAAAATTCAGTTTGATTGCTGTAATAGATTCGTAGATATTGAAAACCATCTAAATATTTCGGATGGTCGCCATGTTGGATTGTTATATGTATAGGCCATAGAGTTATGTACCATTAAATGAAAATTAATGCGTAGGTTCATTATTCTAACTTTCACTTCGATCGCATGATTACGACAAAAGAAATAAATACTTAATTTTAAGATTTTGCACAGCCACCATCTTGAAGTTATGTAAACAATTGAACTAAATTAGATGCCAGTGCATTACAATGTGCATAAACATTTACAGTACCATATTTCACTGCGCTGGTTAAATCGCAATAAAAATCTATTAAAATGCTTCAAATTAGCTTGGCCGCCATGTTGTTTTGTACTTTACAGGTTTTTGAATGTTACATAGACGCTTTGTAGTAGTGCCCTTTATCACTATACAAAATTTCAGGGAGATACCAGTGATAGTTTCAGAGATATAGAATACCAGTGAAATAGTTCGCACAGCCGCCATCTTGAAGATATGTAAACAATTGAACTAAATTAGAAGTGTGTATAAACATTTGCTGTACCAAGTTTCATTGAGTTTGGATGATTAATTGGCGAGTCAAGTCTATTTAAAAGTTTCAAATTAGCTTGGTTGCCATGTTCGTTATGCAGTTAACAGGTTTTTGAAAGTCTCATAGGTGAACTTCTAGTAGTGCTCTTTATCACCGTACAAAATTTCAGGATGATATCGATAATGGTTTCTGAGATATACAATGCTGATGAAATATTTCGCACAGCCGCCATGTTGGATTGGCGAGACGTAATAAAAATTGAAGCGCACGGTCGGGGTCGGCCGAAATGGTGCTATGACGTTACCGAGTTTCAATGAAATCTCACCAGCTGTTTAGAAGCTATTAGGGGGACAAACGCATATGTGCGCGCGCGCGCTCACACACACACACACACACACACACACATGGACAAAGGGTGATTTCATACGCTTATTTTTCCATAAATGAAAATAGGCTAAAAATGAGTACTGTATATACGATATTTTATAGGTTTCTCACAAGCATACCTGTGAATGTACCAGTCCGAGTGTGGTTTACATGCTCCTGAAGACTATTCTGCTGTATGGCTAACATTATTATAAGATACCTTATAAGAAACTCAGCAATTCTTCTAGGTTTGTGCCGTGTCTTGTGTGGGGTTTCGCCTAGGACATCAAACTGGCTCATCAGCGGGCTCTTGGTGTACCCGCCCGGACCCCCACAGGAGTAGCGAACTGCGCTCTACCTCCCTTTATATAGAGCACTCCTGCGCCTCTTTACTGCGAGAACTAAAAGCTCAAGCAGCCATAACCTCCCTATGATGACTTCCAAAAAGATGGTATATTGGCTTTCACAGCCAATGAATGAAAACTCAGCAATTCTTCTAGGTTTGTGCCATGCCTTGTGTGGGGTTTCGCCTAGGACACCAAGCTGGCTTGTCAGCAGGCACAAACCGAGAAGAATTGCTCGTCAGTGGGCACATACCTAGATGAATTGCTGAGTTTTAATTCACTGGCCGTGAAAGCCAATATACCATCTTTTCGGAAGCCTTCATAGGGAGGTTATGGCTGCTTGAGCTTTTAGTTCTCGCAGTGAAGAGGTGCAGGAGCGCTCTATATAAAGGGAGGTAGTGCGCTGTTTGCTACTCCTGCGGGGACACCAAGAGCCTGCTGATGAGCCAGCTTGGTGTCTTAGGCGAAACCCCACACAAGACACGGCACAAACCTATAAGAATTGCCGAGTTTCAATTCACTGGACGTGAAAGCCAATATACCATACCTTATAAGAATCCATAACACCGCTGCCAAGCTCGAGTAAACCTGCCATTGGAAAACCCAAATAGCTACCAAGAGTGGGCTCTTTCTTTGCTGAGCGACTGAATATGCTTTGGAAGGAAGGAAGCTTTTAGTGTTACAAGACCGTTAGTCTTGTGATCATGAGCCACGAGACCTCCATTTTACGTGGAGTCCAACATATTTTCGAGTATATAATATTTCTTACATTGCCAAAATTTTTATAGCATGTTGCAGCAAATGTAATGGATATTTCACATAATAGAAATTAAAGCATTTTTTTTTTAAGAGCATGCACAAATTATTGGTTAAAATCATCAATGTTCAAACAGTCATCGGCTCATCACTATTTTCGACTGTGGAAATATTTAAATGCTGCCTTCTATGTTGACGTATGGCGCAATGATCTTGGCTTCAGAGGTGCAGGCTTCGTATGGAAAATCACTAGTCACACTGGAAAAAAAAAATGTGATTCCTATAATCAATGCAGAAAAATGTATTTCCGTCGCTTAGGGAGTTTATTATGTCCCGAAAATCTAATGAAACAATAACTGCTTTTATGCAAAATCACGTGTCAAACTCGTAGCATTTGGCGACAAAATAGTTAAGTTGGCAACATTACTTGATTTGTAAATAGTGGGTATCAGTGGGTGAGAGTAGAATGAAAGAAATAACGGAAACGGCGTTCCACCAGTCGTCGTATGTGTTGTTGAAGGGGGGAGGAACCCCTTTATAAGTGTAAAAACCACAGATATTTAAAATAGTTTTCCTCGGTATCCCTTTGTTCTGATGATATGAAAGTTTGCCCACTCCTAGAACTGATCTTTATCTTTAGTTTTCACCTTGAATATTCAGTATTAACCTTCCCTAGTTATTAAAAAAATAATTTCAAAAAATTGGACTAATTTATACATTCATCATGCTTTTCCTTGATAATTTCTATAGATCTTCCCATTTCTGGAAGATTATTGTTTTAGAATGTTCATGATGCATGTGTTAAAAATGTAAACTAACACCTTTTGCTTATCTTTTGAAATAATAATTTTCTCTCCCTTTTTTATAGGAGTAGATTTTTTGACATTTTAGTGAGCTAGGGTATGCTTACTGAGAAAAAACAAATGTTACAGCAATGGTTCTAGTTCACATTCTTAAAGACACGAAAGATACATGTGAATACAAAATTTCATCAAAATATCTCGAAAACTTTTCCTCCCATTGGTAAGTTTAACGCTCGTTCCCCAAACCTTAATTTTTTCTTTTGTTTTCCTTCATAACTCAAACAGTTTTTTGAGATATTTTGATGAAATTTTGTATTCACATGTATCTCATCTCTCTTAAGAATGTGAACTAGAACCATTGCTGTAACATTTGATTTTTGTATTTTCTGAGAACATACCTCACTAAAATGTCAAAAAATATCTACTCTTATAAAAAAGGGAGAAAAAATATTATTTCAAAAGATGGGCAAAATATGTTAGTTCTCATTGTTAACACAAGCATTATGAACATTCTAAAGCAATAATCCTCCAGAAATGTGATGTTTTGTAGAAATTATCAAGGAAAAGAATGATCAATGTATAAATTAGTCCAATTTTTTAAATTTTCTTCTTTTAATAACTAGGGAAAGTTAATTGCAAATATTCAAGTTGAAAACTGAAGATAAAGGACAGTTCTAGGAGTGCGCAAAATTTCACAAAGGGATACCGAGGAAAACTATTTTAAATATCTGTGGTTTTTACACTTGTAAAGGTGTGCCTTCCCCTGAAACCGTTTTTATCATTGTACGAAGTACTTCAATGCTCCGTAGTTACCTTTGGAGAATATACGAAGAAAACCTGTTTTTATCACAGCATAAGTTGATGTAGTGTTACAACCGATGTATGATGTGTTCTCATACAAAAGACTCGTGACGGGCAAGAAAGTAAGGTTAAGTTATCTGACATTTGAATTTTCTTCAGGTTCCTAACTAAACAGGATGTAACTACACAAGAAATGTTAAATACCTAATTGTTTTTCTATTTGATACGACATCATTAATCAATTTTTTTTTTTTTAGCGTATGGCTTTCAGGGCCGGGAGTGTCCGAGGACATGTTCGGCTCGCCAGTTTTGTAGCTGCTTCGAGACGGACACCCAATGGGTGAGCTACAAGTACCGTTGGGGAGGGAAGTTGGAATGTAAGGACGAGGAGTTGGAAGGTAGCGGCTGTGGCCTATAGTTAGGGACCAACCCCGGCATTTGCCTGGAAGGAAGATGGGAAACCACAGAAGACCATCTTCAAGGTTGCCGGCGGGGGGATTCGAACCTCCTCGCCTCCCGGATGTGAGCGACTGCCAACAGTCATGCCGCAACGACCTCGGCTAACTCACCCGGTCAATAATCAATAAAATAATGGGACAGATTACTTCATAGGTGGTCTAATGATGTCCAGTCAAAGTAGCCTACTAGCAGTTCAAAACAGGCAGTTCTGCAACACACTATTATCGTTAAAGATATACGTTTTGGTTTTGCGTGGAACTGTATATCCCACCAATTGACACATGGCTGGACAAATTTTGAGAATTTACAAGCCGTTAACATTATTAATACGGTAAGTAAGCGAAAATACAGCGGGCAGTTTGCTTTCCTGTTGCTCACGCATAATGGAACATGTCATAGGAATTACTGCGGTTGTATGTGTTGAGCAAGACTTGAAAATAGACCGCTGTTTCTACTGGTTCCCAGACAATTGTGTTGCGTTTAGTCTATAACTCATCAAAGGGAGTAACGCAAGGAGAAACTGTCCGACTAGCAAATGGTTTGGAAACTTACGAACGTTAAATCAATATCGATGTCGTTATAGCAGCCGTAAAATTCAAGCATTAAATAGAGGTTCAATTAAAATCGACAAACGTTAAACTGAAGCCTGATTTTCATTGTCGCTGTGGCATAATAGCCAGGACCAATGAACATGAATGTTAATTGTGGGCAAACGTTATACCGAGAAACATTAGATCGGGATTTCACTATACTAGGAATATTATGCCTAAGAAAATTGGGGAGGACGATGGAGATAATCATGGAGAAAAACTCATTCACGTTTGTTATAATAAAACACCACCTATATGTCACAGTTTGAACATTCTTTGGCAATTACAGTACTTCTACTTTGGGCTGACATGACTTTCATTGCAGAAACATCCTCAACTAAATGTTAAAGGATGAAACATACAATACTGTATTTGCAAATGGTGCACCAATTTGCATTTGAGGTGGAGTGATGATGTACCTTACGTATCATGGTGCATATATCTACACTGACCGGCAAAAAAAGTGGAACAGTAATTTAAAAAGTATAAAATTAGCCATGAAAAAGACGTTAACACATTTTAAAAGCTTTTCACGCATTAGGACACACATCTGAAAGATCCGTGAATAGAAATTGACATTTCTTAGGGTGGTTTATTACCACCAATTACCCCCAATCTTCGATGAGCCTAACAAGCTGTCATGGACGCTAAGGGTGGAAACACTCGTTTTAGTGACCAGTGTTCCCGTGCATTGCAGTGCAAACATTAACACTGTTTTGTTTGGCAAAAAAAAACAAGCCCAAAAGAACATTAGTAAAAAATACAAAATTGTTAGATTTGTGAAATGTAACGAAATTTGTGAGTTAAAGCGTGTTGTAAAACATGTTTCAGTATTTTCTGTAGCCAACCATCTAACATTTACATGAATAATGCAAATATTGGAAAACCGATACATTTTAGTGGAATAAATTAAGAAATTACATAAAAAATTGAAGTGTTCCACTTTTTTTGCCGGTCAGTATATTTAGGGTTTTATTTAATTAATAAAACCTTATATTACCACTAGACTGTGTACAGGAAGAATGTGTCCAAATAGCCTGAGTAAATTTCACTACAATAAATTGGTTACATTTCTTCATCCTTCCTATGTCCTTCGGCGACTGAATGCAGATATTTAGCTACTAAAGAGTAGTAGTAAGCTATACCAATTATTATAAACAAGGAGATGTAGGATATAAAATAATTTATATCACAGAAGGGTAATAATTTTTAATCTCTATAAATAAAGTAAGCTTTCTCTCTGAACATTGGGAATCCTTGCTAAAGCTTTGTATTTATTCCAGGTGGGGTATATAATGATCAAATATATGTATTTTGTCTGGTTGCCAGGTGTTGATGGGTTGGCATTAAAACAACTGGAGCGAATGGCATGACATTTTGTATGTTAGTAGAAGGCAACACCTAAAATAAAATTAGGCTACTACAGTGAAACTCCCATTTAATATTTGACCCGAGACCTGCAGATTTGAGCCTTAAATAGAGGTGAAATTTAAAGAGGTGTTTTGTAAATTACAACAATGTAATGTCCTCTTATGATGACTACTATAATGACTACTACATGCACAAATATGACCTTAATACAAAGTATTTTTATATCTCTGTTAAATAAAATGTTTCCAAAAAAATTATCACAATTTTCTACTGTGGTATCTTATATTTTTTTTATAAAAAAAAAAAAAACCAGCTGTCCCTGCTACAAATTGCAAATTCTAGGCTATTAAATAATAAACTATGATCTACTGTATTAAAAATTAGAATTGTTAAGTTAACATGAAAAAAATAGAAAAAAATAAAAATAATAATATAGCTAAATCACAATGAGAAATCAATCTTTATATGTTGTTGCCTCAACTCTGGACAATAAGGACCATACAAATCTGGAAGGATGTAAGGAGGATTTAATTAGACATTAATGCAATCTTGTATTCTAATAGTTGAAATTGAAACATCATGAAAATACAGAATTTTATGTCTTGCTTCTCACCAGTAGCGAGCTTAATCCTTTTTTTGACGGCATTTCTACAACATTCACCACTAGTCTAACGTCAATCCAAAACCATTACAATACCCAAAGAATTCACACGTCCTACTCAGCACAAATCTCGCAACAATGAAATAGCTAGGCTTCAGCTCGGCAGTGTTGCCATCAGAACTGAAAGATTTCCCGCCATCAACAGGGAAGAAAACCGCCATCTTTAATAAAATAAAACCTCCAACTTTAGAAAATGTAGACCTACTGTATGAATATTAAATAATTGAAATATGATACATAAATACCTTACAAGCAGAGTTCAGGACAATACGGTATCACGGAATGGTAGGCTTGAAGTGGATATTTAAAATTTTATTTTATATCAAGACCAGTGGGAGTCTCATAACATTTACCCTCTCTCCCGAATCCATCTTGCACCGTGAGGAAAGCAGCAAGAAGACCTTGCTCCATCTCATTCCGTAAACCACTTTTGATGTGAATTATGTGACTTCAGCGTTTAGACCTTATTTTGAACTCTCCTAGGAGACAGTGTATTATTTATTTGTGCCCAGAGGTATTGTCAACTGTTGACGTTCTATCCAACATTGCCACATATCTGAAGTCTCAACAGAGGTATAGAGTAGAAGGAAACTAATAATCGTAGCTACTACAAAATTCAAATAAACTCATAAATTGTTTGAGACCGCAGAAATGTTTAAATAGACATACTGCATTTTTTTATTTCACGAACGTTACATCAACGAAGATTTTGTTCCTGCGGCCCAAAGGAAAGCCTAAATTGGAGGATGGCACAGTGACTACCAACACATTCTTATTTAAATAAAGGAAGTGAGGTTAAGTTATCTGAAGTGTGAGTATAGGCCTATAGCAGACTAACATTTAGCTTCAAAGGAGTAGGCAATATCTGTTACGTAGGTATTAACTGATAGTCTATATACTTCATAAGGCGTCTTAACGAAGTCTAGCTGTATCCGTGGGACGATGCATAGCAAAATGTACGATACACCTTGCTGTTAAAAAACTGTTTTCTCATTTCATTACGTTCATTTGGAATCGGACAAATGTGGTGGATTTATTAATCAATAAAGCTTTTAAAATCCAGGGAAAGGAATTTATATATTTTTCACTAAGCAGTATATCTCTGTTCCTTTTAACCTGACTCGCTAGCTGCGGTACGCCTGAAGCGATTGGTCAGTTTTTCAAGGTTGCTGCAAGACTTTCTTGAACTGGCCAATAACTAAGTCTTCACGCGAATGTTTGGTAGTTCAGTGTTCTGACGGGCGTCAAGTTCAAGGCAGCGGGAACACACCACAGATTACCCTACTAATGAACACACGAACGTATTCATACGTTTCCTCAGCCAGTTAAGACTTCCTGCGGGGTGTGTGTGTAGTTTCTGTCTTGGCGTTGAGCGTCAATAAGATAACATTTTCTTTAAAGCTTGTTTCCAACTGCAACAAATTGTGCCACGGCCTAGTTTGTGATTTTTTTAAATCTTACGTCAACACAAAGGGAGTGACGTCATACTCTTCATGTAGCAAGGGAGAAAATACTAACTTGCAAATTGGTTGGGACTGTACCAACGTTAAATTGACACAGATTTTGTTGCAGTGGTCCAAAGTTCGAGCCTTAAATGGAAGTTGAACATAAAATCAACAAACGTCAAAAATGAAGCCTGATATACATTGCGTTTCATGTCATAATAAGCGGGGTCATCGGAAAGGAACGTTAATTGTGGGTTAATTCAACAGACTTTAAATTGGGAGTTCACTTAAATTATGTAATACAAAAGGGTGAGGGGGTTAACAGGATGCCTCAAAACCTGGCAGTAAGCCAATTGTACAACTTGCATCCATCTCTTGATATGGCAATGCGAAGAGTGAGAATGGCTTGGCGATTCATTTGCTGATCTGAGAATACTGAGGTGAAATATAGGTGTCACAACACAGTTCTAATGCATGTGCCTCAATGAAGCCAGTAAGAAGATGCACGCTATCCATCTATCATTTCACACTGTTCATGCAGTGAGGAAATTTGCACGATCTCTTATAGTTTCCTTTCCTCACAGACGAAATGGCTTTGATAGAATGGGCTCATGACCCTCCCCGTCAGTTGGCACATCATGACACCTTTAGCTAGCTGGCGCGGATCAGCGGTTAGTCTTGGAACTAATTTTGAAGTTGACTGCGGGTTCGAATCCGGCCACGGGTACGAGTGTGTGTCTAGTCTTTAATTGTAAGTGCACTCAATTTCTGATATAATATATACATTACAATCATCTTTTCTCATAACAGGACATATAAAGCAAGTAAAAATGAATTAAATTGGAGCTGGCCAAATAAATATAAAACTTCTGGTTTTAGAAATTTTGTTCAGGCTTATAATTCTTATCAGCTGTTATTTTTAACACCCCGAGTGGCCTTCCTTTCAGTACCTAACTGTGAGCAGAACAATGTACTGGGTGCAAATTGAAATATTACACTTCTGTTGAGCAAACAAGTACCGACAGTCTAGCCACACGTAAGCTAGCTTGACACCAATCTCCTGAACGCTTTCTTTTGTAACTCTTACAATGTGAACTTGCCCACAATGGATACGAAGAGCCAGTAATTTTTATAATAATTATGATTAACTAAATAGTGAAATAAAAATCAGTATATGGAATTTAATTTTCTCGACTATAACTTTTGCCAAACCTATAAACATGAATTTCTGAATTTAATATTAATACTGTAATTCTTATTAGGGTATATCGATATACAATTCCAAATTGGAATATGAGGCAGGATGTAGGTTAAAAACAAGAGAAAAGAATATTGCTAAGATAGGTATGTTCAAATCTATCCTGCTTCTCCGTATCTACTTCTACCGAAGCTCAGGTCCTTAGGGAAGGAAAACACTGGCAATTTCTCAAGTTTCCAATGCAGGTCGGCACCAAACAAGTATATGGCATCATGTTGACTTGAGAAGTGTACTCCACTAGTTCTAAAAACAATGTAAATATTGGAATTATAACCCAACACAAAAACACAACGTCAAACGAGGAAGATTATTCTACTAGATCTGACAAGTCATGTGTACAAGGCGAAGTTGCACATAACTTGAATCGAGTCGGCGTGACATCACAAGCATTACGTCTGTCACTGAACTGGCCTTCTCTCTTGGTGGTCGCAGTGAGACATGCATTAGAACTTAGTTGAGAGACATTCATGTCAGCAATGCATCCTCACCTCATGATTTTCTCAGAAGCCCTCTTCACACTTGGCGTTATGTCAAATGATGGATACTGTGCACAATTGCCTTACTGGCAAAATATAAGGCTTCCCCTTAACCCACTAACCCTTTGGACTACATGAATAATTTGTAACATAGCTCTATTTTCATGCCTTTCGCTTCAGTAGTTTCCTGTAGGGCATGATGGCGTAGTCTCTCATCAAGGTGGGAACGGATTTCATTCCCGGTAGTTTGTAGAAATGAAGATATTAACAGAAGCCAGTTAAAGAAAAAATACAATAGCAGAAAAAGGCAATAGAAAGCAAGATGATAAACAAATGAGCATTTAACATGGTGGTATACTTCCTTCCAATGACAATTTACTTACTTTGACTTGTTGTATTCAAATTCTATATGAAGACAGTCTTCTATACCAACTTCCATCTTTATACTATTGTTCATATCTGGGTAACATGAAAGGGTGTGGACGACAATGTCCATCTCTTTCACAATATCTGAAAGACGGCGGACTATAGTCACTCGTAAGAAATATCTGAAAAATACAAAGACCACTATCATTCTCTACTTCAGTTGGCTGGGGAAATTAAGAAATAACAGTGAAACCTAATCTAATCACCACAGTCCACTGTGGGGAGTGAAGTCTACAAAGCCAGTGTCAGCTTAGTTACATTTGAGTGTAACCTAACTACACTGACCGGCAAAAAAAGTGGAACACTTCAATTTTTTATGTAATTTCTTAATTTATTTCACTAAAATGTATCGGTTTTCCAATATTTACATTATTCATGTAAATGTTAGATGGTTGGCTACAGAAAATACCGAAACATGTTTTACAACACGCTTTAACTCACAAATTTCGTTACATTTCACAAATCTAACAATTTTTTATTTTTTAGTAATGTTCTTTTGGGCTGGTTTTTATCAAACATATTGCCAAACAAAACAGTGTTAATTTTTGCACTGCACTGCACGGGAACACTAAAAACGAGTGTTTCTACCCTTAGCGTTCATGACAGCTTGTATACGCTCGGGCATACTGTTCACAACTCGTCGAATGGCATCTGCCGGGATGCGATCCCATTCCTCCAGCAGCGATGTTCTCAGTTGTGCCAAGGTGGTGTGGTCACGCTGTCTGACGTTCCTTCCAAGCATATCCCATACATGTTCGATCGGGTTCAAGTCAGGACTACGAGCTGGCCAGTCCAGGGTTTGAATCCCCACTTCCTGCAGATATTGTACAACACAGCGAGCAGTATGAGGGCGGGCATTATCCTGCATCAGCATGGAATTCTGACCAACGAAAGGCGCAAAGGGCATCACATGGTTCATCAGGATCTCTTCAATGTACCTTAGGGAATTGAGTGTCCCGTGATCGACGCACACCAACTCAGTGTGGGCCATAACGTTGATGCCACCCCACACCATAACTGAGCCACCTCCAAACGGAGTCCTGGAGGAGAAAGCAACAGGGCTGTACCTCTCCCCGCGCCTTCTCCACACTCTTTCTCTTCCATCAGGAGATCTAAGGTTAAAGCGCCTCTCGTCAGTGAAGAGAACAGAGGCCCACTGCTTGTGGGTCCATCCCAGATGCTGCCTTGCGAAGTGAAGACGCGCCTCTCTGTGATGTCGTTCGAGAGCGGGTCCACGTGCAGGTCTCCGGGACGAAAGATGAGCTTCTTCAAACCTTCTTCTTACTGTTCGGTCACTCACTCTCACATTTCTGACATTTTCCAGTTGATTTCGTGCCTGGACTGCTGTGGTATGGCGATCACGCAGAACTTGCAGGGTGAGAAATCTGTCATCCCTGGCACTTGTGCTTCTTCTACGGCCTGACTCTCGAATTCCTGTCGTATGTTTGGAGTTATCTGTAACGTTGCACTGCACGGTGAATGCTACCGAGAGATGATCCAATGATCTCAGCAACATAACAGAAGCTGCGGCCATCCTCCACCAATTCAACTGCCTGTGCAGCTCCTTCACGGCTAAGAGGCATGTTTTAGTGTGAACTGCACATGGATAACCTACTAAAATGTATGACAATGGTTCCCAGGTGTTCAATAAATGCCAGTTGCTATCCCTAGAACAACAATAAGTGAGCGGCAACACTTATAAACCTTAAGCGCTTACAGTGCACTTCCCGCCATAAAACCATTAAGATAGGCTCATCGACGATTGGGTGTAATTGGTGGTAATAAACCACCCTAAGAAATGTCATATTATCAATTTCTATTCACGGATGTTTCAGATGCGTGTTCTAATGCGTGAAAAGCTTTTAAAATGTGATTACTTCTTTTTCATGGCTAATTTTATACTTTTTACATTACTTTTTTAACTGTTCCACTTTTTTTGCCGGTCAGTGTATAAAAGCTTATAATAATGTCATTGTTTATACGTCCCTTTTAACTACTGCAGCTTTTAGAGACACCAGGGTCCCATAATTTTTCCCCAAAGGGGATCTTAAACGTGCCAGTAAATTTACTGACACGGCTCTCTCACATTAGTGCACCCTCAAATACCAGCTGACTGCGCCGGGATACGATCCTACAAACTTGGGCACAGCAAGCGAGAACATTACCGCTGAGCCACTCAGCGCGGTCGAAAGCTTATCAAGTAAATAAGAAATTTGAAAAGTAACTGATGGTAACAGAAGAGTCTAGAACACAATTACTTCAGTTAGCTTGATAAGATAGAAGTAAACAAGTCAAAAGGGTTTCATACACACACAAAAAGTAATAACAAAAATCACAACACTACAGAAGTGCAATTAACTAATGGAATAAATAGTAATTGTCTAAAAACGACACCTCATTACAAAGTTCAATTAAAACTTCTGTGGCCTAATAATGTAAATACTATTGTACTTAAGTGATCTATACAAATCCACTGAACCTAAATTAAGTCTAAGTGAGCAGGATCTGAAGATGCTTGCTCGACCAACAAAAATAATCCAATTTAGCCCCCATTTATATAAGAAGTGATTTATTATTTGTATAAATAATATAAATAATTCATCTTTTTTTTAGGCTCTAGGAAATTAATTGTAACTCCCTGCCCAATCCAATTAGGCACACTCCTGTTGACCAACTGAATGGCTTCTACTATATTAAAGCCATCATTACTTCCGACTTGACGTTTCAGTGTTACCCTAGTGGTCAGAAGGAAAATCACTTAAACTCGGCATTCATAGGCTGCCATTCAAATCGATATATCACGACAAATAGAGTTTCGTTCGCGATGTCGCGAACAAAACTTGAGCCTAGCACTGAAACGTCAAGTCGGAAGTAATGATGGCTTTACTATAATTAAATTACTTAGGCAACACTGAAAAATGGCATAAGGAAATTGTTATATATCTCATGAGTCAATGACAGGAAAGGAGAGGCAGTTTATATAGTAGAAAAATGAGACGATCGCCTGTTACGTCAAGAAACAATAAATGGCATAAGCTGGGAGGAAGGGAACTGTTCGAAAAATCAGCCGATATTCACACACTTATTTAGGTGAAACATCTTGGCCCCGAAATTGGCTCATGCTTAAAAGAATGTTTCCGAAGTAGAGTTTGCCAAATTAATTTTGTCTCCTTACTTCACTGGCTTGTACCCTGCTATGGGCCAGGATCATATGTGCAATGTTACACTAAAGAGAGAGGTCATCTTCATGCCAAACTTATGATTAGTATAAATGGTAAATTTTATAACATTGTAAGGGGCTCCAAAATCGCTGAATTACATTTTCCAGAACACTGTTCTGAAAGACCTTAAAAGACAGTTAGGATAAAATGACTTGCCCTCAAATGATTAGACAATAATAAAGTTATTGCTCTTACGTCCCTTTTAACTATTGTGGCTTTTAGAGACGCCAGGTGATTTGAAGGAGAACTTCAACGGCCAGTAAATCTACTGACACAGCTCTCTCACATTTGCACACCTTCAAATGCCAACTGACTACGCCAGAAATAGATCCTACAACCTTGGGCACAGCAGACGAGAACGTAACCGCTGCCGTCACGCAGCCAGTCTAAACTATCAGAGGACTAATTAGCTACCTCGTGTCTCGCTGGCATCGGGAGAGCGTGGGTTCGAATCCCACCTCGGCCGACCTGAAAATGGTTTTCGTGGTTTCCCATTTTTAATACCAGGGAAATGCCGGGACGGTTCCTGTCAATAGGTCCACGGCCGATTTCCTTTCATAATCCCTTCCCTGACCCGTCCTGAAAAGAAAAATACATGGCCATTGGCTGCATCAATAAAATTATTTTATGATATATGTCTACTTTTTTTCTTCTCTCTGTTGTTTCTGTGATGAGTGACCAGCATTTCAATTCGTAGCATAGGTAAGCATGACGCCTCAGTCTGTGCTTTAGTAGCCTGTAAAAGCAGCCATCAGAGCAGTAACAAATTTGAAACCACATCCTGACTGTGAAATATGACCAATATAAATAGACATGACATAAACCACGTTAAAATGACGTATCGTCCATCTAGTCAATACACAACTGGGCACACCATTCGTAATTTTCTTATAATTTAAATTAAATATGTTTATAGGAATGTTCATCAATTCGGTGCAATATTCCTATACTGCGAGTGCTCATCCAAACTCAATACACAACAGATACATAGCAAGACTGCCGGGGCTCGGCCACATACGCTGTATTGTGTCGGGTTCCGAAAGGGCCAAACAAGCATACCTGTCCACCGTTTGCCAGGGAAAATGTGCTCTTGTTGGAGAATATGGCATATTGTCCTCCACAAACGCAAGGTGCTCATCAGTGAGCATTTGTTTCTTAGCTGCTCACGGGGATTGTAACCCTGCCTCCCGTCTTAAGACCGCCCTCGAGCTGCTAGGGAAACGCATGGCCTCTGTGTTCAAGAATGGGATAGAATGGCCCCCAGTGAATAAGGGATTGCACTATTCCCAGTTCAAGACCCGGCATGAACCAGAGCCAGCACACAGCTATACATTTCCCATTCCTTCAGAAACATTTTATCCAACGCGTCGCTATGCTTTGTGGGATGCTGTAGAGCCATCCAGCCTAATGGTTAAATTTCCTTGTTCAAGGAGGGAAACTACCTGCTTAAGGTTGAGATGTCCTTAATGTGCCCTAGTTGCCAGTAAACAAGTTAACTGTGTGTGATTGAGTGGAGGGTCATCCTGCATTCTTGGTTTGCTCTCTGTTGCTGCTGGCGGAATGGAAAAACAAAACGAAAAACTCAACATCTCAAGCGGATTCGAACCAGCCACCTTCCCACTGCGAACCCGAGTGCATACTCACTGGGCTACAGCACTTCATGAACTGGCATGTATAACATACCTATTAATCTGCCAGCTACCTTCCACCTTGCTAGCTTTTAAGATTCTTTACATAAACCTAATTGCTTCGCAAACTCATAGATACTCCAGTTATGATGGCAACTTCTATATGAGTGATGTTTGAAACAAACAGCAATGGGTAGACCTTTGGCAACATAGTGTATACTTATATATGATATAATATGGACTGAACAGCCATTTTAACATACGAGGGCTATTCCAAAACTAAGGTCTGGTTAAAATAGAACATCCAAAATCAAAATAGTTTCCAAAACAATTCGACGCCTCCAACTAAGAACATCGTATCTGCATAAAGTAAAATGTTGAGGAGAGCAGTTTAAAGTTTAGAAAAATTCCTACAAATCGGAGAGTTTCTCAATCTTTGCGGTCATGGGCTCAATGGAAAGCATTTATTGCCTAGTTTATTTTACCCGAAGAAGGGTATTTGAATTTATTAATTAACCCATTTACACGTAGTTACGATATTACTGAATTGGAATTATCCAATGAAGAACATCGTATGTGAAGTTACGATGTTCTTCATTGGAGATGTGTGAACAACTGACTGCAAAAGTCGAGTTACGATGTTATTATTTGGACAACTTAATCTAATAATAACCATCAACTTTATGTTATAGTGTCTTTTATTAATATAAATTCCATTATTACTGCATACAATGAGCTAAAAGAAAGAATTGACTGAACTTACTATTCTTAAGATTGTTCTCTGTGAACAATACAATCGTTGAAGCAGGGGCGTATATAAGGGGGGGTGCTGAGGGGGCTCCAGCCCCCCCCCCCCCCCGAAAAAGCCAACTTGGGTACAAAATACAATGTATTTCACAGTACTTTTAAGAAATGCTTATCAATTTGTAAAATTTGCTGAATAAATAAACAAGTAATCCATTTAGATACTTGCCATTCATACTCCACAGGCAATAATAGAACATTCATTAAGTACTCACAATTTTCCAGGATAGTCAGCCCCCCCCCCCCGAAAAACAATTGTATATACTCCCCTGCGTTGAAGACTATGAATAGATTTCAGAAGAACAGAAGTTTACAGGTTAAATTGAAAAAAAAAGTTATTATTTTAAACTATCCAAAAATGTTCATTGTTTTGAAAATACAATATACAAACTAAATCAATTCAACTTCGAGACAAGTTACTTTCATTTTTATTTGTCACTAGTTGTGTCTGATTCAGTTGTTTCGGCTACGGTAACTTTCAGATTTTTTTAGAAATTTTCATACATGTCTGGAATGAGATTGGGAGCACATAAAGACAGCAGGTTCTTCTCCTTTTGTGGAGCTACTGTCAACAGTCCATTATAAGCATTACTAAGCTCCAAAGTGCGAATAGATTGCCGTCTTCCTCGTCGATTCTGGTACAGATCAATAAACACTTCTTCACCTTCGTGGTCGTACTCCATAAGTAGCTTGGTTGGTTCGTCTCTCCCGATACGAACCTGCCTCACTTTGTGCCAGTGTATTTTCTCTTCTCTTGCTACCCAGTTCCGCTTGTCAAAATCCAAAAGTTCCTTGCAATTCTTTAAGTCCTTCTGGGAAACTTCTTTAACCACGTATGGTTTACCCTTTGCTTTCGCCATGCGAATAAGCATAACCCATTGGTATGGAACATAAATAGTCTGCCCTTTCCTTCTTTCAATGAGAGCATGCATTGAGTCCCCTTCATTTTGCGTGTATCCTTTTTCCAAAAATATGTGGGTGATGGAAACATGCAGGGTCTCAGACAAAGGAGTAAACTGCATACAAAATCCTATTCCGATTTTGTCCTGCACAGCTATCTGAATAAAATATAAAGTCTGTAATTCCTTCTTGAACTTTAAACTTTATATAGCTGATTACAAAGCTCCCAATTTCATTTGAACCTCATTTTTCAATCTTTTTCTTTGAATTTGCCTCTTCTTCATACACTGATTTGTCACTATCTTCCTCAGACTCAGGTTCCCAGTCTGTTTCAATCAAAAACTCTTGTTCATAATCTTCATTCTGGTAGAAGTTTTCAGTAGAACTTTCAGGTTTTGTGGTGTTGGGGGATAGGTTTTCTCGTTCAACGGGTACTATGGTTTTACCAGTCTTCATCCTAGAACAATCCGACTTGTTGTGCATTGGGCCATTATTAATTATGATGTCAACTATAGCCTGTTTCTTTCTTTTTCTTGTTTCTTGCTTATTCTGTGATTTTTCATTCTCTTCCTTATTGTCGTCTTCATGCTGTAATTCGTCACCATTATCTTCTCTTTGATCTTTTGTTTCAAAGGTGACTCCTTCAAGATTTTGTGATAAACCCAAGATATCCCTAGTAATTTCACTCATAATATGTTGCTCTGAAGTTAGGGGGGATGAGCAGTTACTCTGAGATTCTGAGTCCTTGGTGCTTGAGTTACGTTCGTCAGTACTTTGATCTGAAAAGTATAACATGAACAATAAAAATAACGTCTCTCATATTATTATTATAATAGAATTTGATAGTATTCTACTCAACAAAATTATTTTGATATGCATAGTTGTTTTTTTAAACCCGGACACTTTACGTCTTATTTTATGTTATTGAAATGTAAGCAGCACCTTGTAATAAGCCTAACTTTCATATTATTTCTCCTCTAATAGAGGAGGCTGTAGCTGTTGCTGGTTAATGCTACTCTTCTGACATAAAGAGAATAATAATGACTGGCCTTTCTGAACAATAATAATGAATGTGCTCTTACCTTGTAACTGAGTTGAATAAGCAGCCATGCTCCTCACTAAATCAACCATCAATTTGCCTCTTGATAACATTTTGAAAAGGGTATAAGACTATACACAATAATCACCTTAACATTGTAGTCAGCGTTACATTGGACTGCCAACACTGCACTGTGTCTCGACTTCAGTAACTGGAAATGTGCACTCTCCAGTTGCTAAAACGAGAACTATAATCAAATGACGGATCCTCCGTGGCTAAGGTGGTAGCACGCCGGCCTCTCACAGCTGGGCCCGTGGTTCAAATCCCGGTCACTCCATGTGAGATTTGTGCTGGACAAGCGGAGGCAGGCAGGTTTTTCTCCGGGTACTCAGGTTTTCCCTACCACAAATTTCATTCCAGCAACACTCTCCATTATCATTTCTTTTCATCTGTCATTCATTTAATCATTGCCCCAGGGGAGTGCGACAGGCTTCGGCAGCAGGCAGAGTTCATATCCTCGCCGCTAGATGGGGGCTTCATTCATTCCATTCCCTGACCCCGTCGGTCAACTTGAAGCAGGCTGTGGATTTTCAATCAAATGAAGATCGCGCAGCTCACAAAGCAGCGGGAATGGAAGCTTCGAGTACCTTGGCATGTCATTGTCATTCGTCATTGTGGACGGATGCGGAAAACTAACATGCAGTTTTGAGTGAATGAGCTGAATGCTTCCTGTAATATGATCGTAACTACACATGTACTGAACACTTCATAGACAACACTCCGCTTAAGAACATCGTATCTCTAGTTACGATGTTCTTAAATGGAACAAATTAAATAACAGCAGTTACGATGTTCTTAAATACTGAGTTAACAAAAAATATAATGGGAATCAGAGAGTAATAATCTTCTAGTTGATAGAGCTCATTTTTTAGTATAAGATACGCGAATAATCTCAAAATCTCAAAAATGTCAGTTACGATGTTCTTAGTTGGAGGCGTCGAATTGTTTTATTGACATTCCTTTAGTCTTTCTCTATTTTTCTACATAATTTCCATACTTATTTACACATTTGGCACATCGTTCCACAAGCTTTTGAATGCCCAAGTCGTAGAACTCGGCCGCCTGCGAAGCTAACCAGTCTTTAACAGCTTCTTTCACTTCATCATCTGTGTCGAAGCGCTTGCCGCCAAGAAACTCCTTTAGTTAGCGGAACAGGTGGAAATCACTTGGCGCCAAGTCCGGACTGTACGGTGGGTGGTCCATCTGTTCCCATATAAATTTCTTGATTCGAGTTTGCGTGTCATTCGCAGTATGGGGTCTGGCATTGTCATGCAACAACAACACTCCAGACGACAAAAGACCACGTCGCTTATTCGGGATTGCACGTCGAAGTTTAGTCAGGGTAGCGCAGTAGGCGGCTTTATTGATCGTTGTCCCTGAAATAATGAATCGTCGATCTTCACGAATTTTGTCGTCAACCGCATGAACCAACTCGTCTGAAATCACTGATGGTCTGCCAGAGAGGAGTTCATCGTGCACATTTTCCCGTCCTTCATTAAAGGCTCGCATCCACTTGCGCACTTTATTGTCACTCATTATGTTAGGACCATACACTTCAGTAATCTGCCGATGAATTTCTGCTGCAGAAATGTTTCTTGCAGACAGAAACCGTATCACTGCCCTTACTTCACAATTGGCGGGCTGATTAATTGTCTTAAACATTGTGAACTGACACTATCAACAGCACACAGCAACAGTAACAGTAACAACGCTACTGGCGGCTTTTGCCGCGCAAGGCATGCCAGGAGTCGGCACGCATGCGTGTTTTGCCCTTGGCGCCGCTTTTAAATATTTACGGCGAATCAGACCTTACTTTTGGAATTAACCTCGTACTTATATCTCGGCATTAGTGGCTGTCCATTGTAATAAACTTATTTCTACTCCATTATCCCATACAATATAAAAGGAAATTCCTGAAGTTAGTTATAAAGAACCATGCGCTATCATGCCTTAAGAAGATGCAAAATTAAAACTAGTGCGTGATGGTGCTCCAGTCAATCTGCTTTTGTCTCACCAAGACCAGGTTCAATTTCTAGTCAATGAATGCAAGATTTTCAAGGTGAAATATCACGTCCAGTGGTTGCAATTTAAATCTAAAAAAAGGAAAGTTCTTGTGTGAAGGATCGAGAGATTAATAGTCACATGAAACAACAAGTTTCCTTATAAGATCTATTATTAGAAGCTTCTCAGTGGGTCAACACAAGTGTATATTCTAAGGAGAATCCATTTCAGGTTCCGTGTTGAGAGTTTAATTGTGAAATATAACAAATTTCAAAGTTTTCCACCTAATCAACGCAAATTTTATAATATATTAGCGTCTCTTGGGTACTTGTTTCGGAATTCTTACAATAATTCCTTCATCAGCTCTTCATACTTATGCTAGGAAACATCAATAACCCGACAACCTTGAACTCATCAATGTCAAAACACATCTTTACACTAACATTAAAATATTTAAAAACTATTAAAAACTATAAAATAACAAGCTTTTTGAACAACTAAAACATTCCGACTTCTTACAGCGAATTACTATATTGTTGCTGTAATGACAGATATTGTGCTGCTTGGTATGTGATGGTTACAGGCCACAGGTATGAAAACTGAAAAATAGAAAAATCTACGAGCATTTTGTTGTTATACTGTTCGTGACCTTGAGCATGTCAAATCTTGTACTTGTAGCATTGATGGATAAAAGAATGACAAAGTGGGCCCTTTTAAGTACCCGAATTTTGAACATTGTTTATAAGTGCTGATGGATGATGTCTATAAATGTACTGCTCGGCACATTAACCATGGAAGCTCATTCGATCTTGTTGAATAACTAAGTTTGAAATGACCCATTAAGAAGTTAGTTTTGAAATCTTGTTCTTTCTGCTTCCCGGACCTGAAATGAATTCGTTCGGTGGTTGATATTTGAACCAAAATAGAACAATACCAAATTAGTCTTAAGGACAGCCTTGAAATTGAACTTACATGGGACAAGATTTGAGTAGAATGCGCCTGTTGACAAGATACAGTGCGGAACGATTGGCTCAAACACCTGAAGAAGAAATGAGAATAAAGAAAATGTAACATGTTAATATGGAACCATTAAGGGAAAAAAGTTACGCGGGACGTAAAAGTTGAAAATTGAACTAACTTACAGACGTCAGTGCGAGACAACATGCCGTGGTTCATAGGTAGGTCAAGTTCCATGTTTGGTGTAGGCTGGCGTGTGCTCAACTGATCTGCTTGCTCTGCGAGTAGAAGCAGCTGCCAGCTTGGAGGGGGTGAGGAGTGTGGGTGGGCGGAGGAGAAGGATGAGGGGGTGGGGGGTGGATCTGCGCGGAGTTGGAAGTAAACAGAGCGGCCCGGGTTGGGGCGGGGATGCCTGTGTCAATGACCTTTCTGTTGCCTAGGGTGGTTTTAATTTTTTGGAGTTGAGGTGGTCTGCTATCGTATCAAATAATACATTAGTGTCTTGGATCTTTGGAACATGTTGATGTGTATGTTCTCCAATATATTCATTAAACTACCTTTGGACACGTAATGCAGTATATTGACGTAGTTTTCTATACTAGTGAAATCATGTTTGCTTTCCTCCATATGAGACGCCATTGCCGAATTTTTTAAATGTTTCGTTGCTGAAAAATGCTCAGCATAACGAGTGCGAAAGCTTCTACCCGTTTGTCCCACGTAATTAGCTGAACAAGAATTGCATTTGATTTCATACACTCCTTAATGGGTCATTTCAAACTTCAAAGTTGTTCAACAAGATCAAATGAGCTTCCATGGTTAATGTGCCCAGACATCATCCATCAGCACTTTTAAACAATGTTCAAAATTAGGGGACTTAAAGGGCCCACTTTGTCATTATTTTATCCATCAATACTACAAGTTCAAGATTTGACATGCTCAAGGACACGAACAGTATAACAACAAAATCCTCACAGATTTTTCTATTTTTCAATTTTCATAACTGTGGCCTGTAACCACCATCACATACCGAGCAGCACAATGTTTGTCATTACAGCAACAATATAGTAATTCGCTGTAAGAAGTAGGAATGATTTAGTTGTTCAAAAAGCTTGTTATTTTAATAGTTTTTGGTAGTTTTTAAATGTTTTAATGTCAGTGTAAAGATGTGTTTTGACATTGATGATGAGTTCAAGGTTGTCTGTTTATTGATGTTTCCTAGCATAAGTATGAAGGGCTGATGAAGGAATTATTGTAAGAATTCCGAAACATGTACCCGTGAGACGCTAATATATTATTAAAATTTGTGTTGATTAGGTGGAAAACTTTGAAATTTCTTATATTTCACAACACAAGTGTAACCAATTCAATTGGGCAGGGAATTGCCATTAATTTCCTAGTGCCTCAAATAAATTACATGAATTATTTATACACTTAATAGAACACTTCTCACATAAATGGGGGGCGAATTTGGTCGACTAGTTTGTGATGGGAGCATCATCAGATCCTGCTTACCTAGGCTTAATTTAGGTGCAGTGGATATGTATGGATCACTTATGAACGACAGTATTCATATTATTGAACTATAGAAGTTTTAATTAAACTTTATAATGAGGCGGACTTTTTAGATAATTATTATTTATTCCATTAGTCTGTTACACTTCCATAAAGTTGCGATTATTGTTAGTACTTTATTTGTAAAAATGTGAAACACTTTTGAATTGTTATCTTCTATCAGATCGAGCTATTGCAATGATTGTGTTCTAGACATTTTTGTTAGAAACTATTACTATTAAAATTTCTTATTTACTCGAGCTTTTGCAGTTGGTTAGTTTGGTCATGACGAATAGAATACAGTGTTATCACTGATAAGAGTTCATGCGTGCCCCGCTCTTGGCCGGCACCAGCGGCGCAGACCCCCAACGCTACATAGTCAGCTGTTCAAAAATGGAATACGCTGCAGCCTACGTAAACCTCTTTACGAAGACTTATGAATAATACTGTCAATAAGTTATTATTAATATTCTCAGTCCCCGTGTAGAAATATCTTTTAAAAACCTCCGTTATCATGCATGGGTCCGACAGCTCCATGGTTAGTTTTGGCTTTAATATCAAGCCAACAGTTCAAGTTATGTCACCGTCTTGGGACATCTTACACCATACCTTAAGCATTTTCCCGGAGTTGTGAAATGACGAACCTAAAAAAAACCCTCCACGTGTCTAACTTTTGTCATGTGGGATTGATAGCTCAAGCGCGCCCAATGATGTAACATTTTATCAGTGAGTTGCAGCTGTGCTGTTATAGCTGTTATTTGGTTTGGTATGCTGCCTTAGTGAATATCAATTAAGAGATTTTGCCTGACGAAAACTTAAGGATGTAGATGAAGCGAGTCGCCTTCTGGTGATAGATAACGATCGCTAGTTGATAATTTCAAAATAATTGGTGACTGATACCGAAGACAAAGTTGAAACAAGATCCGGAGACTTGGATACTTACCATGATGTTGATCACGAGGACGGTAACGGAAGCGAAGAATTGGATGGAAGTTTATTTTATTGGTAAGTAGGCAATTATTATTATCTGTCTGCCTCATTCTTGGCTATCACCGTGGAGGCCCGGGTTCAAGTCCCATCTCTGCCAAGAAATTTAATTCTGGTCTGAGGGCTGGAATGGTGTTCACTCAGCCTCGTGAGGCAAAACTGATAAGAGGCGTGCTCGACTCCTACCTCAGTCATCCTGGAAGTGGTTTTCCATAGTTTCCCACTTCTACTCCAGGCAAATACTGGGATGGTACCTAACTGGAGGCCACGGCTGCTTCCTACCCAAATCTTACCTCAATTACAAATACACACACTAGTACAGACATCACAGTGACATAGGTTATCAAGCAAATTCTACACACACACATACACACAAGTACACGGGGGTGCATGACCAAAATGTTGCAAAGCCCCTAAGAAACCAACAACAACTATTATTAATTTAGGCCTATTATTATTATTATTATGACGGATTATATATTTTTTAGTTTTTGGCAAGGATGGTGCGAAGTAGAACAAGGAACCATGGAAGGTTACTCAGGCACGGCCCAACAATATTCCGACAAAACAACGGGGTGTTGTAAGGACCAGTAAGAATACAAGAATAGTGATGTGGGTCGGGTAAATACTCAGTGGGAAGGTAAATATAAATTGGGTATTTACCCAGTGGGCTTTTAAATACCCAAAATTAGGGTATTTTCAGTTTTTGAGCTTTGTACAACACTTTTTGATGTGTTGATGAAGTGTTGGACAAACAAGGACTGAAACACAGGTATTTGATGCCTTAAATTGAAATCAGGAACAATATTGATCCTTCAAAACTAAAAAAAGGAAATGGATCCAGGTATTTTTGGGTATTTATATGTTATGTTTAGACACTGTAACCTTGAAGGTCGAGTTTTATTATGATACTGGAAATGAGCAACAAAGATGTGGGAGGGAAAAGCTACTTTTGTAGTAATAAGAGTAAGCTATTTGCATATTAATTGAAAGTGTATGCCAAAACTCAAAAGGTAATAAAATATATTCAATAGAAAGGACATTTGAAAAAGAAATGCTTAGTAAAAGGGCTTTTAAGTTATTTTGCATTCAATTTTAAATATTAAAGAAATATTAATTTTTTAAATCATACTCTAAATAACACAAATGCATGTCAGGAAGTTTTTGTAGTACGTGGGGCTCTATAATGGGTGAAGATGTACTGTATGCCAGCAAGCATATGGGTTGGCAACACTGCTTAGCTCATCCTACCCAGAATTCAAACTGACACTACTTCCCTCTCATTTTCTATTCTTTGTTTGATTTTCTATTTACTATTTACTAGCCTTTTTGGTTATTTGATTATTTATTTTATATATGAACTAGCAACCCACCCCGGCTTCGCCCGGGAACAGTTATGAATGCAAGGTGATAGGCTACTTCAAACGGAGGTCTTATAAGATATCCTTGTATATGACATTAGTTGTTTTCCCTCCAGCAGTGAACACGAAAAGATTTCGGTTTGATGTAACAAGCGATAGAGCCACATAAAGCTGTCCATGAGAAAAACATTCTCCATTAAGACCAACTCCAGTCACGCTAAGTGTCTGATCCTGTGTTTTGTTTATAGTCATGCCAAAGCAGACTCTTACTGCTTCTCTTTTGAAACGATACGGCAAATCTGAAGGAATCATAGGGATTCTGGGTACTAAGACGGTTTCTCCTGTACCACAGCTAGTTAAGATAGTTGATTCAATGAAACAGTTTTTCAAAGTTTTCACTACCAATCGTGTCCCATTGCATAACTTTGGTGGTTGTAAATTACGTAGAAATATAATAGGCACTCCTACTTTTAAAATAAGCTTGTGTGGTGGCAAGCCAGAAGGAAATAAAGAATTTAGGAATTCTGTAGGGTAATGAACAGCTCCTTCACTATCGACTACTGCGTCTAGCCTACTGAGTAATATACTAGAGCCAGGGCAGTGAATTTGGAGAACACCAAATCATTAGTTTTCACAACTTGTTCGTTTGTCGGCGATAATATTGCTCTTTCTTTAAACCATGAATGAGACTTGTTAGATAGGCCATGGATTTGAGGATAAACGCTATTAATCAATTCTTAAATACTGCTTACTAAAACACAGAAATCGTCACTGAGGGTAATTTTCCCATCAATGACCGGTAAATCTCCATTTCCGACTCTAAGTAACAAATTAGCAAACAAACTATTATCTTCTGAAGATATGAGTAGCCTACTCTCATGTTAGTTTTGAGTGCGAATTTTGTTATAACCGGCCAGATGCAAGATGTTTTTAATGAAGCGTTCACTTCGTCGGCTCTCGTTCCTCTGGTAACAACTGGTAAGATTTGACGAAAATCTCCGGCGAACAAAACTGTGTGTTCCAATTCCTTAGATCACGCAAGATCCTGTCTACAGCTTCAACGGAAGTTTTGTGCAACATTGTAGCCTCATCCCATACAACTAAAGAACAATTTTGGATTAAACTGGCAGTGTTACTTGTTTTGAAATATTACATACATTTCCATCATTACTGCTGACTTTCAAAGGAAGTTTAAAATGTTCCATGTGCTGTTCTTCCTCCTTCCGAAAGAGTGGCTGCAATTCCAGATGATGCGACGGCAAGAGCAATATTACCACCCGACCTCACTTTGGCGAGCAACACATTAATCAAGAACGCTTTGCCTGTGCCTACAGGGGCATCGAGAAAAAATATCTTACCTTCCTTCTTAGTGTTATAAGCTCGTTTCTGATCGTGGTTCAGACGGTGTTCTTCTTGAGCAACGGGTTGAAGGTGCCGAGAAGAAAGTCTTTCTTTGTCTTGTGGCAATCTAGAAATTATTTGTTGTTGTTTCATTGTTACGTGATAAGCACTTTTTTTTCGATGTCAATGAACTATGACCTATATCCGTTTTACATCTTGGCATGATGGCTTAACATCACTGACTGGACTATTAATTATAACTAATTCTTGTCAGACGTAATTTAAGAATGGCGAGGTGCATGAAACACAAATCCCTTTTCCGTCCAATCTTAACTTGACTGTGTATTTTGCGGAACCGAAAGTTCACAGGCGAAATGAAGAAAAACAGAGTTGAACTTCCAGGGAAACTCCAAACACAACCAGCCTTCTCTGAAGTCTTAACTCATCACGACTCGACCGTTTGCTGCTGGCTGTATCTGGGGTAATAGGTTCGCCCGCTAGTTAGGCTGTAACAGGGGTGATAAGACTCGCCCTTAGCTAGCTCGTAAACTGTCGCCTCAATATTAGAATGGACATGGTTGGAAGAAATGAAAACTTAAAAATACGTATAGTGGGCGATCTATTGAAGATAGAGATATGTCCTCCTGGACTTTTACGTCGAACTTTTCATGCTGAACAATTCTTACACTCATAGTATTTAGATATGTTTCATGGTTTGCCCAAAATAAGCTTACAAAGCCCTCGGATGCCAGTTTTTTTTTAATGTTTTCACTGAAATCGTTACTGCTCTGCTTCCATTGATCATAAATAAATTATTTTCTACAGAAATCATCCACGAGATATCCTTTACAGAATTGTGAAACCCGCATCAAAATCTATCCAGAGGTTCTCGAGATTACCCGTGACATCCAAGAATCGGGGATTTAGTTTTATACTAAGTAGAGATGATATTACAAACGGTTCTGAAAAACTGTATATTACACCTTTTGTAGAACTTGGCCAATGCTCTGAATAAATTTCCCCCAACTTTTATCTCAATGTTTGCAAAAAAGCCTAGTTCAATTCTAACCCTGAGTTTTTCAGGTTATAACTTGAATTTTATCCCCTGATCTAATTCCCAATTCTAATTCTGTTTTTAAGTCCCAATTCTAATTAAATTTAATTTTATTAACTATCTAATGTTGTTACACATCTAAAAAGTTAATGTAGAATAGTTCGCATACCGGTACCCTTTTTTAAGGTTCAACTTACCACGACGCAGGATCTTTAATGAAAAATCTATAATACCCGGGTATTTACCCAAATTGGGTATTTACCTGAGTATATACCCTGAGTATTTACCCCGATTTATAAATACCTGGGTATTTTACATCACTATACAAGAACTGAATTTGAATGTTGGAACCTTTCTGCTAGTGATGAAATACTGGAATTAATTGTTGAAAATGCCAACTGCCATATAGGCAGTGAATATTAACTTGAAATAATGAACGGTTGTCGATAAGCAGTAGTAAGGGGCCACCAGATATAGCGCGACAAATGGCGTTCCACAAACCCACGTGCCTAATTAAATAAGACAAAATATGATATAAAATGAAACACTACGAAAAGCGAAAGCAATATTGTGCGTTACCGTACCTAATTATAAGAGAAAAGGACCACCTCGTTGTGTTGTGGCTAGCGTTCTTGGCTGTCACCTCGGAGGTCTGGGTTTGATCCCAGGCTCTGGCAAGAAATTTTAATTCTGTTGTGAGGGCTGGAACAGAGTAGGCTACACTCAGCCTCGTGAGGCAACACGGAAGAGAATGTTCGATTCAAACCTCAACCACCCTGGAAGTGGATTTCCGTGGTTTCCCCACTTCTACTCCAAGCAAATGCTGGGTTGGTTCCAAACTTACGGCCACAGCCACCTCCATCCCAATCCTAATCCCAATTCACAAATACATACACTAGTACAGCCAAATACAGGGGTTAATATGACCCTGATGACACAGCCCCAAAAATAAGCAACAACTAGGCTACAAAAGAACATTTTTAAACAGAGCTTGTCACTTTGAGCACATAAAACAAACATCAGATTGCAAATAACACTTGACACTTTTCTCAAATGAAGTACCTTGTGGTGTAGCAACTAGCGTTCTTGGCTGTCGCCCCGCCAAGAAATTTTGAATGGAACGGAGCACACTCAGCCTCGTGAGGCTAAACTGAGAAGAGGAGGGTTCGATTCCCACCTCAGCCATTCTGGAAGTGGTTTCCCACTTCTACTCCAGGCAAATGCTAGGACAATTCGTAACTTAATGCTACGGCCGCTTCCTTCCCAATCCTCAGCTGAATTGTTTCCTGCTGGGTGCCTTTCGTGATTTTACATCAGTGGATAGATATTTCGGTAAATTTGGAAAAATGTGAGGTACTGATCCTGGTTTTAATTTCCACTTCATACGAGGAAGTTCCACGTTCTCACAGTTCACTAAGAAACAGTCCGCCTTTATAATTAAATCTTCCAAAAAATACACGTCACATATTCTCCTCTTGATCGACAATTGCTTATCTTTCCGCGGAATAACACTCGCCACTTTCGCAAACATATTTGTTTCTTTTGGTGATGTGAAAATAGGTCTGACTTACCACCAGCTTTTCTTCCGTAACCCGATTTACATCCAGGAACAAAACAGTACGACAATTTCTCGAAGCAGTAGAAAATTTATTAATTTACACACACAAGACACTGTACAGCCTCTAACACAGGCATTCATAAAATATTACAAAAACAAAAAACAAATTCCCTAGCATATATGACATTACTCTGCTCTCTTAGCGTTGTCGTTCATAGTCCCGCCAGTGTGTGGTGCGGAAGTCGACCGCATCTCAGCTCATGCGAAACCCACGAGGTTAGTACTGTAATATCCTGGAGTGATTTCCATTTTGTTTATTTTAGACCAACTTTTATCAGCATCAACTTGATGTCTCTTACTCGAGAGAATTGAAGGCATCCCTACAAACTGTTTCTAAGAGCCGACAGCACTTTTCTATCACGATAACAGAATCTATAAAAATGTTGTTCCCTTTTTTCAACATGCTTTGTACACATTTCACACTTATAACACCGCAATATTGAATTCAATTGCTTGTGAACAACAACACTGACCTTTTGCTAATAAAAACACAAAACATTGCCTATTGTATTTTAAATCAACAAATTTAACAAAAAATGAAGATCATTTTCAAAAAACTTTTAATTGTACATATCTGTCCTATCATAGAAACTACCATGGGGAACAATTTTACAAAATTGGTATCTGTACTTCCATCTGCAGCCAAATTACACAGTGCATTTTGTAACACCAGCACAATGACTTGCTTGCAGCATGTACCATATGCTTTACTGATGCAGTTGTTTTGGTTCTTCCAGCTGCACAACTCTTAGAGAACATAGATAAAAAAAAAAAAACATTTGCATGATCACCACAAGAAATTGGAATGTTTTGTTCCACCAGAAATTATGTGAAAAAAAACTTGTGTGTTTGGAAAAGAACGGTCAGTGTTTGTTATTAAAAAAATACATTATTGGCTTTAAAATTGATTTAATTTTGCATAGTCCTACTGAAGTGTTGCCTGTAGTCATCACTACCTCCATGTGAGATGGAGAAGTTACAATTACATAAGGAGCACACAAGTGATTTTCAGAAATCTTCTAAACACAAGATTCCAATTTGACATTTTACGTAATAAATGTCCAATCTGTAAACCCATAATAGAAGTTAGAAATCTAATTACTAAATGGTTGGCATATCTGTATTTATGCCAATTAATTTTTTCAAAATTACCTTCGATGAGAACTATGCTGAAAGGTGTCGAAATCGCATACCACTGTATACCTACACAACAAAGCTAAGTTTTGACTCAAACAACTGCAGTCATAGAACATACATGAAGGAAACTGCAGGTATTTATCCAAAACTACTACAATTCACAGAGTTTTTAAATACCTGGACAGATTTCAATTTAACATTATTTAGAAATTAACTGCTATCCACATAGTCATATAATTTGCATCTGCCAGGTGCGATATTTTACGGATATCCACATCAGCACAGGGCCCTATACATACTGTATATACAAAACTATATTCAACGATTAAGGCCCCACACTCTTCTAAATCATCACACAGAAACTGAGGAACAAAGGAAATTCATACTTCTCCCTATAACTTGCAACACAATATCATCTTCAACAATAAGTTTCCAGCTGTCATAACATGTTCCATGGTTGCAGAAGACTGACAGGTTCTTTTCGATTTTGTATTGAACTGAAAAAAAATCAGTATTTTCAAACTTACTTCTTCCTTTTCATAAACTTAAAAGGTCACAAGATGTCTAATGATTCTTTCCTTCCCCTATAATTTTCTCCCACCATGTGTTTACAGTGAAACATACTCTCGAATACATATCAAGGACAAACCCTTATCGTTAGAAAATACAACTTACCTTAACCGCACATTCGAACCAGTATAGGACTCAAATGGCTTTTCAACGTTCAGGAACTCAAATTGATATGATGTATTCTGAATCAATTCCCCAGGACGTGCCAATTCCTTGACCAAAGATGTGAATTCATGCTGATTACCACGATCATAGTATAACTCAATCTGACCAACAAACTCTATTTTCACACCTTGATGTTCCAATCTGGAACCCGGCTTCTTCAAAGTGACATTTACCTGAAAAACGAAAGTAATCACATCAACCTTCTGGATTTCAAACATGGCAGCTGTTTAAAGTTTATACCTACATAGCAAGGATAAGTTTTGATTCGTACAACTGCGGACATAGAACATATGTGAAACAAAACTGCAGGTATTTTATCAAAAACTACTACAATTTACAGGGATTTTAAATACCTGGACGAATTTCAATTTAACAAGCATATAAAAAACTTTTCGCTTATTGCTGTTCTGTATTATTCTACACAAGAAACACGCATCAAGATATTCTGTGAAACTATTATACAAACATTTTTGATTCACTCAGGGGCTGGAAACATCATGAACATCAGCAAAATCTAGTTACTGCATGTGAGACTTCTGATAGCATGTGTTAGTATTGTATTTGATGATTGCTATTTTAAGGGGCCTAACATCTAGAATATCGGCCCCTAATGGTCTGGGTGATAGCAAAAATGACAATGAAATGGAAACTAGAACGAAAATTAAGTGAGACGGAAAATACTCACAAAAAGGAACACAAATTGAAACTACTCACAAAATGTAGGTTAGGTTCAAAATGCATACAAAATGCAACGTAGAGTCGAAATACTTGCAAAATGCAATTGATATTCAAAATACTTACAAAATGCAAATGAGATTGAAAATGCATACAAAATGCAATTGAGGTTCAAAATACTTACAAAATGCAATTGAAATTGAAAATACACAATGCAATTCAGATTGAAAAACTCCCACTTCAGATCCTAAATATTCACAAAGTGCAATTGAAATTCAAAATGCTTACAAAATGCAATTGAAATTGAAAATGCTTACAAACCACTCATTTGGATGGGTAATACTTACAAAATGCAATTTAGATTGAAAATACTTACAAAATGTAGTTTAGATTCAAAATACCCACAAAATTCAATTGAGAATCAAAATACTTGCAAAATGCCCACTATACAAACTGCAATTTAGTTCGAAAATACTTGCAAAAAGCAGTTTAGGTTGAAAATACTTACAAAATGCAATTGAAATTCAAAATACTCACTAAAGTCCCATCCCCTATATTGAAAGACTTACTAAAAAGCAATTTATAATGTCACTCCTTACAAAATGCAATTGAGGTTGAAAACACTCGCAAAAGGCAATTTAGATAGAGAAGACTTGCAATACGCAACGTAGATTGAAAATACCTACAAAATGGAGTGTAGATGCAAAAAAAGAAATCACTAAAGGGAAATTTAGATTACACGGAGGGCCAATTAACGAAAACAGTGCGGGAATCTTAAAGAGAAAAGGAAGTATAATGAAAAGAAAACAAGAGGTCTGACTCCTCGAAGAAGGATCAGGAAAGATGAGACATGGGCCAATTAAGGCGGGAAAGTGAAAGCCTCCCTAGGCCTCGGATACCCTAATACCGCCAGGGTCGGAAAAGAACAAGAGTTGACCAAGGGAGGTCGACGGGAAAGAAGACGGAGAGGAGCCCGGCACAAGTAAGTGGAAGCAATGCCGGAGTCCCGTGGTCGCCAACCCACGTCCCACTAGATGTAAGCCCCGGGGGAGTATTATATTTAAATTGGTGGGTGTTATTTATAATATTTTGGGTATTTTAAATGAAAATGAAAATCCACAGCCTGCTTCCAGTCTCCGACCGGGTCAGGAATGGAATGAATGAAGCCCCTATCTAGCGGCGAGGATATGAACTGTGCCGGCTGCCGAGGCCTGACGCACTCCTCTGGGGCAATGATTAAATGAATGACAGATGAAATGAAATGATAGTGGAGAGTGTTGCTGGAATGAAATTTTGACAGGGAAAACCGGAGTACCCGGAGAAAAACCTGTCTGCCTCCGTTCTGTCCAGCACAGATCTCACATGGAGTGACCGGGATTTGAACCACGGACTCAGCGGTGAGAGGCCGGCGTGCTGCCGCCTAAGCCACGGAGGCATACTGGGTATTTTAAATATTTGATTTAACCCATGGGAAACTGCTACTGAGCGAAGACCATCACAAAATTGCAGGGTGTCGAGCGATGGCCTTTTTTCAAATTCCCGTATAATTCCCGTACGAAAATCCACCAAATTCCCGTATATTTTAGAACCCTCTAAGTCAAGAGTTCGCATACCGAATGGCTGAAAAATGAATCTTAAAGCGCGAATCAAAATTTTCTGGCGTAAGTGTAACTGCATTTTTGGAGACACTTCCGCAGCTCACGGGTGATGGCGATATTTAGGCCTAACCCGTAGCGTGATCAAAGTTAACCCGTGCGAAGGACTCGAGTCTCCACGGTGACGTCACGATCCGTACTTACGACATAGGACAGAATGCGGCCAAATTCCCAACACTCGCTAAACTTGCAAACGACTTTTCTACTAGTCATTTACAAGAGAAATCGTTTGCAAAATGCACACTATGCTTCATATTATAACGACTAGGTAATGATAAAGAAAGAAATGTAATTTAAAAAATCAAGTTTAAAAAAAACCTCCTCGCAGGGAATCGAACCTCAGCACGCTGCGTGAAAGTTAGCACCGTTAACCACTCAACCAGAGATATCGATAAGACTACTGGCGTTATCAACAGCGATATATACTACTGCTTTGCAAATTATCACGTTGAAGGAAATTTCTCTTTACTGTATTGCGTTCTTTCTTTCTGTCATCAGTCCACTTCTTGCCGGTTTCCAATTTTGAATATTCTATTGTATCACTGTGCATTGATGGGAAACTAATACAATACTTGGCCAAGGCGTACCGACATTACTATATATCGTGTAGTTTCCATATATGGCTCACGGATAACGCTGACAGCGTCCTCGGCCTCGATTCCGGACTCGAGTATCTCGAGTGTTACGGTTCCAGACTCGATTCTTCGCGAGTCCACTCGCAGCCCATCACTACTGAGGAGGGTTGAGCGAGTAGAGAATAGGAGTGTCACATCTTCATATATATTATTTCAATAGTATGCATCCCTCCTGCGGCGCTCACAAGCGACCGATCGTGACAAATGAGCATTCAAATGAAAGAGAATAGACATTAGCAGTGACTTATTGCACTATAATTTCATAAATATATATATATATAATTTCTTTAAAAAAGGACTTAAAAAAATTGTACGAAGTGTGCGATTTGCAATCACCGTTGATGTAGGATAATACGCTCCATACTTGCTGTCCATGGGCCACTGAGACACCTGTTTCATGTCATATTAACATTCTGAGGTCTTTCCTTTATCCTGAAATGTTAATAGTGTTCTATAATCATTTGGTTGAAATAAAAACATAACCTTTCTCCTTAAGTGTCTCATTATAAACCTATTGGAGAAAGTGTGGTTTATGAACATGCGAGATTTCTCGCACGGGTCCGCTAGTAATAAATATTTACTGGAAGTGATTGAATTGTATGGTACCGTAACCTTATAGAGCTTCCACGTGTTAAAATGGCATCGAGGCTTATGCATAACGAACTTCCGGTCCGCGAATCTCCATTTGATTTTCATTGGCAGTGAAACGTTCGTTCGTGATTATCTTCGTTATTATTTCGGATGGTGGTTTTGTTTTTAGGCGTTCAACTTATGAAATAATAACTAAAGGGTTGGTCTTTCATGAATATTCCAAAGACAAGTGTCTCCAAGAAGAGTAATTAGTAGAACTTCGCATCAGACACGACCATAACAAACAGCTTGCCTACAAAGTGTGCGATTTGCACATTTCAAACGGCATTGGTCTAACATATCTTAGACTACAATAATTAAGTTGGTGCAAATTATATATGTTATATGTGAGAATATTAATATAATTTGCTATCCAGTTGTTATATTGGCATATTATGCATTAACGAGACCCGTTTAAATGCTAAATTGTGACGTAAGCTACGAATTGTAGGCTATTCGCCGTACCGATAGCCCTAATATTTACTACAACGCATCGTTTCTTCTTTAATATTTATTTAATCATTATAATTATAATAGCCTATCTATTAACACTTATTTAACCAATAATCATTTATAATTCTATACATATTCCAGGTATTGCAAGAAAGCGATTTGATAGCACATGCGGCTCTACCTTAAAATCCAACCATGCCCAGTTTTCATTACCTATGGATGATATTACCGCAAGTTAATAAACCAAACAACTGGCAACATATTTTTTCTAATGCTCATTTACATCTTCACCCTAGTCTACGTAAAGTACCTTACGGTAATCACTGAAAGGGTAGGGGGGTTATGACCCCAATTTCACAAACGAACGGACCTCATTTTGCATGAATTACGGAACTCGAATCCTAATGGAGGTATCGATTGTCTGCATTTAGAAATGTGTTAGTCAATAATTTAAAACAAGATGCCAGAAAACTAAATACAAAAAGCTGCGAGCCTACTACGGTGTTAAGTTGCTCCGTGAAAAAAAAAATACACTTCGCCAAGATTATACGACGTGCATACAGTTAAATACAATCATCCAATTGGAGGAACACTTTCTTTGTCACGATCTTATAAGCAATTAAAACATAAACTGCTGCAATTTACGGGAAAATGTGCAACATTTAGAGACTACGAGTGTTGTATTTGGCACAACGTTAGCTGACATTTCGCATCATTAATACACAAGGAATGAACACACGCAGAGCCTTCTCACTGCACACAGCTGAAGATCATATCATTCTTGGTGCATTTTACGTTCTCTTAACAATAAGTTGCTTAGTTACATGCAAGGAAAATTGTAGTACACACTTCCCATTGCTTCCATTACCTGACTACTAAACCAGAAGCTGGTAATGCATAACCATACGCCGGTGGCGCGTCCTATGGCAAATGAAAGATCGAAAATGTAAGCTCTATAGGAGCCCGGAACAAGGCGATACAATCTTCTACACTACTGAAAATAGTCAAAATACCCTTTGTAATAATGAATAATAATTTTGGGGGTCATGTAGCAATAAATGTTACCCACCCACTATCCCTTTTTAGATCACGACTTTTATAGTGAAATTGGAGGTGTGTCCGCTATTACACGCGTAAATTATGGGACAAATACAGTATTGCTAACCCCGCGCATTCGGTACTGACAGCCTTCCTGTCACTTTGCCCCGCTTTTCCTCTCCGCAACCTACGGTCGCCCCATAACAAGACCCTACGTCCAACCGCCACACGGCAAGAATTCTGAGCATGCTTCTCACCCACACCCTGTATTTCGAAGGAAACAACGCGAAGGATATGCCGGGAGCTTGAAACAGCTGAGCTGTGTTGCCAAGTTTTTAGAGTAGTTGTAAAGCAACTGATTTGAATAATACACAGCGCTATATACTTCAGACATTATTTCTGTACAATTATACGTAATATATAAAAAAAACCAGTCCTGAGTCAACGCCGAGGACATTCAAACAGAGAAATACGATACTTTTAGATGAATAAATGAATTACACACCGAAGCTATGATACCTTTATCATCGGTATTCAATTCAATAAATACGACAAAGAGGGCAAATACTCTACAGCTAATGAATATAAAAACACTCACCATGCAATGATTATCCTTTAACAAGAAACAAGAGTCTGAGTGGAGGTCGTTCACAGCTTACTGCAGTAGTTGACAGATAACACCATGCACACTCACTTAATCGCGACTCTCTACGTTTAATATTAGCTTTCGTGATAATACAAAAGTAAAGTTAAGGTAAAGACATATTTAGCACTGAGCACTCAAACAAGCCCCTCTGTGGCGATATTATTGCCGTGGTTTTATATTTTCGAGTTGTAGGCTATTGAATGACGGACGGTATTTTGAACACTATGAAGGGAAACAATAGCCTGTGGTCTATTATCGATTGACGCAAGCGAACTGACACCAATAAATAAAATATCCTCAGTCACTTGGCAAGGGTTTCTTTGACACCCTCCATTCCTTCACTGTCCCTATCATCATCACCACCATCATTGTCTTAGTCGGAGCTTGATGAATTGCCAAGGTTAATAATCACTTCATCCACCGCGATATCCAGACCACCTTCAGTATTTCTTTCTGTACATGTTGTACGGGATGTGTCCAGTCCTCGGGTCTAACTTCGGCGAAGTAAAAGTAACGAAACAATGACAATGAAAGGAAATCAGACACAGACAGTGGTTAACAAGCGACTGAAACAATGCCTGCCCATACGAGAAGAATTCTGTCACTCGTGTGGTGTGTTTGTAGCCACATGTTGGTAACGGGTGTTTGATAGTAAAATGTCGAGAGCTGTGAGATATTGTTTGTAGTTTTAGAAATGTAAGCATGTGTAACGCATTTGCATTGAGTGTTTACGCGTACTTAAATAGGTCACTTTGACAAATACAAGATTGTTACTAGGAACTTCAGTTAAACAAAACACAAAATTAAATACTTTTGACAGTACTTTTTTTTCCTTCCTGGAGACTTTCCGTGGATTTTCTTTCGACTGCCACCTTAGCCGTCGCTTCGCACCTGTTTTGTTTCCTTGAAGACGGCGTAGAGTTTCATGCAGTATGGACTTTTGCTCACGGTTATCTTTTCTACTGCACCAGCTGCCATTACAGCGTCCTGAATAGTAGGCTATGCATGCCAATCAGACTTGCTTCTTTGAGATTGACGATCATGCACTCCTTGTTCAGGGAGAAACCTCTGTCTAGAGCTGCATTGTTGTGATACAAAATCAGTATCATTTTAACGAAGCTTGTGAGATCGTTTTTGGCAGGAACTGAGGAAGGTGCTGAAGCCACTAATTCAGACCACAGCACGTCCAGCCGTGGCTCTTTTCCGTCGAACTGCTTCAAACGCGCAATAACGGAGAGCAGTCTCAGAAGTGCGGAGTAGCTGCTCTTGATGCGGTCAGCCATTGGGCCAGAAAGCAAATTCTTCTGATTACAAAGAATTTCCAGGGCAATGACGATCGTAACTTCTTCCAACTTAGGAGTCTCAGCGACCCCTATAGTGTCTAGGCAGGAAATAGCATGGGTCTCTCGTGAGCAAGAGTTGACCACTCTTTGATTTTTTCAGCCATAGGATACGAATGTACAATTTTCGGCAGTTGGTGCGAAATTGCAGCACATCCGCGTCTGGAATTTTCTGATATCTTGATCTGTTAGCTTCATTAAGGGCTGCTCTTGTCGAGAAACCCAGGTCTCCTCTGTGAATAACAAGGCGGACTGATTCCTGTATGCAATTGTCAGCAACGAGCGCGGCGCGCGTAGCCCCACGCGTAGAGGGTACGGCCGGCGGTCGGCCAGGCAAAGCATGCATTCGACGTTGGCTGGGTTATCATCCCGCTTAGCGCTCCATGGGTGGCGCAAATTGCGGGTGGCAGCGCGGCGTGCAGGCAAAATAGAAGATTGCGCGGGAGGACTCTACCGAGCGTTCGGGGGCTAAGAAGTCGGGCATTATGAGACTTTTCAAGATTTCCCGTATCAAGTGCGAATTTCCCGTATAATTCCCGTATTTTTCCCGGGTCACTAAAATTCCCGTATAATTCCCGTATTTCCCGTATCGCTCGACACCCTGAAATTGTAAGGTAACAATCAAATAATACAACTTTAATAATTATGATCTCTGAATAAAATGATAATTTTGTTGTGTCCATGCTAGAGATGGGGAAACATCCTACAGTAGATTTTATTAAATTCCATGGATGATACATTTCTTTCCCTTCTTCATATCCACCAATATCTTTACCCAAAAGTACCAAGAAACAAAAAATATTAAGCATTAAACTACACTCCTAGTAAGCAGAGCTAGGACAGGCAAGGGAATGGGCATGGCCTTGGGAAAGGTAATGTCCGAGTATTTGCCTCAAGCTGAAATGCAAACACCACTCCTAAACACGTCAATGGCAGAATTCGAACCAATCTCCCGAGTCCAGGATACTACTCAAAATGTTGTTCCTTTATTATTCACCTCAAAGATACAGAGTCACAATATAAGGAGAAGCGTCACACAAATTAACGATTCCAGATTCCTTTTGCAAGAAAATTACCATTAGCACACATTTTTAGTCTGTTTTTCTAATTCACCACAAAGTAGTTTTATGTGAATAAATATTAAGGTGGGACTTATGCCGGTGACCCCATATTCTCCTTACTTAGGGGCCAAGGATGGCACAGTAATCAACCCCGTGTACTAAGTGTGTACAGAAATAAACTGATAACCAGTGTTATCTTGGAGACTGTAACAATGCGTGGAAGTATAATTTAAGGTGCAAGGATTTAGGTACGTGTCGGAGGACTTGGAATAAGGTACCATTCCATGTCCTTGTTCTGTTCTTACTTTAACCAGAGCACAAAAATAACCTACAATATTTATAGGAAACCCAAACAGACCAATGTAATCATAGGAAACGACTGAACACATCCACATAGTTATAAAAAATCTTCATTCTATAGTTTAATAATTAATAAATAGGCCGATTTCCTTCCAAAATCCCTTTCCTGACCGGTCCTGAAAGTGAAAAGAAAAACAAAACATGGCCATTGGCTTCATTAATAGAATTATTAATAATTAGAGCCTTCAGCGAACCATTTAACAATTTTACAAAGGAAATAAATATATCTGTAACAATAAATGGCTATCAACGAAATTACATAATAACTAACAAAATAAATACTACATTATAAAGGTGTCTACTGTAAGTATGAAGTAAGAATTAACTTCTTTTTTAGCCAGGATTTAATTACCTTTTACTTCAAGATGAGTCTGTGGTCTGCAAGCATGGAAGCTCAACATGCGTCGGAAAAATCAACATAAACGAACTGTGTTTAAAGCGGCAAATAAAATTCACTTGCGGTGTTATAAAAATTAAATAAATAATAGATATTTGAAATGAGTAGCTTCTGCTAATTTGTCATCTTGTGTACAAGAAGTTAAGATTATCAAGAGGTTTCTCCGCCCTTGGTCGTTTGATGAGATTTAATTTGTCCCTGCGGTACAGCACGAAAAAATATATGTGACATTACGCGATTGTCACTGAATTCTGTCTTCTGTCAGTTACGGAGAAATATAGATATGTTTTACGATCGGCGCTGCTCTCAGCCGTCTGACGAGATTCCGTAGTCTTCCCGGTAGACCACAGACACATCACGATTTACACAATCGATGTCACGTTTAGTCGTTTGACGAGATTTCCATTGCCCTTGAGGTCAGGCACGGGCCGTACAAAGATTGTCTGCCTATCTATCTGTTCTAGCAGAATGGCGGAGACAAGTTCGAAATTGAGCCTGGTTAAAATTCACGAACAGTTATGGACATGTTGTATGATCAGCACCGCTCGTAAGTGGGGTGCCATGACACCTAAGCTGTGGTTGAGAAATGCTGTGAATCACGAGGAGAAATGAGTATCACGATCGTATGTAATCAATGCCAATTTTAAGTGGGTTGATGCACTTCCCACTCCCCGTGCGCTTTTAAGCATACGGTCATGGGAAATGTGGCGAGTAGGTATGTTTTGTGATGGGCACCCAATCATCTTTGACAGGATTCCCACAGTCCTAGTGGGCACAAGTTCGCGATCGGGCACGGGTTATACAATTTTACGCAATTGGAGTGGATCTCTGTCAGTTTGATGAGAATCCTGCAGGCAAGTTGTGAGGTTGGCCGGCAGCCTTGAGTATGTGATTTTGGAGGATGAACGTTTGAAGTAGGTACCAAATTTTTTACGCAATGGGTGCCGCTTGCGTGATACTTGCTCTATCACAATTTGCGAGCCTCGCGCTGCGAGTATAAATTCTTTGAACTGACCTCTGGGTGGACCATTGAAACATTGTGAGTGTGCCTGATAACAGTTACATTGTTTTGTGCTATTTCATTGTTTCATAAGCCTGTGGTGTGTCAGGGTACATGTGAGTGAGCCTGGTGGCAGTTACATTGTTTGTTTCATGCTAGTTCATGTTTCATTAGCCTGTGGTATGGGAGGGTACATGTGAGAGTCTGGTGACAGTTCATGGTTTAGTTTCGTGCCAGTTCATTGTTGCATTGGACTGTGGTGTGGGAGGGTTCATGTGAGTGTGTCTGGTGACATTTACATTATTTATTAGACTTTGATGTGCGAGGGTCCATGTGAGTGTGCCTGGTGACTAGACTGTTTTAGTTTTAGTATTTTGTTGTTGGTAGAACTTAAAATATTTTTTCTTTCGTAGAATTTTGTTATTTAGTTGTTAGTAGGTTAGTATTTTTGTTAGTAGAATTGCTCTATTTTCTATATTCTGAAAGGGAGTAGCAGCCTTTCAGAATAAATCAATTCTTTACTTGTTTTATAGACTGTTGATATTGATAAAATTAGCCAACTAATGGCTACACTGCGTTCTGCTGCACGGCTGAAAGCAACGGGAAACTACAACCGTATAGGTCTTTCCGAGGATATGCACATCTCTATGCATAATTACATGTGATGATGGCCTCCGTAAAATTCCAATCCGGAGGTAAACTAGTCCGCCGTTCGGATCTCCGGGTGGGGACTACTCGAGAGGGGGTTAACATCACAGTAGTGACAAAGAGGAAATCTGACATTCTACCGATCGTAGCATGGAATGTTAGAAATCTGCTAGGCAGTGGAAGGTTAGAAGACTTAGAAAAGGAAACGGATAGGCTGAGGTTTGATTTGGATGGGATTAGTGAAATGCGCTGGCAAGAAGAACAGGACTTTTGGTCAGGAGACTATAGGATCATTAGCACTAAATCAAGCAATGGCTATGCGGGGGTAGGTCTCGTTAAGTAGGAAACTTCGACAGCGAGTGAAATATTATCAGCAATATAGTGAACGCATTATTGTAGCTAAAATCAATACAAATCCTACGTGCGCCACAGTGGTACAAGTCTATATGCCTACTAGTAAGCTGATGATGATGTTGAAAAGATCTACGAAGATATAGATGAAATATAGAGATTTTGGATTAGGTGAAAGAAATGATCGAGGAAGCAGGCTGATGGAATTCTGCACCGAGCATGAGTTGGTCATAGCTAATACCTTATTCAATAACCACAATAGAAGAATATACACATGGATGAGTCCAGGCATTACCAAATCGACTTCCATTATGGTCAAGCAGAGATTTCAAAACCAGATTTTGGATTGTAAAACATATCCCGGAGCTGATATAAACTCTGACCACAATCTGGTTGTTATGAAATGCAGATTAAAGTTGAAGAATCTGAGGAAAAGTCAAAAACCAAAACGGTGGGCAATGACAGACTGAAAAAGAAAGATGTAAACGAAAGATTCAAGAAGAGTATAAAGGAAGGACTAATGAAAAACCCTAAACAAACTTAAATTGCAGACGAATGGGCACTTTTAAAGAATGAAATAACAAAATCCGCAGAAGAAAACATTTGTAGGATATACTAGAATTAATGGATGAAAGGCGGAAACACAAGAATGTAAGAGTCGAAAAGGGGAAAGCAGAATACAGACGTCTGAGGAATGAGGTTAACAAGAAGTGCAAGGAAGCCAAAGAAGGAGGTTGAAAGAGAAATGGGCACGTATATAAAATTGTCTGAAATTAGGACAAGTAGACACAGCTTATCGAAGGAATAAGAATACTTTTGGGGAAAAGAAGACTTAAGTGCTGTAATATTAAGGACACAGATGGAAAGCCTCTAACAGATAGGGAAGAAAAGGTTGAGAGATGGAAAGCATACATTGAGTGTTTGTATAAGGGAAAGGAGATGGAGAATCATGTAATGGAAAGGAAAGAGGAGATTAATGAGGATGCGAAAGGAGATTTAATATCGAGATCAGAATTTAGCCGAGCATTGGAAGACTTAAGCAGGAACAAAGCAACAGGCATAGATAGTTGCTATGCTGTATAGCCTAGGTGATGATGGTCTGATCAGGTTATTTCACTTTGTTTGTAGCATTTATGGACAGGTGAGGTACCCTCTGATTTCAAGAAGAATGTTATCAGCCCTATACCGAAGAAAGTAGGAGCCGACAGATGTGAAGATTACTGCACAATCAGCTTGATTACTCACGTTCCAAAGATCCCGTCCTGAATAATTTACTAAAGGATGGAAAGCCACATAGAAACGCAGTTGGGTGAAGACCAGTTTGGTTTCAGGAGAAATGTAGGAACAAGGGAAGCTGTACTAACTCTTAGGCTGATTTTGGAAGATAGAATAAGGAAAGATAAGAGAACGTTCATGGCATTTGTAGACTTAGAAAAGGCTTTTGATAACGTTGATTGGGCTAAATTGTTTGATATTTTGAAAGCGATTGGAATAAAGTATAGCGATAGGAGGGTGATCTACAATCTATACAGAAACCAGACAGCAGTCATTCGAGCTGAAGGACATGAGAGAGAAGCTGGTATTCAGAAAGATGTAAAACAAGGCTGCAACTTATCATCCATACTTTACAATCTTTACATTGAACAAGCAATGAAGGAAATTGGAGAAGTGGGAGTGAAGATTCAAGGAGAAATAATTTCTACTCTGAGATTTGCTGATGACATCGTCATTTTGCCCTAACACTTTAGGATTTGAATGAGTTTTTGAATGCAATGGACTTTGTCTTGAGGAAAGATTTCATGATGATTGATGATGATGATAATTGTTGTTTTAAGGGGCCTAACATCGAGGTTATCGGCCCCTAATGATCTGGGTGATAGCGAAAATGATAATGAAATGGAAACCAGAACAAAATTATCTCGGACGGAAAATACGTACAAAAAGGAACTCAGATGGAAACAACCCACAATATGGTCTTACAAAAGGGAATTTAGAACGAAAAGTTGCACAAAAAGAATATACTGAAAGACTCACAAAACGTAGGCTAGATTCAAAATACGTACAAAATGCAATGTAGCGTCGAAATACTTACAAAATGCAACTGAAATTCAAAATACTTACAAAATGCAAATAAGATTGAAAATATGTACAAAATGCAATTTAGGTTCAAAATACTTACAAAATGCAATTGAAATTGGAAATACACAATGCAATTCAGATTGAAAAACTCCCACTTCAGATCCTAAATATTCACCAAGTGCAATTGAAATTCAAAATATTTACAAAATGCAATTGAAATTGAAAATGCTTACAAAATGTACGGTATATTCAAAGGACTCATGTGGATTGACAATACTTACAAAAAGCAATTTAGATTGAAAATACTTGACAAAATGTAATTTAGATTCAAAATACCCACAAAATGCAATTGAGAATCAAAATATGTGCAAAATGCCCGCCAAACAAAATACAATTTAGATTCAAAATTCGTGCAAAATGCGGTTTTGGTTGAAAATACTTACAAAATGCAACTGAAATTCATAATACTCACAAAGGTCCCTCCTCCGTATTGAAATACTTACTAGAAAGCAATTTAGATTGTCAATCTTTACAAAATGCAATTGAGGTTGAAAACAATCGTGAGATGTAATTTAGATCGAAAAAACATACAAAAAGCAACGTAGATTAAAAATGCCTTAAAAAAAATCGCTAGAAGGGAAGTTAGATACACGGTGAACCATGTAACAAAAACAGTGCGGGAATCTTAAAGAGAAAAGTAAATATAATGAAAAGAGGAGCGGAGAGGAGAGGGGAGAAGGTCCGCCCCAAAGGGAAGGGACAAAAGGGGAAAACGGACCCAGCTCAGGAATCCCTCGGGGTCGCCAACCCCCGAACTCACCAGCCGTGAGCCCCTGAGGGTGTAGCATTATAGACGGTGCACCAGAAGTGGTGGGGCTACATACACCCTGCCTCCTTAAGGGCCTTGAGCACAAGGCAGGACGTAAAAGGAAAAGAAAAAGAAGGCTGATCCCTCACAGAAGGAGGGTACCAGGAAAGATGAGACAAGGGCCAATTTAGGCGGGAAAGTGAAAGACTCCCTAGGCCTCTGATAACCTAATACCGTCTGGGTCGGAAGAGAACAAGAGTTGACCAAGGGAGGTTGACAGGAAAGAAGACGGAGAGGAGCCCGGCACAAGTAAGTGGAAGCAATGCCGGACTCAGCTGGGGTCCCGTGGTCGCCAACCCACGCCCCACTAGATGTGAGCCCCAGGGGGAGTGATGATTGATGAAGAATAAGAATTTTCTATCTTTCCACCTATTCATCATAGTCATCTCATCTTGTACAGTTTCCAGCCTCAGGCTGGGTCTGTTTGGAACATAAGCCTCGCCACTTAGTTCTTTCTTCCCACCACCTCTCCGCTGTCACTCTGGTCCAGTCCTCGCCTCTCTTCTTGACACATTCCTCCACTCCTTTCAGCCATCTATCTCTTGGTCTTCCCCTTGGTCGTTTCTTCTGCATCTGCATCTCATGTATCCTCTTGGGAATCTTCTTCTCATCCATTCTCTTTAAGTGTCCATACCACCTCAGTCTTGATGTCTCAATCCTACCTTGCAAGGGCTCCTCTTTCACCATTTCCCTGACCTTTTCATTCCTCACCCTGTCTCTTCTTCTTACTCCGATCCTACTTCGCAGGAACTTCATTTCACCTGCCTGTATTCTGCTTATGTCTCTTTTCTTCATTGTCCACGTTTCTGAAGCATAGGTCAGTATCGGGATATAGTAGCTTCTGTATAACACTTCCTTGCTTTTTTGTGGGACATCTTTATTCCACACTAAGCTAAATGCTTCTCAGAAATGCTTCTGCCTGTCTGCCACGTTCCGTAATCTCTTTGTCATTCCTCCCATTTTCCTCCACTATACTTCCCAAGTACTTGAGACTTTCCACCTTCTTCAGCTGTCCACCTCCAAGTGTTATCCCACTCATTGGTCTGTCCTTTTTCCTGGTTGTTAACAGGATCTCACATTTACTGATGTTGAACTTCCATCCGTACTCTCCCACTGTTTCTTCCCAAGCCTTCAGTTGCTCCTGAATTTCCACCTCCATGTTTCCCCAGACCATGAGATCATCTGCAAACACCATTGCTTTCATCTTATCTTCTATCTTTCCTGCTATCCGTGTCATTACCTCGTCCATAACCACAATAAAGAGAAGGGCTGACAGCGCACTACCCTGTTTCAGGCCACTCATTTGTCTGAACCAGTCTGTTCTTTCCCCTCCAACTTTCACACTTCCACAATACATCTCCTTCACTCTGCCTACAGTCCCTTTTTCCACTCCCATGTTTTCCATTGCTTTCCAAACCTTCTCCCTACACACACTATCATAGGCCTTTTCGATGTCCAGGAAGGCCATCAACAGATCCTCTCCAAATTCGTAGTGGTGTTCCTGGAGCTGTCTCACTGAAAATATGAGATCCACTGTTGATCTCCCAGGTCTGAATCCATACTGCTCCTCTCTCAATTTTCTCTCCACTTTGGCTCGTATTCTACTTTCTAATATCTTTTCATATATCTTGGCACAGTGAGGTATGAGTGTGACTCCCCTGTAATTTCTGCACTCCTTTCAGCTTCCTTTCTTAAATATTGGGACAATTAATCCTTTCTTCCAATCTTCTGGGGTCTTTTTCTCCTTCCATATCACCCTCATCACACGGTACAGCCACTGTTTCCCAACTTCCCCTGCTGCCTTCACCATTTCAACACTCACTTCATCCACACCCGGTGGCCTTCCTCCTTCCATCTTGTCTATAGCCATCTCCAGTTCTCTCCAATTCAGGTCCTTTTCCATTCCTGTGTTGTCTTCTCCATCATCCAATACATTGTCTTCCTTCCTATGACCATTTGGATTCAGCAAATCCTCAAAGTACTCTTTCCACACTGTCTTGAGTGTTTCTTTGTTGTGTACCTCATTTCCGTTTTTGTCCGTCATTACCACATCCTCTCGCAGACCTCTTCTCTTACTTTTGACCATCCCTTAAAGTACTTTCTTATTTCCTCTGCTGTCTTCCTCCATCATCTCTGTCCACTTTACCATCCACTTCTTCCTCTCCTCTGCGACAATCTTGTTTGCTTCTTTCTTCTTTATCTTATAACCTTCCCGTGCCAGATCAGTTCTTTCCTGGAACCACACTCTGAAAGCCTTCTTCTTCCTTCCCACAGCTTCTTTTACTCTCTCATTCCAACATGGTGTCTCTTTACACCGCTTTCTGTTGCTTGTTCTTCCACACACTGCCACTGCAGCTTCCACCATTGTGTTCTTGAATTGCTTCCATTCCTCTTCCCCTGTTTTAGGATTGTCTGTTGGCATCCTTTCCCTTATTATCTTCTGGAATTCTTCCTTGACTTCCTTTTCCTTCAGTTTCCATACTTTGATTCTCCTTTCCTGGTACTCTGTCCTCTTGCTATCCTTAACAACTCCCAGGTTCATTACTAGTATTCTGTGGTCGCTATCTAAGGCCTCTGATGGTATTACCTTTATATCTCTGACACTTCTCTTCATTTCCCAGTCGTACAGCATGTAATCTACCAAAGATTTCTTTGTTAAATCACTGCTGTGCCACGTTACCTTGTGGGTTTCTTTCTTCCGGAACCAGGAGTTGCCTACAACTAAACCGTTTCTCTTGCAAAAATCCAGCAACTTTCTCCCTTCTTCATTCCTGCTACCCCATCCTTCTGCTCCCAATACATTTTCATATCCTTGCCTTTCACTTCCTACATGTGCATTCAAATCTCCCATGACAATGATGCTCTGACCATTCAACTGCTGTTGTAGCTCCTCCTCAAAGTCTTCCTTCTCTTGAGCTGTACATCCAACTTGAAGGGCATATACCTGGGCTATCTCCAGGCTTCTTCCCTTTACAGTTCCTCTGATCTTCATGATCCTGTCACTTATTCCCTTTACCTATTCCTTCATTCCATCTCTCACAACTACTCCTACTCCGCTGCTCCTTCCTTCACTGTTCCCACTCCAGTACAACCGGTACCCTTTCCTCAGTTCTCTGCGATCTTCTCCTTTCCATCTTGTTTCTGCCAAGCCCAGTATATCCAGTTTTCTTCTCTCCATCACATCTACAATCTCCTCCACCTTTCCTGTCAGTGTCTGTATGTTTAATGTTCCAACTCGTAGTCCATTAGCATATCCGGGTCGTCGTCGTTTGCATCCGTCCTTTCTGAGGCCTGTTCCTGTTTTGAAAGCAAATATGATATCCACTACTGGCTTGCTAGGCCTATCGTAGCTTCCACCTATTCAATACTTTAATTTTTTTGTAACATTTCAGGGGTACATGTTTCGAGTCCTGCTTTTGGACCCTTCCTCAGCCCACAATCTTATATTTAGAAGACATCTAGAATAAACAACATCGAAAATCTCAACGATGGCATGGAAACACACATTACACAATAAATGGTTAAAAACACTAAAACATTGTCTAAAATCTAAAAATAGCATGCATGGTTCTCAAATTTCAGGTACACATGTTCTGTTTTATGTTATTATGAAGAACGTCATTTGACACTTACGACGACAGACACATTTATTGACAGTTCGATGTCTATAATTATTATATTGTTGGACACCTTTTGTGGCATTTCTTGTATTAAAAATTCCTACAACACTTCAACTGATGTGGCTGAAGACTAGGTTGAACGGCGATTGCTGAACATTTTGATCATATTCTTTGTTACAACTGTGGCATTTGGCAGCCTGTCTTTGATAAATTGAAAACTCTTCTGTCACATGGTATCTGAAATGATTGATCATATTTAGTACTGAGGTTAACGGAATATAAAGAACAGTTAAAACAACTACGGGAAAAAAATCAAAATATAAAAGCGGATTTGAAAAACTTATGGAAAAACAAGTAGAACTTAGCATCTGGTCTTTGTTGAAAGTGTTACTCTTGCCCTGAAGAAGACAAACTGTAGATTTAGGGCAATGCTTTGTACTTATAAAACAACTTACTAGAAATTGTGAAGTATTAATCGCTTAAGTTTTTGAAATGGTTACTTACCGATGTTAAATGAAGACAGCTTTGCGAGATCATGAGGAGGTCAAGCTCCGCTCTGTGAGAGCTGCCTGCTACTACTGGGCTCGTGTGCCTGGCAGGTGTTACAAGTGGGGGAGCGGGGCAAAGCGGTTTGGATAAGTGGGTGGGGAAGGGGGAGGGGTAAGGCTTAGGGAATAAAAACTGATTTGGGTTTAAGGTATATAGTGGTTTATGTTTTCTTTTTTATCGTTTAGAACATGATCTGCTATCGTATCGAATAATATGTTTGTCTCGAAAATGATGTCGTTTAAATTATTAGAATAATTTGATCTCTGGGATGTATTTATACGAATTGCCTCAAGACGTTCATCAAATTGCCCTTATTGACGTAATGTAAGATGTTCATATCCTTGTCTATGGTTGTAAATTTATGACCGGATTCCTCCATGTGTGACGCCATTGCTGAACATTTTCTGTGTTTAATGGCAGAAACATGCTCGTTATAACGAATACAGAAGCTTCTTCCTGTTTGTCCCACGTGCGTGGCCTTGCACTCGTTGCAATCGAGCTCATAAACACTGGATTTCGTGTGTTTATTCGTGACGTTGATTTTACTGGAATTGAAGAATTTTAAAAAAAATTTGAATTATTTGTTTCGAAGGCTATGTCTATTTTGTATTTTTTTAAAGATGCTTGTTACTGTATAAATACTACGGTCTATATAAGTTAAAGTGGCGAAACCTTTTTTGGTAGAACTATCTTTTATTAATTTAGTAACAGGTTTATTTTTTAATTTATAAAACAAATTGTTGACATATTGAGACTATATCCGTTGACCTTGACTATTTGATGTATAATTGATTTCTTTTTCCAAATCATTGTCGGACAAGGGTAGTTTTAAGGCTCTGTTAATGAGGCTTAAAGAAGTTGCATTTTTGTGGTTGCCCGGGTGGTTTGAATCTTGACGTATGACCACGTTTATCTGTGATGGCTTTCTATAAATTTTATACTGTAACCGGTTGTCTTTTTTAGTAACTGTTAAATCACAATAATTAATTTTTATCAGCGGAACAGGCTCTGGGCAAAGTCAATTAACCAACAGTTTAAACAAACTAGTATTTATTTCCTCTAAAGTACATAGCACTGTTGACCCGACACGAAATGAACTGCGTGGGAGGTTGAAAACAAAACACTGTGTGTGTATTGTGTGCGCATCGTAGATGGCAGCATGAGATTTGAAGAAACGCCGATACTCTTGTTCAATTGTTTATTATTGTTTTTGTAGGTTAATGTGTTCTAACACTTCCCCTCAAGTGAGGTTTAACACCTTCTTATGGCTGGATCTGGAGTCCTGCAGCCTTTGTGCACCAGCTGTGCTTGGGTCTCAGAAGACCTTTAGTCAGGAAATCTGCAATCTGGTCCGATGTTGGGACGTAGTCCACGATGAGAGATTTGCTCTGGATTGCATCACGTACAAAATGATGCTTAATGTCTATGTGTTTCGTCTTGGCGTGAAACACGGGATTCTTGGCAAGTTTGAGTGCACTGCGTTTGTCACAGTAGACCGTGAGTTTGGACAGGTCGTCGTGCCCCAGCTCTCGTAGAAGTCGCTGTAGATATATGGCTTCCTTTGTGCACTCTGCTAAGGCCATATACGGTATTCCACTTTTGTAGTGGATAGGGCGACAGTATGTTGCTTTCTGGCATCCCAGGAGATCGGGCTTCCTCCGAGCATGAAAATGTAGCCTGTATACGATCGACGATCCTCGGTGCAGCTACCTCAGTCTGCGTCCACGTAGCCTTTGAGAGGTTGGTGATCAAGTTCATAGGATAGGCCGACGTTCGGTGTCCCCTTGAGGTATCGCAGGACAAGTTTCGCTGCGATCCAGTGCTGAGGGCCGTAGCAATGGTTGAATTGGCCTAAGTAGCTGACGGCGAAGGCGATGTCGGGCCTGGTGGAGACTGACAGGTATGTCAAGGCTCCCACCAGCTCCCTGTATGGGAGTTTTTCGTTGTCTTCGGAAAAATTCAGGTTTTTTGGCAACCTGGTGTTGGTGTCCACAGGGGAGGTTACAGTCCGGCTCTCCGTCATGTTTAATCGGTTGAGGAGTTCCTGAATATATCCTTTCTGGTCCAGGGTGATTCGTACATTGGTTTGACAGATCTCAATGCCCAGGCAGCACTTGGCGAGTCCGAGATACTTTATTCGGAAGTGCTCCCCCAGTTAACGTCCTATTTCAGATGCCCTTTTTGGGTGACGACACGCAATCAGAATGTCGTCAACGTAAACTGCGATCAGCACAGCATCTTCCCTTGTACCGATGATGAACAGCCATGGATCCGATTGAGTTGGGACGGCTCCAATAGACCGAAGGATCTGATACAATTTGTTGTACCGATTTCGTTCGGCCTGACGCAGGCCGTACAAGGATTTCTTTAGAAGACAAACTTTGTTGCCTTTTCGAAACTCTTTCAGAGCATCATTGGCCTTGTTAGAGATGTCGTTGGTGGACTCAATGATCAACAAACGCGCTACACTCAATCTTGCAAATGACAGTTCAACTCCGATCACCGGAAAAGGGACAGTTTCATTCAAAACTGAAGTGTCGGGAACCAAAGTGAATGTGACTCTTAATGATGCATCTCACGTGCCGGACTTACGCACAAATATCATGTCGGTGAGCAAAATCACCGATCACGGTTCCGATGCTTGTCGAGTTGACGAAAACTTTCCGGGTTGCGACACAGGTGTGTCGTGGCACCACTATCGAGGCACCAGGCACGACTCTGCATTATCGTCACAGCATCATTACCGACGTGGTAGCAGACGCTTCCAGATTCCGTTGCTTGTTCCTCGTTGGATTTTTTGTTTTTCTTGCCGTACCAACAATCCGATGGTTTATGGCCGATTTTCTTACAGATTTGACACTTTGGTTTGGTTTCTCTTCGGTTTCCGTCCTTGTCTTTGTGAAGCAGCAAATTCTTGGGCGGCAATTTTCGATTTTTCGCGAACATGACGTCGGATCCATCGTTGAATGATCCATTTTTTCGGGCCTTGCTTTCCTCCGTGATTTTGCTTCTCAGGGCTTCAGGGGTTGGCAGCTCGTTATGTGACTCAATGGCGCAGCGGAAATTTTCGAAGGACTATGGCAAGCTGTACTGCAACATTATCGCCAGTTGATCTGGGTGGATGTTTATCTCCATGTCGCCGAGTTTGTCAACAGTGTCGATAAACTCGTTGAGGTGCTCGCGCGTGTCCCCGCCCTCCGCCATTTTATGTACGGCGAGCCGTTTCAGGAGCGTTGCCTTCCGCGCTGGTCCTTGCGACTGATAGATATCACGCAATTTCGTCCACATGGCTCGTGAGGTTTCACAATTCTTTACCTGTTTGAGTTCGGAAGGTGAGATGGCCAAGATAATGTCAGATTTCGCTTTCCTGTCGTTTCTGTCCCATTCTAACATGGCAGCAGCGTTGTCGGCTGCCGGTTCAGGTTTGACTTACACCGCTAACATACTCCCACATGTCATTCTTCACCAGGATGGCTTCCATCTGGAGCTTCCAGGTATCGTAGTTTTGTCTGTCGAGAAGTTCGATCCTCGCGCTGTGTGCAGCCATCTCGTGATACAAAACTTGACCGCGCTTGCAGCCGAACGCGTGGTGAGGTTAGAAGAGTCCTTTTTGTTCACAATGAATTTTTCGTGTTCCAGTTACGATACTGGGCCCATAACCTATCAGCGGAACAGGCTTTGGGCAAAGTCAATTAAACAACAGTTTAAACCAACTAGTATTTACTTACTCCAAAATACATAGCACTGTTGACCCGACACGAAATGAACTGAACTGCGTGTGAGGTTGAAAACATAACACTGTGTGTATATTGTGTGCGAATCGTAGATAGCAGCACTAGATTTGAAAAAACACCGATACTTGTGTTCAATTGTTTTTGTAGGTTAATGTGTTCTAACAATTTCGTTATCCTTTTCTGATTCTAAGGTGAATTTAATGTTATTATCAATGCTATTTAAAATGTTCAATACCTGATCAGGGTGTCTACTGTAAGGAAGAAGTAAAAATTAGTTACTTTTTAGGTACCTTTTAGTTACCTATTAGTTAATTTTAGTTACCTTTGAATTCAAGATACGTCTGCGGACTGCAAGCATAGGCTCTTATCAAGCGGTGAAGAAAAATAACAATGAACTGTTTTAAAGAGGTAAATACAATTCACAACATGATATAAAAAATTTAAAAATAATAAATATATACTAAATATGTATTATCAAATGAGTTGTTTCAGCTAAAATGTCGTCTTGTGTACAATATGTTGTTATAATTACATTAGCAAGAGGTTGCTCTGCTCTTGACCATTATGCGAAATTTCCTTCGTCCCCACGGTAGGTCACGAAGAAATTTATGCAATGTTATGTGATCGTCAACGAATTCTGTCTTTGCAGTCAAATACGGGGAAATATCAAAATGTTACACGATCGGCACGGGTCTCCGCCGTTTGACAAGGTTCCCGCAGTTTTCACGATAGAACACTGAGAAAAACCGCGATTTAGAAAATCAGTGTCACTTTTAGTCATTCGATGAGATTTCCATTGTCCTTGAGGTCGGGCACAAGAAAATGTAGTATTATTACGCAATCGGCGCCACTTGCTGTCCGGTTGACAAGAATCCAGTTGTCTTTGCCATTGAATGCGGAGAAATATCGCGATGTATCACAATCGCTGCCGCTCTCGGCCGTTTTACGTTGTCCTCGAGATATTATGCAATCGTCGCCGCACCCGGTCGTTCAACGATTGTCTGCCTGTCTATCTGTCCTGACAGAATGGCGGAGGCAAGCTCAAGGTTGGGCATGGTTAAAATTCACGAGTAGTTATGAACATGTTGTTTGGTCGGCGCAGTGATTCCCTTTGTCCCTATGCTGTAGTTGGGAGTTCATCAGTTCAGGGTCACGAGGAGGAATTAGTATCACGATGCTTCGTTGGCTGTCATTTTTAAGTGGGTTGATGCACTTCTCGCTCCCCGCACGCTTTTAAGTGTACGGTCATGGGAAAAGTGGCAAGTAGGTTTCGTGATGGGTGCCCAATCACCTTTGACAGGATTCCCGCAGTCCTCGGGGTCACAAGTTCACAATAGGAGACAGGTTTTATAATTTTACGCAACTGACGTCGATCTCGGTCCGTTTGACGAGATTCCCGCAGGCAAGTCGTGCGGTCAGCCGGCCGTCTTGCGGATGCGATTTCGGAGGATGAACGTTCGAAATAGGTATGGAATATTACGAATTTTTCTGAGAGGATTGCACGAATAATACGACAAGAGGGCACGTTTTCTTTCGACTGAGAATCACGAATTATACAAGTTATCGAAATAATCGGTTAGATTATATATCCGATGGAAACAAAGTTCGAAGGAAAAATAGACATATAACGGAAATTCGAATTAACCATACTGTATGTCGCAAATTCACTAGACAAATGTTTAAAATAAGTTATATGTATTTCGAAGATTTTCCGCAATTTTTTCGAAACTGTAACATCTTGCAAGATTGCGACATTAAATTATTTCGCGTTATTTCTAGACTTCAATTTGACATAGTCTCAAAATAACAGAAATGAGACATATCTTTTTAGTTTCGGAAGCATTCGCGAATAAACGTCTCATGAAAAGTCAGGTTTCCTAATACAGTAACACAGAAAAATATTTCACTCGAAACTTAAGTCTTCTTGATGCTGAAAATATACGTTGAACCGATGTATACCACTCAAGGTATCCTCAGTATATATTTCTTTGAGGTCGGGCACAAGGAAATGTAGCTTAGTACTATGCAATAGGCATGGCGCCGCTTGTGTGAAACTCGCTCCATCGCAATCCCTGAGCCTAGCGGCCCGAGCTTAAATGATTCAACTCGCCTTCAGGAAATTTTCGTTACCAGTTTGTAAAATTCGTTACTTTCGTTACCTGTAGACACCCTGCTGATCTATTTCTTCTACTTGGTTGTTAACGATTATGAAAACATCGTCCACATATCTGCCCCAGAACTCCATGCCTTTGATTTTATTATTTTTTTCGTGCTCCAGATGGTCTAAGTAGATGTTGGCCAAAATGCCTGAAAGAGGGGATCCCATAGCGAGACCTTCAAATTGTTTATAGATCTTCCCATTAAAGGTAAACACGTTACTAGTGACGAATTTTAAAATTGTAATGAACTCTTCTATTTCTACTTTAGAAAGATCGCTATCGTTAATCAACTTATTATGGATAATTTCTACTGTTTTCTCAACTGGGATGTTGGTGTACATATCTTTGACGTCGATGGAGTGCATTGTGGTGGTGTCGTTAAGTTTTAAATCTATTGTTTTTTCACAAAAATGCATAGTGTTCTTAAATGATGAATTGGCCTTAAATAAGTAATATTTGTTCAGATATTGCTGCGCAAATTTAGCAAGTTTATATGTCGGACTGTTTCTAAAATTAACGATTGGTCTAATCGCGGAGTCTGGTTTGGGTACTGATCTCAATGTGGGGAGACCGGGATTCATGTTTATGAGTTTGTCAGCCTGTGTTTCTTCTATGACAAAAATGGTATTTTTTAATAACTGTTTTAATTGCTTCTGAATGGAATTGGATGGATCCTTTTTGATTTCAGTGAATCTATTGGTGTTTCCTTTGTCAGCTTTTGTTACTATTATGTTAATATTGTTAATTTTGGTGATGAGGGTTTTGGATTTCAAATTACTGTTGCGATTGCGTTTCAATTTATCTTTACTTGTGTTGATTATTTTCTGGATTTGCTTATTTGTTTCGAATCTGGCCCCATTCTCTTCTTCGGTTGGGAGTTTTCTAATGGCTGCTTCAGTTTCTGCCACTAGGTTAATTAGATCGTTATTGTTATGGTTTTGTTCCCAATTATGTTTGGGGCCTTTCTGGAGTAATTCCAATTCGTTTTGGTCGAACCTGACATTGGTCAAATTTTTAACGGGGCTCTGAAACACGTGATCAATATTTTCTGTGGGTGTGTTTGAATTCGTGAAACTCTCTTTGGCATTCAATAATCTTTGAAATTTATTATTTAAAGTGTTGACTTTTTTGATGACGCGAAAGTGTGCCATTCGACATACGGTAATTTGATGGTTGTCCCATTCTTTTTTTATTAATGGAATTAGCTGCTTCTAAGTGAACACGGTACTAAGTATTGCTCACGTTGTTCTTCTTGACGTATAAACATTTTATTTCGCGTTGAGAATCTTGTCATTTACTAGAAATTGTGTGTGAATTTCGTACGGGTTTTTACGTCCTTTCCTTTGATAACCCTTCAGATGTTGTGGCACTACTCTGTCTTTTACATTTTTTGAGAATATCGATGTCCTTTATGATGTTGGCTAATTTGATTTTAAGATCTTTATATCTGAACTCTAACCTGTTGGCTTGGCCAGCATTGCATTTATTAGAAATATTATTCATTTCAGGTTCCGTATTAACAGTAATTATGAAGAATAAAAATTTTCAATCTTTCCGCCTATTCAATACTTTAATTTTTTGTCACATTTCAGGGGTACATGTTTCGAGTTTCTAATAAGATTTCATGATGAAAATGAATAAATGTAAAACAAAAATATTGGAATGCAGCCAAAATAAATCAGAAACGTATATGGACATCAAGTTGGCAGGTGAAAAACTAAAGGAAGTAGGAGACTTCTGTTACTTAGGAAACAAAATAACCAGTGATGGACATAGCAAAGAGGATATAAAAAGTAAGTTGGCTCAGGCAAGGAAAGCATTACTACAAAAAAGGAATCTGTTGACATCGAATATAGATTTAGGTATTAGAAAGTCATTTTTTAAAGCCATTCTCTGGAGCTTGGCACTCTATGGAAGTGAAACTTGGACTACTGGTCAGTGTTGCCAAATATTGAAATGGGAAAGAACTAAACCCTATGCTTTAAGACACCAGAAAAGCACCAGTTGGACTATTATGATTCATAACCATAGAAGAACACCAAAAAATATAAATACCGGTACCGGGTATATAAAAAAAATTTTAACTTACATTTCTTCCATTAAAAATCTTCTTCACTTTCGGAGCCTGCTACCTCTATTAGGATACATCTTTGGAGCAGGAAGGTGTAGTACTGCTGTAGTTCTGCGTACTTCCAATTTTGGCCACTATATCCTTCGGAAGTTCGTAGTTGGGACAGCATTTTCCCTCTGTTTTTAGTCCAAATCACACACACAGTATGGAATGCAGTGTTGGAAATTTCATTCGATTTCTTTGCTCTTTGTTTTCACAAATTGTACTTAGCTAAACACACTCTCTACGTCTGCATTAGAGCGAGGGGGCGAAAGTACATAAATAGCTATCTCTACTTTTTTTTTTTTGAGACGTTTCGGCCATCAATGGACCACGACGCTCTTCACTCATATGATCACTGTAATGCTTGTTTTCTTGTCTGCCAGTAGATCTTCATTCTTGACGAATGTTCTGCTCTCCTTCTTCCGTCCACTTGCAGTGAGGGCGAGGCATCACAGATGTTAAAGGGTGTAGATTACTGGTTGATTTAACCATCTTTCTGAACAGGTTCCTATCCCAAACCAGAGCTTGATTGATTCGAGCTTCTGTTAGGTCCTTTTTAACTTGCATCGACCATTTACAATAGGATTTTTTTTTAGATATTGATGAGTGGATTCGATATGAAAGTCGATGATGCTCCATCCGCTCCAAATGTCCAAAGAAAGACATTCTCCTTTTTCTCATCACACTCACCAAATCTTCTATATGTTCAAATAATTCATTGTTATGTCTTCTTCTGTAAGTACCATTATCATTAATAGGTCCTAATATTTTCCTTAGAATTTTCCGATCCTTAAGTTCTAATTTTCTCAATGGACCTTTGTTTGTCATCTGTAAGCATTCTGCGGCATACAGTGCTGACGGCCTAATTACTGTGTTATAATGACAAAGTTTGACATTCCGGGACAAGCTTTTATTTTTGTAAATGTTTTTGCAGGTTTGAAAGGCACCTTCTAATTTGTTACATCTGCTCTCAATGGCAGCTATTTCTGAATTATTAGGGCTAATCCATTCCCCTAGGTATTTAAATTTTCGGACTCTTGATTTTTTGCAGACCACCACTTTAAGTCCAGTTTTAGCAGCTATGGTTTGTACTTTATTAAGTTGGTCAGTGGCCTCTTCCATTGTATTAGCGAACAAAGCAATGTTATCTGCAAAAGCGAGACAGTTTATATTCAGGTCTTCTTTTTTATAACCAATTCGAATACCATAATTATTTGGTAAGATTGTTAACCATTCTCTTATAATTTTTTCCAAGACACAGTTGAACAGCATCGGTGATCCCAGATCACCTTGTCTACAGCCAGTCTTGATTGCAAAGGCTTCGGACAATTCACCACGAAATTTGACCTTAGAAATGGTGTTTTCTAAGCTTGCTTTGAACAAATTAATTGATTTATTGTCTAGGCCAAACTCACGTAAAGTGTTAATTATTGTGACTCTATGAATGCAATCATAAGCCTTTTGAAAGTCCACAAAAATCACAACATAAGGTTTTGATCGTACCGTACAGTAGGAAATTATGGTCTTAATGTTATGAATTTGTTCAGGACAGGATCTTGATTTCCAGAAACCAGATTGATATTCCCCTAACTGACGGTCTAATATCGGTTCTGCTCTGTTCAGAAGAGCCCTTGCAAATATTTTGTACGTTACTGATACCAGTGAAATACCTCTATAATTATTTGGGTCGGATTTATCCCCTTTCTTATGTATAGGATGAATGATGGCGGAAGTCCAATCCTCTGGCAATTTTTCACTATGCCATATTTCTTCAATGGTTTTCTGGAGACAAATGATGGGAGTCATTATCTGCATATTTCCATAATTCAGCCACAATACAATCCTCCCCAGAGGCCTTATTATTTTTTACCCCATTGATGATTTGTGTTATTTCTTCGACAGAGGGTAGTGAGCTGTCGTGGTATGCAACGCTAGGATAGAAAGCAAGTTGTTCAATAGGTATGTCCGTGTTCAAAAGGGTTTCAAAATATTCTCCATAGGCTTTAGCACAGTCTTTATTATTGAGATTAAGTTTACCATCAGATCCTCGGATGTGAAGAGTAGGGGCGACTTATTTGGACAGTTGGTGCTTAAAAGTTTGATAGAAATCCCTTGTTTTGTGTCTTTGAAAATCATCTTCAATTTGAATAATTTGTGATTTGTGGAAATTTCTTTTTGCCAATTTTAAAATTTTACATGTTTCTTTCCTGATGCAGAGAAAGTTCTCAAGGTTCACATCGTCTTTCTTGTTATTCCACTTGATCCAAGCTTTTCTTCTTTCCTCTATTGCGTGATCACATTGATCGTTCCACCAAGGGTGCTTGCGCGTACTATCAAGAGGAATGGCTTCCGAAGCCGCAGTAACAATGGCATTCCTTAAAGTAGACCATGTTCCATCTTTTGGTTTGTTGTGGAGTGTTTCCGCAAAAGTGTTTTTCGACTTCAGACCACCGATGTTGTACTTTTGCGTTTTCATTCCCTTTTCAACATTCACTCTATTGTTCCTAAACGGAATACCTTTCATTTTAATAAGGGACAGATAATGGTCTGAATCTATATTCGCATTACGCAGGACCTTCACATTTTGGATTTTACGATCTGATTTTTTTGATATTGCAACATGATCCAGTTGAAATTCACCCATAAGTGAATTTGGATGTGGCCATGTCTTTGCTTTCCAAGGAAGATGTTTAAACGCAGTAGATTTCAGAACTAGGTTGTTATTTTTGCAGGTGTCAATCAGCCGTTCGCCATTTTTCTCTACTATGTTTGCAAAGGGGTTTTCTCCACCTGCATCCCTATATGATGCCACTTCTGACCAATATTTTAGAGTGACTCCTACTTCAACCCATTTAATGAGATGCAAATTTTTCCACTCTGTCTACTGCTGTAATTACATTTGGGTCCTGCACAAACAGCTGCGTTATTTCAACAATAGATGGTTTGATTGGCTTTAGGCATTCCGAAGGTGAAAAGAGAGACATATTCTCAAGAATTCTTAAATCTTCTGGAAGCCGTTGACGAAGTTGTTTGACAAGCTCAACAATGAATTGGACACATCTGTCTCTAATTATCTTAATATCTTCTGAAGGAAGACCACATGTTGAAATTTCAGTTTCAAACTGAAAACCAAGATACGGCCTAGGCTCCAAGAGGTCTTCAATTTTGGATTCTGACACATCTATCCGATAACCAGAAATCACAATTTTTGTGCAGAGCGACATTATTAGTAGAATTAAGTCTCCTAATAGTTTTGTTGGGTCTTGATTACTGCTTTCTAATTTTTTATTTGCACTTTGGACTTCCTGTAGAATGGGCTTTAGGAATACAAGGAAGAGACGATTCTGTTTCTCTGTGTACATTGAATATAGGACTTCGGAAGTGTAGCAGCGCTCTTTCAAAATGTGTTTTCAATTCTACCCACTGGTCAAGAATTCTAGTAACAGCCCCTTCAATTGACAACCACCGTGTCTGAGAAATCTGTACAATTTTTAAAGGGAGGTCGCTATCGTTGATTATGGAGTATAATTCCCTTTAAGCAGATTGACGAACGTATGAATGTGAAAACCAGTTATATGACTGTTTGATCAAAAATTCTAAATTCCTGGGCAAAAAATTGGCAGCAGCGTGAGAGACTGCCAACTGCAGGGAGTGGCATCGACACCTAACTAACTGCAAGTGTGAAATTTCACTCTTCAACTTGGCATAAACACCATTGTTTACCCCAGTCATAACCAACACATTGTCTGTTCCTATTGCAAGAAGTTTGGCTATTTTCAAGCCCCGTTTGTTAAGACAGTTCTTTAGCGCTTCATCAATAGCATCTGTGTTACACTCAACCAATTCTACTACTTCGAGATATGTTACAACAATAGACTTCTTCGACACTGAGTAGTACCGGATAACAATTCCCAGTACAGTGGCATCTCGTTAGCACGTTCTCGGTTACCACGTTTTGCAGTTTAACGCGATGATTTTCTCAAGTCCCAGTCCCATTCCTACTAAATACATGTTGATATATTCCCTTAATACGTTTTCTATTGCCGCTTACAACGATCAAATTTTCGTTGTACTATTTGTTAGGGAACCGGATTTTAATCTTATTTCATAACAAAATTCGGCATCTTGAAAACACGATGCGATATTGCTTCCTATTCTCTGATAGTTATGACAGTGCAGACGATTTTAGTGCGTTTTGACAGTGTGGAAGTGGCTTGAGGTATGACGCAACACAGAAGATAGCCGTTGTGTCTCTCGCGCACCGGTAGAACATGCAGGCTGAATACAAAATCGCTACCTTTAACACGTTCTTTATTTCAAAACACACCACAGATTGGCGTGCGTATGCCGGCCGACCACTAGTCTCATCCCTGCGTGAATGCGGCAGAGTGCGCGTGACGACCGGCCTCTCTCGTATCGCGTGTGTCATATTGCCCGTATGCACAGAACACAAGACATGTTTCTTTAAACAAGGTCCCGCCTTGTTAGCAACAGACCTCGCGTACGATTGAATGGTATGGCCCAAGCAGCCAACAATGATCCAACATGAACTCATCTGCAAACATTTTAGGAATGTGTTACTTGTAAATGTCAGTGAATGTGAAAGAGTGCTTCATACAAGGCAAGGTGAACATTTCAATAACAAGGGTAAGAAGTGGCTCTCCAATATTATTTGCAATATTGTTAGTGATCATCTTCGTGACAATCCTAAGGTAATCCACAGTCTGGAATATGTCTCTGAAGATGTAAAAAACATGTAAGTCAGGTCAAACCTTGTAAAATAAAAAGGGTTTGGGCATGTACTTCAAATTCAAATGTAAATAACTTTGTTAACCCTGATTCCTATGAGAAGTGTGATTCACATAGCCAGCCTAACCCAAATGAAATCACTACACTCACATGGAATGTGCAGGGATTATTTAACAAGATGCAGGCTGTTGAGGGCTATTTGTCAGAACAAAATATTGATATTGTTTGCTTGGTGGAACACTGGCTAGTACCAGAGGAAATTAACTTGTATGCTCTTGAGGGTTATGTTTTAAGTAATAACTACAGTAGGCCTATTAGAAAACACGGGGGTTGTGCCATATATGTGACAAAGGGAATCTCTCATAAAGCATTAGAAATAGTAAATAGAATGTCGGATGAGATGAGTTTTGAAGTAACAGCTTCCTATATAGTTTCACTCAACACAATTGTATTAGCTCTGTACCGACCAAATGGAATTGATAAGGATTTTGTCAATAAGCTTAGTGATGTTCTTGAGTATGTTTTTAGTTTTAATGCTAATATTAGTGTGTGTGCTGATTTCGTTGACTTCAGGCTTGGAGGCAGTGCTGAGTGTGTAGAGTTAAATAATCTCCTTCTTTCATTCAATTTGTCAATATCTACCACAGATATTACAAGGCCTAGACCAGGGGGGTGGGGGAAGCTGCATAGATAATATAGTTACCTTCCAGGAAAGAGTTACCAGTTGCCAAATAATAATGTCAATAGTATCAGATCACTGGCCGATTGTATTAAAATTGGAAATCCCTGTTTCAAGAACAGTTTTTGCTGATTGCAAACAACCCAATCAGAAAGTTAGGGTAATGAAGGATTCCAACATCCTAAACTTTAAGCTGGAACTCTCGACTACAGATTGTCACTTCATGTATAATTGTCATAACATTAGTACTAAGACTCAATTTCTAATCTACAAACTGAAAGAAATAGCAAATATAGCTTTCCCATTCAGGAGTTTAACAAAAAGAAGCTCTGTACCAAAACCTTCTAAGATTAAGAGTGAAGAAATCGATAGACTTAAGGACTCTTGCAACATGTTCTACAGTTATTATATTAGTACAGGGTCTTCAGAAATAAAACTCCTATTTAAGGTCTACAGGAAAAAATTTACTCTGTTAGTTAGGGAAACTAGAAACAGGTTAATGACAGTATTATTAACCAGGCTTCAAATAAATCAAAAGCAATGTGGAACTTAATTAGGAAAGAAAGTGGATTTGGTATTAAGGATAGAATTAGTAACGACGAATTGTCTTGCACTGACCTCAACGAATTTTTCATTAATAAAGTGGAAAGAATTGTAGAATCGGTTCGATCTGAAACTCATCATTACGATTCAAATTACTATATGAGGATATTACCGCGACAAAGTTGCAAATTTAAGCTCAGCACAGTAGAAATTTGGGATGTAAGGAGGGTACTAGCAAAAATGAAAAATAGCAATTGTTATGATGTTGATCGGCTGAGTCCTACGATTTTGAAACATGGATCAGTATTTATTGAAGAACCTCTGACACATTTATTTAATACAAGTATCCTGAAATCAGAATTTCCAGCCGACTTTAAATTGGGTAGGGTCATGCCAGTTCATAAGAATGGGGATACTCTAATATTTGACAGCTACAGGCCAATTACTATAGTCCCTGCAGTTTCAAAAGTTTTTGAGACCATAATCAACGATCAGATTGTATCCTATTTTGAGAAAAAAAAAAATTAACAACTCCCAGTTTGGATACAGAACCGGGCGAGGTACGGTGAAAGCAGCAATCTCTTTTGTGAGCAACTGTCTGAACAAGTTAGATGACCGTAATCCATTACAGACTAAACTCTATGATTTGTCTAAAGCCTTCGACACTGTATCCCATAAGATACTACTAGGGGTGTGTTTCTATCTCCCAAAATTTTAATAATGGCACCCCGTGGCGTTAACGAACAGCTGATTCATCACCTCCAGTTAAAACGCAATGAGAGTGAAACGCGAATTATGATCCGTGTCATCCTGGCTTGTTATTGGCTGGCAATTATTACCAGCCATTGGCTGCCCGCTGGTTTGTTTAAAATTATCACCAACATGGCGACGAGAGGAATAGATTTCTACATCAATTAAATTGCTAGAAATCTCTTCCAGTTCATGACAGTATGAAGTGCAATCATTTATTAATGAGGAATTGTATGTACGTTTATATTTAAATTGCAGCGTGACACTGTTCATCAAAATTTGTGAAAATAGAAGTACAAATCAACACTTTTGCTGATCAACTGAAAGTTTCTACTACTTTGGATGTAAATCAATTGGCTGTCGTTTCCACCAGTTTTATTCATCAGTTCGAAATACATTCAGTACAGTACAATAACCTTTTGTGCACTATAAAACTACATTATTGACCATTGCGTATTGATGTTGCTGTATGAATATATTTTAAGAGGCCGTTTGTAATGTGAAGTCCTTACTGTATTTATGTACAAATATTATGGTTTAACTAATGAAGCAAGTTTGCACCGCCACCTTTTTTTAAATATTGATATGTAGTTTCTCAGTCTGGTAACTTCTTGGATTTGCTTGAGATAGATTTATAGTAATATACTACCTTATTAACCTGCAGGCTGAGTTCTTTTTAAAACATGCCCAGGTGCATACAGTATCATAAAACCTACTGCAGGCTATGTCGATCCGAAATGTACGCCTATTATAGTGCTCATGTCAAAGGTCGTCCTAAAAGTTTTAACTATTGAGACTTGATTTGCATCGAAGATACTTTCAGCTGAGTCTGGCAAGGCTTAGTAAACTTGGGCACGACTTCACATTTTCATTTTTCCTATACAACTTTTGATACCAACCACTTAAATAACAGTGTTTCAAGATTTGCTCTCATTAAACATCACCAACAAGTTTGTTTTTCCCTGGTGGTAGGCTGTGTTGGAGTGTACAGAAAATAAAGTTGAGAAATAAAAATACATCTTAGGTTTCCATGACACAGTTGCATTTTATCCCACTATATCTCCACTCAATATACCAATCCTACCAATGTTTCCTAATTCCTCATGCTGCATAAATAAACATGACAGATTACAGCACTAGCAATGATGACCATAACTTATGAATTGCTAAAATGTTTTTAAAAGAAGCATAGAAAGTGGCTTGATAAACCCTGCCTGTATCATCAATCCATTTAAACATTCCCATAGAGTTCTAATCAGAAGCTCATTTTATGTGCAACTGGTATGTAGAATAAACCTCCCTCCCAATAACTTTAGGCCTAACTTGAACATAATCCATGTTAAGAGCTGTTTTTTGGTTCACAGAAAAACCTACCATTTAAAATCTTGCACATAGGCTACTAATCATATTATGGTGCAATTACCTATTGCAATTTTAAAAATCCTGGCTATCAACTACTGATTTAAATATTCCAGACATCTTTCTTAACTCCACTTTTACTGACAGCATGGAAGTCCTTACTACTGTCTTTCAAGCCATTGACCAGTCATCTTTTCATGAGGAACTATTTTAGTTATTCTTCTCTATGTGAAATACAGTTGATGACAACTGCCTGGAAGACTCGGGTCTTTTTTCTTGTGTCTCTTCTCTGGTTGCCTACGACACTTTCTAATTATTAACAGAATGTTTCATCGAATTGTTGTATCTGATTGACCAACTGGTAACATATTATGGCTTGCTTTAATATTCCTATGATACACTTTTAGATCCCATACATTAATGAAATATACAACATAGGCTGACATGTTGAACTAATCTCCCATTCCCTAACACTCCCAACTAATGGGACATAAGCTACCTAGTGGTTGGTCTCACATTGCTTCCATCTACATGTACCATAATAGATCTAGTAATACCATAGGTATTGTGACTGTTTCTCCAACTCCGTCAAGGAAACTAATTCTGAACTAAGATCTGGAATGGGGTACACTGTCCCACAAGGACAATCAAGGACAACTTGAACCATTCAAGTGATCTTTCTGTTTCATTTTACCAACTAACCAGGTGCCTGGAAATGCTAGTGAAGGAGGCACCTAAGTAGGCTAGCCTACTGGTATTCACCATTCAGAGAACATTCTCAGAGACTTGCCCATGCATAGGCCAATGACACAACTTTCAGAAATTGATCCAGTAGTTATAGAACACTAATGGTGCCCAGTACTCACAGCTTATCATAGGACGGAGTGGATTCCAGCCACAGATTAACTCATGATCTGTCAACGGGTTTTCAAACAGATTGAGCACACACCCAAGTACAGGGGGTCTTGATCATGATGTTCCAAGCCTCTAAATGAAACACTCCTCTTGACGACTTTCTGGTCTTGCATCCATGGTCGTTCAACATTATCCTGATCTCAGTGTTCTCTAGTTTCTGATGGCTATGGACATGTTTTTATCCTGACAACTTCATATTTTAAGGGGTTAGGATACATGCCCTATTCTTAATTAGTTCAGCATAAGATCATTGAATCCCCTTAAGAAAAATAGGGAACATCCATGTGTTATTTGACCATAGGAAAGGGAGAATTTAAAAAACTGAACCTCTAGGGACATTGATGCAGATGACTCCGAGTAAGTAGGCTAGATCAAAATGAACATCTTTCAGTGTTGCCTTAATAAAGGTTGATAACTTTCTACAGTTCAACATGAATAGGCCTATATTGGATGGGAAATATTTTTATTATTTGCAGAGATTACAAGGATGACTTGTTGATGTATAATTATTTTGTTAAGCGAACATAAGTTCCAAGTCCATATCGTGTTGGAACTCATAGTTCAGTGTTGCCTTAGTAAACGAAATATTCAATGTCTTTCAGTCGGTCAACACGGTTGCACTTAATAGTAATGAGCATTATTCCCAAAACCAGAAAAAAAACAAAAAAAAAAAAAACCTGTACATGCAGGCCTAACATGTCAAATGAATCATACCTACAAGACCACAAAAATGCTCTATGAAAAACTATTAAAACCCCATAATGGTAGTCAAAAATAATCTCAAACCACCGCCACTATTTCGCGAAGGTGCAGAAAAATCTTAATAAAGTACAGCTATTCGTAATAGTAGGGTACTGTTGTGATAAACTGCTACTGAGTGATAGGCCCCCGAAAGAGAACTATTTATCTTAATGTCTACAAGATAACGAGATTGCCAAAAAACCACAATGCCACCCACAAATCTATAGAAGGCAACACTAAAAATGGCTTATCTAATCCACAAGTCGCCCAACCTTCACCAACATTAAAATTTGTAATTTAAGTAACATAGGTTATGTTAAGTTGAGGTTAATGGCGGAATTGATTGCGGCTGTGTGGCGGGAAGGACCCAATAAGTGCTCAGCCAATCAGGAACGTTTTGATTTGGACACCATGCTCGGAAAAATTTTAGAAAGTTTTGATTCACTCTTCATTAAGCCCCCACCCTAGGCTGTGCCGGCGACCAAAATGGCAGCTTAACGAACACGACGGGGTGCCATTATTAAAATTTTGGGAGATAGAAACACAGCCTAGACAAACTGCGATTTTATGGTTTGGAAGACGATTCCATTTCCCTTATTCAATCTTACCTGCGAGACAGATTCCAGAAAGTGGTATTAGGAGAAAATGAGTCTCCTTTTTTGCCTGTCAATCATGGCGTTCCTCAGGGGCCTATCCTCGGTCCAATATTATTTATTATTTACATTAACTATCTGCCTTATCACCTATCTGGTCCCAACGTAGATAGCTATCTCTTTGCAGATGATGTTAATATTTGTTTAAGTTCACAATCTGCACTGCTTCCAGACCACGGAAGTGATCATATTTCAGACACTATCCAAGACTGGTGTACAGCTAATCTTCTTTGTTTGAATGTCAGTAAAACTCAGGACTTAGAATTCTATTACGTACATGGAGGAGACATCGACAGGGGTACAATTAATTTCCTTGGTTTCACGATTGATTCCGAACTAAAATGGGAGAAACATATACAGAATATTGCATCTAAGGTCTGTAGTGGGATTTATTTATTGAGAAGACTTAGACCATGCATCAGTACCATTGTATTAAGAGTAGTCTACTTTGCACAAATTCATAGCCATTTGGCCTATGGAACATTACTTTGGGGTCACATGTCGCATGCGGAGAAATTGTTCAGATTGCAGAAAAGAGCTCTGAGGTTAATTTGTGGTCTTCCTCCTCGAAGTCACTGTAGGCAAGCATTTGTTACTGTAAGTGTCATGACTTTGCCAGCAGTGTTCATTTTCCAGTGCCTCTTATATATCAAGGAAAACCACAACAAGTATGAGGTGCTGGGTCTATCACATTGTTATAGCACGAGGAATAGGAACAACTTAGGGCTTTACAGATGTAAGTTCAGTAGAACTCAGAAGACATTCACTTATATATCCCTGAAATTTTTCAATTCCCTTCCAGCCATTGTTAGGCATTTGCCTTTGAATATCTACAAACAAAAGATTAAGTCTCTACTAACTAACAACAGCATTTATAAAACAGATGAATTTTTTGAAGTCTGTAAGTCAATTAGACATACTTAGCTTTTGGTGTAGTTCACTGTTACTATTTAACCTTTTCTGATATAGGACTTAAACCAGCATGTTGACCTTGCTTTGTAATATGCATTTATATCAAATGTATGCTGTAAATCATGTACTCTTGTGTGTGTGCGTGCATGTGCGTGTGATTCAGAGCACAACACTGTGTGTGTATATATATATATATATATATTTTATACATTTCCATATGTTAGTTTGTTTGATGATTGCATTGTACTTGATGTTCTCTTGTGTTTCTGCAATAAATGACATCTATCTATACAAAGACAAGTATATTACATGATTATTGCCAACCACCTCGGAAAAGATAACACAACCGCCGGCCGTATCCCATCCACGCGGAGCTGCTTGCGCCGCGCTCGTTGCTAGACAATGACGGACAGGACTCTCAATAATTAAGGAGGGGTACTATAAGGGGGGTACTATAAGCGATTTCCAAGAATTTTGTATTTTGGCTCTCGAAAATTAAGGGGGATACTATAGGCGAGGGGGTCCTATAGCCGAATAAATATGGTATTATACTTTAGTGTAGAGGTACAGTAATTAATTTTTAAGTTATTTATTCCCTGTGTAAGTTATTGATAACCAATGTTTATGATGTGACTAGTGGTGCTTGTAATCACTCGGTAAGGTCGGCGATTTAACGTGCACGCCTACAACGCGTTCTTTCTTATAAGTTGTAAATACAGTATGGCTTTTATCGGTAGTATGTTTTCCCGCATTTGACGTCCAAATATTTCAGTCCCTTGAAAAACGTACTAACGAGATTCCACTGTAATTTAGTTACGGAAGGGTAATTACTTTCATCAAGCAACAAGCTATATCAGCAATAACTGCAAGTGTGGAATTTCACTCTTCAACTTGGCATAAACACCATTGTTTACCCCAGTCATAACACTCATTGTCCTTGGTCAGCAATATCATGTAGCAGTAACTGTTTGAAACGTGGTACCAAAATGTAACGCACAATAGCAGAACACTTAGTGTAACGTGTTTTTCGAGGGGTTTTCATGCCACTGGCATAAGTCAGTAGGAAGCCATTCTATATTTATTTACGCGGCAAATTGTTCAGCCAAGAGAATTTTTCATGTTAATTTATTATTATTATTAAATTATTATAATTATTATTAAGATATTTTCGGAGCATTTTATAAAAATTATAAGCATACAGATAGGTTTTCTATGTCTTAGAAAACGCTATCAAGCAAATTATTACGAACGACAATATCATAGAAAATTATGTGATTACGGAATTTTACGGAGTTTTCGTCAGTTAGGATATTTTGAGAGACATGAGTCACTGGAAATTCATATACAGGATTAATCTTGTCGGGAAGCATGACGCAATCCTGCGTTGAAGCTTAAAGAAAAGGCGAATGTATGGAACGGAAAACGACTTCTCCCTCCCGCCGAGTGTAATGAGCCAGAGTGGGGATGTAGCGCATGGGGAGCAGCCAATCAGTGGAGACTACGTAAGCTAGAAGCCGGCTGAAGAGTGGGGGAGCATATATCGTTCGACGCGCCGTGGAACGAGGACAATCTGTATAGAACTTGCCGAGTATGGTTCACGCGGGAGTCGCTCCGATGTTCCGTGGAGTGGAAGACTATCTGTATAGAACTTAACGAGAACGGTTGTACGCGGGAGTCGCTCCGATGTTCCGTGGAGTGGAGGACTAACTTTTGTAAAACTTAACCAGTGTGGTTGTACGAGTGTTTGGGTCCGATGTACGGGCCATAGAATTATCTAATCTACCAGAATCTCATCAAATATCGACAAAGATGTCGACGTCCAGGAGACTGTGGGAAGCTCACAGCATCATCCAGTACGAGGGAAAGGCTTCGGCCATTTCCAGTGGTAAGCGCGAATGACGCAGAAATACGCAATCTCTCATTTCTCTTTATTTTATATTTCAGTAACTTCATAGCTTGGAAATAAGAGTAAAATCAATAATTTATCAGACTCCGTTTTCACGTAATTTTCTATCGGTAATATTAAAATCGCAACGCTCAAATTTAAATTTTAAACTTATTATTATTATTAATTTTGCTATTCTTGTTTTATATAATAAATTCATTTCTTTTACAATGCAATCTTTGCTTTCAGTAGGTAGCATTAGATATAGACCAATTCCTTCTCCTGATACAATTGTTTGTTGGGTTAATGATCAAATCATACCACGATCTGAGTGAATCGAGTCTTGAAGGTGTTCTGCCAGAGCTAGACGTTGTTAAATACAAATTTAGATTTCAACATTGCATTGAGGTCTTGGCGCCCATTAAAACAACATAGCTTAGGCAAAGGTAAACTGTTACACTTGTCGCTAAAAACATGGGGCATTAATTAACGTTACATTAGTACGATGTAGCTTAATGTCTGCTGCCTTACTGTCCGAAAAACAAGACTTGCAAATTTCGCCAAGGTTATCTGTGACAAGAACTGAGCCGTGTTCAGCAATGATAAGACCAAGCCGTCCTTCCACTAACTTTGATTCATTAGACACCGTTTTGAAAGGCAACATAGGCTGTGGATTAGGTCCACTAAATGGAGCGCTTATTCTATGTGTTGATTTGTTTTCATGTGCCTATCAATATCTCTATATTTTGCTGCCAATTGTACTTCACAGTATTTACAAAAACATCGACTGACATTACCCTCCACTCTCATAAGCCACTGTTTGTATTTATTATTTTTCAGCCACTCAGTTCTGAAGCACCGGGTATACTGTGGTTTACCCATTCTTCTTTTTTGCTTTAGCGTTTGTCCCGCCTTGTGGCACGTTCCGCTATTTGAATCCGCTGTCTCCAGTCTACTCGGTCATGGGCCATGTCCGGATGAAGGTTGACGATTTTCAGATCCCTGTGCAGTGTATCGGCCCAACGTTGTCTCGGTCGCCCCTTTGGTCTTTACTAGACAATCTCTAGTGTGTAGCCCTGTTTTGCAATGGTGTCCGGTCCTGACCGTAGCACATGCCCAAACCATCGCAGACGACCCTTACGCATTATAGTTAATATTACACTCAGAAATATACACAACAGTAATTACACTAAAAATAATACTGTAGTACTTTCACTATACAATGTATATACAATTTACTTAACTGAATAAGCACTAATTAAACGAATATAAGAACTACAGCTACTTTTACTGTGTACTATAGAATATCACGTTAAACAACAACGAACAAACAACGACCGTGAGTTTGAGATGGATGTACAATACTGACTGTAGTTGCGTAAGAAACTGCCTTCACAAGCAACTGGGAAATCCCCTGGGAGCTGGGAAGAAAATAGAATATAGGCAGATCAGGGTGTCGAGCGATGATCTCTTTTCAAATTCCCGTACGAAATTCCACCAAATGCCCGTATATTTTAGAATCCTCTAAGACTAGAGTTCGCATACCGAATGACTGAAAAATGAATCTTAAAGCGCGAATCAAGATTTTCTGGCGTAAGTGTAACTACATTTTTGGAGACATTTCCGCAGCCCACGGGTGATGGCGAGATTTAGGCCCAATCCGTAGCGCGAGTGAACTCTCTCGCAGATGGGATGAGATGCTACGAACACAAAATACCGTTTATCTAGGGAGAGCTGATATAAATGACTGTTTTACTCAGGAGGGTTGAGAGAGTAGAGAATAGGAGTGTCACATAATAAATGTTTACGGGAAGTGACTGAATTGTATGGTACCATAACCTTATAGAGCTTCCACGAGTGAAAATTGCACCGAAACTTATGCGTAGCGAACTTCCGGTCCGCGAATCTCCATTTGATTTTCATTGGCAGTGAATCGTTTGTGATTATTTACTTTATTATTTCGGATTGTGGTTTTGTTTTTAGGCCTTCAACTTATGAAATAAGAACCTTTCATGAATATTCCAAAGACAAGTGTCTCCTAAAAGAGTAATTAGTAAAACTTCGCATCAGAGACGACCATAACAAACAGCTTGCCTACAAAGTGTGAGATTTGCACATTTCAAACAGCAGTGGTCTAACATATCTTAGACTACAATAATTAAGTTGGTGCAAATTAAATATATTATATGTGAGAATATTATTATAATTTGCTATCCGGTTGTTATATTAGAATATTATGCATTAATGTGGCCCGTTTAAATGCTAAGTTGTGACGGATGCTACGAGTTATAGGCTATTCGCCGTACCGGTAGGCCTAATATTTACTAACAACGCATCGTTTCTTCTTTAGTATTTATTTAATCATAATTATAATAGCCTATCTATTAACACTTATTTAACCAATAATCATTTTATAATTCTAAACATATTCCAGGTATTGCAAGAAAGCGATATTTGATAGCACATGTGGTTCCACCTCAAAATCCAACCGTGCCCAGTTTTCAGTACCTATGAAAAATATTACCGTAAGTTAATAAACCAAACAACTGGCGACAATGCTCATTTACATCTTCACCCTAGTCTATGTAAAGTACCATACGGTAATCACTGAAAGGGTAGGGGGGATATGACCTCAATTTCACAAACGAACGAACCTCATTTTGCATGAATTATGGAACCCGAATCCTAATGGAGGTATAGATTGTCTGCATTTAGAAATATGTTAGTCAATAATTTAAAACAAGATGCCAGAAAACTAAATACAAAAAGCTGCGTGCCTACTACGGTGTCAAGTTTCTCGTGGAAAAAAAAAAAAAAAAAAAAAAAAAAAAAATTATATATAATGCACCTCGCCAAGATTATACGATGTGCATACAGTTGAATACAATCATTCAATTGGAGAAACACTTTCTTTGTCACGATCTTATAAGCAATTCAAACATAAACTGATGTAATTTACGGGAAATGTGCAACATTTAGAGACTACGAGTGTTGTATGTGGCACAACGCTAGCTGACATTTCGCATCATTAATACATAAGGAATGAACACATGCAGAGCTTTCTCACTGCACACAGCTGAAGATCATATCATTCTTGGTGCATTTTATTTTCTCTTAACAACAATAATTTGCTTAGTTACATGCAAGGAAAATTGTAGTACACAGTTCCCATTGCTTCCATTACCTGACTACTAAACCAGAAGCTGGTAATGCATAACCATACACTGGTGGCGCGTCTTATGGCAAATGAAAGATCGAAAGAAAATGTAAGCTCTGTAGGAGCCCGGAACAAGGTGATACAATTTTCTACACTACTGAAAATAGTCATATTTCTTGACTAAATATGATTGTTATGGGGGACCTCAATGCCCATGTAGGAAGAGAAAGACAAGGTTATGAGAGTGTTCTAGGACCAGAGGGTTGGGGTGGAAGAAATGAGGAAGGAAAGAGACTGTTGGACTTCTGCCAGAGGAACAGCCTGCTAGTTGGGAACTCCTGGTTTAAGAAAAGAGAGAGCCACACAATCACATGGTACAGTGATGACTTGACCAGGAAGTCGGTGGTCGACTATATACTGTATGAGAAAGAACTAAATAAGAACATCACGGACATCAAGGTTATACCATCGGAGAACCTGGATAGCGACCATCGATTACTGGTAATGAACCTGAGAGGGAGTAAGGAGAAGAAAGGGACTGAGAACCAGGAAAGACGTATAAGGATATGGAAACTGAAAGAAGGGGATAGAAGGGTCGAGTACCTCAAAATGGTAAAGGAAGGAATTCCAACAGATGAAGAAAGAGGGGTGGAAGAGGAATGGGCTAGATTTAAGAAGACACTAGTGGGTGCAGCAGAAGCAGTATGTGGGAGGACAAGTAGTAAGAAGAGGTGGAAGGAAACACCATGGTGGAATGAGACGACAAAAGATATAGTAAGGGAAAAGAATAGAGCCTTTAGGAGGTGGTATCAAAATAGGACGGTAGAGACAAGGGAAGAGTACCAGGAAAGAAAGAAGGAGGCGAAGAGAGTGGTGGCTGAGGAGAGAAGGAAGTGGATGGAAGAGTGGACAAAGATGATGGAGGAGGATAGTGAAGGTACAAAAAAGGTCCTGTATGGGATGGTAAAAAATAAGAGGCGGAAGGATCCTACGGATTATGTTAGAATGGTGAACAAAAGGGGACAAGAGATAGAAAATAGGGAAGAACTGAAGAAAATGTGGAAAGAATATTTTGAAGAACTTCTGAACCCAAATGGAAAAGATAATGAGGAGGAAGAAATCGGGGAAGAGGAAGATGAACTACAAACAGAAAAGGACTTAACATGGAAAGAAGTGGAAGATGCAGTGAACAAGATGAAAGGAGGGAAGGCACCGGGTGTGGATGAGTTGAGTGTGGAGATGGTGAGAGCAGCAGGAGAGGTGGGGATACAGTGGCTGTACCGAGTGATGAGGACAGCATGGAAGGAAAGGAAGACCCCAGAGGACTGGAAAACAGGAATCATTGTCCCGATCTTCAAGAAAGGTAGTAGAACAGATTGCAGAAACTATCGGGGAATAACACTGATGAGTCATTGTGCAAAGATCTTCGAGAATGTTTTGGAAAAGAGAATTAGGACAAGGATAGAAGGAGGGATGAGGGAAGAACAACATGGCTTCAGAGCAGGAAGGTCCACAGTGGATTTGATTTTTGCTGTAAGGCAGTTACAAGAACAGCACTATGAGTATGGAACAGATCTACTGATGGCCTTCCTGGACATTGAGAAAGCATATGACAGTGTATGCAGAAACAAAGTATGGAAGTCCCTGGAGGATAGAGGAGTAGAGAAATGGACTATAAAGAGGATAAAGGAGATGTACAAGGGAAGCGTGAGCTGTGTGAAAGTGGGAGGAGAGAGATCTGACTGGTTGGAACAAAGAAACGGCCTGAAACAAGGAAGTGCACTGTCACCGTTACTTTTCATTGTGGTGATGGATGACATAATGACCCGAGTGGCACAAGTAATTGGGGACGGAAAGATGAAAGCAATGGTGTTTGCAGATGATTTGATGATTTGGGGAAACAAGGAGGAGGAGGTACAGGAACAGTTGGACGTGTGGGAAGGAATAATACAAGGATATGGGATGAAATTTAGCATAAATAAGAGTGAGATGGTGATCACAACAAGGAAGAAGGAAAGAACCACAACGGGAATAACAATTGGTGGGGAACAGCTGAAGAAAGTGGAGAGTTTTAAGTATCTGGGAAGTCTGATACAAGATAATGGAAGAAACGATAGAGAAATAAATGAGCGGGGGAGGCAGGCAGAAGCATTTCGGAGGAGTGTGAGAAGCATGTTATGGAGCAAGGATGTCCCTCAGAACAGCAAAAAGATCATATATCGGACGTACTATGTCCCTATCCTGACGTATGCCTCGGAGACCTGGGTTGTGAAAGGAAGGGAGAAGAGCAAAATACAGGCCAGTGAGATGAGGTTCTTGAGAAGCAGTATTGGAGCTACAAAGATGGACAGAATAAGAAATGAGAGGACCAGAGAATTAATGAAGGAGGAACCATTACAGGAGGGTATAGAGAAATCTAGACTTAGATGGTATGGACATGTAAAACGAATGGAGGAGAAGAGGATACCCAGGAGAGTACATGAGACGAAGTGGGAAGGAAAGAGACCGAGGGGAAGACCGAGAGACAGGTGGCTGAAGGGGGTGGAAGAAAGCGTGAAGAAGAGAGGAGAAGACTGGACAAGGGTGGAGGCTGAGAGATGGTGGGAAGACAGAAGACGTTGGAGAGGCTTGTGTTCCAAACAGACCCGGCCAGTGGCTGGAAACTGTGCAAGATGATGACTGAAAATAGTCAAAATACCCTTTGTAATAATGAATAATAATTTTGGGGGTCATGTAGTAATAGATGTTACCCACCCACTAACCCTTTTTAGATCACGACTTTTATAGTAAAATTGGAGGTGTGTCCGCTATTACACGCGTAAATTATGGGACAAATACAGTATTGCTAACCCTGCGCATTTGGAATCGACAGCCTTTCTGTCACTTTGCCCCGCTTTTCCTCTCCGCAACCCACGGTCGCTACATAACAAGACCCTACGTCCAACTGCCACACGGCAAGAATTCTGAGCATCCTTCTCACCTACACCCTGTATTTCGAAGGAAACAACGCAAAGGATATGTCGTGAGCTTGGAACAGCTGAGCTGTGTTGCCAAATTTTTAGTGTTGTTGTAAATCAACTGATTCGAATAATACACAGTGCTACACTTATTTTTTCTGTACAATTATACGTAATATATTTTTAAAAAAGATCCTGAGTCAACGCCAAGGGCATTCAAACAGAGAAATACAATATTTTTAGATTAATAAATAAATTACACACCGAAGTTATGATACCTTTATCGTCGGTATTCAATTCAATAAATACAACAAAGAGGGCAAACACTCTACAGCTAATGAATATAAAAACACTCACCATGCAATGATTATCCTTTAACATGAAACAAGAGTCTGAGTGGAGGTCGTTCACAGGTTACTACAGTAGTTGACAGATAACACCACGCACACTCACTGAATCGCGACTCTCTGCGGTTAATATTAGCTTTCGTGATAATACAAAAGTAAAGTTAAGGTAGACATACCGGTATTTAGCACTGAGTACTCAAACAAGCCGCTCTGTGGCGATATTATTGCCGTGGTTTTATATTATCAAGTTGTAGGCTATTGAATGGCGGACGGTATTTTGAGCACTATGGTATGACGGGAAACAATAGCCTGTGCTCTATTATCGATTTGTCGCAAGCAAACTGACACCAATAAATAAATTATCCTCAGTCACTTGGCCAGGTTTTTTTTGACACTCTCCATCCCTTCACTGTCCCTATCATCATCACCACGATCATTGTCTTCGTCAGAGCTTGATGAATTGCCAAGGTTAATAATCATTTCATCCACTGCGATATCCAGACCGCCTTCAGTATTTCTTCCTGTACATGCTGTACGGGATGCGTCCAGTCCTAGGACCGAACTTCGGCGAAGTAAAATTAACAGAACAATTACAATGAAAGGAAATCCGACACAGACAGTGGTTAACAAGCGACTGAAACAATGCCTGCCCATACGAGAAGAATTCTGTCACTTGTGTGGTGTATTTTGTAGCCGCATGTTGGTGACGGGTGTTTGATAGTAAAATGTCGAGAGCTGTGAGATATTGTTTGTAGTTTTTGAAATTTATGCATATGTGACGCATTTGCATTGAGTGTTTCCACGGACTTGAAAACAATTTGGTATGTGCATCTCCCTGCGAATGAAGACCATAGAAAGGCTAAACACAGTAAAATTCCACATGCGACACGCCGCGAATACTGTTTAATTTAGATATATTGTATAAAAGTAAATAATAGAAAATAAAATAATGCAAAACGAAATTGAATAAGTCACTTTGACAAATACAAGATTGTTACTAGGAACTTCAGTTATACACAGCACAAAATTAAGTTCTTTTGACAGTACTTTTTTTCCCAATTCCTGGAGATCTTACATGGCTTTTCTTTCGACTGCCACCTTAGCCGTCGCTTCGCACCTGATTTGCTTCCTTGAACACGACGTAGGAGTTTCGTGCAGTATGGACTCTTGCTCACGGTTACCTTTTCTACTTCACCAGCTGCCATCACAGCGTCCTGAACAGTATGCATGCCAATCAGACTTGCACCTTTGTGATTGACGATCATGCACTCCTTGTTCAGGGAGAAACCTCTGTCTAGAGCTGCATTGTTGCGATACAAAATCAGTATCATTTTAACGAAGCCTGTGAGATCGTTTTTGGCAGGAACTGAGGAAGGAATTCAGACAAGAGCACGTCGAGCCATGGCTCTTTTCCGTCGAACTGCTTCAAATGTGCAGTGACGGAGGGTAGTCTCAGAAGTTCAAAGTAGCTGCTCTTGATGCGGTCAGCCATTGCGCCAGAAAGCAAATTCTTCTGATTACAAAGAATTTTCAGGGCAATGACGATCCTAACTTCTTCCAACTTAGGAGTCTCAGCGACCCCTATAGGGTCTAGACAGGAAATAGCACATGTCTCTTGTGAGCAAGAGATGACCTGTCTTTGATTTTTTCAGCCATAGGATACGAATGTACAATTTTCGGCAGTTGGTGCGAAATTGCAGCATATCTACGTCTGGATTTTTCTGAGATCTTGAGCTATTAGCTTCTTTAAGGGCTGCTTTTGTCGAGAAACCCAGGTCTCCTCTGTAAATAACAATGCGGACTGATTCCTGTTTGTCATTGTCAGCAACGAGCGCGGAGAGGGTACGGCCGGCGGTCGGCCAGGCAAAGCATGCATTCGACGTTGGCTGGGTTTTCATCCCGCTTAGCGCTCTATCGGTGGCGCAAATTGCGTGTGGCAGCGCGGTCTGCAGGCGAAATAGAAGACTGAGCAGGAGGACACTACCGAGCGTTCGGGGGCTAAGAAGTCAGGCATTATGAGACTTTTCAAGATTTCCCGTATAATTCCTGTATTTTTCCCGGGTCACTAAAATTCCCGTATTTCCCGTATCGCTCGACACCCTGCAGATTCTTTGTAAAAGTGGACTAGCACTGAGCCCTGCATGTTGCACTTAGCACTTAAGCACGAGAATGAGAACTTCAGGGACTTCCCCTGCTGGAGTGTTGACCGTGACACTTGTAAGGCTGAACTTTGCCTATCTTAATTGATTAACTTTATTAAAATTATTACATGACTTTCAGGATTTACTTATTGCTCATAGGAGACAATTTCATGAGAAAATCCGTTAAGCACCAGATTTGGCACTGGTTTTATTGAAATAACACCAGTATTTCGCTATGGCGCTATACGCAAATTCCTGGCACCAGACGAACTTCAGAAACACCAGATCTGGTGGTAAAAGCACCAAATTGGCAACACTGCATGGTGCAGCAGAAAGGAGGAGAATTGAAGTGTTTGAAATGTGGTGTTACAGGAGAATGATGAAGATCAGATGGGTAGATAGGGTAACAAATGAAGAGGTATTAAGAAGAGTGGGAGAGGAGCGATGTTTCTGGCGAATGCTTATGAAGAGAAGAGATAGGTTGGTAGCACACTTTCTAAGACACCCAGGAATAGCAAGCTTAGTTATGGAAGGAAGGGTGGAGGACAAGAACTGTAGGGGTAGACCAAGGTTAGAATATGTTCAACAGATTGCCTCGGATGTAGGGTGTGGTAGCTATGTAGAGATGAAACAATTAGCTCAGGAAAAGGAAGCATGGAAAACTGCATCAAACCAGTCAAAAGACTGAAGACTCAAACATCAATATAACGTAAGTCAATACGGATCCATGTTTAACAGTGTTTATTTCATGTCAATTACATGGTAACAAATAAGGCCTGGATGATGATGCTGTAGAAAGTTCAAAAAATGTTAAACAATGACTAATAAATTATGTAAAACTTAAGAAAATGAATTAGAAAATGATGAAAATGATCTTAAAAACAAAAAAATAGTAATTAAGGCACAAACTTAAAATGTAAACAATAAAGGCCTCTAATGCTGAATTGCATGTTGTTTCTTAATTCGAATTAAGTCTGAGTTGTACTGCATTACAAATTTCATTCACAGGTTGATGAATGTTAAAGATCTTCGGTTATCAGCCAACAAGTTTTTATACCTCAAGAAGCTGCATTCAACATCAATGATGTGATCAGAGCGTACTTGAAGCAGGAAAGATCGTTGACTGTTAAATCTTCCTCAACATGTTTAATTACTGAAATGAAATCAACCATTGCCTCAATCCTTTCCTCCAGTAATGCAATATTGCAAAATTTGATTAATTAAGACCAAAGTGCTATCCATGTTTGGTTTAGAGAGCACATCTTGGCAATTACTATTAAAGGAGCTTCATTCACACTCTAAACTCGGCATTATTTGTTTCAATAAGTTGAAGTTTTCATAATAATATATGTGCGCAATTAACCACGTGCACCAGTATGTTAGGGCAACGCAAATTGCGGAGCTTTGAGACATGCAGCTCACGAGGGTGCGTTTAAGAAAACTTTCTTAACCTTTGCCACAAGCCTGTCTACATTGTGATAGCTTATTTGCACTTGTTCACAAACTCCATTCGGTCCATGGGCAAGGTACACGACATGTATCATTTTAGAGTAAGAGTACCTTCAATGAATTAGCTGCGTCAGTTAAAAATAAAATCACACTAGCAATTTTTTATGCCCTCAGGCTACAGAAGAAACATAGAATTGTCAACCAGTTCTGACATTGTAGAGTAATTGGACAATGAAAATGTTTAACCTGGTCTATCTATTTCTAATGTTCTGATCACAACGTTGGCTACAAAGCAAGCATCTGAAGTTTCGTCGACTGATACCTACATCTTCTTCCCGACATTTCAGCACCTTATTTTATTGACGGTTTCTTTGTAGCACTGTAGTAAAAAATATGTAAGTAAAGTTGACTCATCTGGTATTTACTGATGTGTGTGCTTTTCCAAAAAACTATGTAATTTTGGGTTAACGAGTTTAAATAGTAGAAACAACTCTTGACTGAATTGGTGGATGTTGAAGCAACTGAAGGCACCCAGAGTTGAAATGCTACTTCATACACATTGAAGAGCAAGCACGAGTTTCTTGCGACCCACATGCCGTGTTGCAATAAACTGTCATTTAGCGGTACTTTGGTTTCACACCATTTACAATATACTAGGGACAGTAGTACACTTCCATCGGTAGAAAACACTATCACCATATTCAGCTATTTTCTTAAATGAACTGACACTGTCTGTTTAATTTTAGGCATTTCCTAAGCGGTACTGAAATGATAGTTTTCGCCGTGAACTGTGCCAAGTTGAGATAATACAGTTCATGGGAAAATCCACCCCTTCCCCTCCCACCAGGCATATTCCTTGAAGACATTTGTCACTTGTTTCTCCATGACATAGCCATGTGTGGGAGTTGCATAACATCTACCTGGGAGTTTTGCATTTCTACTACTTTACCAAAGACACACATGAAAATTAATTAAAATCAATCAAGCCTGGTCTCAGAGACGTAATTTCATAAAATAATATTAAAAGACTAAACTGGAGAAAAAAGACCTAAAAAGATGTTTCTTTAAATAATAAGTCAAGTATTCTCCCAAATCAATGAAAATTAAACAAAATTAAAACAAATAAATCACATAAAAATGCAAAATAAGGACAAGTTTGAAAATGGGGTGCACTGAACGGAGTTTATATACACTGGAGCATTGCATTCGACTGCTTGGTAAATAAATGGCATGCCATCAACATCAGGGCCCTAATAATAAACAATTTTCAGAAATTCTGTAGCTTTTAGTGTTACTGAATAAGTGTGGTGTCTATTTTATCTGAATACAATAAATGAGAAAGCATGCAAACAACTCTATTCACCATACTGCAAGCATTGTTGAGTATTACCTGATATAAATATTACCGTAGATCAGATTGTGTAAGCATGTTATTTAAGAGACAATATTGAGAAACATCACAAAATTTTTCTCCGACTTCCAGTCAGTTCTTGTCTCCCACAAATCCAACCCCTCGTCCTCGTCGTGGGAGATGGGCAACGTAATTAAGCAGGGGATTGCCTGTAGGGGTGAAGTACAGTGGGGACTTTGTGTGCCTCAAGACCGCTACGGTATCTGTGAAGGCCCTACAGGAACCCTGAAGAAATTACGGCTATCGGGGCTCTGGTGAAACAACTGCTGCCTTGTAGTTTGGAGCTGGTTCTTCAAAGGCTAAGGGAAGAAACTCTGACAGAAAATCAGCCTGATGCCTCAGGCTTAAGGTGGCAGTCCCTCCAAGGCACTCGGAGGCAGTGGGTTAATCACTCGCTCCTCTTAAATAAACTGATTACGGAAACTGAAGCGAAATTACAAAACCGGACGGATAACCTGATGACAACTTTTGGCATGAAGAGGACTACGAAAATCGGTTTCTGGAATGTGAGGACCTTGATGGAGAAAACCAGACAAACAAGTGACACGGGAGATGAAGTACTATGGGCTGGATATCCTAGGATTGAGTGAAGTGAGGTGGCCAGGATTTGGTGAAATACAGACAACAGATGGAATTACATTTCTCTATTCTGGGGGCGATGATGAAGAACACAGGGATGGAGTGGGATTGCTGCTCAACAGAAATGCAAAGAGAAGCCTTATGGAGTGGAAGCCAATTTCTAGTAAGCTCATGTTTGCCAGGTTCAAGACAAAGATCAGGAATGTGATCATCATCCAATGCTATGCGCCTACAGAACAATCGGAGCCAGAGAAGAAGGAAGAATTCTACCAAATGCTGCGAGACGTCACAAGACAAACAAGCAAGAAGGACATTCTCATTGTTATGGGAGACTTCAACGCGAAGGTGGGCTCAAACAATGAGGGGTTGGAGCAGATCATGGGTAAACATGGCCTTGGTGAGATGAATGACAATGAGGAGAAATTTACGGAATATTGCACCAGTCAGGATTTGGTGATGGGTGGCACGGTATTTCCTCATAGGCGGTGCCACAAGGTCACCTGGGTGTCTCCTGATCAAGTCACAGAAAATCAAATTGATCACATCGCGGTGAGCAGGAGGTTCAGTAGAAGCTTGGAAGATGTTAGGAACAAGAGAGGAGCGGACGTTGGTAGTGACCATCATCTTGTGGTTGCCAACTTCCGCATGAAGATCGTCGCAGTCCACCGAAAGTTTAACACTCGGCACAACAAGTTTGATGTGGGCAAGCTTAAGAACCAGCAGAGATTGGACCAATTTAAACTGGAGCTCAGAAATAAATTCCAGGTGTTGGACTCCGAGACAGAGAAGGACGTGGAGACTGTGTGGAGCGAGGTAAAGAATATCTTCGTGGAAACCAGTGAGATGCAGCTCGGGTACAAGAACTACCTGCGGAAAGAATGGATATCCGATCAGACCTGGGACAAGATAAATTATAGGAAGGAGATTAAGGCCAAGTTCAACATCTGCAAGACTAGGCAGCAGAAGGCTCTCACACAAGCAAAGTATTCAACAGCAAACAGGGAGGTAAAGAGGAGTGTACGGAAGGATCATAGGAGGTGGATTGATGAGCAGGCGGAGAAAGCAGAAGAAGCGGCAAGAAGGGGGGACGTTAAGGAGCTCTATGGCATCACAAAGATGCTTGCGAAGAAAGGTTTTAATAAAACTAGGCCTGTGAAGAGCAAGATGGGCGAGATCCTCACAACGTGTGAACAGCAGCTGACAAGATGGAGAGAACACTTTGCGGAGGTTCTTAATAGAGATAGAGGACCAGAAAGTAGGCAGCGAGGAGAAGATGAAGAGGAAGCAGAAAGTGACCCAAGCATCAGCCTCGACTCCCCAACTCGGGGCGAAATACGGACAGCGTTGAAGCAGATGAAATGCGGGAAGGCACCAGGTCTGGATAATATCCCAGCGGAAGTACTGCAAGCAGACCTAGATATTACGATCGATCTGCTGCACCCGCTGTTGGAGAAGATCTGGAAGGAGGAGAAAATACCAACCGACTGGAAGAAGGGGTTGATAGTCAAGTTGCCGAAGAAAGGGGACACCACAAACTGTAACAACTGGAGGGGTATCACCTTGCTGTCCATTCCAAGCAAAGTGCTGGCGAGAGTCATCCTGAATCGTATAAAAGACTGCGTAGAAAAAAGGCTTCGGAAGGAACAGGCCGGATTTCGACAACATCGCAGCTGTGTGGATCTCATCAACACCCTCCGAATCATCCTGGAGCAGAGTGTGGAGTGGCGGAATACCCTTTACCTCACATTTGTTGACTTCGAGAAAGCCTTCGACTCCGTAAATCAAAGAATCATGTGGAAGACCCTCGAGGAATATAAAATTCCAACAAAGATCATCAGAATCATGGAAGAGATGTACGAAGGGTATGAGTGCCAGGTTCTTCATGAAGGCAAATTAACAGAAAAGATAAAGGTCAGTTCCGGAGTGAGACAGGGGTGTGTCCTTTCCCCCACTCTGTTCCTGTTGGTCCTGGATAGTGTGATGAAGAAGGTAATGGGAGGACGGAAGAGGGGTATTCAATGGGGTATAAATGACAGGCTTGAAGATCTGGATTTCGCAGATGACATTTGTCTTATGGCACAACGGTACCGAGACATAGAAGCTAAGCTGGGGAGGTTGCAGAGAGAAGCAGAACGTGCAGGACTGATGATCAACACCAACAAGACCAAAGAAAGAGATGAGGATAAATTCTGACATCACGTCTAGTTTGACAGTCAACGGAAAGGACATTGAGCGAGTTGAGTCCTTCCTCTACCTTGGAAGTATAGTCACAAATGATGGGGGAGCAGAGGAAGATGTTCGAAGCCGTATCAGGAAGGCAAATGGTGCCTTTGTCCAGCTCTACCCCATCTGGAGAAATAGAAATATTTCCAGGAAGACCAAGCTCCGCCTTTTCAATAGCAACGTAAAGTCGATTCTTCTCTACGGCTGTGAAACATGGAAAGTCACAAAACCGATCAACAACCAGCTACAGGTGTTCATTAACAGATGTCTGCGTCGCATCATGAATGTGAGGTGGCCGGACATAATCTCAAATGAAGATCTTTGGACCATCACCAACCGATTAGCATCCAGATCAAGGAGAGGAAATGGCGCTGGATTGGTCACACACTAAGGAAGCCGGACGGAGCTATTGAGAGGGCGGCGCTAGACTGGAATCCTCAAGGCGCCAGGAAGCAAGGTTGACCTAAGAAGACCTGGAAGAGGACGATCGAAAATGAAATTGCAGAGGTGGACAAGAACTGGAGTCAAGTGAAGAGAATGGCCAGGAACCGTACTGCGTGGAGAAATTTCGCCAAGGCCCTATGCTCCGGAAGGAGCGGCAGGAATTAAAGCTAAAAGCCAGTCAGTTCTTACATATGGTATTCTTGCCTGGGGAGGCGCCTATGAAAATGTACTAAAAAGTGTTCAGATAGTGCAGAATCTCATACTGCGAATAATGTTGAAGAAAGATAGATTATATCCTACTATGAGACTGTATGCTGAGACAAAGGTCTTCAACATTAAACAATTGTATGCTTTTGAAATATATAAATACATTCAATATATATTCATTTTGTTAGTCACGGGCATGAAACCAGAAGTATTACAGAGAATCACTCTATTTTATATCAACCTAAGTTAAGTATAGCCAAACGTAACTTTCTGTATTTCTCACCAAAATTATATAACATTCTCCCAATTAAATTAAAAGATTTTAAAGGAAATCATGCAAACCTGAAGATGCATATAAAACTTTTTCTCAGAGAAAACAAAATTAAAATTGAAAATATAATTAGTTGAGCCTAATGCACAAACAAATTCAATTTTCCTTCTTATTCATTATTTTTTAGTGTATACATCATTTACATATAACGTGTTATTCGGCTAAGCCATTAAACAATTTTTTGAAATAGTAATCAATGATATGCTTGCCACACACAAGGTTGCAGCTTTTAGTGGCATATGTGATATCTCTTCCTGCTCAGTATGAATTTGATATCCTATTTCGACAAGTCTTTATCATATTGTAACAATATAATTTAAGAATTGTAAATTTACAGGTTAAACAATGAGTAGGAAGTGTAAGGAAATTCGGGATAATTTTGCATTGCGATGCGGCCGCGTATAAAATTCCCCTAAAAACAAAATGGCGTCGACCATGACGTCATCAACGACATCACTCCTCTGGCAAGCTTACGGGAAAAGCCTGGGTAATAGGGGTTTTTGGGTGGGGAAACACAAAAACCTTCGAAACGAGGTGTGCATCGAAATCATTAATTGACCTACATAGCTCAATTAAAGATTCTGATGCGTAGAAGAAAAAATTCGCGATTTCAATTGATATTTATAATTTTCCGCATCGAAATCTATAATTGGACTATGTAGATCAATTACAGATTCCGATACACATCGTAATTCTTGTAATTTCATAATTAAAAAACCTTGCATCGAAATCTGCAATTGACCTACATAGCTTAATTAAAGATTCCGATGCGTAGAAAAATTTCGTGATTCCAATTGATATTTTTAATTTTCCGCATCAAAATCTATAATTGGCCTACGTGTATCAATTACAGATTCCGATACACATCGTAATTCTTGTAATTTCATAATTAAAAATCTGTGCATCGAAATCTGCAATTGACCTACATAGCTCAATTAAAGATTCCGATGCGTAGAAATATTTCGCGATTTAAATTGAGAGTTTTAGTTTTCCGCATCGAAATCTAAAATTGGCCTATATAGCTCAATTACATATTATGATACATATCGTAATTATTTGAAATTGATAATTATAAAATTGTCGGCTTCTGCGATATTATCAACGACTTTATGAAATACTTCTCTGGCAAGCTTACGGGTAAAACATTGGTTATATACCGTATTTACTCGAATACGACCCGCCCCTGAATAAGACCCGCACCCTGATTTTGAAGAACAAAATTTTAAAAAATTTTTTACTCAAAACTATTTACAATCTTCACTAAATAAACAGAATAGCATTTTTCCAAAATAGTTTCCAACAGTTTTGAAGTCGTCCAAAAATAACACACATCAAACGATTAAAAATACAAATAAAAGTACACAAACACTTCAGTCATCGTCATCAGAAGTACCAACTTCGGAACTTTTATCACCATCACTTTCCCACAAAATGTCGTCATCACTGCCATCCATAGCATTGGAGCTACATTTCTTGAAGCTCTTCCGTATGAGATCTCCCGAGATACGATTCCATGCCGTCAAAATCCACGACCACAGCAGCTGAACTTTCGGGCGCTGAATACGACCAGTTGGAGTCGGTGTGTGCTTATCGGCCGCCATCCGATCCGTATACAGCTGTTTCAAGGCTGCTTTGAACGAGCGGTTCACGCAGACATCCAGTGGTTGTAGCATAGACGTCATCCCGCCCAATCACGAATACATGACTCGTCAATATCATATTTCCTACCGGGCACGATTTGCAATAACTTCAGCTTCCCTCACAACTTTCAATTTCTCACTCACAGTAAATGACTGCAAACGTTTCGTAGCATTCATGTTTACACTTTGAGAACGTGCGCAAAACTGTATGACGCTACGTGCTTATGGTAAAACAAAGTGATAGCCGGAAGAAGGCTAGCACCATCTAGCGGATACTCGCAACACCCGATATCGCGCGTGGCGGGCAATTTAAATCTTTGAAATTTGGATGACTCAAATAGGACCCGCACCCCATTTTTTCACGTCTGAATTTGTTTAAAAATGTGCGGGTGGTATTCGAGTATATACGGTATTATTTTGGATGGTGACAACTCAATAACAGAAATACGCATTATAAAAAACTACAAAACCAATTGTGTATAGCAACATATGGTTATGTATAATTTGATTTCTTTTTTCCAATGTTGGCTACAAATGCGCAAACACAAATACGATAACTTACGCAAAAACAACCAAAAACTAAAGCATTCTAATTTCCGTATAAAATATTGTGGTCAATAATGGTCTTTTTTGGTGACTGAAAATACTTAATTAGAAATCACCATCCATTACGGACTGCCTAATAACGCCACACAAACATACTGTATGAAACGTAAAAACCGACCAATATATGTCTGGTACAAAATACTGTTATATGCTTTTGCAAGTGTTCTTGTAATTGCCAATTTTTCTCTATATTTTACCCAGGCGTATTCCCTCCCTGACGGTCGATGTCTATAATGGTTATATTGTTGGACACAAATGTGTGTCGCCATCTAGTGTCAAATGACGTTCTTCATAATAACATAGAACAGAACAAGTGCAAAATGTGTACCTGAAATTTGTGAACTATGCATGCTATGTTTTAGATTTTAGATATTGTTTTTAGTGTTTTTAACCATTTATTGTGTAATGTGTATTTTCCATGCCATCGTAAAGTTTTTGATGTTTTCTAAATATAAGATTGTGGGCTGAGGAAGGGTCCAAAAGCGGGACTCGAAACATGTACCCCTGAAATGTGACATAAATTAAAGTATTGAATAGGCGGAAAGATTGAAAATTCTTATTCTTCATAATTACTGTCAATACGGAACCTGAAATGAATAATATTTCGAATAATATTATTTGAATACAACGACTTCAGGAATTCAACAATTTTATTACAAATCGACAACACAATCGCGCACATGACACTGCGAATATCACAATCTTGTTATATAGGCTCCGTGCGTTAGAGGGAGAAATGCTCCGCCACGCTACGAGTGGCCGGAATTGTAAGCTGTTGCGGTTTACCGCGGACCTCAGAAATATCAGCTGTCATCACACAGCGTGTTGCCATGGCAGACTTGATAATAACTGTAGGATTTCAGAGTATTTTATCTGACAATAATCGGCCCAATTCTTCGAAGAAAGGCCGTCTACTTGCAGAAAGTGGGCATGTTTTAAATTTAGTAGAAAAGCAGTTTGCAGGAAATACCAACAGTGTAATAACTGCTAATGTGATAAGAGAAACATCAGTTCGCCAGAAACCTTATCATGTCACGATAGAGGTAACGTATCTATTCATTTTATGCATTAGTTGGGGGTGACAGCATGGCAGATGACCACGTAGTTCCGCCCCTTAAAACATCAATAACTAACTAACTGGGGTGATAGCGGCATTAATATTCATGTACACGCAATTTCTAATACGATATAATGTTATCGTAGGTTAATGCTACTAGAGAGACAATTGCATGTTCCTGTGAATGCCCTGCTGGATCGTCAAAGAAGTGCAAGCGTATTTCAGCAGTTATTCATGCAGTTAATTCAGAGCATGTAACTTCGCGAACCGATCAACCCTGTGAATGGTCTAGACCTCGAATCTCAAACGCGGGGAAAGAGAAATATAACAAGGGGAAGGGTTAGAAGAACTTTTTCCCACAAAAAGGCAGAGGCTCGATGTAAAACCAGCTGAAATTCCCGATTTGAAAACCCCATGTATACTATCCAAAATTTTAAATGAGGAGAAAAAGTCAGAATCAGTTAAAGTTGCCAATGAATTGCTAGGAAATTTAATAACAGATGTCACAGTTATGGTTCAGAATAATGCATGTAAAAATGTAATAACATTATTAATGAAACAGGAGACTACATCTGTAATAACGGTAATTGATGTGTGTAGTGTTAGCAATTCTGCACTAGCAAGTTATTTTTATAACAATCATGTTGTAATTAATAAGACTCAAGCAGCTGAAATTTGTGTAAAAACCTTACATCAATCGAAGTCTGACCTCTGGTTTTCAGAAAGGAAGAAAAGGATCTCTGCAAGTAGGGCACATTCAATTAAAACTAGGAGAAAAGATCATGAGAAGTTGGTAAATACACTCTTGAACCCTAACTGTCTTAATGGTAGGGGTCTTAGAAATGTCACATTTGGGAAAAAGTTAGAAAAAACTGCACTTGCCAAATACACAAATTTATGTGGTAAAACATTTGTTGAGAGTGGTCTCATAATTCATCTCACCCATCCTTGGTTGTGTGCTAGTCCTGATGGTATAGTAATGGTGGATGGGAAGCCAGAAAGGGTACTGGAAATTAAATATCCTATTTCATGTAAAGACAAACCAATCATAGGTGAAAATGAGGAGATTAAAGTGCCTTATCTTATAAGAAATTCAGAAGGAAATTTGGAACTGAAACCAGATCATGCCTATTTCACTCAATGCCAGCTGTTGATGTGCTGTTGTGGGCTTGATGCTTGTGATTTTTTCATTTATACAGACAACCACAGTTCCATTCTTTTAGTAATTCAAAGAAATGATATGTTCTTAAAGGTCTGTATTGAAAAGTTGCAACAGATTTTCTTCACACACTATTTAAGGGAACTAACATGCAGATTTAATAATGGGCTTCAGATATCAAAGGAGGTTGTACATTTGTCATAACTCAACACATATGCACAATGTCATCATCACTACATAATAGCTCACTTGGAATTTTTTTAAGTATGTCATATACTGTCACTCTTTGAATGCACCGTTCAACATGAATTCGCACACTAGCAATATTGTAAGTGTCATCAACTTCTTCAGGTGTAAAATGACCTTCATGCATGAAGGGTGGCATTACTAAAATTGCATTGCTGTCCTCCAATATAGTTCTTATACCGGGGAAACCTTTATCAGCCATTATTTGATCTCCTGATTCTATCAATTTCAAAATTGCACAGTCATTTGTGATAAAACTGTCACTAGCTCGACCACCATAACATTTGGAAACAAATGTCACCATACCACAAGGTGCAATTGCAATATGGAACTTAGCAATATATGTAGACTTATAATTAGAGTACATATACACACGCTGGCTGATCTCAGGAGGCTGTTCTGTTTTAATTTCAGTGCAGTCTATAATAGCTCTACAATTTGGATAGTTATCTTTAAAAACAGAAGGCAATGTAGCATTAACAGTATCCTTGCTAGGCCAGAAAACCCACTTTTTGTTGCTTGTGCCAGTACAGGTAAAACAGATTGAAATATCCTAGAAATATTACTACGGTGAATATTGAAAATAACAGCAAGGGCAGCAAATGGTAAGGCTAACTTCACTTTCATTAAGAATACCAAGAGTCTATTTTCTTTACTAATTTTGCGAGTATTAGTATCTGGCAGCAAGTTTAAAAATATATTAAAAATTTCTTTGTTGACACCAGCCAGAACATTTAATTGTGATTCATCAGAAACTGAACTATAACCAAAAAATCCTCTTTCTTCATATGGGAAGTCAGGCCCAGACAATTCACTAACATGTCTAGGTTTAGCATGTGTGAAGGGATGATATATTTGCTTGTGTGCTGACACTGTTTCCATCCATAACACAACTGAATTCAAAATTGCTTTCTACATCACGATGTTTGTTTGTCTGAGTTTGGGCATCAGCTTTCATGGACACTAGAGCAGGCTCACTAGTTTGCAGATCTGATATATCAGGTGTTGAAATGACTAGATTTCTATTTACACTTCTCTTCTTCAATCTCATAAATCTGCTGAGAGAGCCTGTTCCTGTTGACTTTCTTCTGTAACATTCAGGAAAGATACTTGGTACATATGCTGGACTAGCAGGATGTTGAGATTTACACCCTCCTATGAAATGTGTGCTGCAGATTCTAGATGATTTTGAAGGTGTCCACAAAGTACCATCTGCCCTATAAAACAAATTGTGTAAATGTGGCAAATTTATGTAGACATACCTTTTAAAGTATGGGCAATCTGTAAATGCAAATATTATTTTGAACACATTTTGTAAAATTTAAGTTGGATCTGTATTTATTTACATAGGTCCCAATGAGCCTGAGCTCGTGTTAGGGACAATCAAGTAACATAGTTACAGCATGGCATATATATAATTTTTGTAACATTATTGTTTAGTTTAATAATAACTTAGATTGCTAGTGACTAACTTTACAGAGATAATACGGTATGATACATTGCATTGCTTAAGGCTATTGTACATTGGCTATTCATTCCTTAATAGGAAGTCTTTTGTTTTCCTCTTAAATGTTTTTATAGAGAAACTTTCCCTTATGCCTAATGGTAGCGAGTTGTATTCTTTTATTATAGAGGACATAATTCCTTTAGTTCCAAATTTAATGGATTGGGAATGGCTGGTGAATATTTGATTTACTCCTCTTGTTGCATAATGATGAATGTCATTTGCATGGGTAAAATGGATGTGTGTGTGTATCAATTTGTTTTCTAATTTGTATACAAATACTGTTGCTGACATAGCTATTTGTTTTTGCAGTGGCATAATTTTAGTTCTTGAGTACAATTCATTTGAGGGTGTGAGCCAAGGTAATCCAAAGATAGATTTTATAGCACGTTTCTGGAGTATCTCAAGTTCTTTTATCATCTCCTTCTTACAATATCCCCATATGAAATTCATGTACATTAGATGTGAATGTATCAGAGCAAAGTATATATTTTTCAATTGTTGGCTAGTAAGACAGCTATATCTTAATCTGAAAATAATACCAATTAAAGGGCTGATTTTATGTTTTACATTTTCTACATGATTTTCCCAGGTTAGTGTACTATCTAGTGTGATACCTAAGTATGTTGCCGATTTAACCCTTTCTATTTCTTTGTTGGCTATGTTGACTATGTTTGTGGTCTCAATCTTGTATGATGGTTTATGGAAGAATAAATATTTTGTTTTAGTGATATTGATAACCATTTTGTGTGCTCTCAACCAATCCACCAGCTTATTGAGATCATAATTAATATTTAACTAATTTCCTGTTCAGATGTTCCCAGATAGAGTATAAAAATATCATCTGCAAATAGTTTAAGCTTGCCTTTCAATTCTAATAATACTATATCATTAATATAGGCCAAGAAAAGAATTGGTCCTAAGACAGAACCTTGAGGTACTCCTGTGTCAATTCTCATTTGAGATCCTTTTACATTATCGATTGCAACATATTGTTTTCTGTTAGTGAGGTAGTTCTTGAACCAATCATGTGCCACTCCTCTGATGCCTGCAAATTCTAGTTTATTAAGGAGAATCTTATGGTTAACCAGATCGAAGGCTTTTTGAAGGTCAATTAGTACACCAGCAGCTAGTTTGTTTTCATCTAATGCCTTTTCTACATCAGTTACTACTTCAAATATAGCACTATCAGCTCCTCTATTTGGAATAAACCCATATTGGCAGTTTGCAAAGTAATCATTTTTCATGAAGAAATTCATAAGTCTTCGTTTAACAACGATTTCTAGAACCTTGCTGATGGCAGATATAATATTAATGGGTCTGTAATTTGATGGGTGGGTTTTGTCCCCTTTTTTGTAGATCGGGACCACCCTAGAGACTTTACAGGCATCGGGGAATATACCAGTCATCAGTGAAAGATTTATTATTTTGACAAGATATGGTGTAAGGCCCTCAAGACACAATTGTAGCATGACATTAGTAGTGTTGTCCTCACTTATATTGTTTTTGTGTTTTAGGGAGTTTATAATTGATTGTATTTCATTAGCATCAGTAGGTAACATAAAGATTGTCTTAGTGCTAGTAGTATTTTTATAGCTTGTAATGTCCGAGGTAGAACCGTTTCCTTGATTTTCCCATATACTGTTAGCAATATTGACATAATATTTATTAATTTCATCACATATATTTTCCTTTTTTTCGACATTTGTGCCGTCGACTATAAGTTTGACAATTTCATTTTTCCCCTTCTTTGGTCTATTTAACATCTCATTAACAACACTCCACACTTCCCTCTGATTATTTGCATTTTGAATTTTTTGGTCAAAGTAGTTTCTTTGTAGGTTTCTCTTAAGTTTTGTAACTTGGTTGCTAATAATTTTATATTCTTCTAAAATTTCTGCAGATGGATTTTTAACTTTGGTTTTTGTATATATCTTATCTTTCCTGTGTATTAGTGCTAAAAGATCTTGTGTGATCCAGGGTTTTATTGGTGGGGCACTTGGCTCCTTATTCGTATATTTCATAGTACAGGCTTCTATTCCTTTATTAATAAAATCACAGAATTTATTGTAGTAGTCATTGATGTTAGTTTCATTGCATACAAATTCTTGAGTTATTAAATATTTATTAAGTTTTTTGTAGTTTATTTTATCCTTTTCTATTGGCCTATCATCACATATTGAATTCCTGTTTATCTTTTTGTTTCTAATTTCACAGATGAGTAAATGGTGATCACTCAAATCATTATCAATATTATAGACATTACATATTTTGTCACAGTCGTTCACCAATACATGATCAATTAGAGTAGAGCTAGTTTGTGTTACACGAGTTGGATATTTTGTATTACATAAGACTAGACCATATGATTTGACTAGGTTAATATAACTACTAGTATATCTGTCCCCAAATAATAGATCGATATTCATATCACCTAGTATTATAACAGGATTCGTTGAGTAAGAACTAATAATTACTTCGAGATCAGTTAGAAAGTGTGGAATGTTGCTTTTATGAGGGTTATAAGCAGTGATTATATTGTATTCTTGATGGCCTTTTCTCACAGTAATGTGCAGTATGCTGTGGGTGGAATTTATTTCCTTTACAAGGGTACTGCTACATTTGTTTGAAATATACAAAGATACTCCCCCTCCAGTTTGCTTTCTAACTATGTGATATGCAACATATTTCTTAATATTGAAAAACATTTTTGTTTGTTCTGTTAACCAATTTTCTGAGATTGCTAGGACATCTACACCTTTGATTCTGTCTAACATTATTTGGATATCATCGAACTTGTTTTTTATGCTATGTGCATTTATGTGTACGCATTTTAGTGTACTGGTATCGGTTATTATCCGTTTACTGTCCTTAATCTTATAATAATCGCTAAGTGTATTACAGTTACACTCGGTTAATTCTAGTGTATTATTATTTGCATTACCTAAAAAATTTAATTTCTGTAATTCTAGTTCCATATGGGATAATACTTAGTAGATATCTTACTATTACATAGATTTTAGTTTGAGAGGGCGAGTTCATCCAGTATTTCAGCACTTGATATAAGCTTTGAGGGTCCATTTTGATTTTTCCGAATGTATATTTTGCAGTCTCTGACCCAAGTTGCAAAGATTTTTCCCTGTTGTCTCAATTCACGGCACTTTTTGGCGATGGTTTCATTTCTTGGGGTCAGGTGTTCATTGATATATATATATTACCACCATCACTGTAACCAATTTCACTCGTCTTCAGGGTCTTCTTTTGTCTTCTGCTACTGAGAATCTCTTCCTTCTTCCACCTATTATTTAATTTCACAATTATAGGTTGAGGCCCAGGCTTTGTTGACGGGAGGCGGTGAGCTGCGTCTATGTTTGCCCTGGTGATTTCAACTCCTAACGTCTTGCCAATGTCCGAGATTTTGTGAAATACATCCTCCTCTCTTTCAGTGAGTATTCCATACACTATCAAGTTGTTCTTGCGCTGGTACTGTTTTAGTTCCTCCAATTCGTTAATAGCTCTACAGTAGATGCTGCCATTTCTGCGTCCTTGACGGTTTTTCTCTCTTTCTTCAGAGTTTCAATTTCCCGGTGAGTTCATCATACTTTTCTGATAAGAAAGTTGCTAGTTTTCTTACCTCGTGGTTTTCTTCTCTCATCGCCGAAAGGGATTCCTCAAGTTTCTGGGAGAAAGATGCCATAACATCTTTGATGTTAGGTTGCGGGAGGCAGTCTCCACGATTGCATGACCATTTGAAAGTATCATCTTTCCGGAATTGTTGGTACGTGTCTTTACTCATTTTCATGCATGTTACATGAAACCAGCGTCCACACTCACCATCACATCCTACAGCCTGCTGATTGTTCTTGATCTTTTTGCCGCATGGAGCACAGTTGACCGTCATGATTTATTTGAATTTCTATTGTAATGTGTTCAAATTATTTTGTGACTATCTGGTTTCATAATAATATGTTTGTAGGACTATTTAAAATACTGTAATGCTCTTTTATTTAATGTTTATGTATAATTACACATTTCCAAATATTTCTGTAGGCTATTAATATTTTGTTCCTATTTTTTCTCATGTGCCAGGGCCTATTTCTGTAAATATAATATTAATCCACTAGCCTTTCGAATCCACTTCGTGAGGTCGGGGAGGAAATCTAAAAAAATTCACACTTTGCTCGGTATTAAGGTATCTTATTTAATTATTACGGGGCGTGGTGGCTCAGCGGTGTAGCTGTATGTCTCTCACCAAGGCGGTCCGGGTTCGATTCCCGGTCAATGCATGCGAGATTTTCGAAGTGAAATGCCATGTCCTGTGGTTCGGATTCCACGTAAAAAGGAGGTCCCGTGGCTTATGATCTACAGATTAACGGTCACGTTAAACTACAAGCTTCCTTCCTTCCTTTTATTTAATTATTAAGGCTATCATTAAGACTACTGTGTAATAGAATATCTCTACTATTATGATGTTTGTGCTTTAAAAATATGGCCCACTGGTGCGGACTTTACCTTGGAAGTATAGCATTACTGTAATTATTTTGGTTGTTACTGTTAACCTATTTGTAACAGTCATGGTTAGTATAGGTTTTGTACTGTGTAATTTAGTATTAATTAAAATATTCGAATTCTCCATTACTTCTTGCGGTTTACTGCTAAAATCCACTGTCTTTTGAAATCCATATCGTGAGCTCGTGATGGAAAACTAAAATTTCACACATTGCTCTGTATTGCAGTATCTATTATTGCAGCCAACAACACAGCACATAACACTGCCAGAACGCTTTGACATTTTTTAAATAATAATCTGAAGACAACACTATAAAATATTGAATAAACACATGTAAAAATTCACTCGTACTGCAACGATTTACGATCAGCTGTTGATAAACAAGACCGTGTGTAGTTCACGTAGTATCCACCCGCAGCAGCACCCTGTAGAACGCACGGTGCCTATAGGTTATTCACAAGAATAATTGTTAAAATTACGTTGACCAAACGCTAACAGGTGAAAAAAAAAGACGACCTTCTCCAACAAAACCGCGCGTGAAACTGCCGTATGAATCAGCTGACAAGCATGCAAAGCGCCAATACGTCAGCTGCGACGTCACTGATGTCCCTAAAAATTCCCTAGACGCGACCGCATCGCAATGTAACAATGAACCGGAAATTCATAAAACTTGTACAGTTATTCTGAATTTTTTAAATGTGTGTATTTGTTACGATTTAATGAAATGAAAATCCACAGCCTGCTTCCGAACATACAGCTTGAACAATGACATTGTCAGTTATTTCCTGCTCCTCGTCTCCATTCAACCAACCCATGACGTCTTCTTGGTTGACAGGCTCAATAACAGGAAGATTGATTGTTAGTCACAAGTTCTTTAAAATCATTATTAGGGGCGTAGTTTGCGTTAGTAGGCGCTTTCTCAATTCCAAACAGGTTCCTCTAACACTTCCTCATTGCATCGTCATTGATGCTATCCCATGCCTCGGCCACCCAATACACTACGTCCTTTAATATTATTGATTTCAGAAGGTCTGTCACACCTTTTTCGCCTTACAAATGTTAAAGAAACTTTTTGGGCAGTCTCTTCCTATAATTCCTCTTCAGAGTTTCCAGGACGCCTTGATCGAGAGGTTAAACAAGTTATGTGACGCTTGGTGGCAGATAAATTGCCGTGATATCACCACTGGTTAGTGCCTCCACATCAGGGTGAGACCTTGCATTATAAAGCAAAGTTGAGCTTTGCGGGGTAGGTTCTTTTTTTTCTAGAAATGCCTCTACAACGGGAACAAATTCTCCATGAAACCACTCCAGAAATAAATGACAGTCAATCCAAGCATTATGTTGATTTTTGTTGATAGGAACATTTTTTATATTTGTATTTTTAAAAGCTCTGGGATCTTTTGCTTTACCGATGATCACAGGCTTCAGTCGCAGAGAGCCAGAGGCATTGCTGCAGCCTAAAACAGTAAGCCTATCTTTATTTCTTTTGTACCCGGGAGCAGATTTTTCACTACAGGCTACCCGAGTTTTCGAGGCCAACATTCTGTAATTAGACCCAATTCGTCACAATTGAAAATTTGTTCTGAAGTAAGGCCATGTTTTAAAATTGTTTTTTGAAAATGGCCACATCCCCTTCGTTAGCCTTTCACCAGCAATGATTAGCTGTCGTAAGCCATACAGTTTTTTTTTCCAACAAATTAAGCTGATAACTCTTCTCCACTATCTTGAAATATCTTATGGAACTAAAGTGCTTTTGTTTGAAGTATTGGCCCGATGATCGGACTCCCTTTAGACCTCATGTGAGGAAACCAGATATAGAAAGCCTCAGATGTTTTTTCGTACTCACATTTTTTAAGTGTTTTTCGACTAGACCCTTCATCGTAGTTGACACTCTGGGATGCCCACTTCTCAATGTCTGCTCTTTTCCATCTCAAATCCCCCACTGTAACTTCTCCTACACCCAACTCACCTGCTATATTTTTAATATTCTCGACGCTGTCGATATGTAGTATAGAACTTTATTTTGTAACAAAACTACTACTCGCTTACGTTTGCCACTCATCTTGGTAACGAATCACAAAACAATAGCGCACAAAACGATGCAATGTGTGTATAAATATCGAAATACAACTCGCAACTAGTCGAGCAAGCAAAGCAACACGCGGTAATGGGGGACTAAGAGTGAAGATCAATGAACGGCTCCGATCCCTGGCGAAGTTTGTCTATATGGACCAACCCGCCCACTCAACTTGAGGTGTGTTGGGTTAGTTCTTTACTAACAGCACGTTATTATGAATTTTAACGCTAATATAATTACATTGATGAAATGAGCGCCTCAGTTAACACGGTGCCACAGATAAGTGGGTTTCTACTCTGCATAATCTAAATAATTTTTCTATATAAAACTTAATTACAAAGGCCTATCAATAGCTTTTATATAATATTAAAACTGTAATGTTCAGTATAGGGTACTTGTTTTTCTGTATTAAATTATTTTAAACAAATCTACTGCTCATGAATGTTATAAGATGCTGATGAAAAATCTATGCAATAATGACTTAATGAACAGCAGGTGCGGATCCATATCGAGAGCCCTTAAAAACTCAGTAACCTTCCTTTCGGGGTAGTAAAGCTGCACTCCAAGGATTTCCCAAGTATAATGGGAAACTAGTACCTCATAATTAAGTTTCTTAAGTCTTGTAAAGTGAAAGTTTACCATAGTTTGTGTCACATGTCACGTGGGGGCAGATGACCTCGCTGTTCCACCCCTTAAAACTCAATAACTAACGAACATGTCTCACATGTTCCGAGTTTTAATTTAATGAAACGTTAAGTGCAGTAATGTCACAAAAATGAAAAAACATATTTAGTGAGCAAAAAGTTTCAAATTCATGTATACAGTTATAGTGATAGATGGGTTAGTCCATCTCTATGCAATTTATCATTTCCTAACAAGTGGATTTTAATCTTTCCCAATAAATCGTGGTTCAGCTATAACGCAGGGGTTAAGGACGTCCCCCAACAAGCGTGTTATATTGGGTTTATACTGCGTTTGCTTTCACAGCACAGTTCTTGATAGAAATTTTTGGATGTATTTTCGCAGCTCTCCCTATTGTCTGGAAAAAGGACTTGGCTCTCAGCCAGGTGACATGTTATGTTGAAAGAGCCATCCACTATTTAGAATCCTTGAGAGTAAAAAGAAAATGTTAAGAGAAAGGTCACATCACTAACCTTACAGGTGTTCCCCAACTTCAAGGCACTACCAATACCACTCGCCCATCATAGCTTTGAAACATTTCTTTCTCTTCTTTAAGACAGAAAGAAAAACATATTTTAGATGGCATTCAATACCTAAAAGAGGTTTGCCAATTGGCCAACAGGAATTGCATTGGACATCTGAATGTACTGGCTACTTATTTCTAGTTAAAATTGGCTCGTGAACAAGAGAAATAAATGTTGAAAGCCATGATTGGTGAGTGATATGAATAATTGGACAAAAGCTACTACTACATTCAAAAGTAGTTTATATTAATGAAAGATTTCCTTTACCATGCAAAGTCGTCGGCATACCACAAACTTCAATAGCATCATGGAAAGGGGATTTAGTACTATGAAATGCCTGAGAAGATCAGAGCGAATGAAAAGCTACTGGGCAACTTGGAAAGAAAACTTACTGAAGAAGAGGATCAAGAAATGATTGACTGAAGTGGTCCAATGAGGCCATAAAAGCAGAAGAAGAAGAATGTTATCAAAAACAAACTCAGAACTTCATTTCAGACCCATAAAACAATTGATTAACATGAATGGCCCAAACCTAGAAGATTTTGAACCAACATGTTAAACCCAGGCATGTCAGGAAAAACAAGAAGGAAACCCCACTTACAACTGTCAGGACGAGATTCAACCAGTTATTATTATAAGGTAATCTAGCGCATAGGTTAAACAGATTGCCTCGGATGTAGGGTGTGGTAGCTGATGAAAGGATTAGCTCAGGACAGGGAGGCATGGAGCGCAGCATCAAACCAGTCAAAAGACTGAAGACTCTAACATAACACAAGCTAGCATATCAAATACTTAGTAAGCAAATAAGGGATGCTGGGCGGGTTATGAACTGTGGAGGAGTAAACATTAATTACTACATCTTTTCCAGATTTCTTTTCCATCATTAGAGAAGGTATTCTGACTAATTTCAGTACTTACGAACATTTTATCGTACAAGTGATGTCTCATTCAGTGTTACACAAGTATCTGGGCTTGCTCGAACAATCATAATATGGGAACAATGTTACATGTCTATCATTATCTTACCTTCCCCGAAACTGTTTCACCATCATAATAAAGCAAATGCCGTTCCTTCTTCCCCTCCTCCGTTTTAATATCAGCCATCTTCCTGCCATCTGTTCCATCGAGAATGATGTCTAACTCTGCACTCTGACCAAATCCAAAGAAACTCTAAAAGAAAATCGAAGCTTGTTAGTTGCATAATATTGAGACCTCAAAAGATTGTAGAATAGTAAATTGCAAATTGTGAAACAAACAAATAACTACTAACTTAAATATACTTTTATTGGTAATGACCAATGATATTTAGTGGAATACTGTATAATTATAAATTAATAAATACAATCCGAACTTTTACTAAATAATTAAAATTTAACTCTGACTGGTTTTGCCTTCTGGCATCACGAGAAACTTTGTAGGATAGTTTCTAATAATCTCATGAAGATGGTAGAAGACAAAACCAGCTGGTGTTACATTTTAAATATTTACTGGAAGTACAAAATATATTTATGAAATAGTCAGCATTTACATAACAATATAGATCATTTTCAAATTCATTTTTAGACATGTGGGAGAAACCAGTCAATTTCAATGGCGGAACTATTTGAGGCCATACCCATACATGCCTTGCTGTCGTGGCATGTAATACCTTATGAATTTTGTAAAACGATGAAACAACCCTCTCCTGTTACTCTTAAGCGTAACTGGCAAAGCAGGGCATCGTGCAAAATAAAACTGAAATTGTTTTATAAGTATCATTATTGTAGGGGCAGATGATCTTGCTGTTCTGCCCCTTAAAATACCTAATGTAACTGTACATACTTTCTACAGGTCCCGACGAAGACATGACTCAACTCAAAGCGGGAGCACGGCTACGCCTCATTTGTACATCAAGTCCGTTCAGTTTTAACACAAACAACACTAATCATAAACCTCAATGTTTTGTATTGGACCACTTTGTAAAAAAGGCAACAATACACCAACAACTTGGAGAGACCAAACTTACTTTCAGGTGGTTTTACGAATTTCATGGTGTCCACAGAATTTTCAATGTAAATTTACCTGACTATTCCTGATCATTTTTCAACAAAATTCCTGACTCGTGAAGTCATCGTAACATCGGAAAAGGGGGTTATTGAGGAAACAAATATATATATTTCTTTTTAATTTTGCAGCCTCCACCATCCCCATAACTGCCCAACGCTCGCCTCTTTATTCATTTAAAATCAGGGTGTCTACCAACTCATCTTAAAAGAATTCCCTGATTATTCCCTGATTTTTCCAGAATTAATGAGAGAATTCCCTGAGTAAAGAATGCTCAACATTTGCCCGGGAACGGGAAGTATGATGAAATGCACGCTATTTTTGATTGGTTTTAAGCGCTCTCCAGGAACAAGAAGCAAAATGTAATCCAGGAAAGCAAAAGGAAAATAGAATTAAGTTTTATGTTTTCTGTTCTCGGAAATTCCAGGATCCAAGGGAAACAGTTGTGAAAATAAATTTATTTCAATAAGTGAACTTGTTGTCCAGTAAAATAAGCAAGGTCTATTAAGTCATGCTACAGTAAATGCCTCCAATAAAAGGGACAAAGGGAGGTTTAATACACACATCAAGGTGTCACCATATGAGTGGGATCATCTTAGACCAATATTTAATTTGTAAAACCTTTCATTACCATTAAAATCACTAATCTACGTCGCAGGTATGATATTCGGTAGCATAAGTCTGAATATAAGCCTATACAGTAATTTACACATATCCAAGGGACGAAGGGAGGCATATTCCAAGTTCTCACTCAGAATTAGGCCCACCTCGTCATGACTGATGTAATTGAGTAATCATCATCCAAGTCCCACTACAGCCACCCGGGTGTGGTTTACAAGCCCCCTCCACTCCTTTCGGTCCCTCCATTTTTACTGTTCCATCACTTCTGCCACATCCAACCCAGCTTCTCCAATGTCCTTCAAAATTTGGTCCAACCACCTTCTTCTCGGTCTTTCAACTGGTCTCTTTCCCTTGACTTCGCTTTCTAATTCCCTTTTTGCTACTCTTTCCTTACCCATTCTTTTTACATGTCCGAACCAACGTAACCTTGCTTTCTGTATCTTCTGATTTGACGGTTCCATATTTAACTCTTCTCTCATTTCAATATTTTGAATTCTATCCCTTCTTGTCTTTTCAGCTGACGTTCTTAAAAATTTCATTTCTACTGCTTGTATCTTACTATTTTGCCTTTTATTCGTTACCAGTGTTTCCAGTCCATATGTTACAATTGGTATGAAATACTGTTTATATAATATTAATTTCGTCAATTTAGTAATTTTTAAATACATTTAAATGAAGGAAATCATTATCAATGATGTTTCGACAGGCCAGAACACACCATTATCAGTCTAAAATAATTTAACCTAGTCTGTTTGATAATACAAGGCCGAGTTTGAAAGGTGTTACAAACACATTTCCTGGGCGCAATTAAAAACAAAATAGGACATAAGTTCTAGCCTAGCCAAGGAACGAAGGAGCAATAAATATGCACTTAAGGGCACTAGGCATATCCATCACATTACATAAACATCAAACATTTTCCTAGTTCCCGTTCCAGTGGTTAACCAGACCCCCAGCAAGCTTCCCGTTCTCATTCCCGGGCCAATCGTGAACCAGCCTGAACATAACTGGCAGCATCTACAAGGTAAAGATACCAAGTGGACTTCAGATGATCACATTAACAACCTCATAGTGATCATGAGCTAGACAACAGCACAAGTGCTTGAGCTTCTGTTAAGCCTTTTGATCACTACAGTATAAAGTACAAGGTATCCCAAATGAAATATTCGTAAGCAGAGCGAGAGGTTATTTGCCTCGATGCACAAGAGTAGACACAGATCGAATAGCACACGATATAATCGGGGGTAGCACAACCACGTGTTTGAACGACTACGTATTTTAGGGGCTAAATCATATATCAACAGCAGCACAAGAACACCCTGGAAATTATTGCACACCATAAGTTTTCACTATAGATTTAGCACACAATGGCACAAATGTTATATTTTTAGTAAACTTCAAACAGCACACTAAAGCATTAACAGTAGAACTACAGCAGACAATAATCAAAGAATACCGGGATCGAAAAGCCGCGCAAACAGTATTCTCAACCCAAGTCTAACACATGTTGCCCGGGCGCGCGCTAACACTTGACATGACAATACACACGGTAAAACCTCACTTCCTGTACCGAAAGCACTATCGAGACAATATACCTATCTGCGCTTTTGAAGCTTACACTGGGCAAACCGTTAAAAATATCAATATACTATGAGTGTAAGAATTGTTCAGCATGGAAAGTTCTACAAAAAATCCACGAGAGTATATATCTATCTTCAATACATCGCCCACTATAAGTGCTTTTAGATTGGACGGGAGGGGGATTTGAGTTTCATGCACCTCGCCATTCTTAAATTACGTCTGACAAGAATTCGTTGTACATGCTATCTCCATGATAATATAATTAATAGTCCAGTCAGCGATTTCAACACATCATGCAGAGACGTAAAACGGATATAGACATCGAAAAAAAAAGGGCTTGTCACGTAATTCATTCATAACTGTTTCCGGGCGAAGCTAGTATATTATACTCTGTGAGCTGCCAGAATAGGATTGACATTTCTCGTCTCGCCATGTGGTCTGAGAACGAGATTGCCAAACTGTACAAGCCAGAGATAAAGCTGACCAGGCACTGAGGCACGTGGGCGGTAATATTGCAACGCAGAGTATTATGACATCAACTATACGAACATGGATTGGTCAAGAGGCAGAGCGGTGATGACTGACGTGGAATTTCCGCTGAAATGTCAATCCTATTCAGGCAGCTCACATAGTATATTTATAAACAATACTAAATTTAAAATATTTTGTCGCCAAAGTTGCTACATCTACCGACAAAATCGCTAAATTGGCAATACTGATCGCAACGAACAAAATGCTCAAGGCCCAATAAAATGGCGTAGTTGGCTCCTGCGCAGAAAGCGAACGGAAAAGTTGCCACATCATACGTTCAGTTGACCTTGAGAAGGCACTGCTCATTGGCTGAGCACTGTCATCAGGGTGTCTACTGTAAGGATGAAGTAAAAATTAGTTTCTTTTTAGTTACCTTTTAGTCAATTTTAGATACCTTTGAATTCAAGATACGTCTGTGGTCTGCAAGCAAAGAGGCTCATCACGCGGTGAAGATAAACAACAATGAACTGTGATTAAAGCTGTAAATAAAATAAATAATAAAAAAATACTAGATATTAATTATCAAATTAGTTGTTTCAGCTAATATGACGTCTTGTGCACAATACGTTGTTTTAATATCAAGAGGTTGCTCTGCTCTTTACCGTTTGGCGAGATTTCCTTTTTTCCCGCGGTAGATCACGAAGAATTGTATGCGACGTTACGTGATCGTCACCGAATTCTGACTTTGCAGTCAAGTACGGACAAATATCGAGATGTTACACAATCGGCGCTGGTCTCAGCCGTTTGACGAGATTCCCGCAGTTTTCACGATAGAACACGGAGAAAAATCGCGATTTAGATAAACGGTGTCACGTTTGGTCATTCGACGAGATTTCCATTGTCCTTGAGGTCGGGCACGAGAAAATATAGCATTATTCCGCAATCGGCGCCAAGAATCCAGTTGTCCTAGTCATTGAAGGTGGAGAAATATCGCGATGTAACGCAATCGCTGCCGCTCTCGGCCGTTTTACGAGATTCACGTTGTCCTCGCAATATTATGCAATCGGCGCTGCATCCAGCCGTTCAACGATTGCCTGCCTATCTGCCCTGACAGAATGGTGGAGGCAAGCTCAAGGTTAGGTATGGTTAAAATTCACGAGTAGTAATGGACATGTTGTATGGTCGGCGCCGTGATTCCCGCTGTCCCTATGCTGTGGTTGGGAGTTCATAAGTTCAGGGTGGATCACGGGGGAAAATTTGTATCGCGATGCAGCGTAGCCAGTCATTTCTAAGTGGGTTGATGCACTTCTCGCTCCCCGTACGCTTTTAAGTATACGGTCATGGTAAAAGTGGCGAGTAGGTTTCGGAATGTTTCGTGATGGGTGCCCAATCATCTTTGACAGGATTCCCGCAGTCCTCGTGGTCACAAGTTCACGATAGGAGACGGGATTTATCATTTTACGCAACTGACGTCTATCTCGGTCCGTTTGACGAGATTCGCGCAGGCAAGTCATGATGTCAGCCATTCGTCTTGAGGATGTGATTTAGAGGATGAACGTTCGAAGTAGGTACCGTATCGAATATTACGAATTATTCTGAGAGCATTGCACGAATAATACAAGAGGGCACATTCTCTTTCGAATGCGAATCACGAATTATACAAGTTATCGAAATAACCAGTTAGATTATATATCCGATGGAACCAAAGTTCGAAGGAAAAATCGACATATAACTGAATTTCGAATTAACCATACCGGATGTCGCAAATTTACGAGACAGATTTTTAAAATACCGGTAGGTTATTATGTATTTCGAAGCTATTTCGTATTTTTTGTTTCGAAACGGTGACATTTCGCAAGATAGCAACATTAAATTATTTCACGTTATTTTTGGACTTCAATTTGACTCAAAATTTAGAGGTCAATAACTGAAATGAGAGGTTTCTGTTTAGTTTCGGAAGTTTTCGCGAATAAACGTCTCGAGAAAAGTCAGGTTTCCTAAGAACACAGAAAAATATTTCACACAAAACTAGAAAGTATCCTTGATGCCGAAAATATACGTTGAATTGATGTAGCCTATACCACACAAGGTATCCACAGTATGCATTTCCTCTAGCTCAGGCACGGCGAAGTATAGCTTATGCAATCGGCGCCGCTTGCGTGAAACTCGCTCCATCGCAATCTCTGAGCCTAGCGGCGCGAGTTTAAATGATTCAACCCGCCTACAGAAAATTTTCGTTACCCGTTTCTAAAATTCGTTGCTTTTTCGTCACTTTCGTTACCCGTTTGTAAAATTCGTTACTTTCGTTACCGGTAACGAGCGATCACTTCCCGCGAAATTCGAAAGTATTGCTTCCACTTTTACGGGATATAGACAAATGGAGAAAAATCCCTGATTAACAAAGAAATTCCCTGATTTTTCCCTGATTATTCCAGAAATTTATAATTCCCTGAGAATTCCCGGTTTTCCCGGGTCGTAGACACCCTGAAAATACAAAATAAAGTGCAATGTGCTGGGTGATGGGGTCGCCACATCCCTACGCCAATGCCAAAATATAGGGAAAAGAGGTTTTTACTATGATGTACTGCTTTTTATCATCAGAGATTAGTTGAACTAGTAACATCAAAATATGGCTGTAAAACATGGTGTCCACAGAATTTTCAATGTCAATTTTCCTGACCATTTTTCAACAAAAGTCCTGACTCACGAAGTCATCGTAACATCGGAAAATATATATATCTTTTTTCATTTGCAGGATTTGCCGAACACTTGCCTCTTTATTCATTAAAATAGAAAATGAAGTAAATTATAATGCAATAATACATAAATCAAAGTACTTAATGAGGGGCAGATTACCTCGTAGTTCCGTCCCTTAAAACAACAATAACTAACATATAACTAAAGTACTTAATAACCTAAACTATAGTGATGGGGTCGCCACATCCATACGCTAACGCCGAAAAAGCGTACAAAAAATAGGTTTCTACTATGATGTACTGTAAAAAGGGAAACTTATCATAATGTCCAGTGAGTCATTGCTTTTTATCTTCAGAACTAGTAACATCAAAATATGGTTGTAAAACACAAAATACTGTATGGTTAATATAAAATTCCCGACTTTCTAATACTTTTCGCAATTTTTTCCTGACTCGCGCCATTTTTTCACACTTTTTCCTGACTATTCCTGCCTGTGGACACCATGAATTTGGGAAAAACACTGAATGTTTAGGAGAGGAACACAACATTCAGAGGTCACAAAATGCAACCCTAGGAGGTACTTTCCATCCCCGAGTGGCAGGTGTGCGATTTATGGTTTTAAACACTAACTGGCAATAAAACCTTTTTCAAATTTTAGAATGGTGCTGTAGTCACTAATGTTACATTAATTATGTGAGGCACATTTGCTGCAAAAATATGTTTAAAAATTCTTCAGTTTCTTTATCGAATTTGACGAGTCTAGATACATCTTGACCCAATAGAAGTTGAGAGAGCGGTTGCATAGGTCGAGGATGGACGAAGCATTAATTTGCTTTGCAGCTAATGCCATTGGTGTATCATTCAGAAGCACCAACGTGTCCTACAGCAATTCAGTGAAATTCGTACCTACCACAGATGGCCAGGAGCAGGCTGTGAGAGGTCTACATACACCAGGGATGACAGGCTTCTGCTTCTCCAGGTTTCGCACGATTACTACACGAGTGGTCCACGCCAGACATAATCTTGAAGCAGTGAGAAACATCACTGTGAGTGAGAAGACTAATAGGTGGAAACTTCTGGAACAAATTTGACCTCCAGGAGATTGCAACTCTCACAGCTCACTGTCTAGTACCAGGCAGTGTGATTACACTTCATATATCAACACTGGAATTGGACTGTAGCCCTCGCAAGTTTGCCTCTGTACACCTGATGGTTAGAGAGCAAGTATGGAGAAGACATAGGGAGCAACATTCGCCTTCGACCTCCATGTACTGCGGCAAGCTGGCTACCAGGCCCTACATCGTTTCCCGAGGGATGCTGTCCCGCTCCTTCAGAACAGCTACCCTCATTTTATTCAGTTGCAACTTTGGATACTTCAGCCGATCATATCCCACAAGTGTTCAATAGAAAACAAGATTATACGTTCGCACAACTCAAATCTTTTCTCCTGTTCTATTGAACATGACAGAACAAGTCTACGATACACTGCCATATGAATACATTGCAGTCATGAACAGTAAAATCCAGTGGGTCCTAATCTCATTAATCACCGACTGTAATTTTCGATGGATCCTAACCTAAACTGACACTTGTCAGTAATTTTTGAACAGAGATTTTGGCATCATATTAAAACCCATAGAAATGATAGCTTTGTGCAGGTCTATCCACTCTGATCGGGTCACATATTGGAACCTTGACAGGCTAATGGTTTCAGTATCCAATGGACCTAGCCAATTAACATTATCAAACCATTTTAATATAAATTACATTCCATAAAGATGTAAAATACATGGGACCCCCTGTAAAAATATCTGCCTTGCTGTCTTTACATGTATGCCAGCAATGATACCATATGAGCGTGGCATGCCATTGAATAGCATCCGTGCTGGTGTATTAGGCCTCTAGTCACTAAAGTAGTTCAAAATCTTTTGACCGTTGTAGAAAACAAAGAAGATGCCAAGGTACAAACTGTTCTTCAAAACCCTTGTCCTATTGCAAAAAGTGCAATGTAACATTATGTAAAGTGTTTTGGACCTTATCATTCACAACAATGTATTAACGAACATCGACTTCAGAATCGCACGTCCTAGTACTATGTACCGATCAATTGTAGAATTTAGTTATGTAGAATGTAACGCTCAAGTAAAGATCGCGATACCCATCAAAAATTTGCCATTTCACCTCATTTTCAAAGAATCGCGATACACAGAAAAAGATCCACATTTCACCGCATTTTTTATAAAAGCCGGTATCGCGATCTTTACTTGAGCCCCCCTGCTTAAGTACAGATCGCGATACCCATCAAAAATTTGCCATTTCAGCTCTTCTTCAAACAATCTGAATTTGCCATTTCATCTCTTTTTCAAACAATCGCGCTACGCAGTGAAAAATAAAGATTGCGATACCCATCACGAATTCACCATTTCAGCTCTTTTTCAAGCAATCGCGCTACGCAGTGAAAAATAAAGATTGCGATACCCATGACCAATTTGCCATTTCTGCACATTTTCAAGCAATCGCACTACGCAGAGAAAAATAAAGATCGCAATACCCATCACAAATTTGCCATTTCTCCTCATTTTCAAGCAATAACGCTACGCAGAGAAAAATAACTATCGCGATACCCATCACAAATTTCCCACTTCTGCACATTTTCAAGCAATCGCTCTACGCAGAAACAAGTAAAGATCGCGATACCCATCACAAATTTGCCATTTCTCCTCATTTTCAAGCAATAACGCTACGCAGAGAAAAATAAAGATCACGATACCCATCACAAATTTCCCATTTCTGCACATTTTCAAGCAATTGCTCTACGCAGAGACAAATAAAGATCGCGATACCCATCACAAATTTGCCATTTCTCCTCATTTTCAAGCAATAACGCTACGCAGAGAAAGATAAAGATCGCGATACCCATCACAAATTTGCCATTTCTGCACATTTTCAAGCAATCGCTCTACGCAGAGACAAATAAAGATCGCGATACCCATCACAAATTTGCCATTTCTCCTCATTTTCAAGCAATAACGCTACGCAGAGAAAAATAAAGATCGCGATACCCATCACAAATTCGCCATTTCTGCACATTTTCAAGCAACCGCGCTACGCAAAGAAAGGAAAGATCGCGATACCCATTACAAATTTGCCATTTCCGTCCATTTTTAATATTTCCAACACACACGGTATTTGTCAATAGTTACAGCCTAACCCGCCTAGAGGAATTGAATCTTGGTGCCCCTCTGTGGCCACAGCCAAAGGCTGCACCTACCCACAAGCTTCTAACCTTCGTTGCGTCCTATCCAATGGTTTTGACAATGGTTACAGCCTAACCCCCCAAACCAATGGTTTAGTGTGAACAGTGCCCCACTAGCTGCCGCACACCTACCCACAGACTTCTAACCTTCGTTGAGTCCTATCCAATGGTTTAGTGTGAACAGTGCCCCCACTAGCTGCTGCACACCTACCCACAGACTTCTAACCTTCGTTGCGTCCTATCCAATGGTTACAGCCTAACCGCCCAGACCAATGGTTTAGTGTCAACAGTGCCCCTCTCGCTGCCGCACACCTACCCACAGACTTCTAACCTTCGTTGCGTCCTATCCAATGATTTTGACAATGGTTACAGCCTAACCGCACAGACCAATGGTTTAGTGTGAACAGTGCCCCACTAGCTGCCGCACACCTACCCACAGACTTCTAACCTTCCTTGCGTCCTATCCAATGGTTAGAACCTAACCGCCCAGACCAATGGTTTAGTGTGAACAGTGCCCCACTAGCTGCCGCACACCTACCCACAGACTTCTAACCTTCGTTGCGTCCTATCCAATGGTTTTGACAATGGTTAAAGCCTAACCGCCCAGACCAATGGTTTAGTGTGAACAGTGCCCCACTAGCTGCCGCACACCTACCCACAGACTTCTAACCTTCGTTGCGTCCTATCCAATGGTTTTGACAATGGTTACAGCCTAACCGCTCAGACTAATGGTTTAGTGTGAACAGTGCCCCACAAGCTGCCGCACACCTACCCACAGACTTCTAAACTTCGTTGCGTCCTATCCAATGGTTTTGACAATGGTTACAGCCTAACCGCCCAGACCAATGGTTTAGTGTGAACAGTGCCCCACTAGCTGCCGCACACCTACCCACAGACTTCTAATCTTCGTTGCGTCCTATCCAATGGTTTTGACAATGGTTACAGCCTAACCGCCCAGACCAATGGTTTAGTGTGAACAGTGCCCCACTAGCTGCCGCACACCTACCCACAGATTTCTAACCTTTGTTGCGTCCTATCCAATGGTTTTGACAATGGTTACAGCCTAACCGGCCAGACCAATGGTTTAGTGTCAACAGTGCCCCACTTGCTGCCGCACACCTACTCACCGACTTCTAACCTTCGTTGCGTCCTATCCAATGGTTTTGACAATGGTTACAGCCTAACCGCCCAGACTAATGGTTTAGTGTCAACAGCGCCCCACTAGCTGCCGCACACCTACCCACAGACTTCCAACCTTCGTTGCGTCCTATCCAATGGTTTTGACAATGGTTACAGCCTAACCGCCCAGACCAATGGTTTAGTGTGAACAGTGCCCCACTAGCTGCCGCACACCTACCCACAGATTTCTAACCTTCGTTGCGTCCTATCCAATGGTTTTGACAATGGTTACAGCCTAACCGGCCAGACCAATGGTTTAGTGTCAACAGTGCCCCACTTGCTGCCGCACACCTACCCACAGACTTCTAACCTTCGTTGCGTCCTATCCAATGGTTCTAGCCTAACCGCCCAGACCAATGGTTTGGTGTGAACAGTGCCCCACTAGCTTCTTTACTTTTTTTCTGCGTAGCGCTATTGCTTGAAAAAGAGCTGAAATGGCAAATTTGACATGGGTATCGCGATCTTTACTTTTTCTGCGTAGACGAAAATTTTCCATTTCACCTCATTTTCAAACAATCGCGATACACAACAAAACATCCATGGGATGTTGATCCTTCAACTACCAGAAGCACTCTAATAAGCATATGAAGATATACAACACTTACCCCATCGACACCAGAGTCCAACAGCAACTTCATTAGGTGTAATTTACATGCACAGACACTGCCTTCTTACATACACACTACCAACCATCAAAAATACCACAATCACTATAAATATACCATCCACATTATATCATAACTAAATCTTACTTTAATTTATTTATGCAACGCATAAGTATCGCAACCGAACATTTCAAAATCTCCCCGGGGACTAAAATCCAAAATGGCGCTGACCAATCACAGCGCACATCGGCTGGCCAATCACAATTCAAAGCAATGAATGTCTTCTGACCAATCAGGTCAAGTATCATCGGCAACAAATGAGCGTCAACCCAAATACGTCATAGGTGACGTCATGGAGTTCACTAACATCCCACTAAACCCCGGGACTCGTGATATATACTACAACCGACGATTGCCATATTTATAGGACAGCACAAAATTCATATAATTTTTAAATTTATTTCAAAAATACTGGTATATATGTTCACAGGGGTCATTTTTAAGCTTATATTCCAAAAATATTGGGCTATTTATGATTTCTTAAAAAATTGGTAAATAATGGGTTAACCAGACATGGTACTACAGTATTTGGAGTAATATTCAATCTGCATTTTAACCTCAGGACAGCTATCAGGTTGCCAGTACCTCTGCAAAAAGGATTAGAAATATTGCGTTCAGAAGTGTGCACCTCAGTTTCTATCGTGAGAACAACTCTGCTTGCCAACTATTGTAGGAGGCAAGTATGTTACAGTCAAGCCTGCGGACCGAGCTCTTGGTCACTCTGGGGCTGGTGTCGTTATATCACATCTTTACCCAAGATAAAGGATGAAACGTATACTAGAATGTCAATAACTTGCTCAACACCAGACATATCACATAAATGGCCTGTCATTTCTTAATGTTTCTCCAAGAAGAATGAGAATGAAAGCATACGATTGGTTAACATGGACCACCATAATCTTTCTTTCCACAGAACTTGTTAAGTAGCTACCTTGCCACAGGTTGAGTACAGAACAACATATTCGTGGACTAAAATAGTAATTTTCAGATGACCCGCTCACCTCATTGGGGTTCCCTAATATTTGCTTTAGTCAATCCTAACAAATTTCATTAACAGCTAGAAATCTATAAAAGGCCTTTTACGTCTGTATTGTCACCAACAGCAATTTCTGGTGGGGCCTAACTTAATCGTCACTAACAGAAATTTTGAGTTGCTCACTAAAGATTGTATAATACACAGTCTATCTATGAGAAACCAACAATAATCACATTCCAGGATGCAATGCATGGTATCAATATGCGATTGTCATTGATTTTGTACAAGCAACAAACAAATAAATAAATAAATAAATAGGTAATTTACCTGTTGATTTATGAGTTACACAAGTATATTTTAAAACATTCTGATATAAACATTATTCCATAAAGATCTAAAATACTGGTGTGAACTACACCATTCTGAACCCCCGGTGGGTGAGTGGATATCATGTCGGTCTACTAACCCCCAAGATTGCAGGTTCGCTCCTGGCCATGGTAAGGGATTTTTGAAAGGCTGCAAAAATACGATATACATGTCATACGATGTTGGCATGTCAAAGAACCCATTTGAATTCAGTAGGCCGAGTTCATAATGGCAAAATTAATCTCGGGAGTTTCCACCAACACAAAAGTTCCTCATTTCTCTACTAGAAAGCGCTATAGTGTTCACGGAGCTTAGATATCTAACATCTAACCTCCTTGACTTTCATAGTCAAGGAACAATGAAATTCGACATGCAAGCTACCCTCTGGGTGCCAAATTACAAAGCTTGCACCTGGCACCAGAGGCCATTCAATATTATTATTATTAATATTATTAGTAACGTTCTTGGCTTGTTGACAGCATGTATTCTGGTCACTGGACAAAATTATGGCTATCAGAGTCAAGTCATCACCTAACCTGCAAAAATCTATTTATACCAATGGCAAAAAAGCATCAACAGTGATACCATCTTCCCCACAACCATATTTCACCCGAAAATATTATTTATTATTTAAATAACCCTATAGGCTATTTCACATTCCTGTGTTTTTTAACTATAGTGTGTAGCAGGACAGTTGTCACTCACATATCACTCCCATATATGGTATGAAGCACAAACCTCCGGCAGTCATCAAACCCCATTCTACAACTTAAATTCATCTGAATTCAATCAGTGAAATCTATTCAAACCGCAGGTGAAAATAACTGGCCAGATACCGTACCTGAACATAGCCAACAAGCAATAGCACCAAATATATATTCGCTCTAATGACCCCAGTCAAGATTAATCTACTCACAATTGAACTGTCAAATAAAAGTTTCCCCTCGATTAACAGCTGAGTAACAACAAGAGGTTAGAATTTCTTAAATACTTCTTTACTAGAAACTAAGTGGAACGCCAGAGCACGGTTAGATAATTACCATGGTGGAACGACGTTACAAAACTTCCAACAACACAGTTCAAGCGGTGGCAGGCAAGAGAGGTCTCCACATCAAAATACGTCCCCTTTCAACACCACACTCAACACTGAAAATTGTCACTATTCCCTAAAACATGGCGGACATGTGTTATAGATCTCGATACCAGACAATATAATTTATGTGAAAGAATATTCAGCATGTCAGTAGAAATTCGTCGGCAAGTTGCTTATACGCTGTACGGTGGAGCTATTCAGAAAACATCTACAAAACAAATCCCATCATAGACAATCATCACAGCTCTTAAATTCCACCACTCTATTATTACATCTAAATTCATAACCAAAAACCCAAAGATATTACAATAGCTATATTCGTGGAGATGGAATAAACATCACCTACATAATTACACACTTAATTATAATGCTCCTGCGAAGCTGAATTATAGTCACTGCACATTGCCGTTAGGTAGCAGGTCGGCAACTACTCGCGCGCCTCTATCGGTAAAATTATGCGTGTATAGTGGTCACTTAATCTTGAATACGTTTATAATCGTCGCCGTCTATAATTCCGAAGCCGTGCTGTTAGTAGAATTGGCAACACTGGACCTAGGCTCTAAACTGTGTAAACAAGCTAAGCTCACATGCTATAACTGTTGTTAATAAATATCGTTTATTTTAGGGGCGTAAAACTCCTCGCAAACTTGGGGTGGGGGTCCAATTTATAAACTGCGGTTGCCTACCTAGCAGGTAGAACCTTTTTTTAGTTTTAGGCTTTAATGCTTGAATTTTCACGGTATTATAGGCCTAACGCTACGGTACATTAAAAATACGTTAATTGTATTCATTATTCCTAATTAACCCTTCGGATGCCAAGCTAACTTTAATGAAATCACAAGCCTTTGATAAACATTGTGCCCTACCTATAATTTGTAATATGTTGATATTTGACTGTAGCAGGCAAATATAGAACATGAGATGCTACATAATTAAAACAGTGTTTCATTTGTGTCACTAAAAGATACTTCTCTTTTATAATTTGAAATGGACATTTTCCAAGTCGTCGTTATTAGTCGAAAACGTACTCTCACATGCTTCATTGAGCGTTAAAACCTCATTTATTTCTCCATCGTTCAACGAGCTAGCGATATTAATGGAAGAACAGCGCATCTGCCCCACTTAGGAGGTTGTGAGTCCCTGAGGGGTTTGTGGCACTATGGTGATGTGGTGAAATCTTGGGATGGAATGATGCTATAGGGTCAAACGAAGACTCGTCTTAAGGGTATTTTTCTGATCTATGTAATGGCGAGGTTATTTTTTAATAGGTTGAATATTGGAAACCTATTTTGGGGGTAAAACCGTGTTTTTTTTACATTTTTGGAGATATCTCGCGAACCAATAATACTAGAACGATGTTTGAGGTGTGTTTTTTTTTCGGTGTGTTTTCCTCGTTACGATACTGAATGTTGTAAAAATGTGTGAAATGGAATTTGGGGTAAAACCTGTTTTTTCACATTTTTGTTGATATTTCGGGAAGGGGTTGTCGAATTTGGATGTGTGACGTCATTTTTCTCAGGGTGCTGTCCTCTTTTTTAATGAAGTATGAAGAGTGTTAGAATTTTGTAAAATGCGGGAAACGGAATGGTTTTTTGTGGAAAATAATATATTTTTTGAGTTGGGAACCGAACCCGAGGTCTTTGTGGTGACACTCAAGCATGCTAGCCACTATACTGGTTGCCTCGGATTTTAAATACTTTCACGATTAGGAAATGGTGGGGATGTGAAGTATTCTGTAATTCTTGAAGGTAGAAAGCGCCTTAAACTGGCTCTCCTTATGGATCTTTTAGAAGATAAGTCACTGGTTGTCCCATCATTGCTTCATGGATTTTGAAAATTTCACATGTCCAATTCGGACGTAGCTTTTGGTAAAGACAGATTTATGTTTACTGATACGAACATGGTCTCCAATTTTGAGGTGGTGACGTCTAGGGTCAGCCGTTTTTATAGAATTAAACAGTTTATCCAGCCTAGGAATATTTTTGGTTACCAGTTGGAGCTTCATTCCAATGGTTCTGTGTATGCTATCGTTGTAACGTGACACTAGCTCAGGTAATAAGTCTAGCCACCGAAAGGACCCGGAAGCTGTAAACTCTCTCCACATAATGGTTTTTCAATGTGCGATTAAATATTTCAACCACACTCGCTTTTAAATTACTAAATGTAGAATAGTGGTGGATATTTAAAGATTTCAGAAAGCTGGAGAAATCCTTGTTGAAAAAATTATTTACCCTGATCGGTTTTCAAAAGCTTGGGTTTTCGCTTTGAGCGTGAAATAATACGTTTAAAGGCCTTGGTGCCTAGAAGCCCGGTTTTATTTTGACAGGTTCTACTAAGGCCATTTTGAAATACACATCAATGACAGTCAGCATATAGCGTACACCTCGTTAACGCTAGCATAAGGTAGCTTCTCAACCAAGTCAGCTTGCCACAAGTAATCCACGCCTTTTGAAATGACACGACGGCATTGATAAAAGCGACGGGCAGGTTTATGCAGTTCATGAGCAAAACTAAGTTTTATGGGGGATGGATTATAAGATGATTTGAGCATCCCGGAGTTGTTCAATTTCTTGGATTTCGAAATCATGCCCACTGTGTCCAGCTGGTCCTGACGCGTGAAGCAAATGTAATCGTTCTACTAACTGATTGGGATTATTCCAGTTAGTTATATCGACTAGTGGTTTTAATTTTTTAAACCTAACACCAGAAGCAGAGGTTGCAGGGCTACTAAACATTTTTGCAATGATGGATGTATATATTTTAGATATATTGGCATTCACTTGTTGAGAGGGATTATACTCTCTTTAGTGGGCATGGATTTCCAATAAAATGGATTTATATTTGTCACGATCATCTAGCGTATAATCATGTGAAGATGGTGTTCTGGAAAATAACAGCTTTAACAGACCTGCGTTCATTTATAGTTTATTTGTTTAATGATGACATTAGTACCACTAAATTTAATAGATGAATCACCAATTTTAAAACCATCCTCTTCGTAGTGGACACTTAACGTGGTATCTGTCTTTCCAGTAAAGAGCTTTGTGAGATAAGGTTCCTGATTGGATCCATAATATTTTTAAAAGGTGTTTTAATTCAGCATGATGTTGAGGTGTGGATAAGAGTTCTGACAATGAATCTTGCTTGGAAGTAGAGGGTGTTTGACTAACGACATGATTTATTTTCCTATGAAACTGATGACGGGGTGAGGATTTTTTAGGAGTAAACACGGCATCGCTCCCACTTTCACTTTGACTTTCATGATCTTCTTCTTGACTATCATCTAATGGTTTCACCAGTGGTGGAAGGGTTTGTGTTGATTTTGAATAGGTTAAGGGTCTTGTCTGAGAGGTAGCAGCGTTGTTGATGTTATGAACAGGTGATGGAACATGTTTTAACAGGAGCATAGGATTGGTGTTCTTTAGACGTTTTAATTCATGAAATTTACGTCGAATATTATTTTGTGCCTGGATAATACGCTGCTTTATTTGAACTTGTTTCTTGTACCCTATGGGCGTTTCCATTATGGAAAACTAATAACATAGAATACAGAAACATCATCCATTTTAAAGAGAAATAAGATGTTCAAAGCCCAGGCGGTATCGTCCTTGACAAAGTTCACTTTGTTTATTAATCACCAAACATGCATCCTGTTGAGTGTTCCAACATTTTTCACACACTTGTGCGAAATCCGAAAAGGACATATCAGGATTAACGTGATCATGAAAAATATGATAGAGATTTCTTCCATCTTGTCGAAAGAGTACAATCAGATTTGCCTTATCTCGAATCAACTGTTTTGGAATTTTTGAATACGTCTGTGCGAGATAAAAACAATCTACTTGTTTATGTCTCCCCATACTAAAATAATCTTGAATAATGGCTTGCCGTTGAGTAGCAACATCATCAAAAATAATAAGAGAATCAGGACGTATACTCTCTGTTTGAATGACTTCTTCAGGTGATGTAAATGTAAAATAGCCCATGGATTCTTTATTTAACGATGGATGGAAATAGTGAGCCGTGGCGTTTTTTTGACACACGGACAGCTATAGCTCTGAAACCAAATAAGTGACAGGCAAGGCGTCTGGTTGTTTGATCAATTCCATGGTGACTATGACTGAGTTTTTTAATGCGTTTACCAGGTTTATATAATTATATAGACATAGAACCAAGCCTTGTGAGCGAACAGTACGTTAGTTTAACCATGTCTTTGGGCGAGCTAGAGTCACTAAAGCCACGGCCGCTCCCTTTCGAAAACAGAATAGAGATGTGGCTACAAAAACATATGTCGATCGCAAAGTGCAAAGTTTATACAACATGGTCCCGAGGCTAACAGCAAAGGAGTATTCTGCGAATTATAACCGCATTATTCATGTAGAGGACCCTGAAGAAGATGATGATGTTTGTACCGAACGCTACCTCATCTACCAAATGAAAAGGTTTTATAAATTTGTGCCATCCATATTTTTAGTTTACCTTAAAAAATCAAAAGCCTGTGAATGACAGGAACCATTCCACACTGGTGAAAGACCACCTTATCTATGTACTTTCTTCAGGTTCAACATGTTACCGATTACACTATGATGGAGTTATTCGCATTAAACAATCTATGCCTGATGAGAAACATTTACACGTAGAGATAAACCTCATAGGTTGTTGGTACACAACCATCAAACAGTGAACGCTGGGGATGAATTATCATTTCATCTCATTCTTACGTCAGATGAAAAGCAAGCAGGAAACCCCGTGAACGATTTCCCGCTTTATATAGAACTGGAATATACAGTGATGAAATAATAGGCTACATGTTAGTTGTTATCCAATCTTAGCTGTGAATGGTTGATTATTATTTTTATTACCATAGTAAAACAAAGATACGATGTGAAAAGACTAGACAAAAGGGAAAAACCAGCCCGGAAACGAGGTTTGTCTGTGACACACAACGGGTTAAAACAAAAAAAACAAAAAAGTATAATAAAAAAAGGTTGCTATTGAAAAAGCATTACAGGCAGTGTGATTGTCTACTGACCCGAAATCCCTCCATGGCGTGGTGATTAAAAAAAAACGTGGGCGAGCCATTCCTACCCCTAAATGCGGTGGATTTTTACCAGCCCTCTTTGCTGGCCTAGCAGCCCTGGGTTCACTTTTGGGCGGTGCTAATGCTGTGGCTAAAACAATAAAAGCTGTAGAACAAGGCAAGCAACAATTGAAAGAAAGTCAGCGACATAATGAAACGATGGAAGCCATTGCCATAGGGGCTAGAAACGCCAATTTAAAGCCAGCCTTTTATAAACAAGGACTTGGCCTGTACATGTCGGGAAAGAAAAAAAAACTCCATTAATAAATAAATTCATAAGGGTACTGCCTCGGCATGCCATGACCCATGAAGAAGTCAAAAGCTATGCGAAACAACTAAAGATTTCTCATTTTCGAGGTGTATTTATGCGAAATGAATTACCCAAAACGCCATGGAAAGAAGAACGAGCGATGATGAATTTAGATGATCGTACAGGGCCAGGAACCCATTTTGTAGCCTATGTGAAACAAGGTTCCACTGTGTGGTACTTTGACAGTTATGGAAATATACCACCCCCTATCGAGTTGGTACGCTATTTTTTTTGTGTGACGTGACGTCGTGAGAGGCCGAGTGCAGGTCTTTCTAGTCGACACCCGTTGGCGACCTGCGCGTCGGGATGAGAGATGGATTAGATGAAGATGGAACTGGGTAAGGATGTGGAAGGAAGCAGCCATGGCCTGTCAGAAGGTACCGTCCCAGCATTTGCCTGGTGTTGAAAATGGGGAAACCACGGAAAACCATTTCAAGGGCGGCCGATGGTGGGGCTCGTACCCACGCGTCTACCGAGTCAGCAGAGAGCTTGGCCCCATGGCCTAACGATGCGCTTTAGCGAGCGTAGCTACCACTGTCGGTTGTTGTATTAATGAACCTACGCAATAATCTTCATCTAATGATGCGTAACTCTATTGCCTACATACAGAACAATCCAACATGGCGTTCTTTTTCATAGGCGGGAGAAATGTTTAATAAAGAAGACCAATAGGATATATGAAAATGGGCTATATAATTCTTCATGGAACTACTTGTTCTGATTATAAGTGCTTTAGGGTTCACTTTTAGCTTATGACAGAAATCTTCAGTCTGTTCATGTCTGTCTGAATTCCGCCCTTCGTTGCTTTGTTTTGAGGCAGCTCACAGCTGTGTCAGTGTCTATATTTGTCTCTGTCGCTCAGATTTTCAATTATCAGTTATCAGAATTCTACTATCGTGGCATATTCACACGTTTCAGTTCAGAGTGTTCTTTACATTAATACCGCACTATGCCTTGGGGTTTTTTAAATAGTTTATTTACCAGAAATGTTTTAGTCAATTGAATGAATATGTCCATAAACAAAACACAGGCGTAGGTAACAGGAAGAAGGGACACTCATAAAGGCACGAAACAAAGGAGATACCGGTACGTTGCAAAATATTTAGGTCTATTATTGTTAGTCCAATTTATACAGTGCTGTTTTAAGGTAAGCCTAACGGTCTCCGTGGGCCTCATTCTTGTTTATTTGTAGATTGTTATTATTAGTATTATTATTCAGAGGAAACTGTAACACCCTGTAAATAATAATAAATAAATACGAACCTTTTAAATAAATCGAATAACTTAACATTCTATTAGTGACCAATGCGTCTTTCTCGTGCAGAGAATATTATTTTTAAAAGCTGTGCCGATATAATGAAATGGTGGCCTCAATTTACTACACCTAAAATATAAACTTTTCATAACTCACCGAAGATGTATCCAGTTTTGCCTTCTTTGTGGTAAAGTGGTCGATCTTCTAAATACTCGCTAATGTGACAAAAAGAAGAAAGAAAAGAGCAACTATCAAACAACTCTTGACTCTTCCCCAATACTACCACTTACAAACTGTATCTCTCTTCTCGCACAGACACACAACCACCGTAAATACCGACAGTGGCGACAAACAACCACGCTGCACCAGAATTGTAGCCTGGTACATTTTAACACTGCTATTTCCAGGAAATGCAAATTAAAATCTGACAAGAGAGTGTAAGCTGACACGCTTACTGGCCCCCTCCAGAGAGGTCTCTTGCTAATTGGCAATCTCCTAATTTCTTGGTAGACTTTTTTTATCGTCACCTGGTTGTAGCCCCAGTGCTGAGGCAACTACTGTTCTTGGAAAATACTCCCCTCGTCACAATCCTAATTGCTACCCTGTTATTTCAGCTCCTCCAAGCAGTGCAGACACGGAGATGATGACTGGCCGTGCAAAGATTGTTAGTACCGGTACATTATTTGTCAACGCATTTATTGTATTTAACATTTCGTTGTAGGTTCTAAATTTGTTCGAGCCGTAAGAAAATATGAAGGCTTATGCCCACCCCAATTTCTAAATGTTTTGTCTGCGAGGCTATGGCTACGCCACTGGTCTAAATACTACCTGACTGGATAGCCTGGTCCAGAGGTTACACCATGTGCGGTCAAACAAAATAAATATGAATTTTGCCAAATGGAACATCTGCTTTCTGATGGACAGTCACAAAAAATCGACCACAAAGACGAACAGCAATTAATTGTTGCTGGTGAGCTGAGGAGGTTTAGGATTGATATTGCTGAAATCAGTGAAACGAGGCTCGCAAATGACGGGCAATAAAGGAACACCTTCTCTTGGAAAGAAAAAGATGCAAATGAACGTTTTGATCATCTTGATGAACTCCCATTTGGTGTAAATGAAAGGCTTATGATTGTGCGCTTCAAGCTCAGTAACAAGCCAAGAGCTGCTATAATAAGCGCATTTCCTCCAACCATCACCTCTGAAGAGGACCAAAAGGAAGAATGCTATTCCCAACTCGTCGAAGTTCTGAAAAATATACCACAATCTAAAAAAACATTCTCCTCTGTGATTTCAATGCTATGGATAAGTGTGATTGGGAAAGAAGGTGTTGGTAAAAGCAACCATAGTGGGACTCTTCTCCTAATCAAATGTTCTGAATATAACCTTGTCATTGCTTATACACTCTTCCGACAGAATGGCACATTTAAGACATCATGGCAACATCCAAGATCTAAACACTGGCACCTAATTGATTATGTGTTCGTGCATTCCCGAGACCAGCGTGATGTAATCATAACAAGAGCTCTGACAAGTGCTGATGACTGTTGGATGATCACTGACTGATCCGATCTTCTATGGCTCTGCAAATTCACCAGAAATGTAGAAAGCAAGGAAAGCTCGTACGACGTGGAGTCAACACTGAACATCTTAAGAAAAATAACGTTAAATCAAAGTTACATTAACTCCTTGGTGAAAAGCTGCCTGATGATTATCCAGAAAACAAGAAGTACACTGCCAAATGTTCAAGTCAGCGGTAATCTCACCCTGTGAAGGGTCAGCTGGCTTTGCTAAGAAAAACATTAAGACTGGTTTTATGAGATTGTCCAAGAAATTCAATGCCTGTAGATAAGAAGTGAAAAGCGCACAATGCATGCGTCCAAAACACAACTTTATCAAAATGCCAAGGCTGAAGTCCATAGGAGAAATCGGTCATGAAAAACCTTTGGCGGGTATCTAAATCACATGAAATGCAGTACCTAACTGAGACCAACAATACACATGCTTTCTTCAGTGCAATAAAAGCTGTCTAAGGACCATACCGTCACGTCGTAAATACAATAAAATCAAAGGATGATACTGAACTTCTCCCAGACACTTGATCAATCAACTCCCGCTGGAAGGAACATTTTGACGAACTACTCAACAGCGATACCCACGCTTATGGTAACATTTTATGCCAAGTTCCTCAGAGACCAGTAAAAACATCATCTTGATGAGGGTCCCTCCCTACTGTTGTTGTTTGAATCTTCAGTCTGCCGACTGGTTTGATGCAGTCCTCCAAGCTTTCCTGCCCTGAGCTAATTGCGCCAAGATTAATCTCAATTTTTGTTGGCACTATACTTCATCTGATCAAAGAGAAAATTTCGGACGGTGTAGATATTGAATACAGGACAGACGGAGGGTTATTCAATCTTAGCTGACTGCGAGCAAAGACAAAGTATGGGCAGGTTCAGTTCTCGAACTCCAGTAGGCTGACGACAATGTTATATTCGCAAACTCGCTAGATTATCTTGAGGCTGTCTGAATACTTTTAACGACGCGTATGAGAGCATAGGTCTTGAAATAAACACCAGTAAAACGGAAATTGTGCATCAACCTGTTGCAAACAACTGTAATGCTGATGCTTCACCCATTTCGATCAATGGGCACAACTTAAAATACATTGAACACTTTCCTTGCCTCAGTAGTCAGTAGTAGGGCCCTTCATGTTCTAAATATGCCGAGTCATGATGACGTCATGGGCCCTTAGAAAGGACTTTGCGAGCACCTGCACCAGTGCGATCACGTGATATGCCTGCAGTGTTAGCGTGATCTGAGGTTGACCTTTGACGTCATTGGATAAGAATTTAACCTTAGACTTCTTTAGGCGATGGTGATAAAAATTAATGTGATGTTTAGGTCATAAGCTTGTTTGCTGCATATGGTTTCTTGAGTGTAGGTGGGGTGGGGGATGATATATAAATGGACGAATGCGTTGATGAGTTTAACTTCTACTTTTGCCGGAAGAGAGTGTGTGTGTGTGCGAAAGAAATAAAGAAATTCAACGACGAGGTACAAATTGTGTGATGGATATTATAACGAAATTGAATAAGGTAGCCAGTTCGGCACAGTATTCTAATAAGAAACTATCAGAACTAATAATTGAATTACCGTATGTGGGCCTATCTCTCCGGGCTATGGAGACAAGATTCGGGAGAAAAATAGTGGTGGACATTGTCGAGGAAGACGAAATAACTAGTGTATTTTTCCACAAGTATTTGCAAACTAAGCGAGTCGGAGCCCATCGAAATAAACTCACTTAAAGGCCGAGTGAGGCTGGTGTATTTGGGATTGAAAATTGGCTCACATCAAGTTGTTTTTCAACAGTAAATTTTTGGTGAGTATATATATATATATATATATATATATATATATATGTATTGATAGATTGGTTGATTGTTATAACGATTGATATATATATAGTTGTTAATTATTTCTTCAATTGTTGACTTTTCAGACCATCTAAAAATAATAAAGGAACAACAAGAATGAAGCGGAAAACCGTTAATATTCTGAGTGGAACTGGACATCGATTGCATCCTGTAATAGAGTATCATCGTGTATGCATTCAATACTCAGATGAAGAAGAAGAGGATGATAATGATATTGCGATGAGTCATAATGAGAATGAAGCATGTTTTTAACAATTGGACACCATCGAGTGGAATTTCAACATTTTCAGTCTACGTTACTAATGTTAGCCAATCAGATGATAGTCAGAGAGAGGTGACAGAAACAGTTATAAGATGTTTCTTACAAGAATTATGCGAAGATGCACATTTTATTTGTTTTCTCGGATGTAATACATTCGATGAGCTTTACAAAATAGAATTTTCGGTTACATGTTATGATGTAACAAAATTAAACGAGTATAGAAACAAATTGCTTCGTAAACTTCAAGAGGAATTTCCTTTTGAAGCAGTTCATTGTACATTGGAGATTACATACAGTAATTTATCTCAATGGCTCCAAAATACTTTGCTAGATTGTAGGTTTTTGGTAAGCCGATGTTACAGCAACTGCTGGTGGTGTATTAACAATAGTGCAAATTGGACAATTGTCTAGACAAGAATGGCGGCGTCTCCTGGCAAACATAGAAAAGTTGATATTGTAATACATAATAATAGTGAAAATATAAGAAACCAATTGGATATTGCATTTGAAAGTGTTTCTAATTTTAGAAGTGAACTAAATGGTGCTATTTCAATATCATATCCAATAGGGGAAAACACTCAAACCAAGTTGATTGAGAACACTGAAGAGTTGAATGAATGTTGGAGAGTTATTAGTGACCACATATTGCAACATGCTGAGATTTTTGAAGAAATTACAATTCAAATAAAGGATGAGTCTTTTTTAAGCTGTGAGTTAATTGAAACAGCATTCAATTCTAGAGTGTACACACTTGCAGTTTCAAATGTTAAGAATGAGTTATTGGATCCTCGTGAATGTTTAAAAAATGCTCTATTTGGTTTACGAAGTATGTTAAGAAAGCGTTAACTGTACAAGCTTTAAAGGTAAATTCAGTTTGGTGTTCACAACATGTGCTTCGCGACTTATCGGAGACAAAATATTTTGCTGTCAAAAATGAAGTAGTTTTGGAGTATACTGATTTAAATGAATTTCATAATAATCATATAATTGAAGGTACATTAACAAAATTAAGTGAATTTGAAGCAAACGGTTCTAGGTGGACTTAAGAAAAAATTCATAGTGTGAGAATTAATATATATAAATATGTTGGATTTCAAGTAGGAATGTCCAATAATAATAGTTTGCCAAAAGTAATAGTATGTAAACGAGCTGTACTAAATTTGTACGATACAAATGAAGCTTGTTTTTCGTGGAGTGTGGTTGCTGGTTTGTATCCAAAAACTCGAAACCTGAATCATCTTTCTTCCTATCCTCATTACAACGATGTTTCAAATTTGGATGATATTCCAATTCCAATGCAAATGCAATATTCAAATAAGTTTGAAAATCAAAACAATATTTCTGTAAATTTGTATGGAGAACAATATGATGAAAACAATTGGGTATGTATAGGGACAAACGAAGTAAAAGAGAAAACATTTACTATTGCACCTTTGTATGTATCAGATAAAGTATATGAAAGGAGTGTGGACTTATTGATGTTGCAGATTGGAAACAATGAAATTTATCACTTTCGTTTAATGAAAAATCTCTCTCGCCTTATTCGTTCAAACCTCACTAGCATTTCAAGACGGATTCATATATGTAGACGTAGTTTGTCATATTATCGTCTTGAGGATGACTTAAATGTTCACCTTGTGGACTGTAAACAGTTTCCTGTAGCAAGAAGCATAATGCCAAGTTTAAAAGAAAGAATTGTTAATATTACAGAATTTAAATTTAAAGATGAAGTTCAATTTATAATTTATGCAGACACTGAATGCGTTTTGTCTCTTATTTCCTCTTGTATTCCGAATAGTGACATTCCTAATTCTACTTTAACACATGAACATCTTCCTTACAGCATTTCTTTATACTTTCATTGTAATTTTGATAGCGAATTGTGCAGCTTTAAACTTTTTATGGGAAATACAGTAATTGCATACAATTGTTTGTAAGGGAACTTTATAGTATTGTGGATAAACTTGAAACATATTATTTATCCCCTAAACCAATGTTAAAGATGACAGAAAAAGAAGAAAGATTATTTTTGTTAAATAAAATTTGTAATATTTGCGAGAAACCGAAATGAAATTAAAGTACGTGATCATTGTCACATAACTGGAAAATATAGAGGAAGTGCACATAGTTCTTGTAATTTAAATTAAAAAGTAACAAAGGTCCTACCTATAGCATTTCATAATCTAACTGCATATGATGGACATTTTATAATTAAATAAATTTTTGAGAAACAAGTTGGAGAGGTGTTACATAATCCTGGTCATATAAGTTTGTTAGCATTGAATATGGAACGCTATAACGGATTTACAAGGTATGTACGGGTTAAACATGGATTCATTCAGTTAAGATTTATATCGATACATATAATTTCTTGTCCTGTTCACTAGATCAATGTCCATCTTCGTTAAGTGAAGATTAAAAGCAAATAACTAGACGTTATATTAATGATGATGCAATGTTTCGATTTACCACGAGAAAAGGTGTGTTTCTCTATGAATACCTTAGAATTATGGATGTACTTAATGAAACTAAATTACCTGAAGTATCACAGTTTTATAGCAGTCATTATAATCAGACAATATCGAACGAGGACTATGAGTTTGCTCAATCAGTGTGGGAAACTCTTTCTTGTCAAACAATATGAGAATACGCCGATTTGTATTTAAATGTTGACACACTTCTTTTGGATGATGTATTTGAAAATTTTAGATCAAATGGTATGGAAACTTATGGCATTGATGCAGCTAATTTTTACACTGCTCCATCTATATCTTGGTGCGCAATGAAAAAGTTGTCCAATGTTCAACTTGAATTGCTTCAAGATATTGATACGTTACACTTTCTTGAACGATCTATTCGTGGAGGTAATGTTCAATGTATAACTCGATATGCAATTGCTAATAATAAGTATATGAAAACTTATGATGAGAAAAATAAGAGTCCTACATAATGTATTTTGAAGTTAATAATTTATATGGATATGCTATGATGGAATATCTTCCAACAGGTGGTTTTAAATGGGTTGCAAATGTTGAAGGCTTTGATGTTTTAAATACTGATGATACTTCAGAAATTGGATATATTTTGGAAGTAGATTTGAGTTATCCACAACAGTTGCACGGCAAACATTCAGATTATCCTCTATGTCCAGAAGAGTTGACAAAGCTAATGGCTACTCTTTATAATAAAGAACGATATGTTTTGCATTATAGAATGTTAAAGCAATGTATTCAACTAGGAATGAAATTACAAAGTATTCACAGAATAATTGAATTCAATCAGAGCCAATGGCTAAAACCATATATTGGTGTAAACACTGAGAAACGCAAACAGGCAAAAATGATTTTTATTTTATTTTTATAAATTGATGAATAATGCAATTTTTGATCGTTCACTGATGAATGTGAGGAAGTTAAGAGACATCAAATGGGTTACCAAATGGCATGGACCTTATGGTGCTAGGTATTTAATAGATAAAGCTAATTTTAAACATAGAATTATATTTGATGAACATTGTATGCCATTGAGATGAGCAGACTTAAGTTTTTCACAATCAACCAGTATATGTTGGTGCATCTATATTAGATTTGTCTAAATGAAAAATGAATGACTTTCATTACAATGTTATTTTAGCAAATCCTGAATCAAATGTAAGGTTGTTATACACAGACACCGATAGTTTAATGCATATGTTCTATTGTGATATTTATGCGTTCATAAAACATCATTCAAATTTGTTTGATACTGGAAACTATGAAACCAACAATCCTTTTGGCATTGTGAGACAAAATAAAGGTGAAATTGGTTTATTGAAAGATGAACAGGCTGGAAGGATTGTTGAAGAATTTGTGAGTTAAGACTTAAAATGTATGCAATAAAATTGTGTGATGAAATTAATAGCTTGGGTAAGGCTAAAGGCATTAAGAAGAGTGTGAGTAAAACTAAGAACATTGATGATTATCGAAAGCGTCTTTATAACAGAGATCAAGCCAACAAAGTTCAAGTTTGTATAATTTCAAAATCTCATTCTGTATTTACTGTTCGTCAAAATAAGTTGGCAATTTCGTCAACCAATGATAAAATACATATAACTGAAAATTGAATTTTTACTTTACCGTTTGGCCATTTTTCTCTGAAAAATGATTAGAAACGAATTCGAGTTTAAAGTAGTTCACCTCTCTTTCTTACTTTATTTCTTTAACGCACACGCACTTTTATTCTTATAAAAAATTTGTATGTTAGTTTGCTTATGAAAAAAGAAAAGAAATGAATAAATAATAACCCCGAATTTTGTGTATTATTATTTACATCTTCTCCCCCCAACATTCCCTTTTCCAGAAAAAATATAATTACTTTATATTACTTACTTATCATTTACTAATGGTGCGTTGTAAGAGAAGTAACTCTAGCACTCAATATACACAATTAGGAAGTGGTTCATTAATTAGTCGTGTACTTTAAAAAACTATTGATCATTTACCTGTGGAATTACACATCCCGGGATATGAATATTGTGGACCAGGTACAAAATTAGAAAAGCAACTAACCCACGGTGATCCTGGGATAAATATATTAGATAAAGCGTGTAAAGAGCACGACATTTCTTACGCAAATTATAAAGATTCAAACAAAAGGAGAGAGGCTGGTGAAATTTTAGCTTCAAAAGCTTGGTATCGGGTAAAATCTCGTGACGCATCAGTAGGAGAGAAAGCGGCTGCACTAACAGTTAGTGGCATAATGAAAGCCAAGTCTAAGATTGGAGGAGGTAAACGAAAATTAAATTAAAAAAAGCAACAAGAAAAAATTACAATAAATAACATCAAAAACGCAAGGTGGTATTTTACCCCTACTTCCGATATTTGCAGCCTTGTCGGGCTTGGGGGGTCTAGCAGGCGGAGCAGCCGGGGTAGCGTCCGCTATAAACAAACCAAACGCTGCTCAAGAAGAATTAAAAGAAATGAAAAGACACAATCGAATGATAGAAGCAATGCGTGGAAAAGGAGGACAAGGCATTTATTTAAATCCTCCTGCATACAAAACACAATTAACCGAATACCAAATAAAGCATTAAGTAATTTTTATTGAGCTAAATACGCACAACAATTAAAAATTCCAAATTTTAGAGGAGGCTTTATGCGAGATACGTTACCAAGATATCCTCGAAAAATGAAAACTATATCGTTAACCTAGAACCGATGGTCAAATCCGGTTCACATTGGGTGGTTTTCAGTAAACGAGGTAAATATGTATATTATTTTGATAGTATTGGTAATTTAAGACCACCATCAGAAATTTTAACATATCTTAAAAATTGCTATCTACAATATACTTTTCATTCATATCAATCAATTACTTCATCAATTTGTGGACTTTTATGTTTAGTCTTCTTGTATTGTATAAATAAGGGAAACACATTTCTAAGATGGCTTTCGAAAGACGTTTAACGCTTGAAGGTAAGGGCTCGAAGATTGATGTTACAATGGACAACCAAATTCATCTCGTAGGAGCACAGTTTTATGAAATAGGACTTTCAGGATTGTTTACATCTAATTCTATTCGAAATGTTACAAAAAATATGTTGTGTTCATTTAACATTTTTTTTATCGTTTGATTTAATGGTACCACCAGGTATTTATGAATTTGAAGATATAGCCATGAAAATTGAAGATTTACTTAGTTATCCTGCATTGTCGCAACTTATAGTAAAACGTATACAAAGAACAAATATTCATTTAGAAGCGGATATAGACAGTAAAGGACGCAACCGTCTTGTTTTGTCTTCTCCGTTTAATCTTAATTTTGATGTAGATAACAGTTCAGGAGAGGATTTAGGTATTTAGGGGCCGATAACCTAGATGTTAGGCCCCTTAAAACAACAATTATCATCATCATCAGCTTTAGGTAGTGAAAAAATAGTTAACCCTTAAAATAAAAAAAATGAGATTGAACGAATTAGAGTCGAAAATGAAGTAATAATTAACAATAAAACTAACCTATTAGGCATAAAGATGAACGATGTGGATACAAAAAATTTAATAATATCCGATGATAGCTATACTTTTGAAGAATTAAGTGAAAAAATTAATAAATTAATACTAGCACATTTATTAGGTGGAGAAGAAGAATTTTCTTCGCTTAATCATATTAGTTATGAAAAAACTACTTGCATTGTAAACTACATTCGATATTTGATATAGATTTCGATGTTGCAGATTCTATTGCAGATATGTTAGGATATTCTCATAAAAAGTTCACCGCACGTAAAACCCATTATTCTGAACATATTATTAAAATGAACACTGTAAATATTATTCGTGTATGTTGCAACCTTGTGCTTGGTACGAGTTCTTATTTAAACCATAAACCAACACTCTCTTTATATGATTTTAAATCTCTTGTTCCTGCTGGTTCTCCAATTGTTGTGCAACCAACAACAATTAGTTTTTGTCTATGAACAGCACAGTTATTCAACATATATCTGTGCAACTTGAAGATCAAATTCAGCATTTCATTGATTTGCGAAATGAAGATTTAACTGAAGAATTAATTATTCGTCCAGCTCGATATCTTATTATATAAAGTAATGAAATACTGTTATATTTTCATTCTACTTTAGTAAGCTTACTAGAAAACATTTACAAATATGGTTATAATTTATAATACTCCAAGTTTTAAAAATAAGTCGACTTCAATTCGAAAAGAAATGTAAATCAACTACCGGTACCTAAGATTTCTAAAGAAAAACTACATCACACCTTAAAATCTAAGAAACAATTATCAAGTAACAACAAACATTTCTTACAGTCTTTAGGCTATCGTTTACTTTAATTCTATATAGAGTAAATATATATGCAATTGGTAATCTTATTTAGTTTCTATCTAAATTTGAAGCTGTTAACATGTTTAACATAACAGATAAAATAGAGTTTGACAACAGAGTTGTGTGACGAGAAGAAAGATTTTATCAACCTTATTCGGCTAATAAATTCAAAAATAATGATGAAATTCGAATACCAATTCAAAATGAAGAAAATATAAATTTATTTTCAGACGCCGTTCTTCACTTAGAAGGACAAATTATTACTTCTAACATAAATCCAGCCGCTTCTACTACAGCATATCCTGACCAAACTTTTAGGGCTAATCCTTTTAGCGAAATTCACGTTACGTTAAATGGTAAAGAAATTGATCGTACACGTCATGTAGGTATAACAAGTTCTATAAAAAAATTATGTATCACATTCTAAAACCGAATATACAGCTTTACAAAATGTTGGTTATTTTCCCTCTTTTACAACAACATCACGAAATGCAAATATTGATGATAATACCACAAAACGTTTTCATGTAATACTTCCGTTAATCAACCTGTTGGCATTAGCAGAGGATTGTAGAAAGCCGATTTTAAACTGCAAGCATGAGCTAATACTTCTACGATCTTTAAGTGACGCACGTGCGTTGTAATCAGAAAACGAAAATGATCCTTCTAAGGTCAAGGTATTTAAAGTTTATCTAAAATGCCTGTTTTATTATTATCAGATAAAGAAGAAAAAATTAAAAGATTAAAACTATTGCTGAAAGATATTCCCATACAGGTTGGTTTTCGATAATGGGATGTTCATGTTTTGCCCTCTGTTCCTATATCAACTAAAATTAATTGGAGTGTAATGGCAACTTCTGAAATTGAAAAAGCACGCCAATTTTTATTAGGTTTTCAAACTAGGAGAAACGTACTAGCTATACGCTCTTCCTATTTTGACCATTGTAACATTAAATCTGTAGGTGTTTTTTAAAATTCAAATTTTTATCCATATGAAATGCCAACATCTGAAATTGCTATAAATGACTACAGCGAATTGATGACATGTTCGTTAAATTTCGTAATGTATATTATCAGATCAATGATTTTGTTCAGAGACTCTATTTTCACGTGATGAATTTGAGTCACATTGTGCAATTATTGTAATCACATTGTCTCGAGCAAGAGGAATCAGTGAAGAGACTTACAGTTGATGTGCGAATTGAAATTGAGACAAGTGAGAATATACCTGAAGATACTACTCTTTATTGTATTATTATTCATGATCGTCAAATATCTTACAGAGCATTACCTAATGAAGTAATTATCTAAACCATTATTTGCTAACTTATAAGCAAGCAAGTAAACAAGTATTCTCAATTTAGTTGCAAATATGGATTTGATGACAACAAACTCTCTTTCTACTGATGCCGAGACGAGGAATAACAAGGATCCAATAGTTGCAGGCATTCGTAAGCTACCAAACGGGAGTTTGGAACTTGCTTACAGTATTTTAGATAACAGCAATATACCTTCATTCAGTCCAGTGTTAACATGGGTCGCAGCGTATTGTGAAAAAAACTCTTTCTTCTTTTTAAAACTCCATTAAAGATAAATATGAATATTTATTTGTATATAATTTACCATATTAATTTTCTTTGTTTGCACTAAAAACACTTTCCCCATGCTTATTAATAGATCTTAATACAATTGAAGGAATTCAATATTTAATGTTGATGCATGCCATCGTTTACCTACAGATTGTCCAAAATATTTACCATCCCCTGCAATAGGAAGCAATAGTTGTGCTAAATTTAATGTCAATGCTGTACAACAATGGTTAAATTCATGAAAATTGTGTATTCGATAATAAAAAAGTTTCGAAAAACGGACTTCAAGGTTTTAATAAGTTTGATTGGAAATACTTTCCTATCGTCGAATTCGTTTGGAGTGGGAGCATCTACCAGATTATCTAAAGAGAAAATTTCACCTGTTTCATCCTCGCTGCTGCAAATGTAAATACTGCATTCAGAACCAATAAAGGTATTTTTAAAAATTAACCCTTACCCCTCGAATTAAAATTCCCTTAGCTCTCCCTACAGCTCGTATTTAATTTCTGAACTTTTACCTTCTATTACTTGTATTTATTTAGCTCTGCTTTAGAACTATAACTAGCTCTTAAATTACACATATATGCCTACACTCTTCTACTTATTATTAGGCAAATAAAAGCAGTATGCAAAGTAACTAATTAATTATTAGTAGGGGGGGGGGGGGGCTGTGCCGGTTCCAACGCATAGCCTACTTTCCCGGTGACGTCATCCAAGATGGCGGCCATGACGTCACACAAAATGGCGACCATGATGTCACCATGACGTCACACGGCCATGACGTCGCACAAGATGGCGACCATGACGTCACAAGATGACGGCAATAGCTTAACTAACCTAGCCTAAACTAACCTCACCTACGAGGTGTGATCAAAAAGTTTCAAAATGTTAACCCATAGCCTACTTTCCTGGTGACGTCACAACGAGGGGTGATCAGAAATTCCAAAATGTTGACCCATAGACTACTTTCCGCTAACCAAAATGGCGGCTAACCAAATGGAGTCTAACCAAAATGGCGGCTGACCAAAATGGCGGCCATGTCTTAACTAACCTAGCCTAACCTAACCTCACCTACGAGGTGCGATCGAAAAGTTCCAAAATGATAATCCATAGCCTACTTTCCTGATGACTTTGCAACGAGGTGTAATCAAAAATTCCAAACTGAACGCATGGCCGGATTTTGATGAATAAGGTGTCGTTGAAATCGGGCTGACACTCCCTTTTTCCAAAATTCCAAAATGTTGACCCATAGCCTACTTTCCTGGTGACGTCACATACTAACCTGGCAAAGCCGATATCTCCCGAACTCATGGTCGGATCTTTACGAATGAGGTTTCGTTGTAATCAGGCTGACACCCCCTTTTCAAAATTTCCCAAAATGTTGACCCATAGCCTACTTTCCTGGTGACGTCACATACTAACCTGGCAAAGCCGATATCTCCCGAACTCATGGTCGGATCTTTACGAATGAGGTGTCGTTGAAATCAGGCTGACACCCCCTTTCCAAAATTTCCCAAAATGTTGACCCATAGCCTACTTTCCTGGTGACGTCACATACTAACCTGGCAAAGCCGATATCTCCCGAACTCATGGTCGGATTTTGACGAATGAGGTGTCGTTGAAATCGAGCTGACACCTCCTTTCCAAAATTCCAAAATATTGACCCATAGCCTACTTTCCTGGTGACGTCACATACGAAACTGGCAAAGTCGATATCTTTCGAATGCATGGTCGGATTTTGACGAATGAGGTGTCGTTGAAATCGGGCTGACACCCCCTTTCCAAAATTCCAAAATGTTGACCCATAGCCTACTTTCCTGGTGACGTCACACACTAACCCGCCATACATTCAGAGGCAAGCCAATATCTCCCGAACCCATGGTCTGATTCAAAATGTTGACCCATAGCCTACTTTCCTGGTGACGTCACATACTAAACTGGCAAAGTCGATATCTCCCGAACGCATGGTTGGATTTTGAATTGCAGAGGCTTATGTGGCAGTTATGATTATCAATATTGTGAATTGATTGTGATAGACCGAGTCATGGAATGGAATGAATGAATGAACCGTCTAGGTATTTGCCTGGTGGTAAAAATAGGAAACCATGAAAACCATTTTTCAGGACAGCCGAGGTGAGATTCAAACCCACGCTCTCTTGATGGTGGCTTACGTTGATGACTTATGATGGTGGAGACTTATGGTGATAGCTTATGGTGATGGTTTATGGTGATGGCTTATGGTGGCTTATGTGGATGGCTTATGGTGGCTTATATGAATGGCTATGTGACTGTCTATGTGAGTGACTTATGGTGGTGGCTTATGAGGACGGCTATGTGAATGGCTAATGGTGGCTTACGTGGATTGCTATGTGGTGGCTTATGGTGATGGCTTATGGTGGTGGCTTATGGTGATGGCATATGGTGATGGCTTATGGTTGTGGCTCATGGTGATGGCTTATAGTGATGGATTATGGTGGTGGCTATGTGAATGGCGGTGGTGGCTTATGGTGATGGCATATGGTGATGGCTTATGGTTATGGCTTATGGTGATGACTTATGGTGATGGATTATGGTGGTGGCTATGTGAGTGGCTTATGTGAATGGATATGTGAATGGCTATGTGGGTGACTTATGGTGGTAGCTTATGTGGATGTCTATGTGGATGGCGTATGGTGGCTTACGTGGATTGCTATGAGGTGGCTTATGGTGATGGCTTATGGTGGTGGCTTATGGTGATGGCTTATCATAAGCCAATACAAAAGCCAACAAAAAGCCAATACAAAAAAGCCAATACATAAGCCAATACAAAAGCTAACACATGGGGTTAGTTTAGGTTATGATATGTTACATTAGGTTAGGTGAGCTATGGGTGATGTCATAACCTGTCTTAAAGCAAGTCTAAACGTATAAGCCAACGCGAAAACCAATATATAAGCCAGCACAAAAGCCAATACATAAGCCAATACAAAAGCCAACACAAAAGCCAATAAATAAGCCGATACAAAAGCCAACACATGGGGTTAGGTTAGGTTAGGTTAGGTTATGATATGTTACATTGGGTTAGGTATACTAAGTGTAAAGTTATAGCCTGTCTTAAAGCAAGTCTAAACGTATAACCAACACAAAAGTCAATATATAAGCCATCACAAAAGCTAATACATAAAGCCAATACAAAAGCCAATACAAAAGCCAATACAAAAGCCAACACATGGGGTTAGGTTAGGTTAGGTTATGATATGTTACATTAGGTTAGGTTAGCTATGGGTGATGTCATATAACTATAATCGTCAGAATGTAAATGGAATAATATTCTGGTGATGCTCAAAAGAGAGGCCTACAAAATGTCAATGGGATCTAAAAGTAAAAATGGAAAGGTTTTATGTATGAGTGTTCATCAATGTGGTGCGTCAAACAAACCACGGTTGCTGTTTACATGTATTTGATTCAGCAAGAACCATAGTTAGAATAAATATCCTTAATCTTAGAACATGATTAAAGTTGTATTTCATTTACATAGTACTAACCAATGTCTATGATATACTAGCTATGGAATTATTCATAAAGTCATTGAATATAAACCCTTGAAAAAATATACCTACCTTGATACTCCTTTTGAGGTCCCAGCACTCAGCTTGAGGATTGTTTGAGAGGTGGGAGAGACATGCAGGTGGGAAATAATAATATAGCTTATCATAACAGTGATGCATTATTAAGATGTGTTGTTAATTATTAGTGGAATGAATGGTCAACGACTTTTATCTACCTATAAACTTTAGGATTTAAAAAACATCAAAATGTATATCATCACTGCTATGATTTCAAAAATAGAAAACAAGCATTTATGTTGTTTATTCAAAACGTACCATACATCGATGATTGTTTTTACCTTCATAAATAAAATATACTGGTTGACTACTTGTATTGATATCTTGAAAAACATCATCAGGCACGTCATCAAAACGTGAAGGAAGAAATGTTTCAAACTCTTCACAAATGCAAAGTGCGCGTATTCCAAATTTAGTGTTTATTTTTGTTATTCTATGAATGCGAAAAAGTGTATGAATAGGCAAGTCGCTCATCTTCTTGAGTTCAAGACCACAGGCTTGACCGATAGCATTCAAACCTTCCATGGTAGTCTATAAACAAAACAAAACATAACTATGACACACTAGTCTCAACATGTTACAACAACAACAATCACCCATAGCTTTAAGTTATTTAGCAAACCCCACCCCCCTTGGTTTACAATAATGAACATGGACATTGGATAAAGAGTTAATCAAATCATAAATGGTCAAGTCGTTTTAACATGGATTCGCAGATAGTGTTGTCAGCAACATCTAGTAGTGAACATTGACGATAAAGTGTTAAAAAAATCATAAATTATCAAGTCGTTTTAACATGGATTCACAAAATAGTATTGTCAGCGACCTATAGTAGTGTGGATAGAGCGTTAATCAAATTACAAATAGTCAAGTTGTTTTAACACAGATTCGTAAAAAATAGTATTGGCAATGACATCTAGTTGTTAACATGGACACTGGATAGAGTGTTAATCAAATTACAAACGATCAAGTTGTTTTAACACGGATTTTCGAACTCGTATTGTCAGCGGCATCTAGTAATGACCATGAACATTGGATAAAGCATTAATCAAATTACAATCATGTTGTTTTAAACAAATTTTCAAACTCGTATTGTCAATGGTGGAAAGGGATGACTGGATAGCACCCCAACTGGGAAATAGAAGAGGATTAGGTTTCGGGCACACAGTGGAATTTTAAATAGAGCGACGAGGAAGAGACCAAACATTGATTACTAAAGTTAATACATTTATTTGATTTTTGAATCAATAACAAATATTTTCATTAGAATAATAATTAAAAGAAGGTAATTAAAAATGAATCGTTTCTCCAGGAAACTCAGAATAAACTTTGACTATAAAATATGAATTACAATAAAGGCCTTATAAAAGGCGATTAAAAAGTATTTTCAAGAAAAATATCCAAAAAACAAGAAAGAAGTAAGAAAAAGGCTTGGCCTTGAAGAAATGTGTTAAACAAGTGAATGAAGTTGGCGTTACTAATGATTTGATACATTATACCGAGTATTTGGCCCGCAGGGAGCGGGTCGTAAAATCCAAACAAAGGCTTCCTCTAAGAAGTCTCGGTATGCCTTCCGAGAAAGATAGATTGTGGCTCCTTTGGCGAAGTGTACCCCGCAGTAACAGATCTCTTGGTAGTGATCTGTCTGGTGGGTTACAAGCAGCTACAATTTCTCATCGCCGAATTGTAGTGAGCTGGCGGGCTAACGGAGTTGCTGAGATGAAGGTCGTTGACTCATGCCTCGCCTAGCACGACAGAGTCCAAGCGATGAAGCATGCCGCTTGGAAAGATTCCAGCTACACGATGTTTACTAACAGTGCCGACCCAAGAAGGGCCTTGTTGTGGTCAGGCAGGCAGCCGTGGTCAGGCGTAGACGGATGCAGGCAGATGTAGACAGACACGGCAGTACGGCGATGCGGAGAATATATAGTGGTAATGACGACAGCGCGCCGATCGTTCCAGATGGAAGGAGGAGAGTCAAACAGCCAATCAACGCACAGCCCCATGCACATTGCGAGGGTTGCCGCTGAGGTGAGCACAGTAATTCATGAGAAAGTGTGACAGTATGGTGCGTCTAGAAAGACAATTCAGAAAAAAGGTGAGTTGACAAGAATAATACAGAACAACAATTCAAATGAAACATAAGTTAAATAAATAAATAAACAGAACACCGCATTCATACTGCAATTATAACGAAATAAAATAATGGGGCAGAATAATTGAACCTGTGTTTCCAACCGTACGGGAAACATAGCCTACAAAAAAAATTCGCAAAAGCGAACAAATGGCATCTAGTCATGTACATGAACAATGGATAGTGTTAATCAAATCACAAATGGTTAAGTTATTTTAACACGGATTTGCAAACTTGCATTGTCAATGACATCTAGTAGTCAACATAAATACTGGATAGAGCGTTAATCAAATTACAAACGGTCAAGTCGTTTTAACACAGATTCACAAAAAAGTATTATTGGCAATGACATCTAGTGGTTCACATGGACACTGGATAGAACGTTAATCAAATCACAAATGATCAAGTTGTTTAAACACGGATTTTTAAACTCGTATTGTCAGTGGCATCTACTCACGAATGTGAACACTGGATAGATTGTTAATCAAATTACAAATGGTCAAGTCATTCTAACACGGATTTTCAAACTTGTATTGTCAGTGACATCTAGTCATGTACATGAACACTGGATAGAACATTAATCAAATCACAAACGATTAAGTTGTTTTAACACGGATTTTCAAACTCGTATTGTCAGTGGCATCTACTCATGAACATGAACACTGGATAGAGTGTTAATCAAATCACAAATGGTCAAGTCAGTTTAACACGGATTTTCAAACTTGTATTGTCAGTGACATCTAGTCATGTACATTAACACTGGATAGAGCGTTTAATCAAATCATAAACGGTCGAGTTATTTTAACACTGATTTGCAAACTTGCATTGTCAATGACATCTAATAGCCAACATGAACAATGGATAGAGCGTTAATCAAATTACAAATGGTCAAGCCATTTGAACTATGATTTTCAAACTTGCATTGTCAGTGGCATCTAGTCATGTATATGAACACTGGATAGAGCGTTTAATCACAAAAGGTCGAGTTATTTTAACACGGATTAGCACACTTGCATTGTCAATGACACCTAGTCATCAATATGAACACTGGATAGAGCGTTCATCAAATTACAAATGGTCAAGTCGTTTTAACACAGATTTGCAAAAAATGTATTGGCAATGCCATCTAGTTGTTAACATGGACACTGGATAGAACGTTAATCAAATCACAAACAATCACGTTGTTTCAACACGGATTTTCAAATTTGTATTGTCAGTGGCATCTACTCATGAACATGAACACTGGATAGAGTGTTAATCAAATCACAAATGGTCAAGTCATTTTAACACGGATTTTCAAACTTGTAATGTCAGTGGCATCTAGTCATGTACATGAACCTGGATAGAGTGTTTAATCAAATCACAAATGGTCAAGTCATTTTAACACTGATTTTCAAACTTGTATTGTCAGTGACATCTAGTCATGTACATGAACATTGGATAGAGCGTTTAATCAAATCACAAATGGTCAAGTCATTTTAACACGAATTTTCAAACTTGTATTGTCCGTGGCATCTACTCAAGAACATGCACACTGGATGGAGTGTTAATCAAATCACAAATGGTTAAGTCATTTTAACACAAATTTTCAAACTTGTATTGTCAGTGGCATCTAGTCATGTACATGAACAGTGGATAGAGCGTTTAATCAAATCACAAATGGTCAAGTCTTTTTAACACAGATTTCCAAACTTGTATTGTCAGTGGCATTTAGTCATGTACATGAACACTGGATAGAGTGGTTAATCAAATCACAAATGGTCAAGTCATTTTAACACGGATTTTCATACTTGTATTGTCAATGGCATCTAGTCATGTACATGGACACTGGATAGAGCGTTTAATCAATTCACAAACGGATGAGTTATTTTAACATGGATTTGCAAACTTGTATTGTCAGTGGCATCTAGTCGTCAACATGAACACTAGATAGAGCGTTAATCAAATTACAAATGGTCAAGTCGTTTTAACACAGATTCACAAAAAGTTGTATTGGCAATGACATCTAGTATTTAACAAGGACACTGGACAGAATGTTGATCAAATCACAAACGATCATGTTGTTTAACATGGATTTTCAAACTTGTATTGCCAGTGGCATTTACTTATGAACATGAACACTGGATAGAGCGTTAATCAAATCACAAATGGTCAAGTCATTTTAACATGGATTGCCAAACTTGTATTGTCAGTGACATCTAGTCATGTATATGAACACTGGATAGAGCGTTTAATCACATCACAAACGGTTGAGTTATTTTAACTCGGATTTGCAAACTTGCATTGACAATGACATCTAGTCGTCAACATGAACACTGGATAGAGCGTTAATCAAATCACAAACGATCAAGTTGTTTTAACATGGACTTTCAAACGCGTATTGTCAGTGACATCTAGTCATGTACATGAACACTGGATAGAGCGTTTAATCAAATCACAAATGGTCAAGTCTTTTTAACACGAATTTTCAACCTTGTATTGTCCGTGGCATCTACTCATGAACATGAACACTGGATGGAGTGTTAATCAAATCACAATTGGTTAAGTCATTTTAACACACATTTTCAAACTTGTATTGTCAGTGGCATCTAGTCATGTACATTAACACTGGATAGAGCGTTTAATCAAATCACAAATGGTCAAGACATTTTAACACGAATTTTCAAACTTCTATTGTCAGTGACTTTTATTCATGTACATGAACACTGGATAGAGTGTTAATTAAATCACAAATGGTCAAGTCATTTTAACACGGATTTTCAAACTTGTATTGTCAGTGGCATCTAGTCATGTACATGGACACTGGATAGAGCGTTTAATCAAATCTCAAACGGACGAGTTATTTTAAAATGGATTTGCAAACTTGCATTGTCATTGACATCTAGTCATCAACATGAACACTGGATAGAGCGTTCATCAAATTACAAATGGTCAAGTCGTTTTAATACAGATTCGTAAATAATGTATTGGGAATACATCTAGTTTTTAATATGGACACTGGATAGAACGTTAATCAAATCACAAACAATCAAGTTGTTTTAACACGGATTTTCAAACTCGTATTGTCAGTGGTATCTACTCATGAACATGAACACTGGATAGAGTGGGAATCAAATCACAAATGGTCAAGTCTTTTTAACACAGATTTCCAAACTTGTATTGTCAGTGGCATTTAGTCATGTACATGAACACTGGATAGAGTGTTTAATCAAATCACAAATGGTGAAGTCATTTTAACACGAATTTTCAAACTTGTATTGTCAGTGACATCTAGTCATGTACATGAACACTGAATAGAGCGTTTAATCAAATCACAAACGGTCGAGTTATTTTAACACGGATTTGCAAACTTGCATTGTCTTTGACATCTAGTTGTCAACATGAACACTAGATAGAGCGTTAATCAAATTACAAATGGTCAAGTCGTTTTAACAGAGATTCACAAAAAGTTGTATTGGCAATGACATCTAGTAATTAACATGGACAATGGATAGAATGTTAATCAAATAACAAACGATCATGTTGTTTAACATGGATTTTCAAACTTGTATTGCCAGTGGCATTTACTATAAACATGAACACTGGATAGAGCGTTAATCAAATCACAAATGGTCAAGTCATTTTAACATGGATTGCCAAACTTGTATTGTCAGAGACATCTAGTCATGTACATGAACACTGGATAGAGCGTTTAATCACATCACAAACGGTTGAGTTATTTTAACTCGGATTTGCAAACTTGCATTGACAATGACATCTAGTCGTCAACATGAACACTGGATAGAGCGTTAATCAAATCACAAACGATCAAGTTGTTTTAACATGGACTTTCAAACTCGTATTGTCAGTGACATCTAGTCATGTACATGAACACTGGATAGAGTGTTAATTAAATCACAAATGGTCAAGTCATTTTAACACGGATTTTCAAACTGGTGTTGTCAGTGGCATCTAGTCATGTACATGGACACTGGATAGAGAGTTTAATCAAATCACAAACGGACGAGTTATTTTAACATGGATTTGCAAACTTGCATTGTCATTGACATCCAATCATCAACATGAACATTGTATAGAGCGTTCATCAAATTACAAATGGTCAAGTCGTTTTAATACAGATTCGTAAATAATGTATTGGGAATGACATCTAGTTGTTAATATGGACACTGGATAGAACGTTAATCAAATCACAAACAATCAATTTGTTTTAACACGGATTTTCAAACTCGTTTTGTCAGTGGTATCTACTCATGGACATGAACACTGGATAGAGTGTTAATCAAATCACAAATGGTCAAGTCTTTTTAACACAGATTTCCAAACTTGTATTGTCAGTGGCATTTAGTCATGTACATGAACACTGGATAGACTGTTTAATCAAATCACAAATGGTGAAGTCATTTTAACACGAATTTTCAAACTTGTATTGTCAGTGACATCTAGTCATGTACATGAACACTGGATAGAGCGTATAATCAAATCACAAACGGTCGAGTTATTTTAGCACAAAGTTTCAAACTTGTATTGTCAGTGGCATCTACTCATGAAGATGAACACTGGATAGAGCGTTAATCAAATTACAAATGGTCAAGCCATTTTAACACGGATTTTCAAATGTGTATTGTCAGTGGCATCTAGTCATGTACATGAACACTGGATAGAGCGTTTAATCAAATCATAAACGGTCGAGTTATTTTAACACGGATTTGCAAACTTGCATTGTCAATGACATCTATTCGTCAACATGAACACTAGATAGAGCGTTAATCAAATTACAAATGGTCAAGTCGTTTTAACACAGATTCACAAAGAGTTGTATTGGCAATGACATCTAGTGTTTAACATGGACACTGGATAGAATGTTAATCAAATCACAAACGATCATGTTGTTTAACATGGATTTTCAAACTTGTATTGCCAGTGGCATTTACTTATGAACATGAACACTGGATAGAGCGTTAATCAAATCACAAATGGTCAAGTCATTTTAACATGGATTGCCAAACTTGTATTGTCAGTGACATCTAGTCATGTACATGAACACTGGATAGAGCGTTTAATCACATCACAAACGGTTGAGTTATTTTAACTCGCATTTGCAAACTTGCATTGACAATGACATCTAGTCGTCAACATGAACACTGGATAGAGCGTTAACGAAATCACAAACGATCAAGTTGTTTTAACACGGACTTTCAAACTCGTATTGTTAGTGACATCTAGTCATGTACATGAACACTGGATAGAGTGTTAATTAAATCACAAATCGTCAAGTCATTTTAACACGGATTTTCAAACTGGTATTGTCAGTGGCATCTAGTCATGTACATGGACACTGGATAGAGCGTTTAATCAAATCACAAACGGACGAGTTATTTTAACATGGATTTGCAAACTTGCATTGTCATTGACATCCAGTCATCAACATGAACATTGTATAGAGCGTTCATCAAATTACAAATGGTCAAGTCGTTTTAATACAGATTCGTAAATACTGTATTGGGAATGACATCTAGTTGTTAATATGGACACTGGATAGAACGTTAATCAAATCACAAACAATCAAGTTGTTTTAACACGGATTTTCAAACTCGTTTTGTCAGTGGTATCTACTCATGGACATGAACACTGGATAGAGTGTTAATCAAATCACAAATGTTCAAGTCTTTTTAACACAGATTTCCAAACTTGTATTGTCAGTGGCATTTAGTCATGTACATGAACACTGGATAGAGTGTTTAATCAAATCACAAATGGTGAAGTCATTTTAACACGAATTTTCAAACTTTTATTGTCAGTGACATCTAGTCATGTACATGAACACTGGATAGAGCGTATAATCAAATCACAAACGATCGAGTTATTTTAACACAAAGTTTCAAACTTGTATTGTCAGTGGCATCTACTCATGAACATGAACACTGGATAGAGCGTTAATCAAATTACAAATGGTCAAGCCATTTTAACACGGATTTTCAAATGTGTATTGTCAGTGGCATCTAGTCATGTACATGAAAACTGGATAGAGCGTTTAATCAAATCACAAACGGTCGAGTTATTTTAACACGGATTTGCAAACTTGCATTGTCAATGACATCTAGTCGTCAACATGAACACTAGATAGAGCGTTAATCAAATTACAAAAGGTCAAGTCGTTTTAACACAGATTCACAAAGAGTTGTATTGGCAATGACATCTAGTATTTAACATGGACACTGGATAGAATGTTAATCAAATCACAAACGATCATGTTGTTTAACATGGATTTTCAAACTCGTATTGCCAGTGGCATTTACTTATGAACATGAACACTGGATAGAGCGTTAATCAAATCACAAATGGTCAAGTCATTTTAACATGGATTGCCAAACTTGTATTGTCAGTGACATCTAGTCATGTACATGAACACTGGATAGAGCGTTTAATCACATCACAAACGGTTGAGTTATTTTAACTCGCATTTGCACACTTGCATTGACAATGACACCTAGTCGTCAACACGAACACTGGATAGAGCGTTAATCAAATCACAAACGATCAAGTTGTTTTTACACGGACTTTCAAACTCGTATTGTCAGTGACATGTATTGTCAGTGGCATCTAGTCATGTACATGAACACTGGAGAGAGCGTTTAATCAAATCGCAAACGGTCGAGTTATTTTATCATGGATTTGCAAACTTGTATTGTCAGTGGCATCTAGTCATGTACATGGACACTGGGTAGAGCGTTTAATCAAATCACAAACGGTTGAGTTATTTTAACACGGATTTGCAAACTTGTATTGTCAATGGCATCTAGTAATTAACATGGACACTGGACAGAGCGTTTATCAAATCTCACCTACACGTTTAGTTATTAAAAGAGGTACTTACCTTTAATAATAACTGTTGTTGCCAACTGGATTATGTATAACCAATTATCTGTAAATAAATAAACCAATCAATCAATCCATTCATCCATTTCAATCCATGACTTAACATTGATTCATATTTAAACAGTTTAAAAAGTTTAATCTATTAAATAAATACCTCACAAATTGCATTCATTTTTTCTCCAAGTAATGCTACTGCTTTCTTAAGTCGCTTATAATAAATGATAAGACTGCAGCATTAATCGTCTGTAATGGAACTAATTAGTGTCGATGATAGCTATGACCTTGCATTTATAGTGTTCAATATTGCTAGCTTGCAAAAACATTTTACATCACATGGCATGTCAAACGGAAATGGCATGCACAATAAGTTTTCCGTTTTACTTATCAGCAATATCAGCTTCTTTCAAACACAATAGCTTGTATTGCAATACCACATCTTGTTTCAAGATCTCAGCTATTAGTTAACTGTTGCTAAGTAATGAAATAAAGAAACAGTAATACCTAGTTCATCCTTTACAAAATCTGGGGGGGCTCACATCTAGTGGGATGTAGGATTGGCAATCACAAGGTCCTAGCTGTGTCTAGCATTGATTTCACATGCTTGTATCAAAACTCCTCTCTATTTTCTATCGTGTTAACCTGGGATTGAAAGAGTGAAATGATTTGGCGAGGACGTGTAAAGGAGGCGGCCGTGGTCTTACAGTAGGTATAATCTCAGAATTTTATCCAAAGACAAAGTGGAAAACCACTGAAAACCACTTCAATAATGGTGGAATTCATTCTTGTGGCTCAGAGACTTGGTGTATGTCACTCGCATTTTAAAGCCTCTATGGCTTAGGCGAAAGCATGCTAGCCTCTCACTACTGAGTTCATAGTTCAAATCCCAGTCACTCCATGAGAGATTTGCGTTGAACAAAGCAAAGAGATAAAGTTTTTTTCTTTTCTCTGGCAATGACAGTTTCCCTGTTGTCATTTCATCCTAGCAACACTCTCTGCAATCATTATTATTTCAATGATCATTCATTTAATCATTACCCTCAGGAGAGTGTAACAGGCTTTAGCCGCTGACACAGTTTCATATCGTTGTCGATAAATGAGAACTTTATTCATTCCATTCCCCAATCCTTTAGTCGAGTAATACTTTTCCACAATCATAAGCATGCTATCCTCTCACTACTGAGTCCATAGTTCAAATCCCAGTCACTCCATGCGAGATTTGTGCTGAGCGAAGCAATGAGATACAGTTTTTTCGTTTCTCTGGTAATAACAGTTTCCCCTGTCGTCATTTCATTGTTGCAATACTCTCTACAATCATTATTATTTCAATGATCATTCATTTAATCATTACCCCAGAAGAGTGCGACAGGCTTTAGCCGCTGACACAGTTTCATATCCTTGTCGATAAACGAGAACTTAATTCATTCCATTCCCCAATCCTTTAGTCGAGCAATACTTTTCCACAATCATAAGCATGCTAGCCTCTCACTTCTGTGTCCATAGTTCAAATCCCAGTCACTCCATGCGAGATTTGTGCTGAGCAAAGCAATGAGATAGAGTTTTTCTCTTTTCTCTGGCAATGGCAGTTTCCCCTGTCGTCATTTCATTCTAACAACACTCTCTACAATCATTATTATTTCAATGATCATTCATTTAATCATTACTCCAGGAGAGTGCGACAGGCTTTAGCCGCTGACACACTTTCATATCCTTGTCGATAAATGAGAATTTTATTAATTCCATTCCCCAATCCTTTAGTCGAGCAATACTTTTCCACAATCATAAGCATGCTATCCTCTCACTACTGAGTTCATAGTTCAAATCCCAGTCACTCCATGCGAGATTTGTGCTGAACAAAGCAAGGAGACATAGTTTTTCTTTTCTCTGGCAATGACAGTTTCCCCTGTCGTCATTTCATTCTAAAACAATCTCTAAAATCATTATTATTTCAATGGTCATTCATTTAATCATTACCCCAGGAGAGTGCGACAGGCTTTAGCTGCTGACACAGTTTCATATCCATGTCGATAAATGAGAACTTTATTCATTCCATTCCTCAATCCTTTAGTCGAGCAATACTTTTCTACAATCATAAGCATGCTATTCTACAATCATAAGCATGCTAGCCTCTCACTACTGAGTCCATAGTTCAAATTCCAGTCACTCCATGAGAGATTTGTGTTGAACAAAGCAAAGAGATACAGTTTTTCTTTTCTCTGGCAATGACAGTTTCCCCTGTCGTCATTTCATTCTAGCAACACTCTCTACAATCATTATTGTTTCAATGATCATTCATTTAATCATTACCCCAGGAGAGTGCGACAGGTTTTAGGCGCTGGCCTTATGGTAGGTATCATCACAGCATTTTTCCCAAAGACAAAGTGAGAAATCACAGAAAACCACTTCAAGAATGGCTAAAGTATGAATCGAATCCTCTCTACACATTTGGGTCTGGGCTAAAGCTGAGTATACCCCGTTCCAGTTCTCATACCAATTTTAAAATTTCTTGACAGAGCTGGGAATCAAATCCAGAATCTCTGAAAGCGGCAGCTTATCATGCTAACCGCTACGCTACGAAAGTGACTCAGGAGTGAATTCCATTCTCTTAAAATGGGTTTTCGTGATTTTCCATTTTCACCAACAGGCGAATGTCAAGACAATTCATTTTTAAATAGATCCACAGTCGATTTCCTTAATATTCAATAATTCATACAGTGGTACATGTAGTGTACTTGCATATTATCTGACAGAGAGTGTGTTTAGAGAATGTGTAATTTAACACCAGCATTATACAAGCGTTGCAGTTTTCATTATCTCAAGGTTACACCCAATGTATGCAAGCAGTCGGGTTTCAAGTTTCTCGCCAGGAGTTCACATCTAGTGTAACGTGGGTTAGCGACCACAGGGCCCCATCTGTGTTCGGCATTTCTTTCACTTGTGCCGGGCTCCTCTCCGTTTTCTTTCCTGTCGACCTCACTTGGTTAACTCTTTTTGTCGTTTAATCTATAGCAACTTAGGTTTTTCTCTGTCACTATTTCATTTTAGCAACACTCTCTACAATCATTTTATTTCATCTGCCATTCATTTAATCATTATACTAGGGGAGTGTGACAGGCTTTAGAAGCCGGCACCGTTTCATATCCTCACTGTTTAATGGAGACTTTACTCATTCCATTCCCGAACCCGATCAATCAAGCAATACTTTACATGATCATTTCATTTCATCGGGCATTCATTTCATTTATTTCATCTGTCATTCATTTAATCATTATCCTAAGGGAGTGTGAGAGGCTTTAGCAGTCGACACTGTTTCATATGCTCACTGTTTAATGGAGACTTAACTCATTCCATTCCCTGACCGATCAATCAAGCAATACTTTGCACGATCATTTCATTTCATCAGTCATTCATTTAATCATTGTCTCAGGAAAGTGCGACAGGCTTTACAAGAGAGCATGGGTTTGAATCACACCTCGGCTGTCCTGAAAAATGGTTTTCATGGTTTCCCATTTTTACCACCAAGCAAATACCAAGACGATTCATTCATTCATTCCTTTCCATGACTCGGTCTATCACAATCAATTCACAATATTGATAATCATAACCGCCACATAAGCCTCTGCGATTTTTCACTTGGTTAACTTTTGTTCTCTTTCAATCTCTTGCCACTCCGTTTTTTCCCTGTCACTATCTCATTCTAGCAACACTCTCCACAATCATTTTATTTCATTTGTCATTCATTTAATCATTATCCTAGGGGAGTGTGACAGGCTTTAGCAGTCAGCACTGTTTCATATCATCACTATTTAATGGAGACTTTACTCATTCCATTCCCTGACCGATCAATCAAGCAATACTTTGCACGATCATTTCATTTCATCAATCATTCATTTAATCATTGTCTCAGGAAAGTGCGACAGGCTTTACAAAAGAGCATGGGTTTGAATCACACCTCGGCTGTCCTGAAAAATGGTTTTCATGGTTTCCCATTTATACCACCGGGCAAATACCAAGACGGTTCATTCATTCATTCATTCCATTCCATGACTCGGTCTATCACAATCAATTCACAATATTGATAATCATAACCGCCACATAAGCCTCTGCAATTCAAAATCCAGCCAAGCGTTCGGGAGATATCGATTTTGCCAGGTTAGTATGTGACGTCACCAGGAAAGTATGCTATGGGTCACCATTTTGAATAAGACCATGGGTTCGGGAGACATTGGCTTGCCCCTGAATGTATGGCGGGTTAGTGTGTGACGTCACCAGGAAAGTAGGCTATGGGTCAACAGTTTGGTATATTGGAAAGGGGGTGTCAGCCCAATTTCAACGACATCTCATTCGTCAAAATCCGACCATGCATTCGAAAGATATTGACTTTGTCAGGTTAGTATGTGACGTCACCAGGAAAGTAGGTTATGGGTAAACATTTTGGAATTTTGGAAAGGAGGTGTCAGCTCGATTTCAACGACACCTCATTCGTCAAAATCCGACCATGAGTTCGGGAGATATCGGCTTTGCCAGGTTAGTATGTGACGTCACCAGGAAAGTAGGCTATGGGTCAACATTTTGGAATTTTGGAAAGGAGGTGTCAGCTCGATTTTAACGACACCTCATTCGTCAAAATCCGTCCATGAGTTCGGGAGATATCGGCTTTGTCAGGTTAGTATGTGACGTCATCAGGAAAGTAGGATATGGGTCAACATTTTGGGAAATTTTGGAAAGGGGGTGTCAGCCTGATTTCAACGACACCTCATTCGTCGAAATCCGACCATGCGTTTGGGACATATCGGCTTTGCCAGGTTAGTATGTGACGTCACCAGGAAAGTAGGCTATGGGTCAACATTTTGGGAAATTTTGGAAAGGGAGTGTCAGCCCGGTTTAAACGACACCTCATTCGTCAAAACCCGACCATGAGTTCGGGAGATATCGGCTTTGCCAGGTTAGTATGTGACGTCACCAGGAAAGTAGGCTATGGGTCAACATTTTGGAATTTTGGAAAAAGGGGGTGTCAGCCCGATTTCAACGACACCTCATTCGTCAAACTCCGACCATGCATTCGGGAGATATAGGCTTTGCCAGGTTAGTATGTGACGTCACCAGGAAAGTAGGCTATGGGTCAACATTTTGGAATTTTGGAAAAAGGGGGTGTCAGCCCGATTTCAACGACACCTCATTCGTCAAACTCCGACCATGCATTCGGGAGATATAGGCTTTGCCAGGTTAGTATGTGACGTCACCAGGAAAGTAGGCTATGGGTCAACATTTTGGAATTTTGGAAAAAGAGGGTGTCAGCCCGATTTCAACGACACCTCATTCATCAAAATCTGACCATGCGTTCGGTTTGGAATTTTTGATTAGACCTCGTTGCAAAGTCACCAGGAAAGTAGGCTATGGATTAACATTTTGGAACTTTTCGATCGCACCTCGTAGGTGAGGTCAGGTTAGGCTAGGTTAGTTAAGCCATGGCCGCCATTTTGGTTAGATGCCATTTTGGTTAGCCGCCATTTTGGTTAGCGGAAAGTAGGCTGTGGGTCAACATTTTGGAATTTTTGATCACCCCTCGTTGCGACGTCACCAGGAGAGTAGGTTGTGGTTAACTTTTTGATCACACCTCGTAGGTGACGTCACCAAGAAAGTAGGCTATGGGTTAACATTTTGAAACTTTTCGATCACACCTCGTAGGTGAGGTTAGGTTAGGCTAGGTTAGTTAAGCTATAGCCGTCATCTTGTGACGTCATGGTCGCCATCTTATGCGACGTCATGGCGACTTCATGGCCGTGCGACGTCATGGTGACACTTCGAGCATAAATACAATAGAGTGCGCATTGCCACACTGCGCCTGTACTGTGACGTGAAACCAACATCTCGATCAGCTGATTAAAGGGAAAACAAGAGGAAATCGTAATGGAAGGTGATAGGAGAAGGTGGGGAAATGATTTTTAATGAGGGTTTGAACACACATTTTCGTAATTTATACAACATTGGGAAAAGCATCGCATGTTTCTTTACGTACCGGAAGGTAGCAAAGGTTAAGAATGTAACATATTTGGTGTTAAAAGTGGCTGTCGTGTTCCGTAATACTCATACATCCAGGATCCCCTCTTGTAAATAATTAATAACAAATCCACCTCTGAATTAGGCCTACTGATTTTTTAACAGAATTGTGTTTGTGTAAAAAGTGGCTGTCGTGTTCCGTAATACTCATACATCCAAGATCGCCCTCTTGTAAATAATTAATAACAAATCCAACTCTGCATTAGGCCTACTGATTTCTGACCAGAATTGTGTTATGTGTAGCTGGTCATTTTTGAATGTACGCCCGAGAGCTCCAAACATGTTCAATCTATTACTAGATCATTTCCTAATTTACTTTTCATAATTAAAACATGTATTTTGGCTAATTTTAGTACATTACTTTACAACATTTTATCGTACTATTAGATCTTATTCAGTGTTACTTCCCACTTCAGTATTTTATGGAAGTGAACAAAACATGGGCAAATGGAAATAAGGAAGTCTATTGATCTAATAAGCATTGCTTTTTAACAACTATGCATTTTATTTGCTACAAAGGAAAACATTACAAGCAATGAACTGTTTCCTTTTCAATTCCAGTTTCCATGAATCATAGAAACAAAATAACCCAGAACTTTGAAATTCTACGAAGAATTGACTAATTTGGGGCTGCAATGTATCCTAGAAGAATCTCAAACTTTCCTCAACCAAACGCACTGTCCATACTGTACATTTAATAAGATGACAAATATTACTTCAGCGTATTTATTATCAAAGACGACACCGTCACATCAGTAACATAACCTGCAATTTGACACTGAACATGATTGACTGCATTGCGTAGTCCACACTACATTTAATCCAGCATAGGGACATAATAGTACATTATGCAACGAGCCTATAATGGCAATAATTGAGACACGAGTATAAATTATAACTATTTGATGTTCGAAAATGAATATTCATAAATATCTGTCGAAATTTCACCAGTTTTATGTACTGAACAGAGCGCATGGGACGCAGAGAATACCTTGTATTTGACCTTGGCCTCCTGGAATACCCCACTATGACACTCGCCAGGCATTGAAATTTAAAATAGGGGGCCATGGAAGTGAGTGCAGGTGCGATACTAGCATTTACATTTACATGATAGAAGGCCTGTACTGTGACGTGAAACCAACATCACGATCAACTGACTAAAGGGTAAACAGAGGAACTCGTAATGGAAGGTGATAGGAGTAGGTGGGGAAATGCTTTTTAATGAGGGTTTTAACACACATTTTCATAATGTATACAAAAAAAACAACCCCTGGCACTATACAGCCCATGAAGGGCCTAGGCCGACCAAGCGACCGCTGCCCAGCCATTTGGCCTGCAGATATTGGGATGACGTGTGATCAGCGCATCGGGTCCCCTCAGCCATTAATCTTGGTTTTCGTGATCGGTGCGCTGCCTCACCTTCAGACAGATACTCAATTGACCTCACGAGGCTGAGTGCACCCCGTTCCAACCCTCACATCAGTTTTAAAATCCCTGACTGAGCCGGGAATCGAACCAGGGGCCTCCGGGTGAGAGGCAGGCGCACTACCCCAACACCACGGGGTCGGCTCGTAATTTATACGACATTGGGAAAAGCATCGCATGTTTTTTACGTACCGGAAGGTAGCAAAGGTAAGGATGTAACATACTTGACGTTAAATGTGGCTGTCGTGTTCCGTAATACTCGTACATCCAGGAGTCCTCTTTTAAATTAGTAACAAATCCAACTCTGAAATAGGCCTACTGATTTTCGAACAATCGTTTTTGTGTAGAAGCTTCGTACCCTCACACTATACAGTTCAGCAACAAAATTGAACTCTGAAATAGGCCTACTGATATTTGAACAATTGTTTTTGTGTAGAAGCTTCGTACCCTCACACTATACAGTTCAGCAACGAAATTGAACTCTGAAATAGGCCTACTGATTTTTGAACAATTGTTTTTGTGTAGAAGCTTCGTACCCTCACACTATACAGTTTAGCAACGAAATTGAAGTCATAGCGTATACCGTAATGCACCCATATAGGTTATTAGTATGGCTCTGAAAGCCAATATACTTTTTGGAAGCCTTCATAGGGAGGTTAAGGCTGCTTGAGCTTTTAGTTCTCGCAGTCAAGTGGTGCAGTTGCACCTAATATAAAGGGAGGTGGCGCGCAGTTCGTTACTCCTGTAGGGGTCCGGGCGGGGACACCAAGAGCCCGCCGATGAGCCAGCCTGGTGTCCTAGGCAAAACCCCACACAAGACACGGCACAAACCTAGAAGAATTGCTGAATTTTAATTCACTGGCCGTGAAAGCCAATATACCATCATTCCCTGGTTAACCTATCGAAATATGGAAAGAGGGCATTGTATATGTGTGTTATGCTCTTCTCACATCTAATAATAGAAATAGCCAACACAACTGAAAATAACCTGGACACACAAGTGAAGGGAGAAATTATAAGAGATGTACTATCGAACAAGCACTACACCACATTCAATCCAGATTTTATGTTAGTCCTCCCAAAATGACAGAACAAAAAAAGTTTCATTTAAAACTGACAAAATTTATCAAAACCTCCATTTATTTGCCACTCAAACGGGTAGTCCAATACAGACATATGCTGCCAGGAATATATGGGCTTACTTATACCTCAATAGATACTGTCTTAAAAAGAAATCTCCGAAAAAGAAGTAGATATATTTCAGTTGAAGCCCGTATTCTGAGAGGCTACAGGAAATAGACATGTGCATTCGCCACACCATTCATTTAACCCACCCATGCAAAATGGTTTACAATCCAACATTAGCAATAACAAACAAGGGCGTTTCTACATATCCTCAAAATAATAGCACAATGCAAAATGTAAACGATTTTTAGCATGCCTTAAAGCTATAGGTTGCTGAAGCAAAACTACTCATCCAAAAGCAATGAAAACATAGGTCTACCCTATATGTAATCGACAACAAACAAGTGAAGAATCATTGTGAATTTCACAGTAAAATGAAAAGATCACAGTTAATTGAAATCACTCATTGTACCTGCGCAAGGACGAGTCTTTCTCCACATCAAATCGACTGTCAAAACCATGTGTCCTTGGTTCATTCCCACAGCATTCACTCTGCCCACGAATCAAACTTGATGAGCCATAAAGAATGAGCGAAGCATAATTAGTAACTGTACTTTCCACAAAGACGATTTTCCTCAGATGTTCTTCTGAAAATTTCTCATTGTAGATAGCAATATATAAATATTTTATACCAAAACTGTTTGACAATCACAGAATCAACGTACAGTATACCAATGTAGATGTTTCACCTCCTATTATCCTGAACTACCCATTCTTTTGTAGGGCACTAGCATTATTTACATATTTGGTGGTAAAAGAATCACAGATTCAACATACAGTATACCAATGTAGATGTTTCACCTCCTATTATCCTGAACTACCCATTCTCTTGTAGGGCACTAGTATTATTTACATATTTGGTGGTAAAAGAATTACAGAATCAACATACAGTATACCAATGCAGATGTTTCACCTCCTATTATCCTGAACTACCCATTCTCTTGTAGGGCACTAGCATTATTTACATATTTGGTGGTAAAAGAATCCCAGAATCAACATACAGTATACCAATGTAGATGTTTCACCTCCTATTATCCTGAACTACCCATTCTCTTGTAGGGCACTAGCATTATTTACATATTTGGTGGTAAAAGAATCACAGAATCAACATACAGTATATAAATGTAGATGTTTCACCTCCTATTATCCTGAATTACCCATTCTCTTGTAGGGCACTAGCATTATTTACATATTTGGTATTAAAAGAATCACAGAATCAACGTACAGTATACCAATGTAGATGTTTCACCTCCTATTATCCTGAACTACCCGCTCTCTTGTAGGGCACTAGCATTATTTACATATTTGGTGGTAAAAGAATCACAGAATCAACATACAGTAAGTATACCAATGTAGATGTTTCACCTCCTATTATCCTGAACTACCCATTCTCTTGTAGGGCACTAGCATTATTTACATATTTGGTGGTAAAAAATCACAGAATCAACATACAGTATACAAATGTAGATGTTTCACCTCCTATTATCCTGAATTACCCATTCTCTTGTAGGGCACTAGCATTATTTACATATTTGGTGGTAAAAGAATCACAGAATCAACATACAGTTTTTTTTAGCGTATGGCTTTTAGTGCCGGGAGTGTCCGAGGACATGTTCGGCTCACCAGTTTTGTAGCTGCTTCGAGACGGACACCCAATGGGTGAGCTACAAGTACCGTTGGGGAGGGAAGGAGGGAAGTTGGAATGTAAGGACGAGGAGTTGGAAGGTAGCGGCTGTGGCCTATAGTTAGGGACCAACCCCGGCATTTGCCTGGAAGGAAGATGGGAAACCACAGAAGACCATCTTCAAGGTTGCCGGCGGGGGGATTCGAAACTCCTCGCCTCCCGGATGTGAGCGACTGCCATCAGTCATGCCGTAACCACCACGGCTAACTCACCCGGTAACATACAGTAAGTATACCAATGTAGATGTTTCACCTCCTATTATCCTGAACTACCCATTCTCTTGTAGGGCACTAGCATTATTTACATATTTGGTGGTAAAAGAATCACAGAATCAACATACAGTAAGTATACCAATGTAGATGTTTCACCTCCTATTATCCTGAACTACCCATTCTCTTGTAGGGCACTAGCATTATTAACATATTTGGTGTTAAAAGAGGCTGTCGTGTTCTGAAATACTCATAGATCCAGGAGCCCCTCTTGTGAATTAATAACAAATGCAACTCTGAATTAGGCCTACTGATTTTTGAACAGAATTGTTTATGTGTAGAAGCTTCGTACTGTACCGTATATTTTCATAAGGTTATGCCCTGATACTGTAATGGAGACGACGAGAGACGCGATACTGTTGAGCTCGTGAGTCAAGTCATGAAATATCACGCTGCTAATATGAGAAGTGTCATTCGGTTTGAGATCGGAAAGTAACGAGCATTCCCGAGTGGGTGGACTCTCAGATAGACCGATCAATAAACGTATACGTGACGTCATGTCATATATCGATCCACGCTACAGGATTATCTTTATTGTTTTGAAGCGAATTAGAGTATTAGAAGACGTTTCAAAGGACATAGAACGCAGATCACCATAGCAGAAAGCTATTTCATATGAGGAATATAATATAACAAGCGACGTGCAAGAATAACATCTATAATGATCAAGCCATAAGCGAGTTATTGACACATCGAGATATCGATAAAGGAAGGCAGCAGTGGGGGTTGCTTGCTGTGGCGCTTGGCTGCAAGCAAGGCGATTTCACTTGGACGTGAACTGTTGTATTCGCAGTGTCATATGTATGGTTACGCAACTCGGCTAGCAAGCGAGATCGCAGGTGCAAGGCAGGCTGTGATAACTTCGCGTGGAGACGGCTCACGTGTATACTCAGCGAAGCCGAACAGTTCTTTTTCAAATTGCGTTAGAAACGTGCGGAGTATGTCGTGTCTCGACAAGCGGACATGTACCGTGCTCAAGTATTTATTAAAGCTACCAGTTTATGATGGATCTGAGATATTATCAGAACAGTTGTTGATATATACTGCCATCTTGGTCCAGAAGAATTGTGTCGAAGCGGAACGTGGACTGACTCTATGTCTCTGTCCAGCGGTGTCCATTACCGAGGCAGCCATTTCGAAACCTTGTGAGGTCTTCATCACGAGTAATAGTAACGTGTATGATTGTGCTCATACATGCTAATTTCAGGACTTGTTAAGCTGTAAATTATGCAGACACTAGAACGCATATTATCGTCGGAGATGTCAGTGGGGAAGGTCAATGTTATAGTTATGGCTTCCAGAATGGCAGGCTAGATTTAATGGGGTAGCTTCATGAGAAATGCATAGGCGAAAGGACTGCCAGCCACAACTGCATTCTCCTTGTTGGAGAGGAGTATATTTTCACCGCACTCCAGTGTTTTTTCGCGAGTGCTTTCATGAGCTGCCACATGCAGGACAGTGCTTTTTCTCATGCGGATGATAGTATTTCTGGCATGAAGGGAGTAGGCTCGTATGGTCGCCTGACCAGTATGCGTGTGCGCTGCAGACCCGGGTTCGATTCCCAGATCCAGAGAAGAAGAAGAGTGTATTACCTGGTGATACCCTGGATTTTCATCAGATATTTATATATCCCGCTTAAGACGCTTCAAGATGCAACAATAGTTACTGGACCAGCAGACTCTATTAACGTAGCTTAGTGGAGGCACTTGTTAGCAATTGCAATTGTCATTTCTTTTTTGTAGATTAAATGGGTATTCACAAGTTTAGGTTCGATGTTTTTGTCGAATCTGACTTGCTGTGTTCCCGGGATTTTGTATTCGCTTAACGAATTCATCCCTTGTGTATTACTAGTTTGGATCATTTAATCAGTAGAATCAATAATTTCTTAGTAGTGCGTATTTTTATTTGCCGAGAAGAGAATTTAGGGGAAGATCTCCAAAATTTTGTCCAAGCATAGTTTTAATCGCGTTTGTTTCTCAGTGTTTGGAACACTGATTTATTTGAGGCCAGTACATGTTTTTCATGTACTACTGTTCTGTTAAGAACTTCGCTTTCTCGCAGCGATTTGAATCTTGGAAAGTTTATGTTGGTGTTCGTTGCATTTATAGTTTTAATCCTCCTGTTGGATTATTTTTATGGAAAGCAATTCGCTTTTGTGAGTGCAGATTTATTAGTGGATTTACTTAATGATTGTCATTGGATTAACCTGATTAGTTAACTTGCTTTCATGGTGTAAGTTTTATCCACTGATACTTCAAAGCCCACCGAAGTTGGAGGCTATCCTGATTCAGGAAAAGATCAGTTTTACATTCTATTAGGTATTGATTTGAGATTAAATTAATTTAGGATGTCATTTTGAGACATGTATTTTCCACAGTACTAACGTAAATAATTGCATTTAATGCAATTGTGTGAGTGAGATATAGTATAGCAGTTTTGAACACCATTTACAAAGTTGATTAAATAATTCCAGGAAAGTTTGACTTGGAGTAAAAAAAAATGAACAAGTATTAATATACATTATCGGGAGGCAAGGTAGGTTAATTTGCTAGTGGAATGTTTCAGTGTCTCGACTTTGAACAACGTGCTTAAGGTTAGTGTGTGAGTTAAGCATGTTTGTAGCTCTTGTGTGAATATTGAGATTAAAAATAATAGTAGTGTTGTGAAGGGTCGTATAACCTTGTTGTGTTGTGTTTTGGATGCACATCTGGGATGATGCATATTTGTGAGATTTCATGCTTGTTGAAGCATTAGGCCTATTTTATATTGAGCCGGTAAGTGCTTTTTCAGCCGGTAAGTGCCAATCTGTTTTTGACTTCGAGTAGTCAACACCCGTGTTTGGTGTCACGTTAATATAGATGAGTTTTTATGGTATTTTAATGTCTGTTGGAGACATTGGCGTCGTCATTCTTATAGAGCGATCCTACATGCTTTTTCTTCACCTAATCAACGGCAATGCTTGGATAATCTGTTCGAGCTACTTAAGACATTTCCACAGCATATAATCGTTAAAACCTCTACAATTTTGTACAAGTTTACTTGAAAGTTAAATCATGAACATAGTCGATAGATACACTATTTAGCTTAATTGCTTGATAAAAATTGGTAACCCGATATATTGAATGTTAATTGCACATCACGATGCGAATGTTATGGCCAAGATCAGCTGTTAAGGCTGAATCATGTAAATGTCTGAGGACATTTCTGTATATATTCTTATAAATAATTGTATATAATCTTGATATTGCTACACTTTTGGAATATCGTTTAAGACGATACACGTGTATAAATTTTGATAATTCTTCTTTATTCATCGTCTAATATTTCATCCAGTCCTCCTAATATCATTAGGAGATTGATGCCTAATTTCCTTATTACATAGTGTGAGATACTATATTTAGAATCACCCCAGCGTGTAGGTGAAATGAAAATACACAGCCTGCTTCCAGTCTCTGACCGGGTCAGGAATGGAATGAATGAAGCCCCCATCTAGCGGCGAGGATATGGACTGTGCCGGCTGCCGAGGCCTGACGCACTCCTCTGGGGCAATGATTAAATGAATGACAGATGAAATGAAATGATAGTGGAGAGTGTTGCTGGAATGAAATTTTGACAGGGAAAACCGGAGTACCCGGAGAAAAACCTGTCTGCCTCCGTTTTGACCAGCACAGATCTCACATGGAGTGACCGGGATTTGAACCACGGACCCAGTGGTGAGAGGCCGGCATGCTGCTTCCTAAGCCACGGAGACATTCCCCAGCGTGTAGGTGATGATCGTAATCCATTTCTGGAATCATGTAGGATTTCCTTACTACAGTTGTGTTCAGCTGTGATTTTGTTTTCTTGACTACAGGGTATTAATATTTTTTTAAAATTTTCTTGTCTGTTACCTTGTTCTCATGGGATAAATTGTTTTCCCAATTTTAAATCATGGTGTGATATTTTAACGAAGAGATTGGAGGTCGTTTTAAGATGGCCATCGCTTGGATTTTCTTTTTCCAGGGTTTTCCACCCTTGAGATAGTTCTTTTTAGAGTCGTTTTTCGTGTTCTTGAGCTAGTTTCTTGTTTGTTCGTTCGTTGTAGCCATGGTCATTCTTAAAACAGCCTGATAGGATGACTAGTACCCGATTCATTCCTCTACTTGGTGATAGGACCTGGGAGGGTTTTTCGCCGGGCATTTTTCAGGTTCTACGATCCAGTGACCATCGAGGGATTTCACCAGGTATTGGTAAGTGTTTCGGGTACAGTACCCTCACACTATACAGGTCCTCGGTGTGAAGTCGTGCCTCATGGTTGAACCTCACTTTGAAGTACTCGACCAGAACAGCTTGCTTGAGCTGTTGGATGTGATTTTGCAGGGGTGGATAATTTATAACATGTTCCTGAAGTTCCTCAAACACCTCTCCTTTAATGTTATTGAGAACTGCATTCACGAGCTTGACAAAAGGGTCCATTAATTTTGTGACCTTGTCCCGGAAATATCTATAGGCATTTTCACCCTCTCTACATAAATAAACTACATCGTGTGATGGGATTGAAAGGCCGCCTCTGTTTTTCCTATTCAGGAGAGCAGAATCAGAATGAGGTTCATCAAGAACTGCTTTACAAGGGTCACATTTCATCACCTTTTTCAACCTTCTCACAACAAAACCAGCTATATATTTCACTACATCTTCAACATACAACGTTAGTTTGGTTGGATCTGGGATATAGTCATGGTCATGGCTAATAAATGCCACATCTGAATTGTTGGGGATTGCAAGAGAAATATCAGTCATCTGAGTGCAGTCCCTAGTGTTGAGTATGATAGTTGGATCTACAGCAGAGCAGTTGGCACTGGTTGTAGTCCCTATCTGAATGTGCAGCAACAGCCGTTTGTATGCTGCTTCAAATTGTCTCGCTGTGGGGTTATTGTTATGGCCACCATGACTCCTTACAGCACTGAAGAACACTTCCAGATGATCTTGACTCAACTTATATGTCAGGAGAAAACTCATTTTGATTTGAGGCATCTCATGTATGAAATAGTACACTGACAACACCGATTTCAAACAAATGACCAGTCCACTGAAACCAATTTTTCTGGAGCACTTTACAAGGTTGATACCACTATACATCTTTTGGAGTGACAGTATGTACTGAATAGCCTCCTGAACATAAATTCTCATACCTTGAATGTTATCCGCTGTCAGTGGTCTCTTCCACCCCTTAGCACACAGGTTTCGGCTATGTAGGATATCGAAAGCATTACTCATAATTCTAATGAATTTCACAGTTTCCTCACATCCTTCAAATTGGGGCAGATTCAAGTCTTTATCACAATATGTCAGTGCACATGCAACACTTTCACTGAACAACTGTGAGGCAAGTTTCACCTTCATGGGTTCCTTATGCCAGTTGATATGCCTCTTCATAAGTTTTGTCCCTAAATGAAGACCTTCACTGTGTTGCAGCTTCTCCAGTCTATGACTTTGACATTCCTGGTAAACATTTTTTTACACCCAAAAGCATTTCTTACCAATTTTATACTGTGGCACGCATCTAATAAGATGAACACTCTAGACCCATTAGAAGGATTCGTGAACCAGTTCACTATATTTTCTTCGTCAAAAGAAGCTCCCAAACAGCGAGCCATTGAAATATTCGAAGTAACACCATCAAAAGTTAAGGACACAACTATAACATTCAAATCATTTAAAAAACTCAGGCATTCAGTCACTAAGTTTGCCTTCTCTGTACCACTTAGCCCGCTTATGAGGAAATAGCCCACTGGAATCTTCCAGTGTCCATTCAGGGAAACAACCATAAACACTAAAGCTTCCCTGGCTATTGGTAAATCCTGGTCTTCTTCTAATTCATGGCCACAACTCACATACCCAACAATGTTTTTGCCATTAAACTCTACATGCTTCTTGATGCACATTTCATCCATCATCAGAGCACACACTAAGGGCTTTCCTTTGATGGCCATTTCCTTCCCTTTAAGAATGAGAGCTGTCTTGGCCTCAGTACTAAAACCTGGCTTACCATCCACTGACTGGTACCACTTACGCAATGTGCTCGGATGTGGTAAACCATGAGGGAATACTTCCCTGACGTAATTATATGCTCGTCCCTAATAGAAATTCAATGTCAGGGCAAAGTTGCGTAACTCAGGAGGATATGCAGTTCTTGTATGTACAGGCCCCCAGGGGGCTGCACCCCCTGAAAGCCACCCTCCATCATCTATTAAAACCACCCCTAACTGGCAAACATCATAAGTCCAGAACAGTACCTTTTACACAGCAAGGGCGGCCGCCCAGCTTGGGAGGCTTGCCAACCACTTGCATCACACTCATAAACATCTACACAATAGCTAACTAGGGCAGCTACGTCAATGGAATGCCGGCGAAGCAACGACAGAACCTATAAGAAGGAAGGCCTTTTGGGAGCTGTATCTGTCATACAGTGCGTGTCGCCGGAGGCTCTGCTACAGCTGCTGTCATCAGGTGAGCATCAGCAAGTGTTCAGACAATCCTTTACTTTGTATCACTCATCCACAAACTTGTACACCTAATTTGTACCATTATTTACATTATTCACATTTCCCTAAAAGGGACTTACAATTTCATACTCACTGGCCAATAAACACTTGGTCAGTAAACTACACGTTGTACTCATAATTACACGCCTCTTCACATCCTGATACCCTTCCTGACTCTCGTCACGTTTGACCGTGACTAGTAGCCAGTAATCGCCTGCTCAAGTTCCATTGTGTTTCCCGCAGCGACTTGACTGTGTAGACAGCGAGCCGCCGGCATAGCTGACATCAGCACGTCTGTTATATAACTTATTCCAACCAGCTGGGAGGCAGGTAAGTTAACCTGCGCCCAGAGGCTCATCCCCTAAACGACACTTACGTCTTTATAGGAGCACCCCCTAGTATTTTAACACTAAACAACACTCTACACTGGTAAGCTTACCCAGCTACGGGAAGCTGCCCTCTCTAGGAATCGCCTTTTAAATTATTACAATAACACATATGTTTTAGCCCTAACTCACCCCCCCAAAACTAAGGGATCTAAAACAATTGGTGGAGGCCGGGTACCATGCACAGTAAAAAAAGGGCTCATACAACGAGTTCTCGTGGTAGAAACGGTCCGTTCCGCATACAGCCAAGCGAAAGAGTTAAATTTTTTTTCTGACAGACAGCATCATTTTTGCTTCACACTAGCTACACAAGGGAATTTTTTCCCCAAAACACCCCCCCCCCCGAGAGAATCAGAGAGATATAAGATACATTGCCAAACACACACAGTTTTTTTTAAAGACACATACACTTGATTCGGCATGGCCCCCCTATACCGCCTAGCTGTGCTGAGGAGCATTGGGGAGTACCAGGAATTAATTGCCTGGCACAAGGTCTTTGAAACAAGGCAGGACTACCTCAGAAGGTTTCAGCAGCTCCTGCACGCCCAGTATATGCGGATTATAAGGGCACTTGTCCGGCCACGCCGCAGCGCTAAGAATCGCAAGATTCGGGCGAAAATCCCCACCCTCCGTACACAAATCATTAAGGCACACTGGCAACTACACTGCCGACACGAGTTCATGTTCCAGCAGTGGGAAACACTCATCAGGAAACACCAACGGATAGGGACTAATGGCACCAAAGTCGCTGAATAGGCCATATGCCTCAATAGGCAGTACTCCCAAATTTGGGAGGAATATAAGGAAATCCAGGCTAACAAGGCCATTTTTGAGTTCATGGCAGGGCCGCCAGCCCAGCCGAGAGAGGACATAAGCGTAGATACGCTAACTCGACAATTTGCGAGGATGTCCCTCTCGCCGCGTACTGCCACACAAGGGAAGGAGTTCACCGTGGCCACAGTCCAGAAGACGGCCAGGTTAGACTCCAACACACTGCAGGGCCAAAGTCACAACAATACACGTCCCTCAGCTCCGGATCAGAAGGCAATTTTGCCAAACCGAGGAGCAGAACCTAGGCCAGCCCCCTCAAAACGGACGAACAAGAGGGAATTGACGCCAGGACTCTCGAGTACACATGACATAACAGGGAGAAAACGGGAGGCAACCATGTCATGGGCTGAGAACGTACAGCCCGCCCTACAGCACATTAAGCCCACACACACCTACACAAATAGGCAAACACAAGGGCAGGAGTCTACCGTGGCCATAGGCCAGAAGTCGGTTAGACTACACTCCACTACATCGCCAGGGCAAACACAGGTAATCACACGGCCTTTACCGCTAGTTCAAAGGGCAATTTTGCCAGAATGGAAGCGGGCACCGGCATTTGTACCCCAGGTGCGAATGCATAAGAGGGTGTTGCCTTCAGGCCCTCAGGGTGCACAACACACACCCGCACACTCTGACCAGGCGCAAACACACAGTACACGAGGTATAAGAAAGGTCTTATTACCTACCCCACGAGACCGGGCAGTCAGGGATATACACATCCCCATAAACTCTACTAAGGTAGCGCGAAGCGCAATTAATCCCTCAGACATAACCACATTCAGGCCAACATCCAGGCACTACGGTGAAAGCAGGCCCAGGCTTACTTTGCTACAAATTCCTCCGGAAAATAGCAAAGAAGCACCTCGGTGGGTTTCAGGGGCCTACACCTTAGTGGCAGGGCGAAAGTATTCACCTTTCCGAGCAAGGACGCTCGGCAGGGAATAACAACTTTCGCCAGGAAAACAACATACACCAATGTCACTTGCACCACAATTATAGACACACGGAGACTCACGGACAAAAACTGCACATTTCTCATGTATATACAGTGGAACATGGCTAAGTCAAAAGGTATAATTCAAAATTCTGCTTAGTTTTTTCCTGGCCCCTAGCATTTTTTTAGGCCATCAATGGTTTACAATCGTGATTAATTCAGGATGTATTGTGGGACAATGCAAAGATTTTAATATGCAAAGCCGAGCGGAAGCCAATCAGGCGGGCCACGCGGCTCAGGGTCGGAAAGAACTATTTCGAACACAGCCTAAACAACAAACCACAGCATAGAGCTTAGGCGGGTCTTTCTAAGTAGAAATGACTAAGCGTTCTATGTTCCGGTCCCACAGTTTGATAGATTCTCTTGTGATGGGCGAGAGCCCTAAGCGTAAGCAAGAATTAAGAATCTCAAACTATTTTCAAAAATGGTAGATTTCCCTGAGACGCAACTAGATTACTGTTGTACTAACGTCGCCCAACAGGTGAATAGTACACTCAGGTCCTACCTTTCATTTTGAAACATTTTGACATCATTTACGATACAATCTTTATAGATTACCGCAGCCTGGCAACCCGCTTTAATAAGCATAAAGCATTACGCAAAATTTCCACCAGAAATAACATCCTGCACAAGCTTTGCGGTAGTTCATGGGGAGCCATGGCGGACTGCTTAAGATTAACGGGTATCAGTCTAGTCTATTCTGCAGCGGAATACTGTGCTCCAGTATGGTTGGAAAGTGCACATGTGCATAAAGTGGATACCAAGCTGAATGACACTATGCGTTGCATAACCGGCACCATAAAATCAACCCCTCGCCACTGGCGACCAGTACTCAGCCACATTCCACCACCTCACCTGAGGAGGAAGGAAGCTCTGATCAGAGAAGCAAAGAAGATCTATGCTTCTCCCTCATTACCAATACACCAGGAATTCTGCCACCCACCACCGAAGCGACTTCATTCGAGGAGACCAACCAGTTTATTGGCCGACCAACGTCTGGCAAATCGATTCAATCTAAACCAATGCTGGCAGGACGAATGGTCAAACTCAACGTCTGGAACTAGTGCCCAGGAGATCAACCCAACGGTGAAAATACAAGGATTTGACCTTCCTAGAAAATTATGGTGTCGCCTCAATAGACTGAGAACCAGGCACGGCCGTTGCAATTACCTATGCCATAAGTGGGGTTAGATCGATTCCCCATTGTGTCAATGCAATGAGGAGGAACAGACCATGGACCATATCATCCAGCGCTGCCCTCTACATGCCTACTCCGGGAGCCCTAGTGATCTGTTTTATCTTCAAGAATGTACTGTGGAATGGCTCCAAAACTTGAACATGGATTTGTGATTTGTTTTTATGTCATTCAGCATACGATTAAATTAAAATTACGCAGGCGGGATACAATGTATTTTCTCTACTCTTTTCAAAGAGCTCTCTTAATTAGGATCGTTGCATAACTCATTTTTTTTCTTTTCGCCTCTTTCACTAATCCTGTGAAAGGAACATTATCCAAGTTGAACTGTATGTATTTAACCCATAGGTACACGTAATATGTTACAATGCCTATAACATGAATTTTTCTCGTCCCCCATAACAGCGCACAAACTAACCATAAACACCATGGGGTAACATTCACAGATCAAGGGGGAAACAGCATTACTTATTTCTGGAAGGCATATCACACCCGCAAAGTTCCCACACCCACACGTAAAGGCAGGAACACTGTCAAAAGGAAGGGAAATGATCCCACTGGCAGACGGGAAAAGAAGGCCAAGAAATAGCCTTCGGACCCCGCTGACCGCACCGGGATACGACCCTAACACTTGGCAGAACTGTCCCGAAGACACAAGCCTGAATGGCACCAGAAATAATTACCCTGGCCAAAGACGGTCTCAAACCCGCAACCTTCTGGATACCAGGAGTGCAAGGTCGGGTAACTATCCAATGGGAGGATAGAATGATAAAGGACAGTTACACTAACAGATATCCATACGCACAAAACAATCAAATCACCTCCGACACCTAGTCACCAAACACGCGACTAGCGGCCCGGAGACACTCGTGCACAGACACAGCCAAGTACCACTAACAGGGATATATTCGACCCACGCTTACATTAACACAAAACTTGGGGACACGAATGTATTTAATGGAAGGTTCTTTTCCATCACGGAAAGCCAGGCTCACAACATCGGAGCGGGCAATCAGGCTTCCACATACACACGTGCTGGACACAGGAACATTGGAAGACAAGTAATAGACAGTACACACCTCAATGTAATTAGATACTATCGCCGTCAGCGATAAAACACCCGTGACTGGGCGGCCTTCGCTAGCTACGGACAGCTAACATGCACGCAGCTCTGAAGGTAAAAGACACCATCATTTACGGGAGTTCCAATGCCCTATAACTCCCAAAATTACACTACGAGGAGAATTCCAAAACACCCAAACTTTTCACGCCAAAGCGTATTTTCATCTGCGCACCTCAAACTCACGATACACGTGCCATGGAACATACAGTACGAAAAATCGTAACACCAGCACCTTAAACCAAGGCGGGTGCGAACTCACGACCACACAACACAGTCGTGCCAAAAACAAACTAACCAACGGTATTTTTGGCGCGATAAACACAATCAAAAGCCACACTGGGGAAAATCAAATCCCAACAGACAACGCAGACATAGAACACGGAGAATTATATGGGATTGCGGGTCCGAATGCCCAGTAAACATCGGACACCGTGGAAAACAACTATCCAGACTCCCAATTAGACCGAAATTGGCCCCATACAAATACATAAACAGGTAATACCACATTTCCTCCGGCCAAACACCATGCAAAAATTTCGATTACACCAAACATAGGAAATAGATTTCCCAAACACAAGTATAGCAATTTCACAAGGCAAAGGTCTTATGAAATAAGTGTCCACACAACAGTGCTAGCAAAAACGGGACAGATTAGCACACTGGCACTCCCGGAATCCCAAACAATGACAACATGCCGACATTCGCAAAAGGCACGTTCCGACAGCCGACATACGTAACGTCAGAGCCTGCCATTTCACAAGCAAAACACTGACTTGCGAATTCCACCGCATTGCAACACTGATGTCGGCAGACACTATTGTCATAACGGAAGTGACCATGAAATGACAAAAACAGACCAATGATAATGGCATACATTTTTCAGCACTGTTACAACAGTTATGACATTTAGCAATGTACAGACATAATAGGCCGGACTTATCTTAGGGCCACAGGGACTTGTTTACAGACGCGATAACAGATCACACGCGCCGGCTGCCAATTAGCATCGTGACACGATAAGACGTATCCGATAAGCGGCACGCGCGATAGCGCGCTGCAGCGGAACGTCACTACAGTCACGCAAGCCTCAGTAATCACAACCACGGGCACCTCCTTCCCCGCGCTCACTAATCAGGGGCGAACACGGACAAATTCCCTGAGGGGAACAGACCTCCCCAATAATTACTGCTCTTTTTATTTTTAATCCCAAAACCATCATAGCCGATCAGGACATGACCAGTCACACTACGATCACTTGCTACATTAACATTACAAATGAGAGACCAGATTAGGCCGTGACGTCACAGCGTCACCATACTTTACTATCCCAAGGAGCAATAGAAAACAGACATTGACCAAGTGAGGATGACAAGAGCAGAGATGGATAGGGCCAGCCAGATAGCCAATATACCACCTACAGGCTACCATCGTACCACCCTCCTACTGCAATAACCTTCCCACTTACAACATTAGCCAACACAGACACATAAACACATAAAAACAGCTAAGCTACATACCAAAATATACATCGGGGTTGATAGACTTCATGCGTTTAAAGAGAGGGCTCACTACGCACTGGCTCTCAATGCTAACACCTGAGTATTAGGGGTGTGTCGGAAAGAATGGCAAGCGTAATGCACATCTCTAAGCAAGAGATGAGGCCAAATTTATATTAACAATTCTTTTTATTAAATAATCCCGCATGAAAGGGACATAGTATTATTACGCCTCAACCGATACCTATCCTTAAATGAGAGCGGATACGCCTCATATCCAGACACATGCATGGAATATCCCACCCACATACCAAGGGTTATTATTATTGAACCTGCATGACACTTTGTGAAAATTTTTGAAAACCTGGGAAATACCTACCCCCGTCCACTCACTGTAGAAGCATCCTGATAGCATCACCGGCCCCAGGCCACCATTAACATGGAGCCCAAAGATGCGCAACCCTCTCCTACCATGCTTTAAGCCTATTCAACAGATAACAACCCCCGGAGCCCAATAACAGGGAACCCAACGCCATAAAACCCTATTAACGCCTCCATGAAAATTAACAAGGCATTACAGCTGGAAGTCCGACATAGCACAGTAGACCTGAAGTAGTCTATGCACTTAGAAGATTCTACAACCCCAGAACACTTAAAAATTTTACATTTTCTACACAACAAATTATTTATACAGTACACTCATCTTTTTTATATAAGAAAGGAATCTGTGACACGCTGAATGATGATGACAGCGTAAGCAGAAGGCCAGAGGCACCACAAAGGAGCAAAGCTGGGGAAGGCGATGATAAGCCCTACCCCAGTTGGCTCACTGACCCAGACCAAAGAGACGAACTACGTAAGGTCGAAGCGCCGATGACCTAGCACGGGCAAACGTCGGAGTCCCGGAAGGCCTAGCCTGCCCCCGGGACAAAGAAAAGTTACACCCACTATGTGCTACGGGCATCGAAGCCAGACCTGCAGGGGAGACTTTCTGAGGATGGTGGGAGAAATAGCCAGCTCCACACCGGACTCAGGAGATGACCCTAGGGACGACCAAATTACGACTAGACTCTTAGTTTAGTATATAAGTAAGTAGAACTTCTAGAGCGAGAAGTTAGCCTCCTATTCGCAGGAGTGAAGCAGGATCCTAGGGTTCAGCGGGATCAACCCTAGATCCAACAAGTCCTTGCCCCGCGCGGCGAAGGTGAAGACAACGAAGTAAACAAATAATGAACAATACGAAATATGAATATATATGGAATGAATGCGGTAATTCGATCTCGCGCCCACATAAATGGTGACGCATCGGGCAGCCAGAGTTATTAAATGAGGAGCATCGCGAGCGCTCACAGGGGTTCAAGTGGGAAAACCCAACAATGTCAATATGGGCGAAGAGGACCCCGGACGCCACCATTCCCGGAGGATATTATTACTGCCAATATGGGAGAAGAGGACCCCGGACGCCACCATTCCCGGAGGATATTATTACTGCCAATATGGGCGAAGAGGACCCCGGACGCTCAATCCCCGGAGGACACTATTTTAGCGGACGATGTCCAATGCCCACTTAAATGGTGACGCATCGGGCAGCCAGAGTTATTAAATAGGCACGCGACGAGCTGCCAAGAGGGGTTACGGTGGGCAAACCCAACAATTATGAATACATCAATGACAACATGCAAATACAACGGCAATGAACAGGCAAATATAACGGCAATGCGCTTGCCCTCCAAGCAACGCAGTCGTCCGTAACTTTATTAATTACTAGTTAGTAAGCACTAGCATAAATGTCGACAACTAGTATTAAGGGGGCGGAATCCGGCGGTTCTAGAGACAACCGGTGTTTCTAGAATACGTGCGGGTGGTGCCCTGAGGAAGTAAATTGCCTCAGGCGATCGCCCTGGTCAAAATTTTAGCATGTAAGACAGTTGCATTTGACACGCAACTTAGAATTAAGCAAATTTTATAAGCGCTGTTGCTAAATATAGAACAGCATATTTCGGCAATAGAATAAGTTCAACCATTCGACTCATAGCAAGCAATTTTTTTTACTTACCATAATTAAGGTAACGAGTTCGGCACCTGATGACCAACAAACCCGTCATCAGGGTAAGCCCGATAACACATTAGGTTAACAATAGACTAAGGTAGAATACTTCGGCACCTGATGACCAACAAAACCCGTCATCAGGGTAAGCCCGATAATACATTAAGTTAGATTATACTAGAATAACTTACATTAAGGTAGAATATTTCGGCACCTGATGACCAACAAACCCGTCATCAGGGTAAGCCCGATAACACATTAAGATAAATAGATTAAGGCAAAATCTCTCGGCACCTGGCGGCTAGGCGTTGCCAGGATAAGCCCGATAAATCGATAAATCATCGATAAAGACATAACAGGGCGGAGGCACTGAAGCCGTCCGACCCATCAGCGAGGTATACGGTACAGCCACTGGAGCTGACCGACCCCGATAATACACGTGACGTCCAAAGAGATCTCAAGGGCGGTAGCATCGCAACCCAACCCTTAAAACAGCGCTGCGCGATAGGTGCGCAATATATATATTTGGCCAAGGGCATATATACCACATATCTTTGTTTTTCAGCAATGAGCTCCTTCACTGCAGCATCATTGGAATGCTGACAACATGATTTACCAGGTAAAGGTGACGTCACACATACACTACACACAACTGGAGTACACTGAGGAGACATACAATTACACATGTACACAAAAGAGTAGAGTAAGTAGGCTAAAATAGGACTCTAGCCGGCATAGGTTAAGATACAGTAATATAGAGTGCCAAAGGCAAGCGATATAGGCATGCGCCTATAAATGGTATATACGACTTATATAATATTTCTATGCTCTATTACAGATCACCCGAGCGGCAATCCACTAATATACTTTGTCCACAGGTCCACAACGCAGTAAACATGTCTTTTGTAAATATATTTCCAACACCAAATTGTACACACTCTCCTATGTCACAAACATATACACTCTCCAAGATTTTCAGTTGCACCCTTTAACGGTGACAACACAGTGGTCAACGATGCACAGTAACCGTGGAATACTGAGTATCAATGGACACAAAAACACATTATGCACGCAAATGAAGCGTAGATTCAGTGTCTAAGGGCAGCACAACGCTTGTAAGCGCCGCGCCTTCGACGCTAAGGTGGAATTCCTAACCACGGTGGGAAAACCACTAGGGTATAAGAGAAAACAAAATGAGACAGCGGATTAGCCACTGAACCTTAGCAGGAACGGCCACTTAAGGACGCTTCAGAAGCAAGGTAGAGAATTAACAGCGCAAGAGGTATAAAATAACTGGCCACTTATAAGAGCTCTATAAGGTAATATATAATAGTTATAAATTATTTTGTATTTTATAGTTATATCATGACAAGGTTATACACGTACATGTTCCACATGGTTGGATAATATACCCATACATAGAATACCAATATGGCAACCATCATTACTACTATGGTCATTATTATTATTATGTTTAGTATCTTTAGTTATAAATTATAATAATATCATAAATGTCATGATCATTATTATTATCAGGTCATGCCTGTCATCATCATCATGATTACCAATGTCATCATGCAATGCTACCATAATTACCACAGGACTATCACCAGCCTGTATACGGCACCATTATTGCCATCATCGCCACGGCGAATATTGTAATATTTTTTCCAATGTGTACACGCACACTGATTATGCTTTTGTTTCTTTCATTTTTCTTCCTTCTAACGTCCAAATTTGTGAAGGTGTCCCGTTTTATCCCAACACAATAAACTATATTTTACGTATTCCTTTATCTTATACCTTGGGACACCTATTTTTTTCTATTTCTTCCATCTTTCACATTGCAGGGAGCAATTTTTTCCCCAATACAGCGCCGGACGGCACAATCACCCGTCCAGCCCTGGGTTTTTTTCCTCCCTGCACAACACCAATATATTATACAATGTCCAAACCATGTATTTTTTTTGGAACTTTTTTATATTGCAAATGCCAATTTTTTATATGAACTGTTTTAAATTATCACATGTATATGCATATATCCCAAAACCTACCCCTCTGAACACAAGCTGATCTCACATCTACACGACATCGCTACATCAACACGACATCACTAACTCTACACGACATCAACACCGAAGAAACGAAGAAGAGATACAAGGAGGATTCAACAACGACCTACTACATCAACACCCCCACTCCACGTTCCGTTCCCGTTCGCGGGGACGCGAACTAATCAAAGGAGGAGACTTGTACAGGCCCCCAGGGGGCTGCACCCCCTGAAAGCCACCCTCCATCATCTATTAAAACCACCCCTAACTGGCAAACATCATAAGTCCAGAACAGTACCTTTAACACAGCAAGGGCGGCCGCCCAGCTTGGGAGGCTTGCCAACCACTTGCATCACACTCATAAACATCTACACAATAGCTAACTAGGGCAGCTACGTCAATGGAATGCCGGCGAAGCAACGACAGAACCTATAAGAAGGAAGGCCTTTTGGGAGCTGTATCTGTCATACAGTGCGTGTCGCCGGAGGCTCTGCTACAGCTGCTGTCATCAGGTGAGCATCAGCAAGTGTTCAGACAATCCTTTACTTTGTATCACTCATCCACAAACTTGTACACCTAATTTGTACCATTATTTACATTATTCACATTTCCCTAAAAGGGACTTACAATTTCATACTCACTGGCCAATAAACACTTGGTCAGTAAACTACACGTTGTACTCATAATTACACGCCTCTTCACATCCTGATACCCTTCCTGACTCTCGTCACGTTTGACCGTGACTAGTAGCCAGTAATCGCCTGCTCAAGTTCCATTGTGTTTCCCGCAGCGACTCGACTGTGTAGACAGCGAGCCGCCGGCATAGCTGACATCAGCACGTCTGTTATATAACTTATTCCAACCAGCTGGGAGGCAGGTACGTTAACCTGCGCCCAGAGGCTCATCCCCTAAACGACACTTACGTCTTTATAGGAGCACCCCCTAGTATTTTAACACTAAACAACACTCTACACTGGTAAGCTTACCCAGCTACAGGAAGCTGCCCTCTCTAGGAATCGCCTTTTAAATTATTACAATAACACATATGTTTTAGCCCTAACTCACCCCCCCAACTAAGGGATCTAAATATGTATCACCATCCTTTGTTTTCATCAGAAGTTGAGCAGCAGCGGGAGAAAGAAATTTCTGAAAAAATGTGTAATCTGATTGGTTTCAATCGTGGACAAATAATTTTCTTCATAACCATGTTCTAGTTGTCCCAGTTACAAATAAATATTACTTTTAGATCTCAAATGAAATGACAATAGTCCATGTATTGTAAACAGTTATGAAATAGTTGACTAAAACAGAACTTATGTCAGTATTTCTAATGCAAAAACATAGATCCCAGTACTTCTAATGCTTAAAACATAGATAAAGCAATATAATTGAAAAAAAAAATCTTGTCATTACTTAACATGACTATTGCCTTACCTCAAGAGTGTAGGCAGCATCATCAGTCACCATCCTTTGCTCCTTAAGGTGATTTATAACAGCCTTACCACTCTCCAATTTACGAGCAGCACGGTTTAATTTTTGTCTTTCTATCCGAAGTTTTTTCTTTGCCTTGTCAACTGCCTCCTTGGCTGCCTTCATGAAAGCTGTAGCTTTAGTTGGGGACTTAACCCTCTGTGCAGTATAATCGCCAACATAACTTTTTCTGAAAGTTCTGCTCCTTTTTGGTGGAGATTCATTCTCTTCCGAAAGGGCACTAGAATAAAGAAATGAAAATGTAAGCAAAAATTCTGTCATGGTATGTGTGATATATGAAAGAAGTAACATGACATCTGTAATCTACAGCATAACATTCCAATCTGAATATAATATAATATAACATGACATCTGTAATCTACAGTATAACATTCCAATCTGAATTTAATAATAATATAATATTATATTCAGATTGGAATGTTATAGATTACAGATGTCATGTTACTGAATATAAACTATATAGGCCTATATTTTATTTTCAATGAAATGAACTGAAAGAAAAAGCTACTTACTCAGAACTTGTAGATGCAACAGGTTCCATCGTAAGCTTCCTCTTGACAGATTTCCTCTTCCTCTGAGCTGGCATCAGGTGGGGTGGAAAATTGAAGATGGAAGGTACTGCATTTTACTTCAGTTTTTCACCAACACCAAATGCTTCAGTATCGAAAGATTCTGTGGAAAAATGTTTGGAGCATATTCGAGAACCTTTGCTGGGATTGAAATTTTCTCTCCTTAAAGCATGAATCCATTGCTTCTTTCTGATATCATCCGCTGGGAATCTAAAATAAATTAAAAGCCTTATATAGAAAAATAACTGACACACATTGATAATTGATAAATTTATTGATTGATTTTTAAGGGACTAAACCATAAGAATGAATGGAAACTTTTTAGGTTACGAAAAGGAAGGTTCCTTGATGTTGTGATGGTCCTAATTTTGCTTTATAGGCCTAGGCCTGTTCAGTGGAGTAAAGGATAGGGTAATTTTTAATAATCTGTAATAAATTCCAGCATTTACTTGTTAAATTATGTTTCGGAGTTAAGAGGTAAAGTAAAGAAATGCAAGTAGTGAAGTCAGAATTTTAGGGTTATTTTACAGTGAATTAACTTACTTACCTATGGAAAGAAATGCCCGATCCTTTTCTAAACGTCTACTTACATCCATACGAGGCACAGTAATACACCATTCTGGCTTAGTACGGTAATGAATAGAATAGAATTGCCCAATTCTAGCATCACGTGTAGTATTTCAATGCTCTAAACTATACGCAGTTCCCTTTAGTCAGCTGATCGAGATGTTGGTTTCAACAATGTGACGTCATCAGCTATCTATTGGATTCATGATCTAAGTGGTGACATCATGGTCACCATCTTGTGTGACGTCATGGCGACGTGATGGCCGCCATCTGGGATGACATCACCAGGAAAGTAGGCTATGCGTTAGAACCGGCACAGCCCCCTACTATTATTGTATAATTTTATTAACAATAATAATAATAATAGATTATACTTGTCAAATTCAGCAAGCTATGTTTACCTAGATATTTCATTAATAAGAACACTGTCAGTCACCATCAAGATGTATACATGGAGTAGTTTTACCATAAACATGTAGGTCATCAGCCCTAAGTGAAAACAAACAAAACCTACGTGAAAAAAATAACAACAACACTGCAAAATAAAACTAAATTGTATGCACGGATAATATTTCACTGATCAGTGCCAGCAGTTCAAAGATACCACAATGTTTCACCTATCGATACTGTAACTTCGTATGATACATCTCAAAACATTTTCCAGGATGTAAACCTGGCTTCCGAGCACACGTGTTGCAGTAGAATACAGTTTCTCGCCTCCCTCCCTTCACCTTCCTGTCCGAGCATACTGCACAGTCTTTGGAATTGCTGTTTTCATTTGCGTAGATGAAATGTGGACGTCCATTGAGGCGTTCTTCAGCATCTAATATTCATGTGCGGCCACGTTTCCGATGTGTGATATTTATCACATCTGATACCAGCTGCCTGATGAGGTTCTTCCTGTACTGCTTGTGGCGTACTTTGGCCTTTCCTTCCTTGCTTCTTTGTTCATTGAACAGCAGAACACTGTTCACTACACGCACTTACAGCAGCCAGAAGAACAGCTTTCGCCACCACTTTACGGATTTTCTTGTGGAAGAGTATGTAGAAGCGTAATGGTCATGTTTGTCCACCCCACCCATATGGTCATTGTAATCACATACAACTGTTGGCTTTTCCACTTCGTCTATGGCATTTCCTTTTGCATTCCTTTGCACAACTTGTGTTGTCGCATTATTCCTCGTACTGAACATCACAACCAACCTCTTATCTTTCCACAATAATGTCATCATTTTGTCATCTTTCCTGAAAGCAGCGATAGCATGTTGTTTCAATTTCATGCCACCTTTCTTCCTGACACAACATGGCAATCCTTTGCGTTTTGGCATGATCGTTCCAGTTATGTGATATCCCTGCTCCAATAGTTTCTTGGCTAGGTCGTTGCCTGTGTAGTACCGGTCTGTATATACATGGAAACCAGTTGCCCAATGTGTGGAGTTCTGCAGCTTTTCACACAAGTTGAGAACTATCCTGGCAGAAAATGGCAGGTGAGGATGGGGTAGGGAAGCAGTTTTTGGTGCTCCAAAGTTACATTCTAGAGCAACACTATATCCTGAATCAGAATCTGCTAGCACAAATATTCTAAGAACCCATTTTGTGGGCTTCTGAGGGTTATAACACTTGAATATTATTCTCCCTTTGAAACCAACTGTGCTCTCATCCACAGACACATTCTGTCCAGGCACAAAATATTCCCTAAACTTGGAATCCAGATATTCAAGAACATTCTGAATTTTGGACCCTCTAACTCTCACCCCAGTAGGAATGCTAGCAGGTGGTGGGCAAACATGTAACATCCAAAAAATTGCATGAAACGCTCACGACAGAATACGTCCTTATAGAATGAACATTTGTCTAGCCAATCTTCAGAAAAGTATTCTTGTAATTCAGGTCGAGGATACATGGCCATATTCAAAATAACTCCAATAAATGCCTTCATTTCTTTGACAGATACAATTTTCCATTTTTAGATAGACCTGGGACTCAGATCACCTGCTTTCTCTATTCGGCATTTCGCATACCGGTTGGTTTCTTTAGTTATCTCACTAAAAATATGATCACTCAAAAACAGTTGAAAACATCTATTTCTGATTCTGGTTTCATACCTTGTGGTGGTTTATATCCTGAAACCGCTGTAAATGGGTCTGTTATGAAGTCTTGATCTGTCGATTCATATTTACGCCAACCTTCAGCATCAACTTCACGTTCCAGTCCATTATTTTCGTCAATATCAGAGACATTCTGATCACTGTCACTGCTATCACTGTGTTATCACCTTCACTGCTTATTACGTCGCATTATTCAAATTCAGACTCAGATATGTCATCACTATCATCAAAAACTTGCTTTATTTCATCCTCCGTCAATGTCCGATCGGCCATGTTTGCTTACTATCAGTTTGGCGGTCGCTAAGTAACAGCTGACAGGTTGCACGGCCTTCCAAATAAGACTTTTACGTTTGCCTGCATCGCAATATCGAGATTTCACGACGTTCTTCACGCAACCAACAGATCGCAGCACCAAATAGGAATGGATAATTTGTCGGGGCAGAGACGACAGTTGAGCTGTAGAGGACACAATTATGATGTCGGGGCTCGCCCGTAACACGACCGGAACGGGAAATTCGTTTTGTCGGGGCTCGCCCGTCTGACGAGGGGTAAGGGTTAAATCTACTAGTGCAATTGTCACCTATACCAGCTTTAGTTTTTTGGTTGCTTTTTATCACATTGCATTTTTTGTCTACAGGAAATAAACATCTGGACAACTAAACGAATGAGATCATCTCAACACTCATTTAAACATCTGGACAACTAAAAGAATGAGATCATTTCAACTCTCATACAAGGGGAAATAAAAATGTTTTTCCATAAAAATTTATTAATTGTAATTCTAAATGAATAAAAAAGAAAAGGTCTTTGCATCAATACATATTAAAGGTTTTTAATAGTTCAAATACCTCCTCATTCTAAATGTAGATAAAAATATATAATATTGTCATGTGAGGGATTTGAACCCTCGCTTTCAATTTCTGAAAATTAGAACTTAAGTCTAACGCCTTAGACCGCTCGGCCAACCTGACACACGCAAAACATGCATATCAGTAAGTGTATTTTGTTGATTCATATCAGTTCACATTTAGCTTCGCGTGGTGAAAATCTTTCTGAAGTAAATAAGCATGAAGTATTTTGCTTGTGTAAGGTATTACAAAATACAGTAAATGCAAATGATATTGAGTCAAAAAATAATTAAATTTTTAAATCTGAAAGAAGTCGGCTAAAAACATTTAAGAACTGGTCTTCAAACAGTTTTACAAACACTGCTTGGTTAGCAGCTGCAGGATTTTACTATTTTGGATATAAGGATGTAGTCAGGTGTGCTTTTTGTAATCTCGAACTCCGTTATTGGGTAAAGGAAGATGATCCATTTGATGACAATAAGCAATGGGCTCCTCCTTGTCCTTACTTAAACGATATTTCGCCTAACATAGAATTAAAATCAGAATATGAACGACTTAAAACCTTTCAAAATTGGCCTGTTGTCTTTCCAAACGATTTATGTTTAGCATCAGTAGGATTTTATTATACTGGTCATGGTGATAAGGTTAAATGTATATTCTGTAAGATTGAAATCGAACATTGGAAAGAAAAGGATAATCCTTTAAATGATCATAAAAATGGGCACCATATTGTCCATATTTAAGAGGGTATTACGTTGACAACATTGATTAAATCCTGAAAATCCTACTATTATTCCGTATAATATTAGTTATGATACGTGTGGAAGCAATATATGTTGATGTGATGTGCTTTTTTGTGCAGTATGCCTTATCAGACGTAAACGTAGACATGCTAAAGTTTGTTAAGCAATCAAACACTCTACCAGTAATTTCATTTAACGATGGTGAAAACCAGAGTAAAGGTTTAAAAATAGCATACTGTTTTACTACCGAACACTATTGGATGTATCATATGCGGTCCATCTAACTGCGGCAAAACAAACATACCGTAAAGATAAATTTATTATGTCACAAAAATGGACTTCGCTTTGAAATCGTTTATATATATTCTAAATCACTTGCTCAAAGTAAATATATTGAATTTAAAAAGTTTTTGGACTCTATAAATGGAATAAAAAGTGATTTTTCTGATGATGATGAAGTTGTGCCTCCAGAAAAGGCTAGAACATCTCAATATTTGTTTTTGATTATGTAGCCAGCAATAAACAACAATATAAGAAAGATTATTTCTGTAGAGGTCGTCATCATGATGTTGATGTATTTTATCTTTGTCAAACATATTCTTGTAAACCTAAACATCTAATTAGAGGGAACGCTATTTTTTAAATTATTTTTAAACAAGACGGGACAAACTTGCATCATGTATATAACGATCATGTAAACACAGATATGAGCTATATTTAGTTCTTTGATATTGGTTCTTATTGTTGATAAAACTCCAAGTTTGGCTTTTTGGTTATCAATAAATATAGCGATTTACAAAATGATCTATATCGCGTTGGATTTGATGTTTATTTTCAGTTATAAATATTAGTTCAAAAGAGCAATATGCTCATTCGTGTTATATATATTGTGAGGTTAACAACTTAACTATGACAGCGTTTAATAAAACCAATAATGTGCCTATCGGACGACCTACTTCACGACATGATATTGCAACTATATCGTATGTTGATGATAAGCTAGTGCAATATGGAAATCAAGTAACAACAACAAGCGATGGACATATAATTATTAACGGTAAACGGTTAAACCATGTTGGAACGCCTATACATTTTGAAGATGCTTGCAACAAAGGTTATGTACTGAGGCTAATGAATGAGCTAAATAAAAATGAGTCTAATACAGAAAAACACAACAAAACATTAATGATCTTAAAGGTTTAATTTATTCAATTTGTAAAATAGAGAATCAAGAACTCGACTTTCAATACAAACGTCTCATGGGGTTAGCTTTACCATCTTCTGGAAATGATGCAGTAAACCTTATTGCAATGCAGCAACATACATCAAATATTTAAAAATATAGAGCAGCGAATAACCGAAGTGTTACAACGAATAGAATTTATCGTTAATTTAGTGCGCGAATTTTCACAAGATCACATTCCGTTATTTTATGATGATAGTTTCGACTTAGGTAACAAAAGAATATCTAATGTTAAAGATCCAATTCAAAATCAAGGTGCGATATCGTATTCTTTTCTTAAAATTCATGCAAGAAAAGGAAATTTTAAAAAACTCTTTTGGATATAAACAAAGATGATGCAACTGTAGATATGTTAAACAGAAGAATAACAAACATATCTCAACCAATTGATTCGTTAGATGCAATAAACATGTATTATTTAGAAAACTTTGCTGCATCTCAAAAAGTTATAGGAGAATTAATCACTAAATTTAATAAAAACTTTTTGAACGTAGACGATGGTGGGACATTAAATATGAAAAATAGACGAATAACTGACGTAAACAATCCTTTAAACGATAACGATGTTGCAAATAAGTCGTTTGTTGAACAATATGCCGCTTCACAACTTGAATTTGAACAAATGAAACAGACTGTAAACAATCTACAACATCTAAAACAAATACATGTTGAGTTTCCTGTTTCCTTAGACCAAGATGTGACAAATAAACGGTTTGTAGAACACAATGCTGCTTCACGAACTGAAGTTAATCAATTAAAAAAAATTTAAACAATTTACAAACTCGTGTTGAGGGTTTTGTTAACAATCTAAATATTGTTAATAAAGAAGAACTTGAAAGTTATGCTGCTGCATCGAAAGATGAATATAACAAGTTAAAAGCTGAAGTAGAAGAAATTGAGCTATTGGCTAACAAGGAACCACTCGAAAGTTTTACTGCATCCAAAGATGAATATGGCATATTGCTAGATGAAGTAAAGAAACAGAACTTATCGAAATTTATTCTGAAATTCTCTCACACACGCTTCATAATCATAATATACATTACCAACTTCCCTATAAAGGTATATTGTGGGAGCCGGATGAGGATCAACACGGCCGAGTATGGGATATAGGGGGTGCAGCAGTAAGCTCAGCGCCATTGTCTGAGAATAAAAAGAAGAGAAGCAATATTCCGAGTTCCGACGAGCCGCGAAACACATCCCCTTAATTCTCTATATTGTATTTAATCAGTTTATTTGTTTAAATAAATAATTCAATCTTATATTCGATGCTCGTGATTGTCATGATCTGGAAACCGTTTCCCACAAATGGGGGCTCGTCCGGGATGAACTGAAACAACGAGTTACAACACAATCCACGACACGAAGTATGACGCAACATACGACGCTATTTTCGACGAAGTGGACGGCTAATCATATTTGTTGCTGTTGGCTACGACGCTGACGACGAGACGACGTGCAGTTTTGTGAGCCCACGACGTGCGAATCTACGACGAGGATTCATAGGCTAGCAAAATTGGTTCTTAAGTTTCAGTGACAATTAGTGGTGCCGTGACGACGACGAGGGTCGGAATCTAAACTACGACAGAGGATTGTGGATGTGGTAAGAGGATAGCGACTCGTCAGAGAGAAACGACGGGAAGCGGTATTCAACGATATCACCTACAAATACCACGGTTTGGTGAATGCTATTTATCAACGATATTTTCGATTCAAAGGGCTTTGAGCAACGGTCCAATCCTTGCTTGGACAATTATGATATCCCGGGCCTAGCTTTTGCTGATGACATCCTTCTGCTTGCTCTAACACCCTATAATATGCAATATAGTATTGACTATATTGTGAGATACTGTGAGGACTGGAACTTAAAAATTAACCCGAGAAAGACCAAAGTTATGGTCTGCAAAAAGGGAGTTAAACTGGCTAAGAACGAAAAGTGGGTCATGTATGGGTCGCAGTTAGAGACGGTGAAAAAACTTGAGTATCTAGGGACGATAATGGCGAGCAATGGTAAATGGACCGAACAAATTAAAAGGGAAAAATCGAAAGGTCTAGCGGCATTGGCGAATGTTAAAGTGTTAGAGCGTAGGTTACCGAATCTTGACTCAAAGTGTATAAGAATGTGTTCAACGCACTCATCGTTTCAAGAGCACTCTATGGAGTGGAAGTATGGGGTTTAGAGGAAGGAACGAAAACCCTGGACAGTATTGTAAGTAGGTTTGCCAAGATAATTTTGGGGCTACCTAGTTGCACGGCGAATTGTGGAGCGAGAATGTTGTGTGAGGATGTAAGCATTAGACAACATATCATAAAAAAGATCATAAAGTCTTGGATTCGTTTAAAAGCAGGTGGAGGGGGGGGGGAATGCTTAAGGTAGCCTACCTGCACCAAATGAAGCATCAGCAAGAGGGCTACTGGGTGTACGGGGTAAGAAGTGTACTGGAAAGATTAGGAATGGGTTATCTATGGGATAGGGACTTACAAAGAGAGGAAGGTAGGGTGTGCAAAAAAGTGTGTAGAAGGGTTAATGACGTAGAGTTGCAGGTGCTAAGAGAAGAGTGCACCAGTAGGAGAACCTTAACGGAGTTCTGCGAAATAAGGAACTTTATGAGCATAAAGCCTCAATGCCTAATGAAAAGAGAAATGAGAGGGATAATTTGGTGGTTAATGGGGGTGTATAAGAACAAAGCGTTGAGAGAAGTAGGAAAAGAGGACATTTGCCTGTTTTGTGGGAAGGTTATGGGTGCAGCGCACCTGATCAGGGAATGCAAGGAAATTAAAATGATAAGAGCAAAGTTTGTAGACAAAGCAGATCTAAACAGAATAGAAAATGAAAATGAGTATCACACTTTAATTAAATTACTAAAAAGGGAATGGGGGAAAGCAGGTCAATTAGCAAAATATTTTAATACCATCAGGGCAATGTGGAATAAGAAAGCGTCGGACGAGATTCAGAACAAAGATACATGTAGATTAAGCATTCAAGTACAGGAGACGGCTTCCTAAGCTATAAATCTTGTTAAAGCCTAGGAGAGCCTATCTGTATTAACTAGGTAGCCTATACGATTACTACAGTACAGCCACATATTGCTGTCTGTAGATTTTTCCTGTGAGTTTGATGGTTTTTTTCCTTACTACAAAACTTATCAGACTCTTACAGTCAGTAAGGGCTCGATAGGGAAATAAAAGTAATTCTTTCTGTGATGTGTCTCCCATGGAGAACTGTCTAAAAATGAAGAACACTGTGTCCACATTTATGATTAAGAAAGAACTTTGTGCAGTCTCCATCAGAAAAGTTGCACAGTGATATTGTGAATGAAGATAACTACTGCAAAGCATTATTAAGATTTGAAATAACGAGGAAGCTATGAAATGCCGAATGAACATTTGGTTTAATTGTCTAACGCCATACTTTAAATTTATGTTATCTATGTGTTTATTGTCTGTATGTCACGATATGACTCTCTGAGTTAAAGTGACAATTAACAAGTAGATTTGGTTCAAATAAACAAATAAATAAAAGTAAGAGGATAGCGACTCGTCAGAGAGAAACGACGGGAAGCGGTATTCAACGATATCACCTACAAATACCACCGGTTTGGTGAATGAGGTTAAACAGGCTTGATTGCGAGGTTTTGATGAAGCGATATTGACGGAAATCTACTTGATAGACGTGAGTAAACAAATAAGATGACTACACTCGGTGCAATAGAGAAAATAAATAAGAACATAAGTGATGCTCCGGTCAAAGCAATCAAAGTTTTACATAACCTCATTTTCGAGCATATACCAAACGACAGGAAGAATCGAAAGCGACTGCGAGAGTTTCCTGGATTCGATTTTGACGAAAATTCCATTGAAGAGAAAGCTAAGAAGACATTTATCGAATAAACTTTTTCCAAGGCTGATCTGTTGCGTGTTTCTGAGATTCTTAACACCGAGATCGGGACAAAGGAGGTAATGATTAACACCATTTGTTATTACTTGAGAAAAATGGATGAACTCGCAACTAATATAGACGATGATGACGAAGATGAAGAAGACGAAGAAGACGAAGAGAGCGAAGAGGAAGACCAGCACAGAAGGTATAGAGAACAACATAAGTTTTCATTGTCGTTCCGCGACATAAAGGGCGCTATGAAAACATTTAACGGTAAGGATGGTTACCCAGTGAAGAAATGGATCGCAGATTTTGAGGAGGCGTCAATCTTGATGGGATGGAGTGAGATGCAAAAGTTTATTTTCGCTAAGAAATCACTCGATGGTTTAGCTAAGCTTTTTATTCAAGGTGAGAAAGGATTGACGTCCTGGACTGCACTGAAGAAGGCCTTGAAAGAGGAGTTTGACGTGGCGGCAAGCAGTGCAGAAATCCACAAGTTGTTAACCCAGCGACGAAAAAAGCGCGACGAATCTCTACAGGAATACTTTCTTGTGATGAAGGAAATCGCCAGTAGAGGTGATGTTGAGCAAGTTTCTCTGTGTCAGTACGTGATTGATGGGATCGAAGACGATTCAGGATCAAAACTTCTTCTCTATGGAGCAAAAAATCCAAGGATTTCAAGGAGAAAATGAGAAGTTATGAGATGGCGGTGAAGTCTTTGCCAAAGAAAAGCACTAAGTATAATAACAGTAATTTTCAATGAAGTGCCAACGAGAAGGACGGAAAGTGCTGGGGCAGTACAAAGAAGAAAGAGGCGAGTAGTGGAGATGGATGTTATAATTGCGGTGGATCTGGTCATAGTTCAAAGGAATGTGAGCACAAGGATAAAGGCAAGAGATGTTTCAACTGCAACGAGTTTGGCCACATTTCATCCGAGTGCAAAAAAAGAGAGGAAGAACGATAAGAGGAATAATCAAGGTATCAATCTTATTGATGAAAAGAAAAGCTGCCTCAAGTTCAAAGAGTTTAGTTTGGGTCAGCAGAAACTTCAGGCACTTATCGACTGTGGCAGTCCTTATAGCCTATTGCGACAAAACATCCATAAAACCATGGGTTCCCCAGGATTGAAGAGCACGGATCTTGTTTTGAAAGGATTCGTGAATGGTTTTGTTGCTCCTCAAGGTTACTTCACAACAGTCGTTGAGGTAGACGAGCTGGAGTTCCAAACCAACGTTTATGTTGTTTCTGATGATACTATGGAGTGAGACATGGTTATTAGTAACGATCTATTGGATCAGGGTGAGGTCATCCAGAGCAAGCAAGGAGTTACCATCAAGAAACTAGAGGTCCCAATGATGTTGATCAGGGTAGCCGACGAACAGGAATTGGATATCGAGAATTGCGTTGATGAGGAAAAAAAGGGAACAGATCCAGGATTTGGTAGCGAGACATGTACCAAAGAAGACGAAATCTACTGATGTCAAGATGAAGATCACATTGAAAGAAGAAAAACCGATATTTAGCAGGCCCAGACGAATGGCACCGCTTGAGAACGAGTTTGTCGATGAGCAAATCGAGGCGTGGCTGGAGGAAGATATCATAGAACCGAGTCAATCAGAATATAGGTGAGTTAGCCGTGGTGGTTACGGCATGACTGATGGCAGTCGCTCACATCCGGGAGGCGAGGAGGTTCGAATACCCCACCGGCGACCTTGAAGATGGTCTTCTGTGGTTTCCCATCTTCCTTCCAGGCAAATGCCGGGGTTGGTCCCTAACAATAGGCCACAGCCGCTACCTTCCAACTCCTCGTCCTTACATTCCAACTTCCCTCCTTCCCTCCCCAACGGTACTTGTAGCTCACCCACTGGGTGTCCGTCTCGAAGCAGCTACAAAACTGGCGAGCCGAACATGTCGTCGGACACTCCCGGCACTAAAAAGCCATACGCTAAAAAAAAAAAAAAAAAATCATCAGAATATACATGCCAAGTGGTGGTAGTCAAAAAGAAAAATGTAAAAAAGCGACTTTGCACTGATTTTCGCCCAGTGAACTCAATCGTGCTTAGGGATCTATTACCCATGCCAGTTATAGAGGATCTTCTGAACAAGTTACAGGATGCTACGGTGTTCTGCACCTTGTATCTCAGGAACGGATTCTTTCACGTGGAAGTCGAAGAGGGAAGTCGACGATATTTGTCATTCGTAACGTGTTCTGGACAGTACCAGTACAAATAAGTCCCATTTGGATTTACCAACTCACCTGCAGTCTTCCAACGCTTTATTAAAGCTGTGCTCTGGGAGTTAATCCGAGAGAACATAGTGTTTACCTATATGGATGACTTAATCATCCCAGCGAAGGATGACGACGAGGCACTCCTACGATTGAGACGAGTGTTGGAATTAGCTGCAGAGTACGGGCTGGAAATCAACTTCGAGAAGTGCCAGTTTCTGAAGAGGAGGTACAGTTCCTTGGATACACTATTCAACGTGGACAGATTCAACCCGCCACTGAGAAGGTCCTTTCTGTACAAAACTTCCCGGAGCCAAGGACGATCGCTGCACTGCAGAGCTTTCTCGGATTGGCTATTTTAGAAAATTTATTCCAAATTTCTCGATTGTAGCCAAACCACTGAGCGATCTGTTGAGAGGTAAGCCGGAGTTCAAGTTTGGCAAGGAACAACGACGTGCATTTGTTGAGCTCAAACGTCATCTCGCTTCAGAACCTGTGTTGAAGATATACAACATGAAATACGAGACGGAGCTGCACACTGACGCCAGCAAGAGTGGGTATGGCGCTGTGTTGTTGCAAAAGTACCCAGAGGACAACAAACTACATCCAGTCTCATACATGAGTAAAAAGACGACGATACAGGAAGAAAATTACAGCAGTTACGAGCTCGAGATCTTAGCTGTGGTGAATGCATTAAAAAGTATAGGGTGTACTTGCTTGGAATTCCGTTCAAGATCGTGACTGACTGTATGGCATTCCAAAAGACAATGCACAAAAGGGACCTGGTCCCACGAGTAGCTAGATGGGCTATGGCCTTGGAGGAGTTTGACTATACCATCGAACACCGAACTGCAACCAGGATGAAACATGTCGATGCCCTGAGCCGATGTCCAGCAGTGATGTTTGGATTCCCTGATGGCCTTGCAACGAGGATCAAAATCGCCCTGAGAAAAGACGAAGGATTGGCAGCGATAAAAGCGACACTGGAGAAAGGGCCTTACGAAAACTTCATCTTCAGAGATGGACTGCTGTTTAAATTTGTTGACGGGCGAGAGACGTTGGTGGTTCCGCGGGCAATGCACCATGAAATCATCAGAGCTGCACATGAGAAGGGACACTACGCTGTTAAAAGGACTGAATTAGACGTGAAGCAGCAATATTATATTCCAGACTTGGCCAACAAGGTGAAACGTGTCATAGCCAACTGTGTGAAGTGTCTGGTGGTTAACAGGAAGGCAGGCAAGAAAGAAGGTTGGTTACATCCGATGTTCAAGGAGAGTGTGCCATTGCACACCTACCACGTGGATCACATTGGACCACTTAAGTCTACACACAAGGGATATGTACACATCTTCTGTGTGATAGACGCCTTCACGAAGTTCACCTGGCTGTATCCTGTGAAAACTACCAAATCGGCCGAGACGATTGAAAAGATGGAGTTTCAGAGGACGAACTTTGGAAATTCAGTTCAAGTGATCACCGACAGGGGGCCATTGTTCACCTCCCATGAGTTCCAGGACTACTGTAAATCGCAGGGTATCAAGCACGTCTTGATCACAGCCAATGGTCAAATCGAGAGAGTCAACTCAACAGTGACCATGATCATCGCTAAACTTAGCATTGACGATCCGACAAAATGGTACAAGGTTGTACCATCCATCCAACGAGCTATCAACTCTACGTTCCAGAGGAGCATCGGAATGTCACCTTTCGAGCTGCTGACAGGAGTCAGAATGCACAACCAAAATGATCTACGTATAGTGCAACTCATCGAAGAGGAGCTGATCGATTCGTTCAACGAAAAACGTGATCAGATGAGAGAAGATGCAAAAATGCAGATAGAAAAAGTACAATCTGAAAATCGTGCTGAATTCAATCGACGACGTAAAGAGCCTAAGAAGTATCAGGTCGACGACCTGGTTGCCATCAAACGCACTCAGATCGTTCCACATCTGAAACTAAAAACCCAAAGTCTAGGACCTTATCGAGTGACTCGAGTTAAACTCAACGACACATATGACGTCAGCAGAGAAGGAGACCATGCTGGACCAAGAATCACATCGTCCTGTGTGGAGTTCATGAAGCCCTGGCCGGGCGGATCTTCTTCTTCCGGGTCGGATGAGGATCAGGACGGCCGAATGTGGGAGCCGGATGAGGATCAAGACGGCCGAGTATGGGATCTAGGGGGCGCAGGAGTAAGCTCAGCACCATTGTCTGAGAATAAAAAGAAGAGAAGCAATATTCCGAGTTCCGACGAGCCGCGAAACACATCCCCTTAATTCTCTATATTGTATTTAATCAGTTTCTTTGTTTAAATAAATAATTCAATCTTATATTCGATGCTCGTGATTGTCATGATCTGGAAACCGTTTCCCACAATATTAAAACCAATTTTTGTTTCACCAAGATCTCCAATTGTCTATGCAATTTTAAATTTGCGTCAAGAGATTGAACTGGATTGAAGTGATATTGTTATTGAAGAACAAGATGAAACACAGTTTCGACGTAGAGACCCTAAAACACAAAACCGATGCTCTTCCTCTTCAAATCGATTTTTAATATACTATAAATAAGTAAAACAACTACTATTTTAGTTTAAGTCATGGAGAAGACCATGAAGATTAAAGCTGAAAGTCGAGTAAAGGATAAACTTTCTCGCTTAAAAAAGGATGTTAAAGACAAATATTTTTCACTTCAAAATGATGTCAGACGTAAAGAATTAGATATAGATAATAACATTAAACCAGTAACTGATTCATTAAATCAACTTGTAGCTATTGCTAATACAACGTCAACTAAAAAATAAAAATAAAGAAGAAATGATACTCAGAATCAACTGTCACTTCAGACGAAGAAGATGGAGATATCATCAAAATAACTACTCTACATAGACGGTACATTGATCCATTCAGTAAACAAAATGTGGATACAACATTCGGCGGTTTAATGTTAAAAAATGATAAACAATACTTGGGACGTGAACGAGTTTGGTTTCATAAAAAGTGGATAAATGTCGCAGGTGAAAAATTTCCTATAACAGAAGGTGTACTTGAATTAATTCAAAGGATAGTACGAAATGATATTCTAATAGATAAGGGAGATTTATTTTCATATTTGAAATTATTAAAGATTTCAAACGTGCACAAAAGAAATTATGCAAACAATGGAGCTCTAAGAGGAACTAAATCTCATAAGTATAAAACAATAGTGAAACTCCTTCTTATTGAAGACATAGATAGAGTTATAAAACAGATGATGAGAATGAAGAAGCAGAAGCAGATACGACGTTGCATACTGGATATGGGCAAAAGAAACACATCAAACCTCAAGCCATTTGGAAATGTGTAGGGGGAAACAATATTGAATTCGTGCATTGGAATGAACCAAACAAATAGGTATCAAGAATTAAAAAAATTAATTGCATCAAAAGCTGCAGGTCACACAGGAGTTGACAGCGAAATCTTTGCAATTGAAGAAGAACTAAGGAATGCAGGATATATTATATAAAAATTCAGTCATTTGTAAAACAATGCATAGTATGTTATAAATCTTTGTTTAGAAAATAACTATGAACGAAATTCGGCGAGAAATTGCAAAAGAACTTCATGCACCAGTTAGAAACAAATTAAAAAACGGCATGTTATTAGCAAAGGAATTGATGATCTCCATGATCTGATCTTGTGGACATGTCAAAACTTGCAAAATGGAATAATGGATTTATATATTTATTAACCATTATCGACATTTACTCAAAATATGCGTGGGTATTTCCTCTTAAAACCAAAAAGGAAGTGAGATTGTAAAAAGTTTAAATTTTGTATATTCTAAAAGTAAAAGATAACCAAATTATTTTCACACAGATGGAGAAACGGAATTTTATAACAGTAAATTCAAAACATGGTCTCAGAAACGAAATTTAAAGCATTATTCAACTGGCAGCAGCATTAAAGCCAGCGTTGTAGAACGATTTAATAGCACTCTAAAAGAATGGACGTGGAAAGAATTTACCATACAAGGTTCTTACTGTTGGATAAATATTTTGCCAAAGTTATTAGTAAAGTATAATCACAGAATACATCGCAGGTTGCCATAAAACCTATTGATGTAAAAAACAATCAACCCAGCTTACCAAGTTTAAAAAAACCAAAGTATAAGATTGGTGATAATGTACGAATAAGTAAAATCAAAAAACAATTTACAAAAGCCTATAATCCAAATTGAACTACGGAATTATTTAAAATTTATAAAGTTCAAAATACTAATCCTCGAACATATCTTTTACAAGATAATAAAAATTTACCAATATTTGGAGCGCTTTATGAGCAAGAATTACAAAGAACAAAAATCTTAATATTTACTTAATCGACAATGTACTACGTAGAGGATCAAGCGTATGTATCATGGTTAGGTTTTGACTCAACTCACAACTCCTTAATTCCAAACAAATTTATATTCGAATTACAACAATGTAAGTTTCTTTTAAATTTACCGCCAAAAAGAAAACATTATTATTATTATTTTTATTATTAATTTGTCTCTCTATTTTTTTCAGCTCAAGAAAGAATGAATGTACTTACTCCTATGCAGAAGAACAGCATATTCACAGCATATTCAACTGCCGCAAACAAGACAGCATCTTCAATTTTCATCAGCTTGGTTGACAATGAACTACTTATCACTTTAAAAACGAAGGTCTTAACTTATTCACTAATTTGTATTATATAGTTAATGTAAACCACAAATTATAAAAAATAAATATATTAAAAAAAATAGTATTACATTTTGTATGAAAAAAAAACTGACCAAAATGTCTCATCACATTATTAACACATCTTCATCCTCCTCTTCTTATGATTCCTCCTCCACACCCTCCTCCTCTCGTTGTCTTTCAAAAGGAGGATTTATTATTTCCTCCGCCCTCAGTCCAAACTCCCGCACTCGTTGAATGATATGCGTAAGCATATTTATGTTAAATCTATTAAATACGAAGTCGGTGCAATATCGGTGGTCCGCCACTAACGCCACCACTTCAATATCCATGATTTCCTTCTCTTGGGCTGATATGCTATTGAAGATCACCTCCTATTCCACTTTTGCGGTAGAAACCATAACATTTAGGTTTAAAATCCTGGAAACTAACTACGGCTTCTTAACCATACCACTCTTATTTACTAAGAAGATTATATTAAAGACAGCAAAAAGGTTTTGACCTTTTCAAATGAACCTCTGAGAACTGAAACTCAATCTTGTCAGCTCATTAAAATTATAGAGCTTAATGACGTCAACTACAAATCTAAAAACATGCCTAATACATCAACACTCATTCACCCAGCCAAAGGTTATATGCTCCTCTCATATAACACTATTAGCCATATGAGATCATGTAGCAAAGCCAGTAAACTAAACACGTTGTCGTCATTACCCAATAATCTTCATTAAAACGAAAGAAACATATTGCGTCAGCGCCTACTTATTTATCGCGGTCAAAATAACAGCTCGACATCACATGCTGGATCACGCAAACACGGCTTGCGTCTCACGTGATCACTCGCACTCACACTGGTGAGGGATGTCCCAATTAGACCACCCTCTTCTTACGTCAGCGCTTACTTATTTATCGTGATCAAAATAGCAGCTCAACGTCACATGCTGGATCACGCACACACTGCGGGCTTCTCACATGCTCGCTCGCACTCACACTGGTGACAGATGTTCCACTTAGACCACCCTCTTGGACAGATCAATCAAAAATTACCTAATAATAATAGCAACGTTACACACCAGATCACTCCCTGTGACGTCATCCATGGTCTCAGGGCGCGGCAGCCATCTTGCTCATTAGCATATTACGTGATCGCACTGGTGCACGTGCTCGCGACGCCCTTTCTATGGGTCCATGTCGTCATCATGACTCGGCATATTTAGAACATGAAGGGCCCTACTACTGTAGTCATCTCTCAGGAAATGCTAAAATTGATGCTGAAATCCAATATCGCCTTAAATGTGCCAGCGCAGCGTTTGGGTGTCTGCAAAAAAGGGTGTTTGACAACCATAGCATCAGTACTCCCACTATGCTGTATGCGTACAAAGCAGTTGTAATACAATTTCTTCTCTATGGTTGTGAAACCTGGACTACCTGCAGAAGGCACTTAAGGAGTTTGAAAAGGTACCATCAGCTTTGCATCAGGAGAATCCTCGGAGTTATGTGGCAAGACCTACGCACTAACATCAATGTCATGGAGGAAGCTAATACTACCAGCATTGAGACTGTAATATTAAAGCATCAGCTTCGATAGACAGGACATATTGTTCGTGTTGATGTTCACATCAGTTAACCAATAACTTTCTTCTAACATTTCATGTTACAATGTTGGTGTACAGTTCAAATTGTCCGTTAGCAATGGCTACGTAATCTAATGTGAAATGTACTTCGTTCATAAATAACTTATTCAATACAGAGTAATGTGTTATATGGTGATTCAGAAAAGATTTCAACAGGTTATGAGTCCAGGTGCGTATTGAGAAATTTAGTGTGTAATAAAACGTTTCGGCGTTGTATATTTCTATTTGAAATCTCGACGAAGCTGAATTTGAGGTTACGCACTTCCTGATATCGTTGCGGTGCAAAATGGATTCAACAAGGTTTATCAACATCTGACTTCTGGAAGGGAATTCAAACTGGAACACTTGGAAATACAAAATAAGTATTTTTTGCGAGGAATTCCAGAAGCACTTGATGCTGTCGAAGTCAGGTTAGTCAAACCAAATGTACTTCTCGCAAGTGCGACTGCTGATGAAAGGACGGCGTACAAAAGTGCTCTAGAAGCATTTAATAAAGTGGACAGTAATGCTTTAATTATTTTAACTGCAAACATGACTGAAGAAACATTGCAGAAAGTAATACGTCTTAATACGTCTCGGGAAGTATGGTCGGAACTACACAAATTGTTTGACGGCGTTTCTGAAGACAAGGTTTACAACCTCTGCTTACTAGTCTTTAGTTTGAAAGAGCATCCTGAAGATGATATCGCGACACATATTTCGAAATTTAAAAATTTGTGGAGTGAATTAAAACAGGAAATGGCTAAGGATGTTAAAGGTAATCCAGAAATGCCAGATTTATTTGTGGTATGTAAAACCTTAGGTACATTGCCTGAAGATTACTTTTCGTTTAAATCTAGCTGGATGTTGATGTCTAAAAGTGACAGGACAATTGATAATCTGACCAATCAATTGTGCGCATATGAAAAGGCGTTGAGGATCCAGGAGGGTGAATTTACTGCACAGGAAACCCTATTCACGGACTCATCAAAGCAGCTTGCCCAGCTAGTGTATTCGACCAAGCCGAAGATGAAAAAGAAGATAATATGCCCCTATTGCAAGAAACCCAATCATACATTCAAAATGTGTAGAAAATGGGAAGCGGATGGAAAACCTCCGAAACCAAGTTGCACAGATACTAAGGATACGAACATGAAACTTGTTGCTGTTACCTCAGCAGTAATGCATGCTGAATTTATGACGAGTTATATTAACTGGTACGTAGATAATGGTGCAAAGAGTCACATCACAAACGACAGAAATTCATTCAAGAATTTTCAGCCATTTTCTACAAAACATTCGGTGACTACAGCTAATGGTGACAAGATCGAAGCGATCGGAAAAGGTTCGGTAGACATTGAAGCAGCAGTTGTAGGAAAGTGGCACACAATTACTCTGACAGATATATGGTATGTACCAAAGATTCAGAAGAATCTATTCTCTGTTCTTGCAGCACAAGATAAACATCCAAAAAGTGAATTCATATCAACTGCAGAAATTTTAAGTTCAAAATCAACCAAGATGTCAAATTGGTAGGCATACGTGATCGTTTTGTAGGACTTTTAAATTGGCAGTGACCAATATAAGACCCATTTCTCACAAGGAAGTTAATGTCACATGCAAAGATAACCTGCTGCAACTATATCATGAAAGATAAGGACATCAAAACAAGCGCCACGTGAAGTCGATTCTCAGTAAGGACCTAAGCATCAAAGTGGAAATGGACAGTGAATTGTGTGAAGACTGTATTTATGGCAAGGCTCATCGTCTACCGTTTGGCACCAGAAAGAAGACAACGGGACCAGGAGAGCTTATCCAGAAAAATGTGTGCGGACCATTCCAAAAATCAGTGTCGAGATATCGATATTTTGGTCTTTTCAAGGATGACTACACAAAATTTAGGACAATCTACTTCATCAAAGAAAAAAATGAGGTTGTGAAAAAGTTGAGTCAGGTTATAGCTTGTGGAAGACTGACATATCTTTGTGTGATTTGAACTTTGTGTATAAAGTGTAAAGTGTTATATCTGTACATACGTTCTTTGGAGTTGAAATAAGATGGCGTTATTTTAACAAATTTTGTGTTTCCCTGTATTCATTTTCACTCATTCTCCACATTATGGTGCCGAAAACTGGTACGAACCCAGTGACATGTGTATCTACTAGTGTTAGTGAACAGTGCTAATTCTCCTTTGTCGCCTTCTACACTACGGAAGGGAACTCGACGCCGAGAACATTATATACTACCGAGAAGACATCAGGTCAGTTTAAAGCACGCCACGCTATCAACGACAAGACGTTACAAGAGTTATCACTGCCAACCAATCCACTTCAGATAAGTCAAACCATCACAAATTGACATCCTTTTAGTAATGCATGCTGTTCATTAGCTGGAAAATACTTTGGAAACCTACAGATAGGCTAATTTCGTTAAATGCGATCCCAGAAGTGACGCATGTGTCATCTATCGGAGCAACAGGGAACTGCGTATTGTAAACAATTAAGCTTGCACCCTGCTATCTCGATTTGTCAGCGAGAAAAAGACACCACTAGTCCTCGGTCAACGCCACCAGAAAAATCTTTCATCTGAGGAATTTCCAGTACGCATGATTATTAACTGCATGAGACCTAGTTGAATTACTTCAAGAAATACCAATAATTGTACAGTACGTTACTGACACATAACTAGTAGCGCGATCTATCTGCAACCATTGGAACTGCATGCACATCTGCACAGCGCATGCGAACCTGTCACTTACGTCTCGAACTACACCATTGTCAAGTTCAACTACCACACACCAGCGCATTCTGTTAGCCAACTTTGGATCTTGACTAAACACGCACTCTGCCAAAGAGACTAATAACTACACTGAAGGACATAGCAACATACCTCAAGAAGTGAGGGTAGGCTATTTGACTGTCAGCTAATCCAAAGATTTATTACCCCCTCATTATGTCAACTCAAGAGGACCTTGCAGACCGACTACACAAATTGAAAAGAAGTCGCAAACGAGAAAGAAACAATGTGACACGGTTTCTAAACACTATTGACAGTTTTACTGAAAACTCAAGTATTGACTACAAGTATTATGGAGACCGACTTCAGGAAACATTAACTAGGCTAAACAATTGGATGACTCTATTCACGATTTTCTTCCAGACATACAGTAGAATACAACACCGATATTCATAGTTGCGAAGAATACATAGATAAAGCAAAACGTGGTTTACAGAAAGCCACACGAGGGGCAGAAATTAAACTTTCTTCTGCTACCTCCAACATGACTATACATGAGAGTCCCATCACTCCCATTTCAACGTTCACCCATTCTGTTAAATTACCGCCAGTGAAACTGGAACCCTTCTCCGGCAATATCGAAAGCTGGATGAGATGTTGGGAAAGGTTTGAAGCATTCATTGATAAAGACAAGTCACTATCGACAGTAAATAAACATGTCTTTTTACGCAGGGTATTTCGAAGGTGAACTGAAACATCTGGTTGACGGAATTGCCGTGACTGCTTCTACCTACGAGGACACTAAGTAAATTTTAAGGGCCAAATATGGAGATCGGTATCGGATAATACAGGAACATATCGACTATCTAGAAGATATCCGACCTATCAACACTGTTGGTCCGGAATCGCTAAACACGACATACATTACATGCAACCGCCGTATCCAGGCATTACAGGCCCTAGGCGAAGATGTAAACGGCTATGGGCGGGTACTCGCTCCCAAGATACTCCGTACCTTCCCTGACGATATCTGTAGACGCTGGATAATACACACCAAACGGAATAATATATCGGAAGGCGACATTCTGAAGCTGATGGAATTTTTTGTTGATGAAGTCGATGGAGCGCTAGTCACTCAGAAGATCAGAGGTAACCCAGTGTTTTCAACCAGTCTTGTCCCCTCGACAGCCGCATTTCAATTAAACGCTAAGTTAAAAAAACTATTGCAGCAAACGAAGTAGCAAACAGAACCATTCTGTGCATTTTGCGAACAACGAGGCCACTGTGCGCAAGATTGTAGGAAGGTAAAAACTGTTCATGACCGAATTGAGAAGCTAAAGACGAATAATCGCTGTTTCCTCTGCCTGAATCGAGGGCATAATTCGAAGAATTGCAGTAGCCGGGGGAGAGCATCTTGTTCAAGATGTAAGCAGTCTCATCACTACTCCATTTGCTCATGCAATGATGTAACCTCCACTTCGGTCAAAAAAATCCACTCTCAGGCTCCTGACTACACTCACTTACAAACTGCGCTTATTCGAATTGTTGGACCAACTGGCTTAAGTAAAACGACACGTTGCATCTTCGATGGAGGCAGCCAGTCTACATTGATAAGCAAGTCTCTTGTCGACATATTGAAGCTTCCTACTGTCACGGAACGAGACATATCTATAGCAGCATTCGAATCTGACTCAACTATTCCTCAAAAGCGTCGTCTGGTTAGTTTCTAGTTACAGGGCACCCAGACTAACGAGTCAATAGGCATCTCCGCACTCGAAAGTGCAAACACTTACTCAATGCACCCTACAGTGCCACAAGACGTCTCTTCCCTGAAGTCCGTACGCAAGTTAATACTAGCTGACCCTAGGGATGACTTACACGATCTCCCAATTGAACTTCTAGTTGGAGGAGATCACTACTGGAAGTTTATAAAGGACACGCAACCTGTTCACGTATCTCCGTCTTTGGTACTCATTCCTTCACTATTCGGATGGGTACTCGGTGGAAATAGATCCGGAGTCACCGTCAACCAGCTAACCGTTAACAAAATAACACTGCGGGATGACCCTTCACTTCTCGAGCACCAAGTCCGTAACTTCTGGAACCTTGAAGCAATTGGAATCAAGGAAGAAGAATCAAGATCCCACACGATGAGCTCCAAGGATATCGATATCCTCAAAAACTTTCATGAATCTCACTGCATTCAAGATGGACGGAGAGTTGTTTCTTTGCCAAAGAAAAAAACAGGTATTTGCATCGGATAACCGCACTAACGCTGAGAGACGATTCCAAGCCTTGACGAAGAAACTGCAACGAAATAAAGACTATAACGCCATGTACAACGAAAGGATGCTCGACTACATCATCCAAGGCCAAGTAGAGATGTTGAACCCGGACACCCAAGCAAGTTCTGTGTACTATCTTCCACATCATGTGGTCAAGAAGACAAAACAGAACGTAACTAAGTGGCGCATTGTATTCGACGCTTCGTCTCATGAAAATGGATCTCTATCGCTGAATGATGTCCTAGAAATCATACCTAATCTTTTCTCCGACGTAATGAGTATCGTGCTTCGGTTTTGATTGTACTAATATGTTATTCTTGGAGATATAAATCAAGCCTTTCTGCAGCTCTCACTTGACTCCAGCGACAGGGATCTAACACGGTTCCTTTGGTTTCGAGTAATCAAGAACGAAAACGGCCAATACCACGTCACCGACGAAGTGGTCACCTACCGCTTCACCCGACTACCTTTCGGACTAACCAGTAGCCCTTTCCTCTTGTCAGCCACCCTGCGAGAATTGCCTACGAGGCACATTGATGACTACGCAATTGCTGCTAGCCTCGTGGACCAGCACATGTACATGGACGATTTTGCAGCATCTACTAACGACGAAGAGGAACTCCAAACAATATACTCGCAGCTCACAGATTTGATGAGTATTATCAACATGCCTATGTCGAAGTGGGCCACGAATTCAATCACACTGCAAAACGAGTGGCAACATCAAATTCTACCCATTCAAGAGGTTACACAGATCGTGGGAATCAACTGGAACACGGGCCATGAAACACTGCATCGTTCAGCTATCGATGACCACACGATGTCTCCAGATGACCCTGCCACAAAACGCCACGTTCTTCAGATTACATTACGACTATACGATCCTCTCGGACTTTTCTCTCAGGTGACAATCATTGGAAAGATGTCGTTTCAAGAAACATGGACTAGAGGTTTATCATGGCATGAGACTTTACCTTCTGACATTGGGCACGAGTGGTTAGTTTGGTGTTTGAATCTTCAATACGTGTAGGACAGTCACACCCCACGATGGATAGGTGCTCTCAACAAAGATTTGGACAACTATTCTTTACACGTATTCTGTGACGCCTCCGAACGGGCATATGGTACTGCTGTATACCTTCGATCTCACGCTCACGATACCACTAGCGTTCAGTTAGTATGTAGCAAAGCTAGACAGGCCCCTATAAAGAAGTTCACGCTATCACATTTGGAATTACTCGCTGCACTCGTAAGCACAAGACTTCTCCGTTACTTCTGCCGTGCTACATCCTGTGACATCCGGAAAGCAACGCTGTGGACAGATTCAGCTATCACTCTAGGCTGGATACAAAACGACCCAAGCAGCTGAAAAACTTTCATCTGCAATCGTGTTACAGAAATCACCGGCTGCACTTCACAATCACAATGGTTTCATTGCCCAGAAACGGATAACCCTGCAGAACTTTTATCACGAGGACTACATGCACCAGATCTAAAATCAGCAGATATTTGGTGGCACGGGCCGGCCTGGTTGGGGGATCCTCCAAGAAGTTGGCCTCCCAAATACAGCACCGAACATCTAACACTTCCAGAGGCTAAGAAGAAAACCTGCCAAGCCCTTGTCATTATCACCCATGAATCCCTCTGTGACTTCGCAAGATTCAGCACCTACAACAAATTACTTCGGACTACAGCTTGGATCCCCCGGTTCATTAAGAATCTTCGGTCAGCGGATAAGCAAACTTTTGACTTGACAATGTTGGAACTCGAAGCAAGTCGGCGATATTTGATAGCTTCTGTACAACGAGACACATTTGGGGCAGAATACGAAGCTTTGTTGCACAACACGCCCATCCCCAAAACATCGAAGATCGCCTCTTTTCAACCGTTCCTGCAAGACACATTGATCCGCCTTGTGGCCGCCTCCACTTCACAACGATGTCGTATGACGAACAACACCCAAAACTTTTAGACGGAAGGCATTCATTCACTTGTCTTCTAATCCGCCATACCCATATCAGACTGAACCACTTGGGATCACGGATTGTGGTCTCCGAGCTGCGAAGCCAATTTTGGATTCTACGAGCATGGCAAAGCATTAGGAAGGTATTGAATTCGTGTCTGCCTTGCAAGTTATCACGAAACCCTCCTGGACAGGAGAACGAAGCTCCCTTACCGACCGATCGTGTACGATACTCCACACCGTTCACTGTAACAGGACTCGATTTTTCGGACCCACTATACGTCCGACACGATAACACTGTTCGCAAAAGTTACATCATTTTGCTTACATGTGCTACTACCAGAGCTGTCCACCTGGAGCTATCGTCGGATATGACAGTAAATAATTTTCTGATGGCCTTCCAAAGATTCGTCAGCCGCCGAGGACTACCTCATACCATATATTCCGACAATGCCACCACTTTTCACGCAGCTCATAGAGAACTTAGAGAGCTTTCTGTGATCTTTCACGACCACGAAGCATCGAGCTATCTTTCCAAAAAATGGCATCTGCTGGAAATTCATCGCACCACGGGCGGCTTGGTGGGGAGGCCGAAAGGAACTGGATAACGTGTCCAATTCAGCTGGTCATACCTCTAGAGGTCGACCAGGGTGGGGAGGATGTGGAAGACTGACATATTTGTGTGTGTTGAACTTTGTGTATAAAGTGTAAAATGTTATATCTGTACATAAGTTCTTTGGAGTTGAAATAAGATGGCGTTATGTTAACAAATTGAGTGTTTCCCTGTGCTCCTTTTCACTCATTCTCCACATAGCTGAAAAAAAGACAGCTGGACATGTTATTAAAGAACTTCTGAGTGACAATGGAAGAGAATTTGACAACGGAGAAGTCAAGAAAATTCTTCAAAAGGATGGTATCACACAGCGTCTCACAATGCCGTACACTCCTGAGCAGAATGGATGTAGTGAGAGAGAAAATCGAACAGTCGTGGAAACAGCAAGAACCATTATGCATGCTCGTGGAAATGTTCAACAAAGACTTTTGGCTGAAATGATAAATTCAGCATCGTAAATCCTCAAGCGGACAGGGCCTTCCAATGTTTCTGGGGGTATCGCCATATGAGATGTGGTAAGGCAAGAAACCTGGAACAAAGCATTTGCGAATAATAGGATCCACTTGTTATGTTCATATTCCAAAACAATGACGAAAGAAAATGGATCGTAAAGCTGTGAAAGGGATTTTGATTGACTATGATCACGATGGAGGGTATCGAATTTGGTGCAAAGAAGAAAACCGGCTAATCAGATCTCGAGATGTAACTTTTGAGGCGAAGACTTTAATCGAGAGGGAAAGAATGGATATTCCAATAAATGTCGAGCTACCTAACCAAGTATTTCTACAATCAGATACTCAGACAGAGGACCAGCCTGATGTTAAGCTCAGAGTGATGAAGAAGAGTATTTCTTGGGTTTCGGACCTTTTTCCAGGTGAAGATGATCTCCAAAACAATGAGATGACTTGACGATAGCTGCGAGGTCGGTCTACACTTAAAGGTACAAAAATTCGTCAAGACTATGTAGCATCTGTTTCGACAACGTTTAAAGAACCAGATGGCTATGCTGAAGCTTTGAAATTGAGTGAACAGGATCACTGGAAAGAAGCCATGGATCGAGAAATAAGAGCACATCAAGAAAATGGGACTTAGGTCATGGAGGATTTACCACCTGGAAAATGATCCATTCCCTTTAAATGGGTTTATAAAGTAAAAACAAATGCAGATGAGTCGGTGGATAAATTTAAACACGATGCTAGCTCAAGTAGATGTGTCAACAGCATTTCTTTATGGTAATTTAGAGGAGACTATATTCATGAAGCAGCCTGAAGGGTACAATGATGGTTCCAGTAGAGTATGTCGTCTGAAGAGCTTGTATGGGTTTTTAACAAGACCCCTCGCTGTTGGAATGAAAAGTTTAGTGACCACATAATCAAATCAGGATTTCAAAGAAGTGAAGCTGATCCTTGTCTTTTCGTTAGGCACAGAGGTTGCAGCAAAATGTTCTTCGTCCACTATGTTGATGATGGTTTGATAGAAGCTGACAGTGAGCATCAACTTCAGCAATTTATTGACAGTATCAAGAAGGAGTTCAATATTACTTCAAAACCATTGTTTGCAACTCAACTCCAACAATTGTGCGACAGCATGGGAGTCTGCAAGTTATTGAATAAGGGAGAGTGTTGATGTTCATCAGTTATACAATAACTATCTTCTTTTGTAACATTTCATGTTGGTGTATAGTTCAAATAGTCCATTAGTAATGGCTACGTAATCTAATGTGTAATGCGGTTTGTTCATAAAGAATTTATTCAATACGGAGTAGTCCTATGTGTTGTCTGGTGATTCAGTAAAGATTTCAACAGTTCGCATGCCTGAATCACGTCTCCCAAAACAAATAATGTTCTGCCAGTTGCAGGTAGGACAGAGAACGCAGGGAGGACAACGAAAACGCTTCAATGACGTTCTGAAATCCAATTTAGCAAAATCGGCACGCACAAGTGGGAGACTACAGCATCAAATCGTCAGGCATGGCGTCGCCTCGTCCACCAAGACCCCCTATGTTTCGAACATCGGTGAAGACGTGAAACTGATAAGTACAATACAAGGAAAGAGCGTGAGAATTATAGGAGGATCAACACTCAAAAATCAATGGCTGCTCCAAACAACGTGTGTTACTACTGTGAAAGAGTTTTTATTTCCAGGATTGGGCTATACAGTCATTTAAGAACTCACCTTTAAAAGACAATCTTACTCAAAAACGAGTGAGAGCCTAATAAAAATTATACAAACGTTCTATCCTCATAATCGAGTCTCTCACAGCATCGTGGAAGGAAATTTTAGGAACAGTGGCGTAGCCAAGGGGGGGGGGGGGGAGGGGTTACTGGGGGTTAACCCCCCCCCATAGGAAAATCGGCATGGTTGTGATTTGTGACTGTTTCACCACCGCGCCGGCTACTTGGTGATGTACAATTGTCGCCTTTTGGCCCGACTCCACATTTGAGGCTAGACACGTCTTCATAAAAACCTATAACCACAGTATGGCTGTGTTTCTATCTCCCAAAATTTTAATAATGGCACCCCGTCGTGTTCGTTAAGCCGCAATTTTGGACACGATGACGGCCTAGGGTGGGGGCTTAACGAAGCCCTGAGAATCAAAACGATCTAAAATTTTTCCGAGCATGGTCTCCAATCAAAACGTCCCTGATTGGCTGAGCACTTATTGGGTCCTTCCCGCCACACAGCCGCAATCAAATCCGCCATTAACCTCAATTTAACATAACCTAAGTTACTTAAATTACAAATATCAATAATGTTGGTGAAGGGTGGGTGACTTGTGGATTAGATAAGCCATTTTTAGTGTTGCCTTCTATAGATTTATGGTTTTTTGGCAATCTCGTTATCTTGTAGACATTAAGATAAATAGTTATATTTCGGGGGCCTATCACTCAGTAGCGGTTTATCACAACAGTAGCAACTATCGCGAATAGCTGTACTATAGTAAGATTTTTCTGCACCTTCGCGAAATAGTGGCGGTGGTTTGAGATTATTTTTGACTACCATTATGGGGTTTTAATAGTTTTGCATAGAGCATTTTTGTTGTCTTGTAGGCATGATTGATTTGACATGTTAGGTCTGCATGTAGCCTACAGTTTTGTTTTTGTTTTTTGGAATAATGCTCATTCTCATTACCATTAGTGCAACCGTGTTGACCGACTGAAAGACATTGAATATTTCGTTTACTAAGGCAGCACTGAAATATGGGTTCCAACACGATATGGACTTGGAACTTATGTTCGCTTAACAAAATAACGATACATCAACAAGTCTTCCTTGTAATCTCTGCAAATAATAAAAATATTTCCCATCCAATATAGGCCTATTCATGTTGAACGGTAGAAAGTTATCAACCTTTATTAAGGCAACACTGAAAAATGTTCATTTTGATCTAGCCTACTTACTCGGAGTCATCTGCATCAATGTCCCTAGAGGTTCAGTTTTTTAAATTCTCCCTTTCCTATGGTCAAATAACACATGGATGTTCCCTATTTTTCTTAAGGGGATTCAATGATCTTATGCTGAACTAATTAAGAATAGGGCATGTACCCCAACCCCTTAACATATGAAGTTATCAGGATAAAAATAATTACCATAACCATCAGAAACTTGAGAACACAGATCAGGAGAATGTTGATCGACCATGGATGCAAGACCAGAAAGTCTTAAAGAGGAGTGTTTCATTTAGAGGCTTGGAACATCATGGTCAAGACCCCTGTACTTGGGTGTGTGCTCAATTTGTTTGAAACCCCGTTGACAGATCATAAGTTAATCTGTGGCTGGAATCCACTCCGTCCTATGCTAAGTTGCGAGTACTGGGCACCATTAGTGTTCTGTGACTACTGTATCAATTTCTGAAAATTGTGTCATAGGCCTATGCATAGACAAGTCGTTGAGAATGTTCTCTGAATGGTGAATACCAGTAGGCTAGCCTACTTAGGTGCCTCCTTCACTAGCATTTCCAGGCACCTGGTTAGTTGGTAAAATGAAATAGAAAAATCACTTGAATGATTCAAGTTGTCCTTGATTGCCCTCGAGGGACAGTGTACCCCATTCCAGATCTTAGTTCAGAATTAGTTTCCTTGACGGAGTTGGAGAAACAGTCACAATACCTATGGTACTACTAGACCTAGTACGGTACATGTAGATGGAAGCATTGTGAGACCAACCACTAGGTAGCTTATGTCCCATTAGTTGGGAGTGTTAGGGAATGGGAGATTGGTTCAACATTTCAGCCTATGTTGTTGTATATTTCATTAATATATGAGATCTAACAGTGTATCATAGGAATATTAAAGCAAACCATAATATATTACCAGTTGGTCAATTGGATACAACAATTCAATGAAACATTCTGTTAATAATTAGGAAGTGTCATAGGCAACCAGAGAAGCGACACAAGAAAAAACACCTGAGTCTTCCAGGCAGTTGTCATCAACTGTATTTCACATAGAGAAGAAGGACTAAAATGGTTCCTCATGAAAAAAACAACTGGTCAATGGCTTGAAAGACAGTAGTAAGGACTTACATGCTGTCAGTAAAAGTGGAGTTAAGAAAGATGTCTGGAATATTTAAATCAGTAGTTGATAGCCATGATTTTTAAAATTACCCTAGTTAATTGCACCTTAATATGATTAGTAGCCTACCGGTATGTGCAAGATTTTAAATGGTAGGTTTTCCTGTGAACCAAAAAACAGCTCTTAACATGGATTATGTTCAGGTTAGGCCTACAAGTTATTGGGAGGGAGGTTTATTTTACATACCTGTTGCACATAGAATGAGCTTCTGATTAGAGCTCTGTGGGAATGTTTAAATGGTTTGATGATACAGGATTTATCAAGCCTCTTTTATGCATCTTTTAAAAACATTTCAACAATTCATAAATTACTGTCATCATTGCTAATGCTGTAATCTGTCATGTTTATTTATGCAGCATGAGGAATTAGGAGATATAGTAGGATAAAATGCAACTGTGTCATGGAAACCTAAGATGTATTTTTATTTCTCAACTTTATTTTCTGTAGCCTCCAATACAGCCCACCACCAGGGAAAAAAAAGTGTTGGTGATGTTTAATGAGAGCAAATCTTGAAATACTGTGATTTAAGTGGTTGGTATCAAAAGCTGTATAGGAAAAATGAAAATATGAAGTCACGCCCAAGTTTATGAAGCCTTGCCAGACTCGGCTGAAATTATCTTCGATGCAAATCAAGTCTCAATAGTTAAAACTTTAGGACGACCTTCGACATGAGCACTATAATAGGCCTACATTTAGGATCGACATAGCCTGCAGTAGGTCTTGTGCTACTGTATGCACCTGGGCATGTTTAAAAAAAACTCAGCCTGCAGGTTAATAAGGTAGTATATTACTATTAATCTATCTCAAGCAAATCCAAGAAGTTACCAGACTGAGAAACTACATATCAATATTTAAACAAAAAAAGGGTGGCAGTGCAAACTGCACTTTTAATCCTTGCTTCATTAGTTAAACCATAATATTTGTACATAAATACAGTAAGGACTTCACATTACAAACGGCCACTTAAATTATATGCCTTATTAGGCATAACCTACAAATTACATGTCATGAAATTGGTAAATATAAGCAGACAGCAACATCAATATGCAATGGCCTATAATGTAGTTTTATAGTGCACAAAAGGTTATTGTACTGAATGTATTTCGAACTGATGAATAAAACTGGTGGAAACGACAGCCAATTGATTTACATCCATTACATCCAAAGTAGTAGAGGGGCCGATAACCTAGATGTTAGGCCCCTTAAAACAACAATTATCATCATCATCAAAGTAGTAGAAACTTTCAGTTGATTGGCAAGAGTGTTGATTTGCACTTTTATTTTCACAAATTTTGATGAACAGTGTCACGCTTCAATTTAAATATAAACGCTCATACAATTCCTCATCAATAAGTGATTTGCACTTCATACTGTCATGAACTGGAATTTAATTGATGTAGAAATCTATTCCTCTCGCCACCATGTTGGTGATAATTGTAAACAAACCCGCGGGCAGCCAATGGCTGGTAATAATTGCCAGCCAATAACAAGCCAGGATGATGCGGATCATAATTCGCGTTTCACTCTCATTGCGTTTTAACTCGAGGTGAGGAATCAGTTGTTCGTTAACGCCACGGGGTGCCATTATTAAAATTTTGGGAGATAGAAACACACTCTATATCTACAGTCGAGAAGCTTCTCTCATATTTTCTACCGTCGCGCGTCGCGCGTCAACAATGCTCTTACGCAGCCAGCAATCATGTGCCGACTGCGCTTTGTAGGTGAATGTTATTGTTGCTGGGTTTACTGTATGTTAGCATTGTGTTATATCTTTAATCATGTGTTTTACAAGAGGAGATGTGCAGTGCAATCAACAGACCAAATATTAAAAACCATATTTCAGTGTTGCTAAGTAGCGGCTTCGGTGGCGTAGTTGGTAGCATGCTGAACTGCTGTGCCCAAGTTCGCAGGCTCAAACCCGCCCGAAGTCGTCGGATTTCTTAAGAGCGTTAAAATCCTTCAGTATGCCTTCCTTCGGAGGGGAAGTAAAGCCGGCGGTCCCATGTCATAGATGTATGGCATGTAAAAGATCCCTCCACTAACTAAACTTGTGTGAAGCTAAATTTCTAGGTTACATTTCGTTGAAACGCTCTATCAAAGTTCCAAAGTTCACCAGCAGGTGTTAGTGACATCTGGTAGCGAAAGTTGGAACTACATGAAATTGAATGGAACTTGTAGTTCACCCCATGCGTGTCCGCTTGAAGCAGCTACAGTCTCTGTTAAGTAGAACATGTCCTCGGACAGTCCCGGCACTAAAAGCCATATGCTAAATAAAAATAAAGTGTTGCTAAGTAACCTATAGGATCGCTTTTCAGTCGGTCAACGCGAGTGTAAGGTACCCCATTAGATTAGGCGGGGAGTGACAATTTATCTCCTAGTGCCTGAAATAAAAATTCATGAATTGTTTATACACTTAATAAAACATTTCTCGCATAAAGGTGGGGGGGAGGGGGTGAGAAACGCTTTATTAAGTGTATACATAATTATTGTATTATGAATTACACAGGGAAAGTAATTGTTACTCCTCACCAAATCTAATTGCGTGTATTCGTGTTGAGCAACTGAGAAGTCATTCTATTAATATAGGCTGTCCAAATAACAATGAGAAGACACCCGCGTTTCAAAAGGACCCTAAAAGGTAAGACTTGAGCTATGGATTTTAGGCTAGTATTATAAAGCTTACAAACAAACAACGGAACTAGGTCTTTAACTGGTTATAAATCAATAATAATGTTATTGGTTTTACGTCCCTTTTAAGTACTGCGGCTTTTAGAGACACCGCGGTGCCAGAATTTTGCCCCGAAGGGGATATTTAAAGTGCCAGTAAATCTGCAGACACGGCTCCCTTGTATTTACGCACCCTCAAATGCCAGGATTAGATCTTGCAACCTTGGGAACAGCAGGCGAGAATGTTACCGCTGAGCCACGCTGCCATTCGGTTATAAATCAGAAGCATGCCTCGGTAGGATATCTATGCATGGCCTCGTAGTCGTTAGCATGCTGAACTGCTATGCCCAAGATCGCGGGTACAAACCAGGCCGAAGTCGTCATATTTTTAAGAGCGTTAAAATCCTTCAGTAGCTTAGGTCTTCCTTTGGAGGAGAAGTGAAGCCGGCGGGCCAGTGTCATAGATTTATGGCATGTAAAAAAACCTACCGGTACAATGGTAGTGTGTACCCAAAATGTGTAGGTTATTTGTTGAGAAACGCTCTATCAAGTTCCAACGTTCGCCACTGGGTGTCAGTGACAGTGGCATCTGGTAGCCAAAGTTGGACCTAATTGAAACTGGGGAGCCTACGGGCGTTCAATTGAAATGTCCTTCTACGGCCATTGGCTGCAATTCAAATATAAAATTTAATAATACCAATGCATTTTGAAAAATAAGAAAATTAAACGTTAATGATGTCATCTCAAACACATGCCGATATTTTAATTTTCAGGTGTAGAAAATGGATTTCAAATAGTCAGAGTTGATTCAATAAATAAATATGTAGACTATTTGGTACAATAATATAAACTTTTTCTCGAATCGTAAGCCAATTTATGTCGTAAGGATAATGGTCACAAACTTTGATGTGGTACACTGTTTGTTAATTCTCTTATGAAATACCCGGTCTCCCACATGACTGCTGTGAAGGTACGTTACACCATGTTGTTATTGCTGAAATTATTTTTAAAATTGACATTGCATTATATTCTCAAATTAAGGAATGAAAGAGTAGTGTGTTTGTGAGAGTTCTATACCCTCCACCTCCACACTCTCCACACAAGAAGGCGGCGGCGCGATATCTCTCGAACGCATGGTCGGATTTTGACGAATGAGGTGTCATTGAACTCAGGCTGACACCCCCTTTCCAATGGACAACATATTTCCACCCCAAAATAAACCCTACCCCTACTAGGGAGTGAAATTGTAATGTTTAAAAAATCTCTTTTTCCAAGTTCAACATGTGAGAGTTTGAATGTCAATATGGAATTAAACGTTGTTCCGCAAACCAATAATCAAAGAGGGGCATGTTAGGCCTTGAGGTGAGAGCCCCTGTCATTGTTGACGAGTCCCTGTGGATGGGTCCTTGTTGACAGGTCATTGTTGGCGGGTCATTGTTGACAGGTCATTGTTGACAGGTCCTTGTGGACAGGTCCTCGTGGACAGGTCCTTGTGGACAGGTCCTTGTGGACAGGTCCTTGTGGACAGGTCCTTGTGGACGAGTCCTTGTGGACAGGTACTTGTGGACGAGTCCTTGTGGACAGGTCCTTGTGGATAAGTCCTTGTGGACGAGTCCTTGTGGACAGGTCCTTGTGGACGAGTCCTTGTGGATGAGTCCCTTTGGACTGGTTCCTACGGACTAGCCCATGAATTTATTTAAATTATGTCAAAGGGCCTAACTACATTTTGCGTGTAAAGCAGTGTGTTGAACTGGCGTTGTTCACGAGTCCCCCACTACTATAATTTGATAACCATATGAAAGGAAAGTGACGAAATACATGTGAACATACAAGGGATCTAACTTGGTGGATGGATGTGTTCTAACGAGTAATTTGTAGTTGAAAGAGAATAATACATGTTCTTAAGATGTTAAAAACTGTGGAGGTGGTACGTGCAGTAAGACGTCTTGTGATTTCCTGTGTCATATTACAGACATGGCAGAGAGCGCGCAGATCTGTTGCTATGGCTGAAGCTGCAGTAATTTGAAACCGCAAGTTTTCATGAAGACAATGGGTGATGATCATGCAAAGTTAGCAGTTATTGGATAATACACAGGTGTTCCTTCTGGTGTCATGTTGCTGACATGGCAGAGAGCGCACACTGCTGTTGCTATGACTGACGCTGCAGTAATTTGAAACCCCAGATGTTGATCAAGACAATGGGTGATGATCATGCAAAGTCAGCAGTCATTGGCTACCACACAGGTGATCCTAGTGTACTTTGGACTCTCAGCTGTATAGGGAAAGGAATTGCAATGATCTGCAAAAAACTGCTGACACGAGCGATGAGAGTTTATATAAGAGAGGTGTTGTGCCCAACTCTAGGAATGGGTATTCCAACTTTCAGACACCTAGATATCAAGGGAAAGGCTGTAGCCGCTTTTGAAAGTTCAGATATTTGAATATCGCGCTACATTGCTTCGAGAAGCATTTAGAAGAATTTTACCGATAGTTGGATGTCAAGTGACGTAGCGAGTAATAGCAGAGGTGGAGGCTATTTATTGATTAAATAGTTAACTATGGAGTAGAGACTTGAGACTGGGATCAGATTACTGGCACGGCCAAATGAAAGAGAATGCAATTAGTATCAAGTAAATCGGACCAGGGATTCAAGAGATATGAGGATTTCTAGATATCAGGTGATGACGCGTGACCCTGACCGTTTTGAATAAAAGCCAGCTGGAGCAGGCATGGTTAGCTCATTCTAACACAAGCACTTGGCAAGCAAGTTGCGTCTACGCTGAGCCAAGGCACATGGTTGCCGTATCTACGCAGAAGTTCTTTTCAAGTCGTGATAGTCACGAAAAGTGCTGCGCAAACGAGTTGGAACTTAGTAAGTTTCTGGTGAGGAGAATCACTGAGGTGATTGATATTTCTACAGATATTGGTGGAAATATTTATATTTCCAAAAGGACATATGCTAGACTTTGTCTAGAAAATAGTATTTTGTCACAGTCCAGTAGTAACTTAATACTTGGATGTTTAAATCCATTTCAAGTCAGTTTTCATTTTTGTAACTAGTTAACCACTTCGATCTGTCAGTACACTGAAGACTAGTCTATAACGGTGGCGTTCATTAGTCTACGCAAGGGAAACTGCAGGTTGTCTAGCGCATGGCAGATGGTGATATACAAACCATGCCCAGGGAACGATCTTCAGAACAGCCGTTAATTGCTTAGACTGTCAATGTTTTTCTTGTACTGATGAGATTACAGTGAGTTATGTTACAACTGACATATTTAAGAAGAGATCACTTAGATCTGACCCTATTTAAACAAACTGTTATGGCTTTGATAGAAGCCCATATTAAAATGGAGCCACAGTTTATTCAAACGTCAAAAGATACTACCACTATGTCTGACTAGACGAATTGTGGGTCTACAATGGCGGCCGATACAAGGATTATACGTGCTTGTCCGATAGGGCATGTCTATGGATAAATCTGGTACAGACCAGGTTTACTACACTTCAAGACCATCAAGAAATGTAAGCCACATTTGTATTATATTATGCCTAGCTAATTGGAACAAACTATTTTTCTGCAGATGACCAACACATTTTTTCGTCGTATTTAAAGCTTGCAATGGTTTACGCAAGACTTATTAGAGTTATTCTGAGCATTTTCAGCACTCAGAACAGTTTAGGATCGATGACCGAGCATTTCGAGCATTTATTTGAATTTTTCATATTTTAAGGAAACCACGGAAAACCCCCGATGTAACTGTAAAAGTTAAATTTATTTTTGTTAAGGAATGGATATTTTTTCCATATTAGAAGGTTCGAACATGTGGATTCTCACATAATGAGATGATAATTAAACACATTTAAAATAATATAACTTATAATAATAATAATAATCCACTAATAATAATAATAATAATTTTCATAATTTTTCTAAATAATTCTTGGATATTATATTGTCTAATAATCATATGTATTGAGAAAGAGCCTGTGAAGTAGTTTAATCATTTCTAGTTTGGAACAGGAGATTTTCCGAAGGAAAGTGGTTAGCGCAAGCCCGCATTCAACCAACATTTCAGTTCTGGTTGAACAGTTGATATTTGCAATGAGTAAAGTATATTTTTCAGATAACACGGAGAGGCATGAAACGGGAAGCAAATGATATTTGTATCAAATAGGATATTTTTGTATTTATATAAAATCATGACGTAAATACACTCGAAAGTGAAATGAAGATTTTCATATGTATGGTAAATTCACGGGTTGAACTGAATGGTAAAATAAAATAAACTTGTAAGTTTATTAATCTTCCAGTGTTGATAACAAGCAGAGGCTTGATTTATTGTATAAATTTTGGAAAAAAAATTATGTGTGTGGAGTAGTTGAAATGCCATTCCCAGGTGCGCATGTTAAGTCGCAGGAATGAAGGTTTTTTCGAGCATCAATCAAATAGCAGGTTCGATGGCTCAGGTTTATAGTAGGAGTATTGGAACCACACATTTCGTCGTATGAATGACCCGAAGGTTATTTCTTTGAAACCATCAGTTCTTATTTCAACCTTGTTTACGAATTCCATGTAGACTTTGATTTTGCTAGAGCCCGGATTTGTCATGATAGTAGTTTATTCTTCTTCAGAGGAAGACCTTTGCCGTTGTTGTTATAATATTGTGTTCTTACACAAATAATAGAATGGGCCACTGCCAATTAAAAATAATTCTTTAACCACGAATGATTTGAAGGATATTTTCAGTCCTAGTGCCATGAACTAAATGAATTCATTATAAAACTACAATTCTAATTTCCGCATTCTGTCGAAGAATTGCAAGTTGTGAAAGTTACTAGAAATGGCCATAAATATAAATATTTTTATAATAATGATTCCAAGTGGATAATTGAATAGTTGAATGGTTCAACCATTTATTGATCAAGTTGATGATTCAGAAATCATATATTTTGTTTGGAACTTGAAGTTCATAATCGAGTCACTTCTCGAATGTTTAATGTCAGAAGAACAATTAATTGTTGTTGTGCTTCGCACAGTTCTTCGATGCTATGCTCAATGGTCAAATACTTTTCAGATGTTATTAATATGTGTTAATAATTTGTGTTGCTACGATGATAATAATATTTTCGACGATATATTTTTGAAACTGGAAAAACAAGTGAAAGTTTAAAAATTCTGTGAACATTTATTCTACGAGTGTTAATATCATGTAAATAGTCAAACAGTGATCTACGTTATTTCCAGTATAGACAATTAATTTTGAACTGGAATTAAATATTAATAATTTTGGAACACAGTCCACAGGACTATTAATCGGACTTGTGTTTCCAAAAAGATTGTCAAATGTGTTTGGAAGATTTCTGTATATTGTGTGTAAATAAGAGTGTGGATCGCCACACGTGGGATGATGCTGCTTTGAGCATTTTTGCAGTCAGATTTTAACTTTAAAATAAACTGAGATAATTTTACCAGATGTGTTTCACCCAATTAAATCTCCTTCTATCCTTATTGTTGCATTGAGCCAAAAATCAGTAAAGCATTTTTTTTAATTTGATGTCGTTTTTGCGATTTGCTTTAACCCATCTGGCGCTCCGGGATATTTTGACTCTCGTGCTGACTGATTATTGGTAAAATGCATATGTGGTCGTGCGGACTCCGGTCTAAACGGGCACATAAAATAAGATAGAGAGAGAAATGGCTTCGAACGTGGGTCTCGATTTAGACATGGTCAATCGCATGCCGATTTGAAATTGTGATAATTTTTATAGAAATATTTTGGGAGTTGAGAGATGTCTGGTTTGGATGAATAAATTAGTAGGATACCCAATTAGTGGGGAAAATTAAAAATTTAACTTGGTTAATAATTAGAATGGGTTTGATTATTTTTGATAATGGCTTAACCATTAGGGCGTCAAGTAAATTCAGTAGTAAACGTTCGATGACTGGATATACACATTATTAGAATCCAGGTGGAGGATATTTGAGAACTTGCATATTTTCTTGTGATATTGTGGTAAATGTAATTCGTAAAAGTAGAGAATTTAGTTTTCCATCACGTCGACATTAGGACAAATCTCATTTTATTATAGTGTTCCAATTAGCTAGTCATATTTCTTGTTCTAGTTATAAGCTTGTGTTTGCCACTGTTGTATACCCCTAAGTTTTGATTAATAATTGAAATTATGGAAGAAATGATGAGGATGATGAGGAGTTTGGAGGAGAGTTCAAAAGAGGCTGGACTGCGTGTAGCAGCCATTATGAAAGAAAATACTGAGGCTTTGGAAAAGAAACTTAAAGAAAATTCTGATTCTTTAGAAAATAAACTTAAAGAAAGTTTAAACGATAAACTTAAAGAAAATTCTGATTCTTTAGGAATTAAACTTAAAGAAAATTTGAATGATAAACTTAAAGAAAATTCTGATTCTTTAGAAAGCAGGTTAAAAGATAACTTAAAGGAAAATTTAAATAGTAAATTTAATTCAATGGAAAGTAAATTTAAAGAGAATTCTGAAATTTTGAAAATGACACTTGAGAGTAAAATGAATAAATTATGCGATAAAACACATGAGCTCGAAACTTCATTAGCTACTAACGCAAGTTTAATGAACGATAAATTTCGCGATGCCGATCTTCGATCTCAAAGCTTAGCTGATAGGATAGAACATGGTCTTAGGAAAGTTGGTGAAGACTTGGTCAACCTGGAAGTCAGAGTGAAGAAGGAGAGTAACGAGATGGGAATTCTAGTTGTTCAACGTTTAACGGAACAATTCAAGGAACTTGTCATGGGAGAAATAAGAGAAGGTGTGATTAGTGAATTGCAAACTGAAATCCAGACCACAGTTGTCAATGAAATTAAAGACACACTCAAGATGGAGAATCAAGAAGGAATCAAGGAGATTAGGGAATCTTTGTCATCCCATATTGAAGTAATTGCCAAAGATATCCAAGCAACTCAGAAGGACATATCAGATATGACAGGGTCATTGAAAAGTCATGAGGCTGTTATGAACCAGATATCCACTGATGTCAAGGAAAATTGTAAAGAAACTGAAGCAATTAAGAAGATGGCAGAAGAAAACCAGAAGGAACTTGAGGCTATGAAAACTCAAATAAAGGATGAGAAACAGTCTGATCATCTGTTGAAAATGCCAAATGTAAGGGGAAAGGAACAGATACAGATAAATCTAGGAGGAGCTAGAGACACGGATAGTCAAAGACAGGATGAGGTCAGGACAGTATTTCAATCCAACCCCATAACTGTATTTAAGAATATAGAAGATAAGCCTTCTAAATTTTCAGGGCGAGATTCTGTAACACCCGTGGAATTTTTGAGAGAAGCAGGTGATTACCTGAAAGATTCTAAGATCCCTAAAGAAAGACAGATCCGAGTGATAGGGAAGTTCTTGGAAGGTCCTGCACTTCTTTGGTTCAGAGCATTTAGATCCACTCTAACCACTTTTGAGGAGTTTTCTCGTGGGCTATTGAAAAAGTTTTGGTCCCCGGAAACCCAACAGCAAGTCAGAGCAGAGTTATATTCGAAGAGATTCTCGTCGTCACAACCTACTCGATACTCTACGTACTTTTCTGGACAGCTGTCTAAACTCCAACATTTAGATCCGCCGATGCCAGATAACGAGTTGATTACTGCATTGATACGTCAATTTCCAGCAGACGTCCAGAGGACTTTGATCGCTGCTGATATCTACAATATGGAACAATTTGATGAAGTATTACAGAAGCTGGATCATACAAACGCTCAATTCTTCCATCAGAAGGGAGGAAAAAATAACAGCGCTGTGTATGCTGTTATGGCTGATAGTTATTCTCAGACACCTCGAGAGATTCGAGAGGAGCGAGAAGAGAAAACGCCGAGGGAAGATTCCAATAAGAGAGGATGGAACCAGTACAGTAACAGATACAGTTACAAGCCATATGCGAGACCAGATGGTGGTAATCGATACAATACTCGATGGAGAAGGCCACGAGATAGTCAAGGAAGTTACCAAGAAAGAAGATATTATGGTAGAAATAACTACAATAACAGAGAGAATGTAGATACTCGTCAGTCCAATGAAGAGTTTAACAAGGACACAAGGAAAAATTTGGAAGCAAGACACCAAGATAACTTGCAATTTTTGGAGCAGAGTCCCAATGAACCAGGTCCATCGGGAACACAACAATCCCGGGGGAATGGTAATGGAAAAAAAAAACTTCGAATTCACAGTAGAAGATAGAATTTTGAATACTTTCACTTCCAGAATTATTAAATGGCAAGCAGAGGATGATGACTTAATTCAACAGAATGACGAACGAAAAGAAATGGGTACCAGAATTAGAATGCCAATCATATCATGCGAAGTATTTGGTATGCCTGTCGATACTTTGATCGATACTGGGGCTATGCTTTGTCTGGTGAGTGAGAAGCTTTATATTCTGTGGAAGCTCAAAGAGAATTTAGAGGAAATTCCGGTATCAGGAATTAAGATCCAAGGAATTATACCCAATAAAATATCTCTGTGTAAAACACAATTATACTTATGTATTACGATTGGAGGACATGATTTCCGACATGTGTTTGTTGTAATGAAGGACATGGCTTTTGACATGATATTGGGAGCAGATTTCATTCAGAAATATCAAGCAGTGATAGATATGAAGACGGAGACGATTAGATTCAAGAATACCGAAGAGATTAACTTCGAGGGAAAAGAAGAAGACATCGAGGGAGATGCTCAATGGTCTCTGATTTTTCATCAAGCTGAAGGAAGAGAAGTCTACACTGAGAAGGAGTCCCCAGAGTTAGGGAAGATTTTGGAAGAGTATCAAGATATTTTTGATATTGAACCTGGTGAAATTGAAGATTTTGAATATTGTGGAAGTAAACAATAATGGAACCTATGAAATCGCTAATACACGAACTGGTAACATCGTGGGAACTTATAATGCATCGAATTTGAAGATCTATTATTCAAGAACCAGATGATTTAATGTGTAGATAGGAAAAATAAAAATTTTTCAATTTTTATTTTTTGCTAGGTGTGGGGTGGATGTGCCCAACTCTAGGAATGGGTATTCCAAGTTTCAGACACCTAGATATCAAGGGAAAGGCTGTAGCCGCTTTTGAAAGTTCAGATATTTGAATATCGCGCTACATTGCTTCGAGAAGCATTTAGAAGAATTTTACCGATAGTTGGATGTCAAGTGACGTAGCGAGTAATAGCAGAGGTGGAGGCTATTTATTGATTAAATAGTTAACTATGGAGTAGAGACTTGAGACTGGGATCAGATTACTGGCACGGCCAAATGAAAGAGAATGCAATTAGTATCAAGTAAATCGGACCAGGGATTCAAGAGATATGAGGATTTCTAGATATCAGGTGATGACGCGTGACCCTGACCGTTTTGAATAAAAGCCAGCTGGAGCAGGCATGGTTAGCTCATTCTAACACAAGCACTTGGCAAGCAAGTTGCGTCTACGCTGAGCCAAGGCACATGGTTGCCGTATCTACGCAGAAGTTCTTTTCAAGTCGTGATAGTCACGAAAAGTGCTGCGCAAACGAGTTGGAACTTAGTAAGTTTCTGGTGAGGAGAATCACTGAGGTGATTGATATTTCTACAGACATTGGTGGAAATATTTATATTTCCAAAAGGACATATGCTAGACTTTGTCTAGAAAATAGTATTTTGTCACAGTCCAGTAGTAACTTAATACTTGGATGTTTAAATCCATTTCAAGTCAGTTTTCATTTTTGTAACTAGTTAACCACTTCGATCTGTCAGTACACTGAAGACTAGTCTATAACGGTGGCGGTCATTAGTCTACGCAAGGTAAACTGCAGGTTGTCTAGCGCATGGCAGATGGTGATATACAAACCATGCCCAGGGAACGATCTTCAGAACAGCCGTTAATTGCTTAGACTGTCAATGTTTTTCTTGTACTGATGAGATTACAGTGAGTTATGTTACAACTGACATATTTAAGAAGAGATCACTTAGATCTGACCCTATTTAAACAAACTGTTATGGCTTTGATAGAAACCCATATTAAAATGGAGCCACAGTTTATTCAAACGTCAAAAGATACTACCACTATGTCTGACTAGACGAATTGTGGGTCTACAATGGCGGCCGATACAAGGATTATACGTGCTTGTCCGATAGGGCATGTCTATGGATAAATCTGGTACAGACCAGGTTTACTACACTTCAAGACCATCAAGAAATGTAAGCCACATTTGAATTATATTATGCCTAGCTAATTGGAACAAACTATTTTTCTGCAGATGACCAACACATTTTTTCGTCGTATTTAAAGCTTGCAATGATTTACGCAAGACTTATTAGAGTTATTCTGAGCATTTTCAGCACTCAGAACAGTTTAGGATCGATGAACGAGCATTTCGAGCATTTATTTGAATTTTTCATATTTTAAGGAAACCACGGAAAACCCCCGATGTAACTGTAAAAGTTAAATTTATTTTTGTTAAGGAATGGATATTTTTTCCATATTCGAAGGTTCGAACATGTGGATTCTCACATAATGAGATGATAATTAAACACATTTAAAATAATATAACTTATAATAATAATAATAATCCACTAATAATAATAATAATAATTTTCATAATTTTTCTAAATAATTCTTGGATATTATATTGTCTAATAATCATATGTATTGAGAAAGAGCCTGTGAAGTAGTTTAATCATTTCTAGTTTGGAACAGGAGATTTTCCGAAGGAAAGTGGTTAGCGCAAGCCCGCATTCAACCAACATTTCAGTTCTGGTTGAACAGTTGATATTTGCAATGAGTAAAGTATATTTTTCAGATAACACGGAGAGGCATGAAACGGGAAGCAAATGATATTTGTATCAAATAGGATATTTTTGTATTTATATAAAATCATGACGTAAATACACTCGAAAGTGAAATGAAGATTTTCATATGTATGGTAAATTCACGGGTTGAACTGAATGGTAAAATAAAATAAACTTGTAAGTTTATTAATCTTCCAGTGTTGATAACAAGCAGAGGCTTGATTTATTGTATAAATTTTGGAAAAAAATTTATGTGTGTGGAGTAGTTGAAATGCCATTCCCAGGTGCGCATGTTAAGTCGCAGGAATGAAGGTTTTTTCGAGCATCAATCAAATAGCAGGTTCGATGGCTCAGGTGTATAGTAGGAGTATTGGAACCACACATTTCGTCGTATGAATGACCCGAAGGTTATTTCTTTGAAACCATCAGTTCTTATTTCAACCTTGTTTACGAATTCCATGTAGACTTTGATTTTGCTAGAGCCCGGATTTGTCATGATAGTAGTTTATTCTTCTTCAGAGGAAGACCTTTGCCGTTGTTGTTATAATATTGTGTTCTTACACAAATAATAGAATGGGCCACTGCCAATTAAAAATAATTCTTTAACCACGAATGATTTGAAGGATATTTTCAGTCCTAGTGCCATGAACTAAATGAATTCATTATAAAACTACAATTCTAATTTCCGCATTCTGTCGAAGAATTGCAAGTTGTGAAAGTTACTAGAAATGGCCATAAATATAAATATTTTTATAATAATGATTCCAAGTGGATAATTGAATAGTTGAATGGTTCAACCATTTATTGATCAAGTTGATGATTCAGAAATCATATATTTTGTTTGGAACTTGAAGTTCATAATCGAGTCACTTCTCGAATGCTTAATGTCAGAAGAACAATTAATTGTTGTTGTGCTTCGCACAGTTCTTCGATGCTATGCTCAATGGTCAAATACTTTTCAGATGTTATTAATATGTGTTAATAATTTGTGTTGCTACGATGATAATAATATTTTCGACGATATATTTTTGAAACTGGAAAAACAAGTGAAAGTTTAAAAATTCTGTGAACATTTATTCTACGAGTGTTAATATCATGTAAATAGTCAAACAGTGATCTACGTTATTTCCAGTATAGACAATTAATTTTGAACTGGAATTAAATATTAATAATTTTGGAACACAGTCCACAGGACTATTAATCGGACTTGTGTTTCCAAAAAGATTGTCAAATGTGTTTGGAAGATTTCTGTATATTGTGTGTAAATAAGAGTGTGGATCGCCACACGTGGGATGATGCTGCTTTGAGCATTTTTGCAGTCAGATTTTAACTTTAAAATAAACTGAGATAATTTTACCAGATGTGTTTCACCCAATTAAATCTCCTTCTATCCTTATTGTTGCATTGAGCCAAAAATCAGTAAAGCATTTTTTTTAATTTGATGTCGTTTTTGCGATTTGCTTTAACCCATCTGGCGCTCCGGGATATTTTGACTCTCGTGCTGACTGATTATTGGTAAAATGCATATGTGGTCGTGCGGACTCCGGTGTAAACGGGCACAGTGTCATATATTTCCCTACTGTCAGTCTTTATTGCTCGCTTTGAGTGAACAGTGCTCTATTGCTGCTCAAGAGTTGTAAAAAAGCCTTTTTGGTAGAAAATCATTAAATTATTTTGCAAGGTAAGTACTTATTATTAATGGATTGTAGTCTTTTATTACTAATTGATGTTGAAGTTATTGATTGGAATGTATTTATTGATTGATTGATTTGTTTACAGATTATTGGGTACCTGTAGTTTACCAGATTCCTACAATCTGTTCATTCAGTGGCAGCAGTTGATAAATTATAAAAAAGGTAAGTGCCCCTCTAATAACTTTTAAACAGCTAGAGTGATATTTTCCAATTTTCACGACTACATGTCACTGAAAATGGTATATTTGGCAGTCAAAAGTTGGAACTACTTGACCATGGTGTGTAAAGCTAATTTTGTTGGTTAGATTTTGATTACCCCTCTATTAAGTCTGAATGTTCATTGCTAGGTGTCAGTGACAGAGGGAATATTTAAAGACTTAACCTCAGTTTACCTAACATAACCTAACTTTACCTAACTTAACCCTGTCACGTGATATGTTTTACAAGTTTAAACTTGTTTTAAGACTGGCTATGACGTCACACTTAGCTCACTTAACTGGCGATCGCTGGTTTCTATCACGTGCCATGTTCTACAAGTTTAGACTTGTTTTAAGACTGGCCATGACGTCACACTTAGCTCACTTAACTAGTGATCGCTGGTTTCTATCACGTGGCATGTTCTACAAGTTTAGACTTGCTTTAAGACTGGCTATGACGTCACACTTAGCTCACTTAACTAGCGGCCGCTGGTTTCTACCACTCTATCAAGTTCCAATGTTCACCGCTAGGTGTCAGTGACAGTGGTATATAGTAACCCCCAGTTAGAACTACATGAAGTTAGACTTGCTAGGAGTTCACAGATCGATTTAAATACCCTGCTATAACCATTGACTGGAATATAATTAAACTTTTATATTGTACTTTGTTTTATCTTTTATTAACATTTATGATTTCTTCCTTTTATAGGTAATTTCGAAAGTGATCATCATGTTCAAGTGTGGTGAATGTAAGAAACAGTTCTCAAGACCTGACAACCTTCAACGACACGCAAATGCTAAACGTGACATTAAAATGTTTGTGTGCAGTCATTGTGCTACCACATTTAACAGACAAGATAGTCTTGGACGGCATGTAAATTTAATGCATGTCAGTTCAGCACCTTTCTCATGTTCAGTTTGTGATCTTGGTTTTTATGCTGTAAAGCGATATGAATCCCACATGGTTGAAGTGTATGGGGAACAACAGGAATTAAAAACTGTAAAACCATCAACTAGCACGGAACCTTTAAATGAATGTGATGCTCAAAAGCGTAAACGTTCTCAAGATTGTGAAAATAGTTGTGCAACAAAAAGAAAGAAGAATGGTGAACCTTCAATAACACATTGTGATGTATGTAATATTGATATACCTTCTTCAATCATTCATGGACATTTACGCAGTATTCAACATAAAAATAACGCTTGCCATGAAAGAAATTCTGGAAATATTCAACAAATTGGTAGTGCATTTAAAAGTCGAATTGCTAGTTATAGACTTTATAGTAAAGAAAAAACTCAAAGTATTGAATCATTTTAAAAAAATGTTCAACTTACTGTGTTTGGCTTGGTAGATAATGTTTTATTAGAGCATAAAACAATTAAAATGAATTTTGAACTTTTTGGACTCTATGTAAAAAAAGGGAGCGAAGGTGAAATTACAGATATCAAATCTTTTAATACAAAAAACATAATTGTTAGCGAATCAACTAATATTAGTGATATATACCAAAATATTTCAAGTGCTATCATTGTGAAGAGTGAAGAGTTCCAGGAAAGGGAGTCAGGCTGGGCGTTGGTTGAAGTACTTTATTTAGAAACCAACCTGAATAAATATAATCCCCTTCGAGCATCATCATACATTGATTTACCAGCATGGATCAAACGGAAGAAAGCTGTTGTGAACGTTTTGAATAATGATGTGCATGTTTTGCGTGGGCTGTAACTTCATCTCTCCATCCAGCAGTGGAGCATATGGAAAGATCACCATCTCATCCTCACTATTCTTCAGTGTTAGATTTAAAAGAAATATAATTTCCTATGGCGATAAAAGACATTCAACGTTTTGAAGAGCCGAACAATGTAAGTATTAATGTTTATGGAATTGAAAATAAGAGTATAGTAGGTCCTCTATATTATACTCAGGAAAAAAAGGATGCTCATGTAAATTTACTGTACATAACTGAAGGTGAAAACGCCCACTATTGTTGGATAAAACATTTAAGTAGACTTGTCAGTAGTCAGGTTTCAAAACACAATGGTAAAAAGTGGTTGTGTGATGGTTGTTTGCTACATTTCCAGAAAGAGGACCAACTAATTCAACACCAAAAATGGGGATGTAATCATGTGTGTGCGGTATTACCGACTCCTAAAAATAACATTCTAAAATTTAAGGATTATGAGAAGCAGCTTCGAGTACCATTTGTTTTATATGCTGACTTTGAGGCTTTGCTAAAACATTTAATACATGTTCATCGAATCCAGCCCAACCTTTCAACAACACTACTCACATTCATGAACCTTTTAGCTTTGCATATTATATTAAATGTAGTTACGATGACTCGTTAAATAAGTTTGAGCTCTATAGAGGACCTGATGCACCTAAAGTTTTTATGGAAAGGCTTGAGAAAGATGCCATCCGTATATCCTCTATTTTAAATACGATCATTCCAATGGAGGCACTAACTTCATCAGAGCAAATGAATTTTGAAACTGAAACTAATTGTCCCTTATGAATATATTAACTGTGTGGAACGTCTTGAGCAGTGTTCTTCACCACCGAAAGATGCATTTTACAGTTCCTTAAACACAAGTCATATCAGTGATCAGGAATATTTACATGCACATCGTGTATGGACACAGTTCGACATTCAAACATTAGGAGAATTTTCAGACATATATTTGAAGACAGATGTGTTATTATTAGCAGATGTTTTTGAAAATTTTCGGAATGTTTGTATGAAAACTTATTACCTTGATCCTTGTCAGTATTTCACTGCTCCTGGGTTAAGTTTGAGTTCAATGTTGAAAAAAAAAACGAAAATAAATTTAGAATTAATGACTGATATAGACATGATCAATTTTATAAAATCATCAATTCGAGGTGGATTAAGCCAATGTAGTGGACGGTACTCTAAAGCGAATAATAAATACATGCCTAGCTACAACCCTAGTGAAGAGTCAAAGTATATTGTCTACCTCGATGCAAATAACCAATATGGTTGGGCTATGAGTCAATATCTACCACTGAAAGATTTTCGCTGGCTGACACAACCTGAAATTGATGTCTTACATGTTGACACTCTTAATGATAACGATGATAAAGGATATATTTTAGAGGTAAATCTTGAGTACCCTAAAGAGTTACATGATGATCATAATGATTTACCATTTTGTCCTGAGAATATGATATCTCCATACATCACGAACAAAAATGTTATTTGCTAATGTAAATGATAAATTTAAATATGTAATACATTATCAAAACTTGAAACAGTGTCTACAGCATGGATTGAAATTAACTAAAATTCATCGCGTATTACAATTTCATCAGTCAGCATGGCTCAAACCGTATATTGATCTAAACAATAATTTAAGAACACAGTCAACAAACGCGTTTGAAAAAGATTTTTATAAACTCATGAATAATAGCGTTTTTGGAAAGACTATGGAGAATGTTGATAAACGAGTTGATGTAAAGCTGATAACAAAGTGGGAGAATGATGGTAAAAGGTATGGTGCGAGCAACTTAATAAGCAAGCCTAACTTTCATAGCTGTTCAATTATTCATGAGGATTTAGTTGTAATACAAATGAATCGTCTTAAAGTAACTTACAACAAACCCATATATGTGGGTTACACCATTCTGGAATTGTCAAAAACACGTATGTATGAATTTCACTATGATTATGTTAAGAAAAACTATCTTGATAATGCTAAATTATTCTACACAGACACAGATTCTTTTATTTATGAGTTTAAAACTGTTGATTTTTATGAGGATATCAAAACTGAGCTAAATAGGTTTGATACAAGTGACTACCCCGAGGATAATATTTACCATTTGCCTCTAGTAAACAAAAACGTTCTTGGGAAATTTAAGGATGAATGTGCTGGTGTTATTATAGACACCTTTGTAGGCACAAAATCTAAATCATACAGCTATATGAAAATTGATGATGTAGTTGTAAAAAATTAAAAGGAGTGAAAGAGAATGTTGTTAGTAAAGAGTTTGATATAAGTGATTATAAAAACTGAATAGTTAGTAACCCACTTGTATTATATAAGAAAATGTGTGTATTTAGAAGTAAAAATCATCAGCTACATACCAATTTGCTGAACAAAGTTGCTTTAAGTAATGAAGACAACAAACGATTCATTATACCCAACACATTTGATACTCTTGCCTGGGGGAACAGTAGCATTGACGACTATTACTTTACTTAAGTCTAATGATCACTATATTGTAATATTTGTAGTGTGTTTTATATTGTAATATTTTTTTTTGTAAAAACTGTAAGTAGAATGTATAATGATAGGCTACTGTAGTTTAGTAAAAATAAGATAAGTAATACATTTTAGTGTAAAATGTTTGCTTTTGTATATTACAAAAAAGATTTTAAAAAATGTACAGAATGTGAGAACTAAACAAGGGGAATGTAAAAATGTAAAGTGGAAATTGTAGATATCCATATGTGAAAACATGAAATGGCTATCACCATTTTAAAATTAAAAGACATAGTGATTTGGTAAACCTTGTTTTTATTTCACAACAATTACAATAATGTACAAAATGTGTGAACTAAACAAGGGGAATGTAAAAAATGAAACGATTCATTATACCCAACACATTTGATACTCTTGCTTGGGGGAACAGTAGCACTGACGACTATTACTTTACTTAAGTCTAATGATCACTATATTGTAATATTTGTAGTGTGTTTTATATTGTATTTTTTTTTTTGTAAAAACTATAAGTAGAATGTATAATGATAGGCTACTGTAGTTTAGTTTAAAATGTTTGCTTTTGTATATTACAAAAAAGATTTTAAAAAATGTACAGAATGTGTGAACTAAACAAGGGGAATGTAAAAAATGTAAAGTGGAAATTGTAGATATCCATATGTGAAAATAATGAAATGGCTATCACCATTTTAAAATTAAAAGACATAGTGACTTGGTAAACCTTGTTTTTATTTCACAACAATAACAATAATGTACAAAATGTGTGAACTAAACAAGGGGAATGTAAAAAATGAAAAGTGGAAATTGTAAATATCCATGTGTGTGAAAAAATGAAATGGCTATCACCTTTTTTAAAATTAAAAGATATAGTGATCTGGTGAACCTTATTTTTATTTCACAACAAAAAATGTACAGAATGTGTGAACTAAACAAGGGGAATGTAAAAAATGTAAAGTGGAAATTGTAAATATCCATGTGTGAAAAAAAAAAGAAAAATTAAGAAATGGCTATCACCATTTTTAAAAATAAAAGACATTGTGATCTGGTAAACTTTGTTTTTATTTCACAACAAATAGGGCTTTACAAAATAGAATACAAAGAAATACCAATTCCTCATTCCTTTTCATTTTTCATGTCCACTCATCATTAACTTTCCTTTTATAGCCAACCTCTTTCCCACTGAGGCATTATAGGATGTCAAACGATGTTTAGCTCTTTTCAACAATACTTTATCCGCCACACGTCTTAACGCAGAATGACTATGACGATAAGTAAGGTCGTGTTCTTTACATGCTTGATCCAAAGAATTAATAGATATTCGCTTAGCATAGGGTCTTGCGACCATGATTTTGGTACATTTTGCAGATTTCTTTCACGGTATTGACTGTCTCATAATAAATGAACAACTTGGAGAATACTAATAATTCTTCTTTGGTAAAACTATCTGCATATCGAGGGCAGATAACCTTGTAGTTCCACCCTTAAAACAACAACACTACCTCTTGCATAGTTTGTGATGTTGATGGCTCCTGAGACGTGGAAGATGGATTAAACATAACTTTTACAACAAGTTGCTCAATAATCAATGCTCAATCTTGAGCCACAGTATTTTCTTTCATAAAACGTGATAGCAAAACACTATTGATTATCATTCAGCATTAGAGTTCTATATGAAATAGATAAGAAAAGGGCCATACTATACTTTTATATATAGGTAATAAAGGGGTCTTACTATACTCTCAACTACCCTAGTTTCAACTACGTTTCAAGGTCACTCTCTTGAACATTGTCGGAGACTATCGATAAACACCTATGTTCACACGGCACACCCTTGCGGCGCGCGCGGGCATGAATAATTCAGGATGATGTTAATGGCTTATGTGGATGGCTTAGGTTGGTGGCTTATGGCGGTGGTTTATGGTGGCTTTTGTTGGTGGATTACGGTGGTGGCTTATGGTGGCTTATGATGGTGGCTTACGGTGGTGGCTTATGGCGGTGGTTTATGGTGGCTTTTGTTGGTGGCTTATGGTGGCTTATGTTGGTGGCTTGCGGTGGTGGCTTATGGCGGTGGTTAATGGTGGCTTTTGTTGGTGGCTTACAGTGGTGGCTTATGGTGGCCAACATCAATCTTAGGTAGGATTGGTTTGGGCTTGTGAGTGCCCTTACGAAAAGAGGTTTGTTGTTCGTGAAGGGAACCAAGAACAGAACCGTCTTTTTTCTGATCGTCTTCGAGTTGGCGTATTATTTTAAAAGCAGAACCTATACCTTCGTAATATTGGTTTTCTACTTCGACTCGATCTTCAGTTTGATTGAGCATACAAGTCTCAATTTCTGTTTGGATGTTACAATAATTTTCATATGAACGTTCAAAATCCTTTACACGATGTTTTAACAAATCTAATTGAGCCTCTGAGGGATCTAGATCTTTGATGTATTTTATGAATAGGGTAATTTGCCCTTTATAGGATGCTCGTTTAGAAGTAAGTTTTTCATCCTTATCCTTTTCTGTAGGAGCCATGACAAAATAGGTAAATTAAAGTATAACTTACGAAACTGTGGAACCTTGGAAATGCTGTCAGGCTGGCAGCAGCAAATAAGTTGAAAGAAAGGGACACACCAAAGGAGACAGGAGCGGCGTCTTTCCACTTCACAGGCTTTGCACGGTGTAGTTATAGCTGAAAAATTCAAAGAAGATATTAATGATTTGCAAAATATTGTCAAATAACCCTTGATAAATAGAAAATGTCATAAATGGACTCTCCCGGGTTTCTGGGACCAAATTTTGGGTAGATTATTAGCTTGGGAATAACCTATCCCCCAAAGGAAGATGATGAAAAAAAAAGGAAGTGGGTTTCGGACCGGAGAAAAAGGATGGAGAAATAGGAAGAGAGTTTGACGTAAGTTATAACTAAGAGTTTTTGCTCAAATACAACAAGTGGTGAACACCCTATCAATAGATTTATTTTTATTAAAGAGGGCATGAACCTAGGAAGAGTCAAGGAAGACAGGATCTTGCCTAGCCGTTATGTTTGAGAAATGATAAATCAAAGAATAAATCTTTAATTTATTTAACAATGTAAAAGGAAGTAGTTTTGTAACAAATATATAATTTTGATTTCTGTAAACAATTGGGGTCGCAGACCTCCGAAAACATCTAAAGCTTGCGCCAGGCAATTAATAATTCTTTTGGTTTCAAACCTTTTATATGCTTTAAAATCTTCGTAAGATTTTGAAATGACGAAGATAAATAAATGAAAAATTTAAAGATAACTGACGTAATTAAAGTTAGACAATAAATCAAGTACAAGGTGTGTACTTTAAGAATTTCTAGGTAAATATCTTAGATAGAGTAACAACTTCGAAAGTAACAACAACAAATTGCAGGAAGAATAAAATAGAAGTTTCTATAACTTCTTTTATTGATACTGAATTACTTTTAATGATTATACAAATAGGGCAGGTCACTTATTGTGAAACCTGAAGAGAAAAATCGAAAGGAAGTTTCTAAAACTCCTATGATTAAGTAGGGATCACGAGAAAAATGGGGCAAATTTCCCTTTCGTGAAACCTAGAGATAACTCACTTATGAGCTGAAAGAATTGTATTCCCTAATTAGAAGGGAGAAACAATATAATTTAAGGCGTGTACTAGACACTATGTTTTACAGACATTAATTCGTTGTACATAAAGCAAGCGAGGGAGGGCACTTATTGAGAGTGACACCTCATTAAAAAAAGACCTAAAGTAACAATTTTATTATTTTGGTTTGTTAGTAAAGGGTTTGGGAAAGATCAAATGGGATTGTGGAAAAGTGTTCATGGCCGTATTTATTGTATTCGGACGAGTGCGACGCGGATGAAAGGTTGAACAAGCACTGTTTTCACAATAGTCTGTTGATATAGTTGAAAAGTTCACTGTAGTAGCACAAAAAGTTTATGGCAAAGAAAGTTATTGCAATGGTGGAAAATAACTAGTTACACTAGATTTGCGAGAATCTATTGCTTGAGAAAGTTGTAGATTATAGTTGAATGCGCCAGAGAAAATCCCAAAGGAGGAAGAAAAATCAGATATTGATTAGTAGTTCATAAGGAAGATTGCTTAGTTTGAAAAAGTATTCCCATATGTGACAGTATAACTGGTAGTTAGAGTGCAGATTCTGGAAGGTTCCAGAGCAATCATGACTGAAGAATTGGGCAAAAGTTAGTCCAGCGGTGGAACGAGCTAAGTATTTTATAGACAGTGGGTAATTTAATGGTATCCCACGTTGTGAGAAAATCTCTCATTTAATAAGCATAAGAAATGCTGCTTCATGTTAAGATTGGCTTAGATAGACAAAAGCCCACCATAGAAAATCCCGCGAAGGATGATTATTGCCCTAAGTATAGAAATCTCACACTGCCTATAAAATGATCATTAAAAGCATGTAGTTTTTTAAAATCAATTAAAATAAGTTGAAGAACGTAGAAGTAGTACTTAGCTTTGCTTCATGGCGAAGGCGATGTTCCTTTTGACGGTTGATACTAAAATTCTAACATGGCGTAGAATTTAAAAGTTTGCCTCTCGAGTTGAGGAGGCGAGCTTTAGTTAAGCTCTAACTGACTAGGTCGACTTCCGACTTACAAGTGAGACACGCTCGACGAAGCACGGAGGGAGCAGGGAAGAGAAAAAAGTGGCGGTAGGAGACAAAAGGAATACATATAAGAATAACCAACATTAAAATATTAATTTCTCGTGATGAAATGATCTTCAAAGAGTTGATAGTAGGAGTCACTAGCGCAGCCTGGTGGGTGAAAAAGTAGACGAAGTTCTCTTGATCACGGAGATGATAGCTGGCGATGGCGACGAGATCTGGTGGCCAGATTGATAAAGAAGTCCTCTTGTACAGGGAAGAATTGAGGAAATTCAGAGATTCGCTGCAAGATGACGCTAGGTGGGTCATGGAAGATATATCTCTAGAACAGACTTACAGGTAATATGAGAGACATAACCAACAAGGAGAAGTCAGGAGATCACTGTTGGTGTTTGAGAAAAAAAAAGAAAGGGATGAACTAAAGCAAAGAGAAGCAAAAGCTTATTCTATCTTATGGGTATTCCAAAGAATACACCAACACGTTGAATTTCATGAAACTGATCTGATTTTAAATCACTAGCCAGCTTATCAAGACTACTCGGCATAAAGCGGAATGAATCTAAAAATCGCAGTTTTATCGTTTTTTATTGATAGTTTTGATGTATTTTGTGAACGATATGTATTGTTCCTTATTATTTGCAATCACATCAATTTTCACATCTGAAGCTCCAAATTCTTTAACGATAAAGTGGTTATCGTATTTGCTACCGTTATGTAGAATGACCGGAATGAATTTACTTGCTCTATAATTTAAATTACATTCTTGGTGAGCAGCACCACGATATTTTCCTGTTAAATGGTCATGATCGCGAACCCTGTCTGTATATAAACATTCACCACATATAAAACAATTAGTTTCAGTTTCAAAATTCATTTGCTCTGATGAAGTTAGTGGCTCCATTGGAATGATCGTATTTAAAATAGAGGATATACGGATGGCATCTTTCTCAAGCCTTTCCATAAAAACTTTAGGTGCATAAGGTCTTCTATAGAGCTCAAACTTATTTAACGAGTCATCGTAACTACATTTAATATAATATGCAAAGCTAAAAGGTTCATGAATGTGAGTAGTGTTGGTGAAAGGTTGGGCTGGATTCGATGAACATGTATTAAATGGTTTAAGCAAAGCCTCGAAGTCAGCATATATAACAAATGGTACTCGAAGCTGTTTCTCATAATCCTTAAATTTTAGAATGTTATTTTTAGGAGTCGGTAATACCGTACACACATGATTACATCCCCATTTTTGGTGTTGCATTAGTTGGTCCTCTTTCTGGAAATGTAGCAAACAACCATCACACAACCACTTCTAACCACTGTGTTTTGAAACCTGACTACTGACAAGTCTACTTAAATGTTTTATCCAACAATTGTGGGCGTTTTTACCTTCAGTTATGTACAGTAAATTTACATGAGCATCCTTTTTTTTCCTGAGTATAATATAGAGGACCTACTATACTCTTATTTTCAATTCCATAAACATTAATACTTACATTGTTCAGCTCTTCAAAACGTTGAATGTCATTTATCGCCATAGGAAATTCTAATTCTTTTAAATCTAACACTGAAGAATAGTGAGGATAAGATGATGATCTATCCATATGCTCCACTGCTGGATGGAGAGCTGAAGTTACAGCCCACGAAAAACATGCACATCATTATTCAAAACGTTCACAACAGCTTTCTTCCGTTTGATCCATGCTGGTAAATCAATGTATGATGATGCTCGAAGGGGATTATATTTATTCAGGTTGGTTTCTAAATAAAGTACTTCAACCAACGCCCAGCCTGACTCCCTTTCCTGGAACTCTTCACTCTTCACAATGATAGCACTTGAAATATTTTGGTATATATCACTAATATTAGTTGATTTGCTAACAATTATGTTTTTTGTATGAAAAGATTTGATATCTGTAATTTCACCTTCGCTCCCTTTTTTTACATAGAGTCCAAAAAGTTCAAAATTTATTTTAATTGTTTTATGCTCTAATAAAACATTACCTACCATGCCAAACACAGTAGGTTGAACATTTTTTTAAAACGATTCAATACTTTGAGTTTTTTCTTTACTATACAGTCTTTAACTAGCAATTCGACTTTTAAATGCACTACCAAATTGTTGAATATTTCCAGAATTTCTTTCATGGCAAGCGTTATTTTTATGTTGAATACTGCGTAAATGTCCATGAATGATTGAAGAAGGTATATCAATATTACATACTGAGCCCGTCAGAGGAGCTGCCAAGATAGCCAACAAACGCAATGACTTCCCTAACAACTCATCCGTCGGAACTAACTGCCGTGAGGATCAGGTGAACTTCCAAATAGGCCAAAGCGGCACGAGAAACTGTAGTCTACGGGGATCGTGGTACATGGTGACGAAGGTCATAGACTGCCTAAGGAAAGGTTCACCTTAAAAGCTAGACTGAGAAAAGAAACATCCAGACTTATGTAAAATACCGTGAAAATTTATTGTAAATTTTACAAACCCCTAGCCTAGTTCAGAGGGTTTCTATCGGCTAATCCTCAAGCTAATAAATAATCAAAAATAAAGAGCAGGTCCCTACCTGAGAAGTTACAGTAAACCCGCGCGAAAGATCTGTCTCACAATAATAAAGCAACAACAGCAACACTAGGAAAATGGTACGACGCAAAGCCCTAGGTCAAGTTACAAGATCAAGCTAATATCAGAATTTACATTTAACAGGGTAGCAAAACAATTCTAAGTTAGGATGATACCATCTCCACATTTACATTTAACGTTAATTCATCTAGCTAAGTCCTATCAATTAATAACCAAATTTACGGCGGTGACGTCTGTAATATCAAACAATTACATTCAAAGCTATGTGACCAGCCATAAAAAAACATCTTAGTCATTCTTACAACTAGGTGCTAATCAGCACACAAAAGGGTAACATAGAGGATTCGTACACTTTTACATCATTAAATAAATAAATAAGAGACCACAGTTTTATTCAAATGCCTGGCTACACCTTGGTTTACTGTTTGTAAGCCATAGTCATCTAATGTGTGTAGTTACGGTGACGACTGCGTAGTGAAGACTACGTCTGACATCGTATGGCCTGCGCTCCACCAGCTACGAACTCAAGGTTCGAGCAAGCTTCAGTCAAAACAAAAAAAGTGTCAGCTGTCCTCAAGTCATTTCCTCCAGGAAATACCTTCATTAGCACGGCTATGTCAGCAGGTTCCAAATGCAAATGAACAAGGTTAAGCAGAAAGGATTCGTTAGTTAGCTTTTGTTTACCAAAATTATGCGTTTTATTATTAAGATGTCGGTTTAGGTTATCGTTGGTTTATGGCGAATAATACTGACAAGCCTGGGCACGGAGCGTCTCCCCTGAGATCATCTCTGCCAAAAAGCCTCGACTCAAAAGTCGGAATACAATCAACGAGCAATAACAACTCGGAAACACAATAACACAAGTTACCAGCGGCGCACAGCTCGCGTTCAATAACTCTGGGACGGGCCTGGACACAATCAGTTACCCTCCCTAAATATCTGGTCCACGGGAACAATCCCGGACATGGTACACAAACATACCTTCATACATGAAAATCCTCCCTAGCGGGGATAGCCTACAACGTACTATAGAAACCTGACATAACTGTACTCATCAAAACAACGGTACACGCAACAGCGTTTAACTAACAAATGACAATCTACAGAACATATGATCAGATACAAGAATGGACACTGGGTTCCATAAGCTCTAACTGCAATGAAAGGGAAAGTGAATGCTAAAAGCATTCTGTCCTATGTTAACATGAGTCTGTCCCACTTAGAAGCATGCGCTCTCACACAGACGCTGGGTATATATACATAAAACCTGTTCGTGTCGCCGCAGGCTACAAGATTCCTGCGCTGTATGACACAACACACTAACTAGGCCGGCAATTTAAGCAAGATAATAACTGTACAACTGGCCTCATAATAATACCATTACCATAGGTTATAAACCTCGAAGAATATGTGCATAAAAAGCACGCTATAAATCTGAATACAATCATATAACTCTGTCTTTCACAACAAAGACGTTTAAAAGGTAGCAATGTCACTCATTGCTGGAGCTCTCTGCTCTCAAAGATAAAATACTCTATTTCTGACTTGTATCAAACATCAAATAAATCACGTGTCAACACACATGACACTAACAAAATAATAATACGCAAACTCCACTATCTGCTGGATCTGCTTAATGATACGTTGGGAACTGGGTTCGATGCTGGGCAACGAAACATCCCTCTTACTTATAAGGTCACACTTGACCTGGATGGCTTCTGAGCTCATCTCAAATGAAATATAATGCAGTTACAAAACTGGTAATTACAGTCGATTACCCAAATGATACGACTACTCTAACGAAGTCAGGGATGTAACATAGACTGGTTGCAAAAAATGCAGTTAAAGAAACATAACCATGGCATCAGATTGCCATAACTAAAGTCTGCAAAGACTTGAAAAACACCCCAGATAGGGTTAAGCAAAGTAGCCTAAAAATGACTACAGTCACGTTTAGCAATAGGCTGAAATTGACGTTCTATGACGTCCATCAAGCTGCACCAGGGTTGACCAAAATGTCAGACCCAAGGGTGACTCACAATCACTTCAAATAAATGACATCTAATTAGACTAATTACATTCCCTACCTATGAAATGGCTGTCACTAAGTTCGGTTGGTTCACAAACTACACTAATCTAACTATACCACCAGAAACTAGAACAAGGAAGGGTGTACAAAACTCACGATATGAAGGAGCCCACACTTAGCCCTCTGTCCAACGACAAGGGTTGAACAAAAGCACCTCTGGCTTTCAGGATTGGCATCGTCCTCATCAGAACTTCCATCTTGGTTCTCCCAAAGACCAGGGTTCGGTCTGTCCCTGTAGTTGACCTCGTGAATGTACTGGACATGCCTAGGAAAGGCATCCTCGGTTCCTTCCTTCTCGTTCGATGTTCTAGATGTTCCATAATCAAGCTGGTCCCATCCGAGACATCTCCCTCATACCATAATGGTATTAGCCCATGGTCTCGGCCTCGAACATGGTGTTGAAAAAGTTGACCACGTGGGCGGTAGAATAAGACTTGTAGTAGTTCATTATTTTCACTTGAAAATTACAGTATTCGTCGTAGATATCACAGGCTTTAAATATAACTGGTAACACAGCCTCTACACTTTGCAGATGTAAATGATAAATGGCCATGCACTGTTCTGCGGTTCCACACGTGTACAGACGCTACTTTTTCTATCACGTGGCATCCGTGAAATGGGCGTCGTTTTATTATAGATAAATTCACCGTAGCAATTACTAGATAATGTACTTTTATTATAACACTTGTTCAAAGTAATAATATCACATTTACCTGTATATTTTCGCACCAGGCTCTCGGCCCTCCACAAACACGTGGGTGTAAAAATGTGGTGCAACAGTAATGTCCTAAATTTCACAATACTTGCCAAATAATTCACTATACAATTCGTGTTGATCACTGCACATCAACAACAGTGATATGTAGTTCAATTGTGCTCGATGGCACCCGATAATGATTCCTCGCTGAAAAGCGGACTGTTTGCCACGTCTAATGCGACGGATATAATTACACGCCTACACAGGGCGGATTCTCCAGACGTAGTGCAAGGAACTGCGTTCCTCGTGGAAGCAAGTCGTCAAAACTAAGTCGTTGAGCGACTACTTACATTCCTATTTGCGTATCTGCAATGATATTACCTTACCATAAAGTGAAAAGAACATTCTCCAAAATGTTTCAATAATACTGAATGACGAAATGGAATATTCTGAGTCTCGTAGAAAGATAAAATTGATTAATAAGACCTCAGATAAATAATTAGCAGATTTCACCAAAGTCAAAAGTGCGATTCTCCGCTACTTCAAAGAGAATTGTATAAGCTCTCAGCTTCTCGTAGCTTTCTGGGTGTGTTCAAAGGTAGTACATCCCATCATAAATGTGGTGTCATGAAAAATATCACATGAACCTTAGCTCAGCGGGTTCATCTGCCTCTCCGTCGTTTCAAATAAAATGTAGGGACGACATTTTTATTTGACTCAAAGTTCATTCATAAGTGATATTTTTTTTAGATTAGCTGCGTTGAAGGTTCCAATGCGCTCTCCTGTCCGAATGTCTTCAATCACATAACTTCCATTAATCAGAGGTTGTCGGATACGACTGGGGCCATAATATAAAGACAGAAATTTCCCATATATGCGGTCTATAGGACTTGAAATTCCGAGTCTCCTAATAAGGACAAGGTCTCCCGCAACTAGTGGTTCTCTGAATCTCTGGCGTCTAGTTCTTCTCAAGCGTTTGGCAGCTTGCCTGTCCAAGGTGTCCCTTGCAGCTAAAAGTCTGCTGGCGTGTGATGGTTGTAAACAAGGTGGATTTACAATCACACGATTCCATATTCTCATTGGCATCTGGTTCAAAAGCAAAACCAAGGGTATTTGACCAGTGCTTTCATGGACTGTTGAGTTAATACATTTCGCCATGATGACTAGGACTTCGGTCCATCGCCAGTGTTCTTCCTGACAATACAATCGACAGAATTTTGCGATAGTAGACATTACGCATTCTGCTGGGTTGCTCTCTGGATGGCGAATAGACGATAAACATGACCTATCTCCAACTCGTTCATAGCATTGGCAAATTCTGCGGAGGCGTACTGTGATCCATGATCAGTCAAGAGGAATTGTGGCTTTCCTGCCTCCGGTATCACTTGTCGTCTAATTCTCTGGATAATCTGGTGTGCGGTGGCTTTCTGAATCGGATGAAGCATCGTATATTTCGTGAACCTATCAATGGTTACAACAATGAAGCGATTCCCACGGCCGGCCTTTGGTATTGGGCCATAAAGGTCCTGTGCGTATAACTCTCTTGGGGGTATTGGTCTAGGTGGTTCCTTCAACAAGTGTGACGTGTACTTGTTCCGCTGGCATGCGTCTCAAGCACGTAAACACTGTCTAACGGTGGTTCCTTGCCTTTTCCAAGTAAAAGACTCCTTGATGGTTGCAATGGTCTTGTCAGTCCCACCATGTCCAATGGATAGATGAACCATAAGAATAACAGATTCTTGATATCTCCTAGGAATAACTGCACGCAGTTGAGTGTGGTCCTCGTCCACAGACTTATACAAGACACGATGATAGATCAAATAGTCATCTGCAACAGCAGCAATCCTCGCATAGTGAGCATCCTGTGGATCCATTCGTCGTTCCAGGAAACGGATAATATGCCTGAGTTCCTCCTCACGTCGTTGTCCTTCAGGTAGATGACGAAGTCGGCGAAGGTGTTCCTCGCATTCTCCCTCGATGTCAATGGCATTCACAGTGGCTTCAGGATTCCGGCTAAGAATGTCGGCCAACACATTCTCTCTGCCTGGTCGGTAAACAATTTCCAAGTCAAACTGTTGGAGAAACAGCGTCCAACGTGTGATCCTGTCGCTTGCCAGTCTTGTTCGTAAAATGAAGGTCAGCGCATGGTGATCGGTCCTCACAATAATCTTCTGGCCTAACAAAAGTTTCTGCCAGTACTCAAGCGCGTAGACAATCGCAAGTGCTTCGATCTCAGTGGTGAAATAATGAGATTCATGCGCTCTCAAACGTCTACTTAAGAAAGCGATGTAATGACGTTTCTTCTCATCATCCTCCTGAAATAGGATGGCACCTATTCCAATCGCAGATGCATCAGTCTCTAGAATAAAATTCCGGGAGTAGTCCGGATATTCTAACTGAATCGAATCAACCAGCATCTGTTTAGCTTTCCTAAAAGCTGTCTCTCACTCGTCATTCCAAGCCCATCTGCAATTCTTCTTTAGCAAACTTTGCAGTGGTGCAACAGTCTCAGAATACTTCTCACAATGAGCAGCAAAGAATTGGAGAATTCCTAGGAATTGTCTCACGTGTTTCACACGGGTTGGTGTTGGAAATGCAGCAACTGTTCTGATCTTTGCCAGATTCAGCCTGTAATCATCTCCATTAATTATGTGTCCCACAAATTTGACTTCTTTCTGGAAGAATCGACACTTGTCGAATTTCACTTTAAAATTGGCCTGTCGAAGATTCTCAAAAACAAGGCGTAAGGTTGTTAAATGTTCTTCCTCTGTTTCCGAAGCTATGATGATGTCATCCACGTAACATATCACCTTCTGTTTCACTTCAGGAGTCAGCTTCGCATCAAGTGCTCTAATTAATGCAGCTCCGGCATTTTTCACTCCAAAGGGTAGCTTTCGAAAGACATAGGTGGTCTGATCGAACAGAAACCCTGTATATTTCTGAGTATGCTCAGATAATCTTATATGGTAGTAGGATTGTACTAAGTCCAATTACGAAAATATCTTCTTTCCCTTAAATTTCCTGAGGATGTCCCTAATCTTGGGCGGTCTGCCATGCTCAGGAGCTAAGAGTTCATTTAAGGCCCTTGCATCGAGACAAAGTCTCAAGCTTCCATCCACCTTAACCACAGGTGTTATAGGATTCAAGAAAAGAGTCGGTGACTTCTTGATTGTACCTGCTGCTTCCATCTCATGGATCTTCTTAGCAGCTTCCTCGCGGTGTTTCTCTGCGATAGGATAAATCTTCTTCTGGAATGGGGAATCATCCAGTAGTACAAGATCGTACTCGTAGTCCAATATCTCACCAGGTGTGGTGTCGAATATATCCTCGTATTCGCTTAATATTGCATCTAGTTTCTCTCGTATGGGTGCTGATAATTGTTCTGCCTCTTCGTCGGCATCTAGTGTCTCCTCAATTTCCTTGCCATTTAAATGCTCAACAACGTTGACTTCGGATTCAAATTCCGGTTCTTCCTCTACTAAATTCATTTGAATGGGTTCGTTCGGCTTAAACTCCACCGTATTACGTCCCATATCAATGATTCCATCATACTTCCGAATGAAGTCGGCACCCAATATGGCATCATGATGCAAGCCTTTCATCACAAGAAATTCGTGCAAGTACACGTGGCTCGAAATTTCTAAAGTGCATAGAATCTGGATTTTGCACGTTACAACACGGTCAGGTATGACTCCTCTGACTCTTACTGCAGAAACTGGCAGCTCTGTAACCTCAGAGTTTGCTTTCAGTCTAGCATGGCAGTCGGCGGAAATGACACTTATCATCGCCCCAGTATCGATGAGAATGACTACGTCACATCCATTCAGGGTAGCTACAATCTTCGGTAAACGCGTCAATTTGTAGTTGTGGTTCGTCGTTCGTCGTTCGTCTAATAGATCTTCCTGAATTGGCTCCCAGAGTAAGATGGTGGCAGTTACTCTGTGCTCAATCGGGTAAGAATCTACTGGTTTTTCGGCGTTTTTTTACTTTCTTGGTGGGAAGTACCGGGCTGGTTTCTCTCCGTTTCTTCCGCCGAAACATTCCGTGTTTCCCTCGAAGTCGGGTTCTGATCTCTCCCTTCTTGTATTTCTTGAAGTTCTCGGAGTTGCTGAAGGTATTCACGACTCTCCCGTGCTCTTCCTCTCCAGTCTCGATCGGTCTGGTATCTAGGGTCTCGATCTCTATTGTAACCTCTGCTATAGCGGTAATCCCTACGGATACTTCCGTGTTGTGGGTTCCGGCTATTATTCCCTCGGCGGTCGTTATCGTGACGACGGTCTACGTTCGTCCCTCGATCGAAGCGCCGGTTCCAGTGACTACGACGGTCATCTCTCTGGTCTCTAGCATATGGAGTGTTGTTCCATTCTCTCCGACCACGATTATAGTCATTGCGCTGTCCAGAGCTCTCTTGAGTCTGTGTCTGCTGTGGCGTCAGGCACACTTTGTCCACAGTTGTCAAGTTGACATGTCGCTCTTCACGCCTGTCAGCCTTCTGCTGACGGTGTGTCGGAAACTGTTCGGTGTTAGCGTCCAATCGTCGCAAGATTTGATCGCACTGCTGAAAAGTATATGCTCCAGCAGCGATCAATACACGTTGCACGTCTGCAGAAAATTGCCAAACGATGATGTTTACCAGGTCTTGCTCTGACAGTGGGGGTTGTAAACAACGGAGTTTCGCAAGCTGGGTTGCGAAGTAGTTCGCATAGCGCGTCGGAGTGTTTGAGCTGTATCGGCGAGTGTACATCTCAGCTCTGATACTCTGCTGGATGTCGCTTGACCAGTAAGTCCTCAGCAAGGCTTCTCTGAAGTCTTGGTAGCCTACAAATGAGTAACGGAAGGCCCTGAACCAAGTGCTGGCTTGCCCCTCAAGCAAACGCTCAATGACTCTGAGTTCTCTCTCCGGAGTTACCATTGTGTCTCTTAAGTAGCTCTCCGCATTTGCCAAAAACTCTACTGGAGTGATACCACTTCCAGTGCCTGAGAATCGAGCTGGTTGCTCTTCTCTCGAACGTATGATAGTCACGTTCCCCTGCGTGTGCGCGGGTCTGAACGAATTCGGCATATAGTTATGCGTTGGCGTACTCGCCTCTTGACTCTGTCGATTGGGTGCGGGTTGGAAAGGATGTGCGTCAAAGTTTAACGCTTGACTCTGCGCTGAACCGGTAAATTGAGATGGTTGCAGTTCCATGGGTGCGCTCGGTTGAAAATGTGTAGGCATTATCCATGCGGATTGCGATCCTGGTGTTGCCTGAGAGTCTCCCATTTGTGAAGGTAAATGTGTCTCTCTTGGATGCGTCTCCAGTCGGTCGAGACGTCTCTCGATAACTTCGAGCCCTGGGATAGTCTTAGCTGCGACCTTATTTCCCAGATCGTTGAGTTGCAATTCTATTCTTTCAACTTTGCCTTTGAGGTTGGTGTCGACTTCGCGAATAGCCGTCCTCAAGTTGTAACTGAGGTCTAACCTCTCGGTTATCGCGACTTCTTCGAATCGTTTCTGTAGGGAGTCGATTTCTTCCTCGATTTTTGACATGTTGTCCTGGATCCTACCAACGTCATCTTTGACCTCGGCTACCTTTGCCTCCATAGTGGTCTTATGTTCATTGAGGTCACCCCTCAACATCATGACATCGATCTTATTCTCCTCTCGATGAACATCAATCGTTTCACGTAGCCCTATTACTGTCTCAGTCAATTCCTTAATATTATTTATGTTGGTGTTCAACTCGTCCTTGACCTCGATCACACCATCGACGATCGTCTTGACGTTATTGTTGACTGCGTTTGCTGCACCTCTCATCAGTATGAGTCCTATATTCATGGAGGCCATGTCCTTCTTGACGTTATCCATGAATCCCTCGACGTGAGTTAATCGAGTCCCAAATTCTTCTCGAGTATGCTCCAAGTCGGCCCTCATATCGATCTGGACTCTGTTAATCGTTGTCTGGATCTGAGCGGTGTGCTCCTCTAATCGGGTCTGCACGTCCTCCCTAGCTCTATTCATCTGATCAGTTAAACTATCTATACGCTGGTTAGCCTCCTGATGGTGTCGTATAACATCAACTCTAACAGCCGCTAAACCTGCCGTAAGATCATTCCTAGCCTCTATCCTATGAGCGTCCATGTCGGCCCTGACCTGCGTTAGATCAGCCCTAACATTATTGATTTCATCTCTGACTTGGTCCACATGACCACTTACAATATTTATCGATCGGGTGTTAACCTCAAGATCTTGTCTAACTTGGTCCACATGACCACTTACAGTGTTGGCAGCTTGGGTATTCTCACCTAAATCACCCCTTACAGTACTTAAGTCAGCAGTAATCTGCTGGAGATTGGCATTGACACCTGCCATCATCTCCCCAAACACACGACGAATTGTTTCCTCATCCATGACAAGAAACTTATTTGAGGAAGAGAGGGATCAATCTCTAATGGAACTTACAGCTATGATTAGTTACTTGGTGGTATAAAGCTTGTTTTATTTAAATAAACATCACGAGTACAGCTGGAGTATGCAAACTAAGTGCTTCTACATTTACAAAGACAACGGCGAGCAAAGCAAAGTATTTCATTTACTCAGGATGAGGCATCATCAAAGAAAATCCTATCCATCATTAATCCAACACAAAAGCCGCACCCCATGGACTTGTATCAAACATGAATGCCATGCGGTTAATTGATCTGCAGTACGACTTTCTAAGTTCGTCGCAGTCCTGTCAATTTACCATTAATCAACATTAAGATCCTCTTAAATAACATGGAACTGACGGTCACCACGTTAACGTCGGCACACGAGTTGGGCGCCATTTAAAATAAGATATAGTGTATGAGTCCGTCAGAGGAGCTGCCAGGATAGCCAACAACCGCACTGACTTCCCTAACATCTCATCCGTCGGACCTAACTTCCGTGAGGATCAGGTGAACTTTCAAATAGGCCAAAGCGGCACGAGAAACTGTAGTCCACGGGGATCGTGGTACATGGTGACGAAGGTCATAGACTGCCTAAGGAAAGGTTCACCTTAAAAGCTTGACTGAGAAAAGAAACTTGCAAACTTATGTAAAACACCGTGAAAATTTATTGTAAATTTTACAAACCCCTATCCTAGTTCGGAGGGTTTCTATCGGCTAATCCGCAAGCTAATGAAAATGAAAATCCACAGACTGCTTCCAGTCTTCGACCGGGTCAGGAATGGAATGAATGAAGCCCCTATCTAGCGGCGAGGATATGAACTGTGCCGGCTGCCGAGGCCTGACGCACTCCTCTGAGGCAATGATTAAATGAATGACAGATGAAATGAAATGATAGTGGAGAGTGTTGCTGGAATGAAATTTTGACAGGGAAAACCGGAGTACCCGGAGAAAAACCTGTCTGCCCCCGTTTTGTCCAGCACAGATCTCACATGGAGTGACCGGGATTTGAACCACGGACCCAGCGGAGAGAGGCCGGCGTGCTGCCGCCTGAGCCACGGAGGCTTCCCGCAAGCTAATAAATAATCAAAAATAAAGAGCAGGTCCCTACCTGAGAAGTTACAGTAAACCCTCGCGAAAGATCTGTCTCACAATAATAAAGCAACAACAGCAACACTAGTAAAATGGTACGACGCAAAGCCCTAGGTCAAGTTACAAGATCAAGCTAATATCAGAATTTACATTTAACAGGGTAGCAAAACAAATCTAATTTAGGATGATACCATCCCCACATTTACATTTAACGTTAATTCATCTAGCTAAGTCCTATCAATTAATAACAAAATTTACGGCGGTGACGTCCGTAATATCAAACAATTACATTCAAAGCTATGTGACCAGCCATAAAAAACAACATCTTAGTCATTCTTACAACTAGGTGCTAATCAGCACACAAAAGGGTAACATAGAGGATTCGTACACTTTTACATCATTAAATAAATAAATAAGAGACCACAGTTTTATTCAAATGCCTGGCTACACCTTGGTTTACTGTTTGTAAGCCATAGTCATCTAATGTGTGTAGTTACGGCGACGACTGCGTAGTGAAGACTACGTCTGACATCGTATGGCCTGCGCTCCACCAGCTACGAACTCAAGGTTCGAGCAAGCTTCAGTCAAAACAAAAAGAGTGTCAGCTGTCCTCAAGTCATTTCCTCCAGGAAATACCTTCATTAGCACGGCTATGTCAGCAGGTTCCAAATGCAAATGAACAAGGTTAAGCAGAAAGGATTCGTTAGTTAGCTTTTGTTTACCAAAATTATGCGTTTTATTATTAAGATGTCGGTTTAGGTTATCGTTGGTTTATGGCGAATAATACTGACAAGCCTGGGCACGGAGCGTCTCCCCTGAGATCATCTCTGCCAAAAAGCCTCGACTCAAAAGTCGGAATACAATCAACGAGCAATAACAACTCGGAAACACAATAACACAAGTTACCAGCGGCGCACAGCTCGCGTTCAATAACTCTGGGACGGGCCTGGACACAATCAGTTACCCTCCCTAAATATCTGGTCCACGGGAACAATCCCGGACATGGTACACAAAAATACCTTCACACATGAAAAACCTCCCTAGCGGGGCTAGCCTACAACGTACTATAGAAACCTGACATAACTGTACTCATCAAAACAACAGTACACGCAACAGCGTATAACTAACAAATGACAATCTACAGAACATATGATCAGATACAAGAATGGACACTGGGTTCCAAAAGCTATAACTGCAATGAAAGGGAAAGTGAATGCTAAAAGCATTCTGTCCTATGTTAACATGAGTCTGTCTCACTTAGAAACATGCGCTCTCACACGGGCGCTGGGTACATATACACAAAACCTGTTCGTGTCGCCGCAGGCTACAAGATTCCTGCGCTGTATGACACACCACACTAACTAGGCCGGCAATTTAAGCAAGATAATAACTGTACAACTGGCCTCATAATAATACCTTTACCATAGGTTATAAACCTCGAAGAATATGTGCATAAAAAGCACGCTATAAATCTGAATACAATCATATAACTCTGTCTTTCACAACAAAGACGTTTAAAAGGTAGCAATGTCACTCATTGCTGGAGCTCTCTGCTCTCAAAGATAAAATACTCTATTTCTGACTTGTATCAAACATCAAATAAATCACGTGTCAACACACATGACACTAACAAAATAATAATACGCAAACTCCACTCTCTGCTGGATCTGCTTAATGATACGTTGGGAACTGGGTTCGATGCTGGGCAACGAAACATCCCTCTTACTTATAAGGTCCACACTTGACCTGGATGTCTTCTAAGCTCATCTCAAATGAAATATAATGCAGTTACAAAACTGGTAATTACAGTCGATTACCCAAATGAAACGACTACTCTAACGAAGTCAGGGATGTAACATAGACTGGTTACAAAAAATGCAGTTAAAGAAACATAACCATGGCATCAGATTGCCATAACTAATATCTGCAAAGACTTGAAAAACACCCCAGATAGGGTTAAACAATGTAGCCTAAAAATGACTACAGTCACGTTTAGCAACAGGCAGAAATTGACGTTCTATGACGTCCATCAAGCTGCACCAGGGTTGACCAAAATGTCAGACCCAAGGGTGACTCACAATCACTGCAAATAAATGACATCTAATTAGACTAATTACATTCCCTACCTATGAAATGGCTGTCACTAAGTTCGGTTGGTTCACAAACTACACTAATCTAACTATACCACCAGAAACTAGAACAAGGAAGGGTGTACAAAACTCACGATATGAAGGAGCCCACACTTAGCTCTCTGTCCAACGACAAGGGTTGAACAAAAGCACCTCTGGCTTTCAGGATTGGCATCGTCCTCATCAGAACTTCCATCTTGGTTCTCCCAAAGACCAGAGTTCGGTCTGTTCCTGTAGTTGACCTCGTGAATGTACTGGACATGCCTAGGAAAGGCATCCTCGGTTCCTTCCTTCTCGTTCGATGTTCTAGAAGTTCCATAATCAAGCTGGTCCCATCCGAGACATCTCCCTCATACCATAATGGTATTAGCCCATGGTCTCGGCCTCGAACATGGTGTTGAAAAAGTTGACCACGTGGGCGGTAGAATAAGACTTGTAGTAGTTCATTATTTTCACTTGAAAATTACAGTATTCGTCGTAGATATCACAGGCTTTAAATATAACTGGTAACACAGCTTCTACACTTTGCAGATGTAAATGATAAATGGCCATGCACTGTTCTGGGGTTCCACACGTGTACAGACGCTACTTTTTCTATCACGTGGCATCCGTGAAATGGGCGTCGTTTTATTATAGATAAATTCACCGTAGCAATTACTATATAATGTACTTTTATTATAACACTTGTTCAAAGTAATAATATCACATTTACCTGTATATTTTCGCACCAGGCTCTCGGCCCTCCACAAACACGTGGGTGTAAAAATGTGGTGCTACAGTAATGTCGTAAATTTCACAATACTTGCCAAATAATTCACTATACAATTCGTGTTGATCACTGCACATCAACAACAGTGATTTGTAGTCAATTGTGCTCGATGGCACCCGATAATGATACCTCGCTGAAAAGCGGACTGTTTGCCACGTCTAATGCGACGGATATAATTACACGCCTACACAGGGCGGATTCTCCAGACGTAGTGCAAGGAACTGCGTTCCTCGTAGAACCAAGTCGTCAAAACTAAGTCGTTGAGCGACTACTTACATTCCTATTTGCGTATCTGCAATGATATTACCTTACCTTAAAGTGAAAAGAACATTCTCCAAAATGTTTCAATAATACTGTATGACGAAATGGAATATTCTGAGTCTCGTAGAAAGATAAAATTGATGAATAAGACCTCAGATAAATAATTAGCAGACTTCACCAAAGTCAAAAGTGCGATTCTCCGCTACTTTAAAGAGAATTGTATAAGCTCTCAGCTTCTCGTAGCTTTCTGGGTGTGTTCAAAGGTAGTACATCCCATCATAAATGTGGTGCCATGAAAAATATCACATGAACCTTAGCTCAGCGGGTTCAATACATCACAATGTGTTATTGAAGGTTCACCATTCTTCTTTCTTTTTGTTGCACAACTATTTTCACAATCATGAGATCGTTTACGCTTTTGAGCATCACATTCATTTAAAGGTTCCGTGCTAGTTGATGGTTTTAGAGTTTTTAAATCCTGTTGTTCCCCATGCACTTCAACCATGTGGGATTCATATCGCTTTACAGCATAAAAACCAAGATCACAAACTGAACATGAAAAAGGTGCTGAACTGACATGCATTAAATTTACATCCCGTCCAAGACTATCTTGACTGTTAAATGTGGTAGCACATTGACTGCACACAAACATTTTAATGTCATGTTTAGCATTTGCGTGTCGTTGAAGGTTGTCAGGTCTTGAGAACTGTTTCTTACATTCACCACACTTGAACATGATGATCACTTTCGAAATAACCTATAAAAGAAAGAAATCATAAATGTTAATTAATATATGATAAAACAAAGTACAATATAAATAGTTTAATTATATTCCAGTCAATGGTTATAGCAGGTTATTTAAATCGATCTGTGAACTCCTAGCACGTCTAACTTCATGTAGTTCTAACTGGGGGTTACTATATACCACTGTCACTGACACCTAGCGGTGAACATTGGAACTTGATAGAGTGGTAGAAACCAGCTGTCGCTAGTTACGGGAGCTAAGTGTGACGTCATAGCCAGTCTTAAAGCAAGTCTAAACTTGTAGAACATGTCACGTGATAGAAACCAGCGATCACCAGTCAAGTGAGCTAAGTGTGACGTCATAGCCAGTCTTAAAACAAGTCTAAACTTGTAGAACATGTCACGTGATAGAAACCAGCGATCGCCAGTTAAGTGAGCTAAGTGTGACGTCATAGCCAGTCTTAAACAAGTTTAAACTTGTAAAACATGTCACGTGACAAGGTTAAGTTAGGTAAAGTTAGGTTACGTTAGGTGAACTGAGGTTAAGTCTTTAAATATTCCCTCTGTCACTGACACCTAGCAATGAACATTCAGACTTAATAGAGCGGTAATCAAAATCTAACCAACAAAATTAGCTTTACACACCATGGTCAAGTAGTTCCAACTTTTGACTGCCAAATATACCATTTTCAGTGACATGTAGTCGTGAAAATTGGAAAATATCACTCTAGCTGTTTAAAAGTTATTAGAGGGGCACTTACCTTTTTTATAATTTATCAACTGCTGCCACTGAATGAACAGATTGTAGGAATCTGGTAACCTACAGGTACCCAATTATCTGTAAACAAATCAATCAATCAATAAATACATTCCAATCAATAACTTCAACATCAATTAGTAATAAAAGACTACAATCCATTATTAATAAGTACTTACCTTGCAAAATAATTTAATGATTTTCTACCAAAAAGGCTTTTTACCACTCTTGAGCATTAATAAAGCACTGTTCACTCAAAGCGAGTAATAAAGACTGACATTAGGGAAATATATGACACCTCTCTTATATAAACTCTCATCGCTCGTGTCAGCAGTTCTTTGCAGATCATTGCAATTCCTTTCCCAATACAGCTGAGAGTCCAAAGTACACTAGGAACACCTGTGTGGTATCCAATGCCTGCTGACTTTGCATGATCATCACCCATTGTCTTGATCAACACCTGGGGTTTCAAATTACTGCAGCGTCAGTCATAGCAACAGCAGTGTGCGCTCTCTGCCATGTGAGAAACATGACACCGGAAGGAACACCTGTGTAATATCCAATAACTGCTAGCTTTGCATGATCATCACCCATTGTCTTCATGAAGACTTGCGGTTTCAAATTACTGCAGCGTTAGTCATAGCAACAGATCTGCGCGGCTCTCTGCCATGTCTGTAATATGACACAGGAAATCACAAGACGTCATACTGCACGTACCATCTCCACAGTTTTTAACATCTTAAGAACATGTATTATTCTCTTTCAACTACAAATGACTCATTAGAACACATCCATCCACCAAGTTAGATCCCTTGTATGCTCACATGCATTTCGTCACTCTCCTTTCATATCGTTATCACATTATAGTAGTGGGGGACAGGTGAACAACGTCAGTTCAACACACTGCTTTACACGCAAAATGTAGTTAGGCCCTTTGACATAATTTAAATAAATTCATGGGCTAGTCCGTAGGAACCAGTCAAAAGGGACTCATCCACCAGGACTCGTCCACAAGGACCTGTCCACAAGGACTCGTCCACAAGGACTTGTCCACAAGGACCTGTCCCCAAGGACTCGTTCACAAGGACCTGTCCACAAGGACCTGTCAACAATGACCCACCAACAATGACCTGTCAAGAAGGACCCATCCACAGGGACTCGTCAACAATGACAGGGGCCCTCACCTCAAGGCCTAACATGCCCCTCTTTGATTATTGGTTTGCGGAACAACGTTTAATTCCATATTGACATTCAAACTCTCACAAGACATCCTGTGAGGACAATGCGACAGGGTTGAGCAATGGAATGTGGCCCGCGCCTTAGAAATAACTGGACACCGTTAGCGTGAGTTCAAGAACCCAGGATGGCGCGGAGGACAGGGTGAGTCACAAGGGTGCGTCTGTTCTTTGTAAGACAGGAGGGAGGCAGAGAAAACAAAGAAAATATTGAGGGAAAACTACCGTTCGGCGATGCCCACGTGGGAGGGGCCTGAATATGCCGCGGAGCTGGGAACAGCATCTACAAATGAGAACAGAGGACGCGGAAGGCTTCCCGCGCTTCCAAATTCACGCCAAGTGATGAAATTATGGTGGGAAATTGATTACAATAATCCTACGTTCAGAATGAGTAACGCACGCTGGATATGTTCGATTCGCGTCATGGCGAGATCGCCGGTATAAGTTTTGGACAGAAATGAATAAATGCTGTGTGGAGTGTTCACGCCGGGCGCACTTGGTAAATTATTTTGAAGACGTTACTATGTCAGTCATCATAAGTCGGTGGACTTAGTAAATTTTCAAGCTTAAGGCAGCGAGATAGAGAACTCAGTATTTGAACTTAAACAGTGCTTTTGGAGATGAATTCTGTACTTCTCAAGTGTAAAATAAAGTGTTTGCTTTTGAAATGTTGAGATAGCACACTGCTATTAATTAGGGCCAGTCAACATTTTAATATTGCTCAAGGACTGGTGGATGGATTTAGCAATCTACCCGAGCAATCTATTAGGGAAAATTGTTTGAGGCATTATTTTTTTAAATATTGACATTCTCATTGAAGCAGCCAACCAGCAATGGAAAACGTGGTATCATCCGCTGTATGAAGGAAGGCACATCTGGAACCGACCACGAGCATGTTGATGGAGTGTTAATTGCAATGCTTGGGTTCATGACCGGAGGCATCAACTATGGAGAGTCTGAGAACGGATAAGCACTGAATGAATTTATTCATCACGTAGCCTGTTTTGGTTATCGGGAACCCTTGTATATAATTATTGTGTAGTATTTTTACCTTCGTGTGTTCAGTGTTTTTTGTTAAACGGCTACTATTGTATTTTATGGAATGCAGCGTGGTTTATGTTTTGTATGTTATGTTAGAATAGTGCGGGACAGTGGATTAAATTGTACTCGCGTGTACAGAGTGTGTTTTGATATCGGATACAGCACATGAATGAACTAGATCTCTGATAACAAATGAAACTTGACAGTTAATGTAATGACAGCATTGGGGGGGGGGGAATATGATTTTGTTGAGGAAGCTTTGGATTACACAGGCTGAAACGTTTATGCGATATTGCATATTTTCTTGCAGGAAGCAGTCAGCTTCTGTAGTAATTTTCTTTGTATTTGAGCACTAATTAAAGGTATTGTGTGTTGGGACACATTTTTATGAGGATATCTGGGATCTGAAAACAAATTTGATGGAGGTGATGTGTTGAACCATGGCAAAGTCTATTTGATTATTCTGCGTGGGATCTGACAATGGTCAGTATTTGTCTGCTGCTGGTGACGAAGTCAGGACTCACAAGTGTGATGTCACTGATAATGATTCTACAGGTCTCAAACTGCAAGGTACAGTTTTGGAGACAAAGTTATGATATGTGTTTTATTTCAGATGTGTTGGCTGAAATCTCTACGTTTTTCAAGTAGGTGCTTGAGGCAATGTAAGATCACCTGGTGTGACACAATATGAGGAGGGCTAGTTAGAGAGTCCAACCGCTGGTTCAGATCTCAGATAAAGATAAGTAGTTTGAGGCCATTAGCAGTTGAGGAGTGTGCTCTTAAGGTAAGCGATCAGTTGTAGCCTGTTTAATGCGAAGCAAATTAGATGATTAAATTTGGGAGCTCTCCATAACCAGAAATGTGGTTCACGATTATGCTGATATGTGTTTTGTTGTTCTTGTTAGTCACTGTTTCATAATTTTGTAAATATTTGCCGCATATTTTGGTGCGATGCTGGTAACTTGTTGTGTTCGGGAAACTATCGGTTTACCCCAGTGTTAGCTGCTGATGACCACTATTGCGCATTTCTCGTTTGTGTCTGTAAGACCTATTTTTAGGCAGTTTGTGTTTTTGTGCTTTTTGCACTTGTATAAAACTTCACGCGGAAGTACTTTGGATTATAACTATAAGAGTGGCATTGCCGGTTGTAATTTTTAATTTGTTTAGCCTTTTAATTCTCGATCCCGATGCCAAGGCATGGTGAACGTTCATGGATATGCATCCCGTGACCTGGTTCAAAGGGAGCATATCTCGTGACAAAGTACTTGTTCTAATCTTAGTTTTTTCCATGCTGCCACCCACTCAAACACACAACGATGAGAAAATTAAGGACGAGGTCCATGTATTATTGTTTTATTATGACAGCAGTTGCCGCTGTATTTTATTCAATGTAAATTAACCTTTGGATTGTTTGATTTTTTGTTGGTTAAGGGAGTCTTGGGATGTTTTTGTTTGTGAAATAGTGTCATTTTATCGGTTTTATTAAAGTTGTTTTGTTATTTAAATGTTTGGGTCATCTTTTTTGTTAGATATATTCTCCTTATGTCACCTTGAATTTATGAAGCAAAGTACAAATTATCCAACCTCGCGACGATGAACTGTACACCCCCGAAAATAGTCTCGTGTACGCTTCTCCAGGGGACATAGGAAGAATGGCGCAGGCCAACGATGGGGCCATTTCGTGTTAGGTTGGTTGGCATCTGTGAGAAACTTGGTATTAGAAATTTGGTATACAAATTTTGCCACTGTTTCAGGTTTTTTTAATTCAGTAAGTAGGCGACGTTTTACCGCCAGAAGTGTGAAATAATGTAGAATCATGGAGTTTGTCAGTAAATATTAAATACGGGACACATTACTTGATTTGATATTGATGATTTTGAGATAATGTGAGTATCCGGGCGTCCAACCATAAGTAAATTAGATGTGTGTAGTGATGACAAACTCAAATATGTAGTAGGAGGGTGTTATCCCTGGAAAGATTAATTATACTTGATAATTAAGTCTTGGTGGTAACGTAAACCAGTAAATTAGGGAGATTTAATAACCGATTTTAAGGTGATGATTCAAAGTAAATTAAAGTAAAGAGATACTCAAGGATGATTGCATTGTGGGAGGTTAAAAACGAAGTACATGAATTGAGTATTACTGAAAATGAAAATCCACAGCCTGCTTCCAGTCTCCGACCGGGTCAGGAATGGAATGAGTGAAGCCCCTATCTAGTGGCGAGGATAGAATTGAGTATTACTAAAATATTTAAATGTATTGTTGTGTGTGTGCGTGGTGGAAGTTGATGTTATCGATGTGCATGATCTCTATATTCTCAAGTGAAGTGACATTGTTGTCATGGCGACAGTCGAGGCAATTAGGCAGATTGTGGAGCTCGCTACAGCGAGGAATATTGAAACTTTAGAGAAGATGAGAGCTGAACTGCAAGAACTGAGTAGGGTACAAGTTGAGGAAATAAACAGTCGTATTTCACAGCAGTCCGAAGAAATAAACAGTCGTATTGAATTACAAAACAAACAAAGTAAGGAGCAGTCCGAGGACATAATCAGCCGTATTTCACAGCTGTCCGAGGAAATAAATAAGCGTATCGCGGAACAATCGGGTTATCCAAAGCGAGAAAAACCAGGAGCAATTTAGTCAGCTATCGGATAAGATCACACAGGATACTCAGGAGCAAATGGATCAGTTAGCTAGCGAAACAAGAAAAAACAATGACAAGCAACAAGGTCGCATGAAAGAGATGAAGGAGTGTTTTGACAAACGACTAGGAGAGCTTGAAGAAACGGTAAATGCTAAATTAAGACATATCGAACAAGCGTGCAGTTACAATTCAGAGGAGGTGAAAGAAGCGCAGGAAAAGTTAAAACATCGGTTTGATAAGGTAGAAGCGAACACACAAAGCAAGCAACAACAAATTGAAGCCGTAGACAATAACTTGTTAGGCATTGTCAAAGAAATGGAACGTGCAGAAGTAAAAGCGACATAACGTTTAAAAGGTATAGAAAAGGAACAGGGAGAGTTGAAGGCGTCAGTTGAAGAAAATAATAACCAGATATAAGTACGGCCAGACAGGATGGGAATAAGCCAGGAAGAAAACGCAGAGAAACTCTAGAACAAATTTGTAGGGCTAAAAATTAAAATACACAGGGACCTAAGCCAAATGCGAGAAAGTAGCAAAAAAGAACGCATATCAATCATAAAGAAATTAGGAGATAATCTAGCCAGGTTACAATTATTGGAGAAGTATGTACAAACAAAAATGCAGGAACAGGACGATAAGTTTGTGAAAGCGGAACTGAAATCACAGGAGCTAGACACATTGTTTAAATCTGTGAAGGAGAGAGAGGGCTTGGAAACCACTAGTGGCTTGGAGAACGTGAATGGCTTGGGGGCAAGTAACGGAGCAGGAAGCATGAGCAATGAACAGAGCCCGGTGACAGGTTGCAACACACGTGTATTCGAGAAGTTCAGGGGCCAGAATTCGACACCAGAACAAGCCGCGTTACCCACACAAATCGTACAAGTAATAAGGGGAAACTAGTACAAACCAAATCGGTACACAGATGGAACAGGGACCACGCCTAAACAATTCTTGCGGGTACTGGATGATTTCTTTACAGACCAGTGGGTACCGGAAAGTAAGAAATTACGGATGGTAGAGAAGTTTTTGAACGGGAGCAGCCTTATTTGGTATCAGAGCTTCAAATATACGTTCTGCAGCATGCAGAATTTCAAAGACGCATTCTTAAAAATATTGGTCTACGGCCCTGCTACAAAGTCTAAGAATGGACTTGTACGCTCGCAAGTATCATTCTACCCACCCAACGAGATTTGCCGATTTCTTTACCCAACAGCTATTGAAACTGAAATATTTAGATGACCCACCGTCAGAAAAAGACTTTGTAATGACGATAGGAAAACAGCTTCCCATGAACTTGCAGCAGTTCCTGGTAACAGCAAATATAACTACAGCAGTCGGAGCGGAGGAAATGCTCAGGAATCTTGATGAAACAAGCTTACTGCTACCGCCTCGGGTGATGAGACACAGTGAGCAAGGTAACACTCAAGAAGTCGTGAGTGAGAGCGCTGATAATAACACTAGCACTAGGTCAATAGCGACAAATACTGGAACAGATCAGCGCCGACAAGAAAATAATAACGTACAGTACGGGAGGTACGAAACCAGAGGAAATCTTAGGAACTACAGAAATAATTACAGACCGTACTGTACCCGATTAAACCATTTGAGCTGCTTGTCGTAACCGAAGATCAACTGGATTGCAGAATCTCGAGGTCCCCGGCTAATAAACCTGGAAATCCTACCAACAATAGCTAAATGGGGGATGCACACTTCCTAAGATCATGTTTTGGTAAAGCAAAATGGGTGGATAAACTGAATAAACGAAGAGCTCGAGAAACTTACAATTCTCGGTTAGGTGGGCGTAATTAGTGGTTCAATAAAACCTCAAATGCACCAAAACATAATCCTTCTCCATAATTTAAATAAATCATCAAGACATGGTTACAAAAACTAACGAATTAATTTATTAATAGAATAATAATAAAAATCAACAAATATCCCTAGGTATTTACATATGATCCGTAAAGTGATTAAGAAAAAATCCAATAATAAGATAATAAAAATAAAATAATCGTCCAACTGACTTTAGAAGTACTTAACTTCTCATAAAAAAGCAATTAAGCAAATAATCAACCAGCTGTTAGCACAACAGCGCTTAAGTTCACGCCTGTTCTCTAATAATATCTGAACAAATATTGTTATTAATACAACCAATGTCTGCTAAAGACATTCCTTCTTACTGTTACAAAATCATCCATTGGTAAAAATAATGAAAATTATTTAATGCTGATCTTCCATAAGATCACTTCTGTACAACAATAAACAACCTTAATGTAGTCAAAGAACGTCGTCACATTCTTTAAACATCACTCCTATTAATGGTTTGAACGTTTAAAAGATTTATAATGAATTAAACAAAAGTTAAATTGTCAACTAAGATTCTCTAAATTATTTAATTAATAATAATAGCAATTATTATTAAACGTTTAATTAAAAGCTATTAATATTTTCTAAATATCAATTAAGTCTGCAAAATATTTATTATTTAGATGTTTATTAATTATTAGAAATAATTATTAATCATGTTAATTCACATAATAAACAATGTTATTATTATTGTTTTAGGATCAGCTGTTTATCACGTAAGTTATTCAGATAACTTCATTATATCATTAAATTCTCCTAGCTATTAGTGATATTATGTTTAAATATTATTAACAAAATTTCATATATTATTTACAACACTCATGATGATTCTCAATCATCCAACTGGTGTATTCTTGGTATACACGGTAAGATAGAGTATTCTTTTTAATGCTCTTTGCATGTTCGTTCCTTCCTTTTTATCAAACACCAACAGTGATCTTCTATTTTCTCTTTGATGGTCATGTCTCTTATGTCATTGTGAGTCTGTTCTAGATATGTATCTTCCATGACCCACCTAGCGTCATCTAGCAGCGAATCTCTGAAGCTCCTCAATTCTTCCTGGTGCAAGAGGACTTCATTTTCCATCTGGCCATTAGATCTCGTTACCATCGCCAGCTATTATCTCCATGAGCAAGAGAACTTCGTCTACTTTTTCACTCACCATGCTGTGCTAGTATCGCCTGCTATCAACTCTTTGAAGACCATTTCCTCAAGAGAATTTAAGTTTACAATATTGGTCAGGCTTATATGTTCTCCTTTTGTCTCCTACCCCCACCCTTTACCTTCCTTGGACCCTCCGCGCTTCGCTGAGTGGGTCTCACTTGTAAGTCGGCAGTTGACTCGGTCAGTCAAGGCTCAACTAGAGCCAGTCTCCTCAAACCAAGAGGCACTCTCTACGTTACACGCCATGTTAGCACATTCAGTATCTGTCAAAGGGAACTTCACCTTCGCCATGCAACAAAGATAAGTACCTACTTCAAGTTTTAACTTCATCTTCATCGGTTTTAACTTCTACATGCTTTTAACGATATTTTATAGACAGCGTGAGATTACTTATTTGGGGCAAAAATCATTCTTCGCGGGATTTGCCATGTTGAGCTTTTGTCTGTCTAAGCCAACCTTAATAGAAAGTAGCTTTTCTTAAGCTATTTAAATGAGAAATCTTCTCACTACGTGGGATATTATCTAATACCCGCTGTCTATAAATCACCAAGCTAGTTCCTCCACTGGATTAACTTTGGCCCCATTCTTCTATTAAGATCATTCTGGAACCTACCAGATTCTGTACTCTATCTACAAGTCTTGCCGTCATGTATTTTTCACTCACTTGTGGGAATACTATTTAAAATGAGGAATCTTCCTTATAAATTACTGCAATAGCGAATTTTCTTTCACCGTTGGAATGTTCTATGGCGCATTTAATTGTAATTCACAACTTTCTCAAGAAATAGACTTTCGCCTACCTAGTGCAACCAGTTATTTTCATCATTGCAATAACTTTCTTTCCCATAAACTTTCGTGTCTCTACAGTGAACTTTTCATCTATTTAACAGACTATAGTGAAAACTAGTGCTTGTTCAACTTTTCTACCGCGTCGCGATCGTCCGTTTACATTAAATAAGGCCATGAACATTGATCCTAAATCCCAATTGATCTTTCCTCAACCTTCTACTAACAAACCATATTAATAAAATTGTAACTTTAGATCATTTTCTATAAGGTGTCACTCTAACGAAGTGCCCTTCCATTTTGCTTGTTTATCATTAATTAATTTCTGTATAACTACGTGTTTTATACACGGTTCAAGATTACATTGTTTCTACCCTATAATCAGGGAAAACAATTCTTTCAACTCATGAGTGAATTATTTCTAGGTCTCACGAAAGGGAAACTGCCTCATTTGGCTCGTGATTCTTATTTAAACATAGGAGGTCGAGAACCTTCCTTTTGACTTTCTCATCAGGTTTCACAGTAAGTGACCTGCCCTTATTTGTATAATAACCAACAGTAATTCTGTATAAATATAAGAAGTTATAGAAACTTCTCCTTTATTCTACCCGCTTTCTTTTTTGTTATTTTCGAAGTTGTAACTTTTTCTAAAATAGTTACCTGGAAATTTCTTAAAGTACACTCCTTGTACTCAATTTAATGTTTAAACTTTAATCACTTCATTTGTCTTTTTTAAATCTTACAAAGATTTTAGTACATATATAAGGTTTGATACCTAAAGAATTGTTAATTGCCTGGAGCAAACGTCAAATGTTTTCTGAGGTCTGTGACCCCAAAATTGTTAAACAAATTGAAAATATATATTTTTTAAAGTTATCAACTTCTTTTGCCTTGTTAAATAAATTAAATATTTGTTTTTGGATTTATCATTTCGCAAATACAACGGTTAGGCAAGATCCTGGCTTTCCTAACTCTTCCTAGGTTTATGCTATCGTTAATACAGAATAAATCTGTTACTATTTGTGTTGCCAGACTATCACCCTTCCCCATAGTAGTTTTATGCATGCTTGAGAGGGAATACACTAAAGCCTTTCTCTGGCAAACCGCCCAAGTCCTAGCTGAGTTTCCCGTTAGCTTCGACCAGGTCCCTACTCACTTTAGGTATCGGAGAGCTGATTTGCAGTGGCAACCGCCTCTAAGTGTATTTAAAGTTAAATTTATAACTCTTGTGGGACTCTCATCCTATTTTTCTATCCTTTTTCTCCAGTCCGAAACCCACCTCCTTTTATTTATCATCTTCCCTTGGTGGTTAGGTTATTCCTCAGCCAATAATCTACCCAAAACTTGGTGCCGAAACCCGGGAGAGTCCATTTGTCATTTTTTCTGTTTAAAAGATTATTTGACAATACCTTGCAAATTATTAATATCTACTTTGAATCTTTCAGCTATAACTACATCGTGCAAAGCCTGTGAAGGGGAAAGAGGCCGCTCCTCTCTCCCGTGGTGTGTTCCTTTCTTTCTACTTATTCGCTGCTGCCAGCTTGACAGCATCTCCAAAGTTCAACAGTTTCGTGAGTTACATTTTAATTTATTTTCTTTGTCATGGCTCCTACTGAAAAAGATGAAACTCTCATTGCCAGACATTCTTCCTATAAAGGGCAACTTATCAGATTTAGAAATTTCATCAACAAATTAAATCCCGCCGAGTGTGATTTAGACATCTTGACACAACTCTTTAAGTTGTACGAACGGTCCTATGATTATTACGATCAAACTCAAACCGAGATTGAATCCGCTTGCCCAGAACTTCAATCGGATCGGGACGAGGTCGAACCCTTGTACTTTGAAGGGATTGCCAAGGCCCACCTACTGATCCGCAGTATCTCAGAACCGGACTCTAGGGTCATCAATCCGGCCCAGTTCGCACCCGCTTCAGTTCACAAGGATAAACCGAAACCGTTACTTCCAAAGATAAGCCTACCTCACTTCTCAGGCCAGGAAGGTGAATGGTATTCTTTTTATGAACTTTACTGCTCCCTAATTCATGAAAACTCAGACGTTGTCGACATTCATAAGTTCTATTTCCTGCGTGCGTCCTTGGAAGGCGAGGCCTTGGCCTTGGTTCAGTCACTGCCTTTAAGCGCAGATAACTACCACATCGCCTTTAATCTCCTTAAAGGGAGATATGGTAATTTACGTTTGTGTGTAGCTCGTCATATCCGCTGTCTGTTCAACCTGCCAGTCGTCAAACCTAATGACGTCACCTCTCTAAGAGACCTGTTAGATTATATTCAATTGCACGTGAGAGCGTTATATCAACTCAAGCAACCAGTCCAAACGTGGGACACTATTCTTATTCATCTAGCTACATCAAGAATCGATTTTTCGACATTAAAGGCTTGGGAGATCGAACTCACTCGCAAGGAGGAATTTTCGTTTGAACACCTCATCTCGTTTCTCAACAGCCGGTGCCAAGTCCTTGCAGCACTCTCATTTCAGTGCGAAAATGTCGAAACGAGTCATAAGGGTCACATTTTTGAGAAAAAACTTGTCTTTTCAAATGGTCATCAGCCCCCATCTGTCGAGAACAAGCAAACTCGTTCCGCTTCTTTCAACCATCCAAGAGAACATAACAGGCCGCTCAACAAATCTTTAAAATGCATGCTCTGCAAAAAGTTGCACATTTTGTATTTGTGCAAATCTTTTAAAGAATTGTCTGTCGAAGACCGAAGGAAGTTTGTCTTCAATAGTAAACATTGCTTCAAATGCTTGTCACCTAAGCATTCTTCTTCAAACTGTACGTCATCCAATCTCTGTTTCCATTGTAAAAAACCGCACCATTCTTTATTGCACGTTCATGATAAATCGAGGTCACCAGTACCCGCTTCTTCAAACTCCATGCAGAGCAGCTCCGAACAAACTAATGCTTCTTCCTGCATTTCTAACGCCGAAACTTCTCATAGTGCGCAAGCCCTTTTGTCCACTGTACAATTCGAAATCCAAGATAAATTTGGAAATTGGTTTCGAACCCGCGTTCTTCTTGATTCCGCTTCAACTCACAACTTTGTTTCGCAATCGTTAATTAAAAACTAGGTCTTTCGTCATCGCCTACTCCCATCAATGTATTCGGCATTGACAATTTGAAAACTCAAGCCTTGCAGTCTTCAAAATTGAAAATCAGAGACATTTGCCAAAGAATCACCAATCTTAACTTAAACTGTCTCATTCTTACCAGTATTGGCAAGGACACTCCTAGCAGCTCTATTAATACTTCCGGTTTAAAGATTCCTTCGCACTTAAGGTTAGCTGATCCTCAGTTTAATACTCAAGGTCCCATTGATGTACTTTTCAGTGCCAATGTTTTTTGGAATTGCCTCCGTAAACAGGTTCGTAAGCTATCTTCAACCGTGGTCGCCAGAGACACCGATTTTGGTTGGGTTATTACTGGTGAAATCCAACATCCCAGTCTTCAAACCAAATCGCAATGTCATTTCGTTACAGCTGACATAAATCCCATTTCTGAAAAAGAGAACACCTATGCTTTCGATCTCGATACTTTTGAAAAACACTTGCCGAAACGATGTCTCATCGTAAACAACTACGCCACCTTTGTAAGTTGTTTAAATGATTTTGCCTTCTTCCCGCATAAAATGGCAATTCAAGTTCGCCTCGCCTTGTGTTACTTAGTTTACTTTCTCATGTCATTTTTTATAGCAGGTAATTGTTTAAACTCTCTATTGAAAACTATCTTCACCTTGTGTAAAACCATGGCTATCAGTCTCCATCACTTCGCTGTAAGCTATGTTTCACTTCTTTCGCTATTTAGAAGGATGGCCACGGCCGGCTCCTTCCCCTTCCTCACAATTGGAAGCCTCTTTTGAAACCGCTTGAAAATCTGAATTCTCTAGCATCTAGAATAACTATTCTTACGCATGAACTCCTTCTCAATGTCCCAGCTTCTCTTCCTTTTTCGGAAGAATTAAGCTTTCTTCTGTTGAAAATTGTTGGATTCCGTAATCCTCAAAATTATGCGAAATTGATTTCTTACTTTATTTCATATGTCTCTAAATTGGTTTCTCACGTCCAAGCCACGAATGACTGCATGCCGTCCAACCCGAATATCTGCTTTAAATCTCAGCTGATTTCACTTGTGTTGTTTGTTTATTTCGAACTGCTTGTTTGTCAAACTTGTTTGTATACAAGCTTGAGTAAGGCCAAGTTGCTGTTCATTTCCTGTATGCTTGCCAAAGGTCAGAGCAAGTTTCCCTTATCTCAACTCTGGCTGACTGCCAACCATTGTCTTGCGAGTCGCTTCCGTAAGTTCAGAAGCTGTTCACCTCATTACCAAAATAAACTTGTTCCGGTCAAGGACTCTTTCAGATATTTATATTCCTTATCTCGCTGTACTATGTGGGTCAAGGCCGTGTTTGCCTGCCTCTCCCACTTGCTTACGCTCGTATCCTACAACTGCTTCGATTCTTGTTTCATAACATCGTTGCGTATTTTTCACGCACTCATGTATTGCTCCTTGCTTACATATTTTGCAATCTTATTGTTCATTAATGAACAAACTTGTTTTTTCTCGTCGTCACATTCGATGTGTTTTTGTATTTATACTTGTTATGTCACGTTTCTCGCTGACTTAAGTATTTTTCTGATTAACACCTTTGATACTTATTATAACTTAAGGTCATTGTTTATGGCTACTAGATTGTTGTTACCTATAGCGTTCTTGCCTCCTACTCGCATAGTTCCTTCGTTTATTTGGTATATTCTTATCCTTAATAGATGTACTTGTTTCTATACGCTTTGTTTAAACTTGTTAATTCTCCTTTTGCATCTTATCGCAATCTTTACTAGTGCTTTATTTCCCGCAGCTTCTAGCTATTTTGTGATTGAAGGTGTTGTTAATTCTCTTTTTTTTAAACTCCGCTTTCCAATGACCCTGATGACCTGCTTCCACTCACACCTGGTCACTTCCTTACACGCACTTCTCTCTCTGCCCCTCTTCCCCTTCCCAATTCTTACAGGGATTCTAATTCACCTATTGTTTGGCGCAAACTTGAAGCCCTCCGTAATTCTTTTTGGAAGAGGTGGAACTTGGAATATTTAACTTCCTTGCAACGGAGACAGAAGTGGTTTCTTTCCAGTCCCGACATTAAAGTGGGGGACTTGGTCTTGGTTAGGGATGTTTCTCCCCCCCTAGTCTGGACTTCTGGTAGAGTGACCGAGTGTTAACCTGGAAGGGATGGGAGAGTCAGGGTGGCCAAAGTCTTGACCACTAATGGTCCGATCACAAGACCACTGTCTTTGATCGCTCCATTACCTTTAAATGTTTAACTGTTTATTTTGTTCTCTGTTGGTGTTTTTTCCCTCCCAGTATGGTGTATTCTTGGAATACACGGTAAGATATTCTTTTTAATGCTCTTTGCATGTTCTTTCCTTCCGTTTTATCAAACACTAACAGTGATCTTCTATTTTATCTTTGATGGTCATGTCTCTTATGTCATTGTGAGTCTGTTCTAGATATATATCTTCCATGACCCACCTAGCGTCATCTAGCAGCGAATCTCTGAAGCTCCTCAATTCTTCCTGGTGCAAGAGGACTTCCTTTTCCATCTGGCCATTAGATCTCGTTACCATCGCCAGCTATTATCTCCATGAGCAAGAGAACTTCGTCTACTTTTTCACTCACCATGCTGTGCTAGTATCGTCTGCTATCAACTCTTTGAAGACCATTTCCTCAAGAGAATTTAAGTTTACAATATTGGTCATGCTTATATGTTCTCCTTTTGTCTCCTACCCCCACCCTTTACCTTCCTTGGACCCTCCGCGCTTCGCTGAGTGGGTCTCACTTGTAAGTCGGCAGTTGACTCGGTCAGTCAAGGCTCAACTAGAGCCAGTCTCCTCAAACCAAGAGGCACTCTACGTTAGACGCCATGTTGGCACATTAAGTATCTGTCAAAGGGAACTTCACCTTCGCCATGCAACAAAGATAAGTACCTACTTCAAGTTTTAACTTCATCTTCATCGGTTTTAACTTCTACATGCTTTTAACGATATTTTATAGACAGCGTGAGATTACTTATTTGGGGCAAAAATCATTCTTCGCGGGATTTGCCATGTTGAGCTTTTCTTAAGCTATTTAAATGAGAAATCTTCTCACTACGTGGGATATTATCTAATACCCGCTGTCTATAAATCACCAAGCTAGTTCCTCCGCTGAATTAACTTTGGCCCCATTCTTCTATTAAGATCGTTCTGGAACCTTCCAGATTCTGTACTCTATCTACAAGTCTTGCCGTCATGTATTTTTCACTCACTTGTGGGAATACTATTTAAAATGAGGAATCTTCCTTATATATTACTGCAATAGCGAATTTTCTTCCACCGTTGGAATGTTCTATGGCGCATTTAATTGTAATTCTCAACTTTCTCAAGAAATAGACTTTCGCCTACCTAGTGCAACCAGTTATTTTCATCATTGCAATAACTTTCTTTCCCATAAACTTTCGTGTCTCTACAGTGAACGTTTCATCTATTTAACAGACTATAGTGAAAACTAGTGCTTGTTCAACTTTTCTACCGCGTCGCGATCGTCCGTTTACATTAAATAAGGCCATGAACATTGATCCTAAATCCCAATTGATCTTTCCTCAGCCTTCTACTAACAAACCATATTAATAAAATTGTAACTCTAGATCATTTTCTATAAGGTGTCACTCTAACGAAGTGCCCTTCCATTTTGCTTGTTTATCATTAATCAATTTCTGTATAACTACGTGTTTTATACACGGTTCAAGATTACATTGTTTCTACCCTATAATCAGGGAAAACAATTCTTTCAACTCATGAGTGAGTTATTTCTAGGTCTCACGAAAGGGAAACTGCCTCATTTGGCTCGTGATTCTTATTTAAACATAGGAGGTCGAGAACCTTCCTTTTGACTTTCTCATCAGGTTTCACAGTAAGTGACCAGCCCTTATTTGTATAATAACCAACAGTAATTCTGTATACATATAAGAAGTTATAGGAACTTCTCCTTTATTCTACCCGCTTTCTTTTATGTTATTTTCGAAGTTGTAACTTTTTCTAAAATAGTTATCTGGAAATTTCTTAAAGTACACTCCTTGTACTCAATTTAATGTTTAAACTTTAATCACTTCATTTGTCTTTTTTAAATCTTACAAAGATTTTAGTACATATATAAGGTTTGATACCTAAAGAATTGTTAATTGCCTGGAGCAAACGTCAAATGTTTTCTGAGGTCTGTGACCCCAAAATTGTTAAACAAATTGAAAATATATATTTGTTAAAGTTATCAACTTCTTTTGCCTTGTTAAATAAATTAAATATTTGTTTTTGGATTTATCATTTCGCAAATACAACGGTTAGGCAAGATCCTGGCTTTCCTAACTCTTCCTAGGTTTATGATATCGTTAATACAGAATAAATCTGTTACTATTTGTGTTGCCAGACTATCACCCTTCCCCATAGTAGTATTATGCATGCTTGAGAGGGAATGAACTAAAGCCTTTCTCTGGCAAACCGCCCAAGTCCTAGCTGCGTTTCCCGTTAGCTTCGACCAGGTCCCTACTCACTTTAGGTATCGGAGAGCTGATTTGCAGTGGCAACCGCCTCTAAGTGTATTTAAAGTTAAATTTATAACTTTTGTGGGACTCTCATCCTATTTTCTATCCTTTTTCTCCAGTCCGAAACCCACCTCCTTTTATTTATCATCTTCCCTTGGTGGTTAGGTTATTCCTCAGCCAATAATCTACCCACCAACCTTACTTCTCTTGTCAACTCCTGACAATCCTTGTTCTTAAAGAAAGTGTCACTCTTACAGAATCATATCACATTGTTATCATCATAATATTGTGGTTTCGTTTCATAATTGGGCAAATATGCATAGCCGAACGATTAAGTTAAGCTTATATAATTGCCGTCATATTCTTGATAATATTCTAATAATAATTAACAACATTGTTATTTTCAATCCGTTTCCCCAAAATTTTCCGCCAATAGAACTAATCAATTCAACTGAGAGTCGTTTCACAATAATAATAGACAACAAAGGTCTTTCTTAATTCTTTACTGTGATATAGTTACTTATAATTCCCAAATAAACGCTTACCTTCCCTTCTCTAATATACTGAACAAACATCCACAGAATACTTAAGCAGCGACTTCACTCGATAATACAGGTAAATTCCATATAACATTTCCCTCAGCTGGCTATTAAACAAATATAGCTGCGATAATTCTTCATTTCGATCTCTTAATACAGTATTCTTGCATAACAACTTATTTAAATTGCATATAATGCCTTGCTTTCATAACATATTCATATATAATAATTACAGTGTATAACGCCTTCAGATGTCGTAATAATACATAATAGTCGACTCTAATAAACAGCGTTGATATAATGGTTTACTAATATAAGTTACTTTAGATTTTAAATAATTGTTGTTAATATTTAATAAATATAAACATTTGTTACTTCTCTCTGGTCTTTCCAAAATATTGCGTTAATGCAGTCAGTAGTCAACAACAATCTCTAATGGAGTTGCAAAAGTTTCGTAGAATACTCAAATGTGTTGATTTATCAAAGTCGATAAGATCTCTCAAAATAAAATAATTTATCCACTGATAAGTTATTAATAATAATGAATGGCTAAAGTTGGAATGTCCAAATAATGTTTCATTCTTCACCCAATCCAAAATGTTCGATCAAATAATTATTTGAGTAGCATCAGACTCGAAGTTAGCTATAACAAAATAATTATATTCCCAAAATAAAGCATCGCTGCTGCTAAGATTTACAATAAAATCTTGGAAATGTCCAAATAAACAATTAATTTCCAAAGAAATATCCTTTTCCTAGTCTGGATTGCTTAGGTAAATTAATATCATATTCCAATATGCTAAATAGAATTCAGTAAAATGTGATAAACTTCAATAAAATTCCCAAAGAATTCACGATTCGAAATAAATTCGAAAAGCAAAATTATTTATAAAATGAGCTTAAATCTCGAAGCCTAAAAGTCAAAAATCCATATGGTAATATCCAAAATCTCACTAAAAGAAATTTAAAATTTAAATATCCAACGTTGAAAAATTATTTCTGTGCCAAAAATATATCACACACAATAAAAATGGACTAGCGTTGAAATGGTGCCATTCTCTCTGATATTCTAATCTACAACTAACTACATAAAGAACCAACAACTACGAACCAAGATTTCTCTCTCTACCTTACGATGACATCTAGTAGAAATAGTGTGGTGGAAATTACTGACGACACCAGTGACTCCACGCTCGATAATCTTCCTCCTCTTTCGCCGGAAAACTGCCTCGTCACGTCTCGAACCCTTGTCTCTGACCGCTAATCTCCCTGGCTGGTTACGAACGCGGACCTCGCCTCGATCAGCAAGGCCGCACGAACTTCCATGTCTTGAAGTGTGATGAACTACTTCAGTTCGGGTTTGATAGTATCTAGCCATGACGCGACAATCAAGTTCCGTCTCGTAAAGTTGGATTGTAGCTACGCAATAGTTACATCTCATCTCGAATTTTATGGTTAATATCGGTTGCCTGATATTCTAGACTGACAATGTAATATCACGTTCCCTGCGCATAACTTGGCTTAGTTCATGATCACAAATGCGTTAAACACAATATTAGTTATTCCCCTTAACGCTTGCATATCGAACATCTCGACAAAAAGTTTATCACTGAACAGAAACTTGCTATAATTGTGCGCCGCTAGTAGTGTGTTTTGGATGGTTCAAGGCCCTCCTCCTCACCCTCCTCACAAGATGGCGGCGGTGCGATATCTCTCGAACGCATGGTCGGATTTTGACGAATGAGGTGTCATTGAACTCGGGCTAACACCCCCTTTCCAATGGACAGCATATTTCCACCCCAAAATGAAACCTACCCCTACTAGGGGGTGAAATTGTAATTTTTTAGAGAATCTCTCTTTCCAATTGCAACATGTGGGAGTTTGAATGCCGATATGGAATTAAACGTTGTTCCACACAAGAGACATGTGTTCGGTGGGTAGCCACTATGAATTAACATGCTTGTTTTTTGTTTTTACGCATGCCCACTCATAGCTTTTGTAAGAGGGCGGGCTTTTCAATTTTAAGTGACGCTTGTCGATCGGCAAACCATTAATCAAAGAGGGATATGTCAGGCCTTGAGGCGATAGCCCCTTTTGATTGATCCCTGTTGATTGATATCTGTTGATTTGTCCCTTTGGGCTGGTCTCTGTTGACTAGCCCCTTTTGGACGGGGGGTCATTTTTGATGGATCCTCTTTGACAGGTCCTTTTTGACGGGTCCCTGTTGACGAGTCATTGCTGACGGGTCCTTGTTGATGAGTCCCTGTGGACGGGTCATTGTTGACGGGTCCCTGTTGACAGGTCATTGTTGACAGGTCATTGATGACAGGTCATTGTTGACGGGTCATTGTTGATGGGTCCTTGTTGACAAGTCCCTGTTGATGGGTCCCTGTGGACGGGTCCCTTTAGACCGGCCCCTTTGGACTGGTCCCTATGGACCGGCCCATGAAATTTATCCAAATTATATCAAAGGGCCTAACTACATTTATGTGTAAAGCAGTGTGTTGAACTGACGTTGTTCGCTAGTCCTTACTACTACAATTGGATAACGATATGAAAGGAATTGATTAACCAGACATGAGTTAACCATCAACGAAACACTTTGGCCACTCTGCTTATTATTGACCAGTGAGTAGGGTTTTAGAAAAACTGTTTGCTATTTTGGGTTATATACAAAAATGCTTAGACCTTTTGAGCGACTATGTTTGCTAAACAAGACATTATACCAGAGACGATTAGGATTCTTGTGTAGCTCAGACAAGGAAAGCATTTCTACAGAATCTGTTGACATTGAATATAGATTTAGGTATTAGAAAGTCATTTTGAAGGCCTTTGTCTGGAGCGTGGCACTCTATGAAAGTAAAACTTAGACAATTGGTGTAGCAGAAAAGTGGAGAATTGAAGTGTTTGAAATGTGGTGTTACAGGAGAATGATGAAGATTAGATGGGTAAATAGGGTTACTAACAAAGAGGTATTAAGACGAGTGGGGGAGAAGAGATGTATCTGGCGACTGTTAATGAGGTATAGAGATAGGTCGGTAGGACACGTACTAAGACACCCAAGAATAGTAAACTTAGTTATGGAAGAAAGGTTCGAGGACGAGAACTGTAGGGGTAGACCAAGTTTAGAATATGTTAAACAGATAGCCTTGAATGTAGGGTGTGGTAGCTATATAGAGATGAGACGTTTCGCTCGGGGCAGGGAGGCATGGAGATCTGCATCAAACCAGTCAAAAGACTGACGACTCAAACAACAACAACAACATGTAGAGCTCACCAAAATAATGTTGTGTAACGGTAAATGTTAGTCAACGAACGGTAATGCATTACTAAAACCCATGACACGATACCTAAGAGCTTTTCTAAAATTATTTTAAAATGCCTTTAACCCTATATTAAACACCCAGTTCACAAGACTCATAACTGCAATGTTATGGTCAAACAAAACAAAATCTATATTTCAAAACAAACATGTGGTTTAGTCAATGTATACTGGAAAAAGTTTTGTAAACACTCAAGTCCTCAAGACCAAATAAATTAGTATCTGTCAGGTTGGCCGAGTGGTTAAGGTGTTTGACTTAAGATCAAATTTCTGTATAAGGAAGCAAGGGTTCGAATCCCTTACCTGACATAACTATTGCCTTAACATGGCTTGGTCACACTCCATTATTATGATACTCGGTACACAAACCATAGATATAGTGTATTTTTTAAGGCCACTCTCTTTCTGAACATAGAGACTGTTGATGGTTAACAATTGTATTAATAGTGGGACATGGGGATAGTAATTAAGAAAAACAGACAATACCCATACAATATTTTTATTAAATTCATTTTATAATAGTTACACACTGAATTCAACTCTATCTCTTTACCATTGTTCAATATAGATTTTTAAACACAACGCTTGTTGTAGATCCTTTTACATCTTTCTCCAGGTACTCTTGCTCTTAAAAACTGGGGAAGCCGCAATGGTTTTATAAACATAAAACCCTCATCCTCTTCTTTTTCATAATTATCATCATCATCATTATGAATATTATCATCAAAATTATTATAGTCATTGTCACCATCATTATCACCATCATCATCATTCTCAACATCACTAGAACTATCCAATTCCTCTTGTTTGTTTTCCACAGGGACCTCTTGCAGAGTCTGCGTTGCTTTTGATAGTGTTAAGGGTTTTTTGAACGATGATATTTGTCCTAACATGTCTTTTTGAGGTGATGATGAATGCTTTTTAACAAACAATGCACTATCTTGAGCAGCAATATATTTTTCTTGGACTTGCTTTTTACCTGGGTTAGAGTATTTTGCGTAATTAAATGTGTATTAATTTGAGATTCACAATGATGTTCTTTTGAAGTAAGTACGTTGGAGTCTTTTGTTTTGATCATTCCTCGACACTTTTTGGATCGTTGTTTTGAACATCGCCAAATAACAGTTCCATCTTTATTGGTTGTTTTTACAATATATGTATATCCTTTATAGAAGACACATGGCTTGCCATGACTGGTTGTTGAGACTTCCATATCAACTAATACATATGAATTAAATTTTAGTAAAGTCACATGAACAATCTTTAGATTACAAGTGATTTACACACACACACATACACACTTTCCTAAATGTCAAGATTTATGAATGTTGTTTTCCGCCAACAGCTGCTTACTGCGTATGACAAGGCTGGAGACTGGTAGGTGAGACGGTCTTTCACGATGTGAACACTGTAACAGGCAGTAGTCAACTGACAATATTCTTATACCCTAGTCAAGGTTAACAGGTACTTACTGTGTATGACAAGACCGTACACTCGTAGGTTAGACAGTATTTTTTTGTTTGTTGCTAAGGATCCCATATATACCCTAGACATGTTAGTTCTGAACACTTAGTGGTTAATTGTATATATTGAATTTAAATACACAGCTTATACAAGCACGTTTTGCGGATGGGAGGGGTGAGAGGCTGGCAAAAAGGAAATGTTTTAGTTTAATGAAACGTCATGTCCTAGTAGGCGTGATTTATAATAGACGCGATTGATTGTAGTTGTAATTGATACTAGACGTGATTAATAGTAGACGCAATTGATACTAGACGTGATTGATAGTAGGCGTGATTTGTAGTAAGCGCAATTCATAGTAGGCTCAATTGATAGTAGGCGTGATTGATAGTAGGCGCGATTGATAGTAGACGTAATTTGACATGGGCGCGACTTAGATAATTTTTGATGTTATAAAGTTACAGTGTCAATGTTTATACAAAGTACAAGGTAAAGAGGGGGTATTTTAAGACTTAACCTAAGCTCACTTAACATAACCAAACTTTACCTAACCTAACTTTGTCACGTGACATGTTCTACAAGTTTAGACTTGCTTTAAGACTGATTATGTCGTCATAGATTGACGGGAGGTGTGAGAGGATGGCAAAAAGGAAATGTTTTAGTTTAATGAAACGTCATGTCTTAGTAGGCGTGATTTATAGTAGACGCAATTGATAGTAGGCGCGATTAATAGTAGACGCAATTGATAGTAGGCGTGATTGATAGTAGGCGTGATTTGACATGAGCGCGATTTATAGTAGACGAAAATGATAGTAGGCGTGATTGATAGTAGGCGTGATTGATAGTAGGTGCGATTGATAGTAGGCGCAATTTGACATGGGCGCGACTCAGATCATTTTTGATATCATAAAGTTACAGTGTCAATGTTTATACAAAGTACAAGGTAGAGAGGGGGTATTTTAAGACATAACCTCAGCTCATTTAACATAACCTAACTTTACCTAACCTAACTTTGTCACGTGACATGTTCTACAAGTTTAGACTTGCTTTAAGACTGATTATGACGTCATAGATTGATGGGAGGGTTGAGAGGCTGACAAAAAAGGAAATGTTTTGGTTAAATGAAAAGTCATGTGCTAGTAGGCGCGATTGGCAGTAGACGCAATTGATAGTAGACGCGATTAATAGTAGACGCAATTGATAGTAGGCGTGATTGATAGTAGGCGTGATTTGACATGAGCGCGATTTATAGTAGACGCGAAAGGTAGTAGGCGCGATTGATAGTAGGCGTGATTAGACATGGGCGCGATTTATAGTAGACGCAAATGATAGTAGGCGCGATTGATAGTAGTCGTAATTGATAGTAGGCGCGATTTGACATGAGCGCGATTTATAGTAGACGCAAATGATAGTAGGCGTGATTGATAGTAGGCGAAATTTGACATGAGCGCGACTTATAGTAGACGCAAATGATAGTAGGCGCGATTGATAGTAAGCGTAATTAGACATGGGCGTGATTGATAGTAGGTGTAATTGATAGTACGCGTGATTGATAGTAGGCGTAATTGATAGTTAGCGCGATTGATAGTAGGCGCACAATTGATAGTAGACGTGATTGATAGTATGCGAGATTTATATTAGGCGCATTTGATAGTAGGTGTAATTGATAGTAGACGCGATTCATAGTAGGCGCAATTTATAGTAGATGCAATTGGTAGTAGACGCGATTTATAGTAGGTGCAATTGATAGTAGGGGTGCTTGATAGTAGGCGCGATTGATAGTAGACGTGATTGATATGGGCACGACTCAGATCACTTTTGATATCACAAAGTTACAGTGTCAATGTTTATACAAAGTACAAGGCAGAGAGGGGGTATTTTAAGACTTAACCTCAGTTCACCTAACATAATCTAACTTTACCTAACCTAACTTTGTCACGTGACATGTTCTACAAGTTTAGACTTGCTTTAAGGCTGACTATGACTATGACGTCATAGATTGATGAGAGAAGTGAGAGGCTGACAAAAAAGGAAATGTTTTGGTTTAATGAAAAGTCATGTCCTAGTAGGCGCGATTAGTAGTAGACGCAATAGATAGCAGGCGCGATTAATGGTAGGCGCAATTGATAGTAGGCGTGATCAGGTACTTACTGCATATCAAAAGGCTGTACACTCGTGTGTTAGACACTCTATCTTGTTAAGAGGACCCCTATATTCCCTATACAAGGCTATACATGTTAGTTCTAAACACTTAGTGGTTATTTATATATTAAATTTATATACACAGGATATACAAGCACGTTTTTTCACACAGTAAAACTTTGTCAAATAGCCACATGCGACACGCAAAGTATGTTTCCGCTATCTAGCGGTGACTATGGAAATTACCTGAACATATCCTAATCTAATCCTAGCTAACCTCGCTTGACGTGACCATACCGGTTTGTTAACAACAACAACAACAACACACTAAGATTCCATGAATTCCAGAGTACTTTTAGATTAATTATCGACTCTCAACTCTTATAACTATGTCTATCCCACTCTGTCAAAAACACGATATATTTTTTTAAATTTTTGCTTGATGTCAATACTAAAGTGATAATGGGATTTCCGATCCTATCACTATAAATTCATTACCCCCCACTCTTATCTCGGTCTCGACAACAACCATGCCTATTTTTATTATGTCAGATGATGTAATGTTCGGGTGCAAATGTGGGTGCAAAAGTGGAGAGTAAAAGTGGTACCCTATTTGTAATGGCTTATTTGACAAGTTATTTTGTGGTACCCTATTCGTAATGGTTTATTTCACAAGTCTAAACTTGTAGAACATGTCACGTGACAAAGTTAGGTTGGGTAAAGTTAGGTTATGTTAGGCGAACTGAGGTTAAGTCTTAAAATACCCCCTCTCTGCTTTGTACTTTGTATAAACATTGACACTGTAACTTTGTGATATCAAAAGTGATCTGAGTCGCGCCCATATCAATCACGTCTACTATCAATCGCGCCTACTATCAAGCACGCCTACTATCAATTGCACCTACTATCAATTGCGTCTACTACCAATTGCATCTACTATTAATTGCGCCTACTATGAATCGCGTCTACTATCAATTACAACTACTATCAAATGCGCCTAATATAAATCTCGCCTACTATCAATCACGTCTATCAATTGTGCGCCTACTATAGATTGCGCCAACTATCAATTACGCCTACTATCAATCACGCGTACTATCAATTACACCTACTATCAATCACGCCCATGTCTAATTACGCTTACTATCAATCGCGCCTACAATCATTTGCATCTACTATAAGTCGCAGTCATGTCAAATTGCGCCTACTATCAATCACATCTACTATCATTTGCGTCTACTATAAATCGCGCTCATGTCAAATCGCGCCTACTATCAATTACGACTACTATCAATCGCGCCTACTATCATTTGCGTCTACTATAAATCGCGCCCATGTCTAATTACGCCTACTATCAATCGCGCCTACTATCTTTCGCGTCTACTATAAATCGCACTCATGTCAAATCACGCCTACTATCAATCACGCCTACTATCAATTGCGTCTACTATTAATCGCGTCTACTATTAATCGCATCTACTATCAATTGCGTCTACTGCCAATCGCGTCTACTAGGACATGACTTTTCATTAAACCAAAACATTTCCTTTTTTGTCAGCCTCTCACCCCTCCCATCAATCTATGACGTCATAATCAGTCTTAAAGCAAGACTAAACTTGTTGAACATGTCACGTGACAAAGTTAGGTTAGGTAAAGTTAGGTTATATTAAATGAGCTGATGTTATGTCTTAAAATACCCCCTCTCTACCTTGTACTTTGTATAAACATTGACACTGTAACTTTATGATATCAAAAATGATCTGAGTCGCGCCCATGTCAAATTGCGCCTACTATCAATCACGCCTACTATCATTTGCGTCTACTATAAATCGCGCTCATGTCAAATCACGCCTACTATCAATCACGCCTACTATCAATTGCGTCTACTATTAATCGCGCCTACTATCAATTGCGTCTAGAATAAATCACGCCTACTAAGACATGACGTTTCATTAAACTAAAACATTTCCTTTTTGCCATCCTCTCACACCTCCCGTCAATCTATGACGACATAATCAGTCTTAAAGCAAGTCTAAACTTGTAGAACATGTCACGTGACTAAGTTAGGTTAGGTAAGGTTTGGTTATGTTAAGTGAGCTGAGGTTAAGTCTTAAAATACCCCCTTTCTACCTTGTACTTTGTATAAACATTGACACTGTAACTTTATAATATCAAAAATGATCTAAGTCGCGCCCATGTCAATTTACGTCTACTATCAATCTCGCCTATTATCAATCACGCCTACTATCAATTGCATCTACTATCAATTGAGCCTACTATGAATTGCGCTTACTACAAATCACGCCTACTATCAATCACGTCTAGTATCAATTGCGTCTACTATTAATCACGTCTAGTATCAATTACACCTACTATCAATTACGTCTACTATCAATTGCGTCTATTATAAATCACGCCTACTAGGACATGACGTTTCATTAAACTAAAACATTTCCTTTTTTGCCAGCCGCTCACCCCTCCCATCCGCAAAACGTGCTTGTATAAGCTGTGTATTTAAATTCAATATATACAATTAACCACTAAGTGTTCAGAACTAACATGTCTGGGGTATATATGGGATCCTTAGCAACAAACAAAAAAATACTGTCTAACCTACGAGTGTACGGTCTTGTCATACACAGTAAGTACCTGTTAACCCTGACTAGGGTATAAGAATATTGTCAGTTGACTACTGCCTGTTACAGTGTTCACATCGTGAAAGACCGTCTCACCTACCAGTCTCCAGCCTTGTCATACGCAGTAAGCAGCTGTTGGCGGAAAACCACATTCATAAATCTTGACATTTAGGAAAGTGTGTATGTGTGTGTGTGTAAATCACTTGTAATCTAAAGATTGTTCATGTGACTTTACTAAAATTTAATTCATATGTATTAGTTGATATGGAAGTCTCAACAACCAGTCATGGCAAGCCATGTGTCTTCTATAAAGGATATACATATATTGTAAAAACAACCAATAAAGATGGAACTGTTATTTGGCGATGTTCAAAACAACGATCCAAAAAGTGTCGAGGAATGATCAAAACAAAAGACTCCAACGTACTTACTTCAAAAGAACATCATTGTGAATCTCAAATTAATACACATTTAATTACGCAAAATACTCTAACCCAGGTAAAAAAGCAAGTCCAAGAAAAATATATTGCTGCTCAAGATAGTGCATTGTTTGTTAAAATGCATTCATCATCACCTCAAGAAGACATGTTAGGACAAATATCATCGTTCAAAAAACCCTTAACACTATCAAAAGCAACGCAGACTCTGCAAGAGTTCCCTGTGGAAAACAAACAAGAGGAATTGGATAGTTCTAGTGATGTTGAGAATGATGATGATGATGATAATGATGGTGACAATGACATAATAATTTTGATGATAATATTCATAGTGATGATGATGATGATAATTATGAAAAAGAAGAGGATGAGGGTTTTATGTTTATAAAACCATTGCGGCTTCCCCAGTTTTTAAGAGCAAGAGTACCTGGAGAAAGTTGTAAAAGGATCTACAACAAGCGTTGTGTTTAAAAATCTATATCGAACAATGGTAAAGTGATAGAGATGAATTCAGTGTGTAACTATTATAAAATGAATTTAATAAAAATATTGTAAGGGTATTGTCTGTTTTTCTTAATTACTATCCCCATGTCCCACTATTAATACAATTGTTAACCATCAACAGTCTCTATGTTCAGAAAGAGAGTGGCCTTAAACAATACACTATATCTATAGTTTGTGTACCGAGTATCATAATAATACAGTGTGACCAAGCCATGTTAAGGCAATAGTTATGTCAGGTAAGGGATTCGAACCCTTGCTTCCTTATACAGAAATTTGATCTTAGGTCAAACACCTTAACCACTCGGCCAACCTGACAGTTACTAATTTAATTGGTCTTGAGGACTTGAGTGTTTACAAAACTTTTTCCAGTATACATTGACTAAACCACTTGTTTGTTTTGAAATATAGATTTTGTTTTGTTTGACCATAACATTGCAGTTATGAGTCTTGTGAACTGGGTGTTTAATATAGGGTTAAAGGCATTTTAAAATAATTTTAGAAAAGCTCTTAGGTATCGTGTCATGGGTTTTAGTAATGCATTACTGTTCGTTGACTAACATTTACCGTTACACAACATTATTTTGGTGAGTTCTACATGTTGTTGTTTGAGTCGTCAGTCTTTTGACTGGTTTGATGCAGATCTCCATGCCTCCCTGCCCCGAGCGAAACGTCTCATCTCTATATAGCTACCACACCCTACATTCAAGGCTATCTGTTTAACATATTCTAAACTTGGTCTACCCCTACAGTTCTCGTCCTCGAACCTTTCTTCCATAACTAAGTTTGCTCTTCTTGGGTGTCTTAGTAAGTGTCCTACCAACCTATCTCTTTACTTCATTAACAGTCGCCAGATATATCTCTTCTCCCCCACTCGTCTTAATACCTCTTTGTTAGTAACCCTATTTACCCATCTAATCTTCATCATTCTCCTGTAACACCACATTTCAAACACTTCAATTCTCCACTTTTCTGCTACACCATTGGTCTAAGTTTTACTTTCATAGAGTGCCACGCTCCAGACAAAGGCCTTCAAAATGACTTTCTAATACCTAAATCTATATTCAATGTCAACAGAATCTGTAGAAATGCTTTCCTTGTCTGAGCTACATAAGAATCCTAATCGTATCTGGTATAATGTCTTGTTTAGCAAACATAGTCGCTCAAAAGGTCTAAGCATTTTTTGTATATAACCCAAAATAGCAAACAGTTTTTCTAAAACCCTACTCATTGGTCAATAACAAGCAGAGTCGCCAAAGTGTTTCGTTGATGGTTAACTCATGTCTGGTTAATGAATTCCTTTCATGTCGTTATCCAATTGTAGTAGTAAGGACTAGTGAACAACGTCAGTTCAACACACTGCTTTACACATAAATTTAGTTAGGCCCTTTGACATAATTTGGATAAATTTCATGGGCCGGTCCATAGGGACCAGTCCAAAGGGGCCGGTCTAAAGGGACCCGTCCACAGGGACCCATCAACAGGGACTTGTCAACAAGGACCCCTCAACAATGACCCGTCAACAATGACCTGTCATCAATGACCTGTCAACAATGACCTGTCAACAGGGACCCGTCAACAATGACCCGTCCACAGGGACTCATCAACAAGGACCCGTCAGCAGTGACTCGTCAACAGGGACCCGTCAAAAAGGACCTGTCAAAAAGGATCCATCAAAAATGACCCCCTGTCAAAAAGGGCCCGTCCAAAAGTGGCTAGTCAACAGAGACCAGTCCAAAGGGACAAATCAACAGAGATCAATCAATAGGGATCAATCAAAAGGGGCTATCACCTCAAGGCCTGACATATCCCTGTTTGATTATTGGTTTGCCGATCGTCAAGCGTCACTTAAAATACTTTTTGCTCACCACTCGTATGTTGGGTTAGGTTAGGTTAGGTTACACTACAGCCACCATTTTTTAAAAAGCCCGCCCTCTTACAAAAGCTATGAGTTTTTTTTTAGCGTATGGCTTTTAGTGCCGGGAGTGTCCGAGGACATGTTCGGCTCGCCAGTTTTGTAGCTGCTTCGAGACGGACACCCAATGGGTGAGCTACAAGTACCGTTGGAGAGGAATGTTGGATGGGAGGGTCGAGGAGTTGGAAGGTAGCGGCTGTGGCCTGTAGTTAGGGACCAACCCCGGCATTTGCCTGGAAGGAAGATGGGAAACCACAGAAGACCATCTTCAAGGTTGCCGGCGGGGGGATTCGAACCTCCTCGCCTCCCGGATGTGAGCGACTGCCAACAGTCATGCCGCAACGACCTCGGCTAACTCACCCGGTAAGCTATGAGTGGACATGTGTAAAAACAAAAAACAAGCATGTGAATTCATAGTGGCTACCCACCGAAAAAATGTCTCTTGTGTGGAACAACGTTTAATTCAATATCGGCATTCAAACTCACACATGTTGCAATTGGAAAGAGAGATTCTCTAAAAAATTACAATTTCACCCCCTAGTAGGGGTAGGTTTTATTTTGGGGTGGAAATATGCTGTCCATTGGAAAGGGGGTGTTAACCCGTGTTCAATGACACCTCATTCGTCAAAATCCGACCATGCGTTCGAGAGATATCGCACCGCCGCCAGCTTGTGAGGAGGGTGAGGAGGAGGAGGGCCTTAAACCATCCAAACCACACTACTGCCGCTGTCCTTCAAATGTCCCTGAGCAAACACACAACGGGCCAACCCCCGCACTCGCTATTTTTCTCACTGCAGAACGCTTGCGATGCTGCCACGCACAGTGTGAAACGTGCTTAAATAACTATCTTATTCTTTCAAATATCTTCCTGAGACTTTTACGAAATATACACATGATGTCGCTCTTTAGTTTAGTCGAACTCTCGATACTGGTTCCACACGAGAACTGATATTATTACGACTTTCCGTTTCCCACATCATCAGCGGACTTCCCATGTTGTACTCTGACCGGCGGAACCGACCTCCTCGCCGTCAAACTTTGTTCACGTGAGACCCCTATCTTACACACGCTGGTTTCGGGACCCCAAGTATCGCAGGTCCAATCTCTACCAATGCTGCTACGCCAAAGACCGTGATTTGATGCGCGTCACCACGCTCGTCAAAACCAATCGAATGGCGCCTCATCAGGAATGAGCGGTAAACCATTCGTTACTTATATCAATCTACAGGGATCTCAGACTTCCTTCCCTGAGTGACTAACATAGTTCCTTTTAATTTAGATCCTTTCTCAATAGTTTTAAATGAGCAGATTCTCTCTTCTTTAATAAATGGCAGTATATATTATCGATGAAGCTTCTCATTAGGTGCGCTCAACTTCTCCTTCCTTCGTCTTTCTAGAAATTGGATTAGCCAATCAGCGCATTTCTCTTACAACTCTGCACGTTTCTATGAGCGGCCAGGCAAAAATATGACGCAGGATTGCCTAACAGCGGCTTCGATCGCCATTTTGCGGTCGTCGAACACAATCTGAAGCTTCCCTTCATAATAAAATTTTAAAAATATCGTAATTCCTCCAAAAAAATACTGCAATCTTCTCCAAATTTCACCAAAACATTGAAAATAGCATCCTGTCCATCCTGAATTATTTAGAATTCGAGTTCATTTTCCCCTTAACGCTTGAATCAAAGCGTGACCAATGCTTTTATTCGGGTTACATAAAGCAATCCTTGAAATAGAATTCTAAATGCATCTGTTAGTCCAATATCTCATAAAATTTCTTCAGATTCTTAGCATTGAATCTTCCCACTGAAATATCCCTGTCGATCTCCAAAATTTCGTAACAATTGTTTCCAAAAACTGTGCATACTCTAAATGGACCCATATATACAATCGAAAATTTCGTGTATATCTTCTGAGCTACATCAGCTTTCGTTGGGTTTCTTATCAGGACTAAGTCTCCGACGTTGAATGGTGCACTGAATCGTTTCCCAAGTATTCGCTTCATACGTTTGTCTGCTGCTTTCCTTAAGTTATCCTTGGCTTTCCCGATCCTTTCTCTCCTCGGAATATTTTTCAGGAATAGGGTATATCTTTTTCTGGTTAGGCGTTTCATTGATCAATCGAATACAATGTGTTTCCCTCAGCTTGTTTGTTGAGTTCCCATTCTTTTCTGATTTCAGTCTGGAAATTCTCATTACTTTTTTCCAATTCTTTAAACTTGTGTTGCATGTTAGACTCTATTGTGCCTAATCTAGATTGAACTTGTTCTGTGTTAGACTCCACACTACCTAGTCTAGTTTGTACATCAATGGTGTTGTTCTGAATTTTGATAACTCTTTCTTTGAGTAACAAAGCCTCATCATGTGTCTTGTCAACCTTTCCCTGTATCTTGTCAACATTACCCTGCATCTTGTCAACATTTTCCTGTATCTTGTCGACTGTGTTTGTGACTTGTGTAGAACTAGCTTGCAATTTATTAACATCGCTGCTAACGGAATTAGCACTACTTTGTAATTTCTCCAAAGACTCTTGTACTTCATCTCTTGTTTAATACAGTCTCTAACACTTTCTTTTACAGTGTCAACAATGTTTTCTACTATAGTGTCCCTAACGCTTTCTTTAACTGCATCTACTTCTGCCTTAACACTTTCAATTACAGATTCTTTAATAGCATCCCTATTCCTTTCTGCTTCTTCACTAACAGACATAAATTTATTTTCAGCGTCCTCTTTAGCATTTTTAAAACCTTTCTGGGTGTACGTGCGAACACCTTCCACATCTTTTGTCAGATTGTTCATCTTATCCTGAACATCTGAAAACATCCTATACACCTCTTCGATCTTCATTGCCATTGCGACAATTGCAAATATATCAACTGCTACGGGAACATGATATACACTGCAGAACTAGAATACCATAGAGCAACCATTTTCAACTTAATATTTGGGAATTTTATTGTTTACCAGTTTTATACTAATCCCTATAGTAATTCTTTTCATGATACATTTAAATTATGAAGCCCTAATTCTATTACAATTAATTAATTTTAATCCTTAACGTTAAATGACTGTGACTGGAATGTCAACAACCAGATATCAAACCAACATATTTAGATTATAAGTCAGCTTTATGTTTCTCGACGTATTCCTCCTTACTCAGGATTTCTTTCAATCCAATCATTCAAAATTAAAACAATTGCAGCCAATCACGCCCAATTAAGCCTCAAAAAGCCTAATCGTGCCTGACATCACGAAATGCGTCGCTACGAACCACAGTTCGAGCCTAAACGTTGGGCTGCCATTTAATGTGTACCCGTTTAAACTATTTGAGCTGCTTGTCGTATCCGAAGATCAACTGGATTGCAGAATCTCGAGGTCCCCGGCTAATAAACATGGAAATCCTACCAACAATAGCTAAATGGGGGATGCACACTTCCTAAGATCATGTTTTGGTAAAGCAAAATGGGTGGATAAACTGAATAAACGAAGAGCTTGAGAAACTTACGATTCTCGGTTAAGTGGGCGTAATTAGTGGTTCAATAAAACCTCAAATGCACCAAAACATAATCCTTCTCCATAATTTAAATAAATCATCAAGGCGTGGTTACAAAAACTAACGAATTAATTTATTAATAGAATAATAATAAAAAATTAAATCAACAAATATCCCTAGGTATTTATATATGATTCGTTAAGTGATTATGCAAAATCCCAATAATCAGATAATAAAAATAAAATCATCGTCCAACTGACGTTAGAAGTACTTCACTTCTCATAAAAAACAATTAAGCAACTAATCAACCAGCTGTTAGCACTACAGCGCTAAGCTTCACGCCTGTTCTCTAATAATATCTGAACAAATATTGTTATTAATACAACCAATGTCTTCTAATGACATTCCTTCTTACTGTTACAAAATCATCCATTGGTAAAAATAATGAAAATTATTTAATGCTGATCTTCCATAAGATCACTTCTGTACAAAATTAAACAACCTTAATGTAGTCAAAGAACGTCGTCACATTCTTTAAACATCACTCCTATTAATGGTTTGAACGTTTAAAATATTTATAAAGAATGAAACAAAAGTTAAATTGTCAACTAAGATTCTCTAAATTATTTAATTAATAATAATAGAAATTATTATTAAACGATTAATTAAAAGCTATTAATATTTTCTAAATATCAATTAAGTCTGCAAAATATTTATTATTTAGATGTTTATTAATTATTAGAAATAATTATTAATCATGTTATTTCACATAATAAACAATGTTATTATTATTGTTTTAGGATCAGCTGTTTATCAAGTAAGTTATTCAGATAATTTCATTATATCATTATATTCTCCTAGCTATTAGTGATATTATGTTTAAATATTATTAACAAAATTTCATATATTATTTACAACACTCATGATGATTCTCAATCATCCAACCTTACTTCTCTTGTCAACTCCTGAAAATCCTTGCTCTTAAATAAAGTGTCACTCTTACAAAATCATATCACATTGTTATCATCATAATATTGTGGTTTCGTTTCATAATTGGGCATATATGCATAGCCGAACGATTAAGTTAAGCTTATATAATTGCCGTCTTATTCTTGATAATATTTTAATAATAATTAACAACATTGTTATTTTCAATCCATTTCCCAAAAAATTTCCTCCAATAGAACTAATCAATTCAACTGAGAATCGTTTCAGAACAATAATGGACAACAAAGGTCTTTCTTAATTCTTTACTCTAATATAGTTACTTATAATTTCCAAATAAACGCTTACAACGCGTATAATGACCTTCCCTTCTCTAATATACTGAACAAACATCCACAGAATACTTAAACAACGACTTCACTCGATAATACAGGTAAATTCCATATAACATTACCCTCAGCTGGCTATTAAACAAATATAGCTGCGATAATTCTTCACTTCGATCTCTTAATACAGTATTCTTGCATAACAACTTATTTAAATTGCATATAATGCTGAAAGCAACGGGAAACTACAGCCGTAATGCTATTCCCGAGGATATGCACCTCTCTATGCATAATTACATGTGATGATGGCCTCCTCCCTTGTAAAATTTCAATCCGGAGGTAAACTAGTCCCCCGTTAGGATCTCAGGGTGGGGACTACTCGAGAGGGGGTTAACATCACAGAAGTGACTAAGAGGAAATCTGACATTCTACGGATCGGAGCGTGGAATGTTAGAAGTCTGCTAGGAAGTGGAAAGTTAGAAAACTTAGAAAGGGAATGGATAGGTTGAGGTTGGATTTGGTTGGGATTAGTGAAATGCGCTGGCAGGAAGAACAGGACTTTTGGTCAGGAGACTATAGGGTCATTAGCACTAAATCAAACAATGGCCAAGCAGGAGTTGGTCTCATAATGAGTAGGAAACTTGGACAGCGGGTGGAATATTATGAACAATACAGTGAACGGATTATTGTAGCAAAAATCAATACTAAACCTACGTGCTCCACAGTGGTACAAGTCTATATGCCTACCAGTCAAGCTGATGATGAGGATGTTGAATAGGTCTACGAAGAAATAGATGACATTCTGAGGTATATCAAAGGTGATGAAAATGTTTTAGTAATGGGAGATTGGAATGCTGTGGTAGGAAAATGGAGAGAAGGGAAGATGGTAGGAGATTTCGGATTAGGTGAAAGAAATGATCGAGGAAGCAGGCTGATGGAATTCTGCACCGAACATGAGTTGGTCATAGCTAACACCTTATTCAATAACCACAATAGAGGAATATACACACGGATGAGACCAGGAGATACAGGGCGTTAACAAATCGACTTCATTATGGTCAAGCAGAGGTTTCGAAACCAGATTTTGGATTGTAAAACATATCCTGGTGCTGACATAAACTCTGACCACAATCTGGTTGTAATGAAATGCAGATTAAAGTTGAAGAAACTGAAGAAAAGTCAAAAGCCAAAATGGTGGGCAATAGACAGACTGAAAGTAAAAGATGTAAACGAAAGATTCGAGAAGAGTATAAAGGAAGGACTAATCAAAACCCCTAAACCAACTTCAATTGCAGACGAATGGGCACTTTTGAAGAATGAAATAACAAAATCCACAGAAGAAAACATTGGTAGGAAAGAAAGAATAGGTAGAAAACCGTGAATCACTCAGGATATACTAGAATTGATGGATGAAAGGCGGAGACACAAGAATCTAAGAGATGAAGAGGGGAAAGCAGAATACAGGCGTCTGAAAAATGAGGTTAACAAGAAGTGCAAGGAAGCGAAAGAAGAATGGTTGAAAGAGAAATGTGCAGGTATAGAAAAGTGTCTGAAATTAGGAAAAGTAGACACAGCTTATCGAAGGATTAAGAATACTTTTGGGGAAAAGAAGACTAAGTGCTGTAATATTAGGGACACAAATGGAAAGCCTCTAACAGATAGGGAAGAAAAGGTTGAGAGATGGAAAGCTTACATAGAGTGCTTGTATAAGGGAAAGGAGATTGAGAATCATGTAATGGAAAGGGAGGAGGAAATTGATGAGGATACAAAAGGAGATTTAATATTGAGATCAGAATTTGACAGAGCATTAGAGGACTTAGGCAGGAACAAAGCACCAGGCATAGATGATATACCGATTGAGTTGCTACGCTGCATAGGAGATGAAGGTCTGATCAGGTTATTTCACTTGGTGTGTAGGATTTATGAGACAGGTGAGGTACCCCCTGATTTCAAGAAGAATGTTATCATCCCTATACCAAAGAAAGTGAGAGCTGACAGATGTGAAGATTACCGTACAATCAGCTTGATTACTCATGCTTCAAAGATCCTGTCTAGAATAATTTACAAGAGGATTGAAAGCCAGATAGAAACGGAGTTGGGTGAAGACCAGTTTGGTTTCAGGAGAAATGTAGGAACAAGGGATGCTGTACTCTTAGGCTGATTTTGGAAGGTAGAATAAGGAAAGATAAGAGAACGCTCATGGCATTTGTAGACTTAGAAAAGGCTTTTGATAACGTTGATTGGACTAAATTGTTTGACATTTTGAAATCTATTGGAATAAAGTACAGGGATAGGAGGGTGATATACAATCTATACAGAAACCAGACAGCAGTCATTCGAGCTGAAGAATATGAGAGAGGATCTGGTATTATGAAAGGTGTAAGGCAAGGCGGAAACTTATCACCCATACTTTTCAATCTTTACACTGAACAAGCAATGAAGGAAATTGGAGAAAAATTTAGAGTGGGAGTGAAGATTCAAGGAGAAATAATTTCAACTCTGAGATTTGCTGATGACATCGTCATCTTGGCCGACAAGCCTGAGGATTTGAATGAGTTATTGAATGGTATGGATTCCGTCTTACGGAAGGACTTCATGATGAAAATGAATAAATGTAAAACAAAAATATTGGAATGCAGCCGAAATAAATCAGAAACCTCTATGGACATCAAATTGGTAGGTGAAAAGCTGAAGGAAGTAGGAGACTTCTGTTACTTAGGAAGCAGAATAACCAGTGATGGACGAAGCAAAGAGGATATAAAAAGTAGGTTGGCTCAGGCAAGGAAAGCCTTTCTACAAAAAAGGAATCTGTTGACATCGAATATAGATTTAGGTATTAGGAAGTCATTTTTGAAAGCCTTTGTCTGGAGCGTGGCGCTCTATGGAAGTGAAACTTGGACTATTGGTGCAGCAGAAAAGAGGAGAATTGAGGCATTTGAAATGTGGTGTTACAGGAGAATGATGAAGGTCAGATGGGTAGATAGGGTTACAAACGAAGAGGTATTAAGGCGAGTGGGAGAGGAGAGATGTTTCTGGTGACTGCTAATGAAGAGAAGAGATAGGTTGGTAGGACACATACTAAGACACTCAGGAATAGCAAGCTTAGTTATGGAAGGAAGGGTCGAGGACAAGAACTGTAGGGGTAGACCAAGGTTAGAGTATGTTAAACAGATTGCCTCGGATGTAGGGTGTGGTAGCTATGTAGAGATGAAACGATTAGCTCAGGACAGGGAGACATGGAGAGCTGCATCAAACCAGTCAAAAGACTGAAGACTCAAACAACATAATGCCTTGCTTTCATAATATATTAATATATAGTAATTACAGTGTATAACTCTTTCAGATGTTGTAATAATACATAATAGTCGACTCTAATAAACCGCGATGACGTAATGGTTTACTAATATAAGTTACTTTAGATTTTAAATAATTGTGGTTAATATTTAATAAATATAAATATTTGTTACTTCTCTCTGGTCTTTCCAAAATATTGCGTTAATGCAATCAGTAGTCAACAACAATAATGAATGGCCAAAGTTGGAATGTCCAAATAATGTTTCATTCTTCACCCAATCCAGAATGTTCGATCAAATAATTATTTGAGTAGCATCAGACTCGAAGTTAGCTATAACAAAATAATTATATTCCCAAAATAAAGGATCGCTGCTCCTAAGATTTACAATTAAATCTTGGAAATGTCCAAATAAACAATTAATTTTCAAAGAAATATCCTTTTCCTAGTCTGGATTGCTTAGGTAAATTAATATCATATTCCATAATGCTAAATAGAATTCAGTAAAATGTGATAAACTTCAATAAAATTCCCAAAGAATTCACGATTCGAAATAAATTCGAAAAGCAAAATTATTTATAAAATGAGCTTAAATCTCGAAGCCTAAAAGTCAAAAATCCATATGTTAATATCCAAAATCTCACTAAAAGAAATTTAAAATTTAAATATCCAACGTTGAAAAATTATTTCTGTGCCAAAAATATATCACACACAATAAAAATGGACTAGCGTTGAAATGGTGCCATGCTCTCTGATATTCTAATCTACAACTAACTACATAAAGAACCAACAACTACGAACCAAGATTTCTCTCTCTACCTTACGATGACATCTTGTAGAAATAGTGTGGTGGAAATTACTGACGACACCAGTGACTCCACGCTCGATAATCTTCCTCCTCTTCCTCCGGAAAACTGCCTCGTCACGTCTCGAACCCTGGTCTCCGATCGCTAATCTCCCTGGCTGGTTACGAACGCGGACCTCGCCTCGATCAGCAAGGCCGCACGAACCTCCATGTCATGAAGTGTGATGAACTACTTCAGTTCGGGTTTGATAGTATCTAGCCATGACGCAACAATCAAGTTCCGTCTCGTAAAGTTGGATTGTAGCTACGCAATAGTTACACCTCATCTCGAATTTTATGGTTAATATCGGTTGCCTGATATTCCAGACTGACAATGTAATATCACGTTCCCTGCGCATAACTTGTCTTAGTTCATGATCACAAATGCGTTAAACACAATATTAATTATTCCCCTTAAAGCTTGCATATCGAACATCTCGACAAAAAGTTTATCACTGAACAGAAACTTGCTATAATTGTGCGCCGCTGTCCTTCAAATGTGCCTGAGCAAACACACAACGGGCCATCCCCTGCACTCGCTATTGTTCTCACTGCAGAACGCTTGCGATGCTGCCACGCAAAGTGTGAAACGTGCTTAAATAACGTGAATGCCTTCAACAAAAGAAAACTATCTTATTCTTTCAAATATCTTCCTCAGACTTTTACGAAATATACACATGATGTCTCTCTTTAGTTTAGTCGAACTCTCGATACTGGTTTCACACGAGAACTGATATTATTACGACTTTCCGTTTCCCACATCATCAGCGGACTTCCCATGTTGTACTCTGACCGGCGGAACCGACCTCCTCGCCGTCAAACTTTGTTAACGTGAGACCGCTATCTTACACACTGCTGCTACGCAAAAGACCGTGATTTGATGTGCGTCACCACGCTCGTCAAAACCAATCGAATGGCGCCTCATCAGGAATGAGCGGTAAACCATTCGTTACTTATATCTATCTACAGGGATCTCAGACTTCCTTCCCTGAGTGACTAACATAGTTCCTTTTAATTTAGATCCTTTCTCAATAGTTTTAAATGTGCAGATTGTCTCTTCTTTAATAAATGGCAGTATATATTATCGATGAAGCTTCTCATTAGGTGCGCTCAACTTCTCCTTCCTTCGTCTTTCTAGAAATTGGATTAGCCAATCAGCGCATTTCTCTTACAACTCTGCACGTTTCTATGAGCGGCCAGGCAAAAATATGACGCAGGATTGCCTAACAGCGGCTTCGATCGCCATTTTGCGGTCGTCGAACACAATCTGAAGCTTCCCTTCATAATAAAATTTTAAAACTATCGTAATTCCTCCAAAAAATACTGCAATCGTCTCCAAATTTCACCAAAACATCCAAAATAGCATCCTGTCCATCCTGAATCATTTAGAATTCGAGTTCATTTTCCCCTTAACGCTTGAATCAAAGCGTGACCAATGCTTTTATTCGGGTTACATAAAAAATCCTTGAAATAGAATTCTAAATGCATCTGCTAGTCCAATCTCTCATAAAATTTCTTCAGATTCTTAGCATTGAATCTTCCCACTGAAATATCCCTGACGATCTCCAAAATTTCGTAACAATTGTTTCCAAAAACAGTGCCTACTCTAAATGGATCCATATATACAATCGAAAATTTCGTGTATATCTTCTGAGCTACATCAGCTTTCGTTGGGTTTCTTATCAGGACTAAGTCTCCGACGTTGAATGGTGCACTGAATCGTTTCCCAAGTATTCGCTTCATACGTTTGTATGCTGCTTTCCTTAAGTTATCCTTAGCTTTCTCGATCCTTTCTCTCCTCGGAATATTTTTCAGGAATAGGGTATATCTTTTTCTGGTTAGGCGTTTCATTGTTCAATCGAATACGATACTGGAAATCTTTAATTAGACGAGATTTCCCATCAAAAATATCTTTGAATTCAATTATCAAATCTCCAAATTCTTCTCCGATCTATTCGAACCCTAATATTCTCTTTCTCCTTCCACTTCATTCACAATATTCTCTAAAATAATCTCTCTATAATCTTTATCTAGATCCATACTTTTTTCCTGTTCTTCCAAATTCTCCGCTTCCAAATTATTCTCACAAAATCTAATAACTCGATTCTTCAAATCGATGACTGCTCCTACTTTTCCAATAAAATCTATTCTCAAAATCATATCAAAATTTATTTTCTGTACCACAATAAAGACGTGTTCATATTCTCTCTCATTAAGCTTGAAATTCAACAATACATGTACTTTATATTTGACCGTCTTATCCTGAAAGATACCCCTCACCTTTACTGTCGAAGCTGGCAAAATCGTCATACTGTTGCTTTTCGAAAACCTAAAATAGCATTCCTCGGACAAAATCGAAACTACTGCGCCGGTATCAACCAAAGATCTGCATTGCTCCTCTTCCACATGAATATTTATAATGGGTAATTCTGTTTTTCTTTCCTCTCTTGAAATTTTTTCCTCAAAGAGAAGATCTTCGTCATTAACCTGGTAAATCTCATTAATCGTGACATCGTGATATGACAAGTGATCTTCATTTAATTGCGCTTCGTAATTGCAGTTTTTTTTGTTCAGGGGCTGTTTCCTCAGCTCTTCCCTGTCGACTAGTGCCTGGTTTATGCATGGTTAAAATGTATCAAGTAATAAAACATCACACTAAGGCTTGTTTGACATGAAGCCTTCATAGGGAGGTTAAGGCTGCTTGAGCTTTTAGTTCTCGCAGTCAAGTGGTGCAGTTGCACCTAATATAAAGGGAGGTGGCGTGCAGTTCGTCACTCCTGTGGGGTTCCTGGCGGGGACACCAAGAGCCCGCCGATGAGCCAGCTTGGTGTCCTAGGCGAAACCCCACACAAGACACGACACAAACCTAGAAGAATTGCTGAGTTTTAATTCATCGGCCGTGAAAACCAATATACCATCTTTTTGGAAGCCTTCCTAGGGAGGTTAAGGCTGCTTGAGCTTTTAGTTCTCGCAGTCAAGTGGTGCAGTTGCACCTAATATATAGGGAGGTGGCGCGCAGTTCGTCACTCCTGTAGGGGTCCGGGCGGGACACCAAGAGCCCGCCGATGAGCCAGCTTGTTGTCCTAGGCGAAACCCCACATGAGACATGGCACAAACCTAGATGAATTGCTGAGTTTCTCGGAGCTGTCGGCAAACACATGAAGAAAGAAAGATGTGTTAGGTGGAGCATTAATTAAATTCCTAGGAATTTCAAAAAGAAAGATCAAGTAAACTGCTGCGAAAGAGAGCCATCTATTAAGAAAAGAAAGGGGAACAGCTTCGTCCCATTCACATTTAAGAGCCATAGCCCTTGCATGAAAAGCTTTGCGATTACAATATCTGGGGCAAGAAATTGAAGCGGATCGAAAATGTTTGCAATTTCAGTTAAAATTTATCTCTTTGTGTTAGGGAGCTCTTTGGCAAGTGAAACTTTATAGATAAGGGTATCAGTGCGAGTGCACCAGTGTACTCCAAGCGTTTTTATGGATTCGGAATCTCCGCAGATTTCGGCGGAAGACGGGTCTACATCTTCTATGGGAAACTGAGCAAGAAATTTAGCGGAATTGGAATTCCACTTATGAAGTGGGAATCCTCCATTCTTCAACAATGCTTGTAGCTCTAGCGATACAAAAGAGGCTTCTTCAAGAGTGGGAAAGGATTGAAGGTAATCGTCAACATAAAAAGATGTAGTTAGGTCTTCAGAAGCTTTAGAATCAAATAAATGACCATCTTGAGAGGCTAACATATGTATGGATCGGATAGCAAGGAAAGTGGAAGGTTTCAGACCGTAGGTTACTGTCTTTAACCGAAATATCTTAATGGGCTTGCTGATTTCGTCGCACCACAAGATTCTTTGGAGGTCTTGTTGTTCGGATCGAATTAAAACTTGACGGTACATCTCTTTGATGTCCGCTTTGACAGATATGGGGAACAGGCGAAAATTTAAAAGGATGGTAGATAAATCGGACTGAATAGCGGGACCAGAATAAAGAGTGTCGTTGAGACTGTTACCATTGACACGACTCGGATTTTGTCCTTTACAAGAGGGTTTTTCCGCACGGAATTATGATTTAAGAATACAGTTTCTTTAGGAGGGTGTAATTCGTCATCAGATTTGCTAACAACTTCCATATGATCCAAGTTCTCGTATTCGTCCATTAACTCTGTGTACTGTTGTTTGACAAGATGTTCTTTCTTAAATTTTCTCTCGATAGCAAACAGGGCTTTTCGAGCCTTAGGTTGAGAATTGATAAGTTTTGGAGGATTGAGTAATCTTAGCATCTGAACAATGAATCTACCTTCGGGTGAACGTGTAGTAGTGGACATGAAGAGTTGCTCACAGAATTCGTTTTCGGAAGAGCTCAAGTTAGAAGAATCATTGTTTTCGAGTTTCCAGAACCGTTCTAAATCGGTATTAGCGAAATAACATTGCGATACGGGTTGGGGGAAATAATGAGGAAGTTGACCAGTAACAATCGAACCAAAATTAGTGTCTCTGGCGACCACGTTTGAAGATAGTTTACAAGTTTGTTTACGAAGGCAATTCCAAAAAAAATTGGCATTGAAAAGTATGTCAATGGGGCCTTGTACATTGAACAGAGGATTGGCTAACCTTAGGTGAAAAGGAATATTTAAACCTGAGATATCGACAGAGTGACTTGGAGTATCCTCTCCGATACTGTTGAGAATGAGGCAGTTAAGTTTTAGAAGATTATTTCTGTGACAAGTGTCCTTTATGGTTAGTTCTGAAAACTGTAAAGATTGAGATTTTAATCTGTTGATTCCGGATACATTAATAGAAGTAGGGTTTACAGGTAGGCCTAGTTTTTGATTAATGAATTAGAAACGAAATCATGGGTTGCCGCTGAATCAAGAAGAGCTCGTGCGCAGACCCAGTTGCCAAACGTATCCTGGACTTCAATTTGAACAGTAGACAATAACACTTGAGCGCTACGTAAAGACTTAGCGTTCTGAATGTAAGATGAAGCATTAGGACTGCTGGCATTATCCCCTTTTTGAGAAGTGGTTGCTACTGATGACTTTGATTGATCGTGACGATGCAATAGAGAATGATGCGCTTTTCCACAATGAAAGCAGAGCCGGGTAGATTTACAATTAGAGGCTGAATGCTTGGGTGAGAGGCAATTAAAAAAATATTGATTCTGCGCTACTAATTTTCTTCTATCGTCAATTGACAGTTCTTTAAAGGATTTACATGAATACAAAGCGTGGGAATCTTTGCAAAGTATGCACTTTGACGGTTCATTTAAACTTTTCCGAGGTTCACTTTGAGTGTTTAAAGCAAGGGAACTTGCAATACGACGTTCACTAGACCTAGTTTGGTAACCAGTGACATTTGACTTAAGTTTAGACGAGCTAGACCCGGGTTTTTGGGTACTAGACGCAGCATATTCGCGTTTGGATTTAAGAGACAAAGATTCAAATTTAGAACTAGGAGAAGAGGGTTCGCTTTGGTTAGCTAAGGCAGTTAAGAGTTGGCATCTAGCATTTATGAAAGTGACTAAATGCTCGTAAGAGTAATCGTCGTCTTTGGAAAGTTCGATTTCCCAAGCTTTGAGGGTAACAACATCGACTTTTGAAACCACTAAATGTATTAGTTTTTTCCAGTGGTCAGTGGGTTGATCTAATTGGAATAAAGCTTTTACGTGAAGTTGTGTCGTATTGATGAGGGTACGCAGGCTAGTGACGACATTGTGCTGTGACGCAGGCAAATTGAATAGAGCGGTCGTGTGGCGTTGAATACGTAACCGTAAATTACCGTATCTTTCCTTCAACGGGTTAAAGGCAATGGGGTAGTTTTCAGCACTTAATGGGAGTGCTTCTACCAACTGCAGGGCTTCACCGCGGAGAATAGATCGCAAATAATGAAACTTGTAGATGACTTGAATGTCTTCATTGTCATGAACAAGATAGCAGAATAGTTCATAGAAAGATTCCCAAGTAGATTCGTCTCCAGAGAAGTGAGGCAAATTAATCTTAGATAGAATTGGTTTGGGCTTGTGAGTGCCCTCACGAGAAGAGGTTTGTTGCTCTCGAAGGGAACCAAGAACAGAACCGTCCTTTTTCTGTTCTTCGTCGAGTTGGCGTCTTATTTTAAAGGCAGGCTTTCGTAGTATTGGTTTTCTACTTCTACTCGATCATCAGTTTGATTGAGCATACAAGTTTCGATTTCAGTTTGAATATTGCAATAATTTTCATAAGAACGTTCATAATCCTTTACGCGATGTTTTAACATATCTAGTTGAGCTTCTGAAGGATCTAGATCTTTGATGTATTTTCTGAATCTGGTGATTTGCCCTTTATAAGAAGCTCGTTTGGAAGTAAGTTTTTCATCCTTACCATCCTTATCTTTTTCTGTACGAGGCGTGGCGAAATAGGTAAATTAAAGTATAACTTACGAAACTGTGGGACCTTGGAAATGCTGTCAGACTGGCGGCAGCAAACAAGTTGAAAGAAAGGGACACACCAAAGGAGACAGGAACGGCCTCTTTCCCCCTCACCAGCCTTGCACGGTGAAGATATAGCTGAAAAATTCATAGATGTTAATAATTTGAAAAATATTGACAAATGGACTCTCCCGGGTTTCTGGGACCAAAGTTTGGGTTGGTTTTGGCTAGGGATTAACGCTACCCCCAAGGGAAGGTGAAGAGAGAAGGAAAGGGAAGTGGGTTTCGGAATGAAGAACAAGTGTGGGTAAATAGGACGAGAGTCCAATTCTAAGCAAACAAAATGAATTTGAATGAGTATTTAGTGACGAGTGTCACCGCAAAGCCCGTGAAGCACCTAAAGTGAGTATGGACTTGGCCGCAGCTAACGGGAAATGCTGCTGGAGCTTGGGCTATTTGCAAGCAAGCAGCGATCGTAGCTTCCCTTCCAAGCCTACATTTAGCTAGAATAGGGAAGGGTGGTAGTCTGGCAAGACAAAGAATGACAGATTTACTGTATATCCTTCCAAAGGAGTTAAGTTTGAACGAATGTTTTGGAAGGCACAAATAATTTGAATTTGCCCTTATGATTTTACTTCTTGGAACTGTAGGATCTCCGACGACTGATCGAGTACTCCCAGGAAAGGTATTGGTGAAGCAGTTATAGTGATTTTGGGAACAATTTTGTTGATTTCTTTGAAAATTTTGGTAAGTTTGACAATAGTTGCATTTAAGAAGAGCTAAGATTTTACCCAGCAAAGTGCCGACTAAAAGTTTAGACCGGAAGAAAAACTTAAATTTTGAAAACGAACCACAAGTTTTAGAGAAAATCTCAACGAGCAGGAAGCTTGCGGAGCTAGCTTTACTTGCCTTACTGGCTCATTAGAATTAGCTATAGCAGCTAAAAGATGCTTTGAAAAAGATGATACTAGAAGTTTTCGTTCAAATGCAACAAGAAGCAAAACTTTTATTATTTTAGTACCGGTATGTGATTTGCTTAAAGATAGCATAAACCGATGGGAAGAGTCAGGGATACCAGGGTCCTACCTAAGCGTTATTCTGCTGTAATGTATAAAGCGCAAAGTTGAAATTTTGTTTACTTAACAATAAAGAAAGAGTTGACGTAGCAAACAATATAAAATAGATTTAGAATCAAATTAATAACAATGAACAATTTTAACATACAAAAGTCTGAGACTTTAATTCTGTTAAATAGCACGCAAGTTTAAAACTTGCTTCGAGCACAAAATCTGAATAAGATTTTAAAAGTTGTGCTAAAAATTGATAAATTTAAAGTTTATAACGAGAATTACAAATAATTAAAGCTTTAACAAGGAATCAGGTACAATGTAGGCACTTTAAGAATTCCTATTAGAGATCTTAAAGGCTATGAAAAAGCATTTAATATGAGATTATGACAAAAAAGAGAGGAAAAATAAGAAGCAGTTTCTATAACTTCTAATATTTAAACAGGGATCACGAGAAAAAATGGGGCCAGTTGCCCTTTCGTGAAACCTGGAAAAGGAAAGTTAGAAAACTCACTTGTGAGTAGGAATAATTGAATTCCCTAGTAAACGAGGAAAACAATAGTTTAAAGAGTGTGCTAGGCACAGATTATACAGAAATTACGATGGTAAACAGCACAAAGATGGGAGGGCACTACTATTGAGTGACACCTCATTGAAGGAAATCTAAATAAAAAAAGGAAGATTGTAGTTTTACGTGACCGTGAATCTTGTGATTATGAGCCACGGGACCTCCTTTTTACGTGGAATCCGAACCACAGGACATGGCATTTCACTTCGAAAATCTCACATGCATTGACCGGGAATCGAACCCGGACCGCCTTGGTGAGAGGCATACACCTAGACCGCTGAGCCACCACGCCCCCCAATCTAAAGTTTATAATTTAATTATAATATGTTAGTAAGGTATTTGAGAGGAGGAAAATAGGAGTTTTAGGAAATGTCTTGGCCATATTTATTGCTCTCTTTCGAACGCGACACGGATGGAGGTTGAACGAGCACTGTTTCACTATAGTCTATTGGTATGTTTGAAAAGTTCACTATTGCAGCACAGAATGTTCACAAGAAGAAAAGTTATTGCAATTATGTAAATCACTAGTTGAATTGTAACTTGAGAAGGTTTATTGCGTTGTAGCTTTTATAGGTTGAAGTTGAATGAAGTGGGAAGTTTCCCACGAAGGAAGACAAATTAGACTTAGAATAACGAATGCTGTTAAGAAAAATCTTTAGCTAAGAACAGTATTTCCATATTTAGGTGGAAAATACTTGACGGCTTTACTTGCAGAAAGATAACTTGATATAGAAAGTTCTAGAGCATTGATATCTGTTGAATTGGGTAAAACAAGCCCCCGGCGGAAAGCTGAATTCTATAGACAGTGGGTACTTTAAATTATCCCTCGGTGTGAGATAGTATCTCAGATAATCAGTACAAGAAGTACTTTTTCATTTTGAAAAGTTACCTGAAGTAGCCACAACTAGATCAGGAATATCTTTTGAAGGCAGATATTGCATCACATTTATCAATTTCACACTGTCTATAAAATCAGATAAAATGCTATAAGCAATTTAAAACATTTAAAACTTGGTGAAAACCATTTAAGATGTACTTAGCTAATTTTGAAGAAAGACGATGGTCTGGATGACGGTTGAGGTTAAAATTCACAACATGGCGTAGATATTTTAAAAAATGTCTCGAGTAGACAGGAGGCAACCCTAAGGTAGGCTCCAACTGTATGTGTTGACGACTGACGCAGAAGTGAGAGCTGCTCGACGAAACACAGAGGTACCAAGGAAAGAAAGGGGGGGGGGGGGGGAGGGACAAAGGAACATACATAAAAATTGCCAACATAAGAATGAGAAATTGCTTTCTTAGATATTAATTTTCTTGATGGAGTGAATTTCAAGGAGATGCTAGCAGGCGATGATGACGACGTCTGGAGGATTGGAATGATGAAGAAGTCCTCTTGAGCATGGAGATGTTAGCTGGAGATAGCGACGACATCTTGTGGCTGGATTGGGAATGAAGTCTTCTTGAGAGTTGAGATATTGAGAAACTTCAGCAGTTAGCTGCTAGATGCCGCTAGGTTGATCATGGAAGATATATATCTATAACAGACTTACAAAGAAAGTAAGCAAGTTGCACAAATAAAAGAAAAAGTAAGAAATCACTGTTGGTGTTTGCGAAAAAGCAATGAATGAATTAAAGCAAAGAGCAGCAAAAGCTACCTCTGTCTTACCGTGTATTCTAAAGAATACACCACGCTCCACTCAATCATCGAATCACCCATTATGAGTACGTCATTATTAACAGTTTGCTCCTGCTCGCCCTCTGCTACACTGACCCCAGTAGCAAACCATTCAGTCACATCCTTCACCGTTTCTTCCGATTCACGAAGCTTTGTTCTATGTTCCTGTTCCCTTGCTTTGATTTGCATCCTCAAACAGTCCGGCGTATCACATACATTACAAAACCAATTTCTGACATCACAATCCTCCTTCTTGACCTTAATACAGCCGAAGTGAAACCATTTCTCACATAGTCCACACTCAATACCGTTCTTCAATGTTTTACTGCATGTAGAACACTTTACAACTACCACTGGATCATTAGCATGATTCACATTTGGAGTAACAGGGCCTGTATTCACTTCCACTCCTCCAATGACTAACAACGCAGCTATCACTAGAGCTATAAACCACAAGTTACTAAGTCCCGTACGCACACACAAACACCGGAGATCCCGACTTCCCTTCGCATACCACAGTCCGATCCTCGCGCGATAAGCCTTCAGTGAACAACCCATTTCAAAACATCTTCGAGCTCGGGAAAAGCACATCCTTTCACTTTGACTGCCAACAAAGCAATTCAAGTATGCATACATTCCTCACTTTCCAAAATACTAGAAAAACTTATGCATGAACAACTGCTCCAGTATTTGACTTAATACTCACTACTAGATCCGTTACAATCTGGATTTAAGAAAGGACATAGTACATCTACTGCACTCATTAAAATCACTGGTGACGTAAAACAAGCAATGGAGGTGCGTAAAGTGGCTCTACTCATTCTCCTAGACTTCAGCAGGGCATTCGACACTATTAATACAGACATACTTATGGCTAAACTGCAATCCTTCCATCTTAGCCCCGTTGCTCTCAAATTATTCGTCTCCTATCTTCATAACCGAAGACAACGTGTACTTCTTAATGAAAACAGAACTGAGTGCAAGTTCGAAATAAATGGAGTACCACAGGGTTCAATTCTCGGTACCCTTATATTCATTTTATATCTGAACGCATCTCATCGAAACTGGAAAACTGTAACTACCATCAGATATATTGCCACACAAAGGTAAATTACATAGATGTGGCAATTGAAAGTATGAATCTAAATTTAAAGCGGATCAGCCGCTATTGTGCTAAAAATTCGCTTGCAGTCAACCCAATTAAAACACAAGTTATCTTAATAAGATAGATCTTTCGACAAGCTGTATCTACATATCCTAATTTCACACAAGTTTCTATACTTGCACATTTCTCTTTCAACCATTCCTCTTTCGCTTACCTGGACTTCTTGATTACCGTACCTGGTTTTGCAGGCGTCTGTAATCTGCTTTCCCCCTTTCATCTCTTGTATTATTGTGCTTCCGCCTTTCATCCTTTCATTTTAGTATGTCCTGAGTGATCCGCGGCTTTCTACCTTTTGTTTCCTTTCTACCAATGTTTTCTTCTGCAGAGTTTGTTAGTTCATTCTTCAAAATTGCCCATTCCTCAACATTTGACGTTTGTTCAAGGTTCTTCATTGGTCCTTTCCTTATACTCCTCTTAAATCTGTCGTTCACGTCCTTCTTTTACGGTTTGTTTTATTGCCCACCTTTTTGGCTTTTGTATTCTTTTCAGTTAATCTGCAATTTATAACCAGAATATGGTCAGAGTTTATGTCAGCTCCGGCATATGTTTTGCAATCCAACATCTGGTTTCAGAATCTCTGCTTGCCCATAATGAAGTCGATTTGGAAGGGTCCTGTCCCATCTGGTTTCATCCATTGGTGTATTCTTCTATTGTGGTTATTGAATACGGTGTTAGCTATAACCAACTCTTGTTCTGTGAAGAATTCCATCAGCCTACTTCTTCAATAATTCCTTTCACATTGTCCGAATTCTCCTGCTATCTTCCCTACTCTTCCTTTTCGTACCACTGCATTCCCTTTTCGTACCACAGCATTCCAGTGTCCCATTACTGTAACATTATCGTCACCTTGATATATCTCAGTATCACATCTATTTTTTCGTAGCCTTTTTTAACTTCTTTATCATCAGCTTGACTGGTAAGCATATAAGTAGTAGTGGATCCCAGCTCATTTTCAAGGCAAACCACTTTCCCTCCCTGTTCATCCTGCGCCCTAAGGTTCGTTGGAGGCCCGAGCCTGGGGCCTAGGGAGGAGAGGGGCTGGAAGGAGAATGACCTGAGGTCGGGGGGAGACCGAGGTAACCCTGCCGACATACTGACCGATGTCTCTTTTTACTTTCGGGGGGAGAGGGGTAGTGCCCGCACAGCCCGCGTGACAGCCGACTATAACTACTGCTGTCTCTGACATGCTGTTAGACTACATGGCAGAAGAAAAAGAATGGGGATGAGTTTGGGTTTGCCCTTTGACATCTCAGCGCCTGTCTGATTACATGGTAATTCACTAGGCATTATAGGTATTCGGATAACATTAGTAGATGTGTAAGGTACAATTAAGGGCCAGGGAAAAACCGTATAGTTAGAAAGGAAAGATTGCCTACTAGCAAAACTTGGCATCTTTGTGATAACACATGCAAGTGGAAGGACATGATTAGGTTGTTTGTTATTGGGAGAAGGTATCATGCTCCAGTTCCAGGTCCATTTCTTGCATGTTTTTCTCCGGGAATAAGTGTAACTCGGCACTGCTGTGTCTAGCGCGGGCCTTTCCGGCTACCGAGCAGGAACGCTAAAAGTCCGAGGACCTGCGCCATAACCCGGTGCCGTTGAGGTCCCTGGTCTTCGTGACCGGAGGTGGAGGTTGCCTCGCCAGCCGGTGCAGGGGCCTGCAAGGTGGGCATGTGGTGGTGAGCCGTGCCATAGATGGGGCAACTGCGGTGGGAGGACGGATGGCCGCCCCTACAGTTGGTGCACACCAGCGTGCCCCGTGGCGCATTACAGCCAGTGTGGTGACGAGCACATTACAACGGACTGGGGAGCCACAGGATCCCTGGCAGGGTCGTTAACTCAGACAGCGAAAACACTGTAGGATCTGTTCTGAGTGGGGCTTAAACTTACCAGACGGCTGCTGGTGGTCCAGGTTACGGCTGGTGTCATCGCCCTCAGCTTCTGCTCCCTCCTGGGAGTGTTGCTGGCGTCGTCGTTAGCGGCGATGGCCCTTCTTTTAGGACAGTTCTGATAGTCCCGTCTGTCGCTGGTGGCTCCTCCCTGGTGGCATGGCTAATGGCCTCACCTGAGGCGCTGGTTGCTGCTCTCCATGATGGCGGGCGCAGGTTTCTCCACTAATGGCCTCGCTTGAGGCACTGGTTGCTCCTCCTGGATGGCGTGCGCGAGTTGCCTCACCTATGGTCTCACCTGAGGGTCTCGAGCTGGTTCCGGCTGCATGGGATGGGTCTGGCTCCACTTAGTGAAGGCCATAGGGACCGCCTGAGTCTCGGCCTCCACCGTCGTTGGCCCTCCCGTGTGCTTCACGGCGTTACGGTATCTAAGGATCTCATATATGGCCCCCGGGGTTGCGCTAGCTCGGCCTACCCGACTGGTGTCAGCTTGAGGAGGTATTGCTTACTACTGCTTCGGATGAGGGCCTGGCCAGGGTGCCAGTCGATAGGCAAGCCTCGACGTCATCCTGGTTGCTGATGGTGCCTCCGCTGGTGCAGTGGAGGGCGTATTCCACGACGTTGATGATGTGCATCCTTTCCTGTTCCGGATCGTAGCCCCGGCGATAGTAGGCGTACATGAACATTGCCTGTTCGTAGGGGTTTGTAGCAACTTTTAGAGTGTTCGAGTTCCCTTTGCTCAGGGACACCTGCACGGTATCCAACCTTACGTCACTGCTCCAGTTGCAGCTGGGCACTGCGCTGAGTGACCTGGTTCTAGCCGCTCCTTGTGACCAGGTCTATTTGGGCACGGCTAGACTGGAGGGTCTAAGGGTGCTGTGTAAAGTCTCGGAGCCCGGGACTGAGGTCCCAGGGTGCAGGGACATCTGCACGGATACCAAGTTCACGTTGCCCCCCGACAATTTGCTGGTCCATCGTAGATTGCGTCAGCCGGGTCTTGAATCTCGTCCTTCTCGGCCACGCTGTCGGCTTCTTCGCTGATGGCGTCTTCTCCCTTCGGACCACCAGGCGAGCAAGCGTCACTGGGGGTGAAGGCTCGATAGCGGGGGATGATCACCCCACGGTTCCAGCTCGTTTCGACCCTCTGCCTCTTGCTGACGCTGGAGCCCTTAGCTAGCCTGCTTGTCGGCTTCTGTTTCCTCCATTGGCTGGTTACGCTGCTCATCACTGGTTGCGCCGCTGCTGTCCTGGACTGCTGCCTGACTGTGGTGACCTTACACTTTCGTGTCTGGATCGAACCTCCCCCTCCGATGTTTCTGCTGCTGAGCCTCTCGGGGGTAGGAGAAATCGGTCTTCGGCGCTGTTCGGGGAGCTGAGTAGAGCCTAGCTGATGAATGAAATGTGCTCTATCTATCGTTAGAACAGAGAATTAATTTAGTTTGGAGTTACTACGATGCATTGTTGCCAAGCCAATTTTGAGATAATGGTTGTGTCAGGTGAGGATTTGAACCCTCGCTTCCTACACAGGACATTTGAACTTAAGTCGAACGCATTAGACCACGCGGCCAACCTGTAATATTTTTCTAGCGGATTAAGAAAACAAGGATCATTATACAAGTTAAGATTTATTAATCTAAGAATTAAAACCAAACCATTTGACAAAAAAAGTGTATTGCCATGCTTTTTAGCAACTTATTCAACATGATAATGTTTGGGAGACTGTATTGTCTATAGTTCTTCAATGTAGAGTCCTCCTTCGATGGGCTGGTTGTTGAGGTCATTGAGTAAATAACTGACTGGATTGGTAAGCTTTACTTGGTGAATGTGGAAGATTTCCGTGCTTCAGTTTGGAGTGTATCCTTTACCGAAGATAGACTTAACTAATGCGTATATAGTCGCCCAAACGAAAACGATGCCGTAGAGGATCAGCTGTTTTGATGCCATCTTGAATGCGATTCAACCGTTGACTGTTTGTTTTGTCACCAAACGAGGTTTTAATCCGACAGTTCTATGTTTGATATTGTTGGTTGGTTCTTCAGTTTAGGGGCTGCGACAACGCGGTCATGTAGCCCCGTGTACTTTGGGTGTGTGTAGAATCTGTCTGATAACCGGTGATAATTGTGATGGCTTTATTAGTGTGTATCTGTTTTTTAATTTAAGTACAGACTGCAACTTAGAATATTTCAAATAGTTCCTACTTTTGCCACCAAACACCACCGTCAATGACTACTAGGCCTAGTTCAGAACTTAGCTACCAGAGGCCACCGCAGTCGGCTCTTGGCAACGAACGTAGAAGCCTAAGAGCGTTGTTTACATTCTTAACCTATCCAATTTAGCTTCACACAGGTGTAATTAGTGGAAGGTTCTTTAACATGCCTTAAATCTATGACATGGGACCGCCGGCTTTACTTCCCCTCCGAAGGAAGGCATACTGAGGGATTTTTAACGCTCTTAAAAATCCGATGGCTTCGGCCGGTGATATTGTTGTAACGCAACCTTAGGGTCTGCACAAGACTAAGCCAGCGATAGGACCCTCTGACTGTTAATTCCCGCCACAAATATGTTTTAAAGTTCTGTTGAAACGTTCAACGATACTCGCTTTCAAAATGCTATATATGGAATAATGAAGAACTCCAAGTCCTTGCAGATTGGTGGAAAACTCCTTTCTGAAAAACTCCTTACCTTTATCTGTCTGGAGGAGACGAGGTAGCCGTTTAATTCTTTGAATAATATTGTTAAAGGCTGCAGTGGCCAGGGTACCTGTTTTATTTTGTACAGGTTCAACAAACACCATGTTGGAATATACATCGATGACAATGAGCAGATCCTTCATACCGTTGTTAGTTTTGGGTTAGTGAATCATTTCAACTGGATCGGCTTGCCAAAGATCGTTAATTCCTCGTGAGATAACATGACGACGATGAGCTGGTCTGTGCAATTCGTGAGCAATTATAGTCTTAATAGGCGAAAGGATATTGTCACGTAGACCCATCACACAATAATCCAGCATGAGGAAGCTCCTCTTCTATTTCTTTAATTTCCCCTTCATGATCGGTATGATCTGCCTGTTGTCACGCATATAAAAGGTATAGATGTTAAATCAACTTATTGGGATCATTCTAGTAGGCAATAAATATCAGTGAGAGGTTTTAAAGTCTTAAACGCGGCGCCGGAATCTGAATTCCCACGGTGAACGCTATCATTAGTTGGAAACAATTTAGATATGATGGTTCTATATTTGGCAATCTTATTAGCATTTACAGCTTCGGAACGCTTATTATTACTTCTAAAAGTATTCGTAGCACGCAAGTTGGACTGAAACTTTCCAAGATCATTTCCGTTATAGTCCTCCTGAAGAGGTGTACGCGAAAATAGAAGTTCTAGAAGGCCCGGTGTCAATTTGTATCGAATTTCCTTAACGACAATAGTATTATCACTGAATCATCAATTTGAAAACGCTCATCTTCATAGTGATCGTCATAGGCAGTATAGGTCTTTTTAGAAAAATGCTCTTCGAGTTATGGCGATACTAGGGGTCCAAAGGATTTTACAAGAATGGTTTTCAGCCGTGCTTGACGTGCCGCATCAAAAATAACTTTAATACCACCCTTTCTCGATGAATTCTTCTTCTTAACAACATATCTCTGTTTCGCCATGGAGAATGAGTAACTAATCAATCTTGAAAAATCCACAGCCTGCTTCCAGTCTCCGACCGGGTCAGGAATGGAATGAATGAAGCCCCCATCTAGCGGCGAGGATATGAAATGTGCCGGCTGCCGAGGCCTGACGCACTTCTCTGGGACAATGATTAAATGAATGACAGATGAAATGAAATGATAGTGGAGAGTGTTGCAGGAATGAAATGTTGACAGGGAAAACCGGAGTACCCGGAGAAAAACCTGTCTGCCTCCGTTTTGTCCAGCACAGATCTCACATGGAGTGACTGGGATTTGAACCACGGATCCAGCGGTGAGAGGCCGGCGTGCTGCCGCCTAAGCCACGGAGGCTGCAACTAATCAATCTTACACGATGAATATGGATCACGACTAACGATCCTCGGGGAGAGAACATGCAATTATTTACTCGATGGAGGTAGTATATTCAAGTTCAGTATAAAGCAGTGGCGTATGCTGGACCAAAAGCAGGGGTGTGCTGTTAAAAAATACACAGTTGATCTATGGCCTCACAGAACTCTTACAAGTGACATATCGGGTGCATTTCATAAATTTAGAAATTAAAACCACGTAGGCCTACCTCTTTCATTTAAATATCAACTGTATTCTTCTTTCTTGAGAAGAGAACTTCTCAATCCCAGCATTATAAAATGAGTCTTTGTCCTTCATTTTGTGTACTAACTCCTTTTCGATTGATAACAAACATAAGTTACTCAGTCTTTCTTGTGTTTGCTTACTTCGTAAGTAAGTCTTGATTCTTCTTAATGCAGAAAACGAACGTTCCACATAGATTGTAGTACAAGGAATGGTCAGTATTAATTTATCAAGTTTATAAACCTCACCAAATCCAGAAGCGAGGTTATTTTCATGCATAAAACTAACAAGTTCGTGAACATCTTTTCCATGACATTCAGCTGATGTGTAGAGAACAATTAATTCATTCCTCAATTCAATGCGGTCAAATAAATTTCCGTATTGAGCCAAAAGTTTTTATAGCAGTGGTTCGGGAAATGTTTTCATATATTCAATATACCTATGGTGATGTAGCAAATGAAAATATTCCCATTTCTCAAGTTGAGAGAACCTATAGTCAATCTTATGAATTAAACAATCGACAATTTCCACGTATGGGCGGAGATAACGAAGTTCTTGTTCATTGTTATCTAGACAGTGCAGCTTTGTTTTAAGTGAGAATGTTCGCCCTTCTTTGAAATTGTATTGTTCCAAACTAATGAATAAGAATAATCTCTATCATACTGAAGTTGATCTTTGATGTCATTTACCTTCTTGCTACAGTAAAGAATATCGAAATCCTTTGTTTGGCGAAGATTGTACAATATGTCTGTGTAAGCAAGCAACATAGAATATACTTCCAATAGAAATATAGTTTCAACATCTTGAAGAAAAGCCAAAACACCTCGTGATTTTATGACTGTCTCACTATCCCAGTCACCAGAATGTTCTATGATATTTTCGAAGAACTCACAAAGTTTGGATCTGTCATCTCTTGCAGTGTGGCAACGTCATGATATAAAATTCCACCTGGTTGGTGCTACTTTGGGTAATTTCTTTTGCACAAATTCTTGCAACGCCTGTGTCCTTTTAGATGATTTAGAAAAGAAAGCAGAGAGTCCAGTCAATGTTTGGGAAAATATTCTGCATTCTTTAATCACCGATACACTCTGCTGGAGAACAAAATTTAGAACATGGGCATAACAGTGGGTGGATATTGCGTTTGGATAGGCCGATAAGACTTTAGATTGTAAGCCATTCACATGACCGCTCATTACAGAAGCCCCATCGTACGTCTGACCCACTAGTTTAATGGAAATTCTAAATTCACTTACTACATGTTCTACATGAGCATATCAACCATTTGCTGTTCTATCAGCACTAACATCTACGAAGCCCATGAATCATTCATAGACAGTGCTGCCCTTTACATAGCGGAGAACTGTAGATAGTTGAGATATATTCTCAATATCTGACGTTTCATCCAGCATTATAGCTACAAATGAAACGGAGTTAATTTCATTTTTATTTCTTCTTTTACTACGTCAGAAATAGCTCTTATTATATCATTTTGAATCAAGGGAGAAGTTCTTCTAAATACTGTGCATGAATTTAGATGAATTTCTGAAAGTGAACCATATTTATTTAAAAGATTCAAAAATTCTAAAAAATTGCCTTTGTTGATAGAGCCATCTGATTCGTCATGTCCCCGTAGAGGGAGATCCTAGTTAGCTAGGAGGCAAATAGCATCAATAATTCGTATTAATGTGGCTCTATTTTTCTTTACCTCTTCGTTATGTTTACTGGTATCAATTCTACGCTGTTCGCTGACTGCCGAAACATTGGACATGGGTTTGAGATTTTGAATGTTTCTGTTGTGCACTAGACAAGTGATTTAAGTCAGCAAACCCATGCTTACTCCAAACATATTTTTTGTTAGAAAACAATAAGCATGGCCAACAAAATAATCTGTTAGAAGTTTCAGAATCCGCTAACCAGTCTACATTTTCATACTGTGAAATAGAAAAATGTCTAATGTATTGCTCACTTGTTGTTTTATATTGTTGACTAAATTCGGGAATGGCGGGGTAGGCCTACCCTTACTCACAATTTCCAATTTCTCTTCTAATGTACGAAGAGGGAGTGGTTTATGCAAGAGATCTACAACAGTATACCGGTACATTTCCAAGCACAGGTGTCAACTCGGAAGATCCACACTAGGCCTATCTTGCACTGACTCACAACTAAAAACTCCAATTAAACCTAAACACAGCACCGTACTTATGTTATAATGGTATATGAGCATGGGCTGATCTGCTGGCTTGCCGGACGACCTGGCCGCTTGTGAAGCTCGAGTTACCCCGGCCCACCAGTTGCGCGCGCAGGCAAATACAGTGGTATTTTGAAACAAAGATGTCCGGTAACAGGGACAGCACCGCTGACCGAAGCCAAATAGTTTATAAAGATAATAGCGGAAATTCCTCGCCAAAACAGGAGACAGCGTTCCCCAGCACCGACTAGCGGTCCGAGTTGGCAACGTAAGACCAGATGATTTACAACCGTGAGATCCAACCAAACAATTATAAGAAATTATTGACCCGTGGATGATCTAATTATCCAATTGTAATGATTGGTACGGGGAGTATTTGTGCCATATATGGCTGTAATAATTATAAACAACAAAGTGACCCAAAATCATTCTTCAGGTTCCCAAGAAATAAGGAAATGTAAGTATGAATTTATTGTAAACAAGTAGCCTACCATTACACTGATATTTCGGTTTTCATTTAATACAAAATGCTTTTACAAAATAATTTTGCATATTTTAGCCTGTTCTTTATTTATTTATAGATGCATGCAGTGGGTTATTCGAAGCCGAAGAGCTTACTTAGATGACGTATTGAAAAGGAATGGCCCAGAACATTTAAACAGAACTCATGTTGTATGCTCAGACCACTTTGTGGAGAAAGATTTCAGGAACAAAAACTTGTTAAGTCAAGGGTAAGATCCTTGTAGATTGTTGATAATAGGCCTAATGTTAATATTGAAATAACAGCATAATTATAAAACGTGGTGACTCTACGGTACAGTAGGCCTAACATTTAACAACATGCTTCAATATTTCCGATTGAAAGTGTACGCAGTTATTTATTGTTGTTATAAGGGGCGGAACAGCCAGGCCATCTGCCTCTAAAGTGTACGTATTGCACTATTAAAGCTAGAGGAGGTTGGTGTAATCTAACAAGTTCAGAAACACAAATTTTAATTTTACTGACTTTATTAGGAAATATATAAGAAGGTAACTGTTTTTTAAGCCAAAAAAGATAGATTAAAACCAATGTCCTAATATTTCCTGGTAATTGTCAGTATTTGGCCTGGTGCAGTGTCTTCAGTTCTGCTGCCTATGGCAAAGCAAACCATATGCAGAAGCAGTCCAAAGAAAAGAAAGGGAGAAGAGGAATTGGAAGCAAAAGAAACAGCAGATAATTATGAGCCTATGGAAATCCCTGAATGTAGAGAAGATAAACAGTGTGAAGAATGTGTTAAGGTGAAGAAGAGGTTCAGACTGTCTCAGAAACCAGTGAGCAAATACAATAAATTGAATATTAAATTGAAAACTTAAATTCGTCAACTAAAAGTTAAACTAAAACAGAAGGAATTACAGTGTGTGTGTAGAAGAAATAATGTGTGTAATGATGTTGCAGGAAATTTCATCAATCTTCAGACAATACTTGAAAACAGGAAGGCTCAGGGACGTAGGTATACAGAACAAGACAAACGTTTCTCTTTAGCTCTGCATTTTTGCTCAGCGAAGGCATACAGGTTTTTGCAACAATATTTTTGTCTGCCAACCACTATATCACTGCGGAGCTGGTTAGAAAATGCAGAGATAAAGCCTGGCGTAAACAAGATGGTACTCGACTTATTGAAAATTAAGTGTGAAATGATGGAGGCTAGGGAAAAAGTTATATCTGTGGTATTTGATGAAATGTCCCTAAAATCACTTTTGACCTACAGTGCACAGAATGATTTGTTTGAAGGTTTCGAAGACTTTGGTTCAGATGGTGAATTAATAGACACAAATGCAATGCGACCACTGTGCAACCAGGCTATGGTGGTAATGGTCAAAGGTTTGCATTTGAATTTCAAGCAAATCATAGGGTACTATTTAACGAAGGGTGCTATGAAAGGTGAATGCAAAAAGGAAATGCTAGTTCAGGTGATAATAAAACTTCAGCAGACTGGGTTAATACCAAAAGCTGTCACTTGTGATCAGGGTGCTAACAATGGAAAGATGAGAAAGATTTTAGGTGTAACTTCTGAGAACCCTTTGTTTGAAGTCAATGGAGACAATATTTATTTCTTTTATGATCCACCACACCTGATAAAATCAGTGAGAAATAATCTTAAGAAGTACAATTTCCACTGGGAAGGGAAAATTTGCAGTTGGGCCCACATTGAAGTATTTTTTAAGAAGGATGCTGGTATGGTACCTCGACTTGCCCCTCGCTTGTCTAAGAAATGCATCACAATCCCTCCATTTTCTCCAATGAGGGTATGTTTGGCGGTAAGGGTTCTAAGTCACTCTGTTGCTGCAGGCATGTTAGTGCATGTAGGGTTTAATTCCTTGCCACCAGCTGCTGCTTTCACTGCTGAATTAATTGAAATCTGTGATATTTTGTATGATATTTTCAACTCGTCAAAATGTAGCAGCCCAAAGCAATGTAGGAAGCCTCTTTGTAACAAATCTGAACATTTAAAGAAGCTTGAAGAAATAAAGAGGTTTTGAAAAATATTGTTGTTCAAAATAAGAGGCCAAGCAGTAAAAATAACCCACTCTGCATCAAAGGATGGATAGGCAATATCGCAGCTCTTACTTTACTGTGGAAAGAACTTAGTGATAGGTTTGGTTTCAGCTTTCTGTTTACTCGAAGGTTGACTCAAGACTGTATTGAGAATGCATTTTCGATCATAAGAGGGAAAGGAGGTAAAAATTTAACACCCATCCCAAGGTAGTAACTGTGAAGTTGATGCTGCATCATTCCTAGTAAGACTAAAGGACTTAGAAAAAAGAACTTTCATTACACCTGTGACTGTAATGCCTAGCGAGGTCACTGTTATGTGTCTGTTTATGTTGATTTCCTTGTCATTGAAGGTCCGCAGACAAATCCCAGAAATTATGTTATGGGTTGGGCCTGCAGTGAACTGGAACATGAGGAATGTAAAATGGCTCTGGCATCATTCAAAGATAATGAGCATGACGTTGGTAACTTTCACATACAAATGAAAAAATAGGAATTGAGCAAAATGCTTTTCCCTAACGAGTGTGCTCAAGATCTGTCACACAAAATGTCAGAAATATTTAGATGCAATTTTGATCAATTTTTGATTGAAAGCACGCATGGGGTCAAAATCAAGATGGTTAATTTACTTACGAGTGAATGTGCCACACCGGAGGGAGTATGCAAGAACTGTATTCTGTTGTTGGCTAGCAGATATTTTGCAGTCTTCATAAAGGCATTTGTGAAAAAGACAAATGATTCTTCTGAATCGTATGTAAACATAGGAAGTGTTAAATTACGAAAAGTAACACATCAATAAGTGTAAATGCTTACGGGTATGTATGGGCATATTCCAGACTTCAGTAACCCACACCAATACCATGTAATGAATTATCTCCAGTAGTTCTTAGAATTCTATATAAATTGTACAGAACCAAGTATCTTTTGTTTCTTTTAACACTAATCTTTAAATTATTTGCTGCCTAAATATAAAACCGAGACATATATTAACTTCACAATGCAATTTCGGTCGGTGCGCACTAAAAAATGCCAGCTGTGGGTGGTAAAGAGTGTAATGCTGTCAACTCGCACCAAGAGATGGCACAGTGATCGCTGTCTCCAGGCGAGCGCATGCTTTTACGGCCGAGTTTCCGCTATTATCTTTATAAGCTATTTGCCGAAGCCATGCAGAACACAGGCCGGGAGCAGGTGGCCGCAGCAGCCAATTGACTAGCTTCCTCGTTATTCTGGCGATTATGTACTCAACCAGCCAGCAGGCATTTGAGATTTAAATGGTAGTCTAATAAATTAAATATATTAACTTCTAATGAGGGAGAGTGAAAAAAAAGGACAAAACACAAATTTATAGAGTGTTCAGTGGACACCTTGAACACCCGCAATATACGCCTCTGGTATAAAGCTGAAAATCGTTTATTGTTTTCCCTGCTTCCTTTTCCTCAGGCGTAAGAACTAGTTGAAATGATAATTTATCCTCGGATTTAACTGCCTGATCGATGAGAGACGTTTTCACACTAACTTTCAATAGCACAGTTAAATATTCGGCATCTGGTGTATATTCGATAATACGAATGGCTCCATCATACACCAAGCAATAATTGCTGTGCCCTGAATGTAATATATAGGTGAGTTCCTTTGAGTCCTTTATTGGTTGTTGTTGTTGTTGTTGTTTGAGTCTTCGGTATTTTGACTGGTTTGATGCAGCCCTCCATGTCTCCCTATCATGAGCTAATCGTTTCATCTCTACATACTTACCACATTATATAATTTCGTTTGGCATTGTTTTATTGTCTATTACCTACTATGATAAAATAAATCTAAATTAAAAGTTATTCGCGGCGTGTGGAATTTTAGTGTATTGGGCCTTTCCATGGTCGTCGGGTAAAACATACGGCTCTCCTTTCGCAGGGGAGATGCACATACCAAATTGTTTTAAAGTTCGTGTAAACACTCACTGCAAATGCGTCACACATTCATAATTTTCAAAAACTACAAACAATATCGCCCCTACATCTGAGGCAATCTGTTTTATTGGTTATCGGTTTCTAATGTGAACATAAATACTGATAAAAACGTTTCAATAAAAATGATGATGATGATAATTCTTGTCATTTAGACTTTCACGGCCCGTGTTACTATTCATAATGATGAATTTTGGGCTTATGCCGTGTTTTATTATATTAATATTCGACGCGTTTCGAAAGAAACCACGTCTTTCATCGTCAGGAATAATCTGGAATACGACAATGTTGCTAAGAGAAAGCAACGAAGAACATATAGAAGGTGCCCAAAGATGGACGCCATTATAGCCCCATGTTGCCAAGTCTCTCCATCAATTGAATATTGAACTTTAATATACCGCCATCATCGAGTAAAACATTGCATGTTCTCTCCCAGAGGATTGTTAGTCGTGATCCATATTCATTTTGTGAGGTTGTTTAGTTTCTCATTCACCATGGTGAAACTGAGATATGTGGGGAAGAATAATTCATAGAGAAGGGTGGCTTTGTATTCTTAATGTGGCGCGTCAAGCATGGCGTGGAGAAGAAAATATTGAGTTGGCAATTAAAAATGTGCTCCGTCCAGCAATATTACTTGTGAATCCCAAAAATAAGTTACAGTTTAGGAAACGTGCCCGAGTTATTCCTGTACCGAAACGAGGAGGAATTTTACCCGCTCGGTTTGCTAGACTAGCAGTCTTGGGCTCTCTTCTTGGTGGGGCATGAGCTGTAGCATGAACGGTAAAAGCCGTCAATGAGGCGAAGCAAGAATTGAAGGAAAGTTAAAGGCATAATGTAACCATGGAGACCATTGCACTGCCTGATAAGGGTGTCAACACCCTACCAAGAGGACTCGGTATTTACATGTCGCCAAATACGTTTAATAGATGCTCAGCCACATCGAGCAATGAGGCATGGAGGAATAATAAGTTATGCAAATCAGATGAAAATTTGACACTTTCAAGGTGTGTTTTGCATAACCGTTTACCGCCACGTCCATGGAATCATGAAAGTGCAGTAACTAATTTGGATGGTAGTCATGGACCTAGAACACATCACGTGGCCTACATAAAACGTGGTTCCACCGTGTGGTACTTTGGGAGTTTTGGAAATCTCTTTCCTCCGGGAGAGCTCGTACACTATTTCGGAAGCAGTGCAACGATACACTTAAATGTGAAACGAGTGCAAAACTTTAACACTCAACAGAGCGGTCGTCTCTGCCTCACCTTTCTATACAAGCTCCAACACGGTAGGTTGCATGCACAGTATGTCAGCTGAATGTAGAACGTTAACAGTACACGGGCAAGGAGCAGAAGTAACAGTTGACTTTTATCCTCCTATTGTATGGGACGACGACCAATCGTGCTGGGGTTTGTTTCGTTTGAAGGCTACTATAGAATTTAAAACGTACTTGAAGACGTCAAAGAAGAGTTCTACTACGGTGATTGAGAGTTAACTATACTGCCAGACAGCTGCACCATGGATTATATTTACGATCACAATCACAAGATTCTTGTTAATGGATTTGGTGTGAACGCATTTCTTGAGGGAAAGCACAAGACTGAACTTGTATCAAACAACGTGACACATCACTGCAGTATTTTCTCTTCTTTTAAGTTAGATTTTAAATCACAACCGCATTCGATTGGACAATTGTTAGGATATTCTGCTCGAGTACTTGAACCGAACGTGTTACACGAGTCTGAGCAAGTGGTGAAATTAATAGAAGACCATCACGTGTTCGTCACGTGTAATATCATCACATTCTACAGCAATCAAGAACTACCACATTCGCTCTACGATTGTATTTTCACCTCACCCACTGGATATATCATCCGTGAATACCCGTCGGTGGTGCTCTATCATCCAGTGAGTGTGACAAACATCAGGGTTATTACCTTAAGCCTGGCGAAGAGAAAAAATTCTCATCCAGTCAGATCCTTATACGCCTGTGACGTACAAATTGTATTTGAAGCCAGTATGAAACACGTGTATAAAGCGACAAAATCGTCGAGTGGATGTCAGTTGTTCTCAACGCGTGTACAAGTTAACACGTGTCAACAAGCATATATTGCAACAACTTGGTTCCACCCTACTCAAACGTTATGAATTCGATCCTAGAGGTGACAAACCCGTTCGAAGCACTGGATGGTATCGTGAGAATTTAACGTTATTTCTACCAAGGTTTTACTCAAGGTCTAAATGGCAATGACGAGATTTGAATTGTCATTAATCAACACGACATATATACTTTTCCACATGAATGTTACATTCACATCGAAGGCCAGCTCACGAAAATAGATGGTGCCATCCCGACAACGTCGACTTACCGAACAATGCTTTTCTTTTTCCGAGATTCGCTTCGAGATCAACGGTGTTGAAGTGGATAGTACCCGAAATGTTGGCACAACAAGCCCTATGAAACTTTATCCCTCGTACGGAAGTAAGGAAAGTAAAGTTCTTCGTATGTCCGGTTGGTGTCCTGACTCAATCAACCTCTGGACGATTAATACCGATTGAACATTTACCGGCCCCTTACCATTAAAGTTTACTGTATAATAGGTTTTTCAGAGGACTACAAGCGTATCGTTGTGAATACTAGGCTAGAGCTCATTCTCCTCCGGGACAGGAGTGATTATAATGCAAGCATTATGAAACTTATCCCCCGTACGGAAGTGAGGAAAGTAAAGTTCTCCGTATGGCGAATCAAAAATTCCACAACAACGAATCCTATGGGAAGTACCACACGTAACCATTTCTGAACTGAAAAGACTGAGCCTGCTCAAGATTGTGGAGAAGGATACGGTTTTACCTACGCAATTTAGAAGCTGGGCGCTGAATGAGTACCCGGTATTACCGCTCTCCGATAAGACAGTTGGTCTGTAAAATCCTTACGCTACACGGAGAGAGCTCTCTACGTCAAAGTTGGACTTCAAACCGATAGCAAGTATTGACAAACAAACTATGCATCCCAGTTCGTTCCCGTCAGATTGGGAAATATAAGACTCTACCTGATTGATGTAACGTTTCCCTACGAAGGATTAGATTTAAAATTTGTCAAAAGAATAAATTGCTGCAGTATATGGCATATTTTCAAAATTTAAATCGTCCTATTATCAGAAAGAAGCATGTCCGCTATTAACACCACAAGACTAAGACGAAGGCACCTTTAGTGGTGATGGACTGTTCGTATTTGGAGGATGCAATGAAGGAATTCTCTGTCAATATCCGGATAGAATTTGAAACGTATGAAAATATTCCGGCAAACACAGCAGTCTATTGCCTCATCGTTCACGAGACGCAAGTGTATTATAATCCGGTGTCGAAGATTGTGACTAGAGTATAATTAAAGCGTAAACAAGTACAGCTCTGCTTAGTCATGGATTGTAAGGAGAAGAACGAAGGTGTTAACCTCACTTTCACGTCTGCTCGTCATATCGAGCAGCTGACGGATCCGTTGTACTTCAAATATGAGAATTGCTCGCCTAGTTGAGAAACATATTCGGTATTTGTGATTTATCGCTCCCTAGTGCCTACCATAAAGCGCAATTCCTTCGTGAAATGTCTCTGATTCCATATTTACCAGCCGGACTTATGGCCACGTACGGCATTCACGACACCAATTTCAACTAGGATAAGCTGCCATTGCATGTCAGGATGTCACTGGATGTTTCAGCGTGCCACAACTGTTATAGTCATTTCAAGCATAGAGGAGAATCTCCCATTGTTTGGGATGGTTCAAATCCGATGATCACAAATTATAAACAGTGTTCTTATCTGTATATGAGCAAAGTAGCTTATTCAATAATTGATGTTTTCCTTGAACCTTTCAGCTGAACCTGTTATTTTTCCAACTCTTTAACTATTATGACTATGGGTAGAAATCGGTTAGTTGGCAAAAGGCAGCGGTGCAGGAGGGAATGTATATTTGATAGATAGCAGCAAAGAGGTTTGTTTAACCATGCCTAGAACAGTGTTTATTGATATGCAAGGCTTTAAAGTAAACGGAAACAAGTTTGTTTTCAAGGAGGTTGCCTAGAAAAAGTGATTTCACCTTTGAACCACCATTGCCATTACACATGCAATCGGACGAGGTTGGAAAACAAACCGAGTTGTTGCAGAAAAAATTAAGATTAAACTGGGAATTGGGAAACATTCCTTATCATTATCTAACCCCAGTTTTGAAAGCATGCTGGTCTTATTTTTTGGGAAAGGAGGTGAAAAAAGGAATGGTTACATCAATACGTTATTCCAACTTGGTATCTCATCGATTTACACGAGTTGGGATGTCCTGTGCTACACAACCTGTTCGAGCCTGCTGGGCATGTACAAGAAAATACACTTCTACATGTTACGAACTTTTTTGATTGGCTAACTCCGATTGTGTTGTCATCAAAACGATGTGCTGCCCAGAGTAATATAAGACTCCTAGGGACAATGTTGCTGAAAAACATTCCAGCCCAGTCCTTGGTGTAGAGCTCATCCAAATATTGATAGAAGGATATAAGTACTCCAGAAAAGTATTGAAGATCCAACAAGGCATTAATTTCTAATATATTTATTTGGGAGTCCCTCTCTCTGCTAGAAGCATTCCTGTGAGTATGTTTCCATTGGTTCGTAAATTCAACATACAGTTCTGAAAGAGCAAACCTCAACCTTCTATCGGTGTCTTAGCTACTTTTGCGTGTTCCTTTACTCCTGGTATATGAGTCAAAATGTTTTGCCTAATGCTAACAGTTTGGTGAGAAACACGTGAGTCCTATTTTGTGATATTATCCTTCCCTAGCATATGGGGTATCTGTAGTATTGTAGGTCTACCAGATCGAGTGGTGGTAAACTGTCATTTTCATCAGCTGATTCCTGACTGGCAGAAAAATGATCACTAACTTCGACATTATCTTCTTCGGCTTCATCATTTGGTTATTCTCTATTGAATCCAGTACCTCCAGCAATAAGTTGTGAATTCATCCCTCTTCATTTTCATAATCGTCCATTTTCAATTACAGAAATATCTCTGTGGATTTATTTTCAAACCAAAATATTTAATAATCAGAGGTAAACCACAGTGAACACTTTTACAAACTTACAGTTGGGCCAAGACTGCAGTTGTATTGTTGTGGAATAAAATGAGTCAGGAATGGAGGACGGTAAATGGCTCTGGTACTTTAAAATTTCTATACGTCTCGAAATTACGCCATCGAAACGGCTACTTTATTCAGTTGCGCGTGGTATTCCTCTCTGCTAGAATGCACTCTCGAAATAAAGTTCGCACTGCTACCGAATGGTTGGGATATTATTGAAAGTTCGAATTGTAGTATAAAGGTGAAAAATACAATGACAGTTAGGCAAGAGATTAAATGATTTCAATAAAATTAAAGGAAGTATTAATTAACAAAATGTAACGCGGAACAAACATCTGCATAGTGACTAATTACGGGTTAAATTGTTTCGAGCTTCTGCCTGTCTTCAATGGCTGTTAAATGAACTGAACCTTCTGGCCGATCATGTTCGACAGCTTATTCAGGTGCCCAAACCAATACAGATGAGTGTTGACGATATGATGCGTCATGACAATACTTATAGCCTACTTGTTATATTTGTCTGAAAGCCAAGGTATGCGACCACTGTCAGTACACTGGCATCTATAGGTGACCTGTACAAAACACATGTAATACGACGTTTTGTCTAGAAAAGTATATACCCGTATTTACTACTGGACTATTGAGCTTTGATTCACACTTTATTATTCGAGCTTTCTAATTTAGGGACGGAACATTATTCAATTATTGCGCAAAATCATGAGCGGTTTATTTCCTTTTCTATAACCATGGTGTTAAAATTCGGTTTCTCGTTTCATTTCGATGTATAATGCGGCGTATGGAAAAACGTTTGAAAATGTACGCAAACACTGGTCTATCCATTTAGTTAATTCATGGGAGGGTAGGCCCGACGCTCCAAAATATGTTACTATGTCAAATTTTAAATATATAAGCATAATTAATGACGAGTTGGCTGCTGTTGAAGTAAGTAAGATTGAAATTCTGGATGATATGCCTAGTTACCTACGAATGACCATATTCGAGTTTTCGAAACTAACCATGTATAACTTTCATTATGGGTTTGTTCTCCGCTATTTTGGAGATGATGAGCTTATGTAGATGGATATAAACTTGTTTATTAGGTAATGCGCGACCATCCAATGCATTCTGTCACTTCCTCGTTTCCTGTTGGGAACACATTCGGCTTAGCACCTCAAAGCATCAAGGTTATGGGATTAATGAATGGACGAATGTGGCGCTGATCTCATGGTCGAAGGTTTTGGGCTTGCTGCAAAAATGTATTGTTATACTACCGTGGGTTCAAGGCATGTCAACCGAGTAAAGGGCGTCCGCCTCAGCGTTATCAGAACGATACGTGTGGCTTGTTATCATGGGGTATTATATAATCCTGATTAATATTTTACAAACAGGCAGGAATAACTTCCCGTACTCAAGTGTTTCTTGTTTAACAAAAGAGACGCTCATTGCTTGCGTTCGACGATAAACGCTCATGGGTTAATCATAGACTATAAAGCCTGTCATGGGGGTATTATGCACTTGATGTGTAAATTGCTTATGTTTTCTGATTAGTTTTTAAAAGATGATTCTTTATTTTTATACTAGAGTAATGTTTATTAAAAAAATTATGAGCCTTACAGTAGTCGCATATGATGTGTAACATCTGCCATAGAAGAAACATCACGTGAAATTGTTGATACACCGGTATTTTATACTATTATTGGCACAGATAACAATCTATTGTAAAAGGGAGTGTTTTACAGATATTGTAGTTTATAATACGGAACTCATTTTATTAGATGATTTGTAGCTTCCACCAGCACTAACCTAAATACAGAATACGATATGGATCAACTAGATTAATAGACGCGACACCGCTCATAACCTTAAATTCCTTATAAACAGGTCCTCTTGATTCACAGACCAACACGCAATTTCATATGGATTCTGTTAAAATGAGTCATATTGATATGATAAATATCGTTTAAAATGATAACTGGTAGCAAAAATATCTACCCCGTCCGGGATTCGAACCCGAGATCTCTAGGTTCACAGTCATAGGCGCTAACCCCACGGCTATTTCGACTCAGCAAATATTGTGCACAAAATGGTGACTTGTTTCCACGTTCCAAAAATACTGCAATACGGAATTAAGTTTCATTTATATTTTGCTTGTTTCGATAATGTTCCTGCGTGAAATTGAGTCTAAAATGCCTTATGAATAGGCCCTCTTGTGAGTAAAGAGAATGTATTCAGCAATAGTTCTTGAAGGCTTGCTCAATTCTCGTATAACCACAACGATTATATTATATTGATGACTGCATTACCGTTATGTGGGTTAATATTTGAATAGCCAGTGTGCAGAAACATAATGCCGGCAATGCCGACTACTTACAATGTTTGATATTAAGGCATTTTACCATTTAAATACTGATACGAAGACTTCGAACATGTACCATGTGCTTTGTTTCAATCACTTGACACCAGAGTTCGCATGAGCGTTTACCATTCAGTATGTCATATACATTCCACATGGCCGAGAGTACGTCATGGTATCAATTTCCGACACCGCACGCTCATTGTTTCTCTTACCACTGCCAGCTGGATCTTACCACTGCCAGCTGTATCGATCGATCGAGTTGGCAGTGCGTCTTACACTTCCGTTCGATCGGCCACTGCCAGCTAGCACACTTCCGTTCGAGCACACTTCCGTTCAATCGAACGGAAGTGTGCCAGCTGGTGCCACCTCGATCGTTCCATCCACTTCTGTCCCATTTTTCAAAATCACTCCCATAAAAATATCCAGCAACCGAGTGGAAAAATGTTACACATCAAAAACTCTTAAACATTTAAAACTGTAATCTGTTTTGTTAATCTAAACATTTTTAAATATATATTTGGTGTATTGTAAAATAGACTATATATATTCGCTAATTTAATTTGTAACTTTTGTTCATTATTTTCTACTCGTCCTAAATAACCTCAATTGAAACCTTGTCTCGTATGACTCAGTCCTATCCTGGTGAAAGGAGGGTTTGAATAGCTATTTAACACTATAGTTCATAACTTTAGGATTCTTGGTTTCCGAGCTAACACTCTCGTGTTGGGACTTGTCTGAATGCATCTCTGATCCTCGCACTCTGTAATCCGTTTGGAAGGGAGTCTCGCAGCGACTGTCTTGCTTCGCAGTCCCACGGTATTTCGGACCAGATGGGCTCAATATACTACCTTTATGGAAGATTATAAGGCCTCTGGTCACATGGAAGTCGTCAAACAAACCTGAAGATGCTAACCACCTTCCCCAGGAAATTGTTTATTTGAATCATCGCCCAGTGTGGGATAATCCCATCGCGAAGGAGCATTTGAGGCTATTGGTATCAAAAGGAACAATATCCACCTTCCTACATTATACAGTAGGGGTAGATTTTTATCTAATGCATTTCTCTTTGCTCTAAATGGATGATTTTTGTTTAATACAGGGTCATCGAAATTGGTTTCAGCAATTTCAAAAAATGATATCTCCCGTTATAGGTGAGATAAATTAATTATTCGACCTGAAAACTAATAGGAACTCATCGAGTTTTAGTTTTAGATGTGACTGTACTTGGTATCAGGGTTTAATGTAGAATATAGAAGAGGGGGGGGGGGGTTGCATTGATTTTTAGGTACTTATTAGAAGGACAAACAATTGAGGTAATTTGAACAATTTTACCAAATTATAATTTACAATTTAAAGCTTATCCCCCAAACTATTTTCCGCCCGTGATCTTCAGCAGATGCGCAGAATGAGTACGTGTCAAGAAGCTGCCACGCGACTGTTTCAGTAGTGTGATTGCAATGGCAACAGTTCAGTAGGAAGCACAGTGTGTGTCGTGGTTAGTGGAGTTTAAATCTGTTATAACTGTTCAGCGCACTTTCCGACGTGTGTATGGTCGGGATCCCCATCATGCTAATGGCATTTGACGGAGGTGTGATCGGTTTCAGCAATCTGGCAGCGTTGACGTGAAGAAGTCCCCCGGACGCTCTGGAATGAGTGACGAACCAAGGGAGCGTACTTAGAAACATTATAACATATGGAAACAAAACTTTTTGATTGGATAAATTTAACAAACACATACTCGTTTTAATATCTCAAACAGTTCCCAAGCAATGAGTTTTTGAAGCTGCTGCAACCTTTTTCGATGACCCTATATATATATATACAGACAATTATGCGTATGCGAATATCCAAGGCAACCGTTCATACGATTAATAGTTTATGAGATATTTTAACTTTTATTTTGGCGATTGCCCCTTTTCATACACTGAGCCCGTATTCGCTCATGCTGGTGATAGTTTCTTAGGGAGCATGAATATTTTGAAACTACGAAGTGGTGAACGTACCCAGGAAGCATGTCTATGCTCGAGATACTCATTTGACTCTGCATAGATCTCGTAAATATTTTTCTGGATGATTATTATGAAAACTACATTTTACGAATTTGGATAATTTATCAAATGTAATTCTGCTTCATTTACCATGTTTTGTTGGTTTAAATAACATCTTTTATTGAATAGATAAAGGTATTTCATCGGAGACATGCGAACAGGACTCATTTATTCGCTACACGACTTCGATTGTGTCGAACCCGGAACCACACTCTGAGAGAAGAAACTATACCCTAGTGCGAGTTCGACGAGAACGCACATATTTGTGCAGGTTGTCTCCAGACCATGTTTTAAGACTGCAGTATTCTATCACATTAGTGAACAATTGTATCAAGTTGCATCGTGATTATTAAAGCACAAGTGTGCTTCAGTGTAACGAGTTTACCGTGTGAGTTACACGAGGGTAAGCCTGTATAAAATTTACGCCGATTTTGTGAAACATTATTTTGTGTGAATCTGTTAGTGATCAGAACAATTGTACCACGCTGTGGAAGTGAAAATCTATCAGACGACGAAATATTGGCTAGGTGTAATCATAAAGCACATGATAATTGGTGAAAGTACGCCACTTACGACAATCAAACCACGCCACGTTAGTGCCAGATTTTTGGGAGAACGATTGCCACGATTTTCGGTGATCAAGCGTTTAAAAGAATGTATTAGAAGCTGTGAGATAGATGCCTATCTGCATCTTAAAGCCTGTGTCAGAATATGGTCATTTTTGCTAACAATCTGCAAAAAGTGTAATTCCAGTGTTAATCATAACGAACCTACTTTCACTAAAATCAGTGATTTTTCTATATTTTCTACTCTACAAGATGTTACGACCTTACCACGTGGACGACATATTTCAACAAGTACCCATGATGTCTATCACGTGCTAAATTAATCCAATGGAGGATATGACGAGATCTAACTGATACTATGGATTGGAGGAAGAGGAAAAAAGGCAGGACCTGGTAAGCCTAAGGAATGATTATTTTACCCTCAGGTTGAGGAGATGATAACCCCCCAATTTCCATAATAATGGATGAGGTGAACAACACATCTATAGTGAGAACTTCTCTGGTATAAAGGCAATAGGTTGAGAGGTGTGCCGATAATTCCGATAATTCGTCACTATTTTTCCCTCACAACGTCTTGGGTTATGTTTAGTATTTGCTGCCTGGTGTGATGACTTCGGTTCTCTGTTTTCCCGCTAGAGAGCTGCACCGAAAGGTAAGAACTTGTATTCGTCTTTTCTACAGTATGCAGCTGATGTTCCGGTTCAGAGAGTGAACGCCGAGATGCTTGTCATTTGTCTAATTATTATGTTGAAAGTCAAGTATGAAGTGTGCTGGGAACTTGTAATATAAAGGTTAGGTTTGGATCTCCGTGAGAGAAGACAGTAGAAGAGTTTGCTGCAAGGCCTGTTATGTATCCAAGTGGCCTGAGATACGTTGATTGTTCGTGTCACTGAGAGGAAAAGTCTGTACCTGAATATGTAGTACAAACAGCATTGACATTTGAGATGTTAATATTATTTTGTCTGGTAAGAATCATGTTAGCCGGGAATGATAAGATAGGCCTATGAATATGTGGTTGGTTGCTTCGGTAGCGTTAAATCTCGGATGTTGTATTGGGGTTATGGCTGTTTGGTTTTTGCTTTATGAATCTTCTGTTGGTGAACGGTAACAGTAGTCTTCTGTCAGCTGAAGGGTGAACAAGGGAAGTGCTCTGGAAGCCATGACAGGGATTAGACGTCTAATTGAATTTGCTGCCGGGGATAGTCATGAATTATTGTGAAGGATATATGAATTCTGACATCCTGACATGTGGTTAAACATGTATAAGTATCGAGCAGCAGATATTCGTATTGTGAAGAAGTCGACGAGTATTTTATGTGAGTGAGGGGATGTTTGTTAATCTTCGCTTCGAGAATAGTCATGAATTATTTGTGGAATAGAATGAATTCTGACATCTTAGCATGCACTTGGCGTACACGTACATCGAGCAGTAACTATTGGTACGAATGAAGAAATGAATTGAGAGACATGATAGAAAACGACAGATTGGTAATGCTTGCTTTGAAGAGTCTTGGATTATTGGAAGAGATAAAAGTATTCAGACCTATTAACATGTGTTGAGACATGAATGAGCATAGTGTAGAATCTATCTATAATTTTGGAGTGTTGGTAACAAGAGGAGTGGACGCAAGTGAAGGAAAGTCGTGGATAATTGTATGATGTTGTCATTTTGGTTGTCGAGAGCTTGTATTACTATGAATGTTGGCCTACCGGTTAAATACATAAGGCAAGTACCGTGGGTGTTTATATTTCCATATCTTTTTCATGTCATGCTATTATTTGTTGTTATGTAATGTGTGCAAAGATTATCTTTGTTAATAGAAGTTGTTACTGCAGTTTGAACAAGTGTATTATTTCTAGGCCTATGCTAGATACTGTAGTCTCGAGATATTTCATCTGGGTATATTAATGGGTCCAGAAGTTCTGCTCACAACGAGGGGGTGTGTCATTTCTGGTAGCAGAGCGTGGTTACGTGTACATACCGCATTTTCATAATGTATCGAGATTGCAGTGTTGTGTGTGGGCGTGGAAGTAGGCTCCTAACATTAACTTACTTGAGGTACGATTATGGATATGTTTATAACTTCTAATCTATGTATGTTTTTTTGTTTCATGTTTAATATTGCCACAAATGGAAGTGAGACCTTTGCCTGCTAGTTACTATCTGACCAAAGATGAGGTGGTCCATGATTTAATGGTCAGAAATGAAAAGCCTAGGTATCATAGAGAGTTGGATATTGCTGTACTAAAGAGAGTAAAGGATAAACCTATTATTATTCCTGACCATGAACATCCTTATTGGAATGCCGGTAAGTCCACCATAGTGTCCATTGTTTCTAACTTGATTGATTCTTTAAATGCTGTGAATGTTCTGGGAATATCGGGGACTTCTCAATGGAATAGAATTTAGTATAGATCTATTCATTGGGTACATCGGCTTCAGGATTTAATTGGTGTTTTGTCTTTGAGTGATGTGATATTTGCGAATGCGTTATTAGGCCTACGTTCCAAACTTGTCGAATTATTTGATCTGAAGTTTCCTGAGGTAAGTAATTGTGATATGGCGGAATCCATTGAAGGTTCGCATTGTGATAGTTTGATTGGTGATGTTGCGTGTGATTTGAGTGATCGTGTGAATTTAGTTAGCGATTTGGAAACTACGTTGGTAGATAAGCGTCAGGATAGTGCGATGGTTAGTGAAAATAGGAACCATTCGAAAGAGAGTAGCTATATAGGGTCATCTACTGCTTTACCTCGTAATGTGTTGTGTGCGGTCAGGTCTAAAACTGTTAATCGGAGTAGTTCCACTGAAAGATGTGTTTTCTCAACTACATTGATTCAGAATAGTGATGCGATGTGTTCTCAATCTAACCTAAAGTCTAATTTGTCTCTGGTGCCTAAATCTGTGCAGACGGGGGACAGTTTATTTGACGAAAAATGATGTGGTAAAGGGGAACGTATTCGATTTGGGTGAGAAAAATAGTGGCTCGCTTCAGGGTGAAATATCGGGTCGTAACATGTCTGAGTATGATGTTAAGTTCTCAACCGTGCCCAATCCGTTGAATATAATTTTAAGGGATTTTAATGTGTGTGATGATACGGTTAATGATTTATTGACCAAATCCTTAGGAAATTCATTGAGCTTAAAGATAGTGGACATGTTTTTGGATTATCCGAACTGCAGATTTATCGGATCGTATTCCCGTGCACTAGTGGGTTACTTCGCGAGAGATTAGTAGATAGTATGAGTAACCGTCGTTCTTTAACTTCCTTTCATCTTGAAGTTTTAGTTTTTTTCTTTACTCCTAGGATCTTATCTGACTTGCATCGTGAACACTTATTTAGAGTACAGAGGATGGATGAAATTCTCAATCAGTATTTTATCGATGTTAAATGGTATGCCAAGGTTTTTGCTGTCCAATTAACCGAAAAACAGATTGTTACTTCTATGGTAGAAGGCATCAACCCCATTTATTGGTCATTTCTGTCTATGAATGCCAAACCCCAGTCTTACAAAGAGCTCAATGACATCATCATGGAGGCTGAGAAGGTAAGGAAAGCTGATTTAAGGCGCATGAATGATTCGTCGAGGTTTTGCACTTCTATTTATGGGCCACCTGTGCAAGTTTGTACTTCTAACAATTTTCAGTGGCGTGAAGCTGTACTACCTGCTGGGAACTCTAGAGATGCTGTATCTGGTAGTCATGTATTTCAGGGAGGTGTTTTTCAAGAGAAACGTGCAATCATGCCTGCTGATCCTCAGCAGAATGTATTTCAGGGGCGTGAACTTCAAAAACCCTTTAGGGGTAACTACTCTATAGGTAAGAGGTGTGATCGGTGTGGATCATACGACCATTTTCTAAATTGTGTTCGAGAAATACCTTATTTCTCTGCGATTGTGATGCATTTTCTTCTGAATTGTGCGACTTCGTAATATTTTTCCTTATATGTATTTTCAAAATTGTGTACGGCCTTTGAAACACTCTTGTGGTTTGCATGTGTTGTATGTGGTTGTTGTTGTTGTTGTTGTGATTTCTTTGGATTACGTATGATAGTGGTGATCCGCAGTGTGGGTGTGCCTTGGGGTGTTTATTTGTCTGCACGTGTGATTTTCTGAAAAGGGTATGACCAAGCGAGATGTTTTGTATAAATGGATTTTGAGTGTTCTGTATGATTGTGATTTGTTTAGCTTTGTTCTTGTAATGGGTGGGTGTTGTTGTTGTTTTGGGTTGAAAAATAGGTCAGGTATTATTCATATTTTGTTGTAAATAAAAAAAAAGAATTGCCGAATATATAAATTAAGATTACGTTAAGGTATCTTAGTTCGACTTACGATCCTAACTTGTTGTCAAAGTTAAGGGTTTTGACTAGGTGGCATAAGGTGTCATGTATATGTGGTAAGTATTTACAAACCGTTCCTTTGTGTCTCCAAGTGGTGACTTGGTCATCTTTTGTGGCTTGTTGATTTTGGGAAAGCAAGTACTTGCCGAAATTTGTTATGTGGTGAAGGGTATTCATGCTAAACCAGGGGATAATGCGGTGAGTATGATATGATGAATTACGGATTTTATTTAATGTTTTATTTATTGAGTGGTAGTGAAGTTATGTGATTTGGATGGATGATTGTGGATGTTGTATGTTGTTGGTCTGCTCATGTGTACTATTATTCTATATTTCTTTGGGTGTCGAGTAAACTTCTTCTTTTCTTTGGAATTTCCTTGGGTTAGTCTTTGTTTTGGTAATTTTTGGGGTGGTGTTTTTTGGTTATGGTTTTCTTGAATGAGTAATGGATGCACTGTGGAGGACTGATACTGACTTTCAATTTTTCTTAATATTTTTTTTGAGGCAAGGGAGCTCGAATTTCATTTTAAGAGGTAACTTCTGTCTGTTATTTTCTGTGAGTAGTGGTTTTGCAGGGATTCTAATGCCTCCTCCTCCTCACCCTCCTCACGAGATGGTGTTCGCGCGATATCTCTCGAACGCATGGTTGGATTTTGACGAATGAGGTGTCATTGAACTCGGGCGGACACCCTCTTTCCAATGGACAACATATTTCCACCCCAAAATAAATCCTACCCCTACTAGGGGGTGAAATTGTATTTTTTTTAGAGAATCTCTCTTTCCATGTGCAACATGTGAGAGTTTGAATGCCATAATGGAATGAAACGTTGTTCTACATAAAGTGCATGTGTTTGGTTGATAGTCACTATGAATTAACATGCTTGTTTTTTGTTTTTTACGCATGTCCACTCATGGCTTTTGTAAGAGGGCGGGCTTTTTAAAGATGGCAGCTCTAGTGTAACCTAACCTAACCCAACCTAACGGGTCCTTGTGGACAGGTCATTGTGGACGGGTCCTTGTTGACAGGTCCTTGTGGACGAGTCCTTGTTGACGAGTCATTGTGGATGAGTCCGTGTGGACAAGTCCTTTTGGACGAGTCCTTGTTGACAGGTCCTTGTGGACGAGTCATTGTTGACAAGTCCTTGTGGACGAGTCCTTGTTGACGAGTCCTTGTTGACAGGTCCTTGTGGACGAGTCCTTGTGGATGCGTCCCTTTGGACTGAACCCTTTGGACTGGCCCATGAATTTATCCAAATTATTTCAAAGGGCTTAACTAACGGACTAATAAAGGCTAGGAACTTGTATGAGGTATTGTATGACTTGGGATGAAGCCCCCTTTTGGAATGTATTTTTGAAATTTTGACAAAGGGCCTAACCACACTTTTGTTAATATCTCGCGAACCTATCATGCTAGTGACTTGTATGAGGGGTCCTAGCAATTGGGGCGATGTTCCCCTTTGGGGGTGAAATTATCCCCCCACTCCCAAATTGAAAAATCGATATCTTGGAAACTAAGAACCCTAAAATTATGTGTGATAGCTTTAAAAATAGATCATAAGATACGATTTTACCACGATAGGTCATTTCACCCCTAAAATAGTAAATAGTAATGTTACAGGGAAAAAAGCGGTTATACACTTAAAAATGATAAATGAACCTAAGATCATTTGTTTTTGATGAAAAAATAGTAAGAGGGTTAAAAATACCCCCAAAATTTAAAAATCGTTCTCTTGGAAATTAAGAGCATTAAAATTAAGTGTGATAGCTTTAAAATAGGTCATGACATACGCTTATACCACGATAGGTCATTTCACCCCTAAAACAGTGAATAGTGATTTTTTACATGGAAAAAGGTGTTAAACGCCTAAAAATGATAAATGAACCTAAGATCTTTTGTTTTTGATGAAAAATAGTAAGGGGTGAAAACTACCCCAAAATTGAAAAATCGATATCTTGGAAACTAAGAACCTAAACTTAGGTGTGATAGCTCAAAAATTGGACATTTAATACTCTTTTACCTCGATTGGTCATTTTACCCCTAAAACAATGCATGTAGATTTTACAGGAAAAAGGGGAACCAATAATCAGATTTGGACACATGAGGTGTTATAAGACTCAGGGCGACAATCTCTTCTTGAATTTATTATTTATTTTTTGAAGTTTTGACAAAGGGCCAAACCACACATTTTGAAAATTTAGATTTTTAAAATTTTTGAATTAATTTTAATATTTTTTTTGTGTTTAAACGAGTATATTGCCGATCACTGTGGCCATGTTCAATGGATGAATCGATATTTTGTGAAGCATTGATTGAAGAGGGTCATGCGACGACTTGTTTTAAGAATATTTTTATGATTTTTCCTATGATGCATGCATTTATTTAAATATCCCAAAACGGTAAGGTTACTCATTTGAGTTTCATAAACTAATAATGGGATTTGGACTCATAAGGTGTCCTATAACTTGACATGACGCTTTCTTTATATGGCTTATGAATTTTCCCAAAATGATTGAAAACAACAAGGTCATGGACTTTTGTTTCTCTTAATATATTGCAAACCCATAATGTTAGATGTTTATGGTGAGTGATGAAACATAGCTATGTAGAGAAAGAATTATTGTAGGCTTCACGTATGGTGACTGACATGTTTTTGACCATTGAAACTTGTTTTTAAACCTGACCGCAATGCATAGGGAGTATAGGTTTCAGGCATGACATGGCAAACGGTGTGTACAAAATCCAATTTATCGATTCAAGAATTAAGAGTAGACTATCTTTAATTGATTAGTTAAAGAGGGTAGCTAAGAAAACAAGATGGTGATTACACTGAACCAAACCGAACCAATACAATCCTTTTTGAATGTATAATGTTACTTGCTAACCATTTTGTGCTGCAGTGGCAAGCACTTTTGGCTCTTGCACTAGAGGCCTTAACTCGATTTAACGTTAAGGCTTAGAACGAACCAAACTAAGAAATATGGTTATAGTGGTGCAGTGGTTAAGCTGTTATCCTTTGACTAAGGTAGACCAGGGTTTGATTTTAGATTAATACGCATGTCAAAAACATATAAAAAGCATGGATAATGATTTAAGACTGATTACACTTGTATATTTTTTCAAATTATTACTTGGATTATAAATACAAAGGAGGACTGGGTTCAATATACAGTTAATTCAAGTAAGATTTTGTATTTGTTTTTTAGTTTAGACTTAAGATTTTGAATTTACATTTTACATCTTAGATTGTACAAAAAGACCAAACCATAATGTCATGACATTAAATTTTCTGTAACTAATTATTAAAGAAAAACATATAAGGATTTGTATTACTTGGAATTATGTTTTCTATACTATATTTTATTTTGGTTTTAGATTTTAGAAATTTGATATTGGATTTTAGATTTTAGGTAAAGACCAAACTAATATTGACTATTCATTAGACACTGGTATGTAGATAGAAAGATGGTTAGACTATATGTTAAGATGAATTTTTAGGTGTTGACTGGCCTTACAATAAGAATTGACTAACCAGACATGAGTTAACTACCAACGAAACACTTTGGCGACTATGCTTGTTATTGACCAGTGAGTAGGGTTTAGGAAAACTGTTTGCTATTTTGGGTTATATACAACAATTGCATAGACCTACTGAGCGACTATGTTTGCTAAACAAGACATTATAACAGAGATGATTAGGATTCTTATGTAGCTCAGGCAAGGAAAGCATTTCTACAGAATTTGTTGACATTGAATATAGATTTAGGTATTAGGATGTCATTTTTGAAGACCTTTGTCTGGAGTGTGACGCTCTATGAAAGGGAAACTTGGACTATTGGTGTAGCAGAAAAGTGGAGAGTTGAAGTGTTTGAAATGTCGTGTTACAGGAGAATGATGAAGATTAGATGGGTAAATAGGGTTACAAACAAAGAGGTATTAAGACAAGTGGGAGAGGAGAGATGTTTTCGGCGACAGCTAATGAAGTAAATCGATAGGTTGGTAGGACACATACATCCAAGAATAGCAAGCTTAGTTATAGAAGAACGGGTTGAGGACAAGAACTGTAGGAGTAGGCCAAGGATAGAATATGTTAAACAGATAGCCTTGGATGTAGAGTGTGGTAGCTATATAGAGATGAAACGATCAGCTCAGGTCAGGGAGTCATGAAGAGCTGTATTAAACCAGTCAAAAGGCTGAAGACTCAAACAACATGTAGAGCTTACCAAAATAATGTTGTGAAATGGTAAATACTAGTCAACAAACATTAATGCATTACTAAAACCCATGACACGATACCTGAGAGCTTTTCTATAATTATTTTATAATGCCTTTAACCCTATATTAAACGCCTTGTTCTCAAGACTCATAACTACAATGTAATGGAAAACAACAACAACAATAACAACAAAAATCATTTAAAAATGAGCAAGTGGTTGAGTCAATGTACACTGGAAAATTTTGTAAACACGCAAGTGCACAAAACAAATTACATTATTAACTGTCAGGTTGAATGAGTGGTTAAGGCGTTTGACTTATGTTCACATTTTCAATACAAGAAAGCAAGGATTTGAACCCCTTACCTGACATAACTATTGTTTTAACATAGCTTAGCGATACTGTATTATTATGATACTCGATACACAAACCGTAGATAGAGTGTATTGTTTAAGTCCACTCTCTCTTTCTAAACATAGCTAGAGACTGTCAATGGTTTACAATTGCATTAATAGTGGGAGGATGTAGTGATAGTAATTAAGAAAAAGCAGACAATAACCATAAAATATTTTTATTAAATTCATTTTATAATAGATACACACTGAATACAACTCTCCCTATTTACCATTGTTTGATATAGATTTTTTAAACACAACGCTTGTTGTAGATCCTATTATAACTTTCTCCATGTACTCTTGTTCTTAAAAACTGGGGAAGTCGCAGTGGTTTTATAGACATAAAACCCTCATCCTTTTCTTTTTCATCATCATCATCATCTTCTTTATGAATATTATCATCAAAATTATGATAGTCATTGTCACCACCATTATCATCATCATCATCATCATCATCATCATCCTCAACATCACTAGAACAATCCAATTCCTCTTGTTCCTTATCCACAGGGACCTCATTTAAAGTCTGCGTTGCTTTTGATAGTGTTAAGGGTTTCTTAGACGTTGACAACTGTCCTAACATGACTTTTTGAGGACATGATAAGTGATTTTGAACAAACTCTGCACTATCTTGAGCAGCAATATTTTTTTCTTGGACTTAAGTAAGAACGTTGGAGTCTTTTGTTTTAATCACTCCTCGACACTTTTTAGATCGTTGTTTTGAACATCGCCAAATAACAGTTCCATTTTTTTGGTTGTTTTTACAATATATGTATATCCTTTATAGTAGGCACATGGCTTACCTTGGCTGGTTGTTGAGACTTCCATATTAACTAATACACATTAATTTAATTTTAGTAAAGTCACTTTAATAATGAAAAATGAAAATCCACAGCCTGCTTCCAGTCTCCGACCGGGTTAGGAATGGAATGAATGAAGCCCCCATCTAGCGGCGATGATATGAACTGTGCCGGCTGCCGAGGCCTGACGCACTCCTCTGGGGCAATCATTAAATGAATGACAGATGCAATGTAATAATAACAGTAAAATAAATGAAGTGGATTGATATTTTTTAAAGTTGGTATTTTCAAAGTACTGTCAAGAATAATAATCACATGAACAAATTTTAGACTACAAGTGATTTACACACACATTGCTCAATGTCAAGATTTTTACTGAACACAATTTATAGTGATTATGATTTTTATTGACTGTAATTGATAGTAGCCATGGTTAGTAGAGGCAATGTATACTGGGTGCGTTTTATAGCACGCTCAATTTATAGTAGGTACGATTAGTAGACGCGTTTGATACTGCGCGCGTTTTATACTGATTATGATTTATACTGAGCGCGATTTTTACTAGAAGAGATTTTTACTAGCTGTAATTGATAGCAGTTCATACACAACGCAATTGATAGTAGGCGTAATTGATAGTAGGTGCAATTGGTAATTGGCGCAATTGATAGTAGGCACAATTACTAGTAGGCGCGATTGGTAGTAGGCGCGATTGGTAGTAGGCGCAATTGGTAGTGGGCGTAATTGCTAGTAGACGCTATTGATAGCAGGTGCAATGGACAGTAGGCGCAATTAGTAGTAGGCGTGATTGGTAGTAGGTGCAATTGATAGTAGGTTCAATTAATAGCCGCAATTGATAGTAGGCGCGATTGATAGTAGGCGCAATTGATAGCAGGCGCTATTAGTAGACGTGATTGATAGTAGGCGCGATTGGTAGTGGACGTAATTGATAGTAGGCGCTATTGATAGTAGGTTCAATTGACAGTAGGGGCGACTGATAGTAGGCGCGATCAGTAGTAGGCGCAATTGGTAGTAGACGCAATTACTAGTAGGCGCGATTGGTAGTAGGCGCAATTGACAGTAGGCGCAATTCACAGTAGGCGCGATTGGTAGTGGGTGTAATTGCTGGTAGGCGCTATTGACAGTAGGTGCGATTGACAGTAGGCGCAATTAGTAGTAGGCGTGATTGCTAGTAGGTGCAATTGATAGTAGGTGCAATTAATAGGCGCAATTGATAGTAGGGGCGATTGATAGTAGGCGCAATTGATAGCAGGCGCTATTAGTAGACTCGATTGATAGTATGCGCGATTGGTAGTGGACGTAATTGATAGTAGGCGCTACTGATAGTAGGTGCGATTGATAGTAGGCGCGATTGGTGGTAGGCTCGATTGATAGCAGGCGCTATTAGTAGACGCGATTGATAGTTGGTGCGATTGGTAGTTGACGTAATTGATAGTAGGCGCTATTGATAGTAGGTGCGATTATAGTAGGCGCGATTGATAGTAGGCGCGATTGGTAGTAGGCGCGATTGATATTAGGCGCAATAAATAGTAGGCGCGATTAGTAAGCGCGATTGATAGTAGGCGCGATTGATAGTAGGCGTAATTGATAGTAGACGCGATTGATAGTAGGCGTGATTGGTAGACCTTGGGATGATAACCCCTTTTGATTGATCCCTGTTGATTTGTCCCTTTGGACTGGTCCCTGTTGACTAGCCCCTGTTGACCAGCCCCTTTGGACGGGTCCTTTTTGAATGGAGTCATTTTTGACGGGTCCCTGTGGACGGGCCCATGCATTTATTCAAATTATGTCAAAGTCACTTAACCTAACCTTGCCACATGACCTGTTCTACAAGTTTAGACTTGCTTTGAGACTGGCTATGACGTCACAGATGAATGGTGGTGGGAGGCTGGACATTACGTTTTATTACACAAAACCATTCTCCTTAAAGTGAGAGGAAAATTGGGTGCAGGAGTGGGTGCAAGATTGGATGCAAGAATGGGTGCAAAAGTGGGTGCAAAAGTCAGTGTAAAAGTGGGTTCAAAAGTGGGTGCAAAAGCGGGTGCAAAATTGGGTGCAAAAGTGAGTGCAAAGGAGTGCAAAAGTGGGTGCAAAAGTGGGTGCAAAAGGGGGTGCGAAAGTGGATGCAAAAGTGAGTGCAAAAGTGAATGTAAAAGCGGGTGCAAAAGTGGGTACAGTTTATAGTAGGCACGATTTTTACTAGAATGTGATTTGAGTAAATGTAATTTCTAAACCCAAGCAGTGAGTAGTCAGTTGGTTTTGATCTATGCAAGCGTCAACATCTCTCATACACTGATGATGGATACTCAAGGCTTTAAGGTCAACGAAAACAAGTACAGTATATATTTAAAGAGGTGGTTATTATTGATTGCACAACACTGAATCTATTTTTCAAATTTTGACAAAGGGCCTAAGTGCACTTTTGTTAATATCTCGCGAACCAATAAGACTAGGGCATTGTATGAGGTATTGTTGGACTTTTCGTTGAAGACTGCTGGTAAACACCTATGTTCCCACGGCCTTTTTAAAGATGGCGATGACCCACGAGGGGAGATTAAACAGTATTCCAAGCGGCGCTTGTCGACGATAGGCCAACCAATAATCAAAGAGGGGTATGACAAACCTTGAGGCGATAACCCCTTTTGATTGATCCCTGTTGATTTGCCCCTTTGGACCGGTCCCTGTTGACTAGCCCCTTTGGACGGGTCCTTTTTGAAGGGAGTCATTTTTGGCGGGCCCCTGCTGACGGGTCACTGTTGACGGATCCCTGTGGACGGTCCCTGTTGACAGGTCCTTTTGACTAATCCCTTTGGACCGGTCCCTTTGGACTGATCCCTATGGGTTGGCCATGCATTTATCCAAATTATGTCAAAAGGGCCGGTCCAAAGGGATTAGTCAAAAGGACCTCTCAACAGGGACCCGTCCACAGGGATCCGTCCACAGTGACCCGTCAGCAGGGGCCCGTCAAAAATGACTCCCTTCAAAAAGGACCCGTCCAAAGGGGCTAGTCAACAGGGATCGGTCCAAAGGGGCAAATCAACAGGGATCAATCAAAAGGGGTTATCGCCTCAAGGTCTGTCATACCCCTCATTGATTATTGGTTTGCCTATCGACAAGCGCCGCTTGGAATACTTTTTAATCACCCCTCGTGGGTCAGCCGCCATCTGTAAAATGGCCGTGGGAACATAGGTGTTGACCAGCAGTCTTCAACGAAAAGTCCAACAATACCTCATACAATGCCCTAGTCTTATTGGTTCGCGAGATATTAACAAAAGTGCACTTAGGCCCTTTGTCAAAATTTCAAAAATAGATTCAGTGTTGTGCCATCAATAATAGCCACCTCTTTAAATATATACTGTACTTGTTTTCGTTGACCTTAAAGCCTTGAGTATCCATCATCAGTGTATGAGACACGTTTACGCTTGCATAGATCAAAACCAACTGACTACTCACTACTTGGGTTTAGAAATTACATTTACTCAAATCACATTCTAGTAAAAATCGTGCCTACTATAAACTGCGCCCACTTTTGCACCCGCTTTTACATTCACTTTTGCACTCACTTTTGCACCCACATTCGCACCCACTTTTGCACCCACTTTTGCACTCCCTTTTACACTGACTTTTACACTGACTTTTGCAACCATTTTGCATCCACCTTTGCACTCACTTTTGCACACACTTTTGCACTCACTTTTTCACCCACTTTTGCACCCACTTTTGCACCCACTTTTGAACCCACTTTTACACTGACTTTTGCACCCACTTTTGCACCCATTCTTGCACCCACTCTTGCACCCACTCTTGCACCCACTTTTCCTCCCACTTTAAGAAGAATGTTTTTGTGTAATAAAAAGTAATGTCCAGCCTCCCACCACCATTCATCTGTGACGTCATAGCCAGTCACAAAGCAAGTCTAAACTTGTAGAACAGATCATGTGACAAGGTAAGGTTAAGTGACTTTGACATAATTTGGATAAATGCATGGGCCCGTCCACAGGGACCCGTCAAAAATGACTCCCTTCATAAAGGACCCGTCCAAAGGGGCTGGTCAACAGGCGCTAGTCAACAGGGACCAGTCCAAAGGGACAAATCAACAGGGATCAATCAAAAGGTCTACCAGACACGCCTACTATCAATCGCGTCTACTATCAATTACGCCTACTATCAATCGCGCCTACCATCAATCGCGCTTACTAATCGCGCCTACTATTTATTGCGCCTAATATCAATCGCGCCTACTACCAATCGCGCCTACTATCAATCGCGCCTACTATCAATAGCGCCTACTATCAATTACGTCCACTACCAATCGCACCTACTATCAATCGCGTCTACTAATAGCGCCTGCTATCAATCGCGCCTACTACCAATCGCGCCTACTATCAATCGCACCTACTATCAATTACGCCTACTATCAATTACGTCCACTACCAATCGCGCCTACTATCAATCGCGTCTACTAATAGCGCCTGCTATCAATTGCGCCTATTATCAATCGCGCATACTATCAATTGCACCTATTAATTGCACCTACTATCAATTGCACCTACTACCAATCACGCCTACTACTAATTGCGCCTACTGTCAATTGCACCTACTATCAATAGCGCCTACTAGCAATTACACCCTCTACCAATCGCGCCTACTGTGAATTGCGCCTACTATCAATTGCGCCTACTACCAATCGCGCCTACTACTAATCGCGCCTACGCTCAATCGCGCCTACTGTCAATTGAACCTATTATCAATAGCGCCTACTATCAATTACGTCCACTACCAATCGCGCCTACTATCAATCACGTCTACTAATAGCGCCTGCTATCAATTACGCCTACTATCAATCGCGCCTATTAATTGCACCTACTATCGATTGCACCTACTACCAATCACGCCTACTACTAATTGCGCCTACTGTCAATTGCACCTACTATCAATAGCGTCTACTAGCAATTACGCCCACTACCAATTGCGCCTACTGTCAATTGCACCTACTACCAATCGCGCCTACTAGTAATTGTGCCTACTATCAATTGCGCCAACTACCAATTGCACCTACTATCAATTACGCCTACTATCAATTGCGTTGTGTATGAACTGCTATCAATTACAGCTTGTAAAAATCGCTTCTAGTAAAAATCGCGCTCAGTATAAATCATAATCAGTATAAAACGCGCCCAGTATCAAACGCGTCTACTAATCGTACCTACTATAAATTGAGCGTGCTATAAAACGCACCCAGTATACATTGCCTCTACTAACCATGGCTACTATCAATTGCAGTCAATAAAAATCATAATCACTATAAATTGTGTTCAGTATAAATCTTGACATTGAGCAATGTGTGTGTTAATCACTTGTAGTCTAAAATTTGTTCATGTGATTATTATTCTTGACAGTACTTTGAAAATACCACCTTTAAAAAATATCAATCCACTTCATTTATTTTACTGTTATTATTACTAAAGTGACTTTACTAAAATTAAATTAATGTGTATTAGTTAATATGGAAGTCTCAACAACCAGTCATGGTAAGCCATGTGCCTACTATAAAGGATATACATATATTGTAAAAACAACCAAAAAAATGGAACTGTTATTTGGCGATGTTCAAAACAACGATCTAAAAAGTGTCGAGGAATGATTAAAACAAAAGACTCCAACGTACTTACTTCAAACGAGCATCATTGTGAATCTCAAATTAATACACATTTAAATGGACAAAATACTCTAACCAAGGTAAAAAAGCAAGTCCAAGAAAAAAATATTGCTGCTCAAGATAGTGCAGAGTTTTTTCAAAATCACTTATCATGTCCTCAAAAAGTCAACTTAGGACAGTTGTCAACGTCTAAGAAACCCTTAACACTATCAAAACAACGCAGACTTTAAATGAGGTCCCTGTGGAAAAGGAACAAGAGGAATTGGATTGTTCTAGTGATGTTGAGGATGATGATGATGATGATGATGATAATGATGGTGACAATGACTATCATAATTTTGATGATAATAGTCATAATGAAGATGATGATGATGATGGTGATGAAAAAGAAAAGGATGAGGGTTTTATGTCTATAAAACCACTGCGACTTCCCCAGTTTTTAAGAACAAGAGTACCCGGAGAAAGTTATAAAAGGATCTACAACAAGCGTTGTGTTTAAAACATCTATATCAAACAATGGTAAATAGAGAGAGTTGTATTCAGTGTGTATCTATTATAAAATGAATTTAATAAAAATATTTTATGGTTATTGTCCGCTTTTTCTTAATTACTATCACTACATCCTCCCACTATTAATGCAATTGTAAACCATTGACAGTCTCTAGCTATGTTTAGAAGGAGAGAGTGGACTTAAACAATACACTCTATCTATGGTTTGTGTATCGAGTATCATAATAATACAGTATCGCTAAGCTATGTTAAAGCAATAGTTATGTCAGGTAACGGGTTCAAATCCTTGCTTTCTTGTATTGAAAATGTGAACATAAGTAAAACGCCTTAACCACTCAGTCAACCTGACAGTTAATAATGTAATTTGTTTTGTGCACTTGCGTGTTTACAAAATTTTCCAGTGTACATTGACTCAACCACTTGCTCGTTTTTAAATGATTTTTTGTTGTTGTTGTTGTTGTTTTCCATTACATTGTAGTTATGAGTCTTGAGAACAAGGTGTTTAATATAGGGTTAAAGGCATTTTAAAATAATTATAGAAAAGCTCTCAGGTATCGTGTTATGGGTTTTAATAATGCATTAATATTTGTTGACTAGTATTTACCATTACACAACATTATTTTGGTAAGCTCTACTTGTTGTTTGAGTCTTCAGCCTTTTGACTGGTTTAATACAGCGCTCCATGACTCCCTGTCCTGAGTTGATCGTTTCATCTCTATATAGCTACCACACTCTACATCCAAGGCTATCTGTTTAACATATTCTATCCTTGGTCTACCCCTACAGTTCTTGTCCTCAACCCGTTCTTCCATAAATAAGCTTGCTATTCTTGGGTGTATGTGTCCTACCAACCTATCGATTTACTTCATTAGCTGTCGCCAAAAACATCTCTCCTCTCCCACTTGTCTTAATACCTCTTTGTTTTTAACCCTATTTACCCAACTAATATTCATCATTCTCCTGTAACACCACATTTCAAACACTTCAACTCTCCACTTTTCTGCTACACCAATAGTCCAAGTTTCCCTTTCATAGAGCGTCACACTCCAGACAAAGTTCTTCAAAAATGACATCCTAATACCTAAATCTATATTCAATGTCAACAAATTCTGTAGAAATGCTTTCCTTGCCTGAGCTTCATAAGAATCCTAATCATCTCTGGTATAATGTCTTGTTTAGCAAACATAGTCGCTCAGTAGGTCTATGCATTTGTTGTATATAACCCAAAATAGCAAACAGTTTTTCTAAAACCCTACTCACTGATCAATAACAAGCATAGTCGCCAAAGTGTTTCGTTGGTAGTTAACTCATGTCTGGTTAGTCAATTCTTATTGTAAGGCCAGTCAACACCTAAAAATTCATCTTAACATATAGTCTAATCATCTTTCTATCTACATACCAGTGTCTAATGAATAGTCAATATTAGTTTGGTCTTTACCTAAAATCTAAAATCCAATATCAAATTTCTAAAATCTAAAACCAAAATAAAATATAGTATAGAAAACATAATTCCAAGTAATACAAATCCTTATATGTTTTTCTTTAATAATTAGTTACAGAAAATTTAATGTCATGACATTATGGTTTGGTCTTTTTGTACAATCTAAGATGTAAAATGTAAATTCAAAATCTTAAGTCTAAACTAAAAAACAAATACAAAATCTTACTTGAATTAACTGTATATTGAACCCAGTCCTCCTTTGTATTTATAATCCAAGTAATAATTTGAAAAAATATACAAGTGTAATCAGTCTTAAAACATTATCCATGCTTTTTATATGTTTTTGACATGCGTATTAATCTAAAATCAAACCCTGGTCTACCTTAGTCAAAGGATAACAGCTTAACCACTGCACCACTATAACCATATTTCTTAGTTTGGTTCGTTCTAAGCCTTAACGTTAAATCGAGTTAAGGCCTCTAGTGCAAGAGCCAAAAGTGCTTGCCACTGCAGCACAAAATGGTTAGCAAGTAACATTATACATTCAAAAAGGATTGTATTGGTTCGGTTTGGTTCAGTGTAATCACCATCTTGTTTTCTTAGCTACCCTCTTTAACTAATCAATTAAAGATAGTCTACTCTTAATTCTTGAATCGATAAATTGGATTTTGTACACACCGTTTGCCATGTCATGCCTGAAACCTATACTCCCTATGCATTGCGGTCAGGTTTAAAAACAAGTTTCAATGGTCAAAAACTTGTCAGTCACCATACGTGAAGCCTACAATAATTCTTTCTCTACATAGCTATGTTTCATCACTCACCATAAACATCTAACATTATGGGTTTGCAATATATTAAGAGAAACAAAAGTCCATGACCTTTTTGTTTTCAATCTTTTTGGGAAAATTCATAAGCCATATAAAGAAAGCGTCATGTCAAGTTATAGGACACCTTATGAGTCCAAATCCCATTATTAGTTTATAAAACTCAAATGAGTAACCTTACCGTTTTGGGATATTTAAATAAATGCATGCATCATAGGAAAAATCATAAAAAATATTCTTAAAACAAGTCGTCGCATGACCCTCTTCAATCAATGCTTCACAAAATATCGATTCATCCATTGAGCATGGCCACAGTGATCGGCGATATGCTCGTTTAAACACAAAAAAATGTTAAAATTAATTCAAAAATTATAAAAATCTAAATTTTCAAAATGTGTGGTTAGGCCCTTTGTCAAAATTTCAAAAAAAAATAATAAATTCAAGAAGAGATTGTCGCCCTGAGTCTTATAACACCTCATGTGTCCAAATCTGATTATTGGTTCCCCTTTTTTCCTGTAAAATCTACATGCATTGTTTTAGGGGTAAAATGACCAATCGAGGTAAAAGAGTATTAAATGTCCAATTTTTGAGCTATCACACCTAATTTTAGGTTCTTAGTTTCCAAGATATCGATTTTTCAATTTTGGGGTAGTTTTCACCCTCTTACTATTTTTCATCAAAAACAAAAGATCTTAGGTACATTTATCATTTTTAGGCGTTTAACACCTTTTTCTTTGTAAAAAATCACTATTCACTGTTTTAGGGGTGAAATGACCTATCGTGGTATAAGCGTATGTCATGACCTATTTTTAAAGCTATCACACTTAATTTTAAAGCTCCTAATTTCCAAGATAACGATTTTTAATTTTGGGGGTAGTTTTAACCCTCTTATTTTTTTTTCATCAAAAACAAATGATCTTAGGTTCATTTATCATTTTTAAGTGTATAACCGCTTTTTTACCTGTAACATTACTATTTACTATTTTAGGGGTGAAATGACCCATCGTGGTAAAATCGTATCTTATGACCTATTTTTAAAGCTATCACACATAATTTTAGGGTTCTTAGTTTCCAAGATATCGATTTTTCAATTTGGGAGTGGGGGATAGTTTCACCCCCAAAGGGGAACATCGCCCCAATTGCTAGGACCCCTCATACAAGTCACTAGCATGATAGGTTCACGAGATATTAACAAAAGTGTGGTTAGGCCCTTTGTCAAAATTTCAAAAATACATTCTAAAAGGGGGCTTAATCCCAAGTCCTACAATACCTCATACAAGTTCCTAGCCTTATTAGTCCGTTAGTTAAGCCCTTTGACATAATTTAGATAAATTCATGGGCCAGTCCAAAGGGGCTGGTCCAAAGGGATCAGTCAAAAGGGACTCATCCACAAGGACTCGTCCACAAGGACCTGTCAACAAGGACTCGTCAACAAGGACTCGTCCACAAGGACCTGTCAACAAGGACTCGTCCACAAGGACCTGTCAACAAGGACTTGTCCACACGGACTCATCCACAATGACTCGTCAACAAGGCTCGTCCACAAGGACCTGTCAACAAGGACCCGTCCACAATGACCTGTCCACAAGGACCCGTTAGGTTGGGTTAGGTTAGGTTACACTAGAGCTGCCATCTTTAAAAAGCCCGCTCTCTTACAAAAGCCATGAGTGGACAAGCGTAAAAAACAAAAAACAAGCATGTTAATTCATAGTGGCTATCAACCGAACACATGCACTTTATGTAGAACAACGTTTCATTCCATTATGGCATTCAAACTCTCACATGTTGCACTTGGAAAGAGAGATTCTCTAAAAAAAATACAATTTCACCCCCTAGTAGGGGTAGGATTTATTTTGGGGTGGAAATATGTTGTCCGTTGGAAAGGGGGTGTCCGCCCGAGTTCAATGACACCTCATTCGTCAAAATCCAACCATGCTTTCGAGAGATATCGCGCCAACACCATCTCGTGAGGAGGTTGAGGAGGATGAGGCATTAGAACCCCTGCAAAACCACTACTTCTGTGTCTTTGGATTTTTTTGTGAAACTATTATTTGATCAGTAGTGACAACTTCTATATGGTAATCTTGGGATCTGAGGTTTGTCAAACTTAATTTTTATTTGTGAAAGATATGGAAATTATCTATTATGTGACTATAGGATTTGGTATTCTTGCCTGATTTTCTTGTAAAGATTGGGTTATTGCTGTTTGTATGTATTATGTTATCTCTATGGGTTGTAATTCTTAACATGGTACTGCCTCTAGTGTATTTGCTTTCAGCTTAATTGTGGGAGAGGTTGCTTCGACGTTGATAGTGTCTTCGATGTAAATGTGAAGTTATCCAGGGCCCGTGTAACTGAACAACCATCGTGGGTTCGAATCGGAATGAATCTTACTCTTCATTGCAAGAAGTCTACTGCGATTTAGTTGAATGCATTTGTAATAGAATCTCAATTATGTAATGCATCATAGTAAGAATTTATGTATTATGTATGATGTCGACTGATATTGACTTTGACGAGTTGTCAAACCTTGGAACGACAAGTGGGAGTGACAAAGAGGTTGGAATGTGAAAGAACCTGTATGCATTGAAGAGTTCATATTCTGGAATGTTGGAAGTAATTGTGAGAGAAAAAACTTGTGGGTATTGTGATTTTCATGTTACATGTTACTGTCTGAATATGTTATCGCGGTTTCTTAAACCGGCGTTAACGCTTGAAGAGGGGGAGATTTGTGCCGATAATTCCGATAATTCGTCACTATTTTACCCTCATAACGTCTTGGGTTATGTTTAGTATTTGCTGCCTGGTGTGATGACTTCGGTTCTCTGTTTTCCCGCTGGAGAGCTGCACCGAAAGGTAAGAACTTGTATTCGTCTTTTCTACAGTATGCAGCTGATGTTCCGGTTCAGAGAGTGAACGCCGAGATGCTTGTCATTTGTCTAATTATTATGTTGAAAGTCAAGTATGAAGTATGCTGGGAACTTGTAATATAAAGGTTAGGTATTGTACCCATGTGAGTAATCTCCATGGAAAATATGCTTCCGCCTCCAGCTAGCGTCAGGTCTCAGGCGTGTACCGTTCCCCCATTGAGCAGTTGCATATTTTGGATTTGAGACTAAAAGGTATCAACTCTACAATAATAAGGCACAACTCTATTCTAAAGATTTTAATTCAGTACTAAAATCATGGCTTCAAACATATAAAAACAATCCCAACCAACATAAAACAAAATCAAACAAAAATTACTTCCACAATCCACTAATATTAACATAATATCATCATAATAAACTCATATCATAACTCAAACCTTTACCCTTATATTGACTTCACACTTCACTCTAGTGCGCTGATGCACATACAACTTTTTTTAAACAAAACTGTACTTTTACTCTTCTGTCATCTAATGTGACTTCTTTAAATTCACAAAATTACGTGTCTCTTAAACCTTGTCTTACTTTGACAATTAAGTGTACCGTGTGTGTTTGGTCTCTCTCTTCCCACCAAATGCTTTACATGCATTAGCCTATTCAGGTGCAACTCCATAATTATGTAAAGCTACCCCTACACTTCTCTCTATTTATAGTTCCACTGCATGCCGTTGTGATTTCATCTTCAAAACTTTCGTTATTGCTGTGTCGGATGGTATTATTAAGCTACCCTTGCGAGCGTAGCCTGTGGCGTCAAGTAACCAACTTCTGAAATAGGCGTCAGTGACAGTAAAAATGCAACTTCCAACCATTCGTTAGATTGCTAAAATCATGAACCATCAGGGTGATCTATAATTACTAATGTGTTCTTAAACCACATGACTTCATTACTCAATATAACAATGTTTCCTTTCATGTTACTAACATGGTCTAAAATCCGCCCTTTTCTTAAACCTTAACTTTCACGGTTCGCTTGACAGCTCAGCCCCCTTTCGAGCGGCTTGTATACAATGGAGTGGAGTGAGGTTACCGCAGTAAACCGTTCCCCCGCCTTCCTGTCTCTTGGCTTATATCTCCCCAAGCAGAATAAGATTCTAAAAGGCAATACCGTGGTCACAATGACGCACATATCCTAATGGATTTAAACTGAATATTATGCAATAGATTCTGGATGAGCTTAAATATTTATTCCTAACCTTAGGATATTAATAATAACTGGCATCAATAGGTCCATTTCAACATGAAGGCACGAGATTCATAAAAACATTGGTCGATCTGGATAACCGGTATCTTAATAAATGATGTGGTCAGTTACATGCTGCCGTCCATAAGATTTGCTTCACAAGAGCCGAATCACTCAATAATAAGTTCTCGGGCGATCAGATAAGGTGCAGAGGTGTCCAATGTTCTCCTCTCACCTATCACAGGATTCGAACCCGGACCATTCCATATCCATCATCAGAGTTAGGGTCCAATCACTAAATACACTCTGGCACAAAGTACATATCTCAGTATGCCCACGGCTATACGAGATTTCATACGTCGAATAGATTACCTGGCTTCCTGACCTGATGCTATGATCTTCGTCCTTTAATTATTAAGAGAAATCTATCAATTACTCTATAAGCTTTTACACAAGCTGAAAATTCAATTCACTAGAAAGCTCTTCAATTTCCTTGCATAATTATATTCCCATTAACACAATATATTCTGATATTAAACTCTTTTTTCATCCCTTAATGTAATCTTACTGCTTAGATCGATAAGCCTTCCAACTAGCGTAAATATTTCTTGCTTACAACATTTTACCTGATGTATTCATTCATACCTTTTATTATTTATTATTATTATTATTATTATTATTATTCTCACTGACATAAATTACCATAATCCGACACAACATAACCATCTTAAAAATCGAACATCCGTGTTCGTTACGTTAAGTTTACATAACTGATTTGCCATTTTATTAATAGTGGTAACGATTAATCCACTCACTGATGTATAACAACAGCTCAACTCTACTAAATCAACACAACAACAATTAAACCTGATTCTGATTCTTACTGGCATTAATTTTATAATTCTGAAATCACATTACATGCAGTGGGCTATACTTCTATATAATCATAATTTGTGGGATACTCACATCTTAGGCTTATCCTGGTGGCTCCAACAACTCATATACTCCAATGTCGCCTGCCATTTGTAGAGTTAGCGCGACATTTGCATATTGAATATACACATTTTATAATACATTTCTTTCACCAAGCACACGGCACTTTCCATTTCTATGATGAAGCTATTGCTTCCAAAACACATAACACTTTATGACACTTATTATACCATTAATTTAAAAGATATTTCACATATGATTTATACATAACACACGTCACTTTTTACACTTTTCCTTGGTTGAAGTTCCCTGGCAAAATATCAGAATTGCGGTATTTGACGGTATCCTCCATGCTCCTACCAACTCCTGATTGAAAGTCTGGGTCATCTGCCTACGGATTCACTAACAGTCTAACAATTATCCTACGATAAACTTCCTGCTTTGCATAAATATGCTTACTTTCGTCCTGAGCGTTACCATTTGGTATTCTTAAGACATTTCACCAAATGCATCATAATGTTTCTCCCAGCGCAGTCAGACGTAATAAGACATGTATAACCAATCAATATATTATACACTGCGCTTAACATTGTACATAGTCTTTACACAGATTAATACTTTCAATAGTTCTGCAACATATATCACACGGTACTTCCTATGTGAACATTAACTATTGCTCGTACTGCTGACTACACATGCAGCACGACTGTCCTTAATAAAAGCCTTCTAAACGTTTTACTGCACGGCTTCCCAAGTTGAAGTCCGGGCCTCCTTTCTTGACTTCGGTAATACGCATTTCACACAATAACGTTCGTTGATTACCGTACTTCTTATTACTTCCTGACTATGCATTATTATCTTATCACTTGGTGCATTACACTGCACGGCGAATATAATTATTAACACTAAAGTGTTCAAGTCTTTGTTTGAGCGTCCTTTCCTGAGCCAGAGCGACATACGTTCCGCGCTCGAGTCTCTTCCAAAACTGACGACAACTGTCTTCAGCCAAGGGTCTACTCCCTTATATCCGTTTCACACAAAAATAGACCTAGAATTCCCGCGCTATATCAACTCCTCTCCAGGATGATTCTGGTCTCGAAACAATGCTCATCGGGTTCCTTTTTCTTCACTGATCCCAGAACTATCTGCGTGCTGAAGGATCGATCGGCCAATCAATTAATATTAATTGCTTTTGCCATAGCGTGGGGACGCGGTTTCCAGTGGAAATCCCCGGTGACATAGTCAAACCCTGCCGCGAACATCCATATTCCTGTGTCCTTACGCACTCCATTAAATATGCCTTGATTTCGCAGTTTAATGGCTCTAAAATTAGCCTCCTGGCTAAAGATTCACCTGTGTGCAACTCTCATGTCATTGCGTTGCTCCAATCACGAGTAATCAATGATTTTCCTTGGGATCTCTCCCCTCCCTTCCTGGTTTTATTCTCAAACGGGGAAGAACTGGGTCATTATTCAACCCCCCGACCTCTTCCAGACGACTTAACTAGGTCAGCGAGATTGACAGGTCCTCATGGGTCTCCTCCCACAATTCTGAGGCTATTAGTAAACTGTCAAACTGTGCAGTTCTGTGTTCCAAGTCCAGCATAGCCCACTCCATGTAGTCCGATAATGCTGTATTCCGCTCATTTTCCCTGCATTATTTCACTAAATAATGCCAGTATCAACTGATATCACACCAGTGATTAAACATATACTTTCATTTCGGGGTTTTTACAACGGAACTCCCTCAACAGATCTCGGGTTCGTTCCCTGGTGGAACCTTCCTTCTGAGCTCAACTTATCTCCGAGATCCACGTTCGATATCAGTCAGCATGACCCCCTCGGGTTCAGTATGGATCTCCGTAGGAGAAGACAGTAGAAACGTTTGCTGCAAGGCCTGTTATGTATCCAAGTGGCCTGAGATACTTGCTTTGAAGGGTCTTGGATTATTGGAAGAGATAAGAGTATTCAGACCTATTAACATGTGTTGAGACATGAATGAGCATAGTGTAGAATCTATCTATAATATTGGAGTGTTGGTATCAAGAGGAGTCGGCGCAAGCGAAGGAAAGTCGTGGATAATTGTATGACGTTGTCATTTTGGTTGTTGAGAGCTTGTATTACTATGAATGTTGGCCTACCGGTTAAAGACATAAGGCAAGTACCGTGAGTGTTTATATTTCCATATCTTTTTCATGTCATGCTATTATTTGTTGTTATGTAATGTGTGTAAAGATTATCTTTGTTAATAGAAGTTGTTACTGCAGTTTGAACAAGTGTATTATTTCTAGGCCTATGCTAGATACTGTAGTCTCGAGACATTTCATCTGGGTTTATTAATGGGTCAGGCAGTGCTGCTCACGAGGGGGTCTGTCAACGGGGTGACAATCATCTAGGTATTTTTTGAAGCTTTTGTCATGCCTAATACTCAGTTATAATATTCTGCATTACAGTCTGAAGTTCGAGTTAGACACCTCAGGGCGTTAATCACGCCAGTGCATTTGTGAATTGAGTAACTAACTTATTAGGCACACTTCTAGTTTTTTTGCCCAAGCTTTGCAAGTTATTTTTCTGTCAGCTTATGTTGAAATTGGTGGGAGGAGTGTATTGCCCACATGTAACTTACTAGACACCCTTTCTTGTTTAATTAATTTAACGCCAACTGCGGGCGTATCGTGGAGTGGAGGAGTTCATTCACGACAATTTTCAATGATTTTGTTAATCATTTTGTGTTGATAATTATACCACTATTTTCCAGCAGGAATTAGTTAAGAGTGTACGAGAAGGCATTGTGTTAGCCTTTCTCTGATCCCCAGTACACTAGATTGTATCATCTATACAGCACTAGAGATTTAAAGTGTCGTTCATTATTATTTGGTTTGTGCCAAGTGTGAGCACGCCAAATTTATTGACATTCAGAAGCAGTTGGCATATCTTTCAAAATAGCAAAGCAGTTAAGACGTGTGGTAGGACTGGGTTTTTATCTTCCTGGCCAACTAGAAACATTCATATCGTACTACGTATTTAATCATGGCCAAGCTTATTGTAAATAGAACATTACTGTGTAATTCGTGTGTATTATACGAGGATTGGAAGTTTGTACCGCAGTGGATGTGGTACATCACAGGGGATTTCGACAGAATGAGGTTTCCGGCACAAGGGGTGGATACCGAAGGAAGGTGATGGAAGAGACCAAATGTTAAAGCTTAGCTATTACTTATATTTATTTATCTCAAAAGTACATATTTTTCAAGAAAGAATAGTTTCAATAGATATTGTCTTAAAATTGACAATTAAAACCATGACCGTTCAAAATTACTTGTTCCTCCAGGAAACATAAATAGCCTGCAAGCTATAACTCCCTATTAGGGATTAAATTCAAAATTGCTGAATAAAAGGAGCATAATAAAATAAACTCCAAAAATAATTTAGATCCATCACAGGGTAGAATTAAAGCTGAGTACTCTAATTACTGAAAGAATCCGGGTAGAGTGTGTTGACTATATAGGGTTATCAATTTTTTTGATGTGAGATACAAGAAGTATCGGATCCCTTAAAACATCTTCCAGGGGTTGGCCGGCTACTTGAGGACATCAGTGGCTGGAAGTAGTTTAGTTTGCCCGCACTGGGCTGGTACGAGGCCAGTCAGGCATACTCCAGGGTTCCGGGTTTGGAGCCAGAGTTGATGGTGGTAGATTCTCCTGATGAAAGAAGACCAGTAAAGAGGAGCCTCTTGGTAATAACTTCCTCGGCTGGTGAGCGAAGTTATATCTGCATAACAAAGATTTGCAGAGTACATCCGCGTCGTAGATTTGGCCCAAGTGAGTTTGGACTGTCCAAGCAGGCAGATCCAGAGTAGAGATGTAGACGGCGGAGCAGAGTCTCCGGCCACAAGAGGTATCCCAAGAGCGCAATAGCCCCATGAGGTACGTTGAGCAGCGGTGGTGACCAGTGGAGAAGAGTCGACAAAGAAGGCCCCAAGACCAGCGTTTATATAGCTGGTATGACGTCATGGTAAGACGGTGATACCAAAGCTGAAGGGAGAAGCTAGCAGCCAATCGGCGCATAGCACAGCACTCGAAGCCAGGGTAACGAGTCGGCCCAGCTTAGTACAATCGTGATATTGAGAGAGAGAAGTGCACTATAACTCATTTCAAGAAAGGTAAGTAATTGCAACAAGAGTAATTGAACACATAAATACAACTGAAACAAGTTGTATGTAAAGAAAATAAATACATAAGACCGCGTTCTCACTGCAATTACGGGCGAAGTAGAATAATGGGGCAGAAAAAATTAACAAATATTTCAAACCGAACGGGAAACGAAAACTTATTAACAAACCTATTCGCGCAAGCGAACATGCTGGGAGGGGTGGGAAAAAAATTGCAGCAAGACTGCTCAGAAGTTAGGCTTCACGTGGTAAAGGGGCAATCATATTGATTTGCCTAAGAGAATGACCAGCAGAGGTTTTTAGTTTTACCACGCGGACCCTACCATCTCTGCCAGGAAAGCATTCGACAATCCTGCCAATATTCCACACAAGGGGGGACTGGGATCCTTTAAAAGTTCGAAGTCCCCAGCTTGGAGGTTAGAGCAAGAAACTCACCATTTACCTCGCTGCTGAAGCAACCTGAGGCATTTCAATCTCCAGCGACGCCAAAAATTATTGCGCATGGTTTCAATTTTGCGCCAAGAACTGGCTAAAGGACTCTCAGACGTAGAATACAGCAAGGGGGAGAGGCGGTCAGAGAACACCAATAAGAACATGCCCAACGTTAACGGCAGAAAATCTGAAGGGTCAATAGATAAAGAAGATAAAGGACGAGAATTAATTATGCTCTCGATAAAAATTATCAAAGAATTAAATTCTTTGTAAGAAAGAGGGGTGTGGCAACCAACTCTTCTAATATGCCGCTTAGTAAGCTTGATGCAAGACTCCCAACGACCACCTTGATGGGGTGCTTAAGGGAGAATAAAATGCCATTTGAAATCTCTTTCATGAGCGTAATTAATAACTTTTTCTAAAGCAGAAGTATAATTAAGAGCTTTCTTAATTTCATCAGAAGCTCCAACAAAATTTTTTTGCATTATCAAAAAATACCTCCGAAGGGAGATCGCATCTGGCAGAGAATCTGGCAAAGGCCTCCAAAAATTGAGCAGTAGAAGCGTTGGTAACCAGTTCTAAATGAACTGCACCGGTAACCAAGCATACAAAAAGCTAAACGTGTAATTTTCTCAAAACACATTTTTTTTAGCTTAAGGAGAGTTTTTCCAGAATTTTTCCTGAATTGGCAGTTGGCAGTCAAAGTGAAAGGTCGTGTCTTTCCCGAGCTCTCAGGCGTGCTGAAATGGGTTGTTCTCTGGTGTGTTATCATGCGAGGATCGGACTGTGGTATGCGAAGGGTATTCGGGATTTCCGGTGTTTGTGTGTGCGAACGGGACCTAGTAACTTGTGGTTTATAGCCCTAGTGATAGCTGCGTTGCTAGTTATTGGTGGAGTGGAAGTGAATCCAGGCCCTTTTAATCCAAATGTGAATCAGGCAAATGATCCAGTGGCAGCATTAAAGTGTTCGACGTGCAGTAAAACATTTAAGAACGGTGTTCAGTGTGGACTATGTGAGAAATGGTTTCACTTCGGCTGTATTAAGGTCAAGAAGGAGGATTGTGATGTCGGGAATTGGTTTTGTAAAGTATGTGATACGCCGGACTGTTTGAGGGTGCAAATCAAAGCAAGGGATCACATAATACAGGAACTTAGAACAAAGCTTCGTGAATCAGAGGAAACGGTGAAGGATATGACTGAACGGCTTTCTACTGGGATCAGCGTGGAAGAGGGCGTGCAGGAGCAAACTGAGGATGACGTTATCATAATGGGTGATTCTATGATACGATGGAGTGCGAATATCTCGATGAAATCAGGTGCGAAAGTGCGGTGTTATCCGGGGATTATAATTGACCAGCTTGCCCAACAAGTGGAAGAAGCAAATGTAGAGGGCTGTGACAAAGTTAAAGTGTAGTTGCTCCATGTTGGGACGAACGATTTGAAGAAGAGGGCTATAGCTGATTACATCATGGGGGAGCTCTACGAACTATGCAGAAAAGCTAAAACCAAGATTAGAAATGCAAAAATTATAATGAGTGGCATTGTTCGGCGGGGAGATGTAAGGCGAGTTAGGACTATAGATGACCGCATGGACAGGGTTTGTGCACAGCTGGGATTAGTGTACGTAGATGCTGACTGCTGGATTGGTGGCCGTGACTTCGCCCGAGACGGGCTGCATTTAAATCGACGGGGCGCATTCAACCTAGGGAGCCTACATGACAGGGTCATCGGTTCGTGCCGGCCATTGTGAGGAGGAGCAGGTCCAGAGGTTGCCAACCGACGGGAACAGAAGGAGCTACTTCGGGATATTTGCTGCGGAGGTAAGACTCTAAGATTACTGCAGGTTAATTGTCAGAGTTTAGGAAATAAATTAATTGAATTTTGGAATCTTGTAGAGACGTATGCTCCGGACATTGTCATTCCTACTGAATCTTGGTTATATGAGGATATAAATAGTAATGAAATAATTCAAGGGACCTACGAAATGCAAAGAAGGGATCGGGGAAAGCGAGGTGGTGGGCTATTTATTTGTGTGCGCAAAAATATAGCTTGTTTCTTAAAGTGGGCTGATATGGATCATGAAATGTTATGTGTACAAATTTCGGATAAAGGGAATAAATTCCCTCTTCAGGTGATAGGGGCGTATAGAGCACCGAAAGATAAATTTTCGCTTCTTGACACACTGTATGATAAAACTTGTACGGGTAATGCTATGAAAAAGAGCATAATAATTGCCGGAGATTTAAACCTCCCCAAAGTAGACTGGTCTGGTGAGTACACTAGCTGTGGTCAAGCTCAGAGCGCTGCAAACAAATTCTTAAGGGAGGGGGGATTTTTCCCAAGTAGTTGACTTCCCAACTACAGGCAATAATACCTTAGATGTTTATCTCGTAAGGCCTGTAGAGCTGTATATTAACTGTCTGAAAGTACCAGGAATTAGTGACCATTCTGGGGTTGAATTAAATATTAGATACGGTGACATAACAAAATTAGACTCTGATGTAGCAAATAAGATCATATTCCAGTATCTCAGGGTGGAACAGGGCAAATTTCAGGGGTATTTAAATGAGCTATTTGTAGGATGGGCATCGGAAGGAAATCACATTATTATCCTGTGGACTAACATTTCGAAAATTTTAAATAGCGCTATTGATAAATTTGTTCCAATTAAATTACTGAAACAAAACCCAGATCCTGAGTATTACACACGGGAAATCAGGAGTCTTAAACGGAAAATTAGGAAATTATACAATAAAAGACATGATAGTGACAAGTAATTATGTTGAAATTTAAGTCCTTATCAAGAGAGCTCGTCTTAAAAAAGAGGGCTGCTCATGACAATTATATGCAAGGTTTACTTGGTTCGGGAGGCGATGGGTGGAAAAAAAATTACAGTTATGTTAGGAGAAGAAAGGGAAATTAAAATAATTTGTCGATGATAATGTCCGGTGATGGTAAATGAATTACTGAATTGCTAATGAATTAAATGTCTTTTATGGCAGTGTGTTCAATAAATCCAATAGCTGTGTGTTGGACCTTAACGGTGAATCAGGGGCTCCACTTTTCCAAATAAACCAGTCAGCAATTGTAATGCTAATACATAAATTACGTTACAATATATCGAAGGGTCCTGATAATATTGTTAGTGAAGTACTTAAACTAGGAGGTAGGGCCGTGGCATGATACTTAGAGGTGATGTTTAATGTGTCCATAAATAATGCGCAAATCCCGGATGACTGGAAAAGAGCTACTTGAATTTGGCAACTACAGGCCGGTTAGTCTTACGTCCATCGTTTGTAAACAGATGGGGCATCTCATTTGCGACTACTTGAGGGAACAGTGGGAAACATTATCGTGGTTTATTGATAGGCAACATGGATTTCGGAAAGGTTACTCATGCGAGAGTCAGATGCTATCACTTTTTCAAGATTTTAGCGAATCGTTAGACGATGGAGTTTCAGTCGACGCCGTAGTTATAGATTTTTCGAAGGCATTTGATGTCGTGCCGCATGACATGCTACTCCATAAATTAGCTTCGACGAAGATTGATAGAAGAGTAATTTTATGGATCCAAGAATTTTTGACGGGTCGTTCCCAGAAAGTGAAAGTTGAAGGCCGATTCTTGGATGAAATTGCCGTAACGTCGGGTATCCCTCAGGGCAGCGTAATCGGAACTTTGTTATTTCTGGCGTTTATAAATGACTTACCAAATGGGATTCGCAGTGACTGTCGATTGTTTGCGGATGATTGTGTAATATATCGAAAGATACATGACTCAAAAGACAATTCAGTACTTCAAGATGACCTGAACCTGGTCTATAAGTGGGCGATTGAAAATAAAATGAAAATAAACACAAGAAAATGTTGTCTAATAAAAATAGGGAAAGTGCGAAGGCAAGATTTTCAATATAACATTGGCTCGGAAATACTTGTAGAAGAATATTCTTGCAAATATTTGGGCGTTACGTAAGAAATGATATGAAATGGAGTAGTCATATAGGATGTGTAGTTTCTAAAGCTTACAAATCCCTGCACTTTGTAATGAGGGTATTAAAAGGAAGTAGTACCTCTGCTAAAGAATTAGGATATTTGTCACTTGTAAGACCTATTCTGGAATATGCCTCGGCGGTTTGGGATCCATATCAAGTAGGGCTCATCAATGAGTTGGAAATGGTACAAAGAAAGGCCGCTAGATTTGTGCTCAGTGACTTTAATCCCAGGAGCAGCGTGAGCCGTATGTTAAAGAAATTTGGGTGGGAATCACTTGAGGCTAGGAGGATGAAATCTAGACTCTGCGCTATGTACAACACGTATACAAATCAACCAGCATGGGGTGAGCTTAGCAAACGTATGGAAAAGCCTACTTACATGGGTAGGAGTGATCATCCTTTCAAAGTTAAGGGCCGACCACAGCGAACAAATTATGGTAAATATTCTTTCGTAAACCGTGCCATTGATAATTGGAACTCTCTACCTGCCGCAGTCTTAGAGCCTTTTCCCAAACATATAGGTGTGTTTAAGAAAAGACTGACTATTTGTGTAAATACTCCAGTTTAATTGTTAGTGAATTGTTATGTACAATTATTTATTTGTTATGTATATCTAATTTGCCACCGGGGGACACACCCCCAATTGCAAATAAACGACTGAATGAATGAATGAATAAACAAAGGGACCAGCTTAATCCACCCCCGTTAAGGCAAAAGGTCAGGCAGGAACAGAACAAAACGTGGGAAGATCCTCAATAAGTTGAGTAACAACCTTAGGATTGGATTTAAAACATGGAATACACTTGCGTATAACGGAAGTGACTTCATGTAGGCCTACTCCGTTTATAGGCCAATACCTTTCACGAATGATAGAAAGTAATGTGCGAGTACCTGCATGAAGATGTTGGTAATGGAATTTCTGAATAATTAAAGAAGTGACGCGGTGCTTTGAAAGAAGAATAATGGGATGCTTCTTATCCTCGGAGAGTTCAGACAAAGATAAACGTCCACCTCCTCGTAGCAACCCATCAGAATCCATAATAGGAACAAGTGAGGAAAGTCTCTTCGATTTCTTAAGAGGTTTACCTTGAGATAAAGTCTGACATTCGTCAGAAAATATTTCCTTTTGAGTAAGCCATAAAACCTTTGTGGTAGCTAAACCTAGCTCAGGAAGGGTCAAAAATGGTTTAGGAACAAGGGGTTGATCTACAACAAAATATTTCCACCGAAGGAGATACGCCATAACCCTTACTAATTTCTGAAAAGAGGAATATCGTATCAAGAAAGGGGGGGGGGGGCATCCGAAGCAACTAAAGCGGATCCTGTAACCTTCCCAGCATCCGGCAACTCAGATAACTCCGGAAGAGGAAAGTTCGATCAAGTAGAAGGCTCTTGAAGGAGCCAGCTGGGACCATGCCAATATAATTTCAAATTAGACAGCAGGTGAGGGGAACATCCTCGTGAAATGACATCTGCAGGATTTTCCTTGCTGGACACATGATGCCATTGTTCGATATGAGATAACTGCTGAATTTTGGATAATCTATTAGCGACAAAAAACCTGCTAATGAGGTGGAGGTTTGGCAATCCATGCCAAGGTGATGGCTGAGTCATTCCAAAGGTAAATTTTGAAAAATTGAATTTTTAGAGTTTGACGGATTTTGGCCGCTAATTCAACCGCAAGAAGGGAAGCACAGAGTTCCAAACGTGGCAAAAAGTAATGTTTTGAGAGGGGCCACATTAGGCTTGGCACAAATTAAATTGGAAGAAAAATGAGATTGAACAAAATTATAACAAACAACATATGCACAGCACCCATAGGCTTTTGAAGAACTATCAGCAAAAACATAAAATTCGTATTCCCGCGAGAGGGAATAATGATATTCGAAAGGTTTTTAAGGTTTTTTCTAAAAGACATCCATTTTTTGTGCAATACCGAAGGGACTGGTTCATTCCAACCAATTTTCAAAGACCAGAGATCTTGCATAAAAAGTTTTGCCGTGACTATAACTGGCGCCAAAAATTGGAGAGGATTCGATGTCTTCGCAATCTCAGATAGGATTTTCTGCTTAGTTTGCGGTTGACTTTCAGAGAAACTAACTTTGAAAAAGAAAAAATCTTTGTGAGGACTCCAATAAATGCCCAAAACTTAAATGGAATTGCTTTCTTGAAAAAGTTCTACTGAGTCGTTATGAATTAAAGTTGATGGGAAATTGGAAAGGAATTCATCGGAATTTGAATTCCATTTACGCACGGAAAATCCGCCTCCCAAAAGCAAGGCTGTTAAATCTTTAGAGAATTGAAGTGCTTCTGAATCTGATTCAAAAGAATGAAGAAAGTCATCAACATAAAATGACGACTTTAAAGCTTCAGACGCTATAGTGGAAAACAACGGCCCATCCTGGTCAGCTAATAATTTCTAAGTACGTATGGCTAAAAAGGTGGAAGGTTTTAGTCCATAAGTGATTGTCTTTAATCGAAAAATCTTAACAGGTTTGCTAGGTTCGTCACGCCGAATAATTCTTTGAAGATCGCGCTTTTGATAATTAATCAAAATTTGTCGATACATTTGCTTAATATCCGATATTACTGCGATGGGAAATAAACGAAAATTTATTAAAACAGAAGAAATATCGGATTGAATTGGGGGGATGGATAATAGAGTATCATTCAAAGAAATTCCGTTGGCATCCAAGGCGGAGCCATTGAAGACCACTCTTATATTTTCTTTTAACAGGTCATTTTCCAAACAGGATGGTGATTCAGATAAACAACTTCATATGGGATATATGAAACCTCATCCCTTTTAGTGACGACTTACATATGGTCGAGTGCCTCGTACTCTTCCATAAATGTGGAATATTGAATGTTGACAACAGGGTCGCGTTTAAATTTGTTTTCTATAGCGTAAAGCGCTCGAAGTGTTCTAGGGTGAGATTCAAGCAGAAGAGGTGGATTATCCACGCGAGGCATGGTTACAACAAATCTACCCTCTGGATTGCGCGTAGTAGTTTCGAGAAACAATTTTTCGCACATTTCATTTATGACAGAAGAAGGTAAGACTTAATCAATGGTTTCAATTTTCCAAAATCTTTCCAGGTTTTGATCAACGCTAGTATTGACAAGATGTTATTGTGAAACAGCTTGAAAGGAGTTACGAGGAACTTGACCGGTTACTAACCAACCTAATTTTGTATGCTGAGCGATTACTCCTGGAGATATTTTGACCTTAGAGGTAAGGAGGCATTGCCAAAATACATTGGCACTAAGCAGGCAGGATATCTACTGGAGCACTTTTATTAAAGGTTGGATTTTCCAACTGAAAGTCATGTGGTAATTGCCAATTTCTAATTTCAAAAGAAGTGCTAGGTGTATTACTATCAATGGCGCCAATGGCCAGACAATTTAAATGTAATGTTGTGTTACAATGAGCATTATCTTTGATTTGATTTCTAACAAAATGCAAAGATTGAACATTACTATTATTAATACCAGTGACCTGGATCAATGTAGGTTGTTTCTGAAGATCAAGTTTTTTAATAAGGCGTTCACTCATAAAATCGTGAGTGGCAGCATTGTCCAATAAGGCACGAGCTTCAAGCCATCTACCAGAGGAGTCTTGAACTTTCAATAATGCGGTTGACAGTAACACCTGTGAGCTATGAATCGAGCCAGAGCTCTGGGTATAAGATTGCACATTGGTTGTAGGAGTTGTATCTTTAGAACTTCCGGGGGAAGAAACCTGACGTGACTTTTCAAACCTGTGAAGTAAGGTGAGATATTGCACCTTGCAATGCATGCACGTGTTTTTAGATAAACAATCAGACAAAACATGCCTGTATTAAAGACTGTTATAACAACATTTGTTCTGAGAGACTAATTTACGTCTTTCGTTGGTAGAGAGAGCTTTAAAGGCAACACAAGAGTATAACCTATGAGAATTTGCGCAAAAAATACAAAAAGCTGGCTTATTTTGTACGGTAAAGACAGTAGATTTGTTCACATTTATATTAGTATTGACCAGTTTGAGAACATGAGATTTGTTATCTACACTACCTGACGTGTGACAGGCTACGGCTGACAAAACCTGACATCTATTATTTATAGATGTAAGCAATGCATCAGAAGTATATGAGGCGTTATTTGTTATTTCTATCTCCCATTCTTTTAAGCTTGCTGGAAAAAACTTAGAAGTAACTAAATGAACTAAGAATATATCCCAATGCTCGACCGGCTGATTCAACCGTGCCAGTGCTCTGACGTGTAACTGGGCTGTATCACTTAAGACCCGCAATGTTGACAAAGTATCAGGGCGCAAGGCGGGTAAGTTGAATAAGGCCTGAATATGCCTTTGCATAGATAATCTTTCGTTGCCATACCGACCCTTAAGTAGATCTATAGCGATGTTATAGTTTTCTCCTGTAAAGGGGAGTTCCCTTATAAGTTGAAGGGGTGGACCCAGCGAAATGGATTTTAAGTAGTGGAATTTCTGAATTTCTGGAAGTGCAGTGTTATCATGCTGTAATGAAATAAACAATTCAAAGAATGATTGCCACATATCCTCTTTCCTAAAAAATGCGGAATTTCGATTTTAGGTAACAATGGTTTGAAACTGTTCCCATTATTGATAATTCTTCCTTGAGTTTCTTCTACCTTCAACGCCAGGGTCAAAATTCTAACTAAGACCACAGCCTGAGCGTGTGTTTCAAAGTAATTACTTTCAACTTCCTCCCCATCCAATTGATGTTCCGGACTTTTGATTTCAATTTCCAGCTGTACGAGATCATATTTGTCGTAAGCATGTTCATAAGCTTTTAAGCGCTGAGATATAATATCAAGGTTTTGTTCATCTTTAGGTAGGGTAGCTAAATATTTTTGAAACCGGGTGAGTTGACCTTTGTAGGCAGCCCGTGAATTTAACAGCTTGTCATCTATTGTTATCGGCATGGCTGGAGAGTTAGAATGACTCACTCACCACTCTGCTTGGAGCGCCAGGCTGAGACCCGCTTTCCGGAAATAAAGCTGTTTGTATAGTATGCTGGGATTGTTTACGCTTCCCCGCAGATGTCCTGCGCTTAGCCACGGTATACTGGAATATGTAAGACAAATGTTAGATTACACAGTTTTTTGTTTTGTTTTTTGTTGTTGTTTTTAGAATAGAATTTTGCGGTCTCAGGATGAAAATTCTGGGTTCAGTCCCGGGGTTGAGGTACCATGGAAGTATGTACCGCAATGAATGTGGTATATCACAGGGGATTTCGACTGAAGTTTCAGGCACAAGGGGTAAATATCAATGGAAGGTGATGGAAGAGATCAAATGTTAAAGCTTAGCTATTACTTATATTTACTTTTCTCAAAAGCGAATATTTTGCAAGGAAGAATACTTTCAATAGATATTGTCTTAAAATTGACAATTAAAAACAATGACAGTTCAAAATCATTTGTTTCTCCAGGAAACGTAAATTGCCTGAAAGCTATAACTCCCTATAAGGGATTAAATTCAAAATTGCTGAATAAAAGAAGCATAATAAAATAAACTCCAAAAATAATTTAGATCCATCGCAGGGTAGATTTAAAGCTGAGTTCTCTTATTACGGAAAGAATCTGGGTAGAGTGTGTTGACTAGATAGGGTTACCAATTCTTTTTGATGTGCGATACAGGAAGTATCGGATCCCTTAAAACGTCTTCCAGAGGTAGGTCGGCTACTTGAAGACATCAGTGGCTGGAAGTAGTTTAGTTTGCCCGCACTGGGCTGGAGCGTGGTCAGTCATGCATCCTCCAGGGTTCCGGGTTCGGAATCAGAGTTGAAGGTGGTAGATTCTCCTGATGAAAGAAGACCAGTAAAGAGGAGCCTCTTGGTAATGACTTCCTCGGCTGGTGAGCGAAGTTATGTCTGCATAACAAAGATTTGCAGAGTACATCCGCGTCGCAGATTTGGCCCAAGTGAAGGCCGCTGAGTTTGGACTGTCCAAGCAGGCAGATCCAGAGTAGAGATGTAGACGGTGGAGCAGAGCCTCCGGCCACAAGAGGTTTCCCAAGAGGGCAATATCCCCATGAGGTACGAAGAGCAGTGGTGGTGACCAATGGAGAAGAGTCGACACAGAAGGCCCCAAGACCAGCGGTTATATAGCTGGTATGACGTCATGGTAAGGCGGTGATACCAACGTTGGAGGGAGAAGCTAGCAGCCAATCGGCGCATAGCACAGCACTCGAAGCCAGGGTAACGAGTCGGCCCAGCTTAGTACAATCGTGATATTGAAGAGAGAAGTGCAGTATAACACACTTCCAGAAAGGTAGGTAAATACAACAAGAGTAATTGAACACATAAATACAACTGAAACGTAAGTTGTATGTAAAGAAAGTTAACACATAAGACCGCGTTCTCACTGCAATTACGGGCGAAGTAGAATAATGGGGCAAAAAAAAAAATTTTCAAACCGAACGGGAAAACAAACTTACTAACAAACCTATTCGTGCAAGCGGATAAGGGTCACACTAGAACAGTTATGAGTGAACCTGATATTGTAAAGACATTCGCGATATTTGCCGAGTGCAATTGTAACTTCACATTCTCTGATACACAGTGAGCGCGTGTTCAGACAGCAGCGTTCAAGGCCATATAAACCTGTTACGAACTTGACCCTTGATTCCAATGGATCTCAAGGTGAGACTGACTAATCGATCGACCTTGCAAGCTTCACATTCCTTTTTATGGAATACTTAAGCATTATGTCAGAAGGATGGTAGTGAGAACTAAGTCAAGCAGCTGTTTTTACGCTGCGTGTTAGTACAGGGTGATTCACAAGCCCAATGTTTGGTATGATCGACATGATTGTAAAGCGACTGAATGTTATTAATTTATGATTCCCGTTTGAGGAGACTTCTTAGATTTATTAACCGACATTTTATGTATCAGGCTAGCAGTTCATGTTGTTATATTGTCCGTGCATTAGGCACGAGGATTGTTATTGCTGTGACCGTTGGAGACACATGTTACAGTGATATGATACTCGCAATCTTTTATCACGGCAGTACAGAGCTATGCGCCAGACTGACCGGTGAGGTATTTCTTGCGAGCAGTGAGTCGCAAATGCTGTAGTATTTTTCGAGACCATTTAATAGCCCTTGTTATAGTGGGTAACCGCGAGGGTCACATGTTTAGCAGCCTTGTGTCATTGGTCATTCGCCATAAATATGAACTTAAACCAACGATCTCACCTTCTCTAATAAATCATGCAAGTTAAATTACCGTAAACTTACGAGGCTAATATAATTGCTAAAATATTATAACATAAATTTTGAACGAAATCTCTTATCGCTGACCGATGCATAGAGCTGATCAATTTCTTTACGGAAATGTTTGTGAGCTGAAACTACTAGACCGACGGAGATCACTAGGAACCATTAAGTTCAGAACTTGTGGGCCGTGTCAATCATATGCAATGTTAGACGCAGTCTCGACTGCGCATTTGCCATCATAATTTAACCAACCTAGATGACGATTAGACGCAAAAAGCATTCTAATCTCTGCACGCAGATCTTAATAAGAATGATATTGTTGTGTACATATTTATTTATTCTGTGTAATACCCTATTTATCCCAATGTGTTATGTGTTTTTTATTGTAATACGATTGTACCATTATGTTGTATTGTTAGGCATGATTGTCACCTTAGCTTTTGTTTAGGTTATATTTTATACGGATGCTTCTCGCAGTAGTGTATTGTCAGATAGGATTAGCTAGAATGGGTAACGTTAAATGTACACATGGAGTGGTATCAGTATAACTTAGATTTTCAGTCATGTTTTGACTTTTGTTTCATGATATTCCCGTCTGAAATTATCATCTGTGCTTGTATTTTAAAATTAGGATTTCTTTTCGTATCACGTTCCAAGCTTGGTTTTGCTATTCTTTTCTGTAAGTAGAACTTTTCGAGAGGGATAACTTATTTCAATTAGTTTTTTGTTTATTAGCTTTGCGGATTAGCCGATTTAAACCCTACGATTGTACGATAGGGGTTTGAGTCTTGAATAAATTATTTTATCGAATTTTACATAAGCCTGGATGTCTTCACTTCATAGATTTGTATTTTATGGATGAACTTCTTTGGGCGTCTTTGCCATTCCTCCGTTTAGGACCCGATCCTACGGGAAGTGAACCTAGTGCTTGCTAGCCCCAAAAGAAGTGCATCCGACCTCACTGTTTGTGTGTTCGATGGATGGGGTTGCTTGGAAGGCCACACTCGGTTGGTGGTAACCTGGCAATCTCCTCTAACGGGCACAACACACTGTATGATTTTGGTTGATATTGGTTTATTTGATACCAACATTCATGGAGATTGCTCTTTCTGTAAATAGCAATATAGAATTCTGATACATACACTCGTCCATTTTGGTATAAATACCATTATAATATTAGTTACATTCTTTGCATTGGATTAAAATGTCAATAATGGAACTAACAGAAACTTTTAATCATTATTGCTACAATAGTGAGAGTCTAGAGTTCTAGACTGTATAATAAAAAAATTAAACATATTAGTTCTGGAGATTTGAACACTTTCGGATTATCAATGAATAATGATTGCAACTTAAAAAATACTATTATTCAGTAATGAACTGAAAAAGATATGCTTCCGAAAAACAGTAAAATAACTAAATTACCTTTACATACAAGGAAAAAAACATTTTCTGTTTAAATAAAGTTCTCCATTATTTTGAACCTACTTAGACAAAAAGTTACAAAGTAAGCAAAATTTATATTTAATTTTAGGACTTCACACAAAAAATACTTTTTGGTGAAACATGTATCGTATCCATCACAGAACGCACTCAGAAGAGAATATGCTATATTCGTTCACTTTAACACCTTGACACGGTTTAAAATCCCTGAAAATAGTAAAATATTTCAAATATAACTATAAGACAGACAAATTCGTAAACGTGAGCAGGACAATCTCTGTTAATACCGCCATAGAAACCCTATGGCAGCACTCACAGGACCGGAATGGAAACTTCTGATTTGGAGTTGTGGAAATTGTCCTACTTGATTCCAACAAATGGCGGAGATTGTTCCTCTTGAAACCAAAATTATATTTCCATGCGTTGTAACAGTGGGATGTTGTTCTTTATGAAAGATACAAACAACATACCGTAGTTTTTTAGAGGGCTAGGAGTACATTTCAAGGGTGTCAGTATCTAAATTCCGCAAAAACAAAATTGGAGATTGTTCCTTTTGATACCAATAGCTTCATATACGGGTGGTGTTCAATAGTTGCACCCCAGATGCTAATAGTACTCCTTTAAATGACACACTGTATTCTGATCCTTCTATTCAAACCTATATTTCTTCTATTTTGCTATATTTCGATTGTTTTTCCACTGCCGGCAAGTTTTAATTAACTCTAAACAACAGGATGTTCACAGAAATTTGTGGCGTGATAAACCTACCAAAACACTAAAATCTTTGCATTAAAACATTCACTTATGGTCTTAAGCTTTCTGCCTTTCTTGCCATCTCTCATTACTTCAATTAGCGCATCAAGCGACCCTTATTTCCGTCCTAAGGCCTCCGAAGCTTCAACTTAATTTTTTATGTTGATGGTTTTCTCCTTTCAGGTCTCCCTGGACTTGATGTCCTTTTTTGATGAGAGTGGTTTTCTCGTCCAAAAATGGAATTCGAACCCAGGCGAATTTCTCTCATAATTTCAAAGGGAAGCATCTCTAAAAGCCATAATAGTGTTATACCCTGGGGTTCCCAGAGGGTGTAGTCACCCCCTTTCATCCTATTTCAGCCCCATTTCATGCTACAACCCCTAAAATGAACCAACAGCAACACTCAAGTTTACCGGCTTGGCAGGCCCACTCCTACACGTACATGTGGTAATTCCTGCCACACAAATCCAAACACCTAGCTACGTAGTGTGTGGGGGCAGGAATCTGCTTACTACATTACATAAAAACTGACAATTTACTAAAATACCAGCCCCACCAAGAACTAAGCACCTTTTCGTCCACCGAGGTGCTGTCCGACGCCTGCTCGACCGCTCAGCAGTTTTGGTAAGTCTACTCAAGGTTCTCCTAAGTAATTCCTTTCTGTTCCAAACCCGGTACTTGTAATCATCTCATTCATTCTTGTGCACTTCGCATCACACTTGTAAAAATTAAACTATTCACACCCTCTTAAACTGCTCTTAAACTAGCCCTCTGCTCAAACCCAGGCTCGCCACTTGCAAGCCTTTACTCAGTTGTGCCATACAGGATTGATCGCTTGTCAGGTGTTTAATACTTGTAAACACTGAGTCAGCATTCGCTACTCGCTCTGTAAGCAAGCCTACCATTCAGTCTGCCTGTCTCATTTACTCTTCGCTTCACAATCCAGTCACACTCACGTACTGTCCTGCATACAAGTTTTAACGTCTTTTAGTAAGCACCGCCCCAATTCGAGCTACCAACCCCCCCAGGGCCATACAAAATTGGTGGAGGCGCCGGGGTTGAGTCAATTCAAACGACTCAACCGATCCCAGGGGGAACCGCCTCTAGCTAGCCAAGCAAGCAAAACTACCCACTCACCCCCTCCCTTAACATCCACACGAATTGGCAAAAAGGGCCAGCAAATACAAATTTGGTGGAGGCTGCTAGTCCGACGTCGGGGGTTAAAACCAAAGATAAAAGGTTTAAGCCGGTCCTGAAGAACCTCTAGCTAGCGAAGCAACACTACGCACCCCTAAAACACACAGAGGGACCATCAAATACAAATTTGTTAAAGGCGTCCGGTCGGCGATGCCATAATAAATTTGGCAACAGCGCTGGAGTTAAAACCGAAGGTAGATCGGTTTAGCGCAGGTACTGATGATCCTCCTGCTGCCAAGCAAGTAAACAAGCAAACCCACCACACTACTAGAACATAATTGGCAAAAGGCGGCACCAAATACAAATTTGGCGCAGGCGCTGGGGTTGAGTAAATTCAAACGACGCAACCGCTCCCAGGTGGACCCAGCGACAGGGTTAAACCGATAGATAGAACAGGAATAACTCGACCCCGTACCACCGCACCCTAAGCCAAGCTAGTAAGAAAATTACCCGCCCGCCTTCCCGTAACATCTACACAAATTGGCAAATATGGGCCGACCAACTAACAAATTTGGTGAGACGCAGGCTCGTCGCAACTAAGGATCAATACAACTGGCCCAGCAACGGGCTTAAACCAATAGGCAGAACACGTTTAACTCAATACCACACCGCCTAGTGCTAGCCAATCAAAATTAAATAACCCACCCGACCCAGCCCTTAAAGAAAAACAAAGCACATCGATACAAACACAATTTTTACGAACACGCTAATAAATTACACAGATAAATTAATTACTCACGCTCACACAGTCATTATCTACACTTTAGAGCTACACAGTCATAGATCATCACTTATATTCATACAGGGAACATGGGAACACGTTTAGCACAGTCATTCCCCCACACCAGTGGCATGAAAACGGGTATCCGCACAGAAGAATACAGGAGATTATACACATGGCACAAGAGCCTAAATACAGATCACATACGATTGCATACAGCACACGTTGCAAATACTCTAAAGCAACAACAAAGGGGTCGACACAACATAATGCTACATGCGGACACTCATGGCAGCCAACATCCGGAAAGATTGGATCGCTCCAAGCCAAACACAAACCACATCTGAAATACATTATACAAATGCATGTACACAATAAAGCAGACATTTATAAGCAGCGCTATACATTCGGCATCGTGCTTAGCCATCCCCAAAGATGTTGGCACACAAACCGAATGTACCCACACACACTAACACAGGCATTTGTACACGAACATATATAGAAGGAGCCGTGTTTAGGCATCCACAAGATGACGACACGATCCAACATATAGAGGCAATGTATAAATAGTCACATATAGCCAACAAAAAAGAAATAAACAAAGGCACAGTGAATAGTACTTGTCGTTCATTGGAGCGCCAATCCAGGTATCCACCCAAAAACCCTTCAGCAAACGAAACTGGGGTCTACCTCTCACAGGGGTAGGTGCGGGGCAACTCCTCATTATCCAGTAGATAGGAGAGTAGCTCGGGGCCATCCTGAATCAGGAGTGAGTTGGGCCATTGCCCATTACCCGAGAGATAGTTTAGCCTACGAAGAAGCCTATGCACCTTGATTATACGGATGGGAGAATACCCCCAGAGTCCTGACAGATTAACTTGGCAAGGAATCCACAAATCATACCCACCCCTGGACAATAAGAGCACATCCACTAACGCAGATACTATATTCGCACTGCCACATATGAATTTAAAAGGCTAAACGCAATCACAAACAAATTCATGGAATTCAAAGCACCTAAAAACGGGGCACAAAACAAAAATCTGCAGGGAAGCGAACGAAACACAATTTCACACATCATAGGGACATGGCAATAATATAAAGAAGCATCGCGAGCCAACCTTCCATTATTGACGCCCCTTACAAAAAACAAAAACAAGAACGCCACAATGAAGGGCAACAATAGGCCCAACACTATACAACACGAAAACTCACATTGCAATAAGCCATAAGAACAAACTCGCACTACTATCGAACATATAAACATGAAATATTACGCAGATGCGATCACAGTACAATGGGTAGAAAACAGGATAGATGATGAATATACACACCCAAATACACGGAACATGCCGCCAGCACAAGGGCATCAAACACATTCGAAAACACTTAAGCGCAACACAGCAATTTTCGAAATTTCCAGTCTGTACTGCAATCAGAAACAACAGCACACATTTTACCTGAGTACATAGAGAAAAAAGCGGAACTACACAATACACTAAAAACTGGAAAAGCCGGATACGGTACAAGCATACGGGGAACTCTATCAGATACAACATAACTCAAATTAGCATAAATTATACACGCATGCAGGTAATCCAGCCACTACAAAGGGCACACCCAAGTACACGCGAACCCAGGAGCAACACTCAAACACATACCAAATTAGCAATAAGCAGTAGGCAGCAGCATATGAACTGCAACGCCGAAATGGCATCCATACAGGGCAGGAAAACTATTTTTATTGCATACTATGATCGACATTATCATTACTATGATTATTGCTATTATTGCTACATTGCTATTATTATTATTGTTAGGATTGGCATTATCATGATAATTATTGTTGTTATTAGGAGGTAAATTATAATATTACTATCTACACAAATTCTACACTATAGTGTACCCTTCCGGGCCTTCTAGGATGTAGACTCTATCTCGGGTAGTGGTCTGTTCGGTGTGGCTCTAGCTTTATATACATCCTAGGAGTTTCATGAAGGATCACAGGAAGATTGAATTAAATCAGTATGCCAGAGGAATATTAAAATGCAACAATATTAATTCACAAAAATCTCCCCTTTTAATCCCTTCTCAACAAACAACACAATGAATCCCCTTTATATTAATTGGAATCACAAAAATATAAACTCATAAGCTGATCAAATAAATCAACAACACTGGTTGATACAAGATAATAAAATTATCACTGGCAGTCTTCTGCTCAAAAGTTCAAATCAACATCAAACTCAACATTCAAGCAAATTATGGCCTAGAACTCTCCAGCCATTCTAGTAAACAAGCGCACCCTCATTAATATGGTTATGGTAATTTCAGGTGGGTTGTATAAGTCCTTTCTTACAATCATTCCCATTCTCTCATGAGGCCGGTCATGAAGGCATAGGATATTCCCGGTTACGGGCATAAATGTGCGTCAATTCACTTTACAGTTACAAGAAGCAAAAATAACTCATCATCAGAGCTCCGAGCTCTGCCAAACTAAAAATGACAATCAAATAAAACGATAGAAAAACAATCATGGATCATCATCAAATAAAACACAAACGGTGGCCTGTGCCCATGATGAAAATACTCAATTACATTTACAACGAATGCACATGACTAAGATAAACATTTTTCTCAACCTCGCTTTACAGCGGCAAAAGAACAAATCCCGGGAATATGTCGGAGCATCCCAACATCAAAAATAAAACATTACCACGCAGATGTGGTAAACCTGATATGTAACAGCCATTCCGTTTTCCAAAACAAACCCAGTTCTGATGGTCGTTGACCTTCACTACACAATAAGACTGGCAGTCGTCTGGGGTCTGTATAGCTACTCCCCAGTCTAGCATGCCTCAGGCTTCGAGTTGTACACAAATACTCACTTCCCGTGAAGAAATCATCTTATGCTTCCCCAGGACATGAATGCAATTATCACTTACCAATATCGTTTTATCGTATCACGCGGGCAATTTCACCTCCGCTCACTTTAATTATGAACACATACAAGTCGACCAATCATTATCTCTCAATCTTACCTGATCCCTGAAACTCGACTGCCATCTTAATTACTGTACATCACCTCTTACCTCGATGATGGTCATCAGCTCCTTACACTCGAGCCCATGTTCAAAATAGCTCCGTTAGACTGGTCTGTTAGATTATCGTGAGTTATTTCCCCCCTTAAATCTTATCATTTTACTTTAAGGGTTGTGCCTGCGCACTTATTTCGATTCATCCCTTTTATTATGCATTCATAAGGAACATTACCGAACCACATCAAAATAAAACACAAATTGATGACCATGTGATTCTATCTGACAAACACACAAAACCTATCACTAAAATATATACAAACTTGCACAAAATTCTGCCTGCTGTACCGGTAATACCTATTTAATTATAATTGCTTATAATTTTAAAGAAACTTATCCAACTCCTGTGATAGGAGACATTATGCATGCGAGCCCCATTTTGTTTACTTATCTAGACATCTCGTCCATGGTGTCCCTTGGTTTTGGAAGTCCAACTTGCTGATTCTTGCGGTCCATCTTGATGTGTGAGGGCGACTTTACACTCTGTTCAAATTTCATAAAAGAAAAGGTCCACTATGAATATTAATTTTATTATGCACGGTTTGTTTAAGCTGATCAACTCTGCTTCCCTAAGCTATGCATCAGCCTACTTATATCAGCCAACAGTCTGTATAGCTTCCTGCGTAACTGACATTCTCTAATAGCACAGGTGGCTATCCCTAATTTACGGACTCCGAAACTGACACGTTCGGTCCCGTTTAACATCAGCGGTATACGCACTTCGCGTAATCGCACGGTTCAGCATCGCACCGGCGAATAGCTATGATGCGTTGGTGCAATGTTACTGCTTTAAAACTCGTGAAAGTGCTATCTTACTTGGCCGCACACGGGGATGAATAAATCACTCTCATGGTGATGCAATGTCGACTTGTAATACTTATAAATTTTGCGGTAATTCGTGCGTCGCATGGGCAAAGGCTCTCGCCACTCAGGCGATGCGATATCGACTGACTGTACTTAATGTCCTCCAGCTATTTACACACATCAAAAAAAGTTTTGCATCACCTCGGTTCCCAGATCTCCGGCATATAGACGTTGACTGTGTATATTGTATCCAAGATACAGTCCCTTTGACTGTTCATAGATGTCACTAAAACTGCTCAAAGAAGTAAACAACCATGCATGAGCAGGGCCTATTAGACGGAGGGGGTACGACAGCCGATCAGTTCCAGTCATTCCACCAGGACGAAGGTACGCTGCTCATGTTGTCTGTAGTTCTACCATGCCTAGAAGGTCAATACCGCAGTTCGATCGCGTCCGCATTGTTACTTTGTGTCAAGAAGGGCTCTCAACAAGGGAAGTTTCCAGGCGTCTCAGAGTGAACCAAAGCGATGTTGTTCGGACATGGAGGAGGTACAGAGATACAGGAACTGTCGATGACAGGCCTCGCTCAGGCCGCCCAAGGGCTACTACTGTAGTGGATGACCGCTACTTACGGATTGCCGCTCGGAGGAACCCTGACAGCAATGCCACCATGTTGAATAATGCGTTTCGTTCAGCCACAGGACGTCGTGTTTCAACTCAAACTGTGCGCAATAGGCTGCATGATGCGCAACTTCACTCCCGACGTCCATGGCGAGGTCCAGCTTTGCAACCCCGACACCATGCAGCGCGGTACAGATGGGCCCAACAACATGCTGAATGGACCCCACGGAATTGGCATCACGTTCTCTTCACCGATGAGTGTCGCATATGCCTTCAACCAGACAATCGTCGGAGACGTGTTTGGAGGCACCCTGGTCAGGCTGAACGTCTTAGACACACTGTCCAGCGAGTGCAGCAAGGTGGTGGTTCCCTGATGTTTTGGGGTGGCATTATGTGGGGCCGACGTACGCCACTGGTGGTCATGGAAGGCTCCGAAACGGCTTTACGATACCTGAATGACATCCTCCGACCCATAGTGCAACCATATCGGCAGAATATTGGAGAGGCATTTGTCTTCATGGACGACAATTCTCGACCTCATCGTGCACATCTTGTGAATGCGTTCCTTCAAGATAACGACATCGCTCGACTACAGTGGCCAGCATGTTCGCCAGACATTAACCCTATCGAACATGCCTGGGATATGTTGAAAAGGGCTGTTTATGGACGTCTTGACCCACCAACCACTCTGAGAGATTTACGCCGAATTGTCGTTGAGGAGTGGGACAATTTGGACCAACAGTGTCTTGATGAACTTGTGGATAGTATGCCACGGCGAATACAGGCATGCATCAATGCAAGAGGACGTGCTACTGGGTATTAGAGGTAGTGGTGTGTACTGCAATCTGGACCACAAATGCTGAAAGTCTAGCTGTATGATGGTACAACATGCAATGTGTGGGTCTCATGAGCAATAAAACGAGCTGAAATGTTGTTTGTGTTGATCTCTATTCCCTTTGTATTTAACGGTTCCGGAACTCTTGGAACCGAGGTGATGCAAAACTTTTTTTGATGTGTGTATATGGTTAACGAGGAATTTCACAGGGGAGGGGCATTTTTAAAATTTATTTCCATAATAGCACTCGCATGCTAATTTAATGTAGTCCACTCGAATGCTCTTGTTTTCAATGTCTCAAAACTGCTCTCTAAATTTAAATCTGATCGTTGGTTCAGTTGATAATTAGCTCTGTGATCACCGTCTTTTTTCCTGACTTTCGCGGCTTTTGGTGGCGTCTATCCGTCCCCTATCTGTGATTGGTTATTTCAAACTCACCCCTCATTCTAGTTTTTTTTTGCCGAATTAAATCTCACAATGACTTTTCCAAAATTTCAAAATAACTTCTGAGAGATTGAGATCGACCTCTTTATAATGGTGTGACTCGTGATCGCGTATATTAATTGATTCTCTAATTCTTCTCAAGTAGGCGGAGTTTATTTCATAGATTGTCGTTGAATCCGAGGCTCCATTCCCTCTGGGTTGAATGACCGATTTCCCTTGTCCTCCTGCATCTGGTCACCAGGCGTTGTAGCTTCGTCCTTGCGCTGTTGTCTGCGGCTCGGTGAAAGTCTCCAAAAGTCACGTACGGGCTTCCTCTTTGTTGAGCTCCCTAGTCTATGAAACTGTGCCTTCCTTCTTCAGATATAACGTGAACATTTTATGCTGAAATATATGTAAAATTTATGCTATGAACAATGCATAAAGGTTACATTATCCCTCTGAAAGAAAAAATCGATACGGCACGTATGCTTTTTTTTCTTCATTCCAAGTCCGTCTCACGGTTACGGTAAGTTTCTGATGTCACCCATTATTTTGTCCATTGGCCTGCCGCTGCTGGTAGTGCGCCAGGGTCTCCCAGCTACCGTTCACGTCTCTCCCTTCCAAATTCTTGGGAGGATCAATACGCTGTTGGCCCACCCCAAGTATCTATTGTCTGTCTGGTTCGTACTACGGCTCAAACTCCACAGCTGCTCCATTGTGAATGCCTGTAAACATCAGATCTGTATACTACTGACTGCCCCCGTGTTCCACGTGCATTTGTCACTCTTTGCTACTGACCTTACAATATGTTCACACCAGCGGCATTTCGTGGCTGATCAAATGGCTCTCTTTCGTGATACACCTTTAAGTTTGATACGTTTACGACTGAAGTGTTTCCGCCGTTGACTTCCCGTATCTTATATGCATTATTTCCCAAGTTCCTTGTGATAAGGTATGGACAAATGTACGGAAAACACCACTTGTGAAATATTTTGTTGGCAGGGTCTGATATGGGTGGCCTCTTCAATAAAACTAGCTCATTTATATTTAATTCTCTGTGAAAGCGTTTCCCTTTTATTCTTCTTAACCTCCTGCCGGCTTGCTCCCTCATATGCCTGACTGTTGATGAATTCTCGGTTGCGGCGCTGGCTGTGGGTCTACTGGGCAAATGAGAACATTTGTCCAGGATCTCGGCGGTTGCTGGTTCAAGTGTAACGTGTATGGAATTTGTCCTGTCGACTCATGACGTGTCATGTTGATACAAATTTCGATGTTCTTCAGGGAATCGTTTCCAGCATCCATATATTAGCATCTCTGTCTAAGCTTTCATTGTTCATGTTCAGATTGACTGCTGATAATCCTTCCATATTCTTGAATTTAATCACATTGTTGCGTATATCGATTATTTCTTGGTGCTCATATATGAAATCAGCCCCAAGAATGATGTTAACGTTCATCTTACTCATAACCATGAATACTTAAAAGAACATGTGTCCCAAGATATCTAAATCCAACTCTACTTGAAATTTGCATATGGCGGTCTTTTCAGGGATGACTCATATTATTTTTACTTGTGGTACCGGAATTGTTGGGATTTTCTGTTTCTCGCTTAATGCTCTAATTAGTGCATCTGATGCCAAACATAGCTGTGATCCGGTGTCAACCAGGCTTCGAAATCTCAACCCCCCGATCCTTGCAATAATTACAGGTAATTTTTTAAGCATTGTTGCGCTGGCTGGTTAATTTCGCCCGTAAAATCTTCAGGAGTTGCAACCCATTCTGCAATGCTCGCTACCAACCATTGAGTTTTATCCGGCGTGAAATTGAGGCTATCTCCCTCATACGCTAGTGACTTTATTTTACTAATGGTCCCCGTCTTCCTCTTGTCATTATGATTCTCCCGGTGCTGCCGTGCTAACTCACTCTCAGCTCCTGTCACCTCCATGTCTGGATTTCATGATTTTCCATGGTTCTCCGCCAACTGACTTTCTCTGTTTCTTGGTTGTGTAATTCATCCAAGTATTGTTGCGACGCTTCGTGCCTGCTCTGCCATTCTCTCCGGCTGTCCTCCGTGTCTCCTTGGTTAGCATCTCGTCCTCGGTTCCACGTTCTATTATCGCGCCTGTCATACCTGCGGTAATTGTATGGACCTTCGCGACCACGCCCCCTCCATTCATCTCTTCTCTTCTGTTGTGGCTGCCAGTTCCTCTCGTTCCTTGGTTCCCCTCTTCTCTGTTCCTCTCTCGGCATGTCCCACCTTCCATTGTTATTTCCGTTCTTTGGGCTGGCATTCGTGTTAGTACTCTGGTCTCTGGTATTGATAAGCTCAGTCTGGTGTACGAGTGCTGTGCTTTCAATTGCCCTGATGTTCCTATTATGTGGAACCATTGACGTATCATCCAATTGGCGGAGAACCCCTTCTGCGTGTACGGCGCTCGTCACGTTTGCGGCAATTAGGAACTGTTGTACCGGTAATGGAAGCTGTTTAACAATAGTCAATATTAGCTCCGATTCTGGAGGTAAAATATCAAGATCTTTCAATCTTAGAAGCTGGGCCGAGAAATAATCTGAATAGCGCGTGGGCTGAGAAGCGTGATACTTTCGGCTATAAAGTTCCAATTCTTAGGCTGTGCTGTATGGACTGACTCCAATATCGGAGTAGGAATGCCTATTTAAAACTCTCCATATCTTCAAAAGTGTAGCGAAAACTTTTAATCCATGTACGTACGCTGTCGGCAAGTAGTTTCTCCGTTGTTCTGAGTTTCTTAGCTTCCGGTATATTATTGTCTGCAAAGTAATGATCTAGTTCCTTTAAATAGGCTTTTGGTGTCTGTGACCCATAATTATTGAACTTTTTAGGGCGGTCATCCTGCATTCTCACTATTTGTACGTACTGTGTTGCTGGGTTATTATTATTATTAGTTGGTTGTTGTGGGGTGGACGCGTGTCCTCTAAATGTAGGGAAGCCGTCATTGCTTTCACTCCCTGCTGTTAGACCGCGGCTACATCCGGTCATTCCCTCCGTTTGGGTCTGGCTTGGGCTATGGTTATTCACCGTCCCGTTATTTTCTCTGGTGCTGTTACTGGCTTTTAATTCAAGAAGCTGCTGTTCAAGTGAACGCATTTCTGTTTTAATGATTTTTCGCCCATGCCCTTCTATTTTTCAAAGTAATTGCAGTTCGACTTGCTTTATTTTCTTTTGGTTTTCCTCCATCTGCTCGATTAACTTCTTCCTATCCTCTTTCCCATCAATTCCAATTTGTCGGCATGTCTTGTTATTTTCTTCTCGTACTTTCTCATATATTTCCTCTTCCTTTTTCTTTCCGTCATCCTTATCAGCTTCTAAGCGATCGAGCCTATCTCCTATCAAGACGTTACTCTCACGGATACTTTCTTTTATTATTTCATTTTCGCTTTCTTGGATACTCCATCGTTCCGTCGACTTGTCAGTTGCGCTTTTAATGTCTCATTATTCTGCCTACTCTGCTCCGCAATCTGCTCTGTTAAAAGTGCATTGTTCTGTGTACATTGTTCCGCTAATAGTGTATTGTTTATTTTAGTTTGCTCCGCAATCTGCTCTGTTACAAGCGCATTGTTTATTGTACTTTGCTCCGCAATCTGTTCTGTTATACGGGCATTGTTTATAGCGTTTTGCTCATTACTCTCCTTTTTGAAATGTTCAAACGGTTCAATCGTCCTCGCTACCGAGCTTTCTACAATAGTTCGAATTTCTTCCACTGTAGCCATCGCCACAAAATATAAAAACTTTGTTTTGAGAATACTGGGGCATGCAGCATGCTGTCCCTATACTCCAAAACCATAAATGAGTCGCTATAATCCCAATTTAATATACCTTGTCTACGTTAATTCCTTTAGTTATTTTTATTGCTTGAAGAGCTAGCTAACTGATGTCTGCTTTCGTGAATACATTTCCGGTTTACCCTTTTGAGTTTACGTTAATTTCCCAGTCTTGTCAATAGAAGATTAACATGACTTTTATGGTCTTGCCGTCCTACAAAATACTTTTGGAGTTTATTATTAATCAAATCAACTTATATGGGCGCCAAGAGAACTCAGTTCCTAAATAAAATTTTCCAAATAAGGTAAGTGCTCTCTGTTAATTTTTTATACAAACTCCATGCTTCTACTTCCCATAAATTAGCATTAATTAGGCCACACTACACGGTGCCATGTTTACCTCCCTAGTGTCATGTTACCATGGGCAAAACTCCACGATCTAGGCGCTCACATTCACGAAAAGAGACCGACACGGGCCGCCTTTCTCGCTTCACTGCCAGGTAATATGCATACACCTTGGTAATGCTGCGGCTTAGCTACTCTATGGCATTTTCTCCTTCAATGTGATCCATAAACTAACAAATAAGAACGATACGAACTCGGATAACTACTGTGTTATCGCCGAATTCATACGTACCCTTCCGGGCCTTCTAGGATGTAGACTCTATCTCGGGTAGTGGTCTGTTCGGTTTGGCTCTAGCTTTATATACATCCTAGGGGTTTCATGAAGGATCACAGGAAGCTTAAATTAAATCAGTATGTCTGAGGAATATTTAAATGCAACAATATTTATTCACAAAAAACATCTCCCCTTTTAATCCCTTCTCAACAAACAACACAACAAATCTCCTTTACATTAACTGGAAATCACAAAAATATAAGCTCATAAGCTGATCAAATAAATCAACAACACTGGTTGATACAAGATAATAAAATTATCACTGGCAGTCTTCTGTCCAAAAGTTCAAATAAACATCAAACTCAACATTCAAGCAAATTATGGCCTAAAACTGTCCAGCCATTCTAGTAAACAAGCGCACCCTCATTAATATGGTTATGGTAATTTCAGGTGGGTTGGATAAGTCCTTTCTTACAATCACTCCCATTATCCCATGAGGCCGGTCATGAAGGCATAGGTTATTCGCGGTTACAGGCATAAAGGTGCGACAATTTACTTTACAGTTACAAGAAACAAAAATAACTCATCATCAGAGCCCCAAGCTCTACCAAACTAAAAATGACAATGAAATAAAACGCTAGAAAAACAATCATGGATCATCATCAAATAAAACACAAACGGCGTCCTGTGCCCCGTGATGAAAATACTCAATTATATTTACAACGAATGAACATGACTAACATTAACATTTTCCTCAACCTCGCTTCTACAGTGGGAAAAGAAAAAATCCCGGCAATATGTTGGAGCATCCCGACAACAAAAATAAAACATTACCACGCAGATGTGGTAAACCTGATATGTAACAGCCATTCCGTTTTCCAAAACAAACCCAGTTCTGGTGGTCGCTGACATTCCCTATGCAGTAAGACTGGCAGTCGTCTGGGATCTGTATACCTGCTCCCTAGTCTAGCTTGCCTCAGGCTTCGAGTTGTACACAAATACTCACTTCCCGTGAAGTAATCATCTTATGCTTCCCCAGGACATGAATGCAATTATCTCTTACCAATATCGTTTTATCGTATCACGCGGACAATTTCACCTCCGCTCACCTTAATTATGAGTAGTACGGAACTTAACATTTTGAATATTGCGTAATCGCGCTGACGTCATAGCCCTTGGGGTGACGTCATGGGCCCTTACAGCGAGCACGTGGTCCAGGGGGGATCAGGTGATTGGTTAATGGCTAGGATGACCACCACGCCTTGTGTTCGCATGGAGAGGTCAGCTGTGTATCATGGCTATTAATTATTGATTGATTTGTATTTAGGTATTTGCTCAAGGGAGTGGAGAGATTCTTGGGTGTCATAACTTTTTGAATGAGAGTGTACGGGCGAGGCAGTCAACATAGCTGGCACGCTACCCGCCATGTGGCGCGCAGCTGTTCTGTTTTTTTGCTCGCGCCGGGTGGGCGAGGCGTGAGAGCAGCCTGCGTCTCCACACATGTGGTGCATGGCTGTTAAAGTTTTTTGCTCGCGCTTGCTAAATAAGTGAAGTGGTTTCGTAAAGCTAGAGTGTGTTTAAGTACACCATATATCACCAGAGCGTGGGAGTGAACTTGTGTTACTTGTTGTCGCCATGTTATGTCTGTTTAATTTAAATGATGTTAACATATTTTTTGTGTTCCGGTTTGCTTCATGGTCTCAATCTGGTTATAGTGTCTTATAAGTCAAGTATATCTTTGAGTGTGTGAAATGAATCTTGGTCCGTTTGTTTTTAGATTCCTAGCCGTCATTATTCAAGTCTGTAATTTTTAATGCGAGAACGAGATTGGATGTCGGTTCCCAGAGGTTCATGTGAAATGTTTTAAAGAGCTTTTTGCTGCTCTAACTTCTTAATATATAAGAGGAGATTGCTATGGAGCAGTAGTTAGGTATCATTATCTGCAACAACATGAGTCTGTGCGAGGGTTTAATTGGAAAGTTATTGAAATTACGAGCCATTAAGTTGATGGCAGATAGTGCCCTGAAACAGGAGTTACATTTTGTCGTCAGTGCGACGAAATTGGAGGCGGAGGCGTGGTACAGCAATCTGACAGCTACCAAAAATGAGCTGTTTAGTTGCGAATTGTTGGAGCTGTTGTGAGACCAATGCCACTGCCGTGAGCTCATTTTCAACGGGGTGACGGTGCACAATATCAACATCATCATTGAAAAACTGAGAGCCATCGGCTTGAGGACTTTCGACTTGTTTGATCCACAATTAGAGGAAGAGGTTATGGAAGAAGAAGAAGAAGAAGAAGAACATCAAGTGGAAGAGTATGTGGACGACGACGTACAAATAATTTAAATGGACAGTGGATGGAGGAGTTAATTTTTACCTTTTTTTTAAATGTGTAAAACGTTTTTCTAAAAAATATATGTATTTTGATCATTTGTGGTTTACATTAATTATATAATAAAAAATAGTGAAAAATGATATGATCTTCGTTCTTAAAGTGGTAAGTAGTTCTTTTTCCAACAAGCTGCGGAGAATTGAAGATGCTGTGTTGTTTGCAGAGTTGAATATGCTGGTGTTGTGCACGGGTAAGTACAATCATTCTTTTATTTCTTGTGTGTGTTGGTTTTAGTGAGCTGAAAAATATATAGAGACACATTAATAATAATGATAATAATAATAATAATAATAATAATAATATTTTGCGATGAATTAAAAAACAAAACTTACACTGTTGTAATTAGAAGATATTTTTGTTGGGGATCCAAGAGTTGTGAGTTGAATCGAATCCAAGCCAAGATACGAAGGCTCGGGTTCCTTTTCTACGTAGTACTTTGTCGACTAAGTAAATATTATGATGTTTTGTTCGTTGTAACTCTGCTTCATAAAACTCCCCAAATATCGGCACATTTTTATTATCTTTTAAAAGATATGTTCGTGGATTAGTATTTTGAACTTTATAAATTGTAAATAATTCCGTAGTCCAATTAGCTTCGTAGCCCTTGCTGAAGTGTTTCTTGATTTTTGATATTCGCACAATGTCGCCGATTTTATACTTTGGAATTTTTAAAGTTTCATTATGTTGTGTTGGCAAGCTGGGTGGATTGTTCCTTTTTACATCAATAGGTTTCATGCCAATGCTGCGATGTATTTTGTGATTATTCTTTACTAATAACTCAGGCAAAATATGTACCCATCGGTATGAACCTTGTGATGTGAATTCTTTCCACATCGATTCCTTAAGAGTTCGATTAAATCTTTCTACCACGCTTGCTTTAATGGAGCTCCCAGTGAAATAAATTTTTAGATTTTGTTTCTGAGACCATGTTTTGAATTCACGGTTATAAAATTCCGTTCCTCGATCGGTGTGAAAATAATTGAGAATAAACAAATTTTAAACTTTTTACAATCTCACTTCCTTATTTGGTTTTAAGAGGAATTGCCCATGCATATTTTGAGTAAACGTCAATAATGGTTAATAAATATTTAAATCCATTATTCCATTTTGCAAGTTTGGACATGTCCACAAGGTCTGCTTCATAGAGGTCATCGATTCCTTTGCTATTAACACGTCGTCTTTTAAACTTTTTTCTAAGCGGTGCGTGAAGTTCTTTTGCAATTTCTCGTCTGATTTCGTTCATAGTTATTTTCCAAACAATGATTTATAACATACTGTGCATTGTTTTACAAACGTTTGAATTTTTTTCAATATATCCTGCATTTCTTAGTTCTTCTTCAATTGCAAAGATTTCGCTGTCGAGTCCTGTGTGTCCTGCAGCTTTCGATGCATTTAATTTTTTAAGTCTTGATACCAATTTGTTTTGTTCATTCCAGTGAACGAATTCAATATTGTTTCCGCCTTCGAATTTCCAAATGGCTTGTGGTGTGATGTGTTTCTTTTGGCCATATCCAGTATGCATCGTAGTATTTGCTTCTTCATTCTCATCTGCTGTTTTTATAATTCTATCTATGTTTTCAGTAAGAAGGGGTTCAATTATATTTTTATACTTATAAGATTGCGTTCCTCTCGGAGCTGCATTGCTTGTATAATTTCTTTTGTGCACGTTTGAAACATTTATTAATTTCAAATATGAACTTAAATCACTCCTATCTATTAGAGTGGGGTCTGGTACTTTCCTTTGAATCAATTCAAGTAGACCTTCTGTTATAGGAAATTTTTCACCACCAACTTTTATCCACTTTTTATCAAAGAAAACTCGTTCACGTCCCAAGTATTGTTTATCATTTCTTATCGTTATACCAAACGTTCTATCCACGTTTTGTTTAATGAACGGATCAAAGTAGCGGTTAAGTAGTGAAATTATTTTGATGCTATCTCCATCTTCTTCGTCTGAAGTAGCAGTTGATTCAGAATCGTCATATTTTCCTTTTCTTTTTCGATTTTCTTTATTTTGAGTTGACGTATTAGCAATAGCTACAAGTTGATTTAATGAATTTGTTACTGGTTTAAAGTTAGTCCCTATATCTAATTCTTTACGTGTAACATAATTTTGAAGTGAAAGATATTTGTCTTTAGCATCTTTTTTTTTAAGCGAGGAAGTTTATCCTTTACTCGACTTTCAGCTTTAATCTTCGAGCTCTTCCCCATGACTAAACTGAAATTGTGGTTGTTTTACTTATTTATAGTATATTCAAAATCAATTTGAAGAGGGAGATCATTGGTTTTATGTTTTTTAGGGTCTCTAAGTCGAAACTGAATTTCATCTTGTTCTTCAACAACAATATCACTGCCATCCAGTTCAATCTCTTGACGTATATTTAAAATTGCATACACAATTGGAGATCTTGGTGAAACAAAAATTGGTTTTAATATGCCTTTGTAGGGAAGTTGGTGCTGTATGTTATGATTATGAAGCGTGTATACTGGTGAATGGATTGATGGCGTGTTGGAGAATTTCAGAATAAATTTCGATAAGTTCTTTTTCTTTACTTCATCTTGTAATATACCATATTCTTCTTTGGATGCAGTAAAACGTTCGAGTGGTTCTTTGTTAACCAATTGCTCAATTTTTTCTAGTTCAGTTTTTAATTTGTTATATTCATCTTAGGATGCAGCAGCATAACTTTCAAGATCTTCTTTTTTAACAATATTGAGATTGTTCGCAACACCCTCAATACGAGTTTGTAAATTGCTTAAAATTTCTTTTATTTGATTAACTTCAGTTCGTGAAGCAGCATAGTGTTCTACAAACCGTTTATTTGTCACATCTTGGTCGTTAACAGGAAACTCAACATTTGTTTGTTTTTGATGTTGTAGATTGTTTACAGTCTGTTTCATTTGTACAAATTCACGTCGGGAAGCGGCATATTGTTCAACAAACGTCTTATTTGCAACATCGTTATCGTATATGGGATTGTTTACGTGAGTAATTCATTTACTCATCATATTTAAAGTTCCACCATCGTCTACGTTTAAAAAGTTTTGTTTATTAAATTTAGTGATTAAGTCTTCTAGTTATTTTCGAGAAGCAGCAAAGTTTTCTAAATAATATTTGTTTATTGCATCTAACGAATCGATTGGTTGAGATATGTTTGTTATTCTTCTATTTAACATATCTACAGTTTCATCATCTCTGTTTATATTCAAAAGAGATTTTTAATTTCATCGAGTTCTTTAGTTACATGAGTTTTAAGATAAGAATATGTTACCGCAACTTGATTTTGATTTGGATCTTTAACATTTCTTATTCTTTTGTTACCCAAGTCGAGAGTATCATCATCATACGGAAAGTGATCTTCTGAAAATTCACGCACTAAACCATGAATGAATTCTACTCGTTGTAACACTTCGGTTATTTCGGTTATATTCGATGTATGTTGCTGCATTGCAATAAGGTTTACTGCATCATTTGCAGATGATGGTAAAGCTAAGCCCGCGAGACGTTTGTTTTGAAAGTCAAGTTCTTTTTTCTCTACTTTAAAAATTGAAAAATGTAAACCTTTACGGTCGTTAAAGTTTCGTTTTATGTCTTCTTTAGACTCGATTTTATTTAGCTCATTCAATAACTTCAGTACATAACTTTTGTTGCATGCATCTTCAACATGTATTGGCGTTCCAATATTTTTTAACCGTTTGCCGTTAATACTTAGATGTCCATCGCTTGTTGTTGTTGTTGTTAGTTGATTTCCATATTGCACTAGCTTATCATCGACATACGATTTAGTTGCAATATCATGTCGTGAAGTCGGTTGTCCGATAGACACATTATTGGTTTTGTTAAACGATGTCATAGTTAAGTTGTTTACCACACAAAAGGTATAACGCGATTGGGCATTTAGCTCTTTTTGAAGTCATATTTATAACTGAAATTAAACATCAAATCTATTGCGATATTGACCGTTTTGTAAATCGTTATCGGTAACCAAAAAGCCAAACTTAGAGTTTTGCCAACAATACGAACAAATATCAAAGAACTGATCATAGCTCATATCTGTATTTACATGATCGATATATACATGACGCAAGTTTGTTCCGTCTTGTTTAAAAAGCATTAAAAAATTAGCGTTATCTCTAATTAGATGTTTAGGTATACAAGAATATGTTTGACAAAGATAAAATACGTCAACGTCGTGATGACGACCTCTACTGAAATAATATTTCATGTGTTGATGTTTATTGCTGGCTACATCATCAAAAACAAATATAGAGTTTTTTCTAGCCATTTCTGGAGGCATAACTTCATCATTATCGGAAAAAAATCACTTTTTATTTCTTTTATGAAGTCCAAAAACTTTTTTAATTCAACATATTTACTTTGAGCAAGTGATTTAGAATAAATATAAACGTTTTCAAAAAGAACTCCATTTTTATGACATAATAAATTTAGCATTACGTTTGTTTTGCCACAGTTCGATGGACCGCAAATGATACCTCGAATAGTGTTCGGTAGTAAAACACTATGCTTTCTTTTTCATCTTTTACTCTGGTTTTCACCATTAGTAAATGAAATTACTGGTAGAGTGTTTGACTGCTTAACAAACTTCAGCATGTCTACGTTTACGTCTGAGAATGCACACTGCACAAAAAATCACATCACATCAACATATATTGTTTCCACACGTATCATAACTTGTATTATATGGAATAATAGTAGGATTTTCAGGATTTAAATCAACGTTGCCGACGTAAAACCCTCTTAAATATGGACAATATGGCGCCCATTTTTCATTATCATTTAAAGGAATATCGTTTTCCTTCCAATTTTCAATTTCCATCTTACAGAATATACATTTCACCTTATCACCATGACCAGTATAATAAAATCCTTCTGATGCTAAACAAAATTCGTTTGGACAGGGAAGAGGCCAATTTTGAAAAGTTTTAAGTCTTTCATATTAAGATTTTAATTCTATGCTAGGAGAAATATTGTTTACGTAAGGGCAAGAAAAAGCCCATTTCTTATGCTCTTCAAACGGATCATCATCTTCTTCCCAATAACTAAGTTGCAGATTACAGAAAGCACACCTGCCCATATCCTTATATCCATAACAGTAAAATCCTGCAGCTACTAACCATGCAGTGTTCGTAAAACTGTCTGAGGACCAGTTCTTAAATGTTTTAGCCGATCTCTTTCAGATTTTAAAGTCATTTCTTTTTGACTCAATATCATTTGCATTAACTGTTTTTGGAATACTTTACACAATTAAAATACTTCATGATGCTGCTTTACTTCACAAAAAAAAAGATGTTCACCACACGAAGCTAAATGTGAACTGATATGAATCAACAAAACACGTTGGCTAATATGCTTGATTTGCGTGTGTTGGGTTGGCCGAGCGGTCTAAGGCGATAGACTTAAGATCTAATTTTCAGAAATTGAAAGCGAGGGTTCGAATCCCTCACCTTACAATATTATTTTATTTACATGTAGAGTGAGGAGGTATTTGATCATTTAAAAAAAACTTTAATATGAAGTGGTACAAAGACCTTTTGTTCTTTATTCATTTAGAATTACAATTAATGCATTTTTTTGTTTCTCTTGAAGTAATCTCATTCTCTTTTAGTTGTCCAGATGAGTGTGTGTGTGTTGAGATGATCTTGTTCTTTTAGTTGTCCAGATGTTTATTTTCTGTAAACAAAAAATATACACTGTGTTAAAAAGCAAACAAAAACTAAATATGTATAGCTATCAACGACACTAGTAGATTTAATTAATTACCTTTTATAGATAGCGATTACAGCTATCACATTTGCAGCGAAGATGAAACAGTTGAAATTTTCTCTTTAGATGATCTGGTAGATGTTCCGACTCCAGACGAATTCGTTGTGGTTCATATATAGTCAGTACGTTTATAGGAAAGTAGTTCCAATCAAACTTATTAAAACCTTGAAGTCCATTGTTTCGAAACTTGTTTATTATCGAACACACGATTTTCATGATGCCATCAGAAGAATTTAACCAATGTTGAACAGCATTGACATTGAATTTAGCACAACTATTGCTTCCCATTGCAAGAGATGGTAAATGTTTTGGACAATCTGTAGGTAAACGATAGCTATGCTTCAACATTAGGTCTGACATTCCATCAATCGTATTAAGATCGATTAATGAGCCGGGGGAAAGTGCTTTTAGTGCAAACAAAGAAAATTCATGAGGCAAATTATATACAACTAAATATTCATATTTATTCTTAATAGAGTCAAAAAAAAAGAAGAAAGAGTTTTTTCACAATACGCTGCGACCCATGTGAACACAGGACTGAATGAAGGTATATTGCTGTTATTTAACATACCTTAAGCAAGTTCCAAACTACCGTTTGGTAGCTTGCGAATGTCTGCAACTATTGACTGCTTCTTATTCCACGTGCCAGCATCAGTAGAAGGAGAGTTTGTTGTTGTCAATTCCATGATTGCAACTAAAGTGAGAATACTTGTTTACGTGCTTGCTTATAACTTAGCAAATAATGGTTTAGATAATTACTTCATTAGTTAATGGTCTGTAAGATATTTGACGACCATGAATAAGAACACAATAAAGGGTTGTATCTTCAGGTATATTCTCACTTGTCTCGATTTCAATTCGCACATCGACTGAAGATGTCTTCACTGCTTCCACTTGCTCGAGACAATTAATTACAATAATCGGACAATGAGACTTAAATTCATTTCGTGAAACCAGAGTCTCTGAACGAAAATCATCGATCTGATAATATACATTACGAAATTTAACAAACATGTCATAGAATTCGCTGTAGTCATTTATGGCAATTTCAGAAGTTGGCATTTCATAGGGATAAAAAATTGAATTTTAAAAAAATCTTATAGATTTAATGTTACAATGGTCAAAATAGGAAGAGCATGTATTTAGTAAATTTCTTCTAGTTTGAAAACCTAATAAAAATTGACGTGGTTTTTGAGTTTCAGAAGTTGTCATTACAGTCCAACTATATTTAGCTGTTCTAGGAAGAGAAGGCAAGACATGAACATCCCATGATCGAAAACCAACCTGAATGGGAATATTTTTCTGCATTAGTTTTAATCTTTTAATTTGTTCTTCGTCCGATAACAATAAAACGGGAATTTTTAGATAAACTTTAAATAACTTGACCTTAGAAAGATCGTTTTCGGTTGTCGATTGCAACGCATGTGCGTCACTTGACGATCGGAGAAGTATTACCTCATGCTTGCAGTTTAAAATCGGCTTTCTCTAATCCTCTGCTATACCTAACAGGTTGCTTAAAGGAAGTATTACATGAAAACGTTTTGTGATTCTGTCAACAATATTTGCTTCACTTGCTGGTGTTGTTAAAGAGGGAAAATAACCAGCATTTTGTAAAGCTGTATATTCGTTTTTTGAATATGATGCAAAGGTTTTTATAGAACTTGTTATACCTAGATGGCGTGTACGATCAATTTCTTTACCATTTAACGTGATGCGAATTTCGCTAAAAAGATTAGCCCCAAAATTTTGGTCAGGATGTGCTGTAGTAGAAGCAGCTGGATTCATGTTAGAAGTAATAATTTGACCTTCTAAGTGAAGAACACCTCCTGATAATAAAACTATGTTTTCTTCATTTTGAATCGGTATTCGAATTTCATCATTATTTTCGAATTTATTAGCTGAATAAGATTGATAAACTCTTTCTTCTCGTCGCACAACTCTGTTGTCAACCTCTCTTTTATCCGTTATGTTAATCATGCTAAACATGTTAACAGCTTCAAATATAGATAGAAACTAAATAAGATTAACAATTGCATATATATTTATATTGAAATTAAAGTAAGCGATAGCGTAAAGACTGTAAGAAATGTTTGTTGTTACTCGATAACTGTTTGTTAGATTTCAAGGTGCGATGTCGTTGTTTGTTTTTTTTTAGAAATTTTAGCTGATTGATTTATATTACTTTTTCGAATCAGAGTCGACTTCTTTTTTTTCAAACTTTGAGTATTATATAGTATAACCATATTTGTGAATGTTTTCTAGTAAGCTTACTCAAGTAGAATGAAAATATAACAGTATTTCATTATTTTATATAGCAAGATATCGTGCTGGACGAATAATTAATTCCACAGTTGAATCTTCATCTTGCAAATCAATGAGCTGTTGAAGATGCTCTTCAAGTTGCACAGATACATGTTGAATAACCTTGGAGTTCATAGGCAAAAATTAATTGTTGTTGGTTGTACAACAATCGGGTAACCAGGAGGAACATGAGCTTTAAAATTATATAAAGAGTGTGTTGGTTTATGGTTCAAATAAGAACTCGTACCAAGCACAAGGTTGCAACATACTCGAATACTATTGAAAATCCACAGCCTGCTTCCAGTCTCCGACCGGGTCAGGAATGGAATGAATGAAGCCCCCATCTAGCGGCGAGGATATGAACTGTGCCGGCTGCCGAGGCCTGACGCACTCCTCTGGGGCAATGATTAAATGAATGACAGATGAAATGAAATGATAGTGGAGAGTGTTGCTGGAATGACATTTTGACAGGGAAAACCGGAGTACCCGGAGAAAAACCTGTCTGCCTCCGTTTTGTCCAGCACAGATCTCACATGGAGTGACCGGGATTTGAACCATGGACCCAGCGGTGAGAGGCCGGCGTGCTGCCGCCTAAGCCACGGAGGCTTTCACTCGAATACTATTAACAGTGTTAATTTTAATCATATATTCAGAATGATGAGTTGTGTTTGCCTCGAACTTTTTATGAGAAAATCCTAACAAATCTGCAATAGAATCTGCAACACCAAAATCTATAGCAAACATTTTCGATGGTAGTTTACAATGATAAAAGACTTTATCATAATTAATATAAAATGATGGGAATTTGTCTTTGCCACTTAAAAAATGTTCAACTAATAATTCATTAATCTTTACACTTAATTGTTTTAACGTATAGGATGTGCTGTAGTAGAAGCAGCTGGATTTATGTTAGAAGTAATAATTTGACCTTCTAAGTTAGTTGTGTTTGCCTCGAAATCGCTCTATCCGCTTCGTTCAACTTTATAGCCAAAACGTTATTATTGTCGCTAATTATTACTTCATTTTCGATTCTATTTCGATCAATTTCAAATTCTCTTTTATTCTCTTTAGGGTAAACTTTCTTTTCAATACCTAAAGACCCTGCTACACTGTTGGCTACAGTGAAATCAATATTAAACGGAGAAGACAAAACGAGACGGTTGTCTCTTTTTCCGTCTATATCCTCTTCCACATACATATTTGTTTTTTCTAAATGTTTTGGTATAAGTTTCGACAATGAGTGATAACTAAGTAAATCATCAAATGTTGAGGCTAGATCTTCAAATTCATATATACCCGGTGGTACCACTAAATCAATTGATAAAAAATTAGTAAAATGAATGCGAAATGTATTATTTCTGTTGGTAACATTTCGAATAGAATTAGATGTGTACAGTCCTGCAAGTCCTATTTCAAAAAACTCTGCTCCTACAAGATGAATCGGGTTCTTCAATGTAACATCAATCTTCGAGCCTTTACCTACAAGAGTTATCCGTCTTTCGAAAGCCATCTTTGAAATGTTTAAAGACGGTCCGTGTTTCCCTTATTTATACAATACAAGAAGACTAAACATAGATGTCCACAAATCGAAGAAGTAATCGATTGATATGAATGAAAATTATATTGTAGATAGCAATTTTTAAGATATGATAAAATTTCTAATGGTGTTCTTAAATTACCAATACTATCAAAATAATGCACATACTTACCTCGTTTACTGAAAGCCACCCAATGTGAACCGGAGTTATCCATCGGTTCAAGGTTAACAATACAGTTTTCATTTTTTCTAGGATATCTTGGTAACGTATCACGCATAAAGACTCCTCTAAAATTTGGAATCTTTAATTGATGTGCGTATTTAGCTAAATCGAAATTACTTAATGCTTTATTTGGTATTTGGTTAATTATCTTTTGTATGCAGGAGGATTTAAATAAATGCCTTGACCTCCTTTTCCTCGCATTGCTTCTATCATTCGATTGTGTCTTTTCATTTCTTTTAATTCTTCTTGAGCAGCTTTTGCTTTGTTTATAGCAGACGCCACCCCGGCTGCTCCGCCTGCTAGACCCCCCAAGCCCGACAAGGCTTCAAATATCGGAAGTAGGGGTAAAATACCACCTTGCTTTTTCGATGTTCTTTTTTTAATCTTTTCTTGTATTTTTAAATTTAAGTTTCGCTTACCTCCTCCAATCTTAGACTTAGCTTTCATTATGCCACCGACTGTTAGTGCAGCCGCTCTCTCTTCAAATGATGCGTCACGGGATTTTACACGAGACCAAGCTTTTGAAGGTAAAATTTCATCAGACTCTCTTCTTTTGTTTGAATCTTTATGCTTTGCGTAAGCAATGTCGTGCTCTTTGCACGCTTTATCTAATATATTTATTCCAGGATCACCACGGCTCAATAGCTTTTCTAATTTTGTTCCTGGTCCACAATATTCATATCCCGGGATGTGTAATTCCACGGGTAAATTATCAATAGTTTTATTAAGTACACGACTAATTAATGATCCACTTCCTGATCATTTATATTGAGTGGTAGAGTTGCTCCTCTTACAACGCACCATTACTAAATGATATGTAATATAAAGTAATTATATATATATATATATATATATATATATATATTTTTCAAGAAAATGGGAATGGTGGGGGGAGGTGTTTTTTTAAATAATACACACAAAATTTGGGTTATTATTTATTCTTTTTTTTCATAAGCAAAGGAACACACAAAAATTAGTATTATTAACAGAATAAAAGTGTGTGTGTGAAAGAAATAAAGTAAGTGAGATGAAGTGCTTTAATCTCAAATTTGTTTCTAATCATTTTTTCAGAGAAAAATGACCAAACGGTAAAGTAACAATTCCGTTTTCAGTTATGTGTCTTTTATCATCGTTTGATGAAATTGCCAACTTATTTTGCCGAACAGTAAATACAGAATGAGATTTTGAAATTATACAAACTTGAACTTTGTTGACTTGATCTCTGTTATAAAGACACTTTCGATACTCATCAATATTCATACTTTTATTCACACTCTTCTTAATGCCTTTAGCCTTACACAAGCTATTAATTTCATCACACAATTTTATTGCATACATTTTGGCTCTTAACCCCACAAATTCTTCAACAATCCTTCCAGCATGTTCATCTTTCATTATACCAATTTCACCTTTATTTTGTCTCACAATGCCAAAAGGATTGTTGGTTTCATAGTTTCCAGTATCAAACAAATTTGAATGATGTTTTATGAACGCATAAATATCACAATAGAACATATACATTAAACTATCGGTGTCTGTGTATAACAACCTTACATTTGATTCAGGATTTGCTAAAATAACATTGTAATGAAAGTCATTCATTTTTCATTTAGACAAATCTAATATAGATGTACCAACATATACTGGTTGATTGTGAAAAACTTAAGTCTGCTCATCTCAATGGCATACAATGTTCATCAAATATAATTCTATGTTTAAAATTAGCTTTATCTATTAAAGACCTAGCACCATAAGGTCCATGCCATTTGGTAACCCATTTGATGTCTCTTAACTTCCTCACATTCATCAGTGAACGATCAAAAATTGCATTATTCATCAATTTATAAAAATAAAATGAAAATCATTTTTGCCTGTTTGCGTTTCTCAGTGTTTACACCAATATATGGTTTTAGCCATTGGCTCTGATTGAATTCAATTATTCTTTGAATACGATCTAATTTCATTCCTATAGGGCATCCAACGTTTAGAATGAAGCACTGGTTAGATAGGGATATTCTTCTCTCTTTCTGTTGCACTCGAGACATGTATGACGCTGTCATTTTCTAGCACTCCACTGTTGCCATATCAGTCGAAAACTTTTCATTGTCGAAAAAACAGCATATTCGGGTAGAACTATGTTTTGCCGCTCTTTTTTGTCCTATATTAGAACTGCGTAAACTTGATAGAAATGCTAGAAATATTAGATATCCATATTTAAAAAAACTATAAACTGAGTCCCCTTTTTAGTAAAACCGATCTTATATCATGTTGCATTGACTTTGTGATGCCTATTTTTCACACACGTGTAAATAAATGTGCCGTCTTGATGATTGATTATTGAAATATTTTATACTGGCAATATTAAAATTTTCATATAGGTAAAACTTCTGAAAATTCTCTCATAACCGCATAGCAGCATTGAAAAAGTTCGTATGCTGCCAACTTTTCTATTTTTAAAGATAACTATGTCATGCCAGTTTGAGAGTTGTAGAGGAATGTTGGAAGAAGTTTTCTACCTGCCTACCCAGAGTGTAGGTTTAATTGTTTACACAGGCCGGGCTGTTCATTGACCGCGGATTATAAAAATGAAGTTTCGAAGGACAGCGGGGTGCAGCTTGCTACTCACAGCGTTATTACTGTGCCATTCGAGCTTGTATTTCAGTAGTTCGGCTGTCTATCTTGTGTGTGTGTGCAGCAGTTCTGTTGGATTTAACGTGTTGAATTTTACGTATTTCACGTACAACAATGGATAGTTTTGTGAAAAGAAAGCGTGGTCTAGTGCTCAGAAGGAGGGAAAAACAGGTCGTAATTAATGTGTTCAGTTATTTTAAGATCCTTAAACCCAACGAAAGTATAAATCATGAAAGGTAAGTCAATGAGGAGTATTTTCTTTAATAACGTACTTCAACTTCAACTGCATTCGAAACTTCACACATTTCCTTGGGCTTGCACTTTATTTATTTATTTATTTATTTATTTTATTTTGATTGTTTTCTTTATGTCGCATTCAGCATACGTTATAGTTAATTTGATTTCGTTGTATGTTGTATGTGTTATGTTAGCCTACTATTAGTATTATTATACAGTACTTAATTCAAGTCTTCGTCACTGCACAACCGCTGAATGTGCGGAAAGTGTACGCGAAGCGCTTTGTACTGCCTCCTCTCATGGAGTGGCAACCCTGTCGTAACGCGCCATAAGACCAATGCTTCATTCTAAACGTTGGATGCCTTATAGTTGAATACATTGCTTTAACATTCTATAATGCAAAACATAACGTTCTTTATTATCTAGGGTAGCCATTAGCTTTGTCAACTTTTCGGAACATAAAGGGTAATCTGAATGTTTGTCATGTAACTCTCGAGGATAAGTCAAATCTACTTCCAAAATATATCCAATTTCTGAAGTATCATCAATAGTTAAAACATCAAACCCTTCAACATTTGCAACCCATTTAAAGCCACCCGTTGGAAGATATTCCATCATCACATACCCATATAAATTATTAACTTCAAAGTACATTATGTAGGACTCTTGCTTTTTCTCATCATAAGTTTTCATATACTTATTATTAGCAATCGCATGTCGTGTTATACACTGAACATTTCCTCCTCGAATAGATCGTTCAAAAAGTGTAACATATCAATATCTTGAAGCAATTCAAGTTGAACGTTGGTTATCTTTTTCATTGCACGCCAAGACATAGATGGAGCAGTGTAAAAATGAGCTGCATCAATGCCATAAATTTCCATGCCATTCGATCTAAAATTTTGAAAGACATCCGCCAAAAGAAGTGTGTCAACGTTTAAATACAAATCGGCGTATTCTCCTAATGTTTGACAGGAAAACGTTTCCCACACCGATTGAGCAAACTCATACTTTTCATTCGATATTGTTTGATCATAAAGACTGCTATAAAACTTGGATGTTTCAGGTAATTTAGTTTCGTTAAGTACATCCATACTCGTGACGTATTCATAGGGAAACACGCCTTTTCTCGCAGTAAGTCGAAACTGTGCATCATCATTAAAATAACGTCGAGTTATTTGCTTTGAATCTTCACTTAACGAAGATGAACATTGATCTAGTGAACAGAACAAGAAATTATATGTATCGATAAATCTTAACTGAATGAATCCATTCTTAACCCCTACATACTTTGTAAACCCTTTATAACGTTCCATATACACTGCCAACAAACTTATACGACCAGGATTATGTAACACCTCTCCATCTTGTTTCTCACAAATTTCTTTAATTATAAAATGTCCATCATAGGCCGCTAGATTATGAAATGCTATAGGCAAGACCTTTGTTACTTTGTAATTTAAATTACATCGATTATGTGCGCTTCCTCTATATTGTCCAGTTATGTGACATTGATCGCGTACTTTGAGTTCATTATCTGCAATCGGTTTCTCGCAAATGTGACAAATTTTACTTGACAAAAATAATCTTTCTTCATTTTCGGTCATCTTTAACATTGGCTTAGCCGATAAGTAATATGTTTGAAGTTTATCCACAATACTATAAAGTTCCTTTACAAACAATTCAATGCAATTATTTCCCCTAAAGAGTTTGAAACTGCACAATTCACTATCAAAATTACAATGAAGGTATAAACAAATGCTGTAAGGAATATGTTTATGTGTTAAAGTAGAGTTAAGAATGTCACTATTTGGAAAACAAGAGGAAATTGGAGACAAAACGCATTCAGTGTCTGCATATATTATAAATTGAACTTTATCTTTAAATTTAAATTCTGTAAAATTAACAAATCTTTGTTCATCAGTTGGCATTATGCTTTTTGCAACAGGAAACTGTTTACAGTCCGCAAAGTGAACATTTAACTCATCCTCAAGAAAATAATATGACAAACAACGTCTACATATATAAATCCTTCTGTGAATGCTAGTGACGCTTGAACGCACAAGGCGAGCAAGGTTTCTAACTAAACAAAAGTGATAACTTTCACTGTTTCCAATCTGCAACATCAATAAGTCTACACTCCTTTCATATACTTTATCTGATACATACAAAGGTACAATAGTAAAAGTTTTTTTTCCTTTTACTTCGTTTTTTCCCATACATACCCGTTTGTTTTCATCATATTGTGCTCCATACACATTTACAGAAATATTGTTTTGGTTTTCAAACTTGTTTAAATATTTCATTTCCATAGGAATTGGAATACCATCTAAATTTAAAACATCTCTGAATTAGGATAGGAAGAAAGATGATTCACGTTTCGAGTTTTTGGATACAAACCAACAACCACACTCCACGCAAAACAAGCTTCCTTTGTATCATACAAATTTAGCACTGCACGTTTATTGACTATTATGTCAGGCAATCGACTAGTATTGGACATTCCTACTTGAAATCCAACATATTTATTTATATTAATTCTCAAACTATGAATTTTTTCTAAAGCCCACCCAGAACCGTTTGCTTCAAATTCGCTCATTTTTGTCAATGAACCTTCAATGATATGATTATTATAAAATTCATTTAAATCAGTATACTCGAAAACTACTTCATTTTTGATAGCAAAATATTTTGTTTCTGATATGTCGCGAAGCACATATTGTGCACACAAAACTGAATTCACCTTTAAAGCTTGTACAGTTAACGCTTTCTTAACATACTTTGTAAACCAAATATTAGCATTTGCTAAAAATTCGCGAGGATCCAAAAACTCATTCTTAACATTTGAAACTGCAAGTGTGTACACTCTAGAATTGAATGCCGTTTCAATTAACTCACAGCTCAAGAAAGATTCATCCTTTATTTGGATTGTAATTTCTTCGAAATTCACAGCTTGTTGCAATATGTGCTCACTAATAACTCTCCAACATTCAAACCACTCATCACTGTTCTCAATCAAGTCGGTTTGAGTGTTTTCCCCGATTTGGTATGATACTGAAATAGCACCGTTTAGTTCACTTCTAAAATTAGAAACACTTTCAAATGCATTGTCCAATTGGTTTCTTATATTTTCACTGTTATTATGTATTACAATATCAATCTTTCTACGTTTGCTAGGAGGTGAGGCCATTGTTGTTGTTGTCCAAGCAATTGTCCAATTTGCACTCATGTTAATACACCACCAACAGTTGGTGTACCATCACTGATGTCTAAGCATATGTCCAATTTGCACTATTGTTAATACACCACCAGCAGTTGCTGTAACATCGGTTTACCATAAACCTATAATCTTTTAAAGTATATTCAAGCCATTGAGATAAATTACTGCCTGTAATCTCCAATGAACAATGAACGGCTTCAAAAGGAAATTCATCCTGAAGTTTACCAAGCAATTTGTTTCTATACTCATTCAATTTTGTTACATCGTAACAAGTCATGGAAAATTCGATTTTGAAAACCTCATCAAATGTATTGTATCCGAAGAAACAAATAAAATGTTCATCTTCACATAATTCTTTCAATAGATATCTTAGAACTGTTTCTGTCACCTCTCGCTGACTATCATCTGATTTGCTAACATTTGTAACGTAGACTGAAAATGTTGAAATTCCACTCGAAGACGTCAACACCCAATAACTTTTTATCACCATCGCACAAACAAGCCAAAAGGTCAACCCTTTCCCACGCTAACACATGCAGTGCACATGCTCGCTCTAAGGGCCCATGACGTCACATGCCGGTTAGCATCCTAATAAACAACCCACATGACGCCAACACCCATTAACTTTTTATCACCATCGCATAAACAAGCCAAAAGGTCAACCCCTTCCCACGCTAACACGTGCAGTGCACATGCTCGCTCTAAGGGCCCATGACGTAACCCCAAGGGCTATGACGTCATCGCGATTACGCAATATTCAAAGTGTTAAGTTCCGTACTACTATTATGAATACATACAAGTCGACCAAGAATTATCTCTCAATCTTACCTGATCCCTGAAACTCGACTGCCATCTTAATTACTGTACATCACCTCTTACCTCGATGATGGTCATCAGCTCCTTACACTCGAGCCCATGCTCAAAAATAGCTCCGTTAGACTGGTCTGTTAGATTATCTAAGTTATTTCCCCCCTAAATCTCACCATTTTACTTTAAGGGTTGTGCCTGCGCGCTTATTTCGATTTATCCCTTTTATTATGCTTTCATAAGGAACATTACCGAACCACATCAAAATAAAACACAAATTGATGACCATGTGATTCTATCTGACAAACACACAAAACCTATCACTAAAATATATACAAACTTGCACAAAATCCTGCCTGCTGTACCGGTAATACCTATTTAATTATAATTGCTTATAATTTTAAAGAAACTTATCCAACTCCTGTGATAGGAGACATTATGCATGTGAGCCCCATTTTGTTTACGTATGTAGACACCTCGTCCATGGTGTCCCTTGGTTTTGGAAGTCCAACTTTCTGATTCTTGCGGTCCATCTTTATGTGGAAGGGCGACTTTACACTCTGTTCAAATTTCATAAAAGGAAAGGTCCACTATGAATATTACTTTTATTATGCACGGTTTGTTTAAGCGGATCAACTCTGCTTCCCTAAGCTATGCATCAGCCTACTTATTTCAGCCAACAGTCTGTATAGCTTCCTGCTTAACTGACATTCTCTAATAGCACAGGTGGCTATCCCTAATTTACGGACTCCGAAACTCACACGCTTTCGGTCCCGTTTAACATCAGCGGTATACGCACTTCGCAAATCGCCCGGTTCAGCTTCGCACCGGAGAGTAGCTGTGATTCGTTGGTGCAAAGTTACTGCTTTAAAACTCGTGAAAATGCTATATTGGCCGCACAGGGGCATGCATAAATCACTCTCATGGTAATGCAATGACGACTTGCGGTAATTCGTGCCTCACACGGGCAAAGGCTCTCGCCACTCAGGTGATGCGATATCGACTGACTGCACTTAACATCCTCCTGCTATTTATATGGTTAACGAGGAATTTTTAAAATTTATTTCCATAATAGCACTCACATGATAATATAATGCAGTCCACTCGAATGCTCTTGTTTTCAATTTCTCAAAACTGCTCTCTAAATTTAAATCTGATCGTAGGGTCAGTTGATAATTAGATCCGTGACCACCGTCTTTTTTCCTCACTTTCGCGGCTTTTGGTGGCGTCTGTCCGTCCCCTATCTGTGATTGGTTATTTCAAACTCACCCCTCATTCTAGTTTTTCTGCCGAATTAAATCACACAATGACTTTTCCAAAATTTCAAAATAACTTCCGAGAGATGGAGATCATCCTCTTTATAATGGTGTGACTCGCGATCTCGTATATTAATTGATTCTCTAATTCTTCTCAAGTAGGCGGAGTTTATTTCATAGATTGTCGTTGAATCCGTGGCTTAATTCCCTCTGGGTTGAATGACCGATTTCTCTTGTCCTCCCACATCTGGTCACCAGACGTTGTAGCTTGCATCCTTGCTCTATTGTCTGCGGCTCGGTGAAAGTCTCCATAAGTCGCGTACGGGCTTCCTCTTTGTTGAGCTCCCTAGTCTATGAAACTGTGCCCTCCTTCTTCAGATATAACGTGAAGAATTTATGCTGAAATATATGTAAAATTTATGCTATGGACAATGCATAAAGGTTACAATAGAGAAGAGGAATAAGCGTATCGCAGCGAAGTTAGGTACTGTATATGATGCAATATTCTGAGGAATAATTTGAAGAAGAATTTAGCTAATAAGTTAGTCATTAATGTTTAAGAATCGAAACGACATAAACCAACATATATTGTTATTTTCTATCAAACAACGCATTCCACACAAAGATATAAGGAGTATAGTGCAAATACAGAAACACCATGAATAATCATGATATATTATTATTATTACTATTATTTCCATCACTAGGATTAGCAATACAATTATAACGCCTGCCAATAGATGTGTAACACGCTTCAGCTAACACATAACCCAACTCCCAAAACTAATCATCAGCAACCTCCAGGAATAAGGCGCGCAATCATTAAACAGGCCGTTTGCATAGCACGGCACAAGCGAGACCACGGCCGGCCCAGTATGGCACGCCACAAGCGAGGCGCGTGAAGACGGGCAGTTGCCGCCATACTGAATCACATTATCCCCACCCGATCCCGTCGAGCAGTGTCCCACAAGCAGTTCTCAGAAGGGGTACACACATGACGTCATGCCGACAGTAAGCACATGGGGCCAGGCGCTTCATTTAAATACACGGAGCCACATTACCAGTAGGATAACCATCCAAGGTACTATTCACATGTATAGTCATTCAACCTGCTAGCCCAATAGCAGGGCCAAGTACAGCTTTCACCTCCTAACATCCTACCCCACCTCTATATCCTTACATATAACCTATGAGTACACTCAGCCTACCTGTGAGTGCCGAAGGACCAAGGGCAGACAACCATAGATCACACAAGTTAAACGAATCACATATACACACACTGTAAGCCCAATTCCTTACACTCATTCTACAAGAATCATATCTTTAATAACTCACACATATCACACAAATCTTACACTGTACAAGCACAAAGACGAAAGATCAAGGGAAGACCAGCCGAGTTTCAGGGACTAGCCAACCAGCGAACTCGGGGAAGTCAACCCAAACACTGGGAAATCTAACCGGCTGCGTAAAGGCGCCTGTAATGGGACATCACAGCACAGGAAGACTAACCAGGTTGCATGAAGCGTAACAATTAACTGGGAGGTGAAACCAGGTTACGTTTGCTGCCCTTAATAGGCCGTGCAACATTTGTGAGATCAGCCCCAGGCCTTGGAAAGAGAAGACGCCTGTTATGGGCCGCTGCCGAGATTACGGAAAGAGATCAACCCATCCGTACTACGATACCTGTGAGGGCACATTCATGCGGTAACACGCCGCTCTTTCCCTAACATCTCACGTGTTGGGGAAAATACCAAACTAGATGCACACATGCCAGACAGGTGCATACACTCACATACACACATATACACTAATTCCGAACCTTAGAAAATAAGTTAGGCCTATTAGTATTACGATAATTCGTAAGAGCTCGAATCACCCAACACAATAACACAAGGCGTACATACGCTTGCGCACAATCACACTGCGTATAACAGCCAGAATAAACGAAAATTCCTCGAGATGCCTCCAAGGAGATGGCGCATAAGCGAAGTAAATTAGGCACACGAGGTAACATATACAAATCATAGCACGCAACCGTGGGACAAATTACATATCGCCTCTGAACGAGATGCCTGATGCCACAGAAGAATCATGAGGATAAATTCAAACCAACATGCGTATACGAAACACCAGCGTAATACACACCTAATCGTAAAAATTAGACATTAAGAAATTATAAAAGAAAGTGACAAAACAATACTCAAATTCGCTAGATGTACCACTCAAAAAAAAATGCGGCAAACCTCGCTAGAAGAACAGCGCGCACAAGATGCGTAAATAAGACATGCTATGTTACTACAATAAAGACTTCCGTCGCTTAAGATCGATCTTACACCGAGAAAACGAGCATAGCTCACTCACACACACAGCTATACATAAGAAATTGCAACGAAAAGAGGGAGCACACGGCCAGGAGCTGCAATAAATACAGAAATATAATCTTTAACATGTATACTTTCACTTTCAGAAATGCACGAGCCACAACATGAGAACACGGACTCGGCAAAATGCAACATTTTCTTTTTCACAGATCACCGCATGCCAAGAGATCACTGACACGGTAATGTCCGATGCCTGTGGGGCATCGGACATGAAACATATAACTACATACCCACACACACTTCATTTCTTCATTTTCCAGATACACTAAAAATGCCACCTATTAGGCACAAAAAACGTAACACTGAGAGACGTCATAGTATGTGAATGACTTTCCTCACTGTTAACAAAAGAGCTTATCTGCCCACAGAGGGTAAACTCGCAACCCTAGCATAGTGTGGCCACATAGTTCGTAAGTTAGGCATAACACGGCCGTTTAGATTATAAGATAGATATAGGGAAATACCGTAGTTCATAAGACTAGCGCAGCGCATAAGGCCTAATCATAAGAAGTCACCTTAGATGTAAGTCATTGTTAAACCTGTCCATCCATCAGCACATAAACACATTACCTGTTCACCTCACAAAATAAAGAACACAAGTTATTCATTCACATCATGTTCACAATCATCCTAGCCATCATATTACACTGCCCATTATTATATTTCATTGTATTCTTAAAATATTGTATTGCCTTATATATTTTATATTGTCTTATATATTTTCAACCATTATATGGACTTGTATATTTTAATTATTACTATTTTATCGCCCTGTATTTTCACCATTACGTTATGTTATATTTACCACTACTGTATTATATTGTAATGTATTATAATAGCGCTGCATCTTTGTGGCTTCATCACGTCACATCATCATTCACACACTAAAAATAAGATAATGTACCACCCTCATACTTACCCTAAACCTCAGTACTCACAAAACATGCACGCCACCATCTACAGAGTCTACATCTACAACTGCATCACCTACGCACCTATAGACATAGGAGACACCAGGACAGGAGGAGGAGAAGAAGATGAAGAAGAGGAAGAAGAAACAACGTCCATACACTGCCCCAGGACTCTCACAATGATCGAGGACGATCATTCAAGCCAGGAGAGGCCTTGTTATACCCTGGGGTACCCACAGGGTTTAGTCACCCCCTTTCGTCCTCTTTCAGCCCTATTTCATGCCACAACCCCTCAAATGAACCAACAGCAACAATCAAGTACATCGGCTTGGCAGGCCCACTCCTACACACACATGTGGTAATTCTTGCCACACAAATCCAAACACCTAGCTAGCTGGTATATGAGGCAGGAATCTGCTTACTACATTACATAAACACTGACAATTTACTTAAATACCAGCCCCACCAAGAACTAAACATCCTTTCGTCCACCAAGGTGCTGTCCGACGCCTACTCGACCGCTCAGCAGTTCTGGTAAGTGTACTCAAGGTTCTCCTAAGTAATTCTTTTCTGTTCCAAACCCAGTACTTATAATCATCTCATTAATTCTTGTGCACTTCGAATCACACTTGTAAGAATTAAACCATTCACACCCTCTTAAACTGCCTCCTTGTATTTAATGAGCCCTCTGCTGGAACCCTGGCTCGCCACTAATAAGCCTTTATTCAGCTGCACCATACAGGTTTGATCGCTTGTCAGGCGTTTAACACTTGTAAACACTGAGTCAGCATTCGCTACTCGCTCTGTAAGCAAGGCCACCATTCAGTCTCCCTGTCTCATTTACTCTTCGCTTCACAATCCAGTCACACTAACGTACTGTCCTGCATACAAGTTTTAACGTCTTTTAGTAAGCACCGCCCTAATTCGAGCTACCAATCCCCCAGGGCAATACAATAGTTAAAAGGGACGTAAAACCCATAACATTATTACATTATTATTACTTACATGCATATGTTCGCCGTGTTATTGTGTATAATCCACAATTTCGTCGGCAATCGTTGCAAGATGAAGTGGAATTCTTTACGTTGGTAGGTTGAGGAACAAACTATGGACCAGGTCTCTAAAATTATTGCTTTTTTATACTGATATGCACATTATGGTGGAACTCCAGCTTATCGAGGTTGGCATTCAGCAACTTCGTTATGATCACAGTGGAAGATTTTTTCTATAAGAATAATGCCCGGCCTGTTTGCGGATATAGGTCGATGATCACTGATCTGTCCCAGAGTAGCTTATGAGTATCGTTCTCCAGAACAGCATCAGGAATATATTGACAGTTAGGCAGACCCTTACTACTTGAGGAGTGCTTCTTTGCCAGGTTCAGGTGGATTATCTTGGATACTTCGTCATGCCTCTCCAGGTAATGAGTAGATACAGTTATTGGACAGCTCCCTGTGATATGATGGATTGTCTCTGATTCACTATGACATATCCTACATTTTTCATCTGGCGTGCCTGCCTTAATCATGTACTTTAAGTAGTTTTTTTTGTTGTCACCACCTGGTCTTGTATCACGACCATGAACTCTCCAGTCTCACAAAAAAACACCAAAAAAAACGCGTGGGTCAGTCAGCTGTTCGACGTAAGTATGTCGACATATTCCTATCTGAGATCATATGGATGGTGGCCATGCAGTGTTTTCTGAGTCCATTGTTGAAACTTGTTGGTTATATGCTCATCTGACGTAGCTAGCTGCACATCCCTGGCATGGAGGAAGTCTAATTTTGTGTACTTGTCAACCACCGTAAAAATAGCCTGATGCAGGAGAGTTTGTGTTGCCCAGAAAACAGGCCTAAAGATTCTTCACTTATGTTTAGTTGGCATGTAGGTGAATAACATCAGTAACAGTGCGCGCCCACCTCCCTAGCGTGGCAATGTCAAGGAAATCGCTCATATCAACCCACATGAGAGTATGTTCAGCCCATTCTTACATTTAGACTTTAGCCAGTACTTTCTGGAAGGACATTTTTAAGTGATGATGCTGTGTCAAGTGTATTCCCGTTTACATCTCCACGAAAATTAAAGCCACCACGTCCGAACGTTGCATATAAATTACGCCTAGCTGTAAGACGATATTATTCGCTCTGTCTGTTGAACGCTGGTATGTTTAAATACCGTACGTAAGTTATTAGGTTAGTATAGAAATAAACTAACGAGATTTGTTTCTGAACATGGTGTCAGTGCAGCGCCCACAACAAGTCAGGAATATGGCATTTTATAGGCTAATACGGTGGTGTTGGTCTATTTCTCGAAATACACGGTAAGGCAGAGTTTACTTTGGCTGCTCTTTATTATTTCACATTATTTCATTTATTTAGATTTCCTTCCCGCAAACACCAACATCGAACTATTACATCCTGTTTGCCCCGTATATTTGTTCATTTGCGGTGTAAGTCTGTTACAGAAGCGCATATTCTTCGGAACCAGCTTGGCAGCGTCTTGCAGCTGCCCTCTAATCTTCAATCGCCTCAAGTCATGAAGACTTCGTCATCAATCCGCCAGGCATCGTGATCTTCTCCAACCAACAACTACGTGAAGACACCGCTCCAAGAAGAATTTTGCCTTTATAATGTTTGCTATGTTTGTGTAAACTCTGCTGTTTCCTCCCCTTACCCGCTGGCTTCCTCTTTTCCTCGCCCGCCTATCTCTGACAATGTGCGTCATTGCTCTGCTCCATCGGCGCGTCACTTCGCTCGTCCACTCGACTTCTTGTTGCCGTGCCGTGAGCAACTGCTCTCATTCTCACTTCTGAGTCAGTCGTCAACACTTACAGTTAGAGCCTACCTTAGGCTTGTCTCTTGTCTACTCGAGACATTTTTTAAATATCTACGCCATGTTGTGGATTTAAGCTAACGGTCGCCATGGATCATCTACTCTACAAACAATAAGCTAAGTACCAAACTCTAATGGTTTTCACCACATTTTAATTGGTTTTAAACAGCTAAATGCTTTTTAATTCTTGTTTTATAGACAGTTTGAAATTGCTAAATATAACGCAATAACTACCTTCGTGGGATTTTTCTAGTCATGCTCTAACTACCTAAGCTGACTTTCCACTTAAAAATTTAGCGCTTCTTGTACAAATTAACTGAGAATGAGTTCTCACACCGTGGTATTCATATTAAACGAAATACAGTACTGTCTATAAAAATTAAGCTTTTTCTCTGTGGGATCTATTGCCCAATTCAACTGCTATCAAAACTCCAGAACATTCGACATCGAATTATCTTTCTACAAGTAAAACAACCTTGCATTTCTTCAAATATGGGAACACATTTTCCTCACTGAGAAATTTATGTTGCATAAACCTCTAATCAACATAATTTGTCTTCCTTCGTGGGGATTTTCCGCTGCAATCAACTGCGACCTAGGTATTTCTATCGAAATAAACTCTATCAAGCTAACATTCAATCAGTGATTTACATAATTGCAGTAACATTTCTCCCTGTGAACATTCCGTGCTGCAATAGTGAACTTTTCAAATTCAACAATAGGCTATAGTGAAAACAGTGTCCGTTAGACCACCAGTCTGGTCGCGTTTGTGAGAGCAATAAATTACGGCCGAGAACTTTCTCCTAAAGTTCCCATTTTCCTCCTTCCCAAACACCTTTACTAAAAAATTAGGTTAAATTTATAAATTTAGGTCTTGTTCAATGAGGTGTCACTTCATGGCAAATGCCCTCCCTTTATTGTCACGTTTTCCATAACTTAATTCTGTATAATTCGTGTCTCGCACACGTCTCAAACTATATTAGTTTTCCCTTCTAACTAGGGAATTCAATTATTTCTACTCACAAGTGAGTGTTCTAACTTCTTTATTCAGGTATCAAAAATTGTGACCTTTACAATTTGAATTTAGCATGGCCGTAATCACTGTATAAGTATAAGAAGTTATAGAAACTTCTTCTTAATTTTCTCTTTACTTGTTATAATTTCAAATTTATTGTCGGTTCATCCTGTTAAGATTTCCACATCGGAATTCTTAAAGTGCCCACGTTATACCTTTTTATGGTTGAAGCTTTAATTGCTTTATTATTATTGTTAAATTTTGAATTTGTCAATCTTAAGCACAACTTTTAAAAATATTATGCAGATTTTAGTGCTTAAAAAGGTTTTAAACCTTAACATTGTTAATTGCCAAGTGCAACCTTTACCATTCTAGAGGTCTGAGACCTTATACTCTTTACATTTGTTAAAACCAATTATAACTCCACGCATTGTTAAATAAATCAGATTATATTTTTTCGTTCTTGTCTTAGAATAACGATTAGGCAAGATCCTAGTTTCCCTGACTCTTCCTATCGGTTTATGCCCTCTTTAATAAAATCCAATGCCCAACTAAGCAAAGTTTTGCCTCTTGTTGCATTTCAACGAAAATTTATAGTATCATCTTTTTCAAAGCATCTTTTAGCTGCTAGAGCTAATTCTAATGAGCCAGTAAGGCAAGTAAAGCTAGCTTCGCAAGCTTCCTGTTTGTTGAGATTTTCTCTAAAACTTGTGGTTCGTTTTCAAAATTTAAGTTTTTTTTCTAGTCTAAACTTTTAGTCGGCACTTTGCTGTGTAAAAGCTTAGCAATTCTTAAATGCAACTATTGCCTTTCCTACCAACATTTTCAAAGAAATCAACAAAATTGTTCCCAAAATCACTATAACTGCTTCACCACTACCTTTCTTGGGAGTACTCTATCAGTCGTCGGAAATCCTACAGTTCCAAGAACTAAAATCATCACGGCAAATTCAAATTATTTGCGCCTTTCAAAGCATTCGTTCAAACTTAACTCCTTTGAAAGGATATACAGTAAATCTGTCATTCTTTGTCTTGCCAGACTACCACCCTTCCCCATATTATCCAATTTTAGGCTGGGAAGGGAAAGTACGAACGCCGCTGACCTGCAAATAGCCCAAGCTCCAGCCGCATTTCCCGTTAGCTGTGTCCAAGTCCATACCCACATTAGGTATCCTGCAGGCTTGCGCAGTGAAAATGGTGATTAAATGTTTACTTTAGTGTACGTTTTTCGAGTTATATTGGACTCTCGTCCCATCTATCCTACCCAAAATTTGGTGCCGAAACCCGGGAGAGTCCATTTGTCACTATTTTGCAGATTATTAATATCCACTTTGAATTTTTCAGCTATAACTTCACTGTGCAAAAGCTGGTGAAGGTGATAAGGTCGTTCCTGTCTTCTTCAGCCTGCCTTACTTGCAACCTGTCTTCTGCAGCCAACCTGACAGCATTTTCAGAATCATTCTACAGTTCCGTAAGTTATACTTCAATTTACCCATTTCATCATGCCAACTGAAAAGGATGAACCTCTCATTGCTAGGCGTTATTCCTATAAAGTACAACTTACTAGATTTAGAAATTTCATTAATAAAATAACTCCCGCCAATTGTGATCTAGATGTCTTGACTCAACGCTTGAAGTTTTACGAACGTTCTTACGATTACTAGGACCAAATCCAAACGGATATTGAATCCGCTTGCCCCAAACTTCAATCCGATCGAGATGAAGTCGAACCCTTGTATTTTGAAGGGAACGCAAAGGCTCACCAACTGATTCGCAGTATCGCAGAACCGAATACTAGAGTCATCAATCCGGCCCAGTTCGCACCCGCTTTAGTACGTGAAGCCACTCATCAACCTAAATCTTCGCTTCCGAAGATAAGCCTGCCTTTTTTTCAGGCCAGGAAAGTGAATGGAATTCTTTTTACGAGTTATTCAGTTCTCTCATACATAATAACAAAGTTATTCCCGCGATCCACAAATTTTACTATCTGAGATCTTGTCTTAAAGAGCAAGCTCTTTCGCTCGTGGAAACACTTCCATTGAGCTCAGACAACTACAACATCGCCTTTGATCTCCTTAAAGAGAGATATGGCAATCTACGTCTGTGTGTCGCTCGCCACATCCGCTGTTTGTTTGACTTGCCAGCCGTAAAGCCTAATGACGTTCCTTCTTTAAGAAACTTGGTCGACACAATGCAATTGCATGTGCGAGCTCTTTATCAGCTTGAACAACCGGTTCAATTTTGGGACTCTGTCTTAATCTACATAGCTACGTCTAGATTTGATTGCTCCACTCTAAAAGCCTGGGAAATCGAATTAGCTCACAAAATCGAATATTCCTTCGATCATCTCATCTCGTTTCTTAACAGCCGGTGCCTATTTCCTACCGCACTCTCATTTCAGTGTGAAAGCGCTAAAAGTAGTCCCCTGTGTCACAACATCTTGGATACCAAACTAGAACTTCTCACGGTGCGCACGTCCTGTTGTCCACTGTACAATTCGAAATTATGGATGAATTAGGAAATTGGGTTCGAAACCGCCGTCTTCTCGACTCAGCTTCAACTCACAACTTTGTTTCGCAATCATTAATCAATAAACTAGGCCTACCTGTAAACCCTACTTCCATCAATGTATCCGGCATTGACAATTAGAAAACTGAAGCTTTGCAGTCTTCAAAATTAAAAATTAGAGGCATATGTCAAAGAAACACCAATCTTAACTGAAACTGTCTTATCCTTAACAGTACTGGTAAAAACACCCCTAGCTACTCTAGTAACACTTCCGGTTTAAAGATTCTTTCGCATTTAAGGTTAGCTGATCCTCAGTTTAATGTTCAAAATCCCATTGACATACTCTTAAGTGCCAATGTTTTTTGGAATTGCCTTCTTAAACAGGTTCGCAAACTATCTTCAAACGTGGTCGCTAGAGACATCGATTTTGGTTGTATCGTTACTGGTCAAATCCAACGTTTCAGGCTTCAAGCCAACTCGCAATGTCATTTTGTTAACGCTGATTCAAATTCCTTTTCTAAAAAAGGGAACACTTATGTTTCCGATCTCAGCACGTTTCAAAGCAGCTTGTCGAAACAATGTCTTGGTGTCAGCAACTACGCCACTGCCGTAAGCTACTCCATGTGTTTTGCTCCATTTTCGCACAAAATGGCAATTCAAGTTCGCCTCGCCTTGAGTCGCTTGCTTTATTGTCTCGTGTCATTCCTTGTAGCCGGTAATTGGTTAAACCTTTTATCGAAAACCATCTTTGCCTTGCGTCAAACCACGGCTATCAGTCACCATCACTTTGCTGTAAGCTGTGTTTCACTTCGCTCGCTATTTAGTAGGATGGCCACGGCCGCCTCCTTCCCACTTCCTCACACGCGGAAGCAGCATTTGAAAGCGCTTGTCAATCTGAGTTCTCTAGCATCAAGAATAACACTTCTTACGCGTAATTTCTCCCTCAACTTCCCAGCTTTTCTTCGTTGTTTAGAAGAATTAAGCTTCTTTCTGTTGGCAATTGTTGGATTCCGTGATCCTCAAAATTATGTAAAATTATTTAATTGGTTTGCTTCATATGTCCTTAAATTGGGTGTTCATGTCCAAGCTACGTATGATCGCATGTGTTACTTAAAGTTCTCCTTTAATGTTTTGCTTGTTGCATCTACCACCTTTGTTTAACTTCAACCTGGTGCTTCACAGTCTTGTTTATTTACGAATTCAAGTAGTAACAAGTCACTATCTATTGTCTCCACATATGACAAATGTCATAGGGTGTTCGTTTTATCTGAAGTTAGGCAACCTGCCAACAACTACTGTAAAGCAGTAGCCAAATCGAGTTGCCCCAGTAATTCAGGAAGCCGCTCGTCTCCTTGCCAAGAGAAACTGCTTTTAGTCACTGACCTGTCTAGTTATTTATACTCGTTATCTCGCTACACTATGTGGGTCAAGGACTTGTTTACCTATCTCGCTTTCTTGTCCACACTCGTAGTCGAAGGTTGCTCCGATTGTTTTTCAATGAAATTTTCATATATTTTCGCTGCGCGTATTTCTCCCATTTTGTGTAATTATTTTGCACTTTTTCTGTTTACTGTCAAACAAACTTATCTTTTCTTCTTGTTACATTTGATAAGTTTTTATATCTATTCTTGTTACGTCACGTTTCTTGCTTACTTAAGTATTTTTCTAGTTAACCCTTTTGGTGCGCATTATAACTTACGGTCATTGTTTATGGCTACTAGATTGTTGTTACATATGGAGTTCTTGCCTTCTACTCGCATAGTTTCTTTGCTTATTTGGTATATTATTAGCCTTAATCGACGTTCTTGTTTCTACACGCTTTGATTACATTTGTTAATTCTCCTTTCGCATCTTGTTGCAACCTTTATTGAAGCTTTGTTTCTCGCAGCTTCTAGCTACTTTTTGATTGACGACGTTGTTAATTCTCGCCCGTTGACCCCGCATTCCAACAATTCTGATAATTCACTTTTCTTAACCCTTAGTCAGTTCCTTATAGGCACCTCCCCTTTTTGCCTTCCCCCCCCCCCTCTAGCGCGGATCTCCTGAGGAATGATCGATTGTTACCCGGGAAGGGATGAAAGAGTCAGGGTGGGGAAGATCTTGATAACAAATGGGTATATTATAAGACCCCTTTCTCTCAGTGTTATTATTTCTCTCAATCTTTAATATCGTGTTCCTGTTCCTTGTTGGTTTTTGCCGCTGCCCCCCAACTTGGTGTATTTCTCGAAATACACGGTAAGGCAGAGTTTACTTTGGCTGCTCTTTATTATTTCACATTATTTCATTTATTTAGATTTTATACCCGCAAACACCAACATCGAACTATTACATCCTGTGTGCCCCGTTTATTTGTTAATTTGCGGTGTAAGTCTGTTACAGAAGTGCATATTCTTCGGAACCAGCTTGGCAGCGTCTTGCAGCTGCCCTCTAAACTTCAATCGCCTCAAGTCATGAAGACTTCGTCATCAATCCGCCAGGCGTCGTGTTCTTCTCGAACCAACAACTACGTGAAGACACCGCTCCAAGAAGAATTTTTCCTTTATAATGTTTGCTATGTTTGTGTAAACTCTGCTGTTTCCTCCCCTTATCCGTTCGCTTCCCCTTCTACTCGCCCGCCTACCTCTGACGTGTGCGTTGTTGCTCCCCACCATCGGCGCGTCACTTCGCTCGTCCACTCGACTTCTTGTTGCCGTGCCGTGAGCAACTGCTCTCATTCTCACTTCTGTGTCAGTCGTCAACACTTACAGTTGGAGCCTACCTCAGCCTTGTCTCCTGTCTACTCGAGACATTTTTTAAATATATACGCCATGTTGTGGATTTAAGCTAACAGTCGCCATGGATCATCTACTCTACAGACAATACGCTAAGTACCAAACTCTAATGGATTTCACCGCATTTTAATTGGTTTTAAACAGCTAAATGCTTTTAATTCTTGTTTTATAGTGAACCCTTTATCCACAGGCTGTATAAAGGATTCAAATAAATTATTCATCATCATTTGATGTAGTTCTACAGACAGCAGATATGAGAGCCTGACGGAGTTGGGAAAATGTTGAGAAATCAGTGGCAGAGAGAACACAAAGGTTTAAGCTCCTGTGGTATTTTAGAAAGTAGCATAGGAATCGTGACGCAGAGGACAGGTTCAACTTTTAGCGCGAAGGAAGGCTTGGGTACGCATAGAACGGCTTGTTACTATGAGAGTTGGCGCCAAGAAGAAAATGAATGCTACGATGTGAATGATCAATCTTCATGATAACCACTCCTTGTGGGAGGAAAATAAGTAGGAGCTCGCGAAGATCTACACGAGTCCGAACCAATAATATCAAGACGCCCTTTCAAGCGGCAACTCGGCATCATAACGCATCCTGGTGAATTAAGGCGGGAGTTATCTACGGATTAATTCCACGATCGATTCAAGCTAGCTACAGCATAATCTTTACCTCCACATCCCTACGATCTCAATGATACCAATCGCATGCTAGTCTGATAATTATTATGGAATATTTTTCTATAAACCCCCTTCCACGCCTACTCTAGCCAGTTTCGTTTAAAAGTGGTCCAGGAAGCTTCAAGAGGTGACTTTTATTTCAGCGTCTGAGGACGTAAGACTTTTATTTCAGCGTCTGAGGACGTAAGACCTTTATTTGAGCGTCTGAGGACGTAAGACTTAACTTCTAATTTAAGTGTCGTGGACACTCTGCATATTTTTCATGTGTGTGGACATGGAGCATTTTCGACAAGTCATAATTGTAACTTCAGTGATTTATTTGTAGTCCCAGTACTACCAGATAGGGGCAGTTCATCGAAATAATTCACCAATAGACAGTAAAGGAATTTAGTACTTGATCGGTGAAATTAATAGGAAATATATCGTGTGTGTATCTGACAAACATTATTTTAATTCAGCACGAGATGACGTCAAGGAACGAGGGCGGATCTTGGAACCAGCAGGACATTTGCCAGAAGATGTCTATGTCGAGCTAAGCATTTAAAGGAGTGATGGCCGGAGATGTTTCCCTGACGCTGTCCTAAAGGAATGAGTACAAAATGAATTTATTTATTTATTTATTAAATCAACTGTGGTTTTATGGGACGTAATTTTGTAGATATTTGTTTGCTTGTTTGTAATGTAGATTCTTAGTTCTTGTTTACTGACACATTAAGTATGGGCCAGCTTAGCGCATTGTATTTTGTAGATATTGTGATTTTGTTTTGGTTCAAATATACGGGGCAATGCGCGCAGCCCGTGCTCGCATTCGCTCGCGTCAGTCGCGTACAAGCAAAGTAACTCGGAAGTATGCCTTATAACAAAAATGGAACAGAATTAATTGAGATTAAAATAGAATTTGGAGGGTAAAAATTATTTGTGTGCATATTTTATGATGGATCCGGATTATTTTGATAATTGCTCATCTAGCAAGTCAGGACGGGATGCCACTCGAGCACCCGAGTTTTTGTTGTTTTATTTGTTTGATGTGTCTCTGGACGTAAAGTAGGTTAATCTGTTTTGAGCCGACACAGATGGTATGATTAAGAGTGAGTCAGTCCAAGCTTTATGGTATGGTGTGATTTTATGTCGGTGCCTGCGGGAAATATATCATTGTGATTGTTCCGACTTGCCGCACGTCAGCCCAGTTCATAACCTTGCGAGGCTGAGCTTGTGGTAAATATTTGTGTTTCTTGCCATCCAAGTGGATGAGTGAGATATGTCTTTTCGCGTTTCCAGATGGATAACGGGATCAGTGTGGTCCCATGTATAATTAGCACCAGGCTTGAGAAACTGACAGAGTAGAAGGCAACGAAGAATCATCCAAGTAGGGGAGCGCTCAAATCAGATAACGACTTTTGGTCATTAGCAAGTAGGCCAGGTCCCTGTAGATAAAATTAAGATGTTATTTAACTTCACAAAACCCTGATCGTTTATAAAGAATATTAAAGGATTTAAATGGGTGTTGTCCATGTTTTTATCTTCCGAAACATCTGTTTGTCTGGCTCTTATACATATAAATATAATTTTCAGCCATGTAGGCTTGTATTTTGTTGTTGTTGCTTGATTTCTTGTGTGTTTATTTTACGCGTTCTATGACCCCGTGTGGCATTTGTGTGCGAATCTGTTTCCCGTTTGTGATGCGAGCTTTTGGCCTATTTCGGCACGCTCTTTGTGTTTGTGTGCTCTGGCGCGGATTAGAATCTCGGGGAGATTCATCATTTCTTAGTATTTTAGATCTTGCATGTGTCAGTAGTAATTATAGTGTGTTGATTACGGGTGGGTCCCATAGCCGTAGTGTGATTTAAAAGATGCAACTCCGTGAGCAATATGACTGTTTCAGTTGTAAACGGACTCGCATCAATACTCATTTTCTTATTAAGGATCAGTGCACCACGCATTATATAACTTCTTAACCAGGATAAATGGACTTGTATCCATATAATTGTGAGGAGCGAGTTCTTACCGCTCAATTTTATATTATGATTAATCATTTGAGTGAAGCTGTATTCACATTGTTTTGTTGTGTGGAGCGAGTTCTGACCTCTCAGTTATATACTTATTTCGTATGGGAGTGAAAGTCAGGGAGGACTTCTTCTTCTTATTATTATTATTATTATTATGCACATATTTTTCAGTCATTAAATACTTTTTATTCTACTTGTTATTCATTTTATTTCTAGTATAGCCTCTGTTATGGACCTTTCTATTCATTAGAGCATGTTGTTTTTGCGAACTTGGCTTTGAAAAGCATTCAGGACTGAGCACGACCCCGTAGAAAGGATCTTGATAAAACACTGCTTTATTGAAGGGTGCATAGACAAGCTGGCGCGCCAAGGTGGGGATAGTTCGTTGCTAGTTACTGCTGGAACACGTTGGATAGTCAGCATAGATCTAGTAGATCAAGCTGTCGCGAAAATGTGGTGTTTCACTGATATATGGGACTGTTTGAAATCACCGGAAGTGATATTTTGTTAACGTAAATACGGCGAAGAGAAATACCACCAAGAAAATTGAATATACAGTAGAATCACGAGTTTTCAAGTTAAAATACGATTCACGTTTTGTTTATTGATGTAATTAGTAAAGTAGTGTACGTGAAATCGGGCGCCCATTGATTAAGTGTGAAATTAGATTTGTTTAGAAAGTCAAACTCATGAATATGTTAGGAGGCTGGTAGCCTTAAATGACAATTAATACTTTGTTAATTCGTCAAAGGTAACATCCGATCTGGATAGTAATTTTATGACTGAATATGTGCGGGGTTTAAAATTTATTAAGTAAAATTAGAACCATTCAGTGATGCAGATTGATTTGCGGGCGTAAAGGTAGTAAGATTAAATGAACTGAAAGTGGTCAAATGAAGTAAATATATGTCAAGAATTATATATGTGTGTGTCAGGGGGACATTTCCATGTCATCCTCCTATTTTCTCAGTGATATATTTTTGTATGTGAGATGGGAACAATAGAGCAGATCCAGGCGATCATTGAAAGTGCCACGGCACGAACCCAGGAACTATAAAAGGAAAAGAGTAATAAGATAGACACTAAATTATCTGAACAGAGTGAAAAATCAGACACTAAACCAAACGAACAGTCAGGCGAGTTTAAAAAACAATTATCTGAACAGAATGAGTCATTCCAGACTCAAATGAATGACACTATAACTAAACAATTATCCGAGCAGAATGAGTCATTAGAAATTAAATTAATTGAACAGGGTAAATCATTACAATCGCAAGTAAATGAAAATATAAGCAAACAGTTAGAAGCGCAAGAGAGTAGGAATACAAGTCAGTTAGCTACATTATCTGCAGAGATGAAAGTGTACACGACACAGCAGATGGTTCAATTCGCGCTTGATATAAGTAAGGACAACGACAAACAGCTAGGTCAGATAAAAATTTAGAGGACACGTTCAACCGTAAATTAAATGATTTGGACGAGACTGTATTGGCAAACTAGCTCAGATAGAATTAGCATGCACGGTAAATAACAGTGAGGTTAAGACGGTACAGGATGGTCTTGAAAAGCGATTTGATAAGATGGAAGAGGATTCTACGTTTATCCAGGGACAATTGTCAGCAGTAAATGAAAGTATTACGGGCCTGATAAAGGATATGGATAAATTAGAAATACAATCAGCAGAGCGATGGCGAAACCTAGAATCGGACCAAGATGATTTGATGAGTACGATAGATGAGAATAATCTACGTCTAGAAGACAGGCTTGAGAAGATAGAATCGAATCAGGAGGACTCGAAACAGCAGATGGAAGAAAAACTGGGCGCGATTAAAGATAGCATCAGAAAGGAATGGCGTAAGATGAGCAGCGACTCTAAAGAAGAAAGGTTAACGATCATAAAGACCGTAGGCGATAACCATACGCTCATTAAAGCACTCGAGGAAGAAATTAAGAATAAAATGAAGGAACAGACGGACAGAATTATAAAGGCAGAACTGCGTTTCATGGGACAGAACACGTTATTTCAGACAGAGCGCATGAAAGGTAAGGAAGTTTACTCGGTAAGCCCGGGGGCAATTAGCGCAGCGGATAGCCAAGGACTGGTAGGCAGCCCATTAACAACTAACACAGAGGGATTTCACAACCACATTGGGGGAACTTCTACTCCTCAACATGGCCATCAGCACCCTCAATCGTACAAGTTATTCGATCAGCTGAATTTAAACCAAATAAATTCACAGAAAATTCTGGTGTTACACCGAAGGCGTATCTTAGGGAGATGGAGGACTATTTAAATGACAATAACATACCACCCACGCGTCGTTTAAGACTGATGGAACGATTTCTTTCTGGAAATGTACTTACGTGGTTCTTGAGCTTCAAGTATACTTTCGGAGGGATGGATGATTTTAAAAAAGCGTTTCTTAGGAAATATTGGTCGGCTTCTCTCCAACAAAGCCTTAGAATGGAACATTATTCGAGAAAATATCAGTCAACTCAGCAGACGAAATATTCAGATTTCTTTTCGTTACAATTGTTAAAATTAAAAGATTTGGATCATTCTTTAGAAGAATCGGATCTGGTAATGACGATTGCACGGCAGTTGCCAGTAAATGTTCAGCAGGTGTTAGTGGCGGCAAACGTGGACACAGCGGTTCGAGCGGAACAAATGTTACGTCAGATTGATGAGACAACATCTCACATCCATCACAGAGGGGGACGACAGCTGGAACTTGTAAACACGACGGAGGTGGTTAAACCCAACCAAGTACACACCAGATCGCAGGCCACAAATACAAGTGTGTCAACAACACCAAGACGAGGTCAGGAGGGCGAAGAAAATAGGTCACACCAGCGACATGATAATAATAATAATGATAGGCAGACCCAGGGCAACAATAGGTATCAACAGCGAGGGTACCAACAATGGAGAAATAATAGGAGAAATGAGGGACCCTACAGACGGTATGAAAATAATAATAATAATGAGAATCGACAGTGGCGTGAAAGAAGATACCATAACCAGGGGGCCCATCAAAATTATAGGAATGAATGGAACGACAGGCACGCCGAATCGCAGCGGTACCTGGAAGAATAACACGCTAATGAAGGGGACGAACAAGGACATTGAGAACGTGCCATAAATAGGAGGTCAAATCCAGACACTCACATTGAGGGGGCCGAGAGATTATTGAAGCAGGAAGAACGTCAGGGAAATACGCGACAGAAGGATGATGGTAGTCGTGGGGGTTGTAAAAAATCCCAATAATTGTAAAAGGAGTCTACCTGAGAGAGCAACAGCCGGAGTGTGAAGAAGGATGGGTCGTGGCGCACATACAGGAGTGGATAGCTATGCCGGAAGATTGCCTGGAGGAGATTGTAAAACCACGGAACGATGATATCGAACAACTACATATTACTTATGCCAGGATTGGTGGAATTAACGTGAGATGCTTAGTTGATACAGGTTCACAAATTAGTCTTTTATCGGAGGCTTTGGTTCGAGAGTTGGGACGGAGTCAGAATATTCCTGTGATTCCAGTACCGCAACTCAAGGTGAGGGGCGTTATTCCCGAACGCACCGTCACTTGCAAACGTCAAGCATTAATACAATTGGATATATTAGACCATGTATTTGGACAGACTTTTATCATTATGGCCAAAATGAATTTTAACATTATTCTGGGTGCAAATTTTATTTGTGACTACCAGGCAGTCATAGATTTGCACAACAATACAGTCAGTTTTAAGGAGTTTGGTAAGCTGAAGTATGTGGGCTTACCCATGGGTGAAATCACTACAGGGAAGGACGTGAATTCATGGGCATTGGAGGCAATAGCAGAGGAGACAGAAGAGGAGGAACGAAAGGCGGAAGATGACCTTATAGATGTGGCTGTTGTGGAATTAAATGAAGAGAGTGACTCTCAGGAGATATGGGCTTTACTAGCGGAAGGAGATGACAGCGATACTTAGTTTGAAGAACTATCACAGGAGCGGCTCAATGACATCCAACTAGGAGTGAACATAGGAACAGACTTGAGGAGATCTTACGAAGACACAAGGCAGTGTTTGACACAGTTCCAGGGAAGATAATAAATTTTCAGTATTCTATGCAGGTTGAGGATTGGTCCCCATTTCGAAGTAAATTATACCCTATACCAGAAAAACATCGTGAGCAGGTCAAAAGGATTATTGATGATATGTTGCAAGCTGGAGTGATTAAGAAGACTCCCACACATTATTTAAATGCGATTTTGGCAGTCACAAAACCCAATGGATCCATTAGACTTTGTCTAGACCCCAGAAATCTAAACATGCGCCTTATTTTTCCCGAGTACGACAGAGCGCCAAACATCAGAGACGTCTTAAAAGGATTTAAGAACAAGAGTATCTATACGTCCGTAGATCTGACTAGTTCATTTCACCATATCAAACTGGATGAGAAGTCACAGCTTCTTAATGGCTTCTTGTTCGATAATCAGACATATTGCTTCGTCCGTATGCCCTTGGGCGTTAGAACAGCTGGATGCGCATTAATTCGAGCCTTGGATCGAAACCTGACTGAAGAAGTGAAGGAGATGACTGTACGATATATTGACGACATACTCTTGGTATCAGATAACATCGAGGTACATATGGAGAATTTGGATAAGCTTTCGGACAACCTTAGAACTGCAAACTTTAAAGTCAACTTGAAGAAATCCCATTTCTTTAAGAAGGAGATATTGTACTTAGGGCACATCATTGACCAGGAGGGAGTGAGGCCAAACCCTGCGAAGATAGAGGCAATAAAGAATTTTCCTACCCCAACGTGAGTGAAACATATCAGAGCTTTCCTAGGCGTGACGGGCTTCTTTAAAGAAAACTGCCCAGGATATACTGAAACCGTAGCACCTATGCAGGAGATGCTGAAGAAGAACAACAAATGGCTTTGGAACGCTGAGTGTGAGAAGTCATTCCAGGAGACTAAATTACTACTGGAAAATTGTATCAAATTAGGTTACCCAGACTTTCAACGGAAATTTATTATTCAAGCGGATGCTTCTATGGTTGCTATAGGAGCGATGTTATACCAAGAATATCCAGCTAACCTTCAACATCGTGATTATTTAGCATTTGTAAGCCGCAGATTGCGTAAACACGAGCGCAACTATACGGTCACAGAACTCGAATTGATGGCAATACTTCATGCTTTGTAACAGTGGAAAAGGATTGTGTATGGTTACCCCATTGTTATTAGAACAGACCACAAAGCACTAACGTTCTTGTTCAAGACATCTATGGCTAGCGAGCGTGTGACAAGTTGGTCTATTTATATACAACAATTCAACATCGAAATTGAACACTGCCCAGAAAAAATGAATGTAATTCCGGATGTATTAAGCAGGAACCCAGAGCCTGATACCGAAGAAACAGCGATAGTACAGCACATTGAATTAACAGCAAAGGACCATGCATTCTTGGAGGAATTACGGGAGATACAACGAGAGCAGGAAGCAGAACCATGGATGTACCAAATGATCCAGTATTTTAAGAAGGAATTACCAGCAAGAACACCAGCGTACAGAGAAGCAAAAACCAGAGAAGGAAGATATGTCTACCTCAACAATTTACTGCATAAATGGATAGATGAAGAACACACCAAATTACGTATCATGGTACCTGCTTCATTACAAAGAGAACTTACTTGGCACATACATGAAAGTTTTGGTCACGTGTGAATCGACAAGGCTCAAGCAACCATAGGAGAAACGTTTACATGGCCGCGAATGAGGACTACCATCTATGACGTAATAAATACTTGCGATCTTTGTCAGAGGACAAAGCAAAATAATTACTTAATGAGGCAGTATCCTAAACCATTGCTACCTCAGAAACCCTGCGAGCTTGTGGCTCCAGATTGCTTCGGTCCGATCCCGAAAGGAAGGCGAGGTTGCCGTCACTTACTAGTTTGTATTGATGTGTTTTCTAAGTTTGTTGTGTTGTGCCCCATTCAGAAAACTACATCGAAACAAGTACTCAGTCGTATTCGAAATAGTTATTCCAATCCTTGGAAAACCAGAATTTATATTGTCGGACCATGGAAGCTATTTTACGAGCGCCAAATTCAAGAAAGGAATGGAGGACTTGGATGTAAAACACATGTTTAGTAGCGTTCGCCACCCTCAAGCTAATCCTAGCGAACGTGCGATAAAATGCGTTACAAAATACTTAAGAATCTTTATTCCCAATGAACATCACAAGTGGGTAGACAGGATCAAGGACGTAGAGACCTGTATGAATACAACTAGACATGAGTCGACAGGCCAGATTCCCATGGTTTTGCACATGAACGAGTATCCAGTAAGATCGTGGAGCAAGATCATCAATTGCCCACAAGATCCCATGGTTGGTCATGAGTTGAGAATTGAGAGATCGAGAGTCCATATGAGAAACCAGGCGGATCGCAGATTACGTCGTGTCAGAGCTTGTGTTCGTACGGAAACCAGCGACATCTGATCCAGAGAAGAAGGTATTCAACAAGTTCAGTACCAAATTTATTGGACCCTTCTGTATTGTGCGTAATCTTGGTAACAACGCATACAGAGTAAAAGAATTAAGTACAGGTACAATGTCTGTTTACAACGCAGCGAATTTAAAGGTGTTTTTTACTAGCGAAACTTGGGAACGCAGAAATAGTGCTGCAAATTGAATATATGGAAGTACTTTTACACATCCAAATGTACGTGGGTCAATGAGTACGTCAGTAGAACGAGGAAGTTGCAGGCAGCCTGTTGTTGTCAAACAGTAATGAGCAGTGGCGATGATGACACAGCGAGCGAGAGAGATAAAGATACTGGCAGGCGAGGTACTAGCCTGAGGCGGTCAGACAGGCAAGGCAAGCTTGGAATGTCTGAAAGAATGAACGAGCAAGAAGTAAACACGAGTGCGAGTTGACACTCCAACGACAGTAGCGGCTAGACTAGACTTATGAGAGGGAGATTTCTCTAGGAGTGGCAGAAATGGATAACAGATGTTATGTATATATAAAAAAGTCGATTTTTTTCCAAGCAGGACGATTGTGAACCTTTTATCCACAGGCTGTATAAAGGATTCTAATAAATTATTCATCATCATTTGATTAGTTCTACAGACAACAGATATGAGAGCCTGACGGAGTTGGGAAAATGTTGAGAAATCAGTGGCAGAGAGAACACAAAGGTTTAAGCTCCTGTGGTATTTTAGAAAGTAGCATAGGAATCGTGACGCAGAGGACAGGTGCAACTTTTAGCGCGAAGGAAGGCTTGGGTACGCATAGAACGGCTTGTTACTATGAGAGTTGGCGCCAAGAAGAAAATGAATGCTACGATGTGAATGATCAATCTTCATGATAACCACTCCTTGTGGGAGGAAAATAAGTAGGAGCTCGCGAAGATCTACACGAGTCCGAACCAATAATATCAAGACGCCCTTTCAAGCGGCAACTCGGCATCATAACGCATCCTGGTGAATTAAGGCGGGAGTTATCTACGGATTAATTCCACGATCGATTCAAGCTAGCTACAGCATAATCTTTACCTCCACATCCCTACGATCTCAATGATACCAATCGCATGCTAGTCTGATAATTATTATGGAATATTTTTCTATAAACCCCCTTCCACGCCTACTCTAGCCAGTTTCGTTTAAAAGTGGTCCAGGAAGCTTCAAGAGGTGACTTTTATTTCAGCGTCTGAGGACGTAAGACTTTTATTTCAGCGTCTGAGGACGTAAGACCTTTATTTGAGCGTCTGAGGACGTAAGACTTAACTTCTAATTTAAGTGTCGTGGACACTCTGCATATTTTTCATGTGTGTGGACATGGAGCATTTTCGACAAGTCATAATTGTAACTTCAGTGATTTATTTGTAGTCCCAGTACTACCAGATAGGGGCAGTTCATCGAAATAATTCACCAATAGACAGTAAAGGAATTTAGTACTTGATCGGTGAAATTAATAGGAAATATATCGTGTGTGTATCTGACAAACATTATTTTAATTCAGCACGAGATGACGTCAAGGAACGAGGGCGGATCTTGGAACCAGCAGGACATTTGCCAGAAGATGTCTATGTCGAGCTAAGCATTTAAAGGAGTGATGGCCGGAGATGTTTCCCTGACGCTGTCCTAAAGGAATGAGTACAAAATGAATTTATTTATTTATTTATTAAATCAACTGTGGTTTTATGGGACGTAATTTTGTAGATATTTGTTTGCTTGTTTGTAATGTAGATTCTTAGTTCTTGTTTACTGACACATTAAGTATGGGCCAGCTTAGCGCATTGTATTTTGTAGATATTGTGATTTTGTTTTGGTTCAAATATACGGGGCAATGCGCGCAGCCCGTGCTCGCATTCGCTCGCGTCAGTCGCGTACAAGCAAAGTAACTCGGAAGTATGCCTTATAACAAAAATGGAACAGAATTAATTGAGATTAAAATAGAATTTGGAGGGTAAAAATTATTTGTGTGCAGATTTTATGATGGATCAGGATTATTTTGATAATTGCTCATCTAGCAAGTCAGGACGGGATGCCACTCGAGCACCCGAGTTTTTGTTGTTTTATTTGTTTGATGTGTCTCTGGACGCAAAGTAGGTTAATCTGTTTTGAGCAGACCCATATGGTATGATTATGAGTGAGTCAGTCCAAGCTTTATGGTATGGTGTGATTTTATGACGGTGCCTGCGGGAAATATATCATTGTGATTGTTCCGACTTGCCACACGTCAGCCCAGTTCATAACCTTGCGAGACTGAGCTTGTGGTTAAGTATTAGTGTTTCTTGCCATCCAAGTGGATGAGTGAGATATGTCTTTTCGCGTTTCCAGATGGATAACAGGATCAGTGTGGTCCCACGTATAATTAGCACCAGGCTTGAGAAACTGACAGAGTGAAAGGCAACGAAGAATCATCCAAGTAGGGGAGCGCTCAAATCAGATAACGACTGTTGGTCATTAGCAAGCGGGGCAGGTCCCTGTAGATAAAATTAATAGGTTATTTAACTTCAAAAAACCCTGATCGGTTATAAAGAATATTAGATGGATTTAAATGGGTGTTGTCCATGTTTTAAGGTATCTTCCGAAACATCTGTTTGTCTGGCTCTTATACATGTAAATATAATTTTCAGCCATGTAGGCTTGTATTTTGTTGTTGTTGCTTGATTTCTTGTGTGTTTATTTTACGCGTTCTATGACCCCGTGAGGCATTTGTGTGCGAAGCTGTTTCCCGTTTGTGATGCGAGCTTTTGGCCTATTTCGGCATGCTCTTTGTGTTTGTGTGCTCTGGCGCGGATTAGAATCTCGGGGAGATTCATCATGTCTTAGTATTTTAGATCTTGCATGTGTCAGTAGTAATTATAGTGTGTGATTACGGGTGGGTCCTATAGCTGTAGTGTGATTTAAAAGATGGAACTCCGTGAGCAATATGACTGTTTCAGTTGTAAACGGACTCGCATCAGTACTCATTTTCTTATTAAGGATCAGTACACCACGCATTATATAACTTCTTGACCAGGATAAATGGACTTGTATCCATATAATTGTGAGGAGCGATTTCTTACCGCTCAATTTTATATTATGATTAATCATGTGAGTGAAGCTGTATTCACATTGTTTTGTTGTGTGGAGCGAGTTCTGACCGCTCAGTTATATACTTATTTCGTATGGGAGTGAAAGTCAGGGGGGACTTCTTTTTATTATTATTATTATTATTATGCATATATTTTTCAGTCATTAAATACTTTTTATTCTACTTGTTATTCATTTTATTTCTAGTATAGCCTCTGTTATGGACCTTTCTATTCATTAGAGCATGTTGTTTTTGCGAACTTTGCTTTCAGAAGCATTCAGGACTGAGCACGACCCCGTAGAAAGAATCTTGATAAAACACTGCTTTATTGAAGGGTGCAATAGACAGTTTGAAATTGCTAAATGTAACGCAATAACTACCTTCGAGGGATTTTTCTAGTCATGCTCTAACTATCTAAGCTGACTTTCCACTTAAAAATTTAGTGCTTCGTGCACAGATTAACTGAGAGTGAGTTCTCAAACCGTGGGATTCATATTAAACGAAATACTGTCTATAAAAACTTAGCTTTTTCTCCGTGGGATCTATTGCCCAATTCAACTGCTATCATAACTCCAGAACTTTCGACATCGAATTATGTTTCTACAAGTAAAATAACCTTGCATTTCTTCAAATATGGGAACACATTTTCCTCACTGGGAAATTTATGTTGCATAAACCTCTAATCAACATAATTTGTCTTCCTTCGTTGGAATTTTCCTCTGCATTCTACTGCGACCTAGGTATTTCTAACGAAATAAACTCTATCAAGCTAACATTCAATCATTGATTTACATAATTGCAATAACATTTCTCCTTGTGAACATTCTGTGCTGCAATAGTGAACTTTTCAAATTCAACAATAGACTATAGTGAAAACAGTGTCCGTTAGACCACCCGCCGCGTCGCGTTTGTGAGAGCAATAAATTACGGCCGAGAACTTTCTCCTAAAGTTCCCATTTTCCTCCTTCCCAAACACCTTTACTAACAAATTAGGTTAAATTTATAAATTTATGTCTTGTTCAATGAGGTGTCACTTCATGGCAAATGCCCTCCCTTTATTGTCACGTTTTCCATAACTTAATTCTGTATAATTCGTGTCTCGCACACGTCTCATATTAGTTTTCCCTTCTAACTAGGGAATTCAATTATTTCTACTCACAAGTGAGTTTTCTAACTTCTTTATTCAGGTTTCACAAATAGTGTCCTTTAAAATTTGAATTTAGCATGGCCATAATTACTGTATAATTATAAGAAGTTATAGAAACTTCTTCTTAATTTTCTCTTTTCTTGTTATAATTTCAAATTTATTGTCGGTTCATCCTGTTAAGATTTCCACATAGGAATTCCTAAAGTGCCCACGTTATACCTTTTTATGGTTGAAGCTTTAATTGCTTTATTATTATTGTTAAATTTTGAATTTGTCAATCTTAAGCACAACTTTTAAAAATATTATGCAGATTTTAGTGCTTAAAAGAGGTTTTAAACCTTAATATTGTTAATTGCCAAGTGCAACCTTTACCATTCTAGAGGTCTGAGACCTTATACTCTTTACATTTGTTAAAACCAATTATAACTCCACGCATTGTTAAATAAATCAGATTATATTCTTTCGTTCTTGTCTTAGAATAACGATTAGGCAAGATCCTAGTTTCCCTGACTCTTCCTATCGGTTTATGCCCTCTTTAATAAAATCCACTGCCCAACTAAGCAAAGTTTTGCCTCTTGTTGCATTTGAACGAAAACTTATAGTATCATCTTTTTCAAAGCTTCTTTTAGCTGCTAGAGCTAATTCTAATGGGCCAGTAAGGCATGTAAAGCTAGCTCCGTAAGCTTCCTGCTTGTTGAGATTTTCTCTAAAACTTGTGGGTCGTTTTCAAAATTTAAGTTTTTTTTCTAGTCTAAACTTTTAGTCGGCACTTTGCTGGGTAAAAGCTTAGCTATTCTTAAATGCAACTAATGTCTTTCTTACCAAAATTTTCAAAGAAATCAACATAATTGTTCCCAAAATCACTATAACTGCTTCACCACTACCTTTCTCGGGAGTACTCGATCAGTCGTCGGAAATCCTACAGTTCCAAGAACTATAATCATCACGGCAAATCCAAATTATTTGCGCCTTTCAAAACATTCGTTCAAACTTAACTCCTTTGAAAGGATATACAGTAAATCTGTCATTCTTTGCCTTGCCAGACTACCACCCTTCCCCATATTATCCAATTTTAGGCTGGGAAGGGAAAGTACGAACGCCGCTGGCTTGCAAATAGCCCAAGCTCCAGCCGCATTTCCCGTTAGCTGTGTCCAAGTCCATACCCACTTTAGGTATCCTGCAGGCATGCGCAGTGAAAATTGTGATTAAATGTTTACTTTAGTGTAAGTTTTCGAGTTATATTGGACTCTCGTCCCATCTATCCATACTTTTTCTCCATTCCGAAACCCACTTTTTCCTTTTCCTTTTTTTTCATCATCTTCCCTTAGGGAGGGTTATTCCTTAAACCTACCCAGGTGTGATTAACTACCACAAACCATTGGATCGACCAATTAAAGGTCTCCATTTTCAGACGGAATTCTGAGTGAATTCAGAATCGAATATATTTTGAGCTTTAAGGAACATGGGATAGATATTAGCATATGTGAAACAAGAACTAAAAAGAGAGAGAGAGCAGGTAGCTTGGACATATATATATATATATTCTTCCACCAAAAGACAATTTATAGAACATCAGGTTGGTTTTTGTCTAAACAAGTTAGAACAATTTGAACATATATTATTTTTAAAATATATTTTTACTAACAAGGAAAGAATACTTTGGTAGATCTTTGAACATTGAAGACCAGTAGAGTGCTTTAAGGCACAACTTAATTAACTTGAACTGTGAAAGAAAAGAGTAGTAACACAGCCTATAGAAGGGGCTGATAGCGGTCAGGGGCCAAATCCTGCCGAACCTTATGAAAAGAATGAAGGGGAAACTGACTGATAGATGGATAGATAGATTTTATTAATTCCATTTGATCAAATACATGTATACAATACATTTTTGATTTAGGACACGTCAGAATTTACTTCTATAAAATAAAAGTACTAATAGGTATATAATACTAATAATATCACTATTTATAACTTATTATAATAACAGATCGTAAGAGATAGAATCTTATTGGACAACTATTTACACCTTACTCTATTATCATAATATGAAAACTTAATTCTACAAATACAACAACTTACAGCTAGGTATTACAATAAAAATAGAAAAGTAAAGTATAATTATAGATTTCATCGCTCCTATACACTAAGATATTCAACTACAGAGTAAAACAATGGCACTGCAGATAAGCTTTCAACATTCTATCAAAGGTTTCTATTTTTGGAGCAAGTTTTATATACTGGAGCAGTTTATTGTATAATTTAACTCCTGTGTGAAAAGTTCCTTTTTGATATATGCTTGTGTGTGTGCGTGAAATATGAATGTTTTGATTTTGTCTTGTGTTATGCCTATGAACATCATTGTTTGTTTTAAGAAAAACATCCATTATTGATTAAATTCTTTTTAAAAAACATAATATTTTCAAAGATATATATGCAGGGCAGTGGGAGAATGTTTAAATCTTTAAACAGAGGTCTACATGATTCTCTAGTGTTTACATTTGCCATAATTCTAATCGCCCTCTTTTGTATCCTAAACGTGCTTAGTACATCTGGTGACATACCCCAAAATATGACCCCATATCTTAAGTATGAATGGAAATAATCAAAATAAGTATTTCTTAATGTGTGCATGCTAGTGCAGGTTTTCGAAATACGTAACACAAAGCACATTGAGATCAGTTTAGTATTCAGATATTGTATATGTTTATTCCATTTCAAGTCATGTTGTATCCATAGTCCTAAAAACTTTGTTTCTGATTTATTTTCTATTTGATGACCATTTAATGTTATATTGGGCTTCGCAGGATTCCTATGCTGTATAGTGTGGAAATTTAGACATACTGTTTTTTTTATAGTTTATTATGAAGCGATTATCTTGTGACCATTTGGTTAACTCTCCTGTATCGGAGTCAGCAGACTGCTGTATGACCTGTTTAGTTTAACCTTTTATTACGAGTGTTGTATCGTCCGCAAACAAAATTTCCCTATGTGAATGAACGTTCTGTGTTATATCATTGATATATAGAAGAAAGAGTAGTGGGCCCAAAACCGATCCCTGGGGTACTCCAAATTTAATAATTCCCTCATTGGACAATGTTTCATTAAGTAATTTGTTTCCATCATTCTTGTGTCTCAAGCTTACTATTTGTTTACGCCTTGTTAAGTAAGACTCTATCGATTTATTAGCTAGACCTCTAATACCATATTGATTTAGTTTTGTAAGGAGGATGTTATGGTCAACAACATCAAATGCTTTCGATAAATCCAAGAATATGCCAGTTACATGTTCCTTATTGTCAATTAATTTCAGTATACTATTAATACATTCATAAATTGTTGTCTGTGTAGAATTTTCCGTTCTGAATCCATGTTGTGAGTTTGATAATATTTTATTTTTTTCTATAAAATTTATCAGTATCTTATACATGTTTCTTTCCACAATTATTGCAATACCAGTTGGTAAGGTAATAGGACGATAGTTATCTAATTCATCTTTTGAACCGTTTTTGTGCACTGGAATTACTTTTGATAACTTCAAAATATCCGGGTAAGTTTCTGAGAGAATCGAACTGTTTATTAAGTGTGTAAGTGGATTTATTATATCTTCTGCACATTTCTTTAAAATTGCATCAGGGATGCCATCAATGCCAGTACAGAATGTATTTTAGCTCTTTTATAACTATTCTTAACTCTTCATTTGTGACATAATTTATAAATAAAGAATCACTACGTATATTTATTTTATTATTAGAGTTTAGTGTATTTACCTGTGATTTATTTAATAATTTTTGTGGAATTTCCAGAAAATAGTCGTTAAAAGTGTTTGCTGTTTCATCTGGATTATTAATCACTTTATTATTTCTGGTTAGTGTAATGTTCCTTTGTATTTTAGCAGATTTTCCAGTTTCTTTCTTTATCACGGACAACATAGCCCTGTTTTATTAGATGATTGGGAAATAAAATTATCATTATGCATTTTCTTTGCTAGTCTCTTATTATTTAATATGCTAGTGTATTTTTTGTAGTTTAAATTGAATTCAGGTGTTGTGTGGTATTGTTTATATATTTTATGTAGAAATGTCTTTCTTTGACATGAATTGATAATCCCTGCTGTTATCCAATTGCTAGTTTTGTTGTTTTGAACATTTCTTTGTCTAAAGGGGAATGCTGTTTCAAAATAGTGTTTTAGGGTACTGTTAAATGCATTAAATTTATCATTTACATTTTCTAGTTTATACATTTCTGACCATGTTTCCTTATTTAGTAAGTCCATCAGTCCATAGGAAATTAGTAACTGTGTTAATAATTCACAATTTCTATCATATATGTAACATTCATTTCAGTGAATGACCTGCACTTTGATTTTACTCCATTATCAGTATTATTGATTGTTTCGGGTACTTCAAAACTCAGTATTTGTCCATGGTGGTCACTAAAACCCGGACAATAAACTTCTATTTAATGGTGATATTTATCTGTATTTAAAAAATAATGATCAGGAGTGTTTTACTAAATTTTGTTATTCTTGTTGGGGTATTTACTGTACGTTTCAGTCCATAGGAAATTAGTAACTGTGTTAATAATTCACAATTTCTATCAAATTTTAAGTAATCCACATTTACATCCCCACAAAATATTATATCGAAATTTACTTTGCTTATGTTATTGAGTAACAATTCTAATTTATCTATAAATAAACAAAACTTTCCTGACGGAGAACGGTATATGCATACAATTATTAACTTAAACTGCTGTATTTTTACGGCAGAGAATTCAAAATCCTGTTCCATAATTAGATAATCATAAGCTGTTAACTGTTCATGATCTCAATTATTTCTTAAGAAGATACAAGTACCACCATGGCTAATATTAGATCTAGAGTATTTACTAGCTTGTATAAACCCGGGGAATTGAATTAATTCGATTTGTTCCTCTTTCAGCCAATGTTCTGAAATACATAGTGCTGAGATGTCATTAAGTTCATTTTAAGCATTAGATTTATGTAATCAATTTTATAATAGAGGGACTGAACATTCTGGTGGTAAAATTTAAATTTGTTACTTTTGCAAGTTTGTGTTGGTGATTTATTTACATTATTACTATCATAATTGTTATTATTATTCTTGCTATACAAATCCGAAATACCATTGTTGGACTCAGTTAAATTTGACATCAAAAGATCTGAATGCCAAACCTCACGTTTGACTTCTTTTACCAGTTTCCCTGCTTCCACTCTAAATATATTACTGTTGAACTATTCTTACCATTTGATTGTACAATTTTGCAGATTTCATCACTAAGATACTCTTTTCCTAACCTATTTAAGTGTAGGCCATGCCGAGTGTGGAACTTCCTGTCTAATTTACTTACATCTATAATTTGGACATTAGGAAAACTCTTACAAATTTTATGAATCTTTCCATTTGTAGCCTCTATTTCTACATTTACACATGATTTGGGAATTAAGTCGTATCTCTGCGTTATGTTTACAATGATGATATTTTTGTTAGGCATGGATGGCAATGTATCCTTTAAATCTTTGATTAGCTTTTTACTCTCGTTTCTATAGACGTCGTTTGCTCCAGCGATGATTACCGCATAGTCCTTTGAAATATGGGATGCACACTCTCCTACCATCCCGTTCGTGACCGCTGCAAATGGTGCTCCTGGCTTTACTGTCGAAGTGACCTCCATTTCTCCGCTTCTCTGCAATACGCTTGCTGATACATCTCGCCCGTGACTGTCCGCAAATATCCGCATCATCCTGGATTTTCTCTTTATCACTTTCTCCTTTTCTTCTTGAAGAAAGTCATCATTTTCTTCGACGAGCGCTCCAAATGAATTTGAGACGGGAATTTCAGTTACATGTACCGGTACTCCATTTATAGGCCTAGGCATATTCAATCTTACCCTACCAGCAAGCACTGTAGACCAAGTTTCCTTCATTTCCTCTCTGTTTCCTTTTAATTTATTTAACTCTTCCATTTACTTAGTAATATCTTCCTTTAGAAGCTTTATAATTTCATATTTTGAGGACAGTTCGTTTCTTAGGTTATGACATTCGCATGACGGTACAGGTAGGCCTACATTACGACAATCGGTTTCACTTTTCTCCTCACTCAATTTTACCTGTGAACTTGTGATGATTTTATTTATATTTTTTACTTTTATTTTGCATGACGAGCATAAATCCGTAACGGTTACACTACCTGACGAGACACTAACACTGTTTACTGTCGACATACTAGAGATCTAAGTTAGACTTGACGTTTACACCAAATTACACTAAATTAATTTTAATTATTACTACCTAAATGAATTAATCTAATTACCTACCAATAAAGAAGAATGTTAAATACGTATTTCTTCCAATCGGGTGAAAACTCGTAAAAGCACCACTGCTCTACTTGGTTCAAACAGTGATTGAAGAAGTCACCAAATCTTTGGATACACGTTCCCACAACTTAGTTTCAGTTTATTAAATTATCAATAAAAATTTCTAAATACTATCAATATTCCATATTTCACCTAAACTAAGGAAAGTAACTTTATAGATTTTAAACCTCTGATATAATATTTTACCACTTTTATCAAATATTTACACTAGCTGCTATTTCACTACACTTTCACTGTGACGCCATCTTGCAGCACCTTCGTTTTGTCCAATCAGACGATCAAGGGTACATCACAAACCTACCAAAACATTTAAATAAGCTACACAGTTACACAGAAAAGAACCTATAGAAGGGGCTAGTAGCTGTCAGGGGCTGAATCCTGCAGTACCTTTTGAAATGAAAAAGTGATATTAGTGCCACAATACACAGAAGCAAACCATGAAATGTTACAAAAAAAAAGTGCAATGGCAGACACAGGTATGCATGATGGAAGTTAATTATGAAACTTTCCCAAATGGAAAATGTCTAAGGCAAGCCGTTATGTAATACTTCCCAGGGAAATGGAAAAGGCAAGCCATATATTAAAATTGAGAAAACTTCTGAAGCAAGCTAGAATGAATCTTTCCTCGGAAAGAAGTAACATGATACAGCAAAACAGCAGAGTACATTTTACAAAACATAGGTTATGTAAAAACAATAAAGTACTTATCTTAATTGTAGAGTAGGTTAGCAACCTAAACATTTGCAGACAATACATATTTCATATAGAACACTTGAGGGCGAAGTAAGGATGACATAAGTTATGTCCCGTAGTAATAGAGTTCACAAAACGTAGAGCTTTATAGTAAGCCATATGAAGACGAATAATTTATTCACTTTGTAGACAGATTGCATAGGAATAGTTTTTCTTAACACTAAAAGATGTAGAGTTCACATCTGTAAACGTTTGTTGCACTAATTGTCGTGGAAACACGTGACTTGTGATCGAGGTTTGATCACTAAGAAGAATGTCGAAATACATTACAAACTTTTAATAAGACTTCTTGATGCGGAAATTAAAGATGATATGTAGACAAAGTTGAAGTTTTAAGTACGGTATTGCAAGACTGGTGGACAGAATGGACTGTCAAGTAAGTACTTGTAGGTTAAGACATGTTGTCTTGTCGAGCGACGTGTTGTCACTGAAGTACTCTGGCCTGGACGACATGTCGCAGGTGCAGCAAAGTTTTGCCAATGGTGACCGACTAGTTGTCGTGCTGAAGTTTGCAGTAATCACAAAGTAGCCAGTACAGCAGTCAGATTAAATAGCCGAACAGCTGACTTTCCAGAAACATCCATGGCAAGCGATTGGAGGAGCCAGGCCACAATTGGAGAAGACGTGCTGTGATTGGCCGAAGCGTAGCTGATGCGTGGTGGCTGGCCAATGAGCGCGTAGCTAATGGAGTCCGGAAGACCACGAGGTTTCATGCGTGCAAGACGAAAGTAGAACGTGGCTAAAACACTTGGAAAATTTTCTGAGAAGCGAACTTGGCTTATGAACTAGTAAGTAAATTATTTTTCAACATACTTGATTTATCATGGAAGTGTATTACAAAAATGAAATGTCAATTACACGTGGTAACCAGATTAGGCTATGAAAAAGAATAAATTTGTGTCTGACTTTGACACTTGCACAAAACTTGCAAAATTAACAATTTAATTATTCGCAAATGCTAACATACTGCCAGGAAAACAAAAAGAGACATGATTAGAGTGGCAAAGGAGAGACACAAGAGATTGGACGAGTACAATGTCCATAAGGAGTAATTAATTTTACCACTCTTACCTTATTGTCTCGACCGGTGTAGCATTTCATTACTCTACCGGTTTGCCAAACAAGAGGAGGACTGGAATCTCTTAAGAGAATCAAATCTCCCTCCTTGAGGTTTGGATGAGCGAGCTGCCACTTCTCTCTCCTCTAAAGCAAGTTTAAATACTCCAGTCTCCACCGTTTCCAAAATTTATTCCCAAGAGCTTCAACTCTTTTCCAAAGAATGTGCAAAGAAAGGTCGAACTGACGGTCGATGAGAGGAGGCGGAGCATTTAATGAGTCACGTACCAAGAAATGACCAGGAGTCAAGGGAAGTAAATCTGAAAGGTCGTTAGACAAAGGAGACAAGGGACGGGAGTTGACAGTGTCCTCTACAAGAATTACAAAGGAATTGCATTCTTCAAAAATAGGATGGAATTTCCTATAGTTCTTTTCAGGTGAGTTTTAGCCAGCTTAACGCAAGCTTCCCATCTCCCACCATGATGTGGAGCGTAGGGGGGAATAAAATGCCATTTGATCTTTTTCAAGTGAGCATAATTAGACAGTTGTTCGTTGGCAGAACGAGAAGTGAGTGCGTTTTGCCATTGCAGAAAAGCACCAAGAGAATTTCTGGCGTTGTCAGAGAAATCCTCAAGGGGAATTCCTCTTCTGGCTACAAAGCGAGAAAAACCAGAGAGAAAGTAGGAAGTAGAAGCATTGGTGACCAATTCAAGACGAATGGCATCAGTAACCATAAAAACAAAGAGTGCGATATACAGCTTGTCAAGAATTTTACGTTTGGCCTTAAGACTGTTAGTTTGGTACAGGAATGGAATCGATACCAGTTAGAAGAAAAGGCCTGCTAGGAGCAGAACGATACGAAGGAAGGTCAGCCATAAGTTGCTGAGGAAGCTTAGGTTTGGCTTTGAAGCAAGGAATGCACTTTCTTACAACGGAAATGACTTCGTGCATGCCGTTGATGGGCCAGTACTGCTCATGAATTAAACATAAGAGCGTGTGAGTGCCAAGGTGTAAATGCTGGTAGTGAAACTGGCGAATTATAAGTTTGGTGAGGTGATGTTTTGAAGGAAGAATTAGGGGGTGCTTCTTATCTTCAGAATTATCAGAAAAAGACAACCTACCACCTACTCTTAATGATCCATTATCATCAAGAAAGGGGCATAAAGCGAACAGTCTGTTCCGCTTTTGGAGGGGTAGACCTTTGGATAAAGAATTAATTTCTTCTTGAAAGACTTCATGCTGAGTAAGCAATAAAACCTTGGTTGTAGCGGACTGTAATTCAACAGTAGAAAGAAAAGCTTGAGGAAGCAAAGGTTTTTCTAACACAAAGAATTTCCATCGAAGCAAGTAAGCAACAATGCGAATTAGCTTTTGAATGGAGGAATGAATACCTTTCAAGCAATGTAGGGGTAACATGGGTTACAAAAGAAGAGGTGACTTTACGAGTTTCAGGAACATTCGTTAAAGCAGAAGAAGGAAAGGCTGGCCAAAAGGAAGGTTCAAGTAACAACCAGTTTGGACCGTGCCAGAAAAGACTAGAATTAGCTAGCTGGTGTGGAAGACATCCACGAGAAATGATGTCAGCTGTGTTCTCCTTACCCAAGACATGTTTCCATTGAGAGGAATTAGAAAGAGTTTGGATTTTTTCCACCCTGTTGGCGACGAAGGGTTGCCAATGAGAAGGGGGGTTTGCGATCCAAGCTAAAGTGATAGCAGAGTCAGTCCAGTAATATATGTGACTGAAGTGGCAATTAAGATTGGAAATGAGTTTCCTAGATAATTCTGCAGCGAGCAGGGCAGCGCATAATTCTAAGTGAGGCACAGAAACAGTTTTTAAAGGGGCTGCCTTTGATTTGGTACAAATTAAATTAGAGAATGAAGGAGGAGTGCTACGACTGACAACATAGGCGCAGCATCCATATGCCTTAATGGAGCTATCTGCAAACAGATGCAGCTCAAATTGGAAGAGAAAGAAGTAGGGATAAGAACCCTGGGGATGTATATAATAGACAGATCGCGAAGATGAGTACGAAAGAAAATCCATCTTTCCAAAAGAGAAGGAGGGATTGGATCATCCCAATCGGTTTTTAGAGACCATAGTTCCTGCATGAACATTTTGGCTCTGACTATGATCGGAGCTAAGAATTGAAGCGGGTCATGGATTTTGGCGATTTCGGAAAGTACTTGCCGCTTGGTTTGGGGAAGAATAGGGGACAAGCTGACTTGATAGAAAAAGGAATCCGAAATAGGATACCAGTGAAGTCCCAGAACTTTAGTAGGATTATCAGTGGGTAATAGTTCGAAAGGTGTGTCAGAGTTACCATTAGATATGAGCTGATCTAGTATATCCTTGGAATTAGAATTCCATTTATGAAGGAAAAAACCTCCTCCGAGAAGCAACGCTTGGAGATCACGTGAGTTCTTCAGAAGGGCAGTTAAAGGAATGAAGAAAATCATCCACATAGAAAGACTTTTTAAGAAGATTTGAAATATCGGTGCAAAAGAGGTTAGAATCTTGTTCAGCGAGATGCTTTAGAGTGCGTATGGCTAAGAAAGCAGATGGCTTTAGACCATATGTGACAGTTTTCAATTTAAAGACCTTAATGAGTTTGGAAGGGCTATCACACCAAAGAATTTGTTGCAAATTTTGTTGCTCAGAATCAATCAAGATATGCCTATACATTTGTTTAATATCGGCTATGACACCAACAGGAAACAAGCGAAAGTTGAGCAAAATAGAAGAAAGATCAGACTGAATGGCGGGACCTGTAAGTAAGGTATCGTTTAAAGAAATGCCATTAGAATCCAGGGCGGAAACATTGAAAACAACTCGAATGTGTTCCCTTGTGGAAGGGTTCTTCCACACAGGGTGATGATTCAAATAAACACTGTCGTCAGAGAGGGTTTGTTTATTGAGAACTTCCATGTGACCAGAGGCTTCGTAGTCTTCCATGAATTCTACGTATTGAGCTTTAGCTGAAGAATCTTATTTCAAATGATTTTCGACAGCAAACAAAGCCTTAAGAGCGCGAGGATGCGAATCTACCAAAACTGGAGGGGAAGGAATACGAGGCATAGTGACAACAAATCTACCATCTGTGTTGCGAGTGGTAGTTGCGAGATAAAGTTGTTCGCAAAAGTCATCTTCAGTGGAAGAAGAAGGTGTGGAATCTATAGACTCAATTTTCCAATTTTTTTCTAAATTGTTTTCCAACTCAACGTGAGTTAAGTGACATTGGGATGAAGATTGCACAGTGGCAAGAGGGATATGACCAGTGACCAACCAACCTAATTTGGTGTGGTGGGCATAGATGCTAGATGTTATATTGAACCTAGCATGTAGCAAATTTTGCTAAAATACATTAGCACCTAGCAAATATCAACTGGGGCACTCTGATGAAAGTAGGGATCAGCTAATTTCAGATCAGAAGGGAAGTGCCAAGTGTCAATCGAAGAAGAATGACTGGGAGTCGGGGCTCCAATAACGGGGATAGACAAACAATTCAGACTAAGATTAGTACCCGATTGCACTGAATCCTTGATGTTGAGCTTTACGAATTGAAAAGAAGTAGACTTACTGTTATTGATACCAGGTATGAGGCTTTAAGTTCAATTTCTTAACCAAAGAAGAATTTATGAAATCGTGGGTGGCAGCATTGTCGAGAAGAGCTCGAACGGAATGCCATTTGCCCTTAGAATCTTGGACCTGAAGTCGCACAGTGGATAACAAAACCTGAGTGCTTCGCCAAGAATTAGCAGTCTGCCTATAGGACTGAGCGCTTGAGTCAGAATAAGTGCCAGAGGTAAGGTAAGACTTACTACTGGATGCCACGTTGGTTTGAGAGGTTGAAGAAACAACACTTTCTAAAGGTCTGTTTTGAGGATGCTTAAATTTAGGTTTTTCAAACCTATGCAATGAGGAGTGGTGACGCAGCTTACAATGTATGCAGACACCTTTAGAGGAGCAGCTTGATACTGCATGCTTGTCCGACAGACAATTGAAACAACATTTGTGTTCGGCAACAGCTTTTCTATGATCATCGACTGACATAGATTTGAAGAAAGGATATAAAGGATGCAAGTTGTTGCAAAGACAACAGTTTTGTGAAGTATTTTGAACAGAAAACACTTGAGAGCGGAGAGATTTCTTGTTAGGAGAAGTCTTACTGATTGCACCTTTGCTTGAGCTAGGGAGCTCGGCTTGTTGAGCAACAGCGGAAAGTACCTGACAACGGTTTTTTATGAATGTAACCAAAGCTTGAAATGTGGGATGAGGTTGATCGATTAAATCTGATTCCCATGCTTTTAAAGTTTGAGAGTCGAACCTGGAAGTTGTAAGATATATCAGAAATAAATCCCAATGCTTGACGGGCTGCTTCAAGTGCTCGAGTGCACGTACATGAAGCTCGACAGTATCTCCTAAATGGCGTAGGGAAGAAAGATTGTCCGTACGGCAAGAAGGGAGGTTAAATAGGGCAGTAATGTGCCTATGGATACGAAGCCTAGGGTTACCGTATCTTTGTTGAAGCAAATTGAAAGAGACAGAATAGTTTTCAGAAGTGAGAGGAAGTGCCTCTATTAACTTAAGTGGGGGACTTGCAACACAGATTTCAAATAGTGAAATTTCTGAATGGTGGGTATGGAAGAATCACTAGCACTAAAGAAATGTACAGTTCTTCGAAGGAATCCCAACAATGCTCATTGCCGGAAAAGGTTGGCAGTAAAATCCTAGGTAGGATGGGTTTGGGATTAATTACAGGTTGGTCCCTTTGTTGTTTAGTTAAAGTTTTGATTAAGTTTTCGGCTCCGGCGAAGCCTTCGAAATAGCTTTCCTCCATCTCACCTCGATCTCGCTCATGATTCGAGTCGAGAAGCTCAAGTTCAGTTTGACAAGAGGAATATGATTTAAAGTCATTTTGGTATAATTTGAATCTTTCGACCAAAATGCTTAATTAATGGTCATCCAGACATTTGTCAGTCAAAAAAGAGCGAAATCTAACTAATTGCTTTTTGAGGATGGCACGAGTGCCTAATAACTTTTCAGCTGTGGCAATGGTGGAAACTGAAGTACTCTCCCGTACTTCCAGTGAACTTCCTGGCGGTAAGGAAACGTCAGGCTTTACCAGTGGAGGGGACTGCGGCAGCGCGTCAGGGTCCTGCCCCTTCTCCACCTTAAGAGGATCCGTTATAGCTGTGAATAGTCAGATTACAGTATTAGATAAGATATTATTATGAAGCAACGTTCTCTCTAGAATATAAGTTAAGTTAAATTGAAACAGAACTAGTCCCACGGGTTTCTGCACCAAAAGACTTGGTGTGATTAACTATCACTAACCATTGGATCGACCAATTAAAGGTCTCCATTTTCAGACGGAATTTTGAGTGAATTCAGAATCGAATACATTTTGAGCTTTAAGGAACATGGGATAGATATTAGGATATGTGAAAAAAGAACAAGCAAGAGAGAGAGAGCAGGTAGATTGGACATTTATATATTTTCTTCCACCAAAAGACAATTTATAGAACATCAGTTTGGTTTTTGTCTAAACACGTTAGCACAATTTGAAACATAAATTATTTTTAGAAAGATTTTCTTTACTAACAACGAAAGAATACTTTGGTAGATCTTTGAACATTGAAGACCAGTACAGTGCTTTAAGGCACATCTTAATTAACTTGATCTGTGAAAGAAAAGAGTAGTAACACAGCCTATAGAAGGGGCTGATAGCGGTCAGGGGCCAAATCCTGCCGTACCTTATGAAAAGAAAGAAGGGGAAACTGAAAGCAGTTACACAGAAAAGACATAGCCTATAGAAGGGGCTAGTGGCTGTCAGGGGCTGAATCCTGCTGTACCTTTTGAAATGAAAAAGTGATATTAGTTGTCACAATGCACAGAAGCAAACCATGAAATGTTACAAGAAAAAGTGCAATGGCAGACACAGGTATGCATGAGATGCGTGAAAGTTAATTATTAAACTTTTTCCAAATGGAAAATGTCTAAAGCAAGCCGTTATGTTATACTTCCCAGGGAAATGGAAAAGGCAAGCCGAATATTAAAATTGAGAAAACTTCTGAAACAAGCTAGAATGAATCTTTCCTCGGAAAGAAGTAACATGATACAGCAAAACAGCCGAGTACAGAGGATATAGAAAATGGCGGCAAGTGACCGATGTCGTGTTTTAGTAGGTCTTACATATTACTGTATTTTAGTGGTAATTTGGCGTGTTCAAGTGTACTATATGGTGTGCAACTGTATCTGAAAACATTTCCAACCGTAGTGATGTGTCGTGTGACCTAGAAATTCAGTGGTACTATGCAGATAGACACTTTACTTTCTCGACCGCGGCAGCTTGTAACCTCCCAGTGCTCCGCCATGTTTCTACCACACCTCGTGGACCAGTACAAGGTTGCCGTGCTTCCTCCAGTGCAGTGTACTTCATACTACTTCTACTATCAGGTGACATTCATCTAAACTCAGGACCCCTTAACCTCTACTATCAGAACGCACAGAGCATCAAAAATAAACTAACCGACTGTTTAGCAAATGTAATTGAAATTACCCAATTTGATATCCTCTGCCTCTCAGAAACATGGTTGTCAGACTTTGTCTCATGTGGGGAACTTCCGTTTTTATCTGAGTTCAATGTGTTTCGGCGTGATAGGTCCTCAAGGGGTGGTGGGTTTGCAATCGCAGTTCATAAAACAGTGAAGGCAAAACATCGGCCTGACTTAGAAACTTCCTGCGAAATCATATGGGTCGAGATTAATATCCCAAAAAGGAAGAATTTACTCGTAGGTTGCTTCTACCGCCCACCTACCAGCAAAATTGACATCTTAGGAGAATGTTTCAACTCTACTGTTCTTGCCCTCAACCAAGAAAATGAAATAGTGTTACTAGGTGATTTTAATTCACATATCTCCTGGACATCAATAGACAATGGTACCATAAACTCTCCCCCAATTGATACTTTCATCTTATCTAATTTTTTAAACGGTCTTCATCTGAAACATTTCAATCTATACCCTACAAGGAAATCTGAAACACTGGACCTCATACTTTCAACACAGGGTGATGTCACCGTGGCAGTTGGAAAAAATACCCTGAACACTGACCACAGTTCAATAGAAGCCTCCCTCCCCGTCCCAACCAGCAGACATAAAAACAGCCCACCCGCCAAGAACAAAACATTCCCTCTCCGGAGAAAGGTCGACTGGCAAGCTGTCAATCAAGATTGATCATCTCTTCCCTGGTGCCTACTAACAGCTGAGAGAGATGTAAATAGCGCAGTGGCCTTGTTCGAGGATTTTCTTTACTCGACCATTAAACAACACGTGCCTTTCTCCGTTCCCAAATCCAACAAATATCCGCACTGGCTAAGTCAAAACACCTAACTCCTTCTCCAAAACAAAACTCGAGCATGGTCGCTGTGGAAATCAGCTCCTAATCCTCATACACGCAATGTATTTACTCACCTACGGAAAATTTCAAGAGTTCATATGACAGAAGATTACAACCGCTACATGTCTTCCATAACAGGAAATCTCAAGAATAACCCGAAGAAGTTCTGGACACTTATATCATCCCGTAGAAAGACTCCTAGAATTCCTCTTAAACTAAACCTCCATAATGAAGAAATCCCATTTGAATTGAGGTCCACACATTTCAATGAATATTTTCACTCAACCTTTTCAGTTCCCGTACCAATCCCCAGTCCCCCTTAACTTACTAGCGTCTGTTCTGATTCACTGTCTCAAATTTCAACGACCCCCGATGAAATCCAAAATATCTTAAAAAGTCTGCCGGCAAACCGATATACCGGGCCATCAGACATAAGCCCTATATTCCTGAAATACACCTGTGCATCTCTCAGCATCCTCTTGTCCATAATACTCAACTGGTGCATGACATCCGGCACATTTCCTGACTCATGGAAAAGAGCTGACGTCACACCTGTCTTTAAATCAGGCAGCAAGCACGAAATTTCCTCATACAGACCTATATCTATCGTCTATCTCTTCAGTCTTCGAAAGAATAATACATTGCCGTCTCCTCACTTTCACCAAACCACACCTCTCAGAATAACAACATGGCTTCTTCCCTGGAAAATCATGTTTAACAAATCTGACTGTTCTGAAACATCACATAATTTCTGCAATTGATCAAAAATCTCAGCTAGATGTAATCTACGTTGACCTGGCCAAAGCATTTGATTCCGTGAACCATTTCCTACTCCTCCACAAGCTTGCTTCACGATACAACGTACATGGATCCTTCCTGTCCCTAATACACAGCTTCCTGTCCAATAGGCAACAACGGGTAGTGCTTCCAGGGTCTGTATCGTTTTGGCTCCCAGTCTTATCAGGAGTAACTCCGGGCAGTATCCTGGGACCCCTTCTCTTCGTGCTGTATATGGACGATATAAACACATCTGTGCAAAATTCTCCGTGTTCCATTCTTCTGTACGATGATGACCTCAATATATTCAGAAACATTTCCAGTTCTGACGACCGCGCTGAGCTCCAGGAAGCAGTGAATGCATGTACTGATTGGTTTCAACAAATGGAGTTGATCTCCAAATCCCAAAAAGTTCTTCAGTGTGTCTTTATCACTACTGAAATCTGGAAATCAGGCGGACTATAAAATTTGTGGAAATTAATTGGTTACGGCTTCTCAGGTAAGAGATTTAGGTATTATTCACGATGATAAACTGACATTCTCTCCCCACATTAACCACATCAAATCTCGCGCAATGCGCAGTCTCGGCATTCTATACAGATTCACAGAAATTAAAGACCTCACTGCACTTAAATTATACTTCACCACATATGTTCAAATGTTCTCCCTATCCTAGATTTCTCTTCTCCAATTTGGTCTACCTCGGCTATAACCAATATTTCTAAATTGAACAGTGTCTTTAATTTTTTCATATCAATAGTCAAAGCTCGCAATCCTTCACTAAGGCACTTTGCCAAATCCGACATTTTAAATCAGCTCAATGTACTCGACCTGAAAACCCATTTACAATTTACTGACCTGTGTTTCCTACATAAAATTATGATTGGTTACACAAAATGTAACATGCTACTAAGCTACTTCCCACTCCATGTTCCCTCCCGTTCAACACATCAGAACCATTTACACCACATACCTCGCCCACGTCTTGAAGTACAGAAGCGCTATATTTTCCACCGTCTGCCAACCCTTAGCAACTCCCTTCCAAATATTGACATATTCTCTCCCTATAGAACATTCAAGCTTAACATTAGAAGATCCCTTTCATCCTCAATCCCTACCCCCTCACCCTACTAATCACCCATTTCCCCAATCATTCCCTACGTCTTTCCCGAGATTTATCCCTTGCTGCCATCACTGCCATTTGTTACCTGTTATTGTTGTTGTTGTTGTTTTTGTTAATATTATTTAGAATTGTTAAAATATTAGTGTAAAATGACCTATTCATGGTTGTATCTAATATTTATTAAATAAATAAAATACATTTTACAAAACATAGGTTATGTAAAAACAATAAAATACTTATCTTAATTGTTGAGTAGGTTAGCAACCTATACGTTTGAAGACAATAAATATTTCATATAGAACACTTGAGTGCGAAGTAATGTTGACATAGGTTATGTCCCGTAGTAATAGAGTTCACAAAACGTAGAGCTTTATAGTAAGCCATATGAAGGCGAATAATGTATTCACTTTGTAGACAGATTGTATAGGAATAGTTTTCCTTGACACTAAAAGATGTAGAGTTCACATCTGTAAAAGTTTGTTGCACTAACATGTCATAGAAACACGTGACTTGTGATCGAGGTTTGATCACTAAGAAGAATGTCGAAACACATTACGAAGTTTTAATAAGACTTCTTGATGCGGAAATTAAAGATGATATGTAGACAAAGTTGAAGTTTAATGTCCGGTATTGCAAGACTGGTGGACAGAATGGACTGTCAAGAAAGCACTTGTAGGTTAAGACACGTTGTCTTGTCGAATGACGTGTTGGCACTGAAGTACTATGGCCTGGACGACATGTCGCAGGTGCAGCAAAGTTTTGCCAATGGTGACCGACTAGTTGTCGTGCTGAAATTTGCAATAATCACAAAGTATCCAGTACAGCAGTCAGTTTAAATAGCCGAACAGCTGACTTTCCAGAAACATCCATGGCAAGCGATTGGAGGAGCCGGGCACGATTGGAGAAGACATGCTGTGATTGGCCGAAGCGTAGCTGATGCGTGGTGGCTGGCCAATGAGCGAGGTTTCATGCGTGCAAGACAAAAGTAGAACGTGGATAAAACACTTGGAAATTTTCCTGAGAAGCGAACTTGGCTTATGAACTAGTAAGTAAATTATTTTACAACATACTTGATTTAACATGGAAGCGTATTACAAAAATGAAATGTTAAGTACACGTGGTGACTAGATTAGGTTATAAAAATAATAAATTTGTGTCTGACTTTGACACTTTCACAAAACTTGCAAAGTTAACAAATTAATTAAATTATTCGCAAATGCGAACATACGGTAATAATAAAAATAGGACGATTGACGTATAGGCCTAGGCAATGTGCTAGGTGGCCTCAAATCCAGGTGCTCAGTCATAAACCGAGGAAGAAATATATCTACAGTATACCTAGGTCTGTAGGCCAAGATCTACTGTATATACCATCATGTTTTATAATGAAGCTTACAAAAGGATTCTCTACACTCTTATCAACTTGTAAAAAGACATCATTTGGAATTAAGCCTAGGTTGCTATTATCCTCTACAGCAGTAAATTGGGGCAAATGACCTCGCTGTTCCGCCCTGATCACATTCGTGATATATCACTCTTGCCTTTAAGTATTTTCTCTCTTTTAGTGACGGCCGAATTGTACCATCAAATTTATTTGCTCCCGCAAAACCTCCGAATGATGATAATCGTATTCACTTATTATACTCAATTAAATAAATACATTACGTATTAAATGTATCATTACACATTTGTAAGACAATACCTTAAGAGTGTTACAGTTGTCTGGTCTTCTCAGGACCAGGGTGAAATTTCAAACTAGCCTGCCTCATGGTCACGGCAGTCTGGCTGTGTCGAGTCATCTACGTCACTGTGGCCCCTCGAGTGACCAATCGCCATCCTCCATTCTGGCACGTGGCCTTGGAGTTCTCGAAACTTCCTTAAAACTATTTAAATAGGTGCTTGCCTCTACTCTTCACTCACTGCTCTGCACCAATCACTGACACTCTACTCAGCGCGACATCGCTAGCCACTACACTACCGCACTGCTACACCATGAGTTCTTCACTCTGACGCGTCGCTTAAAATGGAAAAAATAATAACAGCCGGCTGTCTTAATCATAAAACCACATCTTAGACTGTGTCTATCTTCATTCATCCTTCGAGGCAGCAGTAGTCTTCCCGACTGCTAGCTACCGGTAACTTCAAACTTCTTCTAAATCGCCGTCTGGATAATACAGGTGTCATATCTTCGAGAAAGTAAAAAGGAGATTTGGACTTCCTACCTATTGAATACATTTCCTGAGGCCACGGGCGCCTTCTTCCGAAGGAACTGTCAAGACATCACAACACCATTCATCGCTGGCTGGAAATTTTAAGGAGCTGGCTCTTCAAGAACTTCTCTTCAACTTTCTTTTAAAAGATAAGTTCATTTTACGAAAATTCAAGTTTTACCATGGTCATACATCTTTTCATTCAGTTTTATCATTCTTGTATTGAAGTGTATTTTATTTTTGGAATTCAATTTTTCTCCAGTCAGAAGCAAGCTTTTCATTGGTCTCAATTTAATCAGGGCTTCTGTAATCACACCCGTACAATTTGTTACATTTACAATCTAGTCATTTCTGCTTTAAGCATTTATGTGCTTTCCCTTGTCTGCTATTATATCTATTTATAATTACTTTTATGACTGCTTCTATTAAGCAATAAACATTGTTAACCCAATTTTTCATTTTCTGGTGATACTTCTTTGTGCCCATTTCCGCTTCACATTCAGTCTCAAGTTCTACTTATTGCTTTGCTATTTTGTCCAAACTTATGTTTGATGCGATCTCCCATATGGGAAAGTTTAGGGCAATTCTATCTCCACGCCCCTTAAAACAACAGCTAACTAACAGCAGTAAATTCAGATATAAATGAAAATATACAGCTATATATTAAGAAGCCAACTTGTATATCTGTGGAATTTCGATAATTGACAGAATTAAGACAACTCGATGGAAGGGGATTTCTCCTCTTCCTGTTAGGTTTCGAGAATACCAAGTTCAACACTGGTCCTGGGCCTATGCACTTTCGCCTAGGTTTAACCTCTGCCAATGCTACTCAACAGATGTGCATGATATTTTCGTGGGAATTTCAGTGAGTGACACTAGCCACACGGCTACGCTGAACACTCATGTATATTTCATGAAACCATGGGCATGCGACATGTCGTTGGACTCGGACTGACGTGCTCTTTCCTATGGACCAATCGTTATATTTTTCAAAAAATTTTCAAAATTTTTGTTTTTGAAAGTAGGTGATAGTTTGAAAACCGAACATGATAGAACGATGTGCCATGGTTCAAACGAATGGCGTTTATGTCCTTTGTTTTATAATAAAACTTTTTATTTTTTTGCATTTTTTGAAAACACTCAAATTTTGAAATTCCTATATTTTGGAAACTAACAAGTTAACAAAAAAGTTTGTTTGACATAAATGAAAGGTCCCTACCCCTTCGACCCTCATAATAAATCTGACGTCTCTAGGATATAAACTCGTAGTAGTGCTAGATTGGGGGTTCTGCTACACAGCCTACTTTCCTACGAACATTGCCGATATCTCCCGAACGCATGATCGGATTTTAACGAACGAGGTGTTGTTGGCGTTGGGGTGACGTCCTCTTTACTAGGAATGTGTGTTGGTATTTAAAAAAAATTGAAAATTGTTGGTTTTGAAATTGGCACTATTTTGGAAACGGTGAATTTTAGATAAAGGTTTGTTTGACGTTAATAAAAGGTCCCTAGCCCCTCTAGGCAGAAACCAAGTTTCAAATCTGTAGGGCAAAGGAAAATGAATTTTGAAAAAATGATGACTTTTGGAGACTAGGACTTCTACAAAAATATTGTTTGACATAAATGAATGTCCTTTAGTCCCTCTACCCCATAAATAAATTTCAAGTTGCTAGGACAAAAAACTGTTACTAGGGGGAGGGTGTGAGTTCTGCTTACAGTCCCGTGCATGCTTGAATACGTATGGCTATGCTGCAAAAGGGTGAAGGAATAGTCGTATAGAGGCTTGCGTGGTACCGTTTGAATGGTATTTTTACGCTCTATTTCATGGTAGGGTTATTTTTTTAAAATGTGTGGAATTTATAAACTCGATTTTGGAGTAAAAGTGGGTTTTTAACATTTTGCAGATATGTGGTGAACCAATCATGTTACAGACGTCTACGAAGTGTCCAAGGACTCAGGGTGACGTCCTCTTTCCAATGTGATCGATATTGTTTGAAAATAATAATAATAATAATGATAATAATAATAATAATTTAAAATATTTAAAAAAATGAGTGTTTGAAGACAGAGAGCCAGTAGCGCTGGGCGTGTGTTACAACGAGGCTGTCACTGGTCATGGTGAATACAGGAAATGGCTATTTCGAGGGGGCGACAGGGCTAGGGGTCGCCTTTACCGATATTTTTCTAGTGACGAACGAATGAAGACTGTTCGCTTTTGCGAATGTTTTTTTTTGTGGCTATGTTTCCCGCACGGTTTGAAACACTCGTTCAATTTTGTCCCATTATTTTTTTCCGTTATAATTGCAGTATGAACACGGTGTTCTGATTATTTACTTAACTTACGTTTCATTTGAATTATTGTTCTTTATTATTCTTGTCAACTCACCTTTTTCTGAAGTGTCTTTCTAGACGCACCATACTGTCACACTTTTTCATGAGGTACTGTGCTCATCTCAGCGGCAACCGTCGCAATGTGCTTGGGGCTGTGCGCTGATTGGCTGTTTGACGCCCCGCCTTCATTCTGGATTGTTCGACGCGCTGTCGTCATTTCCACTATAAATTCTCCGCTTCGCCGTTCTGCGGCCTTGTCTACATCTACCTGCTTGAACCAGTCTGACCACGGCTGCCTGCCGTTCCACAGCAAGGCCCTTCTTGGGAAGGCCCTGTTAGTAAACATTGTGTGGCTGGAACCTTGCCAGGCGGCATGCTTCATCGCTCGGACTCTGTCATGCTGGGCGCGGCATGAGTCAACGACCTTCACCTCAGCAACTAAGTCAGCCCGCTAGCTCACTACAACTCGGCGATGAGAAACTACAATTGATTGTAAACCGCCGGACAGATCATTACCAAGAGGTCTGTTCCTGCGGGGTGCAATTCGCCAATGGAGCCACCATCCATCTTTCTCGGAGCGCATGCCGAGGCAGCTTAGAGGAAGCCTTCGTTTGGATCACAACCCGCTTCTTGCGGGCCAAATACTAAGTACAAAAGTATCGAATTATTGGTAACGTGAACTACCTTCACTTGGTTTATACATTTTTTAAGGCTAAGCCTTTTTTCTTGCTTCTTGCTTGTTTTTAGATATTTTTCTTAAACATACTTTTTAATCGCCTTTATATGGCCTTTTTATGCATTTTTATTATAATTCTTCTTTATTCTAAGTTTCCTGGAGAAACCTTGCATTTTTTATTAGCTTCTTTTAATTATTCTTCTAAATGAAAATGTTTGTTATTACTTCACAAATCAAATAAATGTATCAAACCTTGGTTATCAATATTTGGTCTCTTCCTCATCGCTCTTTAAATTTCACTGTGTGCCCGAATCCCAATCCCCCTTTTCCCAGTTGGGGTGCTAACTACTCAACCCTTTTCCATGGTACCTCAAACCCGGGATCGAACCCAGAACCTTTATTCTGAGACCACAAATTCTATTCCAAAAAAAACAGAACTTGTGTAATCTAATATTTGCCTTATACATTTCAGTATATCGTGGCTAGCGCAGGAGATCTGCGGGAAAGCGGAGACAATCCCAGCTTACTACATAACTGGTTTCTTTCTGGAAAGCAGGTCTGTCTGGTGCCGCAAGCAGCTTTGGTAGGTGAGTTATTCCAACTTCCCAGCCATGCCAGTAATAATAGACGATAAACTGTTAAACTCTCGGGCGGCCTACAAAGGTCAACTTACCCGTTTTCAAAAATATCTAGCCACTCTACCGAAAGAGGAACAAAATCTTTATATTATATCTCAGCGTTTAAAAGCTTTTGAACAGGCGTACGAGAAATATGATCTCGTGCAACTTGAAATTGAAATCAAAAGTCCAGAACATCAATCAGATAGGGAAGAAGTAGAGAGTAATTATTTTGATACACACGCTCAGGCTGTGGCATTAGTAAGAACTTTGACCCTGGCGTTGAAGGTAGAGGAAACTCAAGGAAGAATTAGCGACCATGGGAATGGTGTCAAACCATTGCTACCTAAAATTGAAATTCCGCATTTTTCAGGAAAGGAAGAGATGTGGCAATCATTCTTTGAATTGTTCAGTTCATTAGTACATAATAATGCCACACTTCCGGAAATTCAGAAATTTCATTACTTAAAATCCATTTTGCAGGGGCCACCCCTTCAACTTATAAGAGAACTTCCCTTAACAGGAGAAAACTATAACATTGCTATCGAGCTTCTTAAAGGCCGTTATGGCAATGAAAAATTATGTTTACAGAGGCACATTCAAGCCTTATTTAACCTGCCCGCATTGCGAGCTGACAGCTTGTCAACACTGCGAGCCTTAAGTGACACGGTCCAACTACACGTCAGAGCATTGGCACGGTTGAATCAACCGGTCGAGCACTGGGATCTATTCTTAGTTCACTTGGTTACCTCTAAATTTGATTCATCAACTTTAAAGGCATGGGAGAGGGAACTAACAAATGACACTTCATATACTTATGGCTCATTGCTTACGTTTATGAATAATAGATGTCAGGTTTTGTCAGCCGTAGCCTGTCACATGTCAGGAAGTGCAGATAACAAATCTAATGTTGTGAAACCAGTCGGTGCCAAAATAAACAAATCTGCTGTCTTTACTGTTCAGCATAACTCAACGGATTGTATTCTCTGTAAAGCACCTCACAGGTTATATTCCTGCGTTGCCTTTAAAGCCCTTTCTACCGATGAAAGACGCAAATTAATAGCTCAAAAAAGATATTGCTATAACTGTTTGTCAACTAGGCATATGGTGCCTGATTGCTTATCTAAAAATACTTGCTCCCATTGCAAGGCTCAACATCATACCTTGCTTCATAGGTTTGAAAAGCCACGTCAGGCTCCTTTCCCTGGATGTTCTAAAGATGCATCCCCAGGAGCTAATGCGCAATCTTATACTCAGAGCTCTAGCTCAATTCGTAGTTCCCAGGTGCTACTATCAACCGTGTTAATAAAAGTTCAAGACTCTTCTGGTAGATGGCTTGAAGCACGTGCCCTATTGGATAATGCCGCCACCCATGACTTCATAAGTGAGCGTCTCATTAAGAAACTTGGTCTTCCCAAGCAACCTACATTAATTCAGGTTACCGGTATTAACAATAGCAATGTTAAATCTTTGCATTTTGTTCGTGTTCACATCAAAGATGCTGTTAATTCTAACACAACATTTCAGTTGAATTGCCTTGCCATTGATACTATTGGCAGTAATACCCCTAGTACTTCTTTTGAAATTAGAAAGTGGCAATTTCCGCATAACATTCAGTTGGCGGACCCAACATTTAATACGAGCGCCCCGGTAGACATACTTCTCAGTGCCCAAGTATTTTGGCAATGTCTCCTTAGCTCTAAGGTTAAAATATCACCTGGAGTGTTTGTTCATCATACCAAGCTAGGTTGGTTAGTAACGGGTCAGGTCCCTCGTAAGTCGTTTCAAAATTTCTCTCAATGTCATTTTGTCAATACAAGTCTCGATTACAACTTAGAAAGATTTTGGAAAATTGAAACTATAGATTCAGTTTCACCTTCCTCGGTTGAAAATGAAATGTGTGAAAAACTGTTTCGTGAAACAACCAAACGCAATTCAGAGGGTAGATTTGTTGTAACAATGCCCCGAGTGGATAATCCACCTCTTTTATTTGAAACACACCCTAGGGCTCTTAGAGCACTCTATGCTGTGGAAAACAAATTTAAACGTGACCCTGTTGTTAAAGCTCAATACTCCACGTTTATGGAGGAATATGAGGCACATGATCACATGGAGGTTGTTACCAAGAAAGATGAGGCTTCTTATACCCCATCTGAAGTCATTTACCTCAATCATCATCCAGTTTGGAAGAATGAGATTTTAAAGGAAAACATAAGGGTGGTCTTTAATGGCTCTGCTTTGGATGCCAATGGAACTTCTCTGAATGACACATTATTATCAGGCCCTCCTATTCAATCTGACATTTCTTCTGTCTTAATGAATTTTCGCTTGTTCCCTATCGCAGTGATATCTGATATCAAGCAAATGTATAGGCAGATTTTGGTCGATCAACAACAGTGCGACCTTCAGAGAATTCTTTGGCGCGACGAGCCTACTAAACCTGTCAAGATTTTTCGGCTAAAAACCTTAACCTATGGACTAAAGCCCTCTGCTTTTCTAGCCATACGTACGTTGAAATTACTTGCTGAACAGGATGGCCCGTTGTATTCTCCTAAGGCTTCTGAAGTGTTAAAATCATCATTCTACGTTGACGATTTTCTTCATTCATTTGAGTCAGTGCCTGAAGCCCTGCAAGTCTCTAAGGATTTGACAGCTTTGCTTCTGGGAGGCGGATTTTCCTTGTGCAAGTGGAACTCTAATTCGGAAGAATTTCTTTCCAAATTTCCATTAACTTCAGTCTATAACGACTCAGTAGAGCTTCTTCAAGAAAGTAATTCTATCAAAACCTTAGGCATCTATTGGAGTCCTCAAAAGGATTTTTTCTTTTTCAAAATTAATCTCAGTGACATCAAACCGCAAACTAAGCGGCAAATTTTGTCTGAGATTGCAAAAATATTTGATCCTCTCCAATTTTTGGCGCCAATTATCGTCACCGCAAAACTTTTCATGCAAGACCTTTGGTCCTTGAAAACTGGTTGGGATGAACCAGTTCCTTCCGAGTTGCAAAAAAATTGGATTTCTTATAGAAATAGCTTGGAAGATCTCTCCAATGTCATTATCCCGCGAGTGATTATTCCCTTTCCCTCCTGTGGAGGATATGAACTTCACATCTTTGCCGATAGCTCATTGAAAGCTTATGGGTGTTGTGCGTATATTGTTTGCCGCAATTTTGACCAGTCATATTTCTTTTCCAATTTAATTTGCGCTAAGTCAAAGGTGGCTCCTCTTAAATCCTTATCCTTGCCACGACTGGAACTTTGTGCTGCTCTTCTGGCGGTTGAATTATCGGTCAAAATCCGCCAATCTTTGAAAATCCGATTTAGCAAAACTTACTTTTGGAGTGACTCAGCCATCACGTTGGCATGGATCGCCAAACCCTCCTCGCATTGGCAGGTGTTTGTAGCTAATAGAGTGTCCAAAATACAACAATTGTCTAACTTTGAACAATGGCATCATGTATCTGGCAAGGAGAATCCTGCAGATGTCATCTCTCGGGGATGTTCCCCTCTTATGTTGGCTAACCTGACATTATACTGGCACGGTCCTTCTTGGCTTCTACAAGAACCTTCCGCTTGGCCAAATTTTCCTCTTCCGGAATTATCAGACTTGCCGGATGTTGGTAAGATTACTGGATCTTCTCTTTTCGTTTCTGACTCTCCCCTTCTCTTGCAGCGATATTCCTCTTTTCATAAATTGGTGAGGGTTATGGCTTATCTCCTTCGTTGGAAATATTTTGTGGTAGAACAACCTCTTTTTCCTAAGCCATATTTAACCCTTTCTGAATTAGGTTTAGCCACTATAAAAATCTTATGGCTTACTCAACAAGAAATATTCTCTGAAGAATGTCAGGTGTTGTCTCAAGGTCAATCCCTCAAGAAATCGAGTAGGCTATCCTCACTCGCCCCCTTTTTGGATGCTGATGGTTTATTAAGAGTGGGAGGACGTTTATCTTTGGCTGATCTTTCTGAGGATAAAAAACACCCAATTATTCTTCCTTCAAAGCATCATGTCACTTCTCTAATCATTCGTCAGTATCATTACCAGCATCTTCATGCTGGAACCCGTACATTACTTTCCATCATTCGGGAAAGGTATTGGCCCATAAGCGGAGTCCATGAAGTTACCTCTGTTATCCGGAAGTGCCTTCCATGTTTTAAATCCAACCCTAAAATTACCACTCAGCTCATGGGTGATCTTCCCAATTTTAGATCTGCCCCTGCTAGACCTTTTGCCTTTACGGGGGTGGATTATTCCGGGCCTTTTGTTTACAGAAAAAATTCTCCTGAGGCCAAAAGATGTATTTGTGGAAAACTCTATATTTCGCTGTTTGTATGTATGGTCACCGGAGCAGTACACTTAGAACTAGTTACCAACGCCTCTACTGCTTATTTTTTGGCAGCTTTTGCCAGATTTTCTGCTCGCCGAGGGCTTCCTTCAGAAGTATTCTCCGACAATGCTAAAAAATTTATCGGGGCTTCTGAGCAAATTAAGAGAGCTCTTACTCAAAATGCAGCGCTGGAAAGGATTACTGATTATGCTCACCAGAGAAATTTCAAGTGGCACTTCATCCCCCCTTATGCGCCCCATCAAGGTGGACGGTGGGAGTCTTGTGTGAAACTCACCAAGAAACACCTTAGACGTGTTTGTGGCCACACCCCCCTATCTCATGAAGAGTTTAACTCCTTAATTATTTTTATTGAGGGCATAATTAATTCTCGTCCTTTATCACCCTTATCTAATGACCCTTCAGATCTTCTACCATTAACGCCGGGCCATTTTCTTATCGGTGGTCCATTGACTGCCTCCCCATCTTTATTATATTCTAATTCTCCATCTTCTTTAGCCATTTCTTGGCGCAAAATTGAAAGTTTGCGCAACAATTTTTGGCGCCGCTGGAGGTTGGAATACCTCGGTTTGCTTCAGCAGCGTGGCAAATGGCGTGTTTCCTGCTCTAACCTTCAGATTGGGGACTTGGTCCTTTTGAAAGACCCTAGTCCCCCTCTTGTCTGGAATTTGGGTAGGATTGTTGAGTGCTTTCCTGGCAGAGATGGTAGGATTCGCGTGGTAAAATTGCAGACTTCTGCTGGCCAGTTTCTCAGGCCAATCACTATGATTGCTCCTTTGCCACGCGAGACCTAACTTCTGCGACTTCTTACTGCAATTTTTTCTCGCCCCTCCCAGCATGTTCGCTTTTGCGAATGTTTTTTTTTGTGGCTATGTTTCCCGCACGGTTTGAAACACTCGTTCAATTTTGTCCCATTATTTTTTTCCGTTATAATTGCAGTATGAACACGGTGTTCTGATTATTTACTTAACTTACGTTTCATTTGAATTATTGTTCTTTATTATTCTTGTCAACTCACCTTTTTCTGAAGTGTCTTTCTAGACGCACCATACTGTCACACTTTTTCATGAGGTACTGTGCTCATCTCAGCGGCAACCGTCGCAATGTGCTTGGGGCTGTGCGCTGATTGGCTGTTTGACGCCCCGCCTTCATTCTGGATTGTTCGACGCGCTGTCGTCATTTCCACTATAAATTCTCCGCTTCGCCGTTCTGCGGCCTTGTCTACATCTACCTGCTTGAACCAGTCTGACCACGGCTGCCTGCCGTTCCACAGCAAGGCCCTTCTTGGGAAGGCCCTGTTAGTAAACATTGTGTGGCTGGAACCTTGCCAGGCGGCATGCTTCATCGCTTGGACTCTGTCATGCTGGGCGCGGCATGAGTCAACGACCTTCACCTCAGCAACTAAGTCAGCCCGCTAGCTCACTACAACTCGGCGATGAGAAACTACAATTGATTGTAAACCGCCGGACAGATCATTACCAAGAGGTCTGTTCCTGCGGGGTGCAATTCGCCAATGGAGCCACCATCCATCTTTCTCGGAGCGCATGCCGAGGCAGCTTAGAGGAAGCCTTCGTTTGGATCACAACCCGCTTCTTGCGGGCCAAATACTAAGTACAAAAGTATCGAATTATTGGTAACGTGAACTACCTTCACTTGGTTTATACATTTTTTAAGGCTAAGCCTTTTTTCTTGCTTCTTGCTTGTTTTTAGATATTTTTCTTAAACATACTTTTTTAATCGCCTTTATATGGCCTTTTTATGCATTTTTATTATAATTCTTCTTTATTCTAAGTTTCCTGGAGAAACCTTGCATTTTTTATTAGCTTCTTTTAATTATTCTTCTAAATGAAAATGTTTGTTATTACTTCACAAATCAAATAAATGTATCAAACCTTGGTTATCAATATTTGGTCTCTTCCTCATCGCTCTTTAAATTTCACTGTGTGCCCGAATCCCAATCCCCCTTTTCCCAGTTGGGGTGCTAACTACTCACCCCTTTTCCAAAGACGAATAATTGAAAATGTATGAAGCGTGCTAAGATTTTTACCCCTAAAGGGGATCTTTTACATGCTAGTAAACGATAATAAGCGAGACCGCTGTTTGGCACAGCAAATGGTTGTAGAATATGAAAACCTATAACATTCGGTCGACCAAGTCATGTGCCAAAACGGTAAGGTCATTGCCCTTAGATATTATAAACTAAATATTGAACTGGGTGAAGTGACGTGTTATAGGTTGAAAGTGTGTGGTTAACATGGTCATGTATTGAGGATGGCCGCTTGCTTATAATTATTATTACACTAACATGTTAAATAATAATAATAATAAGACACACATGTTTTCAATGCTAACACATACACAGTCCTGCTTGCTGGAGACTGAATTCTGTACCTAGCCAGAGGCCTTGTCGGAGCTGCTGCTGCTGATAAGACAAGAAATGTTTACGTGGGCAGGAAGTGCAGTGTTAGGTTTCTTGGCTGGTGGCTAACAGGCGTGACGTTTAAGCAGAGACCGCCATTTTGGTTCTGAGACAGTAGGACTACCAATGTTTAAGAGGCAGCCATTTTGGTTCTTTATTAAAAAAATGAAACTAGTATAAGGTACGCAAATATTATCGCGCTTGAGGTATGTGACGAGGCGTGGGAACATGTGAGAGAGAGAGAGACAGACAGAGAACCATTCAAGGACAAAACGCTGAGAAAATGTAGACTGTATCTGTTGCTAGGCTAACTGATAACGATTGTGTTAGTCGTGCACTTGCCATTTTAGCAAACAGACGTATACAGTCGAGCTGTGGAAGAAAAATCCTTTTATTTTTTGGTAAGTACCCATGAATGATTATTTTAATGATATAATGCTAATGAACCTTAAATTTGTAGTTATTGGTAAGGTAATTAATATTTTTTATTTATTTGTTTGCAGATAACCGGTACACCTCACATGTCTGAGAGAGAAGAAGCCATTGCACTTTTTAGCCCACTAGAAGGAAATAGCAAGAAGCCGGTACAAGTCAAGGTGAGATTAATTTTTTAAACTAACTTGTTTCATTTTTGTTCGATATTTTATTTTATGAAATGCATGTATTAATCTGAATTTAGGTATTTATGACGGTTTATTTTGGTTATTTTAGAAACTTGGAAAAGAAAGCTTTACCGCTGTAGCAGTTGCTTAGAACCCGAGACGCACTAGAGTGGGACCATTGCTAAAGGGTGAACTGTTGAAAACTCAGGTAAGCCTAACGTAAAATGCTATTCCATTTTACCACTACTGAAAACCTCTAGACAAAAAAAATCATTACCTGTACATGACTGGGACGATGATTGCTTTCTTGATTAATGGCTATGTAATAGCAACCGGTAGAAGACCATATTGGTTGTTGACTGGGGTAACTACAAAACCATATTGGAATTTTTGAAAACAAAATTTTAAATTTAATTTATGGGTGGTTCCCTATGGACCCAACGAATATCCACAGGTTTGACCATGATAATCTGGACAATATGACATGACATTCATTTTTTGTTTATATATTGGTTAAAGGGGGATGTAAATGACTGCAGCTTTATAAAAAAGAAAATGAAGTAGATGGGTTACTGTTCATGACAACATACAGTTTATTTATTTTTAATGGTGTTTTCATTTAATGCTAATTAACGTTAAAGTTTTATTTACAAGTATTGATTGATTGATCGAGTGATGGGTTATTTTGTTTGGTTTTAAGGTTTGGTCATGCGCCATTAACGTAGTGAACAGACAGTGAACAAGCATACATTATGCTTTAAAAGTACTCTCTGCTCTTGTGCAACGTTAATAACTTACAATAAGAAAAAGTATTATTATGACACATGGCGTTAGTACCAAATACAACAAGTGAGCAAGTCGGTTTACCACGTGGGTTAAATTTAAAATCAGAAAACGATCGTTCGTTAACATTTGAATCTTGGCCTGTAGGCTATTTGTCGGCACATAAACTTGCTGGAGCGGGTTTTTATTACTTGAACCGAGAAGATGTGGTGCGTTGTGTGTTTTGTCGTATTGAAATTTCACAGTTTCACACCTTTAGAGGCCATTTGCGATTGTCTCCTCATTGTCCTTATATGCTTGGAAAACAAGTGGGTAACATACCAGTGTATCCATTTTACCGAAGCACAAGGCCATTCGCTACTACTTACGTTGCTGAATCACAAATAAATAATAATAATGATGTATTACCAGCCAACGATAGTGTCGATATATGTGGTCCATATGCCATAGACAGTGTTGAATTGGCATGTTCTTTTGAAAAATTGGGAGTTTGCCAGACTAAAGCACTAGCACACCCAGAGTACAGCTCTGTTGAAAAAAATTAGAATCTTATAAAAATGTTTGGCAATTAATATTAAAACATCTTACAAAACAGCTAAGTGAAGCTGGATTTTCTTATACTGGTGAAGGGGATAAAAAATATGTTTTCATTGTGGATTTTCTGTAGAGGATTGGCAAATGACTGATGACCTTTTTGCGGAACACGCTCGTTGGTTACCTAACTGTAGATACATGGTGTTGCTTAAAGGTCAGGAATTTGTAAACACTATTCGTAAAGTAAACATAATTGCTGCACAAGACATAAAAATGCCTTTAGAGCTAGAACACGCGGAGCAAATACATGAGGCTGAGTTTTAATTCACCGGCCGTGAAAGCCAATATACCATCTGTTTGGAAGCCTTCATAGGGAGGTTAAGGCTGCTTGAGATTTTAGTTCTCGCAGTCAAGCGGTGCAGTTGCACCTAATATAAAGGGAGGTGGCACGCAGTTCGTCATCCTGTGGGGGTCCGGGCGGGGACACCAAGAGCCCGCCAATGAGCCAGCTTGGTGTCCTAGGTGAAACCCCACACAAGACACGGCACAAACCTAGAAGAATTGCTGAGTTTTAATTCACCGGCCTTGAAAGCCAATATACCATCTTTTTGGAAGACTTCATAGGGAGGTTAAGGCTGCTTGAGCTTTTAGTTCTCCCTGTCAAGTGGTGCAGTTGCACCTAATATAAACGGAGGTGGCGCGCCGTTCATCACTCCTGTGGGGGTCCGGGCGGGGACACCAAGAGCCCGCCGGTGAGCCAGCTTGGTGTCCCAGGTGAAACCCCAAACAAGACACGGCACAAACCTAGAAGAATTGCTGAGTTTTAATTCACCGGCCGTGAAAGCCAATATACCATCTTTTTGGAAGCCTTCATAGGGAGGTTAAGGCTGCTTGAGCTTTTAGTTCTCGCAGTCAAGTGGTGCAGTTGCACCTAATATAAAGGGAGGTGGCACGCAGTTCGTCACTCCTGTGGGGGTCCGGGCGGGGACACCAAGAGCCCGCCGATGAGCCAGCTTGGTGTCCTAGGCGAAACCCCACTCAAGACACGGCACAAACCTAGAAGAATTGCTGAGCTTTGGATTGATATGTTTGGAAGATGGATTTTTTTAAAATAACGGTACTGCTAAGAATATTTTTTAGACTACAAGTGATTTAAACTCACTCCTCAATGTCAAGATTTATACTGAACACAAATTTATAGCGATTGTCATTTTTATTCACTGTGATACATAGTAGCCACGGTTAGTACGAGCGATTTATACTGGGTGCGTTTTATAGCATGTTCAATTCATAGTAGGTACGATTAGTAGACGCGTTTGATACATGGGGTGTGTTTTATACTGATTATGATTTATACTCAGCGCTATTTTTACTGAAAGCGATTTCACAGAGCGTAATTGATAAAAGACGTTATTTATACAGAATGCGATTGGTAGTAGGCGCGATTGGTAGTAGGGGCGATTGGTAGTAGACGCGATTGTTAGTAGGCTCGATTGCTAATAGGCGCGAGTGGTAGTAGGCGCGATTGCTAGTAAGCGCGATTGGTAGTAGGCGCGATTTATACTGTGAGGGATTTATTGATATATATATATTATGATGGCTTACAACACACTAAGATTACAACAAATTCTAAAGTACTTTATGGTTAATGATTGACTAAGAGTGTGATAATGGTAGCTAACCTCACCTAACCTAACCTAATTTAACCTAACTTCACCTAACCTAACCTAACTTCACCTAACCTAACCTCACCTAACTTCACTTAACCTTCCAACCCTCAGATCAAAATTAAATTCTAGGCACAGTCGAGTTGGAACCCAATACCTCAGGGGTAACAACCAAGTATACTAGCCACTACACCGCGAGATGAGCAAATTATCATGCAACACAACACAAAATAAAAGTTTCCTGTTGTGTAACTGATTGGCTGTGAACCATAGTCGGGATTCAAACCCAAGACCTCAGGACTTTTGTTTTGAACATTATGAGAAATATTATTCCATATACATTTTTTAATTTTTGGTTGTTTATTTCGATAGCTAACCTAACTTTACCTAACCTCACCTAACCTAACCTAACCTAACCTAACCCAACTTCACCTAACCTCACCTAACTTGACCTAACCTAACCTCAGCTCACCTCAGATATCACAAAGTTACAGTGTCAATGTTTGCACCAAGCACAAAACATATTTGAGACACTGTAACTTTGTGATATCTGAGGTGAGCTGAGGTTTGGTTAGGTCAAGTTAGGTGAGGTTAGGTGAAGTTAGGTTAGGTTAGGTTAGGTGAGGTTAGGTAAAGTTAGGTTAGCCATCGAAATAAACCACCAAAAATTTTAAAATGTATATGGAATTATATTTCTCATAATGTTGAAAACAAAAGTCCTGAGGTCTTGTGTTTGAAACCCAACTATGGTTCACAGCCAATCAGTTACACTACAGGAAACTTTTATTTTGTGTTGTGTTGCATGATAATTTGCTCATCTCGCGGTGTAGTGGCTAGTATACTTGGTTGTTACCCCTGAGGTCTTGGGTTCCAACTCGAATGTGCCTAGCATTTAATTTTGATCTGAGGGTTGGAAGGTTAGGTGAAGTTAGGTGAGGATAGGTTAGGTTAGGTGAAGTTAGGTTAGGTTAGGTTAGGTTAGGTGAAGTTAGGTTAAATTAGGTTAGGTTAGGTTAGGTTACGTGAGGTTAGCTACCATTATCACACTCTTAGTCAATCATTAACCATAAAGTACTTTAGAATTTGTTGGAATCTTAGTGTGTTGTAAGCCATCATAATATATATATATCAATAAATCCCTCATAGTATTAATCGCGCCTACTAGCAATCGCGCCTACTACCAATCGCATTCAGTATAAATAATGTCTTTTTTCAATTACGCTCTGTGAAATCGCTTTCAGTAAAAATAGCGCTGAGTATAAATCATAATCAGTATAAAACACACCCCAGTATCAAACGCGTCTACTAATCGTACCTACTATAAATTGAACATGCTATAAAACGCATCCAGTATAAATCGCTCCTACTAACCGTCGCTACTATGAATCACAGTGAATAAAAATGACAATCGCTATAAATTTGCGTTCAGTATAAATCTTGACATTGAGGAGTGAGTGTAAATCGCTTGTAGACTAAAAAATTATTCTTTACAGTACCGCTACTTTAAAAAAATCCATCTTCCAAACATATCAATCCACTTTATTTATTTTTACTGTTATTATTACTAAAGTGAATTTAGTAAAATTTAATTCATGTGTATTAGGTAATATGGAAGTCTCAACAACCAGGCATGGTAAGCCATGTATCTACTATAAAGAATATACATATATTGTAAAAACAACCAAAAAAACGGAACTGTTATTTGGCGATGTTCAAAACAACGATATAAAAAGTGTCCAGGAATGATTAAGACAAAAGACTCCAACGTACTTACTTCAAACGAGCATCATTGTGAATCTCAAATTAATACACAATTAAATGGGCAAAATACTCTAACCAAAGTAAAAGGGCAAGTGCAAGAAAAAGATATTGTTGCTCAAAATAGTGCAGTGTTTGTTGAAAATCACTTATAATGTCCTGAAAAAGTCATGTTAGGACAGTTGTCAACATCAGAGAACCCTTCAACACTATCAAAGTCAACACAGACTATAAATGAAGTGGTATTGCAAGAGAGTCAAAAGGGACTATATAGTAATATTGATCATAATGATGATGATAATGATAATGATGTTGATAATCATAATAATAAAAGTAATGCTTTGTTTACACATAAAAATCCATTTGTTACATTTGTATACTGGAACAAACCCAGTAAGCTAATTCAACGGCTTCGGCACCTGCATGCTTTACAACAAGCTGGGCATACCTGTCACGATTGGGGAATTCTAGAAATTGAATTAGAACTTCGTCGTGCTAAAATTATTGTGTAATGGGTTTACCACTTTGCTACCACTTTTCCCCCACTCTTGGTTCTTATATTTGCTTATTTGCTTCCACGTTTACCTCAACTCTTTGGATCCATATTTGCGCTCACATTAAACTATTATTCTTATTACCAAGTTGACTTTAATAGAGCTTAGTCTATGCTTGACAGTTGACATGGAAGTATCAGTCACTAGGTATGGTAAGCCTTATGCATACTATAAAGGATATTCATATATTGTAAAACGAACGTCGTTCAAAACAACGTTCCAAACATTGTCGTGGTGACCTAAAAAGTAAAAATAGTGAGGTTTTAAGTGTCAGTGATCATCAATGTGGTGTACTGCATGAAACACAGTTGCTGTCGACAAAAAATCAAGAAAACCATATTGCTACTCAAAATAGTGGATTGTTTAATGAACAACGTATAACCCCTTTTCTAAAAGTTAGGTTTAATCCATCTTCCACGTCGCAAGAGCCATCAACATCACAAACTATGCAAGAGGTAGTGTTGTTGATGTCGTCGTTTTAAGGAGTGGAACAGCTAGGTCATCTGCTCTTAATATGCAAAAGGTAGTATTGCAAGACGATCAAATGACTAAATAGTAATAACAATAAGGTTTTATGCCCATAAAACCATTGCGGCTTCCCCAGTTTTAGGAAACAACAGTGAATGGACATTGCTATAAAAAGATCTACAACAAGCCTTGTGTTTAAAACTATAACAGACTATCGTAAACAGAGAAAGAGTTGTATTCACTGTGCATTTATTGTCATAATCATGTATACTCTGCAATGTAAAATATTCTAACTTTGTATAAAATAAAACAACATTGCACCATCATTTACATTTTTTTACAAACTTTATATACATTTGTTTTGGTTTCATGATAGACCGACAGTAGTGGCTACGCTGGCTAACGCGCAGCATTAGGTCATGGGGCCAAGCCCTCTGCTGACTCGGTAGACGCGTGGGTTCGAGCCCCACCGTCGGCCGTCCTTGAAATGGTTTTCCATGGTTTCCCATTTTCAACACCAGGCAAATGCTGGGACGGTACCTTCTAACAAGCCACGGCCGCTTCCTTCCACATCCTTGCCCAGTTTCATTCACCATCATTCATTTCATCTCTCATTAACTCCTCTCATGAGGTTGGCGTCAGGAAGGGCATCCAGCCGTAAAAACCATCGCCACAAAGACTTCCATCGCATCTCATCCCCGACCCCGTTGGAAAACGGGAATAATAAGGGGTAGACAAACATACATTGGTTTCATGATAATATTTTTAAGACAATACTAAATACTAAAACATTATTATTCTATACACATATTTTTCTTTCAGTCTATTGTCAACACTTATATTTTCCATTATTATTTCAAAAATTTTAATTTTTCAATTTAATTAAAACGAACCATGCACCTATTGTTTTTAAAACATTCATAAATTAAGTGTACAGCTTGTACAGCATTATTCACTTCATAAAAAAACACTCTCCGACATATCATTAAACCGTGTAGGCAGAAATGTCTCAACATTTTCACATACACAAAGTACACGATCAATTTTTCAATTTCCGAATCTTGATAATGCGAAATGGAATATGCGTTGGAAATTCGCTGGGCTTTTTTTTTTGTCTCTAAGCCACATACTTGTCCCACTGCATTCTGGACATTCATTGTAGTAGTCTATAAACAAAAGCATATATATTACACTCTACAACAGCTTGTAATAATAATGTGGATATAGCTATTTTGCACTATGCATTGCCAATAAATTATACTATTTATGCAACAAATGCTCTAACTGTAGCAGATACTACTTTTCTGCCTATAGCACAAGTGTTAAAAGCTAATGCACACTTGACACAGGCTATCAAGTGTCCACAAGGCAAAAATGCAACACCTAGTTCATCTTGATAACAAATTTTACATAATGTTTGGTCACACATTTGTATCTGTTGGTGACAGACATCTTTTTTTTCAGCCTCATGTATTTGCTCCGCGTGTTCCAGCACTAAAGGCACTTTCAAGTCTTGTGCAGCAATTACGTTTTCTTTATGAATAGTGTTCACAAATTCCTGACATTTAAGCAACACCATGTATCTACAGTTACGTAACCAACGAGCGTGTTCCGCAAAAGGGTCATCTGTCATTTGCCAATCCTTTAAAGCAAATCCGAAATGAAAACGTATTGTTTTATCCCCTTCACCAGTATAAAATATCCAACTTCACTTAGCTGTAAGGTGTTTTAATATTAATGGCCAAACATTTTAATCAGATTCTAAATGTTTATCAACAGAGCTGTACTCTGGGTGTGCTAGTGTTTAGTCTTGCAAACTCCCAATTTATCAAAAGCACATGCCAATTCAACACTGTCTATGGCATATGGACCACATATATCGACACTACCGTTGGCTGGTAATACATCATTATTATTATTTATTTGTGATTCAGCAACGTAAGAAGTAGCGGATGGCCTTGTGGTTCGGTAAAATGGATACACGTTTTCCAAACATGTAAGGACAATGAGGAGACCATCGCAGAAGGTCTCTAAAGGGATCATCCCCTTCTTCCCAGTGTGAAAGTTCAATACGACAAAACACGCAACGCACCACATCTTCTCGGTTCAAGTAATAAAAACTCGCTCTAGCAAGTTTATGTGCCGACAATCAGCATACAGGCCAAGATTCAAATGTTAACCAACGATCGTTTTCTGATTTTAAATTTAACCCACGTGGTAAACCGACTTGCTCACTTGTTGTATTTGGTACTAACGCCATGTGTTAAAATAAAACTTTTTCTTATTGTAAGTTATTAACGTTGCTCAAGAGCACAGAGTACTTTTAAAGCATAATGTATGCTTGTTCACAGTCTGTTCACTACGTTAATGGCGCATGACCAAACCTAAAGAACAAACAAAATACCCATCTCTCAATCAATCAAATCAATACTTGTAAATAAAACTTTAAAGTTAATTGGCATTAAATGAAAACACCATAAAAATAAATAAACTGTATGTTGTCATGAACAGTAACCCATCTACTTTATTTTCATTTTTATAAAGCTGCAGTCATTTACTTCCCCCTTTAACCAATATATAAACAAAAAATGAATGTCATGTCATTTTGTCCAGATTATCATGTTCACACCTGTGGAAATTTGTTGAGTCCATAGGGAACCGCCCATAAATTACATTTAAATTTTTGTTTCAAAAATTCCAGTATGAGTTTTTACTTTTCCCGGTCAACAACCAATAGGGTCTTCTACCGGTTGCCAATACATAGCCATTAATCAAAAAGCAATCATCGTCCCAGTCATGTACAGGTAATAATTTTTTTGTCTAGATGTTTTCAGTAGTGGTAAAATGTAATAACATTTTATGTTAGGCTTACCTGCGTTTTGAATAGTTCACTCTTTGGCAATGGTTCCACTCTAGTGCGGCTCGGGTTCTCAGCGACTGCTACAGCAGTGAAGCTTTCCTTTCCAAGTTTCTAAAAATAAACAAAATAAACCGTCATAAATACCTAAATTCAGGTTAATACATGCATTTCATAAAATAAAATATCGAACAAAAATGTAACAACATAGTTTAAAAAATAATAATCTCACCTTGACATGTACCGGCTTCTTGCTATTTCCTTCTAGTGGGCTCAAAAGTGCAATGGTTTCTTCTCTCTCAGACATGCGAGGTATGCCGGTTATCTGCAAACAAATAACAAAAAATATTAATTACCTTATCAATAATTACAAATTTAAGGTTCATTAGCATTATACCATTAAAATAATCATTCATAGGTACTGAACTCGAATTCAGCCCAGCTTAGGACCTTTGACTGAGCCGAGGTTCGAACGACTTGTGCACCATTGGAATGAAAAGTTGGAAATTTGAAATTAAAATAATTTAATAATTATATATGTATTATGGGATGCAAATGAAGCATAATGAAAGTATTTTGGGGAATTTTGAAGCATTTTGAGGAATTTATTATTTGGAAATATTCTGGTGAATGAGATTTTAACTAAGGAAGAGTTCACTCATTCGAAGCTGGAAATTGTACAAAGCTTCATGTTTGGCACTAGAAAACCAGTTTTGGTTAGCAAGACGATCATAACAAAGCGATGTTCACGACCCGTGGATAAGAGGCTAGATCCAGGAGCCTTTATCAGAATATTTCAGTAGCCAATCAAATAAAAGCACATCATTTTTGTGGAAATCGCTTTCATATAAATTTGGCAAATATAAAGCGAAATAAGCACATACAAGTGTAGAATGCAATATGAAATTATTGAATAATATAGCAAATATGAGTATATTTCTATTAAAATGCATGAGTGTGAGGCTAGCTGAGGAAGGTTAGCAGTCACACGCGCCGCCGGGCAGAGAAGCGTGGCGGGACTCTCTCGCAGCTACTTGACACGAGCGTACGCATTTGACGCACGCGCACAGCAGAGAAGCATTTATTGCACGCAACATAAGCCCGGTCGACAAGCACTGTTCGCCGAGGAAGTTTAGAAGAGGAGACGGCAAAGTGAAATTACATTAATATTGGAGAGACCAGCGTTTATGAAAGTATAACATCATCAGAACGAGACTTCGCTTACAAAACAGCACTTTATAGAGAAGCAATAACTAACAGTATCGTCTATTGCAAGCTACAATATTGCTACAACGAAATCCACGATATATATTCAACATTATTACATCACAGTCTACATTATGGTCTACATGATGACAGCGAAGTTAAGTCGGGGAGGAAAAGTTTATTCTACGTATACTGAAGAGAATATTATGGAGAACTAAATAAATGAAAGGAGGTTAATCTATACCATGGATTGGGAAGTCAGAGTGACTTGGAAAATTAAGGATCGACACAGCTACAACTGCGCAACAACTTGCAGTATTCCAATATGAGTTTCTACACTACAAGCAATATGTCCAACAACATCAAGACGAGATGTCAACTCAGGACTTGCGGATCTACGATGGCGAGACCACTCTGCAATTCAGAGATAAGAAGCAGAAGACCGTTTGCAGCCAGACGAACCAAGAAACGCAGTTTCCATGTCGCTGACCATGAAGGTGGGAGATTCACTGTTAGCAGCTCCAGCCGAGACGCAGAGCAGGTTATTGCAGCCCGACTGAGATGGGGTCGCTCACAGCTGATTTGCACGTGCTTGGCAGTGACTGGTTTCTCGGGGAGGCGAGCGATTGCAGCTTCGACGGAATATCAAGAACAGCTGATAGAGATATTTCTTGGCTGTAGAAGACATCTCAAGGTAGATCAACCGTTTGCTCTAATATCGTAGTTTTGTTGTAATAGTAGAAATCCATTTTTGGAGTGACCAACTTCATTTGTAGAAATTTTTATCTTCATTCTTTGTTTTTAATAGCCAAAATTTTAGAGTTTCATTGTAATTTTTGATACGTCTTCGTGTGTCGTTTAAGACGTTATTTCATGTATTTGCTACTTAGATTTGTGATTCTCGTATTTTTATTTTGAAGGAAACGTTGTAAGATACTCACTTTCGAACGATACTCGTTTTATAAAAGGAATGCTTCGATTATTTGACTATATGGTGTCTCAAAGAGATTATTCGATTATTCTATAACATTGTATCTCGGAGAGAAGGCTTCGATTACATTGTATTTTGGAGAAAAGAGTGTAAACAATGACATGTTTGTAAGAACATTTAAACATTATAATTGTTATTAACAATTTCTATGCGTAACAGCGAAAGTATACATTTATATATCTATATTGGATAGTTATCAAGTAAAGCATTATTGTGAGATGCTGTAATATTATTTAACAAAATTTTGATGTTAATACACATCTGAAATATTTATTTATAACAATTTGAATGTTATAAAATTCCAATAGCGGAATACAACTAATTAGACAACTAATTAGTCTTGGACTATTTATATTACGAATATACACCATAAAATAGGATCATGGTAGTGACAATTGAGGTCAAATGATGCCTATATTTATCAACAATTAAAGTAGAAACATTGTTTAACAGAGACGAATAGACCAGGGGATATGTTAGTCTACCTGCGGTCTAGTATGTTAAAAACAACTTAAATATGAATAGTTCATATATTTAAATGTACACCAGAAGCGTGAGGATATGTATTCATTTTTATTAACAACTAAAAGACGAGCGAACTACACAGTGAGAGTTGGGAGTGCATTCTGAACGGTAACATACTCTCGCGTAGTTACCTAGTAAAATCACTAATTCTTCTACAAGTGTGTAGCAAGATGGGTTTTTCATGGAAGTTATGCCGTGCGGAGTTTTGAAGATTGTTTATAGTAAGGAGAGGAAGGAAGTATGACATGTTTGGAGCGTAGTAAAACGCCATTGATAAGTATTGTTCACTGTATTGTGGAAGGAAGAATATATTGCTATGTGGAGCAACGAATTGTTACAGGATGAGTAAAAAGCGCTGACACAAAGGTTAATGTTTTAATTGTTTATGTCTGAGAATATTTGTATATGATCCACGAAATGTATAGAGTTTTTAAGTAGTTTCACATCACTCTTTATCCTATTGTTTTATTTATTGACATTACATTCTAAGCTGTATTTAACTTAAGTGTTTGATATTTAAAGCTTATTTATTATGACTTACTACTAGAAGTACCTGAGAGTTTGATCGTTGGTTGAAACATTGTTCAAAGAACTCTGTTAATGTAACAGACACTATGAAGCTGTCAGATCGCGACTGATAGTGCTAATAGTATATTTTAATCCGTGTGAAGCATGAAAACTGTAGAATATGTAAATATTTAAAACTTATATAATTTATAGCAGTATTATTAGAGTAGATAGTTACATTTCACGTACGCCCGTGTATAATGTAGGGTTTTTGTAATGTTAACTTCATTTTTATGAGTGAACAGCTGATTTTAATCAGACTATTTCAATGACATAGCCACAGAGTGACTGTCAATTACGTAAATATTTTATTACATTGTTGTAACGAGAATGCTCAATTACATTTATTCTACAGATAGTAGAGCTATCTGACGTGTGTTACAGTTAATTTTAACTTGTTTATTTTAATGGTGATACAGATTATTATTTTTCTTATTTGTAATTTGTTTGGAAATAAATCCCTGGCACTAGTTTTTGTTCGTCTGTTCGTTTTTTTATAAATCTGATCATCATTTCATTCTTGCAATCGACGTGCGATAATACTGCGAATTAGTTACTAGAATTCATGTTAGTCTCAACTTTCACCGTTCACACCCGAGATCCGAGATTCTCGTTCTACCATTTTGTGTTTAGGATAGTTTATTTTCTTTGTAAATGTGTAACTAATCGGTATTGTTGTTGCATGGCCGGTATGCATCGAGGGTTCCCTAGTCTTTATCCTTTAGGGTAGTGTTGGTTAACCTGGCTGGGTATCGACCTCCCTACAATCCTTTTCCATCTTGGCGGATATAGGCTATGACTATGCGGGATTCTGGTGCAGTACTTACCAAAAATATGACGTTTTTTCTTCCACAGCTCTACTGTATACGTCCGTTTGCTAAAATGGCAAGTGCATGACTAACACAATCGTTATCAGCCTAGCAACAGATACAGTCTGCATTTTCTCAGCGTTTTGACCTTGAATGGTTCTCTGTCTCTCTCTCTCACATTTCCCCACGCCTCGTCACATACCTCAAGCGCGATAAAATTTGCGTACCTTATACTAGTTTCATGGTTTAATAAGGAACCAAAATGGCTGCCTCTAAACATTGGTAGTCCTACTGTCTCAGAACCAAAATGGCGGTCTCTGCTTAAACGTCACACCTGCTAGCCACCAGCCAAGTAACCTAACACTGCACTTCCTGCCCGCGTAGACATTTCTTGTCTTATCAGCAGCAGCAGCTCTGACAAGGCCTCTGGCTAGGTAGAGTATTCAGTCTCCTGCAAAGAGGACTGTGTATGTGTTAGCATTAAAAACATGTGTGTCCTATTATTATTTTTTACATTTTTCTGTAATAATAATTATTAAAACAAGCGGCCATCCTCAATACATGACCATTTAACCACATTCTTTCACCCTATAACACGTCACTTCACCCAGTTCTATATTTAAATTATAACTTCTCAGGGCAATGACCTTAATATTTTGGCACATGACTTGGTCGACCGAATGTTATAGGTTTTCATATTCTACAACCATTTGCTGTGCCGAACAGCGGTCTCGCTTATTAGCGTTTACAAGCATGTTAAAGGTCCCCTTTAGGGGTAAAAAATCTTAGCACGCTTCACACATTTTCAATTATTCGTCTTCATTCGTTCGTCATTGGAAAAATATTGGAAAAAGCGACCCCTCGCTCTGTCTCCCCCTTGAAATAGACATTTCCTGTATTCACCATGGCCAATGATAGCCTCGTTGTAAAACACGCCCAACGCTACCGGCTCTCTGTCTACAAAGACTCAATATTTTAAAAATTTTAAATGATTATTATTATTATTATTATTATTATTATTATTATTATCAAACAATAACGATCACATTGGAAAGAGGACGTCACCCCGAGTCCTTGGATACTTCGTACACGTCTGTAACATGATTGGTTCACCACACATCAGTAAAATGTCAAAAACCCAAGTTTACCCTAAAATCGAGTTCCCAAATTCCACTCCATTTAAAAAACTAACCTTACCATCAAATAGAACGGAAAAAATACCATTCAAACGGTATCACGCAAGCCTCTATATGACTATTCTTTCACCCTTTTGCAGCATATCCATAAATATTCAAGCATGCACGCGACTGTAAGCAGAACTCCCCCCCTCCCCCTAATAACAGTTTTTTTTGTCCTAGCGACTTGAAATTTATTTATGGGGTAGAGGGGCTAAATACCATTCATTTATGTCAAACAATTTTTTTTGTAGAATTCCTAGTTTCCAAAATAGTCATCAATTTTTCATAATTCATTTTATTTTCCCCCACAGATTTGAAACTTGGTTTCTGCCTAGAGGGGCTAGGGACCTTTCATTAACGTCAAACAAACCTTTTTCTAAAATTCACCGTTTCGAAAATAGCGCTAATCTCAAAACCAACAATTTTCATTTTTTTAATACCAACAAACATTCCTAGCAAAGAGGATGTCATCCAAACGCCAACAACACCTCGTTCGTTAAAATCCGATCATGCGTTCGGGATATATCGGCAAAGTTCTGTGTAGCAGAACCCCCATTCTAGCACTACTACAAGTTTTTATCCTAGAGACTTCAGATTTACTTTGGGGGTAAAAGGGGTAGGGACCTTTCATTTATGTCAAACAAACTTTTTTGTTAACTTTTTAGTTTCCAAAATATAGGAATATCAAAATTTGAGTGTTTTCAAAAAATGCCAAAAAATTAAAAAGTTTTATTATAAAAATAAAGGGCATTGCCGCGACTCGTTTGAACCATGGCACAACGTTCTATCGTGTTCAGTTTTCAAACTATCACCTACATTCAAAAATAAATATTTTGATTTTTTAATATAACGAGTGGTCCATAGGAATGAGCACGTCAACCCGAGTCCAACGACATATCGCATGCCCATGGTTTCATGAAATATACATGAGAGTTCAGCGTAGCCGAGTGGCTTGTGTCACTCGTTTAAATCCCCCTTACTCCCTTAACAACGCAAATGGTCTCTAATGGGATCATCCCCTTCTTCCCAGTGTGAAAGTTCAATACGACAAAACACACAACGCACCACATCTTCTCGGTTCAAGTAATAAAAACCCGCTCCAGCAAGTTTATGTGCCCAGAAAAAGCCTACAGGCCAAGATTCAAATGTTAACGAACGATCGTTTTCTGATTTTAAATTTAACCTACGTGGTAAACCGACTTGCTCACTTGTTGTATTTGGTACTAACGCCATGTGTTATATTAAAACTTTTTCTTATTGTAAGTTATTGACGTTGCACAAGAGCACAGAATACCTACAAAGCATAATGTATGCTTGTTCACTGTCTGTTCACTACGTTTATGGCGCATGACCAAACCTAAAGAACAAACAAAATAACCCATCACTCAATCAATTAATCAATACTTGTAAATAAAATTTAAACGTTAATTGGGATTAAATGAAAACACCATTAAAAATAAATAAACTGTATGTTGTCATGAACAGTAACCCATCTACTTCATTTTCTTTTTTATAAAGCTGCAGTCATTTACATCCCCCTTTAAACAATATATAAACAAAAAATGAATGTCATGTCATTTTGTCCAGATTATCATGTTCAAACCTGTGGATATTCGTTGAGTCCATAGGGAACCGCCCATTAATTAAATTTTAATTTTTGTTTTCAAAAATTCCTATATGGTTTTGTACTTTTCCCGGTCAACAACCAATATGGTCTTCTAACGGTTGCCAATACATATCCATTAATCAAGAAAGCAATCAACGTCCAGTCAGGTACAGGTAATGAATTACTTTGTCTAGAGGTTTTCAGTAGTGGTAAAATGGAATAGCATTTTAAGTTAGCCTTGCCTGAGTTTTGAATAGTTCACTCTTTGGCAATGGTTCCACTCTAGTGCGTCTCAGGTATTCAGCGACTGCTACAGCGGTAAAGCTTTTATTTCCATGTTTCGAAAAATAAACAAAATAAACCGCCATAAATACCTAAATTCAGGTTAATACATGCATTTCATAAAATAAAATATCGAACAAAAATGAAACAAGTTAGTTTAAAAAATCTCACCTTGACTTGTACCGGTTTCTTGCTATTTCCTTCTAGTGGGCTCAAAAGTGCAATGGTTTCTTTTCTCTCAGACATGTGAGGTATACCGGTTAAGTTGCAAACAAATAAATATAAAATTATTAATTACCTTATCAATATCTACAAGTTTAAGGTTCATTAGCATTACAACATTGAAATAATCATTCATACGTACTTAGCAAAAATAAAAGGAAAATTCTTCCACAGTTCTACTGTATACGTCCGTTTGCTAAAATGGCAAGTGCATGACTAACACAATCGTTATCAGTTAGCCTAGCAACAGATACAGACTGCATTTTCTCAGCGTTTTGACCTTGAATGGTTCTCTGTCTCTCTCTCCCTCACTTGTCCCCACGCCTCGTCACATACCTCAAGCGCGATAAAATTTTCGTACCTTATACTAGTTTCATGTTTTTAATATGGAACCAAAATGGCTGCCTCTTATACAATGGTAGTCCTACTGTCTCAGCACCAAAATGGCGGTCTCTGCTTAAACGTCACACCTTCTAGCCACCAGCCAAGTAACCTAACACTGCACTTCCTGCCCACCGGGACATTTCTTGTCTTATCAGCAGCAGCTTCTCTGACAAGGCCTCTGGCTAGGTACAGTATTCAGTCTCCAGCAAGCAGGACTGTGTATGTGTTAGCATTGAAAACATGAGTGTCTTATTATTATTATTTAACATTTTACTGTAATAATAATTATTAGCAAGCGGCCATCCTCAATACATGACCATGTTAACCACATACTTTCACCCTATAACACGTCACTTCACCCAGTTCAATATTTAGTTTATAACATCTCAGGGCAATGATCTTACCGTTTTGGCACATGACTTGGTCGACCGAATGTTATAGGTTTTCATATTCTACAACAATTTGCTGTGCCAAACAGCGGTCTCGCTTATTACCGTTTACTAGCATGTTAAAGATCCCCTACAGGGGTAAAAAATCTTAGCACCCTTCACACATTTTCAATTATTCGTCTTCATTCGTTCGTCATTGGAAAAAAATATCGGAAAAAGCGACCCCTCGCTCTGTCTCCCTCGAAATAGCCATTTCCTGTATTCACCATGGCCAGTGATAGCCTCGTTGTAACACACGCCCAGCGCTACTGGCTCGCTGTCTACAAACACTCTTTATTAAAAAAAAATATTATTATTATTATTATTATTATTATTTTCAAACAATAATGATCACATTGGAACGAGGACGTCACTCCGAGTCCTTGGACACTTCGTACACGTCTGTAACATGATTGGTTCACCACATATCTGTAAAATGTCAAAAACCCACGTTTACCCCAAATTCGAGTTTCCAAATTCCACTCCTTTAAAAAAAAATAACCTCATCATCAAATAGAGCGGAAAAATACCATTCAAACAATACCACGCAAGCCTCTATACGACTATTCCTTCACTCTTTTGCAGCATAGCCATACGTATTCAAGCATGCACGCGACTGTAAGCAGAACTCACAACCTCCCCCTATTAACAGTTTTTTTTGTCCTAGCAACTTGAAATTTATTTTTGGGGTAGAGGGGATAAAGACCATTCATTTATGTCCAACTTTTTTTTTGTAGAATTCCTAGTTTCCAAATTAGTCATCTTTTTTTCAAAATTCATTTTATTTTTCCCTGCAGATTTGAAACTTGGTTTCTTCTTAGAGTGGCTAGGGACCTTTCATTAACGTCAAACAAACCATTTTCAAAAATTCACTGTTTCCAAAATAGCGCCAATGTCAAAACCAACAATTTTCAAAAAAATCAAAATACCAACGCACATTCTTATTAAATAGGACGTCACCCCAACGCCAACAACACCTCGTTCGTTAAAATCCGATCATGCGTTCGGGAGATATCGGCAAAGTTCGTAGGAAAGTAGGCTGTGTAGCTGAACCCCCATTCTAGCACTACTACACGTTTTTATCCCAGAGACTTCAGATTTATTTTTGGGGTAGAGGGGTAGGGACCTTTCATTTATGTAAAAAAAAACTTTTTTGTAAACATGTTAGTTTCCAAAATATACGAATTTCAAAATTTGAGTGTTTTCAGAAAATGTCAAAAAATAAAAATAAAATATTATAGAAAATAAAGGACATAAGCGCCATTCGTTTGAACCATGGCACAACGTTACATCATGTTCGGTTTTCAAACTATCACCTACTTTCAAAAACAAAAATTTTGAAAAATATAACGAGTGGTCCATAGGAAAGAGCACGTCAGCCCGAGTCCAATGACATGTCGCATGCCCATGGTTTCATGAAATATACATGAGAGGTCAGCATAGCCGAGTGGCTAGTGTCACTCATTTAAACCCCCTTACCCCCCCAGTGGCTCCAGTACAGCATAGATGGTGTATGAGGTAAAACAATCACATTAGATGAATGCATTTTCTTAACTGAAAAAAGTAGGTTAATATTAAATGCCTTCCCAGACATCCGATTCCTATTGAATTGGAAATATTTACGATAAGACGCACCCAGCTTTGCGTGAACAGTAGCCTACGATCTAAGAAATTTGAACTCGTAATTCTATTCACAGCCTTGAAAATAAAGTGGCTGCCGTTGATTCATTTGAGGGGTTTGGACATCGTGGTCATATAACCCCGTGTACTCGAGTGAGTGTGGTGGTGTTTGTCTGATAACCTGTGTTATTGAGGTGTCTGTAGCAGCGTGTGTAATTGTAATTCTAGATAGGATTGGTAAGTAAACGGCCGTGGCCTTTTAGTTAGGAACCATCCCGGCATTTGCCAGGAGTAGAAGTGGTAAACCACGGAAAGCCACTTCCAGAATGGCTGAGGTGGGAATTGAACCCACCACTTCTGAGTTTTGCCTCACGAGGCTGAGTGTACCCCATTCCAGCCCTCAGACCAGAATTCAATTTCTTGGCAGAGACGGAAATCGAACTCGAACCTCTGGGGTGACAGCAATGAAAGCTAGCAGTTACACCTCGAATAAGGTATTTTTGGAGGGTCTTTTCCTCTGTCTAGCAAATCAGACAGCCTTTAAATTAGTTGGCCTTGATTGGCACACCAAATATAAGTCATGCCTTCTTTCATTAGTCTTTGAAAACCATCATCCCCCACGTATGTTGTAGCACAATTCAAATTCAACGTCTTAAGGAGCTCTAACAACATGGTCCATGCCATTTCCTTTAGAAATTATGTTTCAATTTCGCACAATGCAACTGACATATCTACGAACACGGCACCTAACTATAAGAATATTCACCGGTTTTGGTAAGTTTAAGCACTAAATTTTACAACCCTCATCAGGACGCCTATATTGGAGGTATATGTAATACAAATTAAGATAATATATACGCATTAGCATCTGCAGGTCATAAACACTTCAAAACGGTAAATAACAAACTGTCACAAGAGAACGTGCCTCCAGTCGTCTCTCGCCCACAACAGCATCTGCGCTGTCTGGGAGACACTTCAGGAAATACAGAGCCACGCCACATGTCCAGTCGTCAATTGCAAGCATCCTAGAACATTGTTGTAATAGGGTTGTGGGATGCTGAATACGGTCAGTACCTTTAAATTCGGCAAGAGATTACCTAAATTCATTCTCAAGTTGCTAGCGTGTTTCTTCGTCTATAGCTTTGCTCACCAAAGCACCATCTTCCCAGGATTGCCAGGATGTAGGTCTGGTTGTTACCGTTCATTAGTAGGCGTTATATTCTCTTTATCTCTTGCTTGCTCCAATGATTTTAGTGTTATTGGCAGCTATCCATGCCCGTAGCATGTTAACGTGTTCCTCAGGGATGAGTTTCTTCAGTACTATAGCATGGCGTTGGTCTGTTATTCTCTGTACTGTTACATTGATGTCAGGATACTGCTGACAGAATGCGGTGTGTACATGGGCGCCCGCAAGATTTTTTTTCCGGGGGAGGGGTAGGTGAGCAAGTAATTTTTTATTTCATTACGTACCTGTCACTAGGTGGTGATGAGACGTACCCGGCCCCCACGAAATTTTCGTTTCATTTCTTACTTGCTTCGTGATAGGCCTAATCATTATTTATCTGCTCTGAAACCGGTGGGTACACTATCTTTATGGCATGAATGGGAGGAATAGCTCTTTTTAGTTCAGAGTTGTCGTCCATCGCTCTTCTTTGTGGTTCATCGTCATAATGTTCACTTCTCAAAAAGAGGCTAAAAATTAGGCCTAGTTGTATCACCCTGCATCGACAAAAATAAAAATCAATCAGTTTCACTGACAGACAGACAGAAAACATGTACATATACAGATGTTGCATCAAAATATAAGATAAACTTGTGCGTGGGCTTCATGAACACAGTTTCTTAATTTATTTGCAACATGGTATTTGACTGATAATAGTAAGAAAAGTTTATAGTAAAAGCATTACATTAGGGGAGTAAGAGGGGTTCTAACGCCCCCCCCCCCCCCACCTCCACCTATCCCTCTGACCTCACATACTGTACCCGTTCGTCCTGGGGATGCGATAACCCATCTGCTATTACATCGCATTCCTGGATTTCCAGGACAGAGCGGAGTTAAATGAACATCAAGTCAAATAAGGAATGTGTCGGAAATTCAGTTGAAATATCACAAAAGCAGAGGGTAACACGAGATAAAGTATCTCCAGGGTCGTTACGGGTTTAAATTTAATTTAAAAAATGCAAATATAAATGGGCGCCATCAACTGAATCCCTAGCAAACCACATCCTTCCTGGTTAAGCCTTAATTAAGACAAGGAAAGAGATAGGAAAATCACATCATCATCAGATCACAACTAAGATAAAAACAAATTTATTCAACTTTGATAGTCAGACAGACATATTAAACACTCATCCTACCTGAGAGCATGGTCGAATGCCAACGTTAAATTGTCATTGTCCAGAAAATCGAACCATCTCTATTCTACTCAAAGTGTATTTAATCCACATAAAATAGGAAAAATTTCTAAAGTTCTCTTGGGTTCTCATGATCACCGTAGCACTATGTCTTTGCGTCACTGACATTCGTGATAACTGAGACCTAACGTCTCTTTAAATTAACATCATGAATGTGGATGTAAAAATATTAATTAATCTGTCTAAACACATATATTCTAATCACATATTTAAATATCACATAATTTATGGCTTGCATGGCATTATTCAAATGCTGAATATGTTAGTAAAATGCTCCTAAACATCGAATAATTAATTTACACTATTTACACTGTCATTAATAATTGCTTGTTCGTGAATCACAGAAAATCGACTACTCATTGGTTATAATCATCATCATCATCAAAATTAAATATTTCTCACATTAATTCTCATCTCAAAATTCACTATATTCATGTCAGAATAATTAATTCATTATCATCAAATCATTTAAATGAATATTATAATCATCACTTCATTATGCTCTATAATTATTCCCACACTCTCATTTCATCATCTCCTTCATATTAAATCATCTTAAATCATCAATATAAATTGTTTAATTCATCAACTCAAGTTGCAATTCTTCAAATCATATCTCAATTAAATTTATTTAAATCCATTCAAATTTATTAATCATCAGCTTCTTTAGTTAATTATCACCTTCTAATTCAGTTATTCATCATCTATTTAATAATCTATTAACTTATTTAAATCAGCTTATTTATTCAACCTTTAATTCATCCATTTATTTAATTCATTGATTTATTCCAAAATTTAATTTATCAATTTATTTAAATTTTATTCATCTGGTTATTTAATTTTATTATTTCATCTAGTCATTCTGATTTTTATTTCATTAGATCAGATCATTAATATGCTTAAATTTCAGATTATTATTTCATTAATTATTATTATCAGAAAATCTTGTATTATCAACATTATTTATTTGTTTAATTTCCTAACAAATTGTTTAATATGGGTTTATAGAACGTTGTCTTACAGTTTTATCACTTCCAAGTTATATCTCGTATTCAATTATCATGCCAAAAAATATTATTGTCTTCACAAATTCACGTTGGATCTCACTATCCAAAACTTCATCATCTACTATCACTTTATCAAATATCACATTTGAATACCACAATTATTCCACAAAACTTCATAAATATTCAGCGCACAGCATGAATCTCAAAATTATGCTAGACTGGGTTCGACAACCTCATGTCTGCTTCAAAATACATTAGCAATATTGCAACTTCCACTTGGCAACTTCCACAAAATGCCTATCACAAACTTCAGTTAATCACGTTGCATGATCTACAAAAAATATAACTGGCTTCAAATTATCAACGCACACAATCTCCAATAACTGTAATTAATCTGATCACATCTAGACAACTTCTTAAACAATTAGGAAAAATATAACCTTAGTAATCGAAATCAAATTCAAAATCTGCTTTCAAATAGCATAAATTCTCTTAAAATTCTCATAATTCACTTCACAGAAAACACTAATGTGCTATAATCTCTCACATCAAAATATGCAATACTGATCTGCCTTAAAATAAATCTGACCATTAATGATTCATCTTACAAGATTCAATTACTTTAAATCCTTCTCAAAGGTATTAAATTCAATCATAAAAATTATCAAAAGCATCAGCTGTATCAGCTGTTAACTGAAAATACTCTCAAAAGAGTATAGCAACAAAATATTGGATTGGCAAACAAGAATTACAAATGTAACCCTCCTTACATTTATTTTTAATTTTTTTAACAAAATTCGACTGATATGTGACTAGTAGTTTCTTGTTTGATCCTCTTACAATCTCAAGTACACTCGGATGATAAAAATGAGTTCCTCAATGGCGAGTAAAGATGAGTACCACCACGCAATCGTATAAATACGAAAGGCCTCGCCCCGATGACTATCATGATAATGCCCTGAACGATGGGTAAAGATGTGTACCACCACGCAATCGTATAAATACGAAAGGCCCCATCTCGTCGTCTAATGAGTGAATGTACCAGATTGGAATCAACAAGTCTCTAGTTGTCACATAAAAGCGATATTCATTCACTTGAGTAAATAACATCTTAATATCTCCAAACAATCCAATGAAAAAAATCCCTACTGATGAATAATACACACTCGCTAGTATGCAATGAACTGACGAAGTAATTTAAATAATCCAATTGCAGATCACGAGTTCGAAATACTCGCCACAAAAAATAACTGTCCAAGAAAAACTATCCTTACTGGAAAATGTCTAAAAGACCAAACATCTGCTTAATAAAGCCAACCAATGGTGAGAAATTCGTATAATGGTGCCTGCCATATCATATGGTAAGGCCATATTCTAGCAAATTTTGGAGCAAATAATGTCTAAGCCATGTCTAAATAATCGTAGAACTCCTACTAGAAAAATATACAAGTATGCCCAGTGTTCATGGAAAAATCATATCAGAAAGTCATAACTCTTACAGTACCTTCTCATATCAGCTGTTAATATATTTCAAAGATCGTCGATTATCCTCGTGTGTAATAAATTTCTCGAAAGATCGACGGGAATATCGTATCACCCACGCAATAACGATTGCCTTCATATCCCTAGTGAATCAGCTGTTAGACCTCCTCTTCTTCAGGAACCGAATCCATCGCTCCGTGGTGCCATCGCGTCTCTGTCTTCGCTTACTCCGACATGATGAACTGCATGTTATCCATAGCGGATACTGTCCAAATCCTTACGTAAAAGTTCATAAAAGCAGCGTACCCCATATTCTTCTTCTATGTTACGCCACTATCCAATATAATGTTCGGTTCGCTTGTTAAAAGTTCAATTTCCACAGCGGTTAAGTCTCACTTGCAGAAAATAAATTTTATTTATGAGAGTGTATAAGTTTTTGAAACACCCTGTAGCTGTGTTCGTACTCGATATTTTATAATAATTCATGAAAAAAGAATTATATTAATGCACATGCCAATGTTCATAAGTGCATATAATTGTAACATTTCGTTTGCCTTAAAAGCGTTAATGTTAGCTTGACCCCATGGTCGCTCTACATGTTCCGTTATGAAATGCATAGTCGTAATGTCATTTGAATAACTAAGTTCATTTGAAGTTCACAATTGCAGTATATTATAACTATCTGCCTGCACAATTCGATTACTGAATACAAGTCCCAACTCAATGTTGTAACTGAATGTTGAAATGAAGTTCAGCTTCTTTAATATTGCCTGCGTATAAAAGTCGGAAACAGCACGCTCTGATCTACTGCACTGTTCCAGAATGATCTACGCTTAAAGCCGGCCTCGCCATGCCGCTTTGCTGTGCTGTTCTGCGTTATAAAATGCAGCTCGAAATAAAGTTCTCAATCTCGTATTACAATGCTGTTCTGACCCCGGCTCTTCTCCTGCTTACACGGCCCGTACAGCTTGCCTCGTAACCGGTCCTCTCGCCGTCTACCGTGCGTTGCTCGCCTTGACTCACTGACCTACTTCCGCTCTCCGCTTGGTTAAGTAATACTGTCGCTTTCACGCCACGCAACAAGTGCTGTGCACCGCTCAACTTTGCCGTACCCTCTGCGCATGTGTTCTATTCAGCCCTGCTGACTGAACTCGACTGATGTCTCTAGACTGCGTTGAGGAGCTCCTACCTGGCGCTGTCACGTGATGCTCCCCCACCTTCTGTGGTCATGCGTCACAAGTATAATCTCGACCACCATCATCTCGGCTATTAATTTATACAATAACTTAAGGGATTATCTGTCTTTCTTCAAGTTATTACCGTATATATTGCTTGACATTTCTTCTCTTCTGAGATGATTAAACACTATGTTCCATTTAGATCTTAATAAAACTTTAATATTCCTCCCATAATTCCATCTGCTTGACTGGCAGTGCCTTCTTAATCCTTGGCCTTCTACGTCATTTCCTAACATTCCTCTCGACTCGATCTGAGCGCTATCTTTACAACTTTTCCCATAAATCTCAACTACGGCTCAATGTCAGCTGGCGTAGCCGATAGCCTCAACTAGGTATCGGGTACAATCCTAACCCGCAATACATTCAGGGGCAAAGTCGATATCCATCGAACCCATGGTCCGATTTTGGCATGCGACATATCGTTGGACTCAGGGTGACGCCCTCTTTCCAATGGACAACATATTTCAACCCCAAAATAAAAACTACCCCTACTAGGGGGTGAAATTGTATTTTTTTAAAGTAAAAGTCACTTTACAAATGCAACAGACATGAGGGGCGATACCAGTAAACTTAAACGTTGTTGCTCATATAGCGCAGGCGTTTTGCTGGATGCCGCTATGAATCAACATTTTGATTTTGTTTTTTTACGCATGCGCACTTGGGGATTTTGTAAGAGGGCGGGCATTTAAATAATTATTTATGTATGAGTTATTATCATTATTATTATGATTTTTTTAATTTTTCCAAAAGATTGAAAACTAATAGGTCATGTGCTTTTTAATATCTTACGAATTAAGAAGGCTACGGAATTGTATGATGGGTCGTTGGATTTGGGATGACGCCCCGTTTTTTAATGTAGTTTTTATTTTTGTCAAAAGGGCCTAAGTGCACTTTTGTTAATGTTTTGAGAACGAATAAGGTTACGGACTTGTATGAGGGGTCGTTGGATTTGGGATGACGCCCCGTTTTTGAATGGAGTTTTGATTTTTGTCAAAAGGGCCTATGTGCACTTTTTGTTAATATTTTGAGAACGAATAAGGCTACGGACTTGTATGAGGGGTCGTTGGATTTGGGATGACGCCCCGTTTTTTAATGTAGTTTTGATTTTTGTCAAAAGGGCCTAAGTGCACTTTTGTTAATATTTTGAGAACGAATAAGGCTACGGACTTGTATGAGGGGTCGTTGGATTTGGGATGACGCCCCGTTTTTGAATGGAGTTTTGATTTTTGTCAAAAGGCCTAAGTGCACTTTTTGTTAATATTTTGAGAACGAATAAGGCTACGGACTTGTATGAGGGGTCGTTGGATTTGGGGTGACGCCCCGTTTTTTAATGGAGTTTTGTTTATTTTGTCAAAAGGGCCTAAGTGCACTTTTGTTAATATTTTGCGAACTAAGAAGGCTACGGACTTGTATGAGGGGGTTTTAGCACTAGGGGTGATGCCCTGTTTTTGAATTGATTTTTTGATTTTTGTCAAAAGGTCCTAAAGCCCTGTTTTTACCTATTTAAATTTTAATTAAGAGTGGTCGTTGAGAGAGCCGGTACTGCTGTTATGTGTCTCAACAAGCCTGTTGTCGAGCACAGTGACTATGCCCGGAAGAAATGAATTGCTATTTTGGTGGGATGGCGGGGCAGTTTATGACGGTTGGTTTTGTGACATTTGCTATGACGGATGGAGGCGAATATTTGAAAATGTGTGCTAGGATTTGTTTACCCTCAAGGGGATCGTTAACGTTTTAGTCAACGGTGATGAGCGAGACTGCTGTCTGGCATAGTAAATGGATTTAGAATATGGAAACCTATAACATTTGCTCGACCAAGTCATGTGCATGTACGCAAAGAGTCAAAACGGTAAGGTCATTGGCCTGAAATGTTATAAACTAAATATTGAATTGGGTGAAAGTATGTGGTTAACATGATCATGTATTGAGGATGGCCGCTTGCTAGTAATTATTATTAAAGTGAAATGTTTAATAATAATAACAATAATAATAATAAGACACAGATTTTCAATGCTAACACACACACAGTCCTGCTCACTGGGGACTGAATATTGTACCTAGCCAGAGGACTTGTGAGAGAGACTGCTGATAAGACAAAAATGTCTACGTCAGCAGGAAGTGCGATATTAGCTTACTTGACTCGTGGTGGCTAGCAGGTGTGCTGTTTAAGCAGAGACCACCATTTTGGTTCCTAGACTGCTGTACTATCGATGTATAAGAGGCAGCCATTTTGGTTCCTTATTAAAAACATGAAACTAGTATAAGGTACACGAATCTTATTCAGATTGAGGAAAGTGAAGAGGCGTGGGAACACGTGTGAAAGAGACAAGATTTTAAGGTCAAAACGTTAAGAAAATTTAACTCTCTCTCTGTTGCTAGGATAACTGATAACGATTGGATTGGTGATGTACTTGCCATTTTAGCAAACGGACGTATACAGTAGAGCTCTGAACTGAACTTTGGAAGAAAAAATCCTTTTATTTTTTGGTAAGTACCTATGAATGATTATTTTAATAATGTAATGCTAATGAACCTTAAATTTGTAGTTATTGATAAGGTAATTAATGATTGTATTTATTTATTTGTTTGCAGATAACCGGTATACCTTACATGTCTGAAATACAAGAAACCATTGCACTTTTGACCCCACTAGAAGGAAACAGCAACAAGCCAGTGCAAGTGAAGGTGAGATTACTAACTTGTTTCATTTTTTGTTTTATATTTCATTTTATGAAAAGCATGTATTAACCTGAATTTAGGTATTTATAGCGGTTTATTTTATTTATTTTTAGAAACTTGGAAAGAAAAGCCTTACCGCCGTAGCAGTTGCTGAAAACCCAAGACGCAGTAGAGTGCAACCGTTGTTTCCAGGCAGTGAACTATTGAAAACTCAGGTAAGTCTAACTTAAAAATGCTATTCCATTTTACCACTACTGAAAACTCGTAGACAAAAAATTCATTGCCTGTACATGACTAGGACGATGATTGCTTTCTTGAATAATGGCCATGTATTGACAAACGGTACAACACTATATTGGTTGTTGACTGGGAAAAGTACAAGGCTATGTTGGATTTTCTAAAAACAAAAAAAATTAATTTAATTTATGGTTGGTTCCCTATGGACTCAATAAATATCCACAGGTTTGAACAAGATAATCTGAACAAAATGACATAATACTTATTTTTGCTTATATATTGGTTAAAGGGAAATGTAAATGACTGCAGCTTTATAAAACAAAAGTACATGGGTTACTCTTAGTGCAGACATACAGTTCATTTTTTAAATATTTTATGGTGTATTTTATTTAATGCCAATTAACGTTAAAGTTTAATTACTAGTATTGATTGATTGATTGATTGAGTGATGAGTTAATTTTTTTAGGTGTGGTCATACGCCATTAACATAGTGAACAGACAGTGAAAAAAAGCATACATTGTGGTTTAAAATACTGTGTGCAACGTTAATAACTTGCAATAAAAAAAGTTTTATTATAACACATGGCTTTAGTACCAAATACAACAAGTGAGCAAGTCGGTCTACCACGTGGGTTAAATTTAAAATCAGAACATGATCGTTGGTTAACCTTTGATTCCTGGCCTATAGGCTTTTTGTCGGCGCATAAATTTGCTGGAACTGGATTCTATTACTTGAACCGAGAAGATGTGGTGCGCTGTGAGTTTTGTCGTTTTGAACTTTCACACTGGGAAGAAGGGGATGGTCCCTTTGGAGACCATTTGCGATGGTCTCCTCATTGTCCTTACATGCTTGGAAAACAAGTGCGTAACCTACCCGTGTATCCATTTTACCGAACCACAAGGCCATTGGCCGCTACTTACGTTGCTGAATCACAAATAAATAATAATAATAATGTATTACCAGCCAACAACGGTAGTGTCGATATATGTGGTCCATATGCCATAGACAGCGTTGAATTGGCATGTGCTTTTGAAAAATTGGGAGTTTGCAAGGCTAAAGCACTAGCACACCCAGAGTACAGCTCTGTTGAATAACGTTTAGAATCTTATAAAAAATTTTGGCCATTAATATTAAAACACCTTACAAAACAGCTAAGTGAAGCTGGATTTTTTATACTGGTGAAGGGGATAAAAAATGTTTTTAATGTGGATTTGCTTTAAAGGATTGGCAAATGACTGATGACCCTTTTGTGCAACACGCTTGTTGGTTACCTAACTATAGAAACATGGTGTTGCTTAAAGGTCATGAATTTGTGAACACTATTCCTAAATAAAACGTGATTGCAGCACAAGAGATAAAAGTGCCTTTAGAGTTAGAACACGCGGAGAAAATACATGAGGCTGAAAAAAAAGACTTGTCTCACGAACAGATACAAAAGTGTGACCAACAATTATGTAAAATTTGTTATCAAGATGAACTAGGTGTTGTATTATTGCCTTGTGGACACATGATAGCATGTGTCAAGTGTGCATCAGAACTTAACACTTGTGCTATATTTAGAAAAGTAGTATCTGCTACAGTTAGGGCATTTCTTGCATAACTAGTATAATTTATTAGCCATGCATAGTGCAAAATCCCTAATTGCACAATATTATTAAAGCTGTTTTAGAGTGTAATAGATATGCTTTTGTTTTGTTTATAGACTACTACAATGAATGTTTTGAATGCTGTGGGACAATCATGTGGCTTAGAGACAAAGAAGCTCAGGGAATTGCCAACGCATATTCCATTCCGCATTATCAAGATTCGGAAATTGAAAACAACATATGGTGATCGTGTACTTTGTGTATGTGAAAACTTTGAGACATTTCTGCCTATACGGTTTAATGATATGTCGGAGAGTATTTTTGATGAAGTCAATAATGCTGTGCAAACTGTACACTTAATTTATGAAGGTTTTAAAAACAATAGGTGCATGGCTCGTTTTAATTAAATAAAAAATAAATGTCAAATAATAATAATAATGGATTATATAAGTCATGACAATGGACTGAAAGAAAAATATGTGTATAGAATAATAATGTTTTAGTGTTTACTATTGTCTTAAAAATATTATCATGAAACCAAAAAAAATGTATATAAAGTTTGTAAATAAATGAAGATAATGGTACAAGGTTGTTTTATTTTCTACTGAAGTCAGAATATTGAACATAGCAGAGTATACATGATTATGACAATAAAATGCACACTTAATACAAGTCTTTGCCTTTACGATAGTGTGTTATAGTTTTAAAAACAAAGCTTGTTGTAGATCTTTTTTCTTCCACGGTGAACAATAGGCATGAACACGTTATTGTTTTGTTTCGGATCATTATCACTATCATAATCATAAGCAGCATGATCTATATCACTATTATTATAATCACCATAATTATCCTCAACATCACTAAAACCAGTTAAATATTCCTGTTCCTCTTCCTGTTCCTCTTCCTGTTCCTCTTCCTCTTCCTCTACAGTGTCCTCATGTAGAGTTTGCGTGGCTTTTGATATGTTAAGGGTTTTTTGAACGTTGAAATATTGTGAGCAGTAATATTGTTTTCTTGCACTCGCTTTTTAGCATTTTTATGATTTTCTGTTGACAGCAACAATGTTTCATGCAGTACACTACATTGATGATCACTGACACTTAAAACCTCACTATTTTTACTTTTTATCTCACTTCGACATTGTTTTGAACGTTGTTTTGAACAACGCCAAATAACAGTTCCATTTTAATTGGTTCGTTTCACAATATATGAATATCCTTTATAGAATGCATGAGGCTTACCATACCTAGTCACTGATATTTCCATGTCAACTGTCAAGCATAGACTAAGCTCTAGTAAAGACAACTTGACAATAAGAACAATAGTTTAATGTGGGAGCATATATGGATGCAAATGTGGGAAGCAACAAAAAAAGTAGGAGCAAATGTGTGAGCATAAAGTGGAAGCAAAAAGTGGGAGCAAATGTGGGAGCACAAATAATAAACTTAGTTATAACAAAACCTAACCTAACCTAACTTCACCTAACCTAACCTAACTTAACTTAACCTAACCTAACTTCACCTAACCTAACCTAACCTAACTTCAAAATGGAAGCGAATGTGGGAGCAAAAATGTGTGAGCAAAAATAAAAGAGGGAGCAAATGTGGGAGCAAAAATTGGGAGCAAATGTGTGAGGAAAAAAAAACAACAAGTGAAAGTAAATATGGAAAGCCAAAGAAAAAGTGAGAGCAAATGTGTGACCAAAAAAGTGGGAGCAAATATGGAAAGCAAAAAGTGGGAGCAAATGAGGGAGCACAAATAATAAACCTAACCTAACCTAACGTGAAAGTGGGAGCAAATGTGGGAGCACAAATAATAAACTTAGTTATAACCTAACCTAACCTCACCTAACCTAACCTCACCTAACCTAACCTAAAATAACCTAACCTCACCTAACTTCACCTAACCTAACCTAACTTAGCCTAACTTGAAAGTGAGAGCAAATGTGGAAGCAAAAAAGTGGGAGCAAATACGGGAACAACAAGAGGGAGCAATTGTGGGAGCAAAAAAGTGGGAGCAAAAAGTAGGGGCAAAAATTGGGAGCAAAAAGTGGGAGCAAATGAGTGAGCAACAAGAGGGAGCAAATGTGGGAGCAAATAAAGTGGGAGCCAAAAAGGGGAGCAAAAAGTGGGAGCAAATGTGGGAACAAATGTGTTAGCAACAAGAGGGAGCAAATGTGGGAGCAAAAGAGTGGGAGCAAAAAGTGGGGAGCAACATGTGGGAGCAAATGTGGAAGCAAAACAGTGGGAGCAAATGTGGGAGCAACAAGAGGGAGGAATTGTGGGAGCAAAAAAGTGGGAGCAAAAAGAGGGAACAAAAAGTGGGGGCAAATGAGTGAGCAACAAGAGGGAGCAAATGTGGGAGCAAAAGAAAGTGGGAGCAAAAATTGGGGAGGAACAAGTGGGAGCAAAAAGTGGGAGCAAATGTGTGTGCAACAAGAGGGAGCAAAAGTGGGAGCAAAAAAAGTTGGAGCAAAAAGTGGGGAGCAACATGTGGGAGAAAAAAGTGGGAGCAAATGTGGGAGCAAATGTGGGAGCAACAAGAGGGAGCAATTGTGGGAGCAAAAAAGTGGGAGAAAAAAGTAGGAGCAAAAAAGTGAGTGGGAGCAAAAAGTGGTAGCAAATGAGTGAGCAACAAGAGGGAGCAAATGTGGGAGCAAAAATTTGGGAGCAAAAAGTGGGAGCAAAACGTGGGAGCAAATGTGTGAGCAACAGGATGGAGCAAATGTGGGAGCAAAAAAAGTGGGAGCAAAAAGTGGGAGAGCAACATGTGGGAGCAAAAAGTGGGAGCAAATGTGGGAGCAAATGTGGGAGCAACAAGAGGGAGCAATTGTGGGAGCAAAAAAAGTGGGAGAAAAAAGTGGGAGCAAATGTGAGAGCAAATATGTGGGAGCTAAAAGTGGGAACACATGTGGGAGCAAAAGAGGGAGCAAAAAGTGGGAGCAACCATGACTGGTTGTTAAGACTTTTATTTCAACCAATGCACATGAATTAAATTTTGGTAGAGTAATCTGAGTAATAATAATAAAAATTAAAAAAAAATTGTAATTATATTTTTCAAGGTTGAATTTTCAAAGTACTGTCAAGAATAATTACTACATAAAACATATTCCGAGAATTCTAGAGTACTTTAAGTTTAATCATTGGCTAGGAGTAATATAGAGCTAGCTAAACTAACTTAACCCCAGCTCACCTAATTTAACCTAACTTCACCTAAGCTAATGTTATACAAGTTCTGACTTGCTTTAACACTGGCTATGACGTTACAGATGAATGGTGGTGGGAGGCTGGACATAACTTTTTATTAAACCAAAAATATTTACCTTTTTTGCCACACAGATGAATTATTATGGTGGGAGGCCGGCAAAAAAGGTAAAATATTTTTATTATATTTCCGCCAAAATAACAATTCATTTCTTCTGGGCATGGTCACTGTGCTCGACAACAGGCTCGTTGAGACCCATAACAGCAGTACCGGCTCTCTCAACGACCACTCTTAATTAAAATTTACAGGTAAAATATAGGGCGTTAGGCTCTTTTGACAAAAATCAAAAAATATATTCAAAAACAGGGCATCACCCCAAGTGCTAGAACCCCTCTACAAGTCCGTAGCCTTCTTAGTTCGCAAAATATTAACAAAAGTGCACTTATGCCCTTTTGACAAAAATCAAAACTACATTCAAAAACGGGGCGTTATCCCAAATCCAACGACCCATCATACAATTCCGTAGCCTTTTTATTTCGCAAAATATTAACAAAAGTGCACTTACACCCTTTTGACAAAAATCAAAACTACATTAAAAAAACGGGGCGTTATCCCAAATCCAACGACCCATCATACAAGTCCGTAGCCTTCTTAGTTCGTAAGATATTAAAAAGCACATGACCTATTAGTTTTCAATCTTTTGGAAAAATTAAAAAAAGAATAATAATAATAATAATAACTCATACATAAATAATTATTTAAATGCCCGCCCTCTTACAAAAACCCCAAGTGCGCATGCGTAAAAAAAAAGTTGATTCATAGCGGCATCCAGCAAAACGCATGCGCTATATGAGCAACAACGTTTAAGTTCTTACTGGTATCGTCCCTCATGTCTGTTGCATTTGTAAAGTGACTTTTATTTTAAAAAAAATACAATACCACCCCCTAGTAAGGGTAGGTTTTATTTTGGGTTGAAATAAGTTGTCCAATGGAAAGAGGGCGTCACCCCGAGTCCAACGATATGTCGCAAGCCAAAATCGGACCATGGGTTCGAGTGATATCGACTTTGCCCCTGAATGTATTGCGGGTTAGTATGTGACGTCAGAGGGGGAGGTGGTGGGGGTTAGAACCCCCCTTACTCCCCTACTCATTAATTATAAGGATACTAAAAATACTAAAAATAAAAGAAGACGATACATTACTTATTTGTGACTGAGTTGGTTTAAATATGATGGTAAAAATGTATAAGTTAATTAAAATGGCATTGTAATCCAGTTAACCGGTTTTCTAAATAACTGGAGATATTTTCATATAATCCCAAATTACAAAGTTAAATAAAACTGTGGAATTATTCCTACATATAAATCAGTTAACTATCAGTAACTTCAATTAATGAAATAAACTGATGTGACAATGAACTATCGAAATATTCTCGGGATTCCATAGAAGGGGGCATGGCCCCTCCTTGCCCTCCCTGCGGGCGCCCAAGGGTGTGTAGCTTCTGGCTGTATGCGATGGTATTCGCTTCATTATCAGTTATCTGATAATAACAACGCATGTCGCATTTATTCATCTCAGTCAACCATTTCATGCGCTGTCTCGGTCTGCCTGCTCTTGTGGTCTCCCAAATAAAAGAAGAAACACTGCGTGCATGTGTAGCGTTACATGCTGTTATGATGTTACTATTATCATCGGTTTATAACATGTTTGAGGTGCTCCCTGATCAGGGCTTGCCTGTTCAGCTCCTGATCACCATCAGCACATATGTTGTCAGCCACAACAATGGCTCCAAGGGCGCCCCGACGCGCCTCGGGTGGTGGTCTTTTAGTTCCACTTTTCCTATTTCTTCTCGTGGCATTTATGGCCAGGATGTGATTTCGACTACCCCTAACATAAGGATCAGACGTCGCTGGCGTGCTAAACACTGCTATATTGAGTTTCATTTCGGGGTATCCAACCCCTAGACAGGTTACCCTCACTACGTCTGAGGAATTCTGCTTACCATACTTTCACCGTCTACTCATTTCTCAGAAAATTATGCTGTTTATTTTTATAATTTTCTTTAAAAAGACTATGAAATAACATGTCCTTTACCTGCACTTATACGATAGGCGTGTTTCGATCTCAAAGGGGATTGTGACATTCTTCGTAATGAATGAACGCACTTAACTAATGTTGGACAACATATTTATATGCAGTATAGGAACTGCGATAGAAGGTTGAATACAGTCGGCTGTGATATTGTAAGTGAACGAGCAAAGCAATTCAAAGGTATTTAGTTCCATTGGTGTCGCATCAGACGAAATTAACCTGCAAATGTTATGAAGTGAACATCGTTTCACTATGAATTTTCCAATAAGTACCATTTACTATGAAGTGGAATTATACATTGTCTTGATGATCGGAAATTACACAACACAGGGCCCATATTTTACGGTTACAGTGAGGAACTAATGATGCTTCACAAACTGACCCGGTGAACGTTATTCTTAAGCAACCACGTAAACTAATATCCAGCCAAACAAATATACCAAATGCCACTGTACAAACTCTCAAACCACTATTACATACTGCGTACTGACAGTATATCGTTGAAAGTCATTTTCTAAACTGTGAAATAAACAAGTAAACCTGAAATAACCAAATAAAATATACAAAAGTTAGGAGAATCAATATGATCAAACCCTCTGAGCCACTTCCTTCTCGATTATTATTATCATTATTATTATTATTATTACGTGTCAACGGAAAAGCCCGTTGGTGCTTCGGTCGAACTCCTCTCCAATTAAGCTACTGTGATAGCAATAGGAATTCCTTGGCGTCCTATATCTAATCTGTTTTCTTACAAATTCCATCTTTCTGACACATACCCCAAAACTAAGATATATTGCACCAGTTGTAGTCACTGCCATGATTTTATGCAAGGGCTTTGGTTATTAAACACTGGGATGACTTCGTATCCCCACCTTAGAAATAAATGGATTTCTTATCGGAATAGATAAAGAATCCTTCAATGCTTAGCATTCCTCAGTTATAAATACAAGATCCTCCCTGCAAAAAAAAAAAAAAAACTAGCTGCATGTATTTTCAGACAGCCCTGCAAAAGCTTATGGTTGTTGTGCTTACGTGTTTGCCCGCAACGAGTCCCTATTTCGAATTTGATTTGTTCTATATCTTAAGGAGCTCAAATTAAAAACCAACTCTCTTCCTCAGTTTGAGCTCTGTACAGCTCTTTTGGCAATTGAATTCGCTGATAAACTTCATCAATGTTTAAAAATTCGATTTGGTAAAAACTTATTTTGGAGTGACTCCTTTTTAGTACTGGCATGGCTTGCTATGTCTTGGGCTAATTAGCAACCTTTTGTTTCCAATTGAGTTGCTAAAATAGAGAACCTGTCTAGCATGGAGCAATGGCACCATATCTCCGACAAGGAAAATCCTGTTGACGTCATTTCTCATGTATGTACCCCTGGTCAATTAGACAATTCTAAATGATATGGGAATTAGCCTGCTTGGCTCCTTCAGGAGTTCTCTGATTGGTCCAACTGTTGTTTTCATCTGCCTTCCGATATATCCAAATACAGTAAAGATTTTTCTGCTTCTCACGTAACTATTACTTCTACTTTCATCTTGAATTGTTATTCCACCCTTCACAGATTGATCGGAGTTGGTACTGAGCCCGTTAGCCCGGAGACCAACGCCCACATATGCGTGGACCTCGAAATCGGTTGAGCACGAGACTCGAAAACTCTCAGGGGAAACTGTCAATGATAAATGGTACTGAACCAATCTCGAGTTGCACGCTTGAATATAGGAAAGGACGAAACACAAAATAATTAAAAACGCTCTACTTTATTTAATAAAAATATCACAAAATAAAATAAAATATAGCACTCCTGCCTATAGTTCTGGGTTCTAAAATAACAGTCCATAACACATGAGATTCCAAATAAACTAAAATAGTGAACCTTCACTCAAAAGAAAATATCTTATTGACTATGTATCCTCATGTTCACACACTCCTATTATTCACTGCTATCATATTCACATGGGTCATTTTGTCACATGCCCTTGTTTCAAATACATTTTCAAATTATCTTTACTGGTTGCACATAAATTATCAGAAAAACCTCCTTGAAATTATCAGAATTGAGGTAAGTTGACAATAGATTCAGTGATATCTCAGATATTTGACTGCTATATCTATTAACCTCACATCACACACTCATGATGACATGACTGTACAGGAAAAAAAAATTATTTAGAAAATACTCATTCATAATAAATCACCTTCGGAGTAGCTAGATTCCATTTTTTGTGACCTCATTACTTTAAATGGGCTATAACTCTTCTATTAAAAATCACTCGTATGTATTACTCTGCATAACTTATTCAACATTGCTCCAAATAATCAAATAACCACGTTGACTTTCATAAATATCACACCTCAAGCTACCATGGTTGAGCCCAAACATAACGGTGTCATGTCCTCGACATGCCTGTTTAACTTAGGCATTACCCGCCTCTACATAATACAACATTACAACTTCATTAAACCTGGTCACAACTCATTCTCAAATAAATATAAAAAGCTACTCAAAACTTAGCATATTAATTACTTAGTTCATCACCGAATGAAAATTCAAATAATCTAGCGTGTGAGGCAAATCTTTATTTGGTCAACAGTTATTCATAACTCTCACCACTGTTTCATAATGAATCATTTCAAGCACAGATTATTATCATTATTTCATATTGCAGGTTTCAGAAAATACTATAATTATTGGCTATGTGCAATGGGATATTATAGTAATTATTATTACTACAGCTTGATCCCATTCGAAAATCATTCGAAATGAAAGCATCAATCTCACACAAGTAAAATGGCGCGCACATTCAAATATGATTTCCAATACTCAAAGACCGATTGAGGAATAGATCCAATAAATATTATTTACACGAACTATAGTGAATCACGAGGTGTAGAGAAAAATAATGTGTGCGATAATCGTCGTAAAACCTCAATAAACAAGAATACCTGACACTTGAGCTACGCAGGGATTAATACCTGATTAAATATCCAATAAGCTCACCTAACTAGTCTGGGATAAGTAGACGAAATTGTGGAATAATACCTAGGATAAGCTAAGCTACAATAAATGGAACTAAGCTTAGACACATATGACTACGCTAGACATAACTACTAATTCATGGGCTGGTCTTACTTTTCGATATTCAGGACGTTATTTTGGCCTCCAGATCGGACATGGTTGGCGTAGTCTGGTTCATCCATTATGTGCCCCATTGCACATCTCTCTGCTTCCAATGCTGGCCAAGTCTGCAACGGCTCTATACAGTTCCCATAGTCTGACACATTCTGGATGTTTCTGGCCTTCTTAAGTGGCTGGAAATGGACATTGTCTTCTCTCTTCTTTTTTCGTTTCTTCCTAACCCATATTCAATATTTAGTGCATGATCATCTCCCTAGCGTAGAAAATTCCAGATGATTTATAGCTCAGATCACCATGATGTTCCAAACACATGTTGGAAAATGTTATTAATAGCACTTTTGTCTGTTTTGTACTCGCTATGCTGGCTGGAATTACAAATGGTGGGCCCTGTAGGCTTAATTTCAACCGTGTCTCAATCACTCGAAGTATTGGCCACATACCGTATATCACGAAGTTGAAGGCTTATAACTTGAGGGCGCACTAACAAGAATGTTCTCGCACTTTCGATGCTTAGAAACGCCACAGCTGTATTCCGTGCAATCACTCCTCTGATAGCATCACCTCTATTAGCCACTCTCAAAATTATTTTGCCACAACATATGTTTCACAGTCAATAATCAGTTCCAAATAGCTAGCGCACTTCAGCTAAAAAGATGTAATACAAATACTCACGTGAAATATTTCAAGTTACGTCTGCAGTATTTATTGATTTTCCTGTCAGGCTGATATAGGCGGGCAGCCTAACTTCCTAGGTGCTCACAGCTCGGCGATTTGAACTTTGCACTTCTCGAATACTGTAGAATTTCAACACGCGCACACAGATGACTTCAGCGAAGCAGCTGGCAGTGAAGAGAAAAACTCTGTGGAAAGCCTGCACGCGACTTTTATACAGCCAGGAGGCGTGGCTTGCGGTCCAATGACGTAATGCATGATCGCTTCTTTTCGTAATACTTTTAAATGGTAAAAGATTGCAATATAATTCTTTCTGATATATTACCATAAAATTGAGGTCTAAATTATTAACTAGTTATTTCCTCTGTTGAATAGTGGAATAAGCTATATCAAGATATTCTAGCAAGTTTGGTGGCGCGTGATGCACTACTCGCTCAAGCTTAGCTACGGACTGGCTATCTCCTCTCACGGCGCTCATTGGAAAAAGCGGCATGGCGCTTCATTTAAACAGTCCAAACGAAATGACCGCTGTCGGTTCCGGGCGCATACATCCCCGTCCGTCGTTAAAAATAAAAACCTCACTGAAGGTTTTTATTTTTCTATTACTCTTCATGTCGTTTGATTCATTCTTTTGGTTTGGGATAGTATATATTTAAGCTAGCTGCGTTGAAGTTCCCGCGATGTTTCTTGGTCCAATATCTTCAATGATGTAGCTTGCAATATCCAGACTTCGCTGTATCCTATAAGGACCAATGCAGAGGTTCAAGAACATGGAATAAACACGTCCTTCCACGTTAGATGGCGTCGGCTTCCTGATCAACACCAAGCAACCTTCCCTCAAAGGATTTCGAAACTTCTTTCCTTGGGTCCTCCAGTGTCGCTTCTCAGCTTGTCTTCTTTAGGTTTTCAAGGCCTCGTTTTACCTTCCTGCTACTATTGGGTACAATCTCTGGTGGAAAGCAACAACATTGTCCAATGGCCTAGCTGGTTTCATCCCGTGATGTGGTAATGACGGAATTTGGCCTGTAGTTTCATTTACGGTACTGTTGATGGATTCAGCGGCTATCGGGAATACCTCCATCCATTTCCAATGCTCCAGGGAACAATATAATCGACAACATTTCGAAATCTCAGCCATGATGCGTTCAACTGGGTTTCTTTCTTGATGTCGAACTGAACATAGTACTTGCTTAATGCCAAGTGCCGCCATAGCTTCCCGGAATTCAGTGCTGTATTACCCATTAGGCCCGACTAGGCCCAAGCCTAGGGCCCCCAATTATCTGGGGCCCGCAAGAAATTTCTAATTTAGTTCAATTTTATTCCGAAGATTTAGAAAATTTTTATCCGGAACTGAGACAGTTCCAGCATTATATTACATTACAATGTCCTTTAAAAACTGAGTTCAAACATTCTGAACTTTACGAAATTCTTATTCGAGACAAGCTTCAGTCTGTTTTTCCGAACGTTGAATTTGCTTTTCGCATTTTTCCGACCCTCATGATAACGAATTGTTCTGCGGAGCGCTCGTTTTCAAAATTGAAACGGATCAAAAGTGCACTAAGAAGTATCATGTCACAGGAACGATTAGACATGCTAAGTTTAATGTATATTGAGTCAGATGTTCTGCGGGAAATTGATTTTGATGACATTGTAGAAGATTTCATTGACCGAAAAAACAGATGAAAAAAAATTGATTACATTTTACAGAAGTAAACAAGATGTTCAGTAAAGAACATATAGCCTACTTTCTCCTAAATGCATGGGCATTGTTATAACTTTTTGCCCTTTCAAGGAGTATAATTGAATGTTGGTTGTAGTAGCTTGTTGAAATACAACGGTTACCGTGTTTGAATTGATATGGGGAATCGATTTGCACACATACATGGCCGCTATCTGTAAACTTTTAGGCTGATGACTTTGTAGTTCAGTCAAAAGATTATTTATACATATAGGTATAATGTTGCAAAATTTGGTAGAAATAAGATGATTTGTTTGGTCGTTATTTGATTCATGCTTTGAACATTTTGGTGGCCGCCATTACGTTTCCGTCAAGATGGCGGCAATATTAAACATGCAGCTGAGGTGTTCCTTGCTAGTGCTACCTCTGTACTAAATTTTATTCAATTTGGTTTCACCGTGTTTGAATAGATAGGGGGAATCGATTTGCACACATACATGGCCGCCATCCGGAAAGTATTAGGCTGATGACCTTGTAGTTTGGTCAAAAGATTTATCACACATAAAGGTATAATGTTGCAAAATTTGCTAGAGATTAGATTATAAGGTTGGTCGTTATTTAATTTAAGCTTTTAACATTTGGTTGGCCACCATTACGTTTTCGTCAAGATGGCGGCAATATAAAACATGACACTGATGCGTCCTTTTCTAGTGCTAACTCCGTACCAAATTTCATTCAATATGGTTTCACCGTGTTAGAATTGATAGGGGGAATCTGTTTGCACACATACATGGCCGCCATCTGCAAACTATTGGGTTGATGACCTTGTAGTTTAGTCAAAAACTCTCGGCATACAAATATACGTTGTTGAAAAATTTGGTAGAGATCGGATGATTAGGTTAGTCGTAAATTGATTTAATCTTTGAACATTTCGGTGGCCGCCATTACGTTTCCGTCAAGATGGCGGCGATATAAAATATGACACTGAGGTGTCCATTGCTAGTTCTACCTCTGTACCAAATTTCGTTCAATTCTGTTTTACTCACACACACACAGATACACAGACAGACACACAATTTTTGGCCATGTGTAGATCTCATAAGTCTACTTTCATTTTTTGCAAAAATCGAAAGTAAGCTAAAAATAGTATGATTTGTTGAATTGTTCATCAAATCATCTGAAATGTTTTCAAATAACGATGATCGTTTCAAATGAAATGTATGTATATATGTAGGCCTATGTATGATTTAATAAAAAGTGTATTATTCATATTGAGTAAAAGAACACTTGTATATACTTTATCAAATGTACACTTCAGGTGCTAAAATTAAAAATTATTTGAAAACAATAAAGGGGCCCTAAAAATCTGAGGGACTTGGGCCTCATTTTACCTTAATCCGGCACTGCCTGAATTCACCGGATGTAAACTGGGATCCGTGGTCTGAGAATAAGTATTCCGGGTGCCCAGCTTCTGGGACAACACAGTCTCTGATGCGTTTGGCGATGTATCTGGACGTAGCTTTTTGCATCGGGTGCAACATCGTGTACTTGCTGAAGATATTGATAGTCACCAATACATATCGATTTCCCCTCTTAGACTTTGGTAATGGACCAAAAATGTCCGTCGCGTACATCTCTCGAGGTTTTGATGGGATAATGGGTCGTGGTACCCCCTTCAAAAGATGAGATGTTTATTTGCATCACTGATACAAATCGCAAGACCTGATGGTGTTCCTTATGGAGTTTCTCATGTCCTCCCATGCACATTTCTCCTGTATTGTGTGGTGCATCTTATCAACTCGGGCGTAACCAGTTGTTCTATGCGCTAACCAGATAATAGGTTGCCGCAGTCTTGGTGGAACAGCGATCCTAAGTTTGCTATGATCCACATCAACAAATTTGCACAAGATTCCATTATATAATATAGTCCCTCGATATCCTCTCAGTCTGTGCATAATCTTCGTCTGCCTGATCCATACCCCGGTGCAAACATCTGTATAGCTTCCTGAAGGGTTGATATCTTTTCTGAGATTGGGCCATCCTTCGAAGCTTTGTCAAAGTCTCCTTAACCACGAGTGTTATTTGCAAAACATGAGGACTCGATTCTGGAAATCGGCTTAACAAGTCAGCACCTATATTAATTTTTCCTGATCGGTGTTGGACGGTTATATTGAATTGATGTGCAAATAGAGCCCATCTCGTTATTGGCAGAATTGATCTTCAAGATAAATTCTAGAACTTCAATGATCAGTTCGAATAAAGATTGCAGGCCCAATCAGCAGCTTCTTCCATGTCTCGAGAGCGTAAACGATAGCCAAATCTTCTAATTCAGTTGTATAATAATTTCTCTCAGCTGGCCTCAATTTTCTACTGATAAAAGCAAGATAATGGCGAGATTTGTCTTGATCTTCCTTTAGCAATATGGCTCCTAATCCAACAGTCGACGCATCTGATTCAATGATAAAATTCTTGTTGAAATCTAGATATCCTAACTTCACACTGTTAATTAACAAGATCTTTGCCTCTCGAAAAGCCAGTTCGCAAGTGTTATCCCTTTTCCAGCGGTTGTTCTTCCTTAAAAGATCCTGCAGAGTTGCTAAAACTTGGGTGTACTGGTGGCAAAGTCCGGTGAAAAACTGGCATGTTCCTAAAATTTGGCGCATATGGTTAATTCTAATAGGTCTGGGAACATCAACTATGGTTTGAATCTTGGCCTCATTCGGTCGATAACCTGGCCCATCAGGAAAGAGATCCAAAAATTGTAATTCCTTCTTGAAGAATTGGCATTTCTTCAAAATTAATTTAAAATTTGCCTTCCTTAAATCCCGAAATAATCCTTCCAAATGCAACACATGTTCCTCTTCCATTTTTGAGGCAACCGCTTTGTTATCAATGTAGCAAGTCACATAATCGTTACTTCTGGACTCAAGTTTTGATCCAATGCGTTGATCAAGACTGAACGGGAAGTTTTCATGCCAAATGGCAAGCTTTTGAAAACGTATGTTTGTTGCCCGAAAAGAAAACCAGTGAATATCCTGGACTCAGGACTCAATCTGATATGGTGATATGATGACGTCAGGTCAATCGTCGAAAATAATTCCTTGCCTCTTGAATGTCTCAATAGCTCCTAAAGAACAGGTGGGCTGTCATATTCTGGAAGTAACCTAGCATTTAAGAACGGAGCATCGAGCCATAGCCGCAGACTTCCATCAGGATTAGGAACAACTGCAAGTGGATTCACATAATTCTCTATGATGTCATGGTTCTCCAGATCTAGGCTGATATCCTTCACTTGTGTTCTGTATTTCGCGGCAATTAGATACATCTTATTTTGATATGGGACCTCATCGCTGACTTGAATATGGTATTCCAAGTTACCAAACTCTCCTGGTTTCGTATCGAAAATATCTTCGAATTTCTCTAAGAGTTAATTCAGTTCTGGGCTTCTGACATCTTCTTTCGGCTGTTCAACTTCCATGGCCACACCTTCCATAAACTTCATCCATCGGATGTAACCCTCTGTGATTTTCTCTTCATTGTCCTGGTCTTCTCTTCCTTCAAAGTGCACGTTCTTGGCGCAATGAAATTTTTTAGTGTCAGTTCTCATATCAATCACAGCTATATTTTTCTTGATGAATTCCACTCCCTGTATCATGTCATGAGCAATGTTTCTCGTCACAACAAAAACATGATGAAAATCGGAGATTCCTATTCGTATTTTCAGGTATAATTGTATCCTACACTTAGTTGCTTTGTCTGATATAATTCCTTGGATTTTAATGTCAGCTATAGGAATTTTCTCTAGTCGTTCTGTGAGTTTCCATTTCTCATATAATCTCTGAGCCATAATATTCAACTTGGAAACAGTATCAATTAACGTGTGAACTTGTTCTCCAAATACTTCACGGACAATTCTGAGCTATCTCCTCCTCGGTTCTTCCTTTGTGTTCGTTATATCTTTCTGTGTCAAATCTGCGTCCTCTGTTTGCCATTGAACGATCCGTGTGATATATTCGATTGGATTTTGGTGTGTGGAGTGATTCAAAATCGGCGTTTTTCATTATTCTGCATCCCTGATGGTCGTGGTTGTGAATTTTCAAAATTCCGCGATCTAAGCACGTTCAGGTACTGCTGACTCTCAATATGACGTTACTCTAGATCCTTGCGCGAATTTTGAATCCTGGTGTTGGTCTGGGGTTGATTTGAATTAAAGTGCTGGTCGCTATAATTTCTTCGGCCTCTCTGCTATTCCCAAAATTCCTATCACTTCTCCTATCATATGGGAAATTTCGCCTGTAGGCTCTGTTGAAATTCCTGAAGAAATGCCTTCGAGGTAAATAATTACCCTGATTCGGTCTTTGGTTCCTACCCTCCCCCATATCTCGAGTTTGAACTTGGTGATCAGTCACAACAACCCTTACTGAGTGAGAATCGGATTTCATATTTCGCTAATGGAATTGAGTGATTGAGTGGTCTAGTTGTTGCAGAATTTCGTCAAATTCCCCAAGTGAACTCACTTTTGCTGCAATTGAAGTGCGCTGCACCTCAGTGGGAAATTGACGTGTCAAAGCTACAATCAGCTCATATTCGGGCATTGGAGGCTCTAGCTATTTGAGTTTGGCGCGTTGACTAGTGAAATAGCTCGCATGCCTAGTTGGTTGGGATGTAGCGTACCGTTTCGCGTATAGTTACGATCTGACGCTTTGTTGGATATCCGGTGACCAGAATATTCTTAATAGTGCTTGCGGAATCTCGTCATAGTTCGTCATATTGGATTTACAAGCTCTAAACCACACACGGGCAGGTCCGTCCAAAGGTTTTCCTATTACCCGGATTTCTCGCTCTCTAGATACCTTCGGATATGAACCTCGCTATGTATAATTACATGTGATGATGTCCTCGTCCATTGTAAAATTCCAATCCGGAGGTAAACTAGTCCCCCGTTTGGATCTCCGGGTGGGACTACTTAAGAGCGGGTTTACATCACAGAAGTGACAAAGAGGAAATCTCGCATTCGACGGAGCGGAACGTGGAATGTTAGAAGTCTGCTAGGCAGTGGAAGGTTAGAAAACGTAGAACGGGAAATGGATAGGTTGAGGTTATATTTGGTTGGGATTTGTGAAATGCGCTGGCAGGAAGAACAGGACATTTGGTCAGGAGACTAAAGGATCATTAGCACTAATTCAAACAATGCCCAAGCAGGGGTAGGTCTCATATTAAGTAGGATACTTGGACAGCGGGTGGAATATTATGAGCAATGTAGTGAACGGATTATTGTAGCTAAAATCAATACATAACCTACAAGCACCACTGTGGTACAAGTCTATATGCCCACCAGTCAAGCTGATGATGAAGATGTTGAAAAGGTCTACGAAGAAATAGATGAGATTCTGAGGTATATCAAGGGTGATGACAATGTTTTAGTAATGGGAGATGGAATGCTGTGGTAGGAAAAGGAAGAGAAGGGAAGATAGTAGGAGATTTCGGACAAGGTGAAAGGAATGGTCGACGAAGCAGGCTGATGGAATTCAGCACCGAGCATGAGTTGGTCATAGGTAACACCTTATTCAATAACCACAATAGAAGAATATACACATGGATGAGACCAGGAGATACAGGCCGTTACCAAAACGACTTCATTATGGTCAAGCAGAGATTTCGAAACCTGATTTTGGATTGCAAAACATATCCCGGTGCTGACAAACTCTGACCACAATCTGGTTATTATGAAATGCAGATTAAAGTTGAAGAAACTGAAGAAAAGTCAAAAGCCAAAATGGTGCGCAATAGACAGACTGAAAGAGAAGGATGTAAACGAAAGATTCAAGAAGAGTATAAAGGAAGGACTAATGAAAAACCTTAAACAAACTTCAATTGCAGACGAATGGGCCCTTTGAAGAATGAAATAAGAAAATCCGCAGAGGAAAACATTGGTAGGAAAGAAATAATAGGTAGAAAACCGTGGATCACCCAGGATATACTAGAGTTAATGGATCAAAGGCGGAAACACAAGAATGTAAGAGATGAAAAGGAGAACGCAGAACAAAGACGTCTGAGAAATGAGGTTAACAAGAAGTGCAAGGAAGCGAAAGAAGAATGGTTGAAAGAGAAATGTGCAGGTATCCAGTTTGGTTTCAGGAGAAATATAGGAACAAGGGCAGTTGTATTAAGTCTTAAGAGGAATTTGGAAGGTCGAATAAGGAAAGATAAGAGAACGTTCATGGCATTTGTAGACTTAGAAAAGGCTTTTGATAACGTTAATTGGGCTAAATTGTTTGACATTTTGAAAACGATTGGATTAATGTACAGGGATAGGAGGGTGATCTACAATCTATAGAGAAACCAGACAGCAGTCATTTGAGCTGAAGGACATGAGAGAGAAGCTGGTATTCAGAAAGGTGTAAGGCAAGGCTGCAACTTATCACGCATACTTTTCAATCTTTACATTGAACAAGCAATGAAGGAAATTGGAGAAACATTTAAAGTGGGAGTGAAGATTCAAGGAGAAATAATTTCAACTCTGAGATTTGCTGATGGCAGCGTCATCTTGGACGACACGCCAGAGGATTTGATTGAGTTTTTGAATGGTTTGGACTCCGTCCTGAGGAAAGAATTCATGATGAAAATCAATAAATGTAAAACAATAATATTGGAATGCAGCCAAAATAAATCAGAAACCTCTATGGACATCAAATTGGCAGGTGAAAAGCAAAAGGAAGTAGGAGACTTCTGTTACTTAGGAAGCAAAACAACCAGTGGTGGATGAAGCAAAGAGGGCATAAATGTAGGTAGGCTCAGGCAAGGAAAGCATTTCTACGGAAAAGGAATCTGTTGACATCGAATATAGATTTAGGTATTAGGTAGCGTTTGAAATGTGGTGTTTCAGGAGAATGATGAGGATCAGACGGGTAGATAGAGTAACAAATGAAGATCTATTATTACGAGTGGTAGAGGAGAGATGTTTTTGGTGACTGCTAAAGAAGAGATAGGTTGTTAGGACACATACCAAGACACCCAGGAATAGCAAGCTTAGTTATGGAAGGAGGCATCGAGGACAAGAACTCTAGGGGTAGACCAAGATTAGAATATGTTAAACAGATTGCTTCGGAAGTAGGTTGTAGTAGCTTTGTAGAGATGAAACGATTAGCTCAGGACAGGGAGGCGTGGAGCGCTGCAACAAACCAGCCGAAAGACTGAAGACTCAAACAACAACAACAACAACAAATACCTTCGTGTCCCGCAAGTAGTCTTTTACTTCTCTCAAGAACTCGACTGGTGTGATGGTGCCAACTCCGGTATATTTATTGGGTTTATCATCTGACGTCTTAAGGATCGTGACATGAGTGGAATCCACCAATGGTGTCACGTTGAACCCTGAGCTTGTGTTCCGCGCTGTTTCCGAGTCTCCCCGTTTTGATCTAATTTCTGCGATCTTCTCCTCTATTTGGCGTAGGGTTTCGTCCATATGCTCAGGTTAGCTCTTAATTCCTGAACTTAAGCTGGTGTCAGTGTTCTTTTATTACATTGCTCCTGTGTTAGTTGAAGTTCCGATTTATGTTCGTCGATATTCTTTTTCATTTCCTCAACTAATGTTCCACAATGCTCATGTTGAGGGAAATGATCATCTACATTTTGTTGAGCTGTTGCACGTCTAGTTGGACAGCCTCAAGATCCTCCGTAATGACCTTCACGGTAGTCTCTACTGAGCTACGTAAATCCGTTACCTCCATAAGTGCTTCTTCGCTCATACTTGAACTAATCTCATTTTTAACTTCTGCTATGACCTCCTCCTCTATTCCGTTTCTTAGCTCTAGAACAATGCTGCTTCTCAATTCCTTCGTCACGATCTCGTTGAAATCCCTAGTGATTTTCTCCGTCACTCTCTTAAGCATGCCACTGGATTCTTTTAACATTTTACCTCTATCGAAGCCATGCTTTCCTGAACCTGAGTCATGTTCCTATATATCCTAGCTTATATAGTAAGGAAATCCTTTTGTATCGCCTCGTGATTCCGTATTGTGTTGTGCCTGTTTAGAGTTCTCAATCATACGTGCCTCTAAACCCAATAAGTTTTCCTGAACCCTATATATGTGTTCATTCAACCTAGCTTCTAATAACACAACCTTATCTCCTATTTTAGCTTCTAGCTTGAATTTTATCCTCAATGCTGTCCACGTTTTACTTTAACTCATCTAGAGGTTTATTCTGTGTTTCTAAATTTGTTTTTAAAGATTCTGTTCAGAAAGTCCTGACATTTGTGTTTCTAAAGATTTATTCTGTTCAGAATGTCCTGACATTTGTGTCTCGAATTTGGTTTCTAAATATTTACTATTACATTTCATTTGAACACCTAAACCTTCTAACAAAATACGCAACTCTTCCATTCAAATGTATTAGAGAAAACGACAAGTTAGAAAATAAATAGAAAGAAGAAATACTTATATCTAAAGCTCTAAGTTATGTTGTAGTCATGCGAATCCAATTAATATGGGTGTTTCCTAACCTAACTAAATATATTACCATGTCAAAAGAAAATATATAACTATCTATGAATTTTGTGTAACTCTATTTATTTCAATCTAAAATTATATTTCATTCCAAAACATCAATAAGCAAAAGCTGGAGTGACAGAACGTCAAACCACAAATCTAATATACCTGAACGTTGGTCACTCTTTTCTAAATGAGAGACCTAAAACGTCAAGTGCCCTACATAAAAGATATGTGTGAACTCGATTGATACACAAAAATGCGCACTAATCGAACTCCACGTATGGTTAAGTCAACTAACCTTTCTATATTCTATGTGCCCCTTAGTCTGGAGACCAACGACCACATATGCACGAACCTCGAAATCGGTTGAGCACGAGACTCGAAAACTCTCAGGGGAAACTGGCTATGAAAAATGGTACTGAATCAATCTCGAGTTCCACGCTTGAATATAGGAAAGGACGAAACACAAAATTCTTAAAAAAAACTCCACTTTATTTAATAAAAATATCACAAAAGAAATAAAATATAGCACGCCTGCCTATAGCTCAGGGTTCTAAAATAAGAGTCCATAACCCATGAGATGCATAATAAACTAAAATAGTGAACTTTCACTGAAAAGAAAATGACTTATTGACTATGTATCCTCGTGTTCACACACTCCTATTATTCACTGTCATCATATCCACACGCACTTGGTTCAAATATATTTTCAAATTATCTTTACCGGTTGCACATAAATTATCAGGAAAACCTCCTTAAAATTATCAGAATCGAGGTAAGTTGACATTCGATTTAATGATACCTCAGATATTTGACTGCTATAGCTATCAACCTCACATCACACCCTCATGATGACATGATTGTACTGGAAAATAAGTATTTAGAAAATACTCATTCATAATAAATCACCTTCGGAGTAGCAGGATTCCATTTGTTGTAACCTCATTACTTAAAAATGGGCTATAACTCTTCTACTAAAAATCACTCGTATTTATTACTCTGCATAACCTATTCAACATTCCTCCAAATAATAAAATAGCCACGTTGACTTTCATAAATATCACTCCTCAAGCTACCATGGTTGAGCCCAAACATAACGGTGCCATGTCCTCGACATGCCCGTTTAACTCAGGCATTACCCGCCTCTACATAATATAACATTACAACCTCAATAAACCAAGTCACAACTCATTCTCCAATAAATATCAAAAGCTACTCAAAACATAGAATATTAATTACTTGGTTCATCACCGAATGAAAATTCAAATAATCTAGCGTATGAGACAAATCTTTATTCGGTCAACACTTATTCATAACTCTCACCACTGTTTCATAATGAATCATGTCAAGCACATATTATTATTATTATTATTTCATATTGATGGTTTCAGAAAATACTATAATTATTGGCTATGTGCAATGGGATTTATAAACATCATTATTATTATTACTACAGCTTGATCCCATTCGAAAATCACTCGAAACAAAAGCATCAATCTCACACAAGTAAAATGGCACGCAAAGTCGAATATGATTTCCAATACTCAAAGACTGATTCAGGAATAGATTCAATAAATATTATTTACATGAACTATAGTGAATCCCGAGGTGTAGAGTAAAATAACGTGTGCGATAATCATCGCAAAACCTCAATAAACAAGAATACCTGTCACTTGAGCTACGCAGGGATTAATACGTGATTAAATATCTAATGAGCTCACCTAACTAGGCTTAGATAATTATACGAAATTATGGAGTAATACCTAGAATAAGTTAAGCTACAATAAATGGAACTAAGCTTTGATACACAAGACTACTAATGCATGGGTTAGTCTTACTCTTAGATATTCAGGATGTCATTTTGGCCTCCAGATCGGACATGGTTGGCTTAGTCTGGTTCATCCATTATGTGCCCCACTGCACATCTGGCTGCTTCCAATCCTGGCCAAGTCTGCAACGGCTCTGGACAGTTCCCATAGTCTGGTCCATTTTGGATATTTCTGGCTTCCTTAAGCGGCTGGAAATGGACATTGTCTTCTCTCTTCTTTTTTCGTTTCTTCCTAACCCATATTCAATATTTAGTACATGATCATCTCACTAGCGTAGAAAAGTCCAGAAGTTTATTGCTCAGATCACCATGATGTTCTGCACACATGTTGGAAAAATATTAATAATAGCGCTTATGTCTGTTTTTTACTCGGTAGGCTGGCTTTAATTACAAATGGTAGGCTCTGTATGCTTAATTTCAACCGTGTCTCACTCGAAGTATTGGCCACATACCGTATATCACGAAGTTGAAGACTTATAACTTGAGCGCGCACTAACAAGAATGTTCTCGCATTTTCGATGGTTAGAAACGTCACAGCGGTGTTCCGGCGTGCAATCACTCTGATAGTATCACCTCTATTTGCCACTCTCACAATTCTTTTGTCACAAAATATGTTTCACAGTCAATAATCAGTTCCAAATAGCTAGCGCACTTCAGTGAAAAATATTTAGTTCCAACACTAACGTTAAATATTTCAAGTTACGTCTGCAGTACTTATTGATGCCCCTGTCAGGCCGATATAGGCAGGCAGTAAACTTTCTAGGCGCTCACTGCTCGGCGATTTGAACTTTGCACTTCTCGAATAATATAGAATTTCAAAATACGCACAGAGATGACTTCAGCGAAGCTGGCGGTGAAGAGAAAATCTCCGACAAGATAGCTGTGTTTGGAAAGCCTGCACGCGTATTTTATACAGCCAGGAGGCGTGGCTTGCGGTCCACCGACGTAATGTATGATCGCCTTTTTTCGTTATATCTCTTAAATGCTTAAAGATAGCAATACAATTCTTTCTGGAATATTGCCATAAAAATGAGGTCTAAATTATTAACTAGGTATTTCCTCTGTTGAATAGTTGAATATCAAGATATTCTAGCAAGTTCCGTGTCTCGTGATTTGCTACTCGCTCAAGCTTAGCTACGGACTGGATATCGGGTCTCATGGTGCTCATTACAAAATTCAGCGGGGCGCTTCATTTAAACAGTCCAAACGACTTGAACGCTGCCGATCCCGGGCAAACACACAGTGGAAAAATACTGCTCAACAAAAGTTTGGAATATATTTATTTTACTACAATGACTTCTTATAGCGAACCCATTGAGGTTTATACAATAACGTATTAACAAACTAAACATCAGTCCTTCTGAAAGCAATAACAATCATGGTTGGATAACAATGTAACGGTACAAACACAAAGCGAACTCGCTTCTAAGTGTCCCTTTTCAAAACAAAGCATTGAAAATCTGTATCTCATGATGATCAGTATCAGTCTTTAGTAGTCCTTCCCACACGCGGAGGAGGCATGCTCCGAATGAGACCATCAAGTTTATCTTCGGTTAAGAGGTTCCACTCCTGTATGGCAGAGTCAGCATACAATTGATGGCGGTAATTTAAACTTTCTTTGAGCAGTGCATTTTATTGATAAAACAGCTTCTTCTATCAAACCGCACTTAACTAGCTCTGAGCTTCTACTTGCTACTACTTAGGTCTTGCATTTCAACCAGCATGAATCATTTGCAAATGAAATACAGGCCTGATCTGGGTAACAAGGGCTGGATAAATGTAGCAAGATCTTCGCTCTTTCACCCCTTCTTGACGAAAGAGTAGGTGGTAGACTTGCATTTTCTGAATTTTCGGAAGGCAAGAAGCACCCCAGTATCCTGTCTCCTGGGCATCATGTTACCTCCTTAATTATTCGCCAGTACCATTACCAGAATTTTCATGCTGGTGCTCGCAATTGCTCTGCATTATTCGTGAGCAACATTGACCAACCAATGGAGTTCATTAAGATTCTTCTGTTGTCCGTAAATATGTCCCCTGCTTTAAGTCCAAACCTATGCCAGCTGATCGGATAATGGGAGGTCTTCCTTCGTTTCGTTCAGAGCCCCGTAAAATGTTTGGTCTGCCTGTATTGATTATGCTGGACCTTTCTCTTATTGTGAACATTCTTCCAATTCTAAGAGAAAGATTCTAGGGAAACTTTACATTTGTTTGTCTGTATGGTTACTGGAATCATACATTTGGAACTTGTTACCAACGCTTCAAATCCATATTTTTAACCGCCTTTGGTATATTTGCTGCAAGGCGCGGTGTTCCTTCAGAAGTTTTTTCGGACATCTCAAAAACCTTCTGTGGTGCCTCTGGTGAATGGAAGAGACCGCACACTTTGGTTTCTAATTTTGAGCATTCAAAGAAAATAGTAGGTTCTTCTATTCTTTGCTATGAAGAATTCCATTCTTTCGTGATTTTAGTTGAGGGAGTTAGTTAATTTTAGATCTCATACCTCTTTGCCCAATGATCCTTGTGATCTTCTCCCTTTAACGCTGAATCATTTACTGATTTTTCGGCTGCCTTGCCTCCTTTGCTTGAACGGCGACGTGATATTTTTGTCCATTTTTAGAGAATGATTGAAACTCATCGTAATTGTTTTTGGCGTCGTTGGACGTCGGAGTACCTCAACCTACTATACGAACGGAGAAGTGGCAGCTTTCTCACCCTAATGTGCACGTGGGTGACTTGACGCTTTCTTTGGACCCCAGCCTCTCCTCTAGTGTGGAATTTGGGCTGAATGCTAAAATGTTTTTTGGCGTTAATAATCGGGCCCGAGTGGTAAAAATTAACACTTCAATTGGTCATTGTATAAGAACTACAGAATCTATATGATGTCTACTTTACTCCTCGAATCCTAATTTTGACTTTCTTGTTATTTTCTACTGGTGCTCCAGTAGCCATCCCGAGTATGTTCGCTGCTGCAAAGACACAATAGAGTAGTTAACTATTGCATTTCTCCGCTTGGGTTTCGAACGTTTAAATTTAGATTATAACCACCCCCTCTCCCCCTTGTATTGTTATACATTGAAACCGACGCATTATACTTCTCATAGAGACATATTGCTTCTATTCACTTACAGGAATTACTTTATTTTACCAGGCACATTATTCAGGCTTGAATCTAAGTGTTAAATATTACAACTGTCCTACACCATGGCTGCATAGCAAACAGCTTCCTAAAGCTGCCGTTCAGCTCACTCCGCGGCCGGCTACGTCACTATCTGGTCTCTTATAGATCCGTCAGTTCACGCCTGCTCATATAAGCACTACCACACAGCTAAGTAATCTCTCTGGATATTTCTCGCATGACCCAGCATGACGCTACTCACCGCCTGTCCAGCAAGGTTCCAAACTGGTATATAAAGCCAGCTCTCACGACAGTAGTGGCCTTCTTCTTCAAGCATCGTCCAAGTGCTCAGACTAAGCTTACTTCAGAGGCGCCGCCTCTCAAAATCTTCGTCTGCGAGAGCCCTGCTCCAAAGTTTGTCTCAAGATGGGCGCCTAGAGAATGCATCAGGAGCGAATATTTTCTGCAAAAGGACATCATCTTCCAGGAAAGTCAAATTACCAGTGATACCAATCTTTTGGGAAATTGATCTGTACTTCAAGAATACACAATAGAATTCATTTCAATCTATTTCAACTTAAAACTAGCTTCGCATTTTTCCCCCTGAACTCAGCTGTACTGGCTGCTCATTTTATATAAACTTTGAACTCTACAATAACTTCTGCATAATTGTATAAAGGGCTTAAAAGTGCCGATGTTTTTGTGAACCTCATCTTTAATTCAAGGCATATTAAGTACATTTTTTAAAAACTAAATGCTTTCAATAACTTTTTGATAGGAACTTCATGGCTTTAATATTAAATACATAGTTATACAAACGTTTACTATAATTACATGTAGTTTCCAACTGCTTCTATTCCTTCCATCAGTACTACCATATTCTCCAGATGTTCTTTCATTCATTTCCATCTTACCGTAGAATGCTTTTCAGTCGGCCAACACGATTGTGCCCAAATATATTAGGCTGGGTGTACAAATATTTAAACATCCTAAACTGAAATATTACATGAAATATTTATGGCTTAATTAATACACTTCTTAAACAATGAAAGAGGAGGGGTATTTAACTGGATGACATGTTTCGATCGTCATACGATCATCATCAGATCCTGTTCACCCCGGCTTGCATTAGATTTGGATGGTATGTACATAGATATTTACAATTCTTAAACTACACACTTTCATATAACATGTGTAACATTTCGGACTAATTTACATATATTGTTATTTGGTTGGTATTGGTATGTCAACACTGCGATTTGTTAACGTATTACGGTACTGTAATGAGCATCAGATATGAATGCTGTCAACACTATTTTTCTGCTGTCTGTTTCTATTTCAAGTTCCTATTTAACTGGTTGTAACCGTTTACTTGACATGTAATTGGATGGCCCGGTATTACATTGCAATTAATGCCGAGAGTCAAATACAACACTTGAGAAAAAAAATCTTGTCGGTCGAATTTATTTCCGAATTAAACTCTAAAAACATCTATTTTCCGGAAGGACGAGATTAAAATTAATCCCAGTGTGTGAACTGGAATGGAGTGTCGGGTCAAGTATTCATCAAACAAAATTCGTAAAGTCGCCCAAGATAAAGGATAATCCTATATAATACTTCTAAACTCACAAGCCATGTTTCTTAAAACCATCCACCTGCCAGTATTTAAACTAAATGGAATTAATAGGACATAAATCCAAAGCCTGGCCTAAGATCTGAGGTTCATCGAAATTAATCTTGATGTGGAATTCAACGAAATGGTTGAATAATATTTCAAATAAATTTAATTGGGACAAAAACCTCCTATTGTCCTATTATTATACACAAAATAACTTACGGGGATCCTTCAATAATACATTTTATAAACATTATCACAAAATTCACCATCACTAAACTTTCCTTGAGTTGGTGTCACTAATTATTAATTCCTTAATAAACAAAAAGGAAATTAAATCATACCGATTTCCTTCTAATTCATACTACTAAAGGATGTTCACACGTTATTTATTGTTCTTATTTACAATCTATACACATATCGTCTGGTTGAAAATTTTTATGCAAGTTCCATTTATGCTTCTCGCTTAATTCTTCAATTTAATTCAATCATCAAAGTCATATTCTGGTTATGTTCAAAAGTGATATCTCTACCTCCGTAAATTAAAAAAATCATGTGGTGTCAATTATTCATTTAAATTACATATCTGACCACAATAAAATCCATCTCCACTGATTACCATTCAAGTGAACTTCCATTGAACGGAGTCGTTCATTAGATTTTACGTTTAATTATTTAATATGACAATACTGAAAGTGTTGGGGTAGCGCACCTGCTTCTCACCCAGAGGCCCCGGGTTCGATCCCCGGCTCCGTCAGGTATTTTAAAACTGACGTGAGGGTTGTAACGGGGTGCACTCAGCCTCGTGAGGACAACTGAGTAGCTATCTGACAGTGAGACAGCGCCCCGATCACGAATACCAAGATTAACGGCCGAGGGGACCCGACGCGCTGATCACGCGTCACCCCAATATCTGCAAGCCGAATTGCTGGGCAGCGGTCGCTTGGTCGGCCTTAGCCCGTCATGGGCTGCATAGTGCCAGGGGTTGATTTTTTTTTTATACTGAAAGTTTAAGCACTGATTATTCCTATTGCTATTTTACTCCTATTATTCCTTGTGGTTTTCTTAAGTCACCATCATGACTTCCTTATTACCAATCAACTTACATTATTGGGTACTGAGCCCGTTAGAGGAGGTGTTCCGGGTACCATCCGCCGAAAAAATGGTACTTCGAAAGACCCCGTCCTTCGAACCCAAACTTCTGAGGATCGGGTGCATTTCTTTGTAGGCTTTCTCAGCACGAGGGGCTTGATCCAGGGGATCTGGGTCATTTAGCACGGAAACAGTCATAGACGCCCAAAGAAATACATCCGAAAAAACCAAAGCTAGCAATAAAAAGAGATCCAGTCTTAAGTTAGATTCGTGCATGATTTATTCAAGTAAGACCCCTAATCTATTTCCGGGGGTCGAAATTGGCTAATCCGCTAATCTACTTACAATAATGAGTCGTCCCTAGTTTGATGTTAAGGACCCCCGCGAAATCCTATTTACATGAAAGAAATAGCAAAGCAAACCAGGCGCGTGGTACATGAATAATCAACGCGTAGCAAATTTACAAATAAATGACTCGGTATAATTTACATTTAACAGCTAGCAAACCAATCCCTAGGTTAGGATGGTACTACGTCCACATTTAACGTTACATTTAATTTCTATCTAATGCCTATGTGAACGAAAGTATTACGACGAGATGCGTCGTAATCAAATGCTTTTTACCAAATCTAATGATAGTTTGACCACTGACTATCAAAAAACAATTACATAACACTCTTAGGTCTAATAGGAACAATGGGATAAATACACTCGGGAATAAAGAAGTAAACACTCTTATGCTAGCCTACCTTCGCGAATTGACGTACTATTTGTAGTCAATCGTCATCTCAAGCATGTAAGTTATGTTGGCAAAGCGCAATCACAATTGCGTCTTACAAGCTTTAGATCACGCGGGCCAAAGTTACTGATTATCGGTCCCGGAGATCCAATGTCGTCGATACAAGTAGTGTCAGCTCATTTAAAGTCATTTCCCACATGGAAATGGATTGAAGTCACGATGTCGTCAAACAACAAGCAAATGGTTGCAAAGTTATAGCTGTAATTATTTAAAACTAAATTAATCCGTTGGTTTAGGATAATTATGCTCTTGATTTATCAGAAGGTTTAAATGTTATTTAGTTAGTTCTATTAATGACACCAGTCGTAGGCTGTAATATGTGATCTCACGAGATTCATTCAAATAGCCTGACTTTAACAAGTCAACAATAACAAAGGTTGGCGCGTCTTACACCAATTGCGCGCGGTGCATCGGTCGTCTTAGCCGCAGCTCAAAAACGCCGAAATAAACCAATAGTAAGGCGGACATTCATTCCGTCCTGCCAAATACCAAATAATGTGTTCACGGACACAACAATTACACTGGCTAGCCTAATCTATACAAAGCTGGGTCAATTAACATTATATTGTTAAACCTTTCTACAACACGCCAGATGAAGCAAAGTCATCGGCTCAAACATTTAAGGAATTCGCATAAACGAGCGTTCCCTCACTCTTACATGTGATAATAGTAAACAACAGGTGTTGACAGCTCCCAAAGCTGCTCTCAAAGCAAGGTTATTAATAACTGTGACCTTCAAATTTCCTAGGCTTGTGACATAATTTAGCACACAAAAAGTCAATAAAGTCGTCTCACTCTTGTTTCTCGGGTAAACCGGTTATCAGCTGGCGCGCGCAAGCAAGTCTCACTGTTTCGCATGCAGCTTTTAGCATGGCAAAAGTTTGCGTTTTGAAATGATCATTATAATCTTGTAGTAGCACGAATTAAAGTCCTGTATTGCTCTACAGATTATCTAAAAATGTCTCATCAATTCCCTAATAGTGTTTCTTGGGATCACATTCCCTTCAAAAAGATATAACTGTAGAATTAAACTCAACGAGTAGAAATAGTAAGATATCACACTTGTGCATCTAACTGCACTGACATTGAAAGATATGTCACTCGTTCATTATACATGTAGAATTTGATAGGTGTGGTTTGACATTCTCCACAACAAAAATTAAACATCTCACCTCTGCTGTGATGTTTGAAATGATACGAAATTAGTTGGCCCATCAGTCTAACAGAATATGGGTTCGTTCCTCTCGAACTTCACGTGGTAAAAAGTACTCACGAAAATGTCAAATAAAGAGTACAAAAACGATTCAGTAACGGTCGACTGAAAAATGATACGAGAATAAGCTCTCAAATTAAATAAGGGACCTGACTATAGGGTGTCCCCTGACATTCCTAGAAGTCTACATCTCTTGTAGTTAAGATGTCCTTTCCATGACATAAAATATGCTGAAATACATGTGAATTCGCACCTGCCGTATAGTACACGGACTTGTGGTGTCTATCTGAAATATTGTCCCAGTGTTTAAGGAAGAAAATACACATTTCCTACCTAAGTGGTCAAATATCGTTGCGTTTCGGCTCTAAAATTTGCAATCTACTACTACCTCAACCTGGACAAACTTTGTACAATAAGCTTACAAGACTCACGGTTACTTTATACAGTAGATCACCTTCCAGAACTCCCATTGGAAGGGGTTATATGCTTCCAAGGTTCCAAGCATTTTCATCGGTAAGGCTATGGTTTTAAGCCTGTCTTCGTGGTCCTCTGTTAGCAAACCGTACATGGTTTGTACGTAGTAGTGTCGACTGGACAATTCCATAGTGCTGGCGTATTTTGTTGGTGTTACCCTCACATGATGAGTTACACCATCACGATGCTTTTACAATAAAGTCGTAGACGTATTAGCACGTGGTGCATTATGGTAAGCATTGTGGTTAACAAAATCACTGATTCTAATAAAGAATAGGATTGTGAAATGCACACTGACTCTAGTATTTGCAGGTGATCAAAGTGCTCTGCTTTACCTGACACAGATTCTACTGTTACCAACACGTGGTAAATGCTCACAGATTTTACTAAGTAGAAATCACTAAGAATCTGGACAATCACTGTAGCGAACGTGCGATAATTAGTTTTATAATCATTAAATTTTATATTGGCACTCACTGGGCTATAAGACGTCGTCGTAAGATGAATATTTCACGTCTTTAGAAAAATGTTGCACTCGTCTGCCTTCAGAAGGTCTTCGTGGTTAGTGAAAAATGGTGAAATTCTCACAATTGAATTATTACTTTCACTATCACGTAGCGCTGGCCGTACACGGCCTAAAATAATACTTTGCGTAGACTGAATTGCGTAAATCAGCTCGATGGTTGCAGATTACAGACCTCCAAACTATGGGGTATATTTGTCTACAATGGCCTTCGTCTATTCGACGGACAAATCGTCACAAGCGTCCAGCCTCAGCGGACTATCAAAACGGTGTGGTGCGGGCGTAGCACGGCTTCCCGACTCGAAGGAAGTAGTCTAGTCAAAACAGTGACTACTTTCATAATCCTCCGCGTGTCTGCGGTGAAAAATACCTTTACCTTAAATTGATTTACCATTTCCAAAAGGCGTGGAAGATGGCAAATTAAACAGAATTAATTATTTCAAGTTCCTGAGATTTGTGGCATAAAAAATAGTGAGGTTTTATCATGAAATGCATCTCTTGGAAATGATTAATTATCATGTCCTAAACTGATCCAAGTAACTGGCACCATAGTACTCCATAAAAATGTTGCTCCAATTTTAATTTCTAATTCTCTATATTCAAGCAAATATATCCTTTTTGCAAAATATAATTGTTTACTACCATGACTTCCAAGTTTCCAAATCGAAACATCCTACATTTCCAATCCTATCACCACATCGGCACATTTCTCGCGTTCTAGAAGCATAATTCGCACCTATTTATTATCTGCTCAATAATCTTGTTCATAAATTGTCTAATATAATCCACTCGCCACTATATTCTACTCGTTTCTACATTATCTGGTGGGTAATACCTATTGCTGCAAATCGAGCAAATTCCAATCACCTGGATCCTTGTTACTTCTGTCCATTGTTAAGCAAAATACAGTACATGCATCGAGAAGGATGCTATGGGATCGCCTGCTTCTCTCCCGAACTGCTCTGGCACCCTGTGGTACAGCATCGCCATCAGCTGGTGGTTCTCCTCGAAAAGATAAAGTCTTCTCACTTGGCACTGGATGTTGTACGTATAAATGTCCGTATAGTGACTTAACACATTCGCTCGATTTTCCGACCGCAATACCCCATGTTCTCCCCAAATATAATTTTTAAACGAGTCATATTTAAGTGGATAGCGTCAAAGAGATGAAGCTTTAACAACTTCATGTTGTTTAATTGTATAATGAGGGTGAGCTAAACGCGACTTACCCCACTCCACGATTCATGTAGCATGATAAGACTCTTCTGATATAACACTTTCGACAATAGCACAGTTTAAGAATGCTAATGCATGTGCGTCTTAAACATGACCGTTCCTTACAGCAAGTACGACACATGAAAATGGTTCTCATAAACCACTGATATGCTTACGATAATGTTGTACTACCGGTACTGCATTCATGCGATACAAGTTGGTACCCAATAATGTAAGCATTTGAGAGAATTCGCCTGCTACATAAATACGCCACTCTCCCGTAACTGAGTGCTATCACAGTTTGTAAACTGGTTCTTGCTAGCTGCTGTTGGCTGACACACGACTCGACTGCAAACGATGTTTGCGACCAAAACTAAATACTTTATCGCTGCACTGGATCAAGTCTATCACTGTACATGTAGCTCTGCGAAATATTTAAAATTCCACGGACTGAATAATAGCAATGACGAGAAACAGACGAAGTCCCGTCACACTTTCATGCTCACCAGTAGGGCTGGGATTTCTATGTAAACACATATTTTCTCCTTGCTATTTAAATGCTGGAAAACGACATATTGTGCCCATCAGAGGAGAGTGCCGGGGTACCGCCAACCGTAAATGGCATTCCATACAACCCCATCCTTCGAACACACAACCTGAGAGGATCGGATGCACTTCTTTTAGGCTAACGCCGGCACGAGATATATCACCCGAGGGATCGGGCTGTTTCATGGAGTAATGTCATAGACGTCCAAAGAAGTACACCCCAAACACACAAAGCTAATAAATTATAAGATCCAGGCTCAAGTAAAATTCGTGCAACGTTTTATTCAATAAAATCAAACCCCTATCCTACTTTGGAGGGTTTGACATCGGCTATTCCGCAAAACTAATAAACAAAATAAATTAATTAATAAATAAATGAAATCAGGCCCTAACTGAAGCTAAGTTAGCCCTCTCGAAAGTCCTTCTATACAGTATATCAAAGCAATAACAATAAACCTTGGAACGTGGCACGTAAAGAAAACCCTACTCAAATACAAACACAGATGACGAATCGAATATAGAGTTAACGTTAAACAGCACAGCAAAAGCAAGTTTCTAAGTTATGATGGTACCACTTTCGCATTTACATTTTGATTTACTTCGTCTAGGTAAATCCTGCAGTTACAGCAATTTACGGCGAGAAGCATCCGTAAGCACACAATGAATACAAATCTAGGATGGAAATCAATCCTACCCCATAAAAAATACACTGATACGAGGGCAGATCAAAAAATAAGTTGCACTTCCCAGTTATGGCCATTTATTACACCACCTATACAACAGCAACACGCCTATAACGACATACAATGTAACGTCACTTTTGCTCATAGTTTCCAAGAGACTCCAAACATTTCTGCGAACGCACAACCAACTTGTCGATGCCGGATGCATAGAAAGTTCCTCCAGCGTTCTGCAACTACACGGAGACAGCGGCCTTCACCTCCTTATCGGTCTGGAAACGTCGACCACCGAGCTCCGTTTTGAGCTTACCAAACATATGAAAGTCACATGGCGCTAGGCTGGACTGTTGGGTGGATGTTGCCAGACCTCCCACTTGAAACGCTGTAGCAGTTCGCTCGTTTTGCGGGCCTTGTAAGGTGTTGCGTTATCGTGCTACAAAATCACACCGGCACATATCTTTAATCGCTTTACGCAACCGGTGCAATGTTTGACAATACGGCGCCGCGTTGATCGTCGTTTCTTTCGGCAAGAATTCCAGGTGCAGCAAACCCTCCATGTCAAAGAACACTGTCACCATAACATTACCGGCTGAAGGTTGGACCTTGGCCTCCTTTCGTTGTGGTGATGAGGGGTGCACCCATTCCATTGATGTTCTCTTCGTTTCGGGGGTTACCTGGAGGACCCACGTTTCATCGCCTGTGACGATTCGCCGCAGAAACCCGTTACCGTCTGCGGCATAGCGTTGCAAAAATGCCAGGGAGGATTGGAAACGTTGTCCCTTGTGATCATCGGTGAGAAGACGTGGGACCCATCTTTAACACAGCTTATGATATCCAAGGTCCTCGTGAACAATGAAGAACATACTGCCATACGACATGTTCAGCCGCGTCGCGATTTCTCTCAGTTGAATGCGCCGGTTCTGTCTAATGATCGTATTCACACTGTTGACATTTGCACGGGTCCTGGACGTTGCGGGCCTGCCCTCGCGATTATTTGTTTTCTTCCGTGATATCCGTGCGTCCGGCTTCGAATTGCTGACACCACTTTACGATCCCTTGCCGGGAAATGGCCCGCTCCCCATACACAGCAGTAATTTCACGATGAATGCCCGTGCAATTCTTCCTTTTGGCCCATAGGAATCGGATTGTCGCACGCACCTCATATTTGGAGTGAACGTGCAGTCGACGCGCCATTGCATTTGGCCGCTATTCACACTATACAAGACGAAACACCACAGCGACCAGCCTAACAGACGTGTGGGCAGTGTCTGTCCCTTTCTCCGCTGTGCCCACGTTTGCGACACACAGCGAGCTGCTGCAGCGCGTTAGTGCAACTAACCTTTTGATCCACCTTCATAATAACTACACAAACTCTACAAAGTGCAAGAACAATCAGGTAATCACACAAATAAATCAACAACACTGAGATATTATTATTTACAAATGCTTCGTACGCAAATTAAGAAGCTCTTTGCCCTTAATTGTCATCTCAAGCGTGTAGTCAGGTTGGCGAGGGCGTAGTTAAAACTACGTCAGACATCGCATAGAATTACAGCGGTGCCAATAATTACTCTCGCTCCAAAAAGTGTCAGCTCGTCCTAAAGTAATTTCTACCTGGAAATGTTCAGCTCAATGCGTCAGTCAGCAAGCAAGAATGTAGGTTCAAGTTTAGATGATCCAAATTAATCCATCATATTATTCACGTAAGTATAAAGAAATTAGTTTTCATGATTAAATGCAGGTTTAAATCGTAGGTTTTGTTTCCCTAATAGGTTATTATATCGATTCATATGACTCATGACACAGGTTGAATAACAACAACTGTAAGTCTCTACAGAGATGCTTACACAGCGCGTGACCCTAAGAGTCACTATAACACCATGAGCTATCAATATGCTCCAATAACAATAACACATGGCGGCTCTCCAAGACACGCAAAAATATTCATCGGTCAGTCTGGCATCTCGGCTCAGTACTGCCGGCATTATAATAAATGGTTGCGGGACTCCATTCTCCCAAAAACGTGTTCTACAGACACAACAATCACATAAATAACTAGCCTTATACAGTATCGACTTGGTCAATAATTAAAGAGGGATAAACCTTCATCATATTCTGAGAAATCATGAAATACTCATACAAAAACACTCTCAAATGGCAGACTCAAAATTGTGACGTCACAGTCACTCATATAAGAAATACAGCCTATCAGCTGTTGACCCACATTCCGTAGCATTCCTAACGTTGGACATAGCATATCACAAAAGAAAGATGACGTCAGACAACGTCTAAAATAATCAATACTAGTCCGGTCTCACAAAGAACTCTGGGTAATTCTAACTGGTTTGGCTGGGTCGCTCTTCTTGCCACAGCTTTATAGTGTTCATTGGCGCAGGAAGAATCGCTTGCATTTAGCAAGTCAAAAGTACATGTCTATCACAGCGGGATTCACATATTTACAGTCCTGAATGTGATCCTATTCAACGTAGATTATTAAACTATATTTACAACACTCTGATTTGTACCATCTCCTGTACAGCACAGCAATATAATCAGTGGCGGTACGTGAAGGGGGAGCTGCAGAGCTGCAGCCCCCCCCCCCCCCCCCAGGGTATTTTACAATATCAATTTACACTTTGAAAGTAACGAGGTAACGGTATAATTATATGGATCTCTGCTGGACCATTAAAATGTTTCGCAAGTATAGGCTGGCTTGTTAATCCGCTTCCCCCCACGGCTGCTGCATCCTCGGCAGCACCTTAAGAACTTAAATCGCACTTCCTGAATCCACTTCCCCCATTGCCAAGGCAGGTCACGAAAGCCTCGTTGGGGGCTACAATCCATGCAGCAACGCTACGAAGTGCCAACACATCTTTGGAAACAATCGGGCATACAGTTTACAAACAGCTCAAATATTGTACTGGCAGCGGTTAACAGCTCCTAATTCGTATTCAGAAAATATTATATTATTTCACAGTATATTTCGCCCTATTTTAATGATACATAGCAATGTTCCTTGTTCTTACAAAACCAATTTATTTCAGACCAGTTTTAGAAAAACTTTCCGTTACTCCAGTGCTCTACACAAGCTGTGGAATTTACCCCCTCGTCAACAACCGTATTGCGTGTTGTTGGAGTTTGTGTACGGTTGTATGATTTGCTTGTGATTGTGTTTCAAGTAAATAATGAGTAACACTGTGCAATTTTTACAGTCGCTTCAATTTAGTAGTTTAACGCTTCACGAGAAATGTGATGTAAAGAGTAAGGGGAGACCAACACCTGTGTTAGACATCAAACAGAGTTCTACTAGCAGGCAGAAGCAATACACTAGGAGCTTCAATCCTGACGTGTATAAGAAATTTGATTGGCTGTGAGGTTGCGAGGTAAAGAATGCTTTATTTTGTTTTTCATGCATTTTGTTCGGTGGAGAATTTAGCTGGACTCAAAAGGGAATGACAGATCTTAGAAAACTGAGCGCAAAAATTCAGAAACACGCATCTTCCGGAACTCATTTAAATAACATGGTAAATTTTGCAGTGTTAGGGAAAGTGGATATACAGAAAAGCTTAAGTTCGGCATATCAGCAATTGGTTGAGCGTCATAACAATGAAGTAACTAGAAACAGGGAAATACTTTCAAAGTTATAAACTGTATTAAGTTCTGCGGCTTTAATGAGTTAGCGCTACGCGGACATGATGAGAAGGCCGATTCAGACAACAAGGGCGTGTTTCTAAATTTAGTGCAATACACGAGTGAATTAGATTCCTTTTCTCAGAGTCATTTAGAAAGCTCGACAGCATTCAAAGGAACATCGAAAAGCATACAAAATGACTTGCTTAGTTGCATGCTGGAAGTATGTCGGGAAAGAATCTTAGCTGAAATTGAGGATGTAGATTGAATTTCTATTCTTGCCGATGAAACTACCGATATCACTGAGAAGTTGCAGTTAGTGATTGAATTGCGATATTGCACTAATGAAGGCAAAGCAGTTGAAAGATTCTGGGGATTTATTGAGCCAGCTGGTCAGGATGCAATGTTTCTCAGCTGCACATAATATTGAAAGACAACAAGGGAAAGTTAATTGCCCACAGCTACGATGGAGCATCTGTGATGAGTGGCGCAATAAATGGCGTGCAGAAGCGAATCAGGGACGAATACAAGAATGCCTTTTTTATTCACTGTTACGCCCATCAGCTGAATCTGATTATGGAAAGAGCCGCTAAGCAGAATACAAAATCTCGAGTATTTTCTGCCAATTTGTCTGCTATCCCAGCATTCTTTTCGAGATCGTCGCGCAGGACATCAGATTTAGATTCGTGTGTGTCCAGGAGAATACCGTCTGCGGGAGCAACCAGGTAGAATTTTCGAGCTAGAACGGTGAACACTGTGTTTGAGAAAAAAGAAGTCTTGGAAGAATGTTTCACTGTGCTAGTCGAGTCAGATTGTTCGAGTGATATTACAGTTAACGAAGCTAGTTCTCTTCTTCGGACACTGGATGATCCAGAATTCAATTTCTAGCTCCGTTTCTTTCATTGCATCATGCCTCATGTGGACATTCTGTACCAACAATTACAGAGTCATCAGATCGATGTAGGGAAAGTGTGTAGCTGCGTTTCTAGTTTTGTTGAAACTGTCCAGAAAGTCCGAGACTCATTCGATTTGGATAATAACGCTGATGAGAGTGATCATCCTAGAAAGAGACGGAAGATCGGAGGAAGTCAAACGCGTATTGCTGATGCAAGAGAAGTTTGTGACGTGATCAACAATCTAGTCACATCGCGGTTTCAATTTGTTGACCATTTAGTACTTTCTTCTCTTCTGCAAAACGAAAAATTTGAGATACATAAGAACTCATTTCCGGAAGGAGACTTACGAGCTACCGTACGTGTCTTTCCGATGCTCTAGCCGGACAAACTAAGGACCGAACTGACTATGTTGTATCAAAGAGAAGAATTTCGAAATATTGGTGGTGCTGTGAAACTTTTGAGTTTCCTTCTCACTGAAAACTTAGGCCCGTCATTTACAGAGGTCGTTAAATTGTTACGTATCGCTATCACCCTGCCTATGACTACCGCTAAACCAGAACGCTGTTTCTCGTGCCTCAAGAGGATCAAATCGTACCTCAGGAATGCCATGGGACAAGAAAGACTTACTGCACTTGGAATGCTGTCTATTGAAAAGGGTCTGATAAACAGCATACCGAATTTCAATAACCTCGTCATCGAAAAATTCGTCACGTTCAAGACTCGGCGCCTGGAGCTAATCTACAAATATGGTAAGTTAATGCATGTGCATGCAGCCCCACAAACTACGATATAAGCGAGCCGCCACTGAATATAACATGGTTTGTTAAGCAAACAGACCTATACGGCAGAGATTAATACGCAGTCTAACTGCATTGCATTCAAAGATACTCCTACCACATTCCAATATTTACAATCTTCTCAGGATAAATGTGCGTGTCCTCTCCCCTGACACAAATGAAAATCTAAATTGACAGCACATGCACACCTCCGTGCTGTTTGAAATGATAAGCTACTGTACGTAGGTTCGATGTAGGGCCTAATAACCTCTATTATAATACACATTAATTATTCCTACTCGGAATTCATTAACTTCAGAGTTCCACTCAAAAACATGAACAAAATCTCTCCATAAAAGCGGTGGTTGTTCCTTAACTCACCAAATGATACGCTCGAAAATGTGTGGTGTAAATAATTAATGAAATGAAACAGGGTGCTCCCTAAGTTAACACTTGGATACTATTCATCTATTTAAATTCAGCTTATGCTGACTAGAAAATAGCTCTCAGAGCTGGGACAAGTTAATGGGTACATTTTCACATTATTACTCAAATGATCGAAGATGCACCAGCGGGATACTCCGCTACAGGGTGTCTCACAAGTATTTAACCAGTCTCAAATCTAAGTGAAAGGAAAAATACATCACAAAATCTAATATTACACATTCCTACCTATATTGGTAGCCATCAAGTACGGTGTTTAAGCTAATCTACCAAGACAAGACCCTTTACAAACATGAAGTACAGAACACACTGTGGGTTTTCGTCATTCACCTCATTTTCTCTGGATATGAGGGGCTATTCATCTCGTCTAGGCCCATCCTGGGCTTTATGGTCATGCCCTTTCTTCCTTTTCTTATGGTTCCTCCTCATGGTAGTGCTATTCCTTCGATGCCTCCCTCATAGGTTGATTCAAGCCATTACAGACATCTCATGTAACAGGTTGAATCATGATGTACACGTGGTTTGACGAAAGATGCATGATGCGTTGAAAATCGCAACGTGGGCACTGAATTTATAATTATTCATACTAATCTCAAATTCAACACTGCTCCTACTCACAGATGCAGACAAATTCCAATAAAGGCCCTTCACGTCTGCCACTGATTTTACCGGATGGTATCGAATCACAGATTTTACTACTTGGTAACACAAATCACTAAATATCCTTGGAATCGTGGTAAAAATTCCGGCACGAACTTCTTGTAGACAAATTGCTTAAGACGGCGTATATTACGCTCGTGGCACAGTACTTACAGGTTGTATCTTTGTGAATTTTCCACACCTCGTGGAGCAAAGCTGTCGGCAACGTGGTATCAAAGGTAACAGGCCACGTGAAAACAGTGTAAAATTAGGAATTCACAATTTAAACAAATTCGTCCTTAGTTTTCAATGCACTCGCCCTGCACGGTGATTCAATAGTAGTACACGCACTTTAACGTGCATATTTCGCCTGATGGTGGCAGATACTTACGCCTGCACTTTATAACGAAGTCGTACGGACATATTGGTCCCAAACGTAGCACGTCCAAACTCAGTGGACTGACAAACTATTGTGCTTCTTCTTGGAACAGCGTTCCGGCTTCCAAGGAACTTCTAAAGTTGTGTAGTGTTTAGTTTCATCCGTTTCGCATATCTGCGAGGTAAATACCATTACCAAATGATAAAATAACCATTTTCAAAGCCACAATAACGTGGTAAATTATACAGAATTACAGATTATAAATTCCTGTGATGTGAAAAATGAAAATATGTGTGTATATATATCCAGGAATAATATTAACAGGACTCTCCAAAGTCAAAAGAGTATCTGAAGCTTCAGCTGGCTTCCGGGTGTGTTCTACACATTGCAGATGTAATCGAACACGCTTCCAAAGAAAGTATCACCAACATGAGCACCTACGGGCTCAATATCCTCACATACCACTATGTTATGGCTATTATAACTGAACTTCATTTTACATACTTTTTCATATTTGTAGGTATTCTACATATTCTCAGTGATATTACATAAAATTACATATTTTCGCGCTTTCATTTCTCATATTATATAAATTGCTGTGTTGAAGCCTCACACTTAGTGTGGGGCTGTTGTCTGTTACCTCAGTACGGGGGGATTAAGATTGTTATGAATAAGACCCGGATAGTTATGTGTTTAAATATTTTTTATTTAACTAAATACTTTCTATTTATTTACATATTTTTGCCGTTTTTATAAATAATTACATACTCTGGCGTGTTTATCCATAAGTACATACAGTGTGTCCTATATTTTGTGGTATGTTGTACTCATGGCTCTTTTCTGGCGGAACGCACCGGAACGGCGTTCCGGAACCTCTTCGTGGATACAAATCTCAAAAAAATATTTAGACTTCAAATATGATTTCTTTTTCTGGTCAAGGAATTTTAAAAATATTATTTTTACTGTTCCCGCGCTAAGTTACCTTAATTGAAAAGGAAATATCGCATATCGCCTTGTTATTTCGAGAATCGAAATCAATCGAAATCGAAAACATTCTTCCGGTTTGCGGGCAGCATGGATATACGGTATTCGTTCTTGTTCTTTCTTTGCTCACTTTGTAGCTGTTTTGTATATTGGTCCCAGTTCTAGTTACGTTTCATCTGGATTGTCCTCAATATAGAGTACTGCTGTTCGTTGATGTAGATGATTGCCTGTGTTTGTTGCATTCTGAGCCGTAGTTTGTGCTACTTCTTACGCGACAATAGATATAACCTAAATCTGTCGACCACGAGGCAAGAATGAAAAGAATTTCAGAATATTTTTCTGTGCCTACCACCAAACGCAAAAATTGTCCAAGCAGTTCGTCAATCCATCAAGCTGGAGTATCATCAAACTCAAATGTGGAACTTGAAGCAACTGATGTGTCGACGAGTTCCATAATGGTCTGTAAAGTTCAAAGTGAATTTCAAAGTCTGTGGCATAGTTGTTGGACTGTAGAACAAAAGAACGATTTTGTAAAGAAAAACGATTGGTTGTATTTTCATGACGGAAAGTTAGGTTTCTCAGTGTGCAAAAAAAGTTGGAAGTTTAGGTGTACAGAAGAATGTGGGTATGCGACTATCAAAAGGGTGGATAAACTGTGAAATTGTGTTTTATGGAGAAAATCTTAAACATAAGCTAACATCTCTCAGGAAGAATATTTTTGACCACAAAGAAAGTGATGGACATAAAAGTGCTAATAAAATAACTGAGGAAGGGTAAAAACAAAAACTTGAGACAGTATGGCTCAAGTCATTAGAGAGAGAAAATGAAATTACTTGTAAAGTATTTCGTAAAGCTTATAAGGTGACAAATGCACTTATGAAGGTCTTCACAGGAAAATAACACCTGTGGAAATTTTACAAATTTGAAACTGAAATTGATTTACTAAATTTGAACGGGATTGATATGGGGAGAAATTTGTATTCGAGTAATGCCTGTATACATCTAGTAAACCATTTAGGCAGTGAAATGAGAATAAGATTGACGATTATTCTTGACGAATCAACTACTGTAAGTCAAAAGTCTGTTCTGATAGTATATGTTCGCACCTACATTGAAGAAATAAAAGTGGCAGAATCGGTCAAACTTTTCATTGATTTAATTGAGTTGGATGACGTAACAGCAAATGGAATTTACAAAAGCTTGATGTCTTCTATAGGAGCACTAGGGTTCACAGAATATTTTCTAAAGGAAAATTTAGTTTCACTGACGTGTGATGGTGCCGCAGTAAGGTTCGGAGTACGTGGAGGAGTTTCAAAACCTTTCAAAGACAGATTTCCTGCCATTGTTTTGTGGCATTGTGCTAGCCATAGACTGGAATTATCAGTACACGATGTTGTGACAGAGGTTCTGGCATCAATAGATGGATAGCTTTATGGACAAATTATATGTTATGTATCATGCCTCTCCAAAGAATGCAAGGCAGCTCCAATCATGTGCAGCTACACTGGAGATGCAGATTTTAAAAATTGGAAGAATTCTGTCCACAAGGTGGGTTGCATCCAGCTATAGACCTCTTTTGGCTGTTTGGCAGGATTTTGAAGCACTGGTACTTTTACTGAAAGAGGTAAATCAGAAGATGGTTGTGACAGAAAGGAAAAATGCACGTATGAAGGTCTTCACAGGAAAATAACATCTGTGGAATTTATTTTGGATCTGGGATTAATTTGCGATGCTTTGCAAGAGCTGTCTGAACTAAGCTTAGCTCTGCAGGAGAGAAATGCTGATCATTACAAAGCCCACAGCAAAAGTGAGTGTCTTGTTGATATTTGTGAGAAGAGGTCTGTCCCAGGGCCTTACTATCAGAAAGCTCTTGAGGCAGCTGCAAATCTACAGTTTAAGGGTATTCCATTGCATGAAGAAAACAGAATTTATGATCCGCTGAGCCCGTCAGAGGTGCTGCCAGGATAGCCAACAACCGCAATGACTTCCCTAACATCTCATCCGTCGGACCTAACTGCCGTGAGGATCAGGTGAACTTCCAAATAGGCCAAAGCGGCACGAGAAACTGCAGTCCACGGGGATCGTGGTACATGGTGACGAAAGTCATAGACTGCCTAAGGAAAGGTTCACCTTAAAAGCTAGACTGAGAAAAGAAACATCCAGACTTATGTAAAACACCGTGAAAATTTATTATAAATTTTACAAACCTCTAGCCTAGTTCGGAGGGTTTCTATCGGCTAATCCGCAAGCTAATAAATAATCAAAAATAAAGAGCAGGTCCCTACCTGAGAAGTTACAGTAAACCCTCGCGAAAGATCTCTCTCACAATAATAAAGCAACAACAGCAACACCAGGAAAATGGTACGACGCAAATCCCTAGGTCAAGTTACAAGATCAAGCTAATATCAGAATTTACATTTAACAGGGTAGCAAAGCAAATCTAAGTTAGGATGATACCATCTCCACATTTACATTTAACGTTAATTCATCTAGCTAAGTCCTATCAATTAATAACAAAATTTACGGCGGTGACATCCGTAATAACAAACAATTACATTCAAAGCTAAGTGAACAGCCATATAAAAAAAACATCTAAGTCATTCTTAGGAACTAAGTGCTAATCAGCACACAATAGGGTAACATAGAGGATTCATACACTTTTACATTATCAAATAAATAACAAAAGACCACAGTTTTATTCAAATGCCTGCCTGCAACTTGGTTTACTCCTTGTAAGCCATAGTCATCTAATGTGTGTAGTTACGGTGACGACTGCGTAGTGAAAACTACGTCTAACATCGTATGACCTGCGCACCACCAGCTTCGAACTCAAGGTTCGAGCAAGCTTCGGTCGCAACAAAAAGTGTCAGCTGTCCTCAAGTCATTTCCTCCAGGAAATACCTTCATAAGCACGGCTATGTCAGCAGGTTCCAAATGTAAATGAACAAGGTTAAGCAGAAAGAATTCGTTAGTTAGCTTTTGTTTTATCAAAATTATGCGTTTTATTATTAACATGTCGGTTTAGGTTATACCTGGTTTATGGCGAATAATACTGACAAGCCTGGGCACGGAGTGTCTCCCCTGAGATCATCTCTGCCAAAAGCCTCGACTCAAAAGTCGGAGTACAATCAACGAGCAATAACAACTCGGACACACAATAACACAAGTTACCAGCGGCGCACAGCTCGCGTTCAATAACTCTGGGATGGGCCTGGACACAATCAGTTACCCTCCCTAAACATCTGGTCAACGGGACAATCCCGGACATGGTACACACATGTATGATGGTATTTACATGAAAAACCTCCGCAGCGGGGCTAGCCTACAACGTACTATAGAAACCTGACATAACTGTACTCGTTCAAAAACAACGGTACACGCAACAGCGTTTAACTAACAAATGACAATCTACAGAACATATGATCAGATACAAGAATGGACACTGGGTTCCATGAGCTATAATTGCAATGAAAGGGAAAGTGAATGCTAAAAGCATTCTGTCCTATGTTAATATCAGTCCGTCTCACTCAGAAGCAAGCGCTCTCACGGGCGCTGGGTAGAATACACAAAACCTGTTCGTGTCGCCGCAGGCTACAAGATTCCTGCGCTGTATGACACAACACACTAACTAGGCCGGCAATTTAAGCAAGTAAATAACAGTAAAACTGGCCTCATAATAATACCTTTACCATAGGTTATAAACCTCGAAGAATATGTGCATAAAAAGCACGCTATAAATCTGAATACAATCATATCACTCTGTCTTTCACATCAAAGACGTTTAAAAGGTAGCAATGTCACTCACTGCTGGAGCTCTCTGCTCTCAAAGATAGAATACACTATTTCTGACTTGTATCAAACATCAAATAAATCACGTGTCAACACACATGACACTAACAAAATAATAATTGTGGCGCAAATACCACTCTCTGCTGGATCTGCTTAATGATACGTTGGGAACTGGGTTCGGTGCTAGGCAACGATGAAATATCCCTGTTACTTATAAGGTCCACATGACCTGGATGGCTATCTGAGCTCATCTCAAATGAAATATGATGCAGTTACAATACTGGTAATTACAGTCGATTACCCAAACGATACGACTACTCTAACGAAGTCAGGGGCGTAACATAGACTGGTTGCAAAAAGTGCAGTTAAAGAAATATAACCATGGCATCAGATTGCCATAACTAGAGTCTGCAAAGACTTGAAAAATCACCCCAGATAGGGTTAAACAAAGTAGCCTCAAAATGACTACAGTCACGTTTAGCAATAGGCAGAAATTGACGTTCTACGACGTCCATCAAGCTGCACCAGGGTTGACCAAAATGTCGGACCCAAGGGTGACTCACTATCACTGCAAATAAATGACATTTAATTAGACTAAATTGCATTCCCTACCTATGAAATGGCTGTCACTAAGTTCGGTTGGTTCACAAACTACACTAATCTAACTATACCACCAGAAACTAGAACAAGGAAGGGTGTACAAAACTCACGATACAAAGGAGCTCACACTCAGCTCTCTGTCCAACAACAAGGGTTGAACAAAAGCGCCTCTGGCTTTCAGGGTTGGCATCGTCCTCATCAGAACTTCCATCTGGGCTCTTCCAAAGACCAGGGTTCGGTCTGTCCCTGTAGTTGACCTCGTGAATGGACTGGACATGCCTAGGAAAGGCATCCTCGGTTCCTTCCTTCTCGTTTGATGTTCTAGAAGTTCCATCATCATGCTGGTCCCATCCGAGACATCTCCCTCATACCATAATGGTATTAGCCCATGGTCTCGGCCTCGAACATGGTGTTGAAAAAGTTGACCACGTGGGCGGTAGAATAAGACTTGTAGTAGTTCATTATTTTCACTTGAAAATTACAGTGTTCGTCGTAGATATCACAGGCTTTAAATATTACTGATAACACAGCCTCTACACTTTGCAGATGTAAATGATTAATGGCCATGCACTGTTCTGCGATTCTACACGTGTACAGACGCTACTTTTTCTATCACGTGGCATCCGTGAAATGGGCGTCGTTTTACTATCGATAAATTCACCGCAGCAATTCCTATATAATGTACTTTTATAATCACACTTCTTCAAAGTAATAATATCACATTTACCTGTATATTTTGCACCAGGCTCTCGGCCTTCCACAAACACGTGGGTGTAAACATGTGGTGCTACAGTAATGTCGTAAATTTCACAATACTTGCCAATTAATTCACTGTACAATTTGCGTTGATCACTGCACATCAATAACAGTGATTCGTAGAATACTTGTGCTCGATGGGACCCGATAATGATTTCCACGCTGAAAAGCGGACTGTTTGCCACGTCTAATGCGACGGATATAATAACACGCCTACACAGGGCGGATTCTCCAGACGTAGTGCAAGGACCTGCGTTCCTCGTGGAAGTAGGTCGTCAAACTAAGTCGTTGAGCGACTACTTACATTCCTATTTGCGACCTTACCTTAAAGTGAAAAAAACATTCTCCAAAATGTTTCAATAATACTGAATGACGAAATGGAATATTCTGAGTCTCGCGGAAAGATAAAATTGATTAATAAGACCTCAGATAAATAATTAGCAGACTTCACCAAAGTCAAAAGTGCGATTCTTCGCTACTTCAAAGAGAATAGTATAAGCTCTCAGCCTCTCGTAGCTTTCTGGGTGTGTTCAAAGGTACTACATCCCATCATAAATGTGCTGTCGTGAAAAATATCACATGAACCTTAGCTCAGCGGGTTCATCTGCCTCTCCGTCGTTTCAAATAAAATGTTGGGACGACATTTTTATTTGACTCAAAGTTCATTCATAAGTGATATTTTTTTAGATTAGCTGCGTTGAAGGTTCCAATGCGCTCTCCTGTCCGAATGTCTTCAATCATATAACTTCCATTGTTCAGAGGTTGTCGGATACGACTGGGGCCATAATATAAAGACAGAAATTTCCCATATATGCGGTCTATAGGACTTGAAATTCCGGGTCTCCTTATAAGGACAAGATCTCCCGCGACTAGTGGTTCTCTGAATCTCTGACGTCTAGTTCTTCTCAAGCGTTTGGCAGCTTGTCTGTCCAAAGTGTCCCTTGCAGCTAAAAGTCTGCTGGCGTGTGATGGTTGTAAACAAGGTGGATTTACAATCGCACGATTCCATATTCTCATTGGCATCTGGTTCAAATGCAAAACCATCGGTATTTGACCAGTGCTCTCATGGACTGTTGAGTTAATACATTTTGCCATAATGACTAAGACTTCGGTCCATCGCCGGTGTTCTTCCTGACAATACAATCGACAGAATTTTGCGATAGTAGACATTACGCATTCTGCTGGGTTGCTCTCCGGATGGCGAATAGACGATAAAACATGACCTATCTCCAACTCGTTCATAGCATTGGCAAATTCTGCGGAGGTGTACTGTGATCCATGATCAGTCAACAGGAATTGTGGCTTTCCTGCCTCCGGTATCACTTGTCGTCTAATTCTCTGAATAATCTGGTGTGCGGTGGCTTTCTGAATCGGATGAAGCATCGTATATTTCGTGAACACATCAATAGTTACAACAATGAAGCGATTCCCACGTCGGGCCTTAGGTATTGGGCCATAAAGGTCCTGTGCGTATAACTCTCTAGGTTGAGTTGGGAGTATTGGTCTAGGTGGTTTCTTCAACAAGTGTGACGTGTACTTGTTCCGCTGGCATGCGTCGCAAGCACGTAAACACTGTCTAACGGTGGTTCCTAACCTTTTCCAAGTAAAAGACTCCTTGATGGTTGCAATGGTCTTGTCAGTCCCACCATGTCCAATAGATAGATGAACCATAAGAATAACAGATTCTTGATATCTCCTAGGAATAACTACACGCAGTTGAGGGTGGTCCTCGTCCACAAACTTATACAAGACACGATGATATATCAAATAATCATCTGCAACAGCAGCAATCCTCGCATATTGAGCATCCTGTGGATCCATTCGTCGTTCCAGGAAACGGATAATATGCCTGAGTTCCTCCTCACGTCGTTGTCCTTCAGGTAGATGACGAAGTCGGCGAAGGTGTTCCTCGCATTCTCCCTCGATGTCAATGGCATTCACAGTGGCTTCAGGATTCCGGCTGAGAATGTCGGCCAACACATTCTCTCTGCCTGGTCGGTAAACAATTTCCAAGTCAAACTGTTGGAGAAACAGCGTCCAACGTGTGATCCTGTCACTTGCCGGTCTTGTTCGTAAAATGAAGGTCAGCGCATGGTGATCGGTCCTCACAATAATCATCTGGCCTAACAAAAGTTTCTGCCAGTACTCAAGCGCGTATACAATCGCAAGTGCTTCAATCTCAGTGGTGAAATAACGAGATTCATGCGCTCTCAAACGTCGACTTAAGAAAGCGATGTAATGACGTTTCTTCTCATCATCCTCCTGCAGTAGGATGGCACCTATTCCAATCCCAGATGCATCAGTCTCTAGAATAAAATTCCGGGAGTAGTCTGGATATTCTAACTGAATCGAATCAACCAGCATCTGTTTAGCTTTTCTGAAAGCTGTCTCGCACTCATCATTCCAAGCCCATCTGCAATTCTTCATCAGTAAATCTTGCAGTGGTGCGACAGTCTCAGAATACCTCTCACAATGAGCAGCAAAGAATTGGAGAATTCCTAGGAATTGTCTCACGTGTTTCACACGGGTTGGTGTTGGAAATGCAGCAACGGTTCTGATCCTTGCCGGATTCGGCCTGTATCCATCTCCATTAATAATGTGTCCCACAAATTTAACTTCTCTCTGGAAGAATCGACACTTGTCGAATTTCACTTTGAAATTAGCCTGTCGAAGTTTCTCAAAAACAAGGCGTAAAGTTGTTAAATGTTCTTCCTCTGTTTCCGAAGCTATGATGATGTCATCCACGTAACATATCACCTTCTTTTTCACTTCAGGAGTCAGCTTCGCATCAAGTGCTCTAATAATGCAGCTCCGGCATTTTTCACTCCAAAGGGTAGTTTTCGAAAGACATAGGTGGTCTGATCGAACAGACACCCTGTATACTTCTGAGTATGCTCAGATAATCTTATATGGTAGAAGGATTGTACCCAGTCCAATGACGAAAATATCTTCTTTCCCTTAAACTTCCTGAGGATGTCCCTAATCTTGAGCGGTCTGTCATGCTCAGGAGCTAAGCGTTCATTTAAGGCCCTTGCATCGAGACAATGTCTCAAGCTTCCATCCACCTTAACCACAGGTGTTATAGGATTCAAGAAAGGAGTCGGTGACTTCTTGATTGTACCTGCTGCTTCCATCTCATGGATCTTCTTAGCAGCTTCCTCGTGGTGTTTCTCTGCGATAGGAGAAATCTTCTTCTGGAATGGGGAATCATCCAGTAGTACAAGATCATACTCGTAGTCCAATATCTCACCAGGTGTGGTGTCGAATATATCCTCGTATTCGCTCAATATTGCATCCAATTTCTCTCGTATGGGTGCTGATAATGGTTCTGCCTCTTCGTCGGCATCTTGTGTCTCCTCAATTTCCTTGCCATTTAAATTCTCAACAACGTTGACTTCGGATTCAAATTCCGGTTCTTCGTCTACTAAGTTCATTTGAATGGGTTCGTTCGGCTTAAACTCGACCGTATTACGTCCCATATCAATGATTCCATCATACTTACGAATGAAGTCTGCACCCAATATGGCATCATGATGCAAGCCTTTCATCACAAGAAATTCGTGCAAGTACACGTGGCTCGAAATCTTCAAAGTGCATAGAATCTGGATTTTGCACGTTACAACACGGTCAGGTATGACACCTCTGACTCTTACTGCAGAAACTGGCAGCTCTGTCACCTCAGAGTTTGCTTTCAGTCTGGCATGGCAATCGGCGGAAATGACACTTATCATCGCCCCAGTATCGATGAGAATGACTACGTTACATCCATTCAGGGTAGCTACAATCTTCGGTAGACACGTCAATTCGTAGTTGTGGTTCGTCGTTCGTCTAACAGATCTTCCTGAATTGGCTCCCAGAGTAAGATGGTGGCAGTTACTCTGTGCTCAATCGGGTAAGAATCTATTGGTTTTTCGGCGTTTTTTTCCTTCCTGGCGGGAAGTACCGAGCTGGTTTCGCTCCGTTTCTTCCGCCGTATTACGTGTTTCCCTCGAAGTAGGGTTCTGATCTCCCTCTTCTTGTATCTCTTGGAGTTCTCGGAGTTGCTGAAGATATTCACGACTCTCCCGTGCTCTTCCTCTCCAGTCTCAATCGGTTTGGTATCTGGGGTCTCGATCTCTATTATAACCCCTGCTATAGCGGTAATCCCTACGGATACTTCCGTGTTGTGGTTTCCGGCCATTATTCCCTCGGCGGTCGTTTTCGTGACGACGGTCTTCGTTCGTCCCTCGGTCGAAGCGACGGTTCCAGTGACTACGACGGTCACCTCTCTGGTCTCTAGCATATGGAGTGTTGTTCCATTCTCTCCGACCACGAGTATAGTCATTGCGTTGTCCAGAGCTCTCTTGAGTCTGTGTCTGCTGTGGCGTCTGGCACACTTTGTCCACAGTTGTCAAGTTGATATGTCGTTCTTCACGCCTGTCAGCCTTCTGCTGACGGTGTGTCGGAAACTGTTCGGTGTTAGCATCCAATCGTCGCAAGATTTCGTCGCATTGCTGAAAAGTGGATGATCCAGCAGCGATCAATACACGTTGCACGTCTGCGGGGTATTGCCAAACGATGGTGTTTACCAGGTCTTGCTCTGACAGTGGGGGTTGTAAACAACGGAGTTTCGCAAGCTGCGTTGCGAAGTAGTTCGCATAGCGCGTCGGAGTGTTTGAGCTGTATCGGCGAGTGTACATCTCAGCTCTGATACTCTGCTGGATGTCGCTTGACCAGTAAGTCCTCAACAAGGCTTCTCTAAAATCTTGGTAGCCTACAAATGAGTAACGGAAAGCTCTAAACCAAGTGCTGGCTTGCCCCTCGAGCAAACGCTCAATAACTCGGAGCTCTCTCTCCGGAGTTACCATGGTGTCTCTCAAGTAGCTTTCCACGTTAGCCAAAAATTCGACTGGAGTGATGCCACTTCCAGTACCTGAGAATCGAGCCGGTTGCTCCTCTCGTGAACGGATGATAGTTACATTCCCCTGCGTGTGCGCGGGTCTGAACGAATTTGGCATATAGTTATGCGTTGGCGTACTCGTCTCTTGACTCTGTCGGTTGGGTACAGGTTGGAAAGGATGTGCGTCAAAGTTTAACGCTTGACTCTGCGCTGAACCGGTGAATTGAGATGGTTGCGGTTCTATGGGTGCGCTAGGCTGAAAATGTGCAGGCATAATCCCTGCGGATTGCGATCCTGGTGTCGCCTGAGAGTCTCCCATCTGTGAGGGTAAATGTGTCTCTCTTGGTTGCGTCTCCAGTCGGCCGAGACGTCTCTCTATAATTTCGAGTCCTGGGATGGTCCTAGCTGCGACCTTATTTCCTAGATCGTTGAGCTGTAATTCAATCCTTTCAACTTTGTCTTTGAGGTTAGTGTCGACTTCGCGAATAGCCGTCCTCAAGTTATAGCTGAGGTCTAACCTCTCGGTTATCGCGACTTCTTCGAATCGTTTCTGTAGGGAATCGATTTCTTCCTCGACTTTCGACACGTTGTCCTGGATCCTACCAACGTCATCTTTGACCTCGGCTACCTTTGCCTCCATGGTGGTCTTATGTTCATTGAGGTCACCCCTCAACATCATGACATCGATCTTATTCTCCTCTCGATGAACATCAATGATTTCACGTAGCCCTGTTACTGTCTCTGTTAATTCTGTAATATTCTTCCTGTTTGTGTTCAACTTGTCCTTGACCTCGATCATACCATCGACGATCGTCTTGACGTTGTTGTTGACTGCGTTCGCTGCACCCCTCATCAGTATGAGACCTATATTCATGGTGGCCATGTCCTTCTTGACATTATCCATGAATCCCTCGACGTGAGTCAAAAGAGTCCCGAATTCTTCTCGAGTGTGCTCCAAGTTGGCCCTCATATCGATCTGGACTCTGTTAATCGTTGTCTGGATTTGAGCGGTGTGCTCCTCTAATCGGGTCTGCACGTCCTCCCTAGCTCTATTCATCTGATCGGTTAAACTATCTATACGCTGGTTAGCCTCCTGATGGTGTCGTATAACATCAACTCTAACAGCCGCTAAACCTGCCGTAAGATCATTCCTAGCCTCTACTCTATAAGTATCCATGTCGGCCCTGACCTGCGTTAGATCAGCCCTAACATTATTGATTGACTGCGTGTTGACCTCAAGATCCAGTCTAACTTGGTCCACATGACCACTCACATTGTTAATTAACTGGGTGTTAACCTCTAAATCACCCCGGACATTATTGATTGACTGGGTGTTAACTTCTAAGTCCTGTCTCACATTATTAAGTTCCTGTCTAACTTGGTCCACAGGACCACTTACAGTGTTGACAGCTTGGGTATTCTCACCTAAGTCACCTCTGACTTCACCTAAATCACCTCTTACAGTACCTAAGTCAGCAGTAATCTGCTGGAGATTGGCATTGACACCTGCCATCATCTCCCCAAACACACGACGAATTGTTTCCTCATCCATGACAAGAAAATTATTTGAGAATGAGAGGGATCAATCTCTAATGGAACTTACAGCTATGATTAGTTACTTGGGGGTATAAAGCTTGTTTCATTTAAATAAACATCACGAGTAAAGCTGGAGTATGCAAACTAAGTGCTTATCCATTTACAAAGACAACGGCGAGCAAAGCAAAGTATTACATTTACTCAGGATGAGGCATCATCAAAGAAAATCCTATCCATCATTTATCTAACACAAAAGCCTCACCCCATGGACTTGTATCCAACATGAATGCCATGCGGTTAATCGATCTGCAGTACGACTTTCTAAGTTCGTCCCAGTCCGGTCATTTTACCATTAATCAACATTAAGATCCTCTTAAATAACATGGAATTGACGGTCACCACGTTAACGTCGGCACATGAGTTGGGCGCCATTTAAAGAGTGTATATGAGCCCGTCAGAGGAGCTGCCAGGATAGCCAACAACCGCAATGACTTCCCTAACATCTCATCCGTCGGACCTAACTGCCGTGAGGATCAGGTGAACTTCCAAATAGGCCAAAGCGGCACGAGAAACTGTAGTGCACGGGGATCGTGGTACATGGTGACGAAGGTCATAGACTGCCTAAGGAAAGGTTCACCTTAAAAGCTAGACTGAGAAAAGAAACATCCAGACTTATGTAAAACACCGTGAAAATTTATTATAAATTTTACAAACCCCTAGCCTAGTTCGGAGGGTTTCTATAGGCTAATCCGCAAGCTAATAAATAATCAAAAATAAAGAGCGGGTCCCTACCTGAGAAGTTACAGTAAACCCTCGCGAAAGATCTCTCTCACAATAATAAAGCAACAACAGGAACACTAGGAAAATGGTACGACGCAAATCCCTAGGTCAAGTTACAAGATCAAGCTAATATCAGAATTTACATTTAACAGGGTAGCAAAGCAAATCTAAGTTAGGATGATACCATCTCCACATTTACATTTAACGTTAATGCATCTAGCTAAGTCCTATCAATTAATAACAAAATTTTCGGCGGTGACGTCCGTAATAACAAACAATTACATTCAAAGCTAAGTGAACAGCCATATAAAAAAACATCTAAGTCATTCTTAGGAACTAAGTGCTAATCAGCACACAATAGGGTAACATAGAGGATTCATACACTTTTACATTATCAAATAAATAACAAAAGACCACAGTTTTATTCAAATGCCTGCCTGCACCTTGGTTTACTCTTTGTAAGCCATAGTCATCTAATGTGTGTAGTTACGGAGACGACTGCTTAGTGAAGACTACGTCTAACATCGTATGGCCTGCGCACCACCAGCTTCGAACTCAAGGTTCGAGCAAGCTTGGATCGCAACAAAAAGTGTCAGCTGTCCTCAAGTCATTTCCTCCAGGAAATACCTTCATAAGCACGCCTATGTCAGCAGGTTCCAAATGCAAATGAACAAGGTTAAGCAGAAAGAATTCGTTAGTTAGCTTTTGTTTTATCAAAATTATGCGTTTTATTATTAACATGTCGGTTTAGGTTATCCCTGGTTTATGGCGAATAATACTGACAAGCCTGGGCACGGAGTGTCTCCCCTGAGATCATCTCTGCCAAAAGCCTCGACTCAAAAGTCGGAATACAATCAACGAGCAATAACAACTCGGACACACAATAACACAAGTTACCAGCGGCGCACAGCTCGCGTTCAATAACTCTGGGATGGGCCTGGACACAATCAGTTACCCTCCCTAAACATCTGGTCAACGGGACAATCCCGGACATGGTACACACATGTATGATGGTATTTACATGAAAAACCTCCGCAGCGGGGCTAGCCTACAACGTACTATAGAAACCTGACATAACTGTACTCGTTCAAAAACAACGGTACACGCAACAGCGTTTAACTAACAAATGACAATCTACAGAACATATGATCAGATACAAGAATGGACACTGGGTTCCATGAGCTATAATTGCAATGAAAGGGAAAGTGAATGCTAAAAGCATTCTGTCCTATGTTAATATCAGTCCGTCTCACTCAGAAGCAAGCGCTCTCACGGGCGCTGGGTAGAATACACAAAACCTGTTCGTGTCGCCGCAGGCTACAAGATTCCTGCGCTGTATGACACAACACACTAACTAGGCCGGCAATTTAAGCAAGTAAATAACAGTAAAACTGGCCTCATAATAATACCTTTACCATAGGTTATAAACCTCGAAGAATATGTGCATAAAAAGCACGCTATAAATCTGAATACAATCATATCACTCTGTCTTTCACATCAAAGACGTTTAAAAGGTAGCAATGTCACTCATTGCTGGAGCTCTCTGCTCTCAAAGATAGAATACACTATTTCTGACTTGTATCAAACATCAAATAAATCACGTGTCAACACACATGACACTAACAAAATAATAATTGTGGCGCAAATACCACTCTCTGCTGGATCTGCTTAATGATACGTTGGGAACTGGGTTCGGTGCTAGGCAACGATGAAATATCCCTGTTACTTATAAGGTCCACATGACCTGGATGGCTATCTGAGCTCATCTCAAATGAAATATGATGCAGTTACAAAACTGGTAATTACAGTCGATTACCCAAATGATACGACTACTCTAACGAAGTCAGGGGCGTAACATAGACTGGTTGCAAAAAGTGCAGTTAAAGAAATATAACCATGGCATCAGATTGCCATAACTAGAGTCTGCAAAGACTTGAAAAATCACCCCAGATAGGGTTAAACAAAGTAGCCTCAAAATGACTACAGTCACGTTTAGCAATAGGCAGAAATTGACGTTCTACGACGTCCATCAAGCTGCACCAGGGTTGACCAAAATGTCGGATCCAAGGGTGACTCACTACACTGCAAATAAATGACATTTAATTAGACTAAATTACATTCCCTACCTATGAAATGGCTGTCACTAAGTTCGGTTGGTTCACAAACTACACTAATCTAACTATACCACCAGAAACTAGAACAAGGAAGGGTGTACAAAACTCACGATACAAAGGAGCTCACACTCAGCTCTCTGTCCAACAACAAGGGTTGAACAAAAGCGCCTCTGGCTTTCAGGGTTGGCATCGTCCTCATCAGAACTTCCATCTGGGCTCTCCCAAAGACCAGGGTTCGGTCTGTCCCTGTAGTTGACCTCGTGAATGGACTGGACATGCCTAGGAAAGGCATCCTCGGTTCCTTCCTTCTCGTTTGATGTTCTAGAAGTTCCATCATCATGCTGGTCCCATCCGAGACATCTCCCTCATACCATAATGGTATTAGCCCATGGTCTCGGCCTCGAACATGGTGTTGAAAAAGTTGACCACGTGGGCGGTAGAATAAGACTTGTAGTTCATTATTTTCACTTGAAAATTACAGTGTTCGTCGTAGATATCACAGGCTATAAATATTACTGATAACACAGCCTCTACACTTTGCAGATGTAAATGATTAATGGCCATGCACTGTTCTGCGATTCTACACGTGTACAGACGCTACTTTTTCTATCACGTGGCATCCGTGAAATGGGCGTCGTTTTATTATCGATAAATTCACCGTAGCAATTCCTATATAATGTGCTTTTATAATCACACTTCTTCAAAGTAATAATATCACATTTACCTGTATATTTTGCACCAGGCTCTCGGCCCTCCACAAACACGTGGTGTAAAAATGTGGTGCTACAGTAATGTCGTAAATTTCACAATACTTGCCAATTAATTCACTGTACAATTTGCGTTGATCACTGCACATCAATAACAGTGATTCGTAGAATACTTGTGCTCGATGGCACCCGATAATGATTTCCACGCTGAAAAGCGGACTGTTTGCCACGTCTAATGCGACGGATATAATAACACGCCTACACAGGGCGGATTCTCCAGACGTAGTGCAAGGAACTGCGTTCCTCGTGGAAGTAGGTCGTCAAACTAAGTCGTTGAGCGACTACTTACATTCCTATTTGCGTATCTGCAATGATATTACCTTACCTTAAAGTGAAAAAAAAACATTCTCCAAAATGTTTCAATAATACTGAATGACGAAATGGAATATTCTGAGTCTCGCGGAAAGATAAAATTGATTAATAAGACCTCAGATAAATAATTAGCAGACTTCACCAAAGTCAAAAGTGCGATTCTTCGCTACTTCAAAGAGAATAGTATAAGCTCTCAGCCTCTCGTAGCTTTCTGGGTGTGTTCAAAGGTACTACATCCCATCATAAATGTGCTGTCGTGAAAAATATCACATGAACCTTAGCTCAGCGGGTTCACCACCAGGAGACACTGAACTGTCAAGATTTGCAAGAGTTCTGGATTCTGAGAATTGGTCAGCAAACTCAAGATAAAATAATCTGTATGGAGAAGCAGAAATAGGCACACTGGCAAGAAGATTCCAACTGAATGCAAGAGAAGCTATTCGAGCCTTCAGATATCATTTGAAATTCAGAGAAGAAATGCCCAGGGAACTTTCTCGGTTTCGGAGGACTCTCAACACAATAGCTATATCTTCAAGTGAGTGTGAAAGGGGATTTTCTCAGATGAACTTGATTGTGACTCCAGAAAGATCATCTTTGTCAGTGAAAACCATTACCTCATTACTATTTATAAGAATTGTTAGACCACTTTTGATGGTATTTGATCCAACGGAGTATGTCAAAACTTGGTTGTTACAAGGTCGTCATTCAGCCGTGGATACATAAAGCAAGACCAGAAAACATGTCAAAAATTTGGAAATTGTTTTGAATTCATTGTAAGTAGGTTTCGATGAAAATTACATGCTTTCTTAAATGTTCGGTAAATCCCATGTATGCTTCCTTAATTTCCCTCCTGTGAGTTCCGGCACCTCTTTTTCCAGAAAAAAAGCCCTGCTTGTACTCCTTAGTGTAATGTACTGCCCACATTTTCGACCCTTGGCAATTCCAGTAATTTGCTTCTCTATTTTGTGAATGCCCCTTTGTCTCTGTATTGTAGTAGTATTTCAAGACAGGAATTTCGCGGTCCTTAAGTATAGCAACAGTCTCATTAAAGCCTCCAATAATCCTTAACTTGACAGGAAATTTTGCTTTAAATTACAGTGGTCTGAGAAACTTGTGAGTATTGACAGAGGGCTATGAAAGTTTTTGAAGTGACCTTTTCTTCTGCTCATTAGAATGAAATTCGAAAACACCACATACTCTACATGATTTCGTATCGCGCATCTGCAGTAAGCATTGTAGGATTTGGAAACTGAGGCAAGCCCTGGCCTATTAATGGGGAACATTTTGTACTGTAGTCAGGATTATGGATTATTCAAGCAGCTGGACGTTTCAACTACAGTATATTTCGAGTAACTGGGGGACATAAATATGATACAAATTTAAGAACATATTTTGGAAACTTAATCACATATTTTCCACTTTTAAGCACGTAAATAATTACATATTTCTGAAAAGTTAAGCACATAATTACCCGGACTCTGGTTATGAATGATTGTCCAAATAACTGACAAGTGCAGGTAGGGTTTCCAGAGCTTCCAATTACATGCAGGAAACACCGTTACTGTGCCGTGTCTTGACATTTGTCATCCAGGGTAACTCATCCCTATTAGAGCTAACTGTCTTTAAACTATCCACTTGCAATGTTTCAAGAAATACCAGACAGTGAAAGTATGAATTCCCGTACCCCGACCATTTCAGGTTCAAGGACAGTGTTTTCCAGAAATATTTTTTCCACACAGTCATGACAGAATGGTATGTTTATATTACATAATGCGATATTACATATTTTGCCCATTCTACATATTTTACTACATATTTTGATGCTTTCTGTTACATATTTATGTACATATTTTACCACTTTATAATACATAAAAAAACAGCTCTACTCATCAGGTACGCGTAACTGACCTGTTACTTTTGATTCTGGACTGTATTGTATCTTCTCACCAGCTGCTCGCCGCATTAATGGGAGTAGTCCGCTACTAGCGCCATCTAGCTCTTTTTTTCTTTAGGAAAATGTAAACTATTTTCTTTTTACACCAGAATTACTTCGGTTGTCAGGACCTCTTCACCAGTACATATTAGTCTCAAATATTACGGAAGTATGCGAGAAGTATTAGAATTCCGCCTTAAATATCCACATATTATTCTGCTTGCGAAGGAACCAAACTAGGTACGTATTTTTTCAGATATTCCCATTCAAGCTCCACGACTTGTCTTGAACCTAGTATAGGCTCGCTCGTCAGATTTCCACGTTAGGTTCTCTTATTTCCAATTTGCGCCGTTGTCAATTATCCTTGACGCCTGCCATATCGGCCACATGGTGATCTCTTATAATGTGGTTAGTTTTGCACCACGGCTGCATAGCAAACAGCTTTCTAATGCTGTCGTTTAGCTCCCTCTGTGAGGAGTGTATTGGGCGAGTTCAGCGGGCTCACTGCTGGCTAGCAAACGGTCAGCAGATTCTGATGTTACTGTCCAGCGGGCTTGCTAGCGGGCTTGCTAGCAGATGTGACGTAGGTAGCAAGGTCTCAGCACAAACAGCAAACTTTTTCTCTGCTGGGGTGCTAGCTTGTTTCTGCTAGCTTGCGGCGCATGGCGGGGAATCAAATGGATCAAGTTCTGCACGTTCGGCGAATGAACCTATTAGGTTTCTAGAGACGAAAATCTACACTCAAGAATGGCGACAGGTAATATAATACAATGTTTGTCAATAGCATAATTGTTGTATTTGGATTTTTACGCTTCTAAACTTCAACTTTAACCTCACTAGGCCTAGGTCTAGTTGTTTTCTTTAAGGATGATGACTTAATAGTTATTTTATGTTGTACGGTATTAAGGAATTGGTTTGGTCAAGGCAAATCCGGCTCGTATTCTTTATCTATTTTTGTGTATGATTTAAACCTATTACAGTCTTCCCGCTGTTAAATCGGGTTGAATTAAATATCACTTTGTAGGCTACCCTAGCGCGTGAACGCGATATTTAGAACAGAAGCTTTTCTAAACTCTGTTAACCATATTTTTGTGCTGAAAGATGTTTTAAATGTAGCCTACTGTATATATAGGCTACCAAACAGCTTTCGTATTTCCCATGGCCAAATTAAGTGTGAGTTATTTATGGAATTATTCTGACTTGCTGTTTCTGAGCATTTTGATGTCTCTTTCTTGTATGTTAGGTCACGAGTTTGCCACTAATTATATTGAAGAAAACTGCAGAAACATGGATATGGCTGTATAATCTAGAAAATCGGCCCCTACTTCTTGGTGGTAAGTTTTAAAACTAGTACCATATTGTACTTGGGATGGTATTTGCAGAACATGTTAAACTTTGCTTTAATGGTAATTCTGTGGTTAATTTGAGGACATTTGGACGAATGAGTAGGGCCTAGGACCTATAGGACGAGGAAGGATCTTTTCAAAAGTACCAGAAAGTCTAGTGGGAAGAGGTCGCTCCGGCGATGAATTCCCATGGGTAAGATGTTGCGCATTTTCTACATGCATCAGATACCAGAGGTAGAATTTTATTGCAGTAATTTACATTTCCGCTCTGATACCGTTAGGCCTATGCCTTTTGTGTAGCATACAAGCTTTTTTTTTGTCGAATCGGTGGTAGAGTCTTGAATTACAGTATAGTAGAGCAAGCAGGATTCATATTTAGTACAATTACATACCGGTACCACTGCAACATTCATTTTGTCTGTACATAAAGAAATAAATTCTGCTAAGAATGGTGATGATGGTGGTGCTGCCTTGACCAGAAGGCAAGGTAGGTACCGTAGGCTAATTTCTGTGGTTTGTGGCACCCTGGTCAATGTCAGCTTTTAGTCCTTTAGGAGATAACCTTAATTGGGAACTTGAGAGGCAGTTGGGCACTTCTTAACACATCTAATTTTTCTATTAGAATTTTGGTTTATTGTAGAAAATTGGTGTTCTAAAAATCTTTGACAATTGCAAAGTCTGCTTAGTTTTAAAGGGTGGTGTTTAGAAGAAATCATTGTATCATCCTTAGTGATGGTCACAGCAAATTGTATTTGACCAATGGGTGTTCATAAATACTTTCTTTTTAAATCATTTAATCACTTCAAACTTACACGATGGTAGTTACATGTACAGTATATGCAGTGGCGATGTTGCTGTGGTCTGCTGCCTTTCCACTGCTTTGAACTATATGCAACCGAAGGCACCTACCCTCATCAACATATGTACTATCGCAATATTAAGACCACCCTACCTAATGGTGGGAGGAACCACTCAGTAACGCTGAATGAGAGCTCATCATACATTAACATTTTCTAAAGTACCATTGCAATTAGCCAATATACCTTTTCTAATAGCCTAATGGAAAATAAATCAGGAAATTATGTGATAATAGATGATTACTCCTCTGCTGTCCATAACCCACCCACCATCCCCTTTCTAAATCACGACTAATATAGCACAATTCCAACTGTCCCATTATATGAGTGAATTATTGTCAAATGCAGTATTGCCAGCCCCAAGAATACGGTACTACTGTGTATATAGGCGGTACCGCACTGTAATCCTCCCACCCGCCAAAAGAACTACCGCCGCTACTGAGTAAGGTCCACCACGTGCGTATTCGATGTTTGTAATAATTATCTGCTGTGTTATTAATGTGTGTAATATTTCACTATAATTGTTTTTTGTAATAGTAAAATTTGTTGGATCCAGATCAATGGGATTTGCCTGGACCAATACTTATTAGGTAGCGCGGCCCGCCACGTTAGCCGTATATACACGTTTGGTTTTTGTCACGTACATTAGGGTACTCGCGCATCAATAATCTTTATCCAGACCAGACCTATGTGGTATATTTTGTATCTCACATGTTGGTAACAGTAGTGACATCAGCATGTGCAAGTCTTGGTACCAGTTGAAGAGACCTCATCCGCCTGCTGTCGTTGAATTATCAAGAAATAGAAACACATATTTACGTATGTATTTTAAAACATATTCCCTGTGCATTAGTGATCATGGTTAGTAATTTGTATTGGGAAAGTCACCCAGAAGATGAAACATTAATTCTGAATGATACCAGAGAGTGGCTTTTACACTTACATCAAACGTCATTGTGGCTTTCATCTTCTAGGGTACATTACCAATTCAAATTAGTAACCCTGGTCACTACTGCACCTGAAATATATGCTAAACCACATAAATATGTGCTTATATTTATTGCTCTTTTAACAACGGCAGCCATGTGCCGACGGCACATGAATGTCATTGAGTCGATAAGGCGCACACATTATTGCCAACATGTGGTATACAAAATACACCACACTAATTAAAGATTAGGTACGTGACAACTCCACTGTGCGTGCAGGGGTGTATGCATGGTTAACGCGCGCCCGCAGGCTAAAGCCATTGGATTGGACAAAACAAAGGTTAGAATGGTCAGGTTGAAGTGCGGCAAGCGGGGCTCTGTTGATGACATGTTAGGCTGTAACCATTGATCTGGACGAGTTAGGCTGTAACCATTGACAAAAATCCATCGGATTGGACGTGTTAGGCTGTAACCATTGTCAAAACCACTATTACTTTCATTTGAACCCCTCACAGAACGCTACCCTTGACGGCCTATACGATTAGTACCGTAAGGATGGGGTTACGTTGGGGTTGACATTACTGTACGTTACATAATTCACGCAGATAATAGCCAACACAGCTGGAATTTTACTATATTAGTCGTTATCTAAACGTGGGATGATGGGTGGGTTATGGTCAGCAAGGGAGTAAACACCTATTAAGTTACTACATCATTTCCTGATTTATTAGCCTACTTTTCACATTTTGCAGAAATGAGGAAAAAGTAGACTTATGAGATCGGGCAAATGTGTGTCTGTCTGTCCTTCTGTCTGTCTGTCTGTCTGTCTGGCTGGCTGTCTGGCTGGCTGGCTGTGTGTGTGTGTCCCCCTATCAACTCCTAAACGGCTGCAGCAATCGAAAAAAAAATTTGGTAGGAGTAAAAATCTATACCTGAATATCTCACGGCCATATTTGAAAATGATGTCACTGCTACCAACTGCTGAAAAATCGCAATTGAAATTTGAGCCCCATTTTGGATATCTTGGAAGGTATGGATGGGAGCTATTTCAAAATTGGCACACGTATAGATATTAATATTGCAGTTTAATTTCCAGGAGGCCTTACATGGCAGTGTTGCCAAAATTATAATACGCCTGCTGATAGGTCCAAATTATAAATGCATATAACTTCAACACTATCAATTGGATTTCAACCAAATTTCGTGTGTGCTATGTGTACATAAACAGATATGACTGAGCGTATTCTTAAGAGCCACCAGGGCTGCCAACTGTTAAGAGATACTCTCATTTTTATACAAATACCCATATATCAGAAAGTATGCAAGCCGACAGCTTTAAACTATGCACACGTATAGTACCTGACATTCTATAATAATTTGGAGTAACTTATATACGTGAATGCTACCAACATGATTCTAAGCCTGCTGATAGGTCCAATTTTAAAATGCATGTAACGTCTATACTAACTAATGGGTTTCATTCAAAATTGACACAACAATCGATCAGATTATTTCAGATTATTTCTGACCAATACATGTATGTCATTGTTGCCAACATGATTTTACGCGCGCTGTTAGATCCAACGTTTAACTGCATGTAACGTCCATGCTATCCTTTGGACTTCAACCAAATTTTGTATTCTGTACCTTAAGAGATGGAACTAAGAATATATTCAGTCACCGGGGCTGCCAACTGTAGTTCTCTATTAGACTACATTATGCCAGGTATACAGTATTTCGAACTAATTAGAAATTTCGATATTACCAACTCAGTTTCGTCATTGTTCCTAGATAGATCCATATAGATTAATCATTGGCATGAATCATAAATTTTAAGAAAAGTAGGCTCTTTAGTTCGTCACGGAACTTCTTGTTTTTCATTGGAAAAGGTATTTTGGCTAATTTCAGTAATTTAGAAACTCCAACTGCGAGTTGTTATTGTTACCATTGACCATATAACAGTATGACTCGAGACTGCTATATTATGAGTTCCAAACTTATGCTCCCCGTGGAAGGTAGGCCTACCTGTATACTAAGCAATAAATGCATTATGGGTTTGTTGTTGGAACCTACCAATCAAAAGGATTTCATTTAAAAATTTTCTTTGAATATGCTAGTGATCCTAGGAGTAATTCCTAGTTGCTATTCCACCTGTTGCTATTGAGAGAAAAAGGGTAGTTTTGGCTCAGCTCAACCATGCTAGACCGATTTTTATTTCTATTACATGCATGACAACGTACTGTGCCCGAAATTTGGATAATTAAGATGAAAATGATGTTATTATCCGAGCCCATGATAAAATTTAACATTAGAATATAAATCTTGGAAGTTGGCTCAAGGCGAGTTTGTTAGTGAACGCAGGCAATGGGAGAAACCCATCACGTGATCAGAGAAGTCTAGAATATTCTCGGTCATTGAAAAGTGCCAAGCAACAAGGAAATTGCGCGAAATATTACCAATTTATTGTTATAAAATATATCATTGGATATATGGTCACAGCCAATGAGAGGAGGCGTTATGAAGCAGACATGGATTTTTACCTAGTTAATGTGATTAACTACGCCATTTAAGCCCTATGTAACGATTTTAATCCATTGGAAACTTACAGAAAATTAAAAGAAGATCTTGTTACTACTTTGAATGAAGCTAATCGGAGGATTTTCACCGTAATAAGAAGTATTACAAGAGTGCGCCCTTTACTGCGCGGCATTAACTATGGCGCCATTTTCAGACGAGCTGGAGGGGGGACGGCGGTCAAGAACGTTCTTCTCTCGACAGACTTGGCAGCGATAAGACGTATTGTCCGGAGGAAATTCATTCCCTTAGACAAGCTAAAGTGCGAGGTTCTTTGAGACCCGAGGCAGCTGTATTACCGGCCAACACATATATAGACATCCCCGCATCAAATCTAGGTGAAGTTGAGCGGAGGATAGTTCATTAAATTACAGACAATTGTTTCACTTTGTCTTATTGAAAGTGTTACTAGTTTACTTATCAAGTGGTAGAGTACAACTGTAGAGAGATTTAGCAAAATCGAGCGACAATTATTCGAGATATTTGAGACTTTGTGGTGTTTGACAAAGTTGCTCAACTCATAGAAAGAAAAGCATTTTAGTTTGGTGAGACTCCAATCCAGACGAGTCCACATAGCAGCTCAAAGTGAGTAAAGTGACATTACATAAATATTGTGAGTGTATTGTATTTGAACATTATAATGACTTCGAACATTTATGAAGAAGAAATAGTTAATGACTTTTTAAGAATGTCAGTGATGACGTATTAAACCATTTCGCGTCAGGGATATATCAAGACAGAGTTGTGACTACAACTATGGAACAACGTTACAGTAACGATGACAAGATCTATAACATCTAGAGAAATAGAATGCCGAGACAACAGGATGCATTGAGTACATTAACATCCAGTACTTTAATGTATTTCCATGTACATTCATTCTCGATCATGAGCATATACAATCTTTCATTGACCAACCAAATGAACATTACCATCTACAATAGCGAACCGACGTTCAACATTCGAGTTTGTTCCCTAACGAAGAGGCTATACAGAATATATTGCTCTATAATTATGAAAGAACTTCTAGAGAGGTCGGCGTTTGAAGAAGATTTGACGGAGTGCAGAAGAGATCAGCCCGATGATAGTTCGAGATGTAATTCCAGTCCGGAGGACGCTGTTCGATACCAGATGGAAACGAGTATGCCGAGAAGGAAGTCTTTCCATTCTCAAGGAAGCAGACCGTGTCCACAGGAGGGGACTAGATTTGTTTTGAACGAATCATACCTGGATGACGAGGACGATCCAGTTGGGTATTTTCTAATGCCCAACAATGAACTTCAATGGCTACAAGATGAAGGTAGATGTTTTCCATAATTATTCTTGTTCGAGTGTGTCAAGGGCATTTCGGAACAACATTTCTGCACATTTTTGTCGTGTATTATACTTCGATGTTTAGTAAATTTTTATTCTTCGAATCTGTATAAGATGAAAGTCAGTTCATCATCTATACGTTTTTAAATATTTCAAGATTCAGTTTGTGAATTGAAGTCAGTTGTTTGAGAAACTTAAATTCCTTTGGGAATATGTTTGAAGAAGTCAGTATTCTTCGATTTCGATTTTTATTCAAGACTTCAGATTTTTAGTCTAGAACATTCATTAAATTCATTTTATTTTAAATGAACTTGGGTGTTCTTTTTAAAAGAAAAAAATATATATTTAGGAGAAGAAATATCATGATTATTTGAAATAATCCGACGATCTAAGCAAGTTATATTCGTCGTAAATTGTATGTGGAAGTGAATAGACATGAACATTCTTTTTGTGGAGTGATGCAATATTCAGTCAACGAGAAACTTATATTAATCTTGAGGAAGACTTTGTTCGTCAGTAAATACTTGATAGATAAATCATTCGATCTTAGGGAAGTATAGTTAAGACTTTTTCCAGTCATGATCGATCCTTATTGAGCGACAAGATAACACAGGATGTTATCTAAGCATATCTGTAACGCCACGTTATTTGTCAACGTGATTTTGCAACCGTGCTATTTTTTTTAACGAACAGCAAGAGAAACATGTATATTTTTATTAAATATTTGGAGACATGGTGTCTTTTGTCCGAGTAATTCTGTTTAGTAAACCATAATTGATCTATTATTACCATCGTTTGATGATAACTAATGCAATTGTAGAAATGACATCGCTGTTCATTAATGAGTTGTATTGTTGAGACAACAATAATATCTAAAGCTAATAGAGAGCTATACCAGTACAGTTAAACCATTGTTAAAGCAAGAGTGGTAATGACTAGTTTGTTTTATAGAGGAGTTATGGAGATTTTTGCCATAAGTAAGTTGTTTGTTTTACGGAGGAGTTTTCCGTATTTAGTGTCATTATGTACTGAGGATGTATAAAAGCAGAATTGTTGTATTTGAAGAAAGTCAGTGGAGACTTTAATTGAAAATAGATCGGTGGCCTAGATGTCGTTTAGTTGGCGGAACTCCATTAAGAAAGGATATAATGTTGCTGTTCTCTGAATTGATTATTAACCTTTATTAAACTGAATTAGAAGCAACGATGTACTTATCTTAACTGATCGGACATTGAGTAACCGATATTTACTTGTAACCATGAAATGACAAGTGTGGTCAAGCATTTTGAGGAAGGAAACATAGTTATTATACTATAAGTTGATGCGTTGCGATTGTAGCTAACGCGGTCATATCGCTCAAATATTAATCTTGGGAGCGATAGACATTTGTGTATATACTGTCAATATCTTAATTTGTTTATATGAAGGGTTCTTTAATATTTAATATTCGTTATAATAGTTAAATGTTTTCAGTTTAGGTAGTAGTTTAAAAGGGAGCGAATGTTTTTAGAACGTGTGTGTTTTAATTGTTAATGTAGAGTGAATGATAGCGTCGGTGGTCATGAACATCGATTGCAATTGTAAGAATGATTGATTAAAGTATGAATGAGATTTAGACAGGTGTAGTCAAGTTATTACAGCTTTTGTAAGTCGTTATTTGGTAAAACGCGAAAGCTAGTTTACCGTTCATGTGAAAGCATTGTGTGCCAGTGAAGGCTATCACAGCTGAGACCACGCAGTCCCGTTTGGCGAGGAGCGTGCAGCAAACAAATAAATGGCAATGTAACACCTGTGATACAGAGACCCCTTTAGAAGGCTCTGACATAACAGTTCAGCTATTAGCAGGCACGAGCCACAAATATGTTTGGTATTTTATTGGAACGCACGTTTTCAAGGTGCAGTGGAGTAAATTGTTTTGATCCATTTTTAATACTAGGAGACGGCCGAGCGCCGTGTAAATTCAACAGTTTAACTTGTATGATTGTAGGGAAGTTTTGTGTGTGTGGCAGAGGCGTACATGTAGATCTAGATATAGGGAGTTATGTAGTTTTATTAGTGTTATTTAGTGTTTATTAATAAATTTATATTTTTCTACGTGTGTGTTCGATGTTCATTAATTTCTATAATGAGACATGTTATGGAACAGCATAAATTAGATAGGATGTTTCTTTTTCCATCCGACATAGCCCCGAGAGAAAAGCAGGTAGGTGTTTTACACTTGCGTATAAAAGATAGTCAGTTATATCCATAACATGTTTCCAGCTTGCTGTGTATAATCTTGGAGAATTCTCTGGCGGAATTGTGAGAGTCTTTAGCCGGGATGTTCACTTTTCAAAAATCCAACTTTGTTTCGGATGTCCAGGGACCCCTCCTTGATTTTTACGGGTGCAGTACATTTTTCTTGTCAGGGACATCATTGCACCATCACCGACACTCCCCATGGTCTCAAAAGCAGCTGTGTATGGTATAGCAACTCTGGGCAGTGCTTCGACTAAAATACTTGTAAACTTATACCCAAACTCCTTATTTCTAATTTGTTCCCCTAGGGCAAAAAAGAATTTTCCATTTTGAAGTACCTTTTGTATGGGCAGTCCACGTCTTTCTTAATTATGTGTTCCTTTATTATTTACGCACCTAATGGGGATGTAAATTCTGGAATATGAAGGTCACGTTTACAAAAATCCAGGATTCCGGTCGCTCAACATATTCTGATCCAGTCCAGTGAGAGATTTACAAGTTGTTTGAAGCAATTCTTTCCAACGATGAGACATTCAACCCTCGACTGACCATATCGACAAAGTTGAGGGATATCAACTCACCAGTGGAAGCAGCCTGTGCATCCACATCCACACAATCTGCCCCAGCAACTCTTCAAGTTCGAAGTCCCCAGGGGGCAAGGAGCGCTCTAAGAAGCAGACCAAGTATAGCAAAGATGGAGCTACATAGACAAGTCATTGCTGACACTGGAGCTTAGAAGTTGAAGTTGTGCTGTCTATGGCAGGCAGTTGCTAGAGGGAATGAACTGTCGCAACAATGCAAAAAATATTTTCATAAGAGGAATGATTTGATGGGAAAAATTAGTTTACCGGTAATTTGTGAAGAAAAATAAGTGTTAGTTTAGCCGTAAATTGTACAACCTACTTATGTTTTCTATTTGTAGCAATGCCATTTGCAATATTTATTTAGGGTAATTAGGTTTAGTGTTTGGTTAGGCAACTTCGCCTCTGGGTTGTACTGTACTTCATTGCTTCCGCCTGCTGGTCACAAGTCCACATGAAGGAGGAGGGCCTTTATAAATAAACTTGTTCACCTCGTTTTACAGTGTCTAGTGTTCTCGGTTGTCGCCCTCAAATTCGATCAGAGTCAAACTAAGATGTTATTTCAGTGTTGTTGAAGTTGTATAATAGAGCCAAGATGATAATTGTGTTGGAACTCGCATCTTTTCTCTTGGGATGTGCGAGTACCCGTGAATTTCATAGTGTCTCATTTATATTTAAAATTATAATTTTTTCCTCTTCTAATTGTGTTTTTTAATGTCTGTTGCATTAAGTGTCTGGAAAATGGTGGTGGGATGGAACCAAGGTCTAAAAAGAGAAAAAATAACAATGAATTTAGAATAAATTAATATGAATTAAGTTAATAAATGGTTTAAAAAATATGTTCATTTTAATTCTTTTCCTGGACACCCTATCTTATACCCTTATTACAAAATGTTGATATACGAATGGGTAGATTCCAAGGTAAGGGCACAATTCAATACAAATAGCTGGCATTGAATATTTCTGTAGCAAATATTTTCTGTCTATCTGTGAGCCAACATAGGGGAACCATTCCAAATATTCAACCTTATTTTGAATCCATATCATTAAGGACATGCATATTTCTCTTGCATTCCAATATTACAGTATTCTATGGTGAGTATCGCATTACCCTCAAGTTTTATAATATTAAAAGAATCTATTTTCAGTCAGTCAACACAGCAATGTGGCCAGTTAAATTCTTTCCAGTCAGTGTGACAAATTATTCGGGCACATGCTGTGTTTAGCGACTGAAAATTGATTCATTCTTAGATAAAAAGGCGACACTCAAGAATTTTTTTTTCTAAAACTTGGTCAGGTCTTAGTTGACTGAATAGAGAAAATCTCCCCTAGCTGTGAAAACTTCCTATTAAATTTTCATTAACAGAATGCTTTTCAGTCAGTCAACATGATTCTGTCCAATTAGTTTGGGAGAGGAGCAACAATTAATATTTTACCACCCAAACCTTAAAGAAATAGTTATTGTTGTTTTAAGGGGCGGAACTATGAGGTCATCTGCCCCTTAAAGAAATATTACAAGAATTAAGTTATTTATTACTTGACACATGTTTGTAGAAAAAAGTTTTTGTATATTCATTTTAATCACATCTGATATGATACCTTATTGAAATATACGGGTGAATTAAATAAATGAAGGGCTTGGGGCAACATAGTGATATTCCTCATTTTATTAATTTTAAGCTAAAGCAAAAAATAGCTTGCCAATAGCCTTGCACTACAATTATTACATACAGTGCTGTGTTTTACCACTATGGGCTACAGTAATATGAACAAACTTGTTTGATTGGATTTTATGGACTTAATACATGTTCATTTTGTGGGGGTGAATTAGTAATGACATTGCAGAGATAAGACGTGTTTTCATCAGGAGCAAATTCAGAAGCTAATTCTGTGTGTATACAGTGCCAGTGTAAACTTTATTATAGTATATGCGAACTGAATAACGTGTCCACTCATCATATAATTGTTAGTAAAGGTTTCCTCGCACGATTAAATATAAAATAATAGTATATTTTCCATGTTTGGATATTTGTGACAAGTGCCGCCATGTTAGAAATCGTTATAGCAAAAATCAATAATTTACAAAGTGCATAGTTTAACAACAAACCATTGTGAATGCCTTACAGCAAAAAGAACATACAACTGCCATCTCTGGCACATGACAGTGACTCATACTCGTCAAAAATCTGCCAACTGTCACAAGTGTAATAAGGCATTCGTAGCGAATCATTCCGGGCTGAAACCATTTAACTGCAATTACGTGGGAACCAAGACAAAAAATGTCTGTTAACAAACGGCGACAAAGCAGAAGACCAGCGAGGTTTTTGAACACTCTGACTCATCCGACACAGATGGTGGACAAACGAGCAGAAGGTCACGTAAAGAAGATAACGAAAAAGGAATAGAAGAAATGTTCACAACCATAATGACCGAATTGAAATACATTAAGAAGACCAATGAGAAATTCAAAAAAGAAACACGGGATGAAATACAGTCCATAAAAGACGAGATTGAAAATAGCGAGCAAGAAATGGAAGCTAAGCGCGAACAGTTAGAAACAAAAATAAATAACATGGAAAACAAGACACGAGAACACCTTCTAATGATAGAAGAAAAGTCAAATTCCTGACAGAACAAGAAGAATACAGGACACGCAGAGATAGGAAAAATGATATCATTCTAAAAGACAAAGTGTTGGGGCAAATAGAAGGTAAAGTCAGAATAGTGGAAAAAGCAAGAGATATAATGAGAAATCTTGCGAAAGATGCAGAAATTGTTAACATCAGCCACATAGGGCAGGGTAAGAACAAAAGAGGAATAGTGAGAATAACCTGCAAAAGCTTCAAAGACAAAATGGAAATTCTAAAACAGAAGTCCACTCTAAGGGGAAGAGACACTTACATAGATAGCGACCTAACCATGAAAGAGAGGGAAATACAAGCAGGATTAAGGCAAATAGCAAGAGAGGAAAGGGAGAAAGGCAACATGGAGGTAAGAGTAGGCTACCAAAAAATTCTACTAAGTGGACAGTGGAAAGAATGGAAAGATGCGCTAGCAAAAAACTAGAACGACCACGCCACAGCCCAACGGAAACCAGTGAACAATCCCCTGATGTACGAACCGATCTAATCCTGGCAACACTAAACGTACGTTCTCTAGGAAACGATGAAAAGGAAATAGAGCTATTAAATGCAATCAAGAATATCACATTTGACATTCTGGGAATGAGCGAAGTGAGACGCTTAGGGGAAGAGATAATTGAAAAGGAAAATGGGGACATCTTTAGTTACATCGGAGAAACTAAAGGGCAGAAGGGCGTGGGATTCTTAATCAAGAAACATCTAAAAAGGACATAATAAAGATACAAGGAATATCAGAAAGGATTGCCCTAATATCCATAAAGATTGACAATAAAGTAATGATAATAATACAAACATATGCCCCCACGGAAGCTAGTACAGAGGAAGAAAGTGACAACTTTTATAGCTTATTAGATGATACAATAAACAATCACAAATCATACAGACTAGTTATTATGGGAGACCTAAACAGCAAGATAGGGCAAAAGGAATCAGAGGAGGAGGTACCTATGGGACCATATGGCTACGGACGCAGAAAGGCAAGAGGAGAAAAACTCATACAATTCGCCCACAGGCATAGATTGAAAATAGTCAACACTTTCTTTAAGAAAAGTCAATCTAGCAGATGGACATGGATAGCTCCCAATGGAACGACAAAAAATGAAATAGACTTTATTCTGGTGGACCAAATGGAAGGAATAGTGGATATACAAGTAGTAAACGGCCTACAATTCGACACAGATCATCGAATATTAAGACTAAAGATGATCTTCCAGAAGAAAAGACGCCATTTCATCAAACAAATGGGAGCTACTCCAGCGTTACTAGACAAGGAACGATACAGATCGGAACTGAAAAGGTACAACTTCAAAGAGCTCTACCCGAAGGAGGACGACACTCAGAAACTATACAAATACGCAATATCATGCATCAATGAAGCAGTCAAGAAATCACAAGAAGCAAGACCACAGGGAAAAAGAAGGAACAAGCTGGAAATATCAACAATCAACATGATAGAACAAAGGGAAAAACTGAAGGCAGTTAAAGACACAAACCCACAACAAAAAAGGGAATACGAACAATTGAACAGGACCACTAAGAGAGAAATACGGAGAGACTTGCGAGAATATAAGTACAACCAAATCAAAGAAGTGATGGAAAACTCAAAATCTATAAAGAAAATAAGAAAACGGACCAGGGAAGGCACGCACTGGATGTTGGGAGTCAAAGGCAGCACAGGTCACAAACTAACCTCAAGAGAAGAGATCTCAAAGGAAGCTACCACATTCTATAGCCAGTCATACTCCAGTGCGTCACAGAACACACTACCCCTCATGAACCAACTCACAAGACCCACATAGGACATCCCAAACATCCTCCCAAGTGATGTAAGGGCGGCTATACAAAGCTTGAAAGAGGATAAATGTCCAGGCGAAGATAATATATACAATGAATACCTTATCTTCGGAGAGGAAGAATGAATACCAACAATCACGGAACTATTCAATCAGATCATCGCAAAGGAAGAAATACCAGAAGATTGGGGAAAAAGTCTGATTATATTGTTACACAAAAAAGGAACCTGGGACAATATAAACAACTACCAGCCAATTAGCCTGTCTGCAAACCTATACAAGCTAAGTTATTCATGAAGATAATAAGTAAAAGGCTTGAGAAAACACTTGACGACAACCAACCAACAGAACATGCAGGATTCAGGTCCAATTACAGCACCATCGACCACCTCCAAACCATATGCCAACTAAAGGAAAAGGTACAGGAATACAACCAGCAAATCTACATCGCCTTCATCGATTATAATAAAGCCTTTGACTCAGTAGAGCACGAAGATGTGCTGCAGGCCTTAAAACAACAAGGTATCCCCATCAAATACATAAGGTTATTAGGTAAAATATACCAAAACATCTCAGCAAAAGTAAGAACCGAAAGAGACGGAGAATGGTTCCAAATCAGAAGAGGAGTGAAACAAGGGGACCCTCAATCACCAAAATTATTTACAAGTGTCCTGGAACATCAATTCCGAAAAATGAAATGGAACCACAATCACGGAATAAATATAGACGGCCAGAAACTGGCACATCTAAGATTTGCGGACGACATAACGCTAATAGCAAGGTCAGCAAAATCAATAGAAGAAATGGTCAATGAGCTGGACAAAATAAGCAGAGAAGTAGGCCTCACAATGAACACCACAAAAACAAAAATAATGACAAATGGAATACAAGATCCAATCCAAGTACATCAATCACCACTAGAGTATGTGCAACAGTATGTGTACCTAGGACAAAGCATCTCCCTGAGCAAAGACACAGAGAGTGAAATCAAACGCCGTATAGGACTGGCGTGGAACAAATTTTGGTCGCTTAAGTTCTTACTCACAGACAAGAGACTAAAAGTAAGCACAAAAGCAGAAATCCTGGACAAATGTGTTATGCCAACACTACTATATGGTTGTCAAACATGGTCCTTGACAGAAAAACTGAAAAAGCAGCTACAGGTATGTCAAAGAAGAATGGAGCGTAAGATCCTAAACGTTTCTCTAAGAGACAGAATCAGGAACGAGGAACTAAGAAGAAGGACAAACATACGCGACGTGGTAGAAGGGGCAGAAAGCCTAAAATGGAAATGGGGAGGACACGTATCACGCATGGATCACCAGAAATGGACGCATCGCACCACAATGTGGGACCCGAGAGAAGGACGAAGAAACGTGGGACGCCAAAAAAACAGATGGGCTGACTATTTTAGAGCTAAAGCGGGAAAACAATAGTCGAGAATGGCAAGAGACTGGGAAGCATGGAAACAGCTGGAGCCAAACAGGAATCAACATGCACCAAACAGGACAGAAAGATAATGACAGTGAGTGCAACAAGACAAAAGCTCCCAAGGATGCTCACCTTCGGAGCCTAATCACGATCACGTCCCTGTGCAAACAGGAAGCCTTTGCCTTTACTGGATGTCTATAGGCTAATTTTATTATTATTATTATTATTATTATTATTATTTTGTGGGTTATGTTGCCCCAAACAATTGGCTTGATTGATAGTAGGGTATTTAATGATAATTGTTGTTTTAAAGGGCGGAACAGCGAGGTCATCTGCCCCGCGTATCATGTAGGAGAGACAATTTTTATTTCTTTACAAATTAAGGCAGCTGTTTAAATAAGAAATAAGACTAATTAAAGAGTGGATGAGCCTACAATGAAATTGAATTTCAAAAGAAGAGTTATTCTTATCGTCAGGATGTCTACCGCTTATTATTCCCGTTTTCAACAGGGTCGGGGATGAGATACGATGAAAGTTCATGTGGCGGGTGGTTTGCCTGCGGCAAGATGGCGTCACAGTGAGAGTGTAGTGAAATAGCAGCTAGTGTAAATATTTGATAAAAGTGGTAAAATATTATAACAGAGGTTTAAAATCTATAAAGTTACTTTCCTTAGGTCAAGTGAAATATGGAATATTGATAGTATTTAGAAATTCTTATTGTTAATTTAATAAACTTAAACTAAGTAGTGGGAACGTGTATCCAAATATTCGGTGACTTCTTCAATCACTGTTTGAACCAAGTAGAGCAGTGGTGCTTTTACGAGTTTTCACCTGATTGGAAGATATACGTATTTCACATTCTTCTTTATTGGTAGGTAATTAGATTAATTCATTTAGGTAGTAATAATTAAAATAAATTTAGTGTAATTTGCTGTAAACATCAAGGCTAACTTAGATCTCTAGTATGTCGACAGTAAACAGTGTTAGTGTCTCGTCAGGTAGTGTAACTGTTACGGATTTATTCTCGTCGTGAAAAATAAAAGTAAAAATACAAATAAAATCATCACAAGATCTCAGGTAAAATTGAGTGAGGAGAAAACTGAAACCGATTGTCGTAATGTAGGCCTACCGGTACCACCTGAGAAACGAATTGACCTCAAAAGATGAAATTATAAAGCTGCTAAAGGAAGATATTACTAAGTTAATGGAAATTAAAAGGAAACAGAGAGGAAAGCAAGGAAACTTGGTAGACAGTGGTTACTGGTAAGGTAAGATTGAATATGCCTAGGCCTATAAATGGAGTACCGGTACATGTAACTGAAATTCCTGTCTCAAATTCATTTGGAGCGTTCGTCGAAGAAAATGATGACTTTCTTCAAGAAGAAAAGAAGAAAGTGATAAAGAGAAAATCCAGGAAGATGCGGATATTTGCGGATAGTCAAGGGCGTGATGTAGCAGCAAGCGTATTGGAGAGAAGCGGAGAAATGGAGGTCACTTCGACAGTAAAGCCAGGAGCACCAATTGCAGTGGTCACGAACGGAATGGTAGGAGAGTGTGTGTCCATTACTTCAAAGGACTATGCAGTAATATCGCTGGAGCAAACGACGTCTATAGAAATGAGAGTAAAAAGGTAATCAAAGATTTAAAGGGTACATTGCCATCCATGCAAAACACAAATGCCATCATTGTAAACATTCCGCAGAGATACGATTTAATTCCCAAATCATGTGTAAATGTAGAAATAGAGGCTACAAATGCAAAAATTCATAAAATTTGTAAGAGATTTCCAAATGTCCAAATTATAGATGTAAGTAAATAAGACAGGAAGTTCCACAATCGGCATGGCCTACACTTAAATAGGTTAGGAAAAGAGTATCTTAGTGATGAAATCTGCAAAATTGTAAATTCAAATGGTAAGAATAGTTCAACAGTAATATCTTTAGAGTGGAAGCAGGGAAACTGGTAAAAGAAGCCAAACGTGAGGTTTGGCATTCAATCTTTTGATGTCAAATTTAACTGAGTCCAACGATGGTATTTCGGATTTGTCTAGCAACAATAATAATAACAATTATGATAGTAATGATGTAAATAAATCACCAACACAAGCTTGCAAAAGTAACAAATTTAAAATTTACCACCAGAATGTTCAGTCTCTCTATAATAAAATTGATTACATAAATCTAATGCTTAAAAATGAACTTAAAGACATCTCAGCACTATGTATTTCAGAACATTGGCTGAAAGAGGAACAACTCGAATTAATTCAATTCCCAGGGTTTATACAAGCTAGTAAATACTCTAGAACTAATATTAGCCATGGTGGTACTTGTATCTTCTTAAGAAATAATTTAGATCATGACACAGTTAACAGCTTATTATTATCTAATTATGGAACAGGATTTTGAATTCTCTGCCGTAAAAATACAGCAGTTTAAGTTAATAATTGTATGCGTATACCGTTCTCCGTCAGGAAAGTTTCCTTTATTTATAGATAAATTAGAATTGTTACTCAATAACATGAGCAAAGTAAATTTCGATATAATAATTTGTGGGGATGTAAATGTGGATTTCTTAAAATTTGATAGAAATTGTGAGTTATTAACACAGTTACTAATTTCCTATGGACTGAAACCAACAGTAAATACCCCAACAAGAATAACAAAACTTAGTAAAACCATTCCTGATCAATTTTTTTAATACAGATAAATATCACCATTCAATAGAAGTCTATTGTCCGGGTTTTAGTGACCACCGTGGACAAATACTGAGTTTTGAAGTACCCGAAACAATCAATAATAATGATAATAGAGTAAAATCAAAGTGCAGGTCATTCACTGAAACAAATATTACATAGTTCAATGACTTATTAAATAAGGAAACATGGTCAGAAATCTATAAACTAGAAAATGTAAATGATAAATTTAATATATTTAACAGTACCCTAAAACACTATTTTGAAACAGCATTCCCCTTTAGACAAAGAACTGTTCAAAATAACAAAACTAGCAATTGGATAACAACAGGGATTATAAATTCATGTCAAAGAAAGAAATCTCTACACAAATTATATAAACAATACCACACAACACCTGAATTCAATTTATACTACAAAAAATACACTAGCATATTGAATAAGGTAATAAGACTAGCAAAGAAAATGCATAATGATAATTTTATTTCCCAATCATCTAATAAAACAGGGCTATGTGGTACCTGATAAAGAAAGAAACTGGAAAATCTGCTAAAATACAAAGGAACATTACACTGACCAGAAATAATAAATTGATTAATAATCCAGAGGAAATAGCAAACACTTTTAATGACTATTTTCTGGAAATTCCACAAAAAATATTAAATAAATCACAGGTAAATTCACTAAATTCTAATAATAAAATAAATATATGTAATTTTTCTTTATTTATAAATCATGTCACAAGTGAAGAGGTAAGAATAGTTATAAAAGAGGTAAAAATAAATTCTGTGCTGGCATTGATGGCATTCCTGATGCCATTTTAAAGAAATGTGCAGAAAATATAATAAATCCACTTACACACTTAATACACAGTTCAATTTTCTCAGGAACCTACCCGGATATTTTGAAGTTATCAAAAGTGATTCCAGTGCACAAAAACGGTTCAAAAGATGAATTAGATAACTATCGTCCTATTACCTTACCAACTGGTTTTGCAAAAATCGTGGAAAAATCATGTATAAGAGACTGATAAGTTTTATAAAAATATATATATTATCAAACTCACAACATGGATTCAGAACGGAAAAATCTACACAGACAGCAATTTATGAATGTATTAATGGTATACTGAAATTAATTGACAATAAGGAACATGTAACTGGCCTATTCTTGGATTTATCGAAAGCATTTGATGTTGTTGACCATAAAATCCTCCTTACAAAACTAAATCAATATGGTATTAGAGGTCTAGCTAATAAATGGATAGAGCCTTACTTAACAAGGCGTAAACAAATAGTAAGCTTGAGACACAAGGATGATGGAAACAAATTACTTAATGAAACATTGTCCAATGAGGGAATTATTAAATTTGGAGTATCCCAGGGATCGGTTTTGGGCCCACTACTATTTCTTATATATATCAATGATATGACACAGAACGTTCATTAACATAAGGAAATTTTGTTTGTGGACGATACAACACTCGTAATGAAAGGTGAAACTAAACAGGTCATACAGCAGTCTGCTGGCTCCGTTACAGGAGAGTTAACCGAAAGGTCAGAAGATAATTGCCTCATAATAAACTATAAAAAACAGTATGTCTAAATTTCCACACTATACAGAATAGGAATCCTGAGAAGCCCAATATAACATTAAATGGTCATCAAATAGAAAATAAATCAGAAACAAAGTTTTTAGGACTATGGATACAACATGACTTGAAATGGAATAAACATATACAATATCTGAATACTAAACTTGTAACGTGTTTTTCGAGGGGTTTTATGCAACTGGCATAAGTCAGTAGGAAGCCATTCTATATTTATTTACGCGGCAAATTGTTCAGCCAAGAGAATTTTTCATGTTAATTTATTATTATTATTAATTTATTATTATAATTATTTAGATATTTTCGGAGCATTTTATAAAAATTATAAGCATTCAGATAGGTTTTCTATGTCTTAGAAAACGCTATCAAGCAAATTATTACGAACGACAATATTATAGAAAATTATGTGATTACGGAATTTTACGGAGTTTTGTCAGTTAGGGTATTCGAGAGACGTGACTCACTGGGAATTCGAATACAAGCTGATTCCTGTCGAGAAGTATTACGCAAGGCTGGGTCGCAAGGTCTAGAAAAGGCGAATTGTTGGAACGGAAATCGACTTCTCCCTCTCGCGCGCCGAGTGTAATGAGGCAGAGGAGGGGAACTAGCGGCGTGCTCAGCCAATCACGGGGGACGACGTAAGCTAGATGTCGGTACCATGGTGGGGGAGCCAACGTGTGGATATATCGTTCGACGCGCCGTGAAACGTGGACTATCTGTGAAATACTTGCGGAGTATGGTTATACGCGGGGGACGCTCCGATGTTCCGTGGAACGGACTATCTGTGATATACTTGAGGAGTATGGATGCGCGTGAAAGTCGCACCGATGTTCGGTGGAGTTAGGGACTATCTGTGTAGAACTTGCGGAGTACGGTTGGAAGTGCGTGTCGCTCCGATGTTCAGTGGAGTTGAAGACTAACTTTTGCAAAACTTAACCAGTGCGGTTGTACGAGTGTTTGGGTCCGAGGTACGGACCATAGAATTATCTAATCTACCAGAATATCATCAAATTCCGACGGAGATGACGACGTCCAGGAGACTGTGGGAAGCTCACAGCATCAGCAAGTACGAGGGAAATGCCTTGGCAATTTCCAATGGTAAGCGCAAATGACGCAGAAATACGCAATCTCTCATTTTTCTTTGTTTTACATTTCATATTTCAGTAACTTCATAGCTTGGAAATAAGAGTAAAATCAATTTATCAGACTCCGTTTTCACGTAATTTTCTATCGGTAATATTCAAATCACAACGCTCCAATTTAAATTTTGTACTTATTATTATTATTAATTTTGCTATACTTGTTTTATATAATAAATTCATTTCTTTTACAATGCAATCTTTGCTTTCAGTAGGTAGCATTAGATATAGACCAATTCCTTCTCCTGATACAATTGTTTGTTGGGTTAATGATCAAATCATACCACGATCTGAGTGAATAGAGTCTTGAAGGTGTTCTGCCAGAGCTAGACGTTGTTAAATACAAATTTAGATTTCAACATTGCATTGAGGTCTTGGCGCCCATTAAAACAACATAGCTTAGGCAAAGGTAAACAGTTACATTTATCTCCCAACAGTAGGGGCAGCCAAAACGTTACACTTGTCGCTCAACGTGAGGGCGAAAGAAACCATTACATTCGCTACCAACATGGGGCATTAATACCCATTACAAACTGAACTCGTTGTGCTTTGCGTTACGTATTTTGAAAACCTGCACTAGCATGCACACATTAAGAAATACTTATTTTGCTTATTTCCATTCATACTTAAGATATGGGGTAATCTTTTGGGGTATGTCGCCAGATGAACTAAGCACGTTTAGGATACAAAAGAGGGCGATTAGAATTATGGCAAATGTAAACACTAGAGAATCATGTAGACCTCTGTTTAAAGATTTAAACATTCTCACACTGCCCTGCATATATATCTTTGAAAGTATTATGTTTTTAAAAAAGAATTTAATGAATAAGGATGTTTTTCTTAAAACAATCAATGATGTTCATAGGCATAACACAAGACAAAATCAAAACATTCATATTACACACACACACAAGCTTATATCAAAAAGGAACTTTTCACACAGGAGTTAAATTATATAATAAACTACCCCATTATATAAAACTTGCCCCAAAAATAAAAACCTTTGATATAATTTTTAAAGCTTATCTACAGTGCCATTGATTTTACTCTGTAGTTCAATATCTTAGTGTATAGGAACGATGAAATCTATAATTATATTTTACTTTTCTATTTTAATTGTAATACCTATAGCCCAGTCATTTGGTGCTCAGAAGTGCCTGTTTCAAAAAAAAAAATAGGGTAGAAGGTTTCTCGACGGATTCTTATGTTTTTCGGTGTGCTGAATCCGAATCTGAAGTTTGCCAACAAAAAAAATGACGGCTTCACTGTGAAAATCGCAAAAAATCCTAAAAATTTCGGACTTTTTCACAAAATCGCTTATAAGATGAAAAATATGCAACCTAGTGAATTTCTCATTATTTACAAAATAAAAGTAGACAAAATTTCTTTCAAAATGCACTGGGCACTTTTAGTTTTTGAGTGCAGGGTATCGCCGCTAGAGCGCGCTGAAAAAGAGCGGCGTTTTGGCACTTAGGCAAAAACGAGAGAAACTCAGCCCTAACTAGCCCCAGACACTTTCTATTCGTGTTTCCTCCATTAATACGTGTTTTATTCATGTTCTATGCTGGTAACATGATTGAAAGTTCGTTGGAAAAAAATTTGATAAATTAATATATTCAAGTTAAGTCCATCTGAACTTATCCACCTAATGGTAAAGTGTGAAAGTGATGAGGTGAGTAATGTAAAACAGTTTTTGTGATTTTTCACTCAACATCTCACCATGTCACACATATCTCACACATTCCTAATAGCCCAGTCAAATGGTAGTCTTGACCAAAAAAAAATTAGGGTAGAAGGTTTCTCGACGGATTCTTATGTTTATCGGTGAGCTGAATCTGAATCTGAAGTTTGCCAACAACAAAAATGACGGCTTCAAGTGAAAATAGCAGAAAAAACTAAAAATTTCGGACTATTTTCACAAAATCGCTTATAAGTTGAAAAGTATGCTTCCTAGTGAATTTCTCATTAGTTACAAAATTAAAGTAGCCAACATTTCCTTCAAAATTCACTGGTCACTTTTAATTTTTGAGTGCAGGGCACCGCCGCTAGAGCGCGCTGAAAAAGAGCAACTTTTTGGCACTTAGGCAAAAACGAGAGAAACTCAGCCCAACTAGCCCCAGACGCTTTCTTATCATGTTTCCTCCATGAATACGTGTTTTATTCATGCTCTATGGTGGTTACAAGATTACGAAGCCCTTGAAAAACATTGCCCACGGAGTGGTAGGAATTCATAAAGGACCGATCAAGCCGTTTTATTATTTATTTAAAAATTAAATTAAATGAATATAATGAAAAGGAATGTAATTGCAATTAACTATTATTACATTACAATTGATTTCAATTCTTTAATTGAGCTTCCTCCTTTTTGGCCTTGATGGAGCAGCCTCCGGTTACCGATCAGAAGGTCCCGGTTGATCGCTACCAGTCGGTAACTCCACTGGAAAAGGAATTGTACAAATTATTGTCCACAATACTTTCAGGTGTCGAGTTGGAAAACTGTTCGAAACCCAGTGAAATAGGGTGTATTACAAACAGGCAGTTTACCTTCTGCTGAAGTCTCCGCTATCGTCGTTGGTGATTCGACCGAAATGGAATTGTCAGGATCCTCGGACAACTCTAAAAAAGAAATCGTACGAATACATTAGAGGGTGAAGTAAGCAGACCACATTGGAATAAGGTGGTGTACAAACATGCTATTTACCTTGTGCTGATGTATCCAGGATTGTAGGTGGTGACTCAACCGGAGAAGGGTCATCAGGGTCACCTTCATTGTCGATGTCGCATGAGTTGTCAAGGTTCAGACAGTTTCCCTCGCAGATGGTACAAAGCCTAGAGCAATATAGACCCACACGTCGACAACCGCAGGTTCTTCGAGAGTCGCCTTTGCATTTGCAAGAGACCTTGCAGAGAAGCTTGTCAGGAGCTGGGGCCTTAGCTGTTCTCGTGGGTGTAAGGCCGTTCCTCGATGACTTCCACCCCCACTGTTCTGGGTTGAGCTGATTGTCAGCCACTGCTGGATCTGGTGGTAAACTCGCAGAAAGTGCTCACGGGCTGCAGCTTCAGTGGGAGGGATCGAGACCATGTTTCCGGTGACTTTATATGCTGTACCGAGGTACAGCTTGTACCTCAGTTCGTTTAGACGAGTGGTATGGTGGTCACCACCATATAAGGCCACTAGAAATTTTTCGCCAGCATTCACTAGCTCCTCGACTTGTGCTGTGGGTCCATGTAATGCTCATGGTAGTTTACAAGATCTGGGTTCTTCTTGAGGGTCTTCAAGAATTTCGTCTTACTCTGGTTGAACATGGCGGATGTGGAGTCACAACCACTGACAGCGTGGAGGAATAAAATATGATGGCTCAGGGGCTCCTCTAGCGAGCTGCCAGGGCTATATAGCGTCAGTGGTACTTTTCCTTTTCCTGGTTTCAGGAAGAACACGTTAGGAGAAGTGCGGATGCCTATCATGATGACGAGAAGGTCAACATCTTCTCCCACCACTGCAACTGTGCCATGCGTGTAAGCTATGGATTGAGCCGTTCTTATGATCAGGGCATCAGCATCCTCAATGGCTTGTCGTGATTCAATCCCTGCCTCACTCAGAGGAGCTCTGTGAATCTACTCTTGTTCTTGTCGTTTGAAAGAAAGTTCGAGTTTGATCATCCAGAGGCTCCTCACAAATTGCACATTCACGACGCAACATTTTCGTCCCTCACATATTCACTAATATTAACATTAGTTCACTTGAAAACACTGAACGAACGGCAGAAATCCGAAGAAGAACGCTTAGCAGTCCCACGAGGAGGAGAGAGCAAACTAAACTAAACCCGAATGGCAGAGGAGTTGGCCGGAGGCATGTAGGGGGACCTGTCAAGGACAGATGTGTCGGCAAAAAAGGGACCCTTCCTATTGAGGGCTTGAGGGTGAACATTTCACACAAAGGGGAAACGACTCCGGTTTCACACTATCAATATATTAAATATATCTCTTTAGGAATGTGTGAGATATGTGTGACATGGTGAGATGTTGAGTGAAAATCACAAAAACTGTTTTACATTACTCACCTCATCACTTTCACACTTTACCATTAGGTGGATAAGTACAGATGACTTAACTTGAATATATTAATTTATCAATATTTTTTCCAACGAACTTTCAGTCATGATACCACCATAGAACATGAATAAAACACGTATTAATGGAGGAAACACGATTAGAAAGTGTCTGGGGCTAGTTAGGGCTGAGTTTCTCTCGTTTTTGCCTAAGTGCCAAAACGTCGCTCTTTTTCAGCGCGCTCTAGCGGCGATACCCTACACTCAAAAACTTAAAGTGCTCAGTGCATTTTGAAAGAAATTTTGTCTACTTTAATTTTGTAAATAATGAGAAATTCACTAGGTTGCATATTTTTTAACTTATAAGCGATTTTGTGAAAAAAATCCGAAATTTTTAGGATTTTTTGCGATTTTCACTGTGAAGCCGTCATTTTTTTTGTTGGCAAACTTCAGATTCGGATTCAGCACACCGAAAAACATAAGAATCAGTCGAGAAACCTTCTACCCTAATTTTTTTTGGTCAAAACTACCATATGACTGGGCTACTAGCTGTAAGTTGTTGTATTTATAGAATTAAGTTTTCATATTATGATAATAGAGTAAGATGTAAATAGTTGTCCAATAAGATTGTATCTCTTAAGATCTGTTATTATAATAAGTTATAAATATTTATAGTATTAGTATTATATACCTTTTAGTACTTTTATTTTATAGATGTACATTCTGACGTGTCCTATATAAAAATGTATTGTATACATGTATTTGATCAAATGGAATTAATAAAAATCTATTTATCTATACCGCCGGATGGCCTTCCTGACGCCAACCTCGTGAGAACTGAAATTAATGACACTTGACTAGGAGATGGAAGATAGAGGTCGTGGCCTCTTAGAAGGTACTGTCCAGGTATTTGCCTGGACCTGAAGATTGGATACCACTGAAAGCCATTTACATGACGGCCGACGGTGGGATTTGAACTCACGTCTCCCGAGTCTGTAGATAGCTTGGCTCCACGGCCTAGCGCCGCGCATTAACAGGGGTGTCTACAGCTCTGTCGATTAAAAGTTGTTATTTTCTATGTATTTATCATAGATCATAGACCAATGAGTATGGTAGCTTCAAAGGAACTCTGTGCATTGCTCAAAGTTCCCGCGTCAGCTTGTAGCAAAGCGTTCAGGCGGGCTCACGCTTGCTAGCCTAGCAACAAGTCAGCAGGCACCAAGCAGGTTAGCAGATTGCTGAGCCCGCTGAACTCGCCCATTGAGTTGAAGGGGTCTCTGTACAGGATACTTCAATAATCAGCCAAGTTTGCATAACCTTACGGTATTCAATTCTAGTGTACTAGTAGTTGTGTATTTGCATAAGTACCTAACTAACCGCGTTGTAAAAGACTACCAGTAACCTAAATAACTACTTTATGAAAGATAATCAGTTAAATAGGAACAGACAACAGCAAAATAGTGTTGACAGCATTCATATCTGACGGTCATTACAGTTGTTCTGTTTGGTGAATATGTTTGTTTGTAATTTTTGTATTTCCCCACGGGTTTGAAATACTCTTTCATTTTTTGCCCCAATTTTTTTCTGTTATTCACTTTTCGTTGCAGTGAGAGCGCGGTCTCCCCTGTGTATTTAATGTTTATGTTTAATCAACTCGTGTTCCGATTATATTAATGTTATCAATTGCTTATACATTTTTACTCACCAAAAGTTGAAGTACGTTATAGATCACCTCTCTACAAATCGCGCGCACATGTACTAAGCTAGGCCTATTTGCCTCGTCGGGCACTGAGCCATTTCTATTCGCTGATTGGTTGTCAGCTTCTTGCAGCTGGTTCCTGGTGACATCAGTTGTCTGACGTCACACCAGCTATAAAACTGCTGGTCTCTTCGAGACCTACGCTCAGACCAGGCCTAAGAAACTCCAAACACTTTCTCCGTCCGTTAAATAATTATTCTTGTGTTTGGACCCGAACTCGGTAACTTTTGTTACCAACCTTGTTTGTCACTAGATTTTAGAGGCTTTCCGTTTATTTTATTGGTCCTTGGGAAAATTATATTTCCATGGCAACGTGATCATGGACGGTGATGGATACATGTTATGAGGAGTTCGCAAATCAAGGTAATTATTACGTATCGACATTTGGTGATTTACAGAAAGGTAATGGTAGTTTCAGTCGATAAAATGGCAGTAAATTGTTGGTTGATTGTGTGTGAATTAAGTTCTGTTTTTGGTCGTGCTAAGTTTATAATAATAGAGATATAATGAGATCCTGTATAGGTTAACTGATCTTAAGCTCTTCAATATTTGAGAAGTGATGGATGTGATGTGTGGGGCTCTTAATCCAGCCATCGGCTAGAAGTTTAGAAAATCTGTCCGCGTATGAATGAGAAATTATTATATATATTGAAAATGTGTTAACACATAGCAGTAGACATTTCTATTGGGATTAATGGTGTACATTATATTTAGGGGAAATATGAACATCCTCTTTATTCTCTACATGTAGCCTACATTCTCATCATTTCTCAAACTTTTGTTTCACTTGTTGTTCATGATGAATAGTCTGTCACTTTATTGCAGAATTACCATGCTGGCAAGAAGGTCGTGTACTGCTCTGAATTGTGATGGCGACATCTAACCAGCATAGGCACCTGTGTAGATTTCCCTTGGATTACCGTATGGTAGTAGTATACAAATCCTTTGTATAAACCAGGTACAGTATTGCCCATTTTAGTCACTTATATCTGTGATGTAGATTTGTGTCTGTTCATCCCTGTAGTTAGGCTATTATCAGTCAGTTAGGTAGTTATTGAGGTTTTAAGGGGCAGAACTGCGAGGTCATCTGTCCATATCAGTAGATAGCGTAAGCTTCACCCAGATGTTTTCCATGAGGAAGTTTTGTTTCCGGTTTGACAAATCATGATCATTATGTCTATGTTGACACCTTGAAAAAATTATACATGTAATTGCAAGTTTCCACGGTTAACATAGAACCAAAAATTAGGCTTGTGACTGTTTGGAGTGTGATAAGTTATAAGCAGGGCCCGGATAATCGTGTACTTAACTCCCTCCTCCCAAATGCCTTGCTGTTTGGTGGGTTGTAATATCTGGACTTGTAGCGATGAATTCATAGATTTGCTATTATTACGAAATGCCTCTGGAGCTTTGTCCCTTCAGAGGTAGAAAAGTCTTAATCGGAACAACTGTTAATGTGGATGTCATTGCTATTGTAACCCGGATACCAATTGCCTGATCAGGTATACTGTACTGCCACTTGTCGCACATCAACTATGCACAGTGACTGACCATATACATAACTTCTTTTGTGCCTCATTGTGTAGTGGCTAGTACTCTTGGCTGTCACCGTGGATGCCCGGATTCGATTCCCAGCTCTGCCAAGAAGTTTAATTCTGGCCTGAGGGTTGTGCAAAACTGAGAAGAGGTGAATTCCAATCCCACCTCAGCCATCCTGGAAGTGGCTTTCTGTGGTTTCTCCACTTCGATTCCAGGCGAATGCTTAATTAAGACCAGAGCCGTCTCCTTCCTAATCCTCATCTGAGTTACAACTACACACACTAATGCAGCCTTCACAATAACACCAGTTATCAGACAAATTCCACACACACCTAAGTACACGGGGCCACATGACCACAATGTCGCAAAGCCCCGACATTAATCAACAACACAATATAATTTCTTTGGGTGGCTTCAACACTGCAGCCCCCTATGGGTGGGGGTTTAGACTACACCGGTATCCTCTGCCTATCGTACGAGGTGACCAAAAAGGAGCAACCTTGGCTATTCTTTGAGGCTTCCTACTTGACTTATGAATTGCGCCCCCCCCCCCCCTTCCCCAAAGGTGGGAGGGATGGAATACACCCACCCACAGGCAGAGCTAGACGGTTGGCACACGTGCTGTGAAAGTATTCTTGAAATATGTCTAATCTGGTGTATCAGTATGTTAATGTTGTGGTAATTTCTAAAGGAGATACAGTTTTCTTTACATTGCACTTTGTCAGTACATGTGTGTGTACTGTATATAGTTTAATGTAAAGTTTTTACATATTTGGTAGCTGCAATCATGTAAGTGCAGTGCTAGGCCATGGAGCCAATCTTTCTGGCGACTGGTTTTGGATTTTCTTTGGTCACGTTTACCATTTTCAACATCCCCCAATGGCCTGGCTGGTACCTCGCTTCACTCCAACTGCTTCCTCATATTCATTTATTTCATCCTTTTATCGGCTCCTTGTGATGTTGCCATCTGTTACGACATCCGGCTGTACACATTGGCTAGGTGGACCCGCATCGACTTAAATTAATGCAATATTTCAATGGTGGTATTGTATTGGATGGCGGTTCATTGAAATATTGTTTCAATTTTTATAGCAATTCATTGTATCTTATCTCCGATCCCTCTGAAATTAGGTGTAGGTATGCCGGCAACTAAAGCGCAGCGTTCGGCCATGGGCCCAACTTCTCTGCTGACTCGGTGGACGTGGGTTCGATCCCTACCGTCGCCATCCTTGAAATTCGTTTTCCGTGGTTTCCCCTCTTTCAACTCTAGGCAAATGCTGGGATGGTACCTTCTGACAGGCCACGGCCGCTTCCTTCCACATCCTTGCCCAGTTTCATTAATTCATCTCTCATTCGGGTGCGCAGGTCGCCCACGGGCGTTGACTGGAAAGACCTGTACTCGGCCTCTCAGGAGTCCACACGACATAAAAGATGACAGGGGGTAGGTATACGTGCACATGTTTTGAACTTCACCGGTCCTTTTTCAACAAAGCAACAAAGTCATCATTGCCTAACTTTAAAACAATAGATTTTAGCATTTAATGTGCACATTTCAAAACACACATATTGTGAGATAATGGGTGAGGTTAAAGACCAATGTAAATTTATATTTAAAGGGCATAGAATATTTTCAAGAATATTGACAACTTGTCTGTAGGACACACCCTTTCCCCCTCTCTCTTTTAATACAATGGGCACAATATTCCTATGACGCAGATTTTTTTCTGTGTATTTAACAGTAATATGATGTGGCTCCGTACATTTGGCCTGCAGGGGTCCTTTTAACATGCCCGAAACAGGAGATTTCAATTGCCTTTAAACTGAGGTGGGGGGGGGGGGGGGTATTGAATGTAATTGGTAATGTGTTGCACCATTACGTTGAACCATAACTTCCAAATATCCCCTCCCTCTTATTTCTCGCAAGAAATGCTGCGTTAACTGGAATTGTGTAGCTTTACAGGCTGAAGATTCATGTTCACCAAAAATAATCCTCTTTGAGTTTACAGCTTCTTCAGCCTGAGGATTGATCGGAGCTAGCCAAGAGGTTTTCCTGCGTTGGAATGTACTTGGCTGTGGGTGATCAGTTGTTTTCCACCGTCCTGCAGCATAGCCGATCATCTGAGTGCAGCCCGGCATGGTCTTCTTCAATCCTGTCTCCAGTCGACTAAGCCATTGACGTTCCCACATCAGAAGTTATGACTCACATGTGAAAGAATGTACAATGTGTACCATGACTGAACATACATTAATAAAACAATTGAAACCGCCTGGAAAATCAGCTTTCTCATTTCCTTGACAATCCTCTACCATGCCAATAGTTTTTCTGTAGATACAGTTGAAAATCATTTAACCGTTGAGGGCAAGTAAATTGCAATGAAATGATATTTCTTGGGCATATTCAATTTATTTAAAGAAGAAGGTATAGGAGACATGAAATCAGTCATAGTGGCGTACTGGGTCAGAATATGGGTGCGTCAATTTGAGGTTATGGTACCATAATATTGCAAACTTGCATGAAACTTCATAATGTATGGGTCAGAATATGGGTACGGTCATTTTGAGGTTATGGTACCATAATATTGCAAACTTGCATGAAACTTCATAATGTATTTCTTTTTAACGTTGGAACTTCAAAAAGACAAATCTTCTGTACTTAACACGTAATAAAAGGGCTGTTGTTGTTTGAGTCTTCAGTCTTTTGACTGGTTTGAAGCAGCTCTCCATGCCTCCCTGTCCTGAGCTAATCGTTTCATCTCTACATAGCTCCGACACCCTACATCGGAGGCAATCTGTTGAACATATTCTAACCTTGGTCTACCCCTACAGTTTTTGTCCTCGACCCTTCCTTCCATAACTAAGCTAGCTATTCCTGGGTGTCTTAGTATGTGTCCTACCAACCTATCTCTTCTCTTCATTAGCAGTCGCCAGAAACATCTCTCCTCTCCCACTCGTCTTAATACCTCTTTGTTTGTAACCCTATCTACCCATCTGATCTTCATCATTCTCCTGTAACACCACATTTCAAATGCTTCAATTCTCCTCTTTTCTGCTGCACCAATAGTCCAAGTTTCACTTCCATAGAGCGCCACGCTCCAGACAAAGGCTTTCAAAAATGACTTCCTAATACCTAAATCTATATTCGATGTCAGCAGATTCCTTTTTTGTAGAAATGCTTTCTTTGCCTGAGCCAACCTACTTTTAATATCCTCTTTGCTTCGTCCATCACTGGTTATTCTGCTTCCTAAGTAACAGAAGTCTCCTACTTCCTTCAGCTTTTCACCTGCCAATTTGATCTCCATAGGGGTTTCTGATTTATTTCGGCTGCATTCCAGTATTTTTGTTTTACATTTATTTATTTTCATCATGAATTCTTTCCGTAAGACGGAGTCCATACCATTCAAAAACTCATTCAAATCCTCAGGCTTGTCGGCCAAGATGACGATGTCATCAGCAAATCTCAGAGTTGAAATTATTTCCCCTTGAATCTTCACTCCAACTTTAAATTTTTCCCTAATTTCCTTCATTGCTTGTTCAATGTAAAGATTGAAAAGTATGGGTGATAAGTTGCAGCCTTGCCTTACACCTTTCTGAATACCAGCTTCTCTCTCCTGTCCTTCAACTCGAATGACTGCTGTCTGGTTTCTGTACAAATTGTATATCACCCTCCTATCCCTGTACTTTATTCCAATTGATTTCAAAATGTCAAACAATTTAGTCCAATCAACGTTATCAAAAGCCTTTTCTAAGTCTACAAAAGCCATGAACGTTCTCTTATCTTTCCTTATTCTACCTTCTAAAATCAGCCTAAGACTTAGTACAGCTTCCCTTGTTCCTACATTTCTCCTGAAACCAAACTGGTCTTCACCCAACTCCGTTTCTATCTGGCTTTCAATCCTCTTGTAAATTATTCTAGACAGGATCTTTGAAGCATGAGTAATCAAGCTGATTGTACGGTAATCTTCACATCTGTCAGCTCCCACTTTCTTTGGTATAGGGATGATTACATTCTTCTTGAAATCAGGGGGTACCTCACCTGTCTCATAAATCCTACACACCAAGTGAAATAACCTGATCAGACCTTCATCTCCTATGCAGCGTAGCAACTCAATAGGTATATCATCTATGCCTGGTGCTTTGTTCCTGCTTAAGTCTTCCAAAGCTCTATCAAATTCTGATCTCAATATTAAATCTCCTTTCGCATCCTCATCAATTTCCTCCTCCCTTTCCATTACATGATTCTCAATCTCCTTTCCCTTATACAAACTCTCTATGTAAGCTTTCCATCTCTCAACCTTTTCTTCCCTATCTGTTAGAGGCTTTCCATTTGTGTCCTTAATATTACAGCACTTAGTCTTCTTTTCCCCAAAAGTATTCTTAATCCTTCGATAAGCTGTGTCTACTTTTCCTAATTTCAGACAATTTTCTATACCTGCACATTTCTCTTTCAACCATTCTTCTTTCGCTTCCTTGCACTTCTTGTTAACCTCATTTCTCAGACGTCTGTATTCTGCTTTCCCCTTTTCATCTCTTAGATTCTTGTGTTTCCGCCTTTCATCCATCAATTCTAGTATATCCTGAGTGATCCACGGTTTTCTACCAATTCTTTCTTTCCTACCAATGTTTTCTTCTGCGGATTTTGTTATTTCATTCTTCAAAAGTGCCCATTCGTCTGCAATTGAAGTTTGTTTAGGGTTTTTCATTAGTCCTTCCTTTATACTCCTCTTGAATCTTTCGTTTACATCCTTCTCTTTCAGTCTGTCTATTGCCCACCTTTTTGGCTTTTGACTTTTCTTCAGTTTCTTCAACTTTAATCTGCATTTCATTACGACCAGATTGTGGTCAGAGTTTATGTCAGCACCAGGATATGCTTTACAATCCAAAATCTGGTTTCGAAACCTCTGCTTGACCATAATGAAGTCGATTTGGTAACGCCCTGTATCTCCTGGTCTCATCCATGTGTATATTCTTCTATTGTGGTTATTGAATAAGGTGTTAGCTATGACCAACTCATGCTCGGTGCAGAATTCTACCAGCCTGCTTCCTCGATCATTCCTTTCACCTAATCCGAAATCTCCTACTATTTTCCCTTCTCTCCCTTTTCCTACCACAGCATTCCAATCTCCCATTACTATAACATTTTCATCACCCTTGATATACCTCAGAATTTCGTCTATTTCTTCGTAGACCTTTTCAACATCCTCATCATCAGCTTGACTGGTAGGCATATAGACTTGAACCACTGTGGTGCAGGTAGGTTTAGTATTGATTTTTGCTACAATAATCCGTTCACTATATTGTTCATAATATTCCACCCGCTGTCCAAGTTTCCTACTCAATATGAGGCCAACCCCTGCTAAAAAGGGCTAAGTAACTAAAAAGTAGGATATAAATAATCGACAGTCCATTTTTTTTCTAAAAACCATACCAACGTTATAGAACAGAATGTACGTATAAAATTTAATTTTGGGGTGTCCGTTGCCTCTTAATATTCATTCTAAGTAATAAATTGTCGTTCAAAAAGCAAACGTAGTTGCTTCAAAGCAACAATAACGATGTGTATCCAGATTAATCAAACTCGATTCGATTTTCTGTCATTTCGTAAGTTGGCTAACGTACTCGGCGAAAGCAACCAAGATCCTTCGGTCACTTATATTTCTTGCACAATATACGGAATGTTATTGCATCTCAGTGGCGTTGGAATTCGCCACGTGGTGCGCACCATTCAAGGTTTTTTAGTAGCTTTGCGCACCATGTGCGTTTGGGTTAGAGCCCAAACAATGACGCAATCACACAGAATTTAACGAATCGCAGATTTATCAGAGAGTCCCTACTCTGTTATTATATGCTCCTTGGCTCAGACTTCAGATTCTCTGATCCACTGAATCGCTGATCTACTGATCTCCTCCACTGCACACATCTCTGCATCTCCGTGGGGTTCATACTTTCGGCCACCTCGCATCACTGTCGTGCTTCACAAGTTTTACTACGAGGCTGTAAACATATCTCACCAGATCAGGAGTTGCGCTACTACCAAGGGGTGCTTCTCCGCTGATTACATTATTTTTCTTCAAGTTCTCCTACACTCGATTCTGGATGGAAACTGAACCCGGCTGCTTTGGGGACGCCGGCCTGACAACTCGCTTCCTAGCCCTGAGCAAGCAAACGCATCATTCTCCAATCGCTGGATGGAACTGAACCTGTGTGCTCTGAGAACGCTGGAATGATAACTCGCTTCCTAGCCCTGAGCGGGCAAAACGCATCATTCTCCACCCAGTGGAAATACTACGCAGCTGGTCTGCTTCAACAGGAAGTTTTCGAAGGGTCCTGGCGCATCTTTCTTCACGTATTATCAGTGGTATTGTACCCGATATGAGGTTGGGACTATCGGCTACGCTGACGTATTGAATGCATGCGTTTGGAGAGAAGGCGATAGCAATGGACATTTTGGTGTCTTTGGACATTTGGCGAGAGGGAGCAACTCATCACATCATGACAAGCAAGGAAGTCATTTATTTGCTTTATTTCCTTATTTCCATGACTCCAGGAATAGCAGAAGATAAAAAGAGAATTCTATATGATATTGCTTACAAGTTTTGGAATCCATTAAATAAGCAACACATGGAGAATTACGTATTTGGTACTCAAGTCTCAGTGCATGACGTCAGCCAGGACGTGACGCAACCCTACCACCACAGGGATGGTCGATCACGTGAGTAGCGAGAAAGGGTGTGAGAGCCAGGCCTTGAGCATCTGGCAGGAGAGAGTTACTTGAACTTGTGGCTTGGACTTGTGACTTGTCTTTTGGTTGTGCGCGTGAGTGAGCTCATCTGAATATCATCGGTTCGAACAAGCTAGTTAACAGTTCACGAGTTAATGGTATTCGTGTGGTATAGAAATGTTGTGTAAGCGACGTGAAACATGATGTTTCAACCGAGTTCGTGGCAGCATGCGATTTGGACGTTATGAATTGCGTAACAACTTTCATTCTAGCGCGCAGAGACAGCCGATATGTATTGTCTTGTAAAATCTAGTTCAGTTCACGGACATGCAACAGGCCACTTTACAGAATGCATTCGTACTGTAATACGACGTTCAATGGAACATGCATTTACAAGCTCATAACTTATTCTCCATTAATAAAACGCACATAAGCGACCACGAGTTGTCGGAACTTTGCAATTATTCCAGTCAAATGAACACAGGCAACCACGAATTGACGGAACTTTACAGTGAATTGTAGATCAGTCAAGTGGACATAGACAATAATTTCAGATTTGAACATTGTTTCACGTGCATACAAAGTGAACACTTGCCCGACCACAGGGTGTTTGAAAATAATTTGCACATTTCACATACAATTTTCTTTCGGCACTTGAACATAAAACCTTCAGTGCATTTATTCACTGACTTTAACATACATTTCTGGAACAGTGGCGAACATTGGACACTATAATGGGGCAACCATTCATCATGGACAATCGAAAGTTTTTAAGGAACATTGTGGAGAATCGTTACATCATGGACACTTACAACTTTAATATGGGGCACTAAACATAGAAGAGACATTATGGCGGAACGAAGTGGTGGTCCCGAATTCCAAACGGAGTGAGGATGCGTACCAATTCGAGGGGAGGACACCGATGTCGGCGATCTTTATGAATTATTAGGGAATGCGTCGATCTTCCGAGAAGTCCTTGCGAATTTTAGGGTATTCGGCGATCTTTGGAAATTGGATATTAAAGCAGCTGTTTCCATAACCAGGTATTGTGAGCGCATACATGAGTATTTTTCCTTGGTGTGATGTAGACGTGAGCACATACGTATAATGGGGCAAGTGTTACCGTGATTGTGTTCAGATGTGAGTGAAACTGATTTTTCTTCGTGGATATGAAGGCATGTAGCGGACTTCATGCAGTGTCTGATTATAACCGTTGCTAAACTTTTTCAATGAGTTATTTGGATTAGATGGATTTTTTTATTGGCGATGTTTATTCATGGCACACTTTGGTGTTAGTTTTTTTGTCGACTGTCGTTTTTCATTCGTTGCTGGTGAGCAGGTGTTAGTTTTTCATCCACGCTTTTGTAATGATCTTGATTTATTTATTTATTTATTTTGAGTATGGTAATTATTAAATTAATTATTAAATAATTTCGGCAGTCATTTTGAACTTCGCTTGTTTGACGCAATCTGAATTTTTCAAGTGATTATTATTTCTTCTAATGAGGTATTTGAATCAGACGTAAATATCAGACAGTGAATATGCCCTGTGGAATATGATACTTTGTCCTGTTCTTTGAACGTTTTTTAACAGACAGGCAATTATTTTTTTGTCTTGGAGGATTTTAGTCAGACTTTATTTTATTATATGTGTGTGTGCCGTAACGTTTGGTGAGCGATGCTATGTCAGCTGGGTCGTCGCATACCATAACGGAACGGGTAGATACCCATGACAGTTGGCTTTTCCCATTCGTGGGGCTCGAGTTGTTAGTTTCTGTTTTGTGAAGACACTCGATGTCTTATGAGAAAAATGCATCATTGAGGACATGTTGAGATTGATCTCAATTTCAGTTAGATTTATTTTTCTGAATTTTATTGAACTTGGCAGGTCAATTATACGTGTGTGCTCAAAAATATTCTGGCATAGCCATGTTCTACTCACATCAATACTCATGTTTTTGGGTATGCTCACACTTGTGTGATTACTCAAGTTCTACTTGGGAGGTCACAACGCTCTACCATTAATGTCACCGTATTTAACCCATTTATAGAATTGAATATGTCGATGGAGGAGATGAGGAAGATGTTTAAGACATTACAGGGCAGCATGTCAGCTGTTGAGGATAATATTTAAAAAATTAAAACTGAAGTTAAGGAAAATATTTCAGCTTCAGAAAATAGAATTCAGGCTAAGTGTGAAGCTAACAGTAAAACTTTAGAAAATGCAATGCAAGCCCCGATGCAACCTAACAGTGAGGAAAGTAAAAGCAATTTGAATGAGTTAGAAAACAGATCAAAGGCGGAAAGTAAAAATAATTTGAAAGAATTAGAGGATAATTTTAGAACTAAGAATGATGACTTGTTAAAGGCTTTGCGGTCAGATATTAAGTCAGTAGTGTAAGGGTGAGGACAACATGAACATTTTAAGAAAAGAAATCCTTGCTCTTGAAAATACTTGCGAAGAAAATAACTTAAACTTAAGGAAAGATGTGATTGATAACCAAAAGGATAATAAGTTTGACATATCTAATTTGAAATCCGATATTGATAGTTTGAAGGCGGACATAGCTAAGATAAGAACTAATGCTAGTGGTTCGGAAAAACATTTCGATTTGAGAATCGATGAGTTCGGGAGGAATCTAAATGATAATATCAGTAGATTAGAGTCAGAAAATAAAGGTTTAGAAAAGGTTAAAGATACAATTAAGGCTGATGTGTTAGAAGAAATTAATATTGATTAGAAAAATTTAGAAACCCATTTGCGAGTAAAATTTGACACTACCGACTCAGGAATTGATGGGAAAGTAAATAAACATTTAGAATTGTTCAAAGGCAGATTAGGGGCCATTGTAAAAGACAGGTATCAGGAGACTCATGTGGAAACAGAGATGAAATATGAGGGAATGGAAGTTAAACTTCTTGCTGGCATGGCAAATTTAGAAACTCGATTCACTGAAAGCAAGGAAGAGGTAAAGAAAGAGTCTACTCAAATCAAAGCTAATATAGAAGAAATAAAGCAGCAGGTTAATTCTATACGGACATCAGATGAAGAGAAGTTAAGAAAATTAAAAGGGGATATTGAAGAAAGCACTAGGCGGAACACCATAGTCTCGATCGACAATTTGGAACAGAAACACAATGATAGGATAGCCAGAATAGAATCTGAGATAGCAAATTTGAGTTGTCAATAAATAACTTCGAGGGAGGTTTGACGAGATCCTACACCGAGTATTATACATTCGAGTAGTCATGAATTAACTCCAGGGAGCATTACTATTACTCAGATACCTACTACTACAGGGATTGCTAGTTCGACTCCAATGGAAACTAGGTCGAATGATGATAAACCAAGAAAATTCTCAGGGAACTCAGGATTTACACCTGTGGAATTTTTGCGGGACATCCGTGATTACATATCGGAACATAGGGTTACGAAGGACAGAGAACTCAGGGTGGTTGAACGTGCCTTGGGAGGTCCGGCATTGACTTGGTTTCGCGCGTTCAGGGCAAATTTTACAACCCTAGAGCAATTCTCAGTTGCATTCTTGAGGAGATTTTGGAGTGCAGAGGATCAAATGAACATCAGGGCAGAGATGTACTCTAAAAAGTATTCGACATCACATCCTACACACTATGCTAATTATTTTACGTACAATTAGCCAGATTACAGTTTCTTACTCCACCATTGTTAGAAGGGGATTTATTGCAAGCGATAGCACGACAAATGCCAGTTGAGGTGCAACGTTCGTTAATAGCGTCCGGTGCCCACACTCTTGAGCACTACGACGACATCCTAAGACGTTTAGATCACACTAGTGCACAGATGACACCTAGAAACGCCAGATCAGACAACAAGGACAGTAGAGAAATAAACGCCGTTGTAGTGGACAACGCGGTTCAAACTGAAAGGAATTCGTCGAGGGAACAGAGGGGAAACGAAGGCAAGGGAGGAAATATCCAGAATTATCGAGGAAATGATAGGTTCCAAAGGCCTTATGAGAGACCTTATAGTAGGTATCAACAGCAAGGAAATCGATATCAAAATAACTACAGAGGATACCGATACTATAACAGGAATAGATACAACAATCGTTATGGACGGAGATATAACGAGAGCACACAGGATCAGCAATCAGGCCAAAATTACCAACAGGATAACCGTAACCAAAACGATCGTGATTCTAGGTATAGGGAGAACCAGAACGATGGTCAAGATAGAAGGTAGGAACATCAACCTAGCGCCCCACCTGAAGAGTTAGTTAACCAAGGATATAACGGGGCAGGAACAAGCGGTCAGAGGGAGAAAAATAACTTCAAATTAATCAGAAGTCATTCAGATAACCATCTAGAATCCATAATTATTTTGGAGATGTATCAGTTTCAGGATTCAGATCTACTCGAAGAAAAAGAAGACACAGTCCACCGTAGGAACAGACACGAATTACCCGTTATCAGCGTAGAAGTTTTGGGGAAGCAGATAAAGACTCTGATCGACAAAGGGGACATAGTGAGTGTCATTTCCATGGACTGCCTAAACGATTTACAGTTAATCGAAGATATTACCATGTTGCCAGCAGCAACTAGTAAAATTCAAGGGGTAATTCCGGACAAAGGTATCAAATGCAGATGTCAGGTACTCCTAGAAATTATAGATGGAACCAGACACTTTACACAGATGTTTTTAGTCATCAACAACCTCCATTTTGAGATGATATTGGGAGTAGACTTCATCGGAGAGAGTGGTCTAATAATCGACATGCAGAGCAGACGCATGTATTTCTCCAAGGAGGAAACTAAGCAAGAGGAATTAGACAGGACATGCTTCCGTGAGGACGTTTTAGACGTGATGGTATCCGGTATTGAAGAACTAGCAGAGAATAAGGAGCATATTGAAGATGGAATAGACCCAGAAGTTTGAGAGAAATTTGATCGGATCATTGCAGAATATGGGGATATCGTTGGTGATAAGCCAGGACGCATTGCTAATTTCTCGTATAACATAAAGCTCACAGATGACAAACCTTACCGCAAGAATTTGTATCCCATCCCGGATAAGTGGAAGGAAGAAGTAGGAAAAATGATTAGTGAGATGTAGCAAGATGGTATAGTCAAGAAGATGCCGACAGCATATTTGAACCCTCTAGCAGTAGTGAAGAAGCCAAATGGGAAGTTAGGGATATGTTAGGACGTAAGGGCACTTAATGAAAAGATTCTTCCAGAACATGATAGGCCTCCTGTAATTAGAGAACTCCATAGGAAATTTCGAGGAAAGAGGTATTTTTCAACAATAGATCTAACCAGTTCCTATTACCACATTGAGCTAGCAGAAGAGTGTAAGCAGTTTACAGGATTCCTTTTCGACCATAAAACCTATGTCCTCAATAGGCTACCATTAGGTGTAAAGAACAGTGGTCCGGTGATGATCAGGGCACTGGATTCTAATCTCTCAGATCTGGTCAAGGAAAATGTAGTTAGCTACATCGACGATTTAATCATTGCGTCAGGAACAGCTGACGAAAACATGAACCATCTGAAAATGCTATTTGAGGATCTGAGAAGGACATATTTCAAAGTAAACTATGACAAGTGTTGTTTTTTTCGCACAGAAAATGAGTTTCTTGGACATCGGATTGATGGAGAGGGTTACAGACCAAATCCAGAGAAAATTGTGGCCATAGCGAATTTCCCAACACCTAGATGGATCAAGGAAGTAAGGCAATTTCTGGGAATGTGCCAATTCTTCTCAGTACACTGTCCAGGATATACTGAAGTCATGGCTCCTTCACAGGATTTACTTCGGAAGGGAAACAGATGGAAATGGGACAGCAAATGTGAAAAGGCTTTTCAGGATGCAAAGGACATGTTAGTCCGAAATGTGAAACTTGAATATCCGGATTTGTCAAGACGATTTTTCGTGGAAACGGATGCGTCTAAAGTTGGCATCAGTGAAATACTTTATCAGGTCAACGATGATGGTAGACATCGATATCTAGCTTTCTCTAGTAGCAAGCTCCGCGAAAGTGACAGAAATTATTACGTCACGGAATTAGAGGCATTGGCTATTGTACATGCACTTCAGACCTGGAAAAAGCTATTATTTGGGTATGATTTGACTGTTATCACGGATCACAAAGCTCTGGAATTCATCATGAAAACAGATTTAGTCAGCGATCGTATAACCAGATGGGCACTTTTCATGCAGCAATTTAATCCCGAAATCGTCCACCGACCAGGGAAATTGAACCTTTTGGCAGATATCCTAAGTAGGAACCCTAGTGAAAGGTGATAGTCAATCACGTGAACGTAATCCAAGACGACCAGGGGACATTGAATATGTTGAGGAGACTTGCTCTAACTCAGAAGAGGTACGCGCCGTTGCGCACGATTTACCGTTTTCTCACAAATAGGATGGACAACGCCGATCCAGACTTTTTAAGCACAGAGCGTTAAGCAAGAGATTACCGCATCGTGGGAGGTTTGGTCCACAAATACATAGACAGAGATCACACAAATCTAAGAGTCGTTATTCCACCTAACTAGTTCAGAAGGTTATTTGGTTAACGCACCGATCAGCAGCGCATGTGGGAGTAGATAAAACTTTGGTCATTGCGAAGGAGACGTTCGTTTGGAATCGAATGGGTCTAACCATTCGTGAAGTTCTCAAGACTTGTGATAGATGCCAACGCAGTAAATTCTCTTCAAAGTTAATGAAGGAGTTTCCCAGAGCGATTTTGCCGTCTAAGCCTAGAGAATTATTCGCCACGGATATTTTCGGCCCAATTCCCCGTTCAACAAGAGGAAACCAATTTGTCTTGGTAACTATTGATGTCTTTTCAAAATTTGTATCCTTATGCCCAACTCAGAAGGCAACATCCAGATATGTCTTAAGGAGGTTTGAAAACACTGTCTTTCCAAATATGGGTCAACCTGAGAGTTTATTGAGTGATCATGGTCCACAGTTCACCAGCGTGGAATTTAAAACAGCAATGGAACGTTTAGGAATACACCATCTCTTCAACTCAGTCCGTTATCCTGAAGGAAACCCGGCAGAGAGGATAATGCCTGAAATTAGCAAGACTTGTAGGCTATATGTTTGGGAAAATCATAACCGGTGGATGGAGATGGTTCCCGTCATCACCGCATGTCTTAATACAACAGTGCATTAGAGCACAGGACAGATTCCTTCTATTTTGCATCACGGCATCAAACCCAGGCGACCGTGGGATGACATAGTGAAAGTTCCAGTAGACGTTGAACCAACCCAAGAGAGGAGGATTGATATAGCGGGGGAACGCTTGAGACGTCAGGCTGACAAACGATCCAGAAGACACGCTGTAAGGAGATTCCAAGAACCATTTCGTGAAGGAGATGAGATTCTAATCAGGAAGCCGATTTCATCAAATCTACCGATGAAGGTGTATTATAAATTTGCGCCCCTCTTTACTGAACCTTATCGCATTGGCGAGGTTTATGGGAACATTAGCTACAGGATCGTCAAGATGGACAATGAGGAGAACGCGGGAAATTTCAACGATGCGAGCATAAGAATATACTATTGTGTTTAAAGAATTGGATGAGAGAACCTAGAGAATGAACATTTGGATTATCGTGTACATGAAATGTGAAATACTGTTCTATGATTGTATTTTTTATGATCTTTCCTTCTTGGGATCACAAAAAAATCCTTGGAAGGGGAGAGATGTACCCGATATGAGCTTGGGACTATCGGCTACGCTGACGTATTGAATGCATGTGTTTGGAGAGAAAGCGATAGCAATGGAAATATTGGTTTCATTGGACATTTGGCGAGAGGGAGCGACTCATCAGATCATGACAAGCAAGGAAGTCATTTATTTGCTTTATTTCCTTATTTCCATGACTCCAGGAATAGCAGAACAGAAATAGAGAATTCAATTTAATATTGCTTACAAGTTTTGGAATCCATTAAATAAGCAACACATGGAGAATTACGTATTTGGTACTCAAGTCTCAGTGCATGACGTCAGCCAAGACGTGACGCAACCCTACCACCGCAGGGATGGTCGATCACGTGAGTAGCGAGAAAAGGGGTGAGAGCCAGGCATTGAGCAGCTGGCAGTAGAGAGTTACTCGAACATGTGGCATGGACTTGTGACTTGTCTTTTGGCTGTGCGCGTGAGTGAGCTCATCTGAATATCATCGGTTCGAACAAGCTAGTTAACAGTTGACGAGTTAATGGTATTCGTGTGATATAGAAATATTGTGTAAGCGACGTGAAACATGATGTTTCAACCGAATTCATGGCAGCATGCGATTTAGACGTTATGAATTGTGTAGCAAATTTCATTCTAGCGTGCAGAGACAGCCGATATGTATTGTCTTGTAAAATCTAGTTCAGTTCACGGACATGCAACAGGCGACTTTACAGAATGCATTCGTACTGTAATACGACGTTCAATGGAACATGCATTTACAAGCTCATAACTTAGTGAGACTAAGACATTACATTCCGAGACACAGTTCTCCATCCTTTAATAAAACGCACATAAGCGACCACGAGTTGTCGGAACTTTATTATTCTTCAATTATTCGAATGATCATGGGCGACCACGAGTTGTCGGAACTTTACATTTATTCTATTATTCAAACGATCATGGGCGACCACGAGTTGTCGGAACTTTGCAATTATTCCAGTCAAATGAACACAGGCAACCACGAATTGTCGGAACTTTACCGTGAATTGTAGATCAGTCAAGTGGACATAGACAATAATTTCAGATTTGAACATTGTTTCATGTGCATACAAAGTGAACACTTACCCGACCACAGGGTGTTTGAAAATAATTTGCACATTTCACATACAATTTTCTTTCGGCACGTGAACATAAAACCTTCAGTGCATTTATACACTGATTTTTAACATACACTTCTGGAACAGTGGCGAACATTGGACACTATAATGGGGCATCCATTCATCATGGACAATCGAAAGTTTTTAAGGAACATTGTGGAGAATTGTTACATCATGGACACTTACAACTTTAATATGGGGCACTAAACATAGAAGAGACATTAAGGCGGAACGAAGTGGCGGTCCCGAATTCCAACCCGAGTGAGGATGCGTACCAATTCGAGGGGAGGACACCGATGTCGGCGATCTTTATGAATTATTAGGGAATGCGTCGATCTTCCAAGAAGTCCTTGCGAATTTTAGGGTATTCGACGATCTTTGGAAATTGGATATTAAAGCAGCTGTTTCAACAACCAGGTATTATAAGCGCATACATGAGTATTTTTCCTTGATGTGATGTAGACGTTAGCACATACATATAATGGGGCAAGTGTTACCGTGATTGTGTTCAGATGTGAGTGAAACTGATTTTTCTTCGTGGATATGAAGGCATGTAGCGGACTTCATGCAGTGTCCGATTATAACCGTTGCTTAACATTTACAATGAGTTATTTGGATTAGATAGATTTTTATGGGCGATGTTTTTTCATGGCACACTTTGGTGCCAGTTTTTTTTGTCGAGTGTCGTTTTTCATTCGTTGCTGGTAAGCAGGTGTTAGTTTTTCATGTAATGATCTTGATTTATTTATTTATTTAATTATTTATTTTGAGTATGGTAATTATTAAATTAATTATTAAATAATTTCGGCAATCATTTTGAACTTCGTTTGTTTGACGCAATCTGAATTTTTCAAGTGAGTATTATTTCTCCTAATGAGGTATTTAAATCAGACGTAAATATCAGACAGTGAATATGCCCTGTGGAATATGAGACTTTGTCCTGTTCTTTGAACGTTTTTTAACAGACAGGCAATTATTTTTTTGTCTTGGAGGATTTTAGTCAGACTTTATTTCAGTGATTTAGATATTGTTTTTTCTGAGATGTTAACATTGTTATTTGACCATTGGCTTGGGAGGTCATGAGCATTTATAATTAGAACCAGTTCATAGATTGAGATGATTAATTGATTGCTCAGATTCATGTGGATTTGCCAGTTTGTTGTGAGAGTATTGCCACTAGTTATGTGATGTGACTGATAGGTTCGAGCGAACCCAGTTTATGATATTTGTAGGTCCAGCCGAGTGCTGAATGTTGTTTTGTGGAATCATCGCGATGATGTTGTATTGAATTTAATTGAGTGGTTTAATGCATTTATGAGATAATATTTGTGGATTTTTGGCAAGTATGATAATGGCAGTTAATTTGTTCTTGAGTACAAGATAATTTCAATCCATTGTGGGATTATGATTACATATATTCGTGCACTCTGGTAAACGTCAAAATCTTATGATACTTCCGAAAGCTGATTTGTTGAGGGTTCTAGAGATCCTGAAAACAGCTTATGCTATTTTTCTAATGTATATTTAATAATCTGATCTGAATAAAATGCATCTTAGATAATCCGCTCTGAATAAAATTGATCTTGAAATTAAAACTAATAATAAATTAATTGGTGATGAAGTCTGATTAAAATTAATAATAAATTAATTGGTGATGAAATCTGATTAAAATTAACAATAAATTAATTTGGTAATGACGTCTGAATAAGATAAATGATAATAATAATGAATGAATTGTAATAATGATAATAATAAGTGAAATATATGATAATGATATATATGATTTAGGAACGATGGTGACGTTGTAATGATTACGACTTTTAGATGGTTTAAAGAATGATGGAAAATAACTTGATTGCCATTGACATCTGAACATTATCAAGTTTGATTAAATATGTTGTATTTTTTTTTGTAAATATAATGATGAGGGCGAAACAGACTTCAGCATTACCTCATATTCACATGATTTATATAGGGTATATATGTGTATTTATAATAATGATTTCCAGTTCACATGCATACAAGTTAACGAATTAACTTTGATAGGGCTCATAGGTCACGAGTGTCGTGTCTTCAAGTGTTAGTGCTTCAGTGACCCTGGGCGCCCAAGGAAAACTTTTAATTCTTTTTTTATGTGAACACAGATTTGAGGGGAAATGGTCGGTGTTATGAACTTCTCGTCCTAACTTTCTTTATCCACCATATTCCATAGGTAGGATTCTCCTTGGAAAATTATTTTTTGTTGCATTGACCAGACCAAAGATTAAAAAATTTCTAGTTTGTTTTAAAATGTTGTCACTATGCTATCTTTCCTCATATCCTTTCCTTGTAACTTAAGGCTTATCCTGGAAGGTTGTGATTGATGGGAATCCAGGCGGATGGCGCCCTTTGTATTCATAATTGATGTTGCTTTCACCCGTAAACGACCCGGAGACACTTCGTCTCGTGCTACCCATAGCTGATTGTTTTTCGTTAGTTTTTTCTTCTTCCTGGATTCCGACACAAGCCTTATTTCATTTAACATAGTTTCTGTATATGTGTGTGTGTGTCGTAACGTTTGGTGTGCGATGCTATGTCAGCTGGGTCGTCGCATACCATAACGGAACGGGTACAGTATGGACATACCGGGTCTTACCATAATCTTCCAGAATTTTCTTCGTCAACCCAGATAAGTTTTCATTAACTTCGAAACCAATGAATGCTATTTGAAAGAAACAGTCATTTTATCTTTACGCTTCATGAACCCTATCTTTTATTAATCTTTAACAGTTTTAGCTTCTTAGCTAGCAAGCGCTATTCCGTTTCCTGGCGAAACAATTATTAATTAACTTCATTTTAATTACTTTCTTTAATATTATACTAGTTGAAACCCGTCAAAACATGACGGTCATTGGGAAAATATTTACGGAAGGATTTTCTTATATGCATTATTTGTATGATTACAGAGAAAGACGACTTTGCAACATATAACTGCCCATGACTGAAAACTTGATGAGGCAAATAGTGACCTACACGTTCCATAGCTTCCCCTTGAGCTTTATTGATTGTGATAAATTATGCCAAGCGATTGGAAATTGGTGGCTCTTAAAAGAAAATGGGAGTATTTTTATGGCATATTTATATTGGATTTTTAAAGTGGCTTCGTATTTTGTCCGATTTCTCACTTTATTGCGTTAATTTGCAGTTAACATACGACCGGACAATGTTCCTTTTCGTCGAACGGGGTTTTATAGTAGTATTTCTCCCAAAATTAACGTCTTATTCGATAACACTATAGTGCCCTGCATCAATGGAGCCGCTAAATATTAAATGCCAAATAATACTCCCCTTGCAAAAACAACAGTGTGGTTAGACTCATTGTTATGTACTCTAAACAAATAAAATCAATGAACAATTGGCTTATACAATGAAGTTCAACATGATCAGTGTATTCACCGTTCAGAGACTTTCATACTAAGTTGGTTGCTGAGGAGAACGCGATGAGGCTGATCGCCAATAATAAAATCCTTAAAATTATCCTTGTCAGCAACAATGTTTGCAATAGTTTGCAAATGAAGCTCAGGGCGATGTTCTTCATTTTGATATAAACAGCACGAAACTTCTCGAAATAAGCAATTTCTATCGCCTGTTATAGGTTCAATCCTTTGGGTTTCTTTAACAGCAAACTATGCAGGGGAGCATAGAATCACTTCACCAATTACAGGATGAGCACTGACTCTTTGCCAGCCACCGTAAAGGAGGCAGTTTTAGAATTATATGTCCAGTGCATGTCGAAAAACGCATTAACTTAGGGAAGCTCACTATTAAGTATATTCTTGGCCATCGCCCCAGAGATCCGGATTCATTTCCCTGCTCTGCCAAGAAATTTAATTCTGGCCTGAGGGCTGGAACGGGACGCACTCAGCCTCGTGAGGTAAAACTGAGGAGAGGTAGGATCGATTCCAACCTTAACTATCTTGGATGTGTTTCTCTTCGGTTTCCCAATTCCACTCCAGGAAAATACCGGGATGGTTCCTTAAGTAAGGCCTCGGCGTTCTCCTTCCTAATTCTCACGTTAATTACAGATACACGCATTAATACAACCATCACAATAACACAGGTCGGTAACATATTTATTTTCTCTTAAAGACACTCTGCAAATCTACAGACCAAGAGCTTTTGTCAGAGTGCTTTACGAAGTCGAAACATGATGGTCAATGGTAAAATAATTACCGAAGGATTTCCTTATATACGACATTCTTTGTACGACTACTTTTTGGCACTATTGAAACTTTAAGGGCGTCGAAAGATCGTACTCTTGACATTGCAACATATAACTGGCCATGACTGAAAACCTGCTGAGGTAAATAGAGACCTACACGTTCGAGAGTTTCCCCTTGAGCTTTATTAATTGTGATACAGAATGCCAAGCGAATTGGAAATTGACGTCTCTTAAAAGAAAATGGAAGGGTTTTGTCGGATGGTGTTAAATCAACTCGAGGGATTAGAGCTCTCTGCCCAATTTTATCTCCGCTGATTATTTCCAAATCCAAGCAATTTTCATACATATTCTTTACAAATAATCTGGTTCCGTTCAGGAGCCCTTGGGAAACGTTCAGATTTCTGAGGAGCATAACTATGGCTCCAACTTTTAGAGTAAGAATATGTGGAGGCAAACCACTTAATTCCAAGGAATTCAAGAATTCTGTAGGAAATTGAAGTAGCTGGCTTTCATCTTCAGTGATTAATCTGTTAACGCTGGTGTATGTTTTTGAACTACCGGGTATAAGTTCGATGACTTTCAAATTAATTTCATTACAGTGTTCATTTTTTGGTGTTAGAATGCATACTTTCGAGAAATTGATTATATCTTTCGTAGAAATGAATGTTTCGCCGTAAATCTCAGTCACGATGTCATCATGCGCTTAAATTCTGGGTGGTAGTTCAATAACATTTGATTCCTCACCATCTACAGAGGGGTAGTCACCGTTACCAATTTGTAACAAAAAAAAATCAGAAAATTTAATTTCTTCTGGTTTCAACCGCATGTTTTTATATAAGCAGCGTATTTTGAAGAAGGGCCAGAGAGGAGAGTATTTAATACAGTTTTGAATAATTGTTTGGCGAGAAGCGTGCGGAACAACAGGCAAAACCTGCCTAAAGTCTCCTCCAAGAACAGTAATTTTCCCACCAAATGGAATGTCATTACCCATAATATATTTTAGAAGACGATTCACACACATTAATGAATGAATATTTGCCATTGAGGCTTCATCCCATATGATGAGCCGTGCTAATCGAATATCGTCAGCTGCTTTGGAATTTAATTTTAATCCAGACACTGAACTCTCATTTAAATTTAGAGGAATTTTGAATGTACTGTGTACTGTTCGACCGTTGGGTAGCAAAACAGCGGCTATTCCGGTCCATGCTACTGATATAACATGAAGCCCTAAACTCCAGAACTTTTGTATTAAGCATCGGTAAATAAATGTTTTTCCTGTGCCCCCAGCACCGTCAATAAAGAATGCGTTCGTGACAGTTGTGTTGTTATTTTGAAGAACGCTAGTGATTTCATTAATAATTGAAAGTTGTTCCTGGTTTGCTAAGGACATCAGGTCAGCCAAATCAAAAGGGAACACTGGCTCATTAGTAGTTTGATCGTTTGAGTGTGTGTCAGTACCAACAGGCAAGTTAAATGTTGGCAGAGAGAAACCATGCAATTGCAGAGTTTTATTAATATCTCTGAGAGATAGTTGATAAGCTGTATTTTCATCTTCAGACTTTAAATAATCTTCGCAGAGAGAGTTTTTGTGCATGTCCCATAAGTGACTGGCATTGCAAGGTTGATGAAATATGCATATGTAGGCGAATAACTGTCTCAGTTGAAAGGGCATTTGGAAAACCGATGCTTCCATCAAACAGCGTTGCCATTCTGAATCATCGATAAGCAAACCAAGTTTAATTGCCATATCCATATATGTTGGGCAGGTAACACCTTGGTATGTTCGGAGATCCTCAAAGCTTGTGGCACCTACTATGTGAAGTAAAAGTAAGCGCAGATGGTATCTTTCTGATTCAGATGGAGAAACATTGTACATCCGACCTATTACCTTTTCGAATCTAAGTCGTTTTTTCCAAATGCATTTGCATGTATCCCATACATAATGAACGGGTGTTTCAGGATAAATATATGCACTCCTAGTTGTTGGATTTTGGTTCAGCTGAAACCATGCAGTGAGTTGTGTACTTTTTAACTGAGCCCGTATTAATGCTTTGGGAGCATCATCGGCATGAAAAAATACATCTTGTTGGTCTGGTAAATGGACAGGTAACCGGGCAACAATGTGGGACTGTTCGTGCATGTTGTAACCAAAAATCCTGTATGCAGCCTCACTTGACCCAACATATCTAGCATTCAAATACATAGAAACTTCGTCATGATGTAGCATTCCATCGTTTGCCGTGATTTTCAAGTTAGCGCAATCATGCCCCTTATAAACATATTTATGTATGTATTTGATGCTGTGTACACTTGCACAGATTTCGACGTTAATATGGGCCTGAAAGTACATCAATAGATATCGATTGTATGGAACAATGAAGCGATTGTCGATTTCAACATTGGTGCCTTGTACTCGTTTAGTATATGATCTTCCATTCTGTCGCCTACGGTAAAGTGGATAGCCGTTCACATTCTCTTTAGTTTCTGGCACAAAGTCTTTTGGAAAACCCTTCTTACATCTTCCATCCTTCATGCAAATTGAATTGGGATTCAGAAGGCCGCAAGGTCCATGTACCATGTGTGTCTTTACTAAGTTGTACAATGTTGTATTGGAAGGATCTGGTATTTCTGCAGAAACTGTCATATCAATATCATAGATTTCTCGTAATTTACAACTATCTCGAAGACAAACCAGTAAGTGTATATGAGGTAAACCTCGCTTCTGGAACTCAACCGTGTATAAGAAAGTTTGTGCCTCGCCAAAAATTTGCTTTTGATTTATTAAACGCAAGAGTTCCTTCACTTTCGCATGAAAAACGCGAACAACGACATCAGGTCTATTGTTTGCATTTTCATAAGGTTGGAGGCTAGTAGTAATTTCAGGCCATGATGGGTTGCAAGTGAAAGTTATGAAGAGGTCTGGCTTGCCAAATTTTCTCATAATTGCCATTGCATCCTGATAATTTTGCAACATATTTCGGGGACTACCAATAAAAGTAGAAGGCAAAATAACTATGCGACCAGCTCTTAAACTTTCATTTTCAGCTCTAAAGTGTAAAGCATCAGCAAGACCAACGTAGGTATCGACACGCAATTTCGTTTGTTGATTGCGAATATATTTTAGTCTATCTCCTTCTATTCGACAATAATAGTCAACTATTAATTGTTGGGTAAGTTTACCTGCATTAAGTAAAGGGTTGAAACCTCCTGCGGGAGGACAACCTCGAATCGACAGCCTATACAAAATATATTCACGCATTGTCATATTTTGCCTAACGTTCGTCTTACGGTTCCCTCCTGTTGGCAGTGAAATATGCCACCCTGTTTCTCCGCAAGGCCAGATTAAAACGTAAGTTAATGGATCACAATGCATGCTGTCAACATCAATTTCCTTTAAAACTCCCTGATTAGAAAATACGGCTATGTGGCGGTGTGAAGCCGGAGCGCCGTCAGTTGTTTCAAAAATAGCTGCAATCTCTGAGGAAGCTGGGTTATTGTAACGTCTAGGATCTTCTTGAGGTTCATGGTAAAAGCGCATGACCAAATCTAACGGTTGACGTTTTTCTCTTAAAGCCAGTTCATTTTCGTCGCATATTTTTGAATGCATTGTCTTATACAGTTGAATGTAAGGGTTATGCTCTAGCAAAATATTATTTAGAATATGAAGTGTACCCTCCCTGATGCAAGAATTCGCTCGATTTGCTAATCTGATTTGATTAGCTTCTGAGCAGTCTAATACATACAATTGGCCGTAACAACTGTCCCTTATATTTTTGGAATATATGGAAGAAATGCGATGATGTACAATTCCTGACATTTTAAAACAATATGGACCGTGTTCAGGTGGTACGGTAACATTGGCACCAAAGGAAACGAAGGACATAGAATTGTTGTACTGCCGAATATTCTCTCTGAAGTTCCTTGAGGTATCATCATTTCCAGTGAAAAATGGTTTAAGCCTGTCAAGTATTTTATATTCCGGCAGATTAATTTTACCATTGCAACAGCAAAGGCCGAAGTAACCAAGCGTAGTTTTTTCGCAAGAGAAGAACAATGCAGAACAATGTTTACATTCGTTCGTCAAGGACCCAACGCTGTACGGCATAATACCTGGCATTGTTTCTGAAATGGCAGATTTATATTTTATATTAAAAGTGGTTTCGCCTTTTCTCAGATTTCTCATTGTTTTGCGTCTATTTGTAGTTTCCACACGACCGGTTAATGTTCTTTTTCGTCGAATGCGTCTATTTACAGTAGGATTTATCCCCAAATTAATGTCGTATTCGATCACACTATAGTGTCCTGCATCAACGGAGCCGCTAAACAATAAATGACAAATAACACTTCCATTGCCATAATCTACAACGTGGTTAGTCTCATCGTTATGCACTCTAAACAAATAATCATTAAACAATTGGCTTATACCATGGAGTTCAACATGACCAGCATATTCACCGTTCAGAGACATAAGATTTTCATACTCAAGTAGGTTGTTGAGGGGAAGGCGATAAGACTCATCGCCAATAATAAAATCCTTATAAATATTCCAGTCAGCAACAATTTTTGTAACAGTTTGCAAACGCAACTCGCTATGACGTTCTTCGTTTCGATACAAACAGTACGAAACTGCTCTAAATAAGCAATTTCCGTCACCTGTTATTGGTACAATTCTTCGGATATCCATGACAGTAAATTATGAAGAGGAGCATAGAACCACTTCGCCAGTCACCTTAATAATGGAGCCAGTTTTACAATTATATTTCCTGTACGTGTCAAGAGTCGTATTTACACAGGGAAGCCCACTCTTAAAGCTGGCAATGAATTATCGAGACAAACCAGCCCAGTAATTCTGCGCAGTCACTTTCTAGTATGCCGTAGTTATGGTATATACAATGAAAGGTTTAACAATTCGTAGAAGCTGCGATATGTATTCTCGACAGAAAACGACTCACCACCAAAGACTATAACAGACCACCAAAGACTATATAACAGAAAGATCGGAAACACAATACAAATGGTGGTTCCAACATTCGGCTGCAGCGGCATCTGCTACTGAAATATAGAAGTTAATTTGGATAACAATCTAATCAAAAGTAGGCCTACATTTTGTAATACCGGTATCAGAATTTCAACGTAGGCCTACTGTATTATTGCCGTATAACTGGTAAAGGTACAATTCATTAGTGGAATTTCATGTAACAACATTTTGGACATGCCTTGTATGTTTATAAGGCAAAGAAAGAACTGAGGAAAACAAATGAGTTACGTAGCACATGGCTCGATTTGAAGACACTCGGGTGGATTCACTGCATATATTCTTCGTAATGTGTTGGAATTCGTACAATCCTTGATTCACAGTTATCCCATGTGCAAAAATATGCCAAAACTTCTGTAGCAATAAAGATAAATAGCCTACCGTTATTGCAAATGTAATCTGTCGAATGTTGGAACTTATAAAGCTTTTCAATGAAATTACCATAGCGTTTTAAGTTAAATTGAGTTGGGAACGTAGAATTCCTTAGTTACGGGAATGCCAAGAGTTAAATATGTTTTGGCAATATAATAGCAATTGCAAGAAAGGAAAATACGGAAATAAAAAAACATGCCGGAGGGGGGATTCGAACCCCTTACATTGGGTGATGCATAAATTAAGAGAGTACAGCGTAACCATCTGAACTACCGAACCACTGGCAATAACGCGCAATATTAAGGGAGTTAAACATCAAGCACACTCAAAATTAGATGTCAGTTTACGTTTTTCAGCATTTTCTGTCTGATAATTCCAGTGTATGTCATGAAAACGTAATAAGCAATGTTCCCTTCCATTATAATTCTTATACATAAACATGAAATTAAAACGCGATGGACTTGCAACCGCCATGACTGTCATAAGGCAAGGCGATTGTGCGCATGCGTGATAGGCAAGATTTCTGAATTTTTGTTTATTAATTTAAAAATATTCTGTAACATATGGGAATGCCAAGAGTTAAATATGTTTTGGCAATATAATAGCAATTGCAAGAAAGGAAAATACGGAAATAAAAACACATGCCGGAGGGGGGATTCGAACCCCTTACATTGGGTGATGCATAAATTATGAGAGTACGGCGTAACCATCAGAGCTACCGAACCACTGGTAACATCTCGCAATATTAAGGGAGTTAAACATCAAGCACACTCAAAATTTGATGTCAGTTTACGTTTTTCAGCATTTTCTGTCTGGTAATTCCAGTGTATGTCATGAAAACGTAATAAGCAATGTTCCCTTCCATTATAATTCTTATACATAAACATGAAATTAAAACGCGATGGACTTGTAACCGCCATGACTGTCATAAGGCAAGGCGATTGTGCGCATGCGTGATAGGCAAGATTTCTGATTTTTTGTTTATTAATTTAAAAATATTCTGTAACATATTTGTTTATTTTAAAGACACTCTGCAAATCTACATGCCAAGAGCTCTCGTTAGAATGCATTACGAAGTCAATCGGTTAAGACGTTATCTCATTCTCAATGTAACAAAAATCGCCTTAGTGTTTTAAATATATAGATTTGAATTACAAGTGTTGCTTTTCTCATTAGTTATCTACACACATCAAAAAAAGTTTTGCATCACCTCGGTTCCCGGATCTCCGGCATATAGACGTTGACTGTGTATATTGTATCCAAGATACAGTCCCTTTGACTGTTCATAGATGTCACTAAAACTGCTCAAAGATGTAAACAACCATGCATGAGCAGGGCCTATTAGACGGAGGGGGTACGACAGCCGATCAGTTCCAGTCATTCCACCAGGACGAAGGTACGCTGCTCATGTTGTCTGTAGTTCTACCATGCCTAGAAGGTCAATACCGCAGTTCGATCGCGTCCGCATTGTTACTTTGTGTCAAGAAGGGCTCTCAACAAGGGAAGTTTCCAGGCGTCTCAGAGTGAACCAAAGCGATGTTGTTCGGACATGGAGGAGGTACAGAGATACAGGAACTGTCGATGACAGGCCTCGCTCAGGCCGCCCAAGGGCTACTACTGTAGTGGATGACCGCTACTTACGGATTGCCGCTCGGAGGAACCCTGACAGCAATGCCACCATGTTGAATAATGCGTTTCGTTCAGCCACAGGACGTCGTGTTTCAACTCAAACTGTGCGCAATAGGCTGCATGATGCGCAACTTCACTCCCGACGTCCATGGCGAGGTCCAGCTTTGCAACCCCGACACCATGCAGCGCGGTACAGATGGGCCCAACAACATGCTGAATGGACCCCACGGAATTGGCATCACGTTCTCTTCACCGATGAGTGTCGCATATGCCTTCAACCAGACAATCGTCGGAGACGTGTTTGGAGGCACCCTGGTCAGGCTGAACGTCTTAGACACACTGTCCAGCGAGTGCAGCAAGGTGGTGGTTCCCTGATGTTTTGGGGTGGCATTATGTGGGGCCGACGTACGCCACTGGTGGTCATGGAAGGCTCCGAAACGGCTTTACGATACCTGAATGACATCCTCCGACCCATAGTGCAACCATATCGGCAGAATATTGGAGAGGCATTTGTCTTCATGGACGACAATTCTCGACCTCATCGTGCACATCTTGTGAATGCGTTCCTTCAAGATAACGACATCGCTCGACTACAGTGGCCAGCATGTTCGCCAGACATTAACCCTATCGAACATGCCTGGGATATGTTGAAAAGGGCTGTTTATGGACGTCTTGACCCACCAACCACTCTGAGAGATTTACGCCGAATTGTCGTTGAGGAGTGGGACAATTTGGACCAACAGTGTCTTGATGAACTTGTGGATAGTATGCCACGGCGAATACAGGCATGCATCAATGCAAGAGGACGTGCTACTGGGTATTAGAGGTAGTGGTGTGTACTGCAATCTGGACCACAAATGCTGAAAGTCTAGCTGTATGATGGTACAACATGCAATGTGTGGGTCTCATGAGCAATAAAACGAGCTGAAATGTTGTTTGTGTTGATCTCTATTCCCTTTGTATTTAACGGTTCCGGAACTCTTGGAACCGAGGTGATGCAAAACTTTTTTTGATGTGTGTATTATAAAATACATTATCCAAGTAAAATTTAATACTGTAGTTGGTCTCTGCCATATTTCCCTTTATGATTCCTATTTGTGCCCGAAGCCTCCATTTTTTTCTGAATTCCCTAATGGTATACCCCCATTGTTTGGTTCCTCAACCCCGGGAATGAACAAAGGACACTTGGTCCCGAACTCCACAGATTCATTTGCCCTGAGGCCAGAGAATTCTTTCTATTGAAAATAAAAACCAATGGGTTGTTCTAATACATCTTAAATATTTCAGCTGGTTACCGTGGCTATGTGCAGGGTATCTGTCAGGGAACGCAAGCAACCCCATCGCACTACAAAACAATTCCATTACCAGAGAGGAGGTCTTAGCCTGGCGCTATCTGCCATGCCGGTAATAGGTAATAGGTAGACTAATAGGTAGTAGATGACAAATTATTAAATTCACGGGCCGCCTATAAAGGTCAGCTTACCTGTTTTCAAAGATATTTAGCTACCTTAACAAAAGAAGAGCAACACCTTGATATTATTACTCAGCCGTTAAAAGCTTATGCGCAAGCCTACGAGAAATATGACCTCGTACAGTTTTGAAACGAAATCAAAGACCCCGAGTATCAGTTGGATAGGGAGGAGGTCGAAAGTAGTTATTTTGAAACCTATGCGAAGTCTGTGCACAGTGGGTCAAAATCGAAATCTAGGAGGAAAAAATTATTTATTTTTATAATTAAAAAATCAAAATTTTCTTACTTCTACAGCTTTCTCATATAATTGCCGCTTACTATTCTGGGATACAAACGCATCTTAGTGTAAATCTGTCACCACTGTTCGAGCAGTCTGAAATCGAGGGTGAATGTAAGTGGCTGTGGTTTGGTTGTCTTTGTGGTTAGTGTGATGCTTTAAGATGGAACATGCAGCTGAAGGTATGATCTTTGTAACGTGTTTCAGTTATTAATGGGCGTAATTTTTACGTAATTTTAGCTATATTTGCATTATATGATATTTAACTATTATATTTTAAATTATATTTTCACTTAGATTTTTAGTATGTTGCGTCACTCTGCGTCACTTTCTACTTAATGTTAAAATGGAGATAAAGGATTGTAGTTTACGCCTGTTATAAGATTTTTGCATCTTTTTGCAACTTACTTAGTTATTTTACGTTTTAGAAGATGCCGCGGAACCAGTTCTCACACGTTTATAACTGTTTGAAGCACTGGGTTCGACGATTATGTCAAAAGTGGAACTTTGTGACTTTGTTAAAAGTAAATTAGGGGTAGAAAATTGTTCTGAAGAGATAATTGAATACTCTATCCACTCCTAGTCATAGACAATTTTTTGCATGTGTAGACGTAGCTTAAAAAGATCTTAACAGATGTTTATTATGAAGTCAACAAATTATATACGTTGCTTTCACTCTAAATTCATGATTAAAACGTAAAGATAATTGAGGCGTTGACAGGGGAAAGGTAGTAAGTGCCAAAAATGAAATTTTCGTTTTTTTCGTGAAGAACCAAGGCCAACACCGCAGAGAAAGTAGGAAGTCGATGGATGATTAGAACAGCTTGAAATTGTTGCCACTAGATCGCTCTTGTGGCAAGTACGAGGCTCTTGGCGCAGAGAACGTAGTAACTCCTTTTGCGCGCCAAACAAGTTTCCGCTTGTTGCGTGGAAGTGATACTCAAATTATTGTGAAAATCAACATGCCTACAAAACGTGGTCCTTTCAAAATGTTAAGTTAAATGACACTTCTTAAGAGATATGTTTTCTCACTTCGTAATTGACATGTAACAATGCAAACTCGTCGAACACCGACTTCGCTTGCAAGGGTCAGGCAGGTTAGGAAAGAGACATAGGCTAATCTAACCAATATTTTCTACTTTTCCAGGCAACATGTAAATGTTACAAGTGCCCCAGTATCACTCAAGAAGAAATAAGCAAACACCACACCGATTTCAGGAGACAGATAGCAGACATGCAAGGTACATATCGTGGGTCTGATTAACGTTGTCAACATTCTGGGAAATGGGAAATACAATAATACAATGCGCAGGGCAGAATAAAAATCGAATGGTGTTAATGGTTATGATTTATGCCAATGCCATAAACTATTTTCATTCTGTTGAATTAAAATTCCTGGTTTCCGGACACTCCTAAAAGCCCCGTGAAAGGAAATTTGGCATCATCGAAAAGAGAAAGAAACTGTAAGCCAATGGTTCCAGAAGAAATGGCTGAAATGATTTGCAGTGCTAATGTTTTCAAGCCCAATAATGTAATTATGATGAACAATGATAACGTCATTGACTTTCCTGCTGAATCTGACAAGTTTCTTTAGTACGGGTGCTCTTGAAATAAGCACCGTCGGACGGATTGGAAGGAAGATTGTAGTTTTACGTGACCGTTAATCTTGTGATTATGAGTCATGGGACCTTCTTTTTACGTGGAATGCGAACCACGGAACATGGCATTTCACTTCGAAAATCTCACATGCATTGACCGGCAATCGAACCCTGTCCACCTTGGTGAGAGGCCAACAGCTTGACCGTCGTGCCACCACGCCCCAGGCTGGATTGGAATTCCAAGAGAATTCCCCGTGACTGAAACAAGACAGTCATTTAATGAAATTGAAATGTTGAAGGAACATGCTATATTCAAAAGGCATCAGTCATTCAAGGCCATCACCAATATTAAGATTTTGCAACCCCTTGAAAGAAGAATATTCATCAATGAAGCAAAAAAGGAGGATTTATTACCAATGATGGACTTCCAGGATAAGAAGTATCATGCATTTTACAGGGATATCTGTGCCTAACAAAATCAGTTTCAAGTGGTAGCCTAGTACTGATTGTGTAGAAATCTCTATTTAAACATTGTATAGACAAATTATTTTTCCACCATGCTATGCCTAATTCTGAATATTGCTTTTCAATATGTTAAGTGGGTGGATTTCTTCAATTTGGAAGTATTTTGTGCAATAAAGTGAATAACAAAATGATCGCAAATCGTTTTTTGCTTCTCCTGAAAAATTTCATTTTTGGCACTTACTACCTTTCCCATGTCAACGCCTCAATTTTGTCCCCCTAGATTTCGATTTTGACCCAATGTGCTGTGGCCTTAGTCAGATCTTCGATCATGGAGTTGAAGGTAAAGGAAGGTCTTTAAATAATAATAATGAAAAAATCCACAGCCTGCTTCCAGTCTCCGACCGGGTCAGGAATGGAATGAATGAAGCCCCCATCTAGCGGCGAGGATATGAATTGTGCCGGCTGCCGAGGCCTGACGCACTCCTCTGGGGCAATGATTAAATGAATGACAGATGAAATGAAAGGATAGTGGAGAGTGTTGCTAGAATGAAATTTTGACAGGGAAAACCGGAGTACCCGGAGAAAAACCTGTCTGCCTCCGTTTTGTCCAGCACAGATCTCACATGGAGTGACCGGGATTTGAACCACGGACCCAGCGGTGAGAGGCCGGCGTGCTGCCGCCTAAGCCACGGAGGCTTGTCCTTTAAATAATAATAATAATAATAATGAAAATCGTGTCAAAACATTATTACCCAAAATTGAAATTCAGCACTTTGCCGGAAAGGAAGATATGTGGCAATCCTTTTTTGAATTGTTTTGGTTCCTTAGTGCATGAAAATAATACGCTTCCAGAAATTCAAAAAAATCATTATTTAAAATCCGTGTTGCAAGGTTCACCTCTCCAACTTATAAAGGAGCTTCCTTTAACAGGAGAAAACTAAAATATTGCCATAGAGCTGCTTAAGGAGCGGTTTGGTAACGAAAGATTATGCATTCAAAGGCATATTCAACCCTTGTTTAATTTACCTGCCTTGTGTGCTGACAACCTGTCAACATTTCAGACTCTAGGCGACACTGCTTAGTTACTCGTCAGAGCACTGGCACGTTTGAATCAGCCTGTGGAGCATTGGGATTTGTTTTTGGTTCACTTAGACACTTATAAATTCGATCTGGCGATCTTAAAAGCATGGGAGATTGAAATAGCAAACAACACGTAATATACTTATGCCGCATTGCTTAAGTTTATAAATCATCGGTCTCAGGTCTTGTCAGCTGTAGCCTGTCAAACGTCATGTTGTCATGTATTTCAACTGGCAAGTCTCATGTCTTCAAATTGGTCAGTTCTGACAAAAGAGCAAACAAATCTAGTGTCTTGACTACTGTACACAAAATAAAACTGCAGATTGTATTCATTGTGCAAACTCTCACAGAATATAGTCTTGTGTTGCCTTTAAAACTCTATCTACTGACAAGAGACGTAAATTAGTTTCACAAAACAGATATTGTTCTAACTGCCTTTCAGACAGGCATGTTTTGTCTGATTGCTTATCTAAATGTACGTGTATGCATTGCAGGGCTCAACATCACACTCTACTTCATAGATTTGAAAATCCACGTCCGGCTCCTTCCTCCGGAACCTCTAAGAGTACATCCTTGTCATCTAATGCACAATCTTACACTCAGAGCGCTAGGTCAATCCGTAGCTCCCAATTGTTACTGTCAACCGTGTTATTGAAAGTTCAGGACGCCTCTGGCAGATGGATAGAAGCACGTGCTTTATTAGACAATGCTGCCACTCACGATTTTATAAGTGAGCGCCTTATTCAAAAACATGGTCTGCAAAAACAACCTACATTGATTCAGGTAACTGGCATCAATAGCATTGTTCAATTTTTGCATTTTGTCAGAATTCAAATCAGAGATGCTGTTCATTTTAATACAACATTCAATTGAAATTGTCTTGCCATTGGTGCTATTAGTAGTAATACTCCTAGCGCTTCTTTTGAAATTAGAAATTGGCAATTTCATCATGACCTTCAGTTGGCAGAACCAAAATTTAAGCGCCCCTGAAAATATTCTACTTAGTGCCAATATATTTTGGCAATGTCTTCTCACTTCGAATGTCAATATACTGCCAGGCGTGTCTGCTTATCATACCAAATTAGGTTGGTTAGTAACGGTACAAGTTCCCCGTAATTCATTCCAAACTCTTTCATAATGTAATTTTGTCAACACTAACCTTGATCAAAACCTAGAAAGATTTTGGAAAACTGAAACCATAGATTCAGTTTCACCTTTCACTATCGAAAATGATGATGATGATGATGATAATTGTTGTTTTAAGGGGCCTAACCTCTAGGTTATCGGCCCCTAATGATCTGGGTGATGGCGAAAATGATAATGAAACGGAAACCAGAACGAAAATTAAGTGAGACGGAAAATACTTACAAAAAGGAACTCAGATTGAAACAACTCACAAAATGTTCTTACAGAAGGGAATTTAGAACGAAAAGATTCACAAAAGGAATAGATTGAAGAATACCCACAAAATGAAGGCTAGGCTCAAAATACGTACAAAATGCAATGTAGCGTCGAAATACCTACAAAATGCAATTGAAATTCAAAATACTTACAAAATGCAAATGAGATCGAAATTACGTACAAAATGCAATTGAGGTTCAAAATACTTACAAAATGCAATTGAAATTGAAAATACACGATGCAATTCAGATTGAAATATCCCAGTTCCAATCCAAATTATTCACAAAGTGTAATTGAAATTCAAAACACTTACAAAATGCAATTGAAGTTGAAAATGCTTACAAAATGTACGGTAGATTCAAACGACTCATGTGGATTGACAATACTTACAAAATGCAATTTAGATTGAAAATACTTGACAAAATGTAATTTAGATTCAAAATACCCACACAATGCAATTAAGAATCAAAATATGTGCAAAATGCCCACCAAACAAAATGCAATTTAGATTCAAAATTCGTGCGAAATGCAGTTTTGGTTGAAAATACTTACAAAATGCAATTGAAATTCAAAATTCTCACTAAAAGGCCCGGCTACCGGCATTGAAAGAGTTACCAAAAAGCAATTTAGATTGTCAATCTTTACAAAATGCAATTGAAGTTGAAAACAATCGCGAGATGTAATTTAGATCGAAAATACTTACAAAATGCAACGTAGATTAAAAATACCTTAAAAAATCGCTAAAAGGGAATTTAGATACACGGTGAACCAAGTAACAAAAACAGTGCGGGAATCTTAAAGAGATAGGAAATATATTGAAAAGAGGAGAGGAGTGGAGAGGAGAGGAGAGGGGAGAGAGGAGAGGGTCCGCCCCAAAGGTAAGGGACAAAAGGGGAAAACGGACCCAGCTCAGGAATCCCTCGGGGTCGCCAACTCCCGAACTCACCAGCCGTGAGCCCCTGAGGGTGTAGCATTATCTAGGGTGCACCAGAAGGGGTGGGGCTACATACACCCGGCCTCCTTAAGGGCCTTGAGCACAAGGCAGGAAGTAAAAGGAAAAGAAAAAGAAGGCTGACCCCTCACAGAAGGAGGGTATCAGGAAAGATGAGAGAAGGAAGGCGGGAAAGTGATAGACTCCCTAGGCCTCGGATACCCTAATACCATCGGGGTCGGAAGAGAACAAGAGTTGACCAAGGGAGGTCGCCAGGAAAGAAGATGGAGAGGAGCCCGGCACAAGTAAGTGGAAGCAATGCCGGACTCAGCTGGGGCCCCGTGGTCGCCAACCCACTATTGAAAATGAAATGTGTGAACATTTGTTCTGTGGAACTACCACACGGACTTCTGAGGATAGATTTGTTGTAACCATTCTACTTGAATCACATCCTAGAGCTCCCCGAGCAATTTATGCTGTTGAAAACAAATTCAGACGTGAGCCTGTTGTCAAACTTCAGTACTCCAACTTTATGGAAGAGTATGAAGCACTCAACCATATGGAAGTCGTCACTAAGAGGAATACGATTCTTATACCCCGTCTGAAGTTGTTTATTTGAATCACCATCCAGTATTGAAGAATTACACTTTTAAGGAAAACGTAAGAGTGGTTTTCAATGGTTCGGCTCCGGATGTAAACGAAATTTCTTTGAATGATACTTTATTATCTGGTCCCCCTATTCAATCTGATCTTTCTTCTGTTTTAATAAACATTTGCTTATTTCCTATCGCCGTGATATCTGATATTAAGCAAATGTATAGACAAATTTTGATTAATCAAGAACAGCGTGATCTTCAAAGAATTCTTTGGCGTGACGAGCCTACTAAACCTATCAATATTTTTCGGTTAAAGACAGTCACATATGGACTGAAACCTTCCGCTTTCTTAGCCATTCACACTATGAAGTTACTAGCTCACCAAGATGGGCCTTTGTTCTCTCCTAAAGCTTCTGAAGCTCTCAAGTTCTATATTGACGATTTTCTTCACACCTTGGAATCAATATCAGAAGTGCTTCAAGTTTCTAAAGACTTAACATCCTTGCTTCTAGGAGGTGGCTTTACCTTGCATAAATGAAACTCTAATTCTGAGGAATTATTGTCTAATTTTCCACAATATTCATTTTACAGTGACTCATTGTAACTTTTACAAGAAGGCAATTCTGTTAAGCCTTTAGGAATTTACTGGAGTCCTCAAAAAGTTTTTTTTTCAAAGTTAGTTTTTCAGAAACCCAACCGCAAACTAAACGGCAAATTCTGTCTGAAATTGCGAAGATATATGATCCTCTTCAATTTTTGGACCCGGTCATAATTACGGCTAAACTTTTTATGCAAGAACTCAGGTCTTTGAAAACTGGTTGGGATGAACCAGTCCCTCCTGCATTACATAAAAAATGGATATCTTATAGAAGTAGTCTTGAGGACCTTTCGAATATCATTATTCCGCGTGCGATAATCCCCCTTTCCCCTTGCGGGAAATATGAACTTCATGTTTTCGCTGATAATTCTTTAAAGACCTATGGATGTTGTGCCTATGTCGTCCGCCGTAATTCTGTCCAATCTCATTCTTTTTCGAACTTAATCTGTGTCAAGTCTAAAGTGGTCCCCCTTAAAACTCTATCTTTACCGCGCCTTGAACTTCGTGCTGCCCTTCTTGTGGTTGAATTAGCGGTCAAAATCCGACAAACTTTGAAAATTCAATTTTCCAAAATTTAATTTTGGAGTGACTCAGCCATCATCTTGGCATGGATTGCCAAAACCCCATCTCATTGACAGGTTTTTATCGCTAATAGAGTGTCAACAATTCAGCAGTTGTCTCATACTGTGCAATGGTCGCATGTGTCCGGCAAAGAAAATCCTGCGGATGTCATCTCACGGGGATGCTCACCTCACCAATTGTCTAACTTGAAATTACATTGGCATGGCCCCACCTGGCTTCTCAGTGAGCCCTCCGCTTGGCCGAATTTTCCTCTTCCGGAATTATCTGATTTGCCGGATGTTGGGAAGGTCATAGTATCTGCTCTAGTTGTTTCTGCTGCTCCCCTTCTTTTGCAGCGATATTCTACCTTCTACAAGTTGGTACGGGTCATGGCCTATCTCCTTCGTTGGAAATATTTGGTTATTGATCAACCTCTTTTCCCCCCAACCATTTTAACCCTTTCTGAGCAGGGTTTAGCCACTACAAAAAATTTAAGGCTTACTCAAAGGGAAATATTTTCTGACGAATGTCAGACTTTATCTTAAGGCCAACCTCTCAAGAAAACGGGTAGACTTTCCTCACTTGCTCCTTTTATGGATTCTGATGGGGTGCTAAGAGTAGGTGGGCGTTTATCTTTGTCTGAAATTTCAGAAGATAAGAAACATCCCATTATTCTTCCCTCAAAATACCACGTCACCTCCTTAATTATTCGGCAGTTTCATTACCAACATCTTCATGCCGGTACGCGCACTTTACTTTCTATTATTAGTATTAGCCTATTAACGGAGTTCATGAAGTCACATCCGTCATACGCAAGTGATTCCATGTTTTAAATCTAATCCTAAAACTGTCACTCAGCTTATGGGTGATCTTCCCACGTTTCGTTCAGCTCCCGCTAGGCCTTTTGCCTTTACAGAGGTTGATTATGCTGGTCCCTTTGTTTACAGAAAGAACTCTCCTGATGTGGTTTGGGAAAATTGTATGTTTTTCTCTTTGTATGCATTGTTACCGGTGCAGTTCATTTAGAACGGGTTACCAATGCTTCTACTGCTTATTTTTTATCCACATTCGCTAGATTCTCTGCTAGACGAGGTCTTCCTGCGGAGGTGTTTTCCTATAATACAAAAAAATGTTGTTGGAACCTCTGAACAAATCAAGAGAGCGCTTACTCACACTTCTGCTTTAGAAAAGATTACTAATTATGCTCACCAGAGAGATTTTCAGTGGCACTTTATCCCCCCTTACGCAACCTCATCATAGTGGACGGTGGGAATCATGCATTAAGCTTACTAAGCTGCATTTGAGAAAAGTTTGTTGCCACTCACGAAGAATTTAATTATTTTAATTATTTTTATCCAGGGCATAATTAATTCTCGTCCCTTATCTCCAGTGTCTAATGATCCTTCAGATCTTCTGCCTTTAACGTCAGGCCACTTTCTGATTGGTGGTTCGCTGGTTGCCTCCCCTCCCCTGCTGTACACTAAATCTGAGGTTTCTTTAGCCGTTCCTTGGCGCAAAATTGAAAGTTTGCGCAACAATGCTTGGCGTCGCTGGAGGTTGGAATGCCTCAGTTTGCATCAGCAGTGGGGTAAATGGCGTGTCTCTTGCCCAAACTTTCAAGTAGGGGACTTGGTACTCTTAAAATATCCCAGTCCTCCTCTCGTGTGGAAACGTGGCAGGGTTGTAGAGTGTTTCCCTGGCAGAGATGGTAGGTTCCGTGTGGTGAAGCTTAAAACTTCTACCAGTCAATATCTTAGACCAATAAAAATGATAGCTCCTTTACCACACGGAGCCTAACTCTTGCTCACTCTCACTGCATTTCCTTTGGCTTTTATATCTTCTGTTTGCCCCTCCCAGCTTGTTCGCTTTTGCGAATACGTTTGTTCGTAATGTTTGTATTTCCCCACGGGTTTGAAATACTCTTTCATTTTCTGCCCCATTTTTTTTCTCTGTTATTCATTTATCGTTGCAGTGAGAGCGCGGTCTCTCCTGTATATTTAATGTTTATGTTTAATCAACTCGTGTTTCGATTATATTAATGTTATCAAATGCTTATACATTTTTACTCACCAAAAGTTGAAGTATGTTATAGAGCACCTCTCTACAAATCGTGCGCACATATACTAAGCTAGGCCTGTGTGCCTCGCCGGGTACTGAGCCAGTTCTATTCGCTGATTGGCTGTCAGCTTCTCCCAGCTGGTTCCTGGTGACATCAGTTGTCTGACGTCACACCAGCTATAAAACTGCTGGTCTCTTCGGGACCTACGTTCAGACTTCAGATTCTCTGATCCACTGAATCGCTGATCTACTGATCTCCGCTGCACACATCTCTGCATCTCCGTGGGGTTCATACTTGGGGCCACCTCGCATCACTGCCGTGCTTCACAAGTTTTACTACGAGGCTGTAAACATTTCTCACCAGATCAGGAATTGCGCTACTACCAAGGGGCGCTTCTCCGCTGATGACATTATTTTTCTTCAAGTTCTCCTTCACTCGATTCTAGATGGAAACTGAACCCGGGTGCTCTGAGGACGCCGGACCGACAACTCACTTCCTAGCCCTGAGCGGGCAAACGCATCATTCTCCAATCACTGGATGGAACTGAAACCGTGTGCTCTGAGGACGCTGGACTAATAACTCGCTTCCTAGCCCTGAGTGGGCAAACGCATCATTCTCCACCCAGTGGAAATACTATGCAGCTGGTCTGCTTCAACAGGAAGTCTTCGAAGGTTCCTGGCGCATCTTTCTTCACGTATTATCAGTGGTATGGACCTACCGGGTCTTACCACAATCTTCCAGAATTTGAAAGAAACAGACATTTTATCTTATAGGGTTTACGCTTCCTGAACCCTTATCTTTAATTAATCATTTAAAGTTTTTGCATTTTAGCTTGCAGCGCTATTCTGTTTCCTGTCGAAACAATTGTTAATTAACTTCATTTTAATTACATTTTTAAATATTATATTTGAATTACAAGTGTTGCTTCTCTCATTGGTTATCTAGTATAAATTAAATTCTCCAAGTAAAACTTAATAGTTGGTCTCTGTCATATTTCCCTTTATGATTCCTATTTGTGCCCGAAACCTCAAATCTTTTCCGAATTCCCTAATGGTATACTCCCAACAGTAATAAGTTAACAAATCGCAGTGTTGACATACTTAACCACATAAACAATACTAATTGTAACGCAAAATCTTTAGAAGTACTATTGACCGAGTATTAACATCTGTAAATAGGTCTGACTAAAAAATGGCTCCCACACGATAATAACTTCGTATTCAGATGTTATTGATGTGAGTCAGACAGGGCACTTTATACCAATTTAAAAATTATGTTACCTTTGTATCTACTCGTTGGAAATACTGTAATTTTAGAGTTGTTATGCCGTTCTGAAGATTCTTACGCCAGCCGTGAAGGCCTAAATCAGATTAATTTGAGTGACATTTGCAATCAATGCACCTAATGATGGCTTTTATTACTAGTAGCATGCTTATTTCTTTAGTGTTCACTTGGGTCTCATAATAGAAAATTAGTGACTGATAACATCAGTGATTTGCTCCTTAGACCAAGAAATGCAAACACCAAAGCACAAATTGCAATGCTACACAATCTATAATTGACATACGAGTCGGAAAAGACTCACCATCCCTGTTATTGAACAATCCGCATCGAATGTACAGTACGGTAGTTGCATGATTTCGTATGTTCAAAATTTAAAAGAGGAAGATGGATTTTTGTTATTTTACAATTTCTTCTTTTATTTCTTTATGTGAAAGACTCAACATAACTATAGGCTACATGAAGAGTAGTTGTTGCTACTTCAGAACGTAGATATCAACCTCTATATTTACAAGGTCGTAGTTGGAATGGAGTGAGAACGGGGTGCTTAAGTTGTTTTATGGTGTAAGCCTGTACTTTCACAGCTTACCTCGAAAAGAATCAACTGTCAACATTCCCATGCGAATCATATGCGTACGTCTGGAAACAAGAGAACATAAAGTTTCGCACTGAACTGCTGATAGAAAATTACATCAGTTCACAGCAAAATTTTGGAAGGAGGCCCTAACAGCCCTGCCCTCTGCAAAAAAAAAAAAACGTCCCTTCCAGGGTGCTGTCTGAGGAGGAGTCAAGCTTGTGAACAAACGGTGTCACTGATGTACTGTGCCGTCATGTTTCCCGGAATCACTACCAGGAATGACCTGAAGCGCACCACTATGGTCCCCGACACCATGAGTTGTGTCTCTCTTTACAACATTGTCAGGATTTGTCACAGTCATACGGACGCACGATGGTCATCCGCGGTCAAGTAGAACCGATATTTATCACTTATGATATGATCCATTCACAATCTGTCATTGCCTCACGCAACCAATCGTCTGTGGTTTAGTGATAACGGTAGTGTGAATCTGTTGTCCGGCTGATGCCAGGCGTCGATACACGGATTGGTGAAGAGTCTACGACGTGTGTGTGTGCCATCCCATACCCAGCCACAGTGAAACCTAAACTATTTTGCCGGCCAATGTAATGACATGACCACCCGGCTACATGCGATCCACAATCAAACTCCGTCAGTTGCTAGTTATGCTAGTTATAACCCGTCCACGAGGCCATCCTTTGTGCCTGATGTCGACTGACTGTCTGATTACACTATCGCTTCACTTCTTGATGTGCCAGCTCCTTGCAAATCGAATCATATACGTACTAATTGTGGGTGTACAAGTGTACGCCATTACTTCCAAATCTGACCATTCTTTTTGATTGCTTAACTACTTTTGTCGGTGAGAGCGTGTTCTGTATGTATAGATACTCGTTCATATCTCAACTACTCTACGTTACATACTGTGGGAATATATCAGAGGAAATTGAAGCAAAAGATTTGCATTTGTTTTATTTGGAGTTTAAGTAACACTGAAAAATTACAGATCATGGTTCAGTATTTATTCTGAAACTTGTGATTTCCTCTGCAATAAGAACACACGCACAAGCATACATAGACCCATACATGCACACATTTAGGCTATTAGACACCCATTATATACTGTATTTATAATTACATTCCACAGGTGCTACATTATGTATTTTAGCACTAAATATTACACTTGTAAATGATGTCTTTGCTAGTTGTAGGTACAATTCAAAATAATAGTGTGTATTACATGATTTTGCTTTTATGATTACATTCAGTACAGTTTTATTTACTTCAATACTTATCTACAAATATGTTCATATAGCATTATAAGAAGTACAAGTATAATCAACAAGCATCTTCTCATGGTCAAGTAAGCTATCTTTGAAGTCATGAAAGAGTTAAATATAACTTACACAATATTATACATCAGTGGTGGTGACTATACTAAGTTGAAATGTATGCTGGTATTAAACACACAGTGTGAGCTGCTCTCATGATGATGATGATGATGATGATGATGATTGATGGTTGTACTGATGAGTATGACAATGTTGATGATAGTGTTTATGGCAACGATCGTAATAATAATAATAATAATAATAATAATAATAATAATAATAATAATAATAATAAGTACATGGAGACGCGTTGATTCTAAAATGCCATTCAAATGAGATATTTTGTAAAAATACGAGGTAAATATTAAACTGAAAAGGACGTCTCGTTACCGTAACTTGATAAAATATTGCATTGAAAGCCAATCTTTCATACTGATCCATCTTCGCATATTTTTGAATTCTCATAATTTTCAAAATTTTAAAGAATACGAGGGGAAAAAAGAATACGGTACCGGTACTAAAAAGTTATTTGAGCAGTTTATCAATTTATTTCACATATTCGCAGACATTATAGGTTTCTATCCTACATTTCTAGCGAGCAGTATTAACGGCTCATGCCCACACTCTGATAACAATAAAGCTGTGTATCTTTTAATTTGGTAATTGCGATCATGACTGAAGAGTGTTCGAGACTCTTGGGCAATGAATAACTTCCCAGCGTAACGCCGAAACTTCAGCGTTAATTTCAATAAGTACGGTACCGGACACACTCGCGTAACTTCGTGTAAAGGCTTATGATAGGAATCAGAAATACTTGCCCATGCCTGCTGTAGGCTGTGTGGATCGGAACAAGGAGCATCCAAATGGGTTAACGAAATTATCGCAAGAATAATAAACGAATAGAGAATTCATTATATTTCGTATAATAAGCATACACATTAATCGTTATACTCAATAGCAGAGTACAGTATATTTGTTTCCATTTTCCAGCCGAGTAATACAAAATGTGATCTTGATAGCTTAAAGAAAGAGTACAGTACTGATATTCATAAACCTTTTTCCTTCTATGAAATATTAAATTATTAAAGCTAATTGAGGAAGAATAGCTGGTATGTATTGTAGATACGCTCTAGCTTGAGCTATCGCACCTTTCTAACTTCGTGGTGAGTCCGCAACACGACTGTTGTGCAGGCCTGCATTAGTTCTCATCGTCACCAAAACTCGATTTAATAGTCTACTGCTACCAATGTATACATGATCCTCCTCTTCCTCATTTCTGCCCACACTAATATAGCACATGCTATATACTATATTGAATTATTGGTTAAATACTTTACAGAGGGTCTTTTCATTCTGACGGAGAGATTGTGATGCTTCCTGAACCCGGGGAACAGTTTTGAAACCAAATGTGTGACGTTATGACATATTATTCGTTCAGTTAGAGAGATGCATGGGAGTGGAGTATAATGATTTTGAAAGAGAGATGTACAATCTGATATGCCAGCAGCTGAAGAATTTACTGTATTCCAAATATCCAGGTTATTATAACTTTATAGATTTATTTCTATAATTATTTCCGTTATTGCCGAACGACAAAGTACCATCGTCTATACAGTTACGCCACAGTTTTTGGCTGGTCAGACCCGGTTGCGCACTCTATTATAGGACTGTCGGCGAACCTAAGGTGCAATTCACGCGTGAGTTGCTTTCCGCACAAGTGAAAACTCACGTATCAATTGCTCATGCCTGAGGCTCCCCTCTGTTAGACTGCGCAACCGGGGCTGACCGGACAAACACTGTAGCGTAAACTGCACATGCAAACTCTGTGACAATTCAAAGTGAAATAAATAAATAAATAAATAAATAAATAAATATTTGGGCATTGCGTAATAGTAAGAAAACTGAGCAAGTACTCAAGGACTAGAGGACCAAGCACCCAAGAGGAGCAGGCACTCAAGAGGAGAAAGAGCACCTGCTCCACAGGGAATGAGTAGGTGTTCGGGAAATAGCCGATTGTTGTACAGTAAGTAAGGCTATAATGTGGGGTAGCATTCCTTCTATTTCTATCGATATTGAACTGTTTTTGACTGCCACTTGATTGGAAAGGTACGGCTTCTATCAGTAACTATAGTGAGTGAGAGTTCCAATAACGCTTTAGATTCTTCTGAGCGTGAAATCTATCTTGTAAGAACGGTAAAAGATTACCCCCTTCTTTCGGAACAAGTTCTACATTTCTTTCGTTGTCAATTCATTTGAGGGGCTTGTGACATCTTGGTCATCAGCCCCGTGTGGTTGGGTGTGTGATAAACTTATCTGATTACTTGTATTTCTGTGCTGACTGTAGTAGTGTGTGTAACTGTATTAGGGACAAGGATGAGGTAGGCGCCCTCAGACTTGAAGTAAGGTACTATCGCGACATTTGCCTGGAGGGAGTGTTAAAAAGAAACGAAAAATTACACACTCAGTATAGTCACTGCCTGCGATTGGAGTTTCTGCTGCTGCCCTCGCGGCCGTGGTGCATGTTTGAATGAGCATGGCTACACCGCGGGACTATATATTTCTGAAGTAAAGATAAAGAAAGCACAAACAAAAATTGGTGTAATATGAAGACAATTTTTGCAGTTTAGAATTTAAATAAATGAAACACTGTTTTGGAAAAAGTTAGTTTAAAAACAAGATTAAAGAAAATTTACAGTTGTAAAATAAAATTGGAAAGAGTGAGATGAAACGTTTTTCAAGTAAATGCAAGATTGCACGAAGCCATTAATGCCCAAATCACAGAGTTGATCTATTTTACATTTTATTCCTCCTCAATGACATTATTAACCTAAAATTGAAGTGACAGAAGCCATTTTTCAGTGTTGCCTAGTTCTAATAAAGAAAGCTTTTCTGTCGGTCCACACAATTTTTTTGTGCCCAATTACATTAGGCGGGAAAACAAGTATTTATATGCCCTACCATGTTACTAACCTAATTTATAAGTTTAATAACATATCAAAATTATCAAACGCTGATGTCTATCCACACATTTTCCATATACCGTATTTAAAATACAAATAACCTGTTGGTGCCTGTAAAATTCAGGAGGATAGCATAAGAATCTTGCTTGCAGCGCCAAGAAGCGTGGTCGGTTTAGCGTTGGCCTATAAAACCCAATATTTAAGTTTTGATTCTGGCTCAGTCCGACAGCATTTATGGATGTTAAGACGGGACAACTTCGTGTCAGTAGATTTATTGGCATTTCAAAGATCCCCTTAGAGGGAAAAATTCCGACACCTCCTCGTTGGTAAAGGCACAACAGTTAAAAGGGTAGTAAAACCCATAGCAATAACGTTATCGAGTTGTGCTCTAGTGTATAATATATATTCTGTAGTTAGCCCATAATACGAGTCTCCTTGTAGAAGCGCTGTAGCTAGGTCCCATTGCATAACCTAAATTTAAATACGACTGAAATTCTTCATTCACGTGAGACGTGTACCGACCAAGAAAGCTAGGAGGGTACCTCATACTGCGTAGTTCCTATTCATACGAAATATGGTGCAAGAGCACTGATTGTGAGCATGTGCTCCAAAAACTAGGACAGCTAGCACGTCCTCAGCTTTACAGTATTACAGGTAATACTGTCCATCGGGTAGGCCTGAGTTTCTCAAAGTGTGGTCCGCGAGCTCTCAGGGTTCCGCAAGCCCATACCAGGGAGCCCGCGACTAGCCTAAAAAAAATGGCCATAAATAAATGACACATTTAGCTTATAATTAACAAACCAAGTACGTTGATTTAGCAAACCAACATCGTATGCCATGCTTCACTAGGCTACTTATTTGCGTGAGCAGGCATTTTAAACGCTTCGCAACATTAAACTTGTAAGAAGAAATCATCTAAAGAAAGTTTAAGCAGTCCTCAGATTGAGATTTTCGACGAACCTCCCCAATACCTTACATATAATTATTAAATCAAAGAAACAGCTTCATCCCTCCCATTGATGTTGAACTTTCATCATCATCGCTGACTTAATATTTTGTAAAAGTAGGCCTACCATAAATTTTTAAAAGTATTTTAAATATTTGTATAGGCTAAGTGTTATAAGCATTTTTGATATTAAACAAATTTGCATATTTTTCGAATTCTTTATTTCTAATTCTAATACGAATAGGGCTACGAGAGATAATCTCAATTGAACAGGGCTAACATGTTCTTGTTTACAGCCTACCATTTAATACCATTATTTCATATAAACTTATTTAATTTTTAATTTGATAAAATATATTTGATTCTTGCAATCTGCATTGTATATTGATTTTTTTTATACACCGAAGCCAAAGATTGTTGGACTACTCATAATTACAACCAGTTTATATATCAGCTGATTCGAAGGTTGCGGAAGTGTGTGATTAGTTCGCATTTTTCAAAATCATGTACACAGTTAATGAGCGTTATAACAGTTAGCGAAAAAGAAGCCGTCTGAGAACAGACACTGAGCTTTCCAAGACCGTTAGAGCAATATCATTGATGAACTGATTCCCTAGGCCAAATCTGTCTGTACGCGACTCACGTGTATGAAGAATTTCAGACATTTTTAGATTTATGTTAAGCAATGGAACCCAGCTACAGCGCTTTTACAAGGAGACTACGATCTCTAGACTTATTGCATCTGCCCTCGCGGCCGTGGTGCGCGATTTAACGAGCACGGATACGCCGCGGGACTCAGAAATATGCATGTTAAGAGATCAAAAATACGATATCACGATAATCTTTGGCACCAACCAAATGGCTAAGGTTCTACAGTACTTTCCACCATATAAAACAATCCCATGTATTCTGAATATTGTAACACACCAGTGTATTTTCCTCAATAAACCATGATTTAAAATATATCGGAATTTCTTTTCCGCTTTTTATGAACATGTATAGCCTACAAAAATAACTAGAGCAGTGTCGTGTGACTCAGCATATCTTTGTTAGCATCAGAAGTTAGAGCTTCAAAATAATTCATAAACGAAATCACGCTATGTCTTCCTTGATCACCGAAAGATCAAGTAACCACAGAAATATGCGTTGTTTGTTGTTGTATTTGTTAATTCATTTTAGGGGTATGAGACATCTTGGTCATCAGCCCCATGTAGTTGGGTGTATGTTGATCTTGTCTGATAACCTGTATTTATGTGAAGACTGAAGTAGTGTGTGTAACTGTATTAGGGACAGTGGGGAGATGCAGTAGGTGCCCCGGTACTTGAAGTAAGGTACTATCCCAGCATTTTCCTGGAAGGAGTGTGAAGAAAAACCACACTCAGGATAGCCGCTGTCAGCACTGGGATTCGAACCTATGACCTCCGGACTTGCTTCAGCTGCCCTCGCGGCACGAGCACGACTACGCCGCGGGACTCACACAGAAATATGCATGATAAGAGATCGGAAACACGATACCATGATGGCTGCAGATTATCGATTATGAAAAATCATATTTTTTAGGCTACAGTTACCGTATGGGTAGGGGTAACGCAAGCAGTGGCAAGGTATCGAAATCTTTGTCAATCTAGGAAGCCTTCGTTGTCCATTGTTAAGTATCGAACATGCTCGCCTCTAACAGTGACTATGGTATCGAATGTGACATTTATTACTTTGACTTGGATGCTGCCCGAACTCCGTTCATCACAATTACTTTTGCCATATTGGACTACCTGGATGATCAATTCGTGCCACTTATAAATAATAATAATAATAATAATAATAATAATAATAATAATAATAATAATAATAACAATGGCATGTGGTCTCCGTAAAGCCACTTGTTTTTTTTTTAATTATTTATTTTTATTTATTTTGTGTCCGTAGTAGTGCCTAAGTTAGGGCTCGTGGTCCTCTCTTACGCTTAACCACGCAATTTGGAACTGGAACATACGAAACAATTTCATGATAAATAATAATAATAAATACAAGTTTATTATGATGATCAAAAACGAGTAAGTTAATTTTGTTAAAACCAAGCAAGCTTGTAGTTTAACGTGACCGTTAATCTCGAGATCATGAGCCACGGGACCTCCTTTTTACGTGGAATCCGAACCACAGGACATGGCATCTCACTTCGAAAATCTCACATGCATTGACCGGGAATCGAACCCGGACCGCCTTGGTGAGAGGCATGCAGCTAGACCGCTGAGCCACCACGCCCCCCTTTGTTAAAACCAAACCAAAGCCCATGGCACTACAGCCAATGAAAGGGCCTAGGCCTACCAAGCGACCGCTGCTCAGCCATTTGGCCTGCAGATTATGGGGTGACGCGTGGTCAGCGCGTCGGGTCCCCTCGGCCGTTAAGCGGGGCGCTGCCTCACTGTCAGACAGCTACTCAATTGTCCTTACGAGGCTGAGTGCACCCCATTCCAGTCCTCATGTCAGTTTATAAAATCCCTGACGGAGCCGGGAATCGAACCCGGGGCCTCTGAGTGCGAGGCAGGCAAGCTACCCCAACACAATGGGGCCGGCTAATTATGTTAATAGTAATACTAATTAACAAGGCATATGAATAATAATAATAATAATAATAATAATAATAAAAATGAATGATCGTGTGGCCTCCTGAGAGGCCGAGTGCAGGTCTTTCTAGTTGATGCCCGTGGGCGACCTGTGTGCCATAATGAGTATGATGTGATGATGAAGACGTCGCATACAGCCAGTCCCCGAGCCACGGGAATTAACTCCAGGAGATTAAATCCCTGATGGCCCGGCCGGGAATCGAACCCGGGACACTTCGGGCCAAAGTCTAGCGCGCTAACCATTTAGCCATTGGGCCGGACACAATAAAAATAATAATCACAATGTTACAAACCTTTCTATAGTATCCTAAATATTATCCTAGTTCAGTCATACGTCTTACCATTCATCACCATTCACACGAGTCAGTCAGCAGTATTCAACAGGTAATCTTGGCATGAGGCCTTAAATTTATTGTTTTAGACTTTCTGATATCGGCAGGAGTTGAATTCCATAGCCAGGACCCAGCTACAATAAAGTACGGTTGAACATGGAAGAGCCAGATCGTGTGTTTCGGTTATGATATGAGGACAAGAAATTACATTTTGATGACTATGTACGTGGGAGTGCTTTCATGCAGAAATCGATAGATGGATGTCAGTAAGTCAAGTTTACGGCATCCATCGGGTTTAAGCCAAGAAAGAGTTTGGTAGCTCGGGGTTATGTGGGCATCGTATCTTAGATTAAAAGCAAACCGAAAACAAGAGTCCAATGTTCGTTGAAGTTTCATTGTTTGCCAATGAGTCGCATCCAGGGAAACAATGACACAGTAGTCGAGAATTGGTAGTATTAGTATCTGAATAAGTTTAATCTTAATGTCTAGTGGTAAAATGTTCTTATGGCGCAAGAGTGGGTGAAGGGATGCGTAAATCTTTTTACATTATTTCTTACATGTGGTGACTTTCTTAATTCACACTAAATATTTCACAAAATGTAGGTAAAAGTCTCTGAAATTATATTAAAAGGCACAGTATTGTTGTGATAAAATAATGAATGTTGAATACGCTGATCTAACAGTTTCATTCATTTTTTTTAAACTTCCTAAACGATGGTATTTTTCACATTCGATAGTCTACAGTTATCACAACGATATACTGGAATTAAACTGTCATAATAAAGAAATAGTTCGCACAAAAATGTAAGTTAATTGATATCATGTGAAGGAACAATATATTTTATACTAATTTCTGAGCTGCTATAATGATGAAATCATATATTTTTTATCTTTCACTCATTCATGAACTAGTCCATTAAGTATTCAACTCACTCTTATAAAGTCATCATTTGTTGAAAAGCAAGACATGGGAAGTGCAAGGTCTGAGGAGATAGAAACGCAAAACTAGAGAAATAATATTTCCATTATGTGACTATGTTACTGATCTATGTTACATGACAATATTAATCGGGAAGCAGTTCTGTATTAAATAAAAACATTCTTCTTTAGCGTATAGAGGTACCGGTATCAGGAAACTAAATACAACTTGTTCATTTATTTTTCCTTTAGGAGAGCAATGATCATAACGATTATCTTGCCAGGCTACATTCTTGGAAATTCAGACGATACAGTAGTAGAACACAATGCACGCAACGTGTAGCATACTTTAAGAATTCTACGCATTACCTAGGTAATATGCAGTCTTGAGTCATGCATTAGTGACTTTGGTGAGGTATTATTTCCACTGGAAGTTATTCGTTTAATCTACTATATTTAAACTACCGGTATTCAAAATTAATGCTATTCAGTCGGTCAACACGATTGTACCCAATTGTAATGGGTGTTTCCCTAAACCCGAAAAAATGTACTTGAGATTAATAAATTCATTAATTTATTACATTAATTAATTTATTAATCTCATGAAAAATGGCTTCCAACACAATAATCTGCAATATTGCCCTGAAGGTTTTCATGAAGGAGTTATGGATTCAACCAGCCAGGTCTTCTCTTGCTTTACGCCAGGAATTAAGGGAATTTTCTTTAGAGTTAGCTTAAGTCAAAACAAACAAAAGAAACAAACAAATATATAAATAGAATCGACTGGCTGCGTAGCTCAGCGGTAACGTTCTTGCCTGCTGTTCCCAAGGTTGCAGGATTGAATCCTGGCACAGCCAGTTGGCATTTGAGGGTGCGCAAATGCGAGGGAGCCATGTCAGTGGATTTACTGGGACGTTAAAGATCCCCTTCGGGGCAAAATTCTGGCACCCCGGCGTCTCTAAAAGTCGCAGTTGTTAAACGTGACGTAAAACCAATAACATTATTATTAAATAAATAAATAAATACGCTATGTAATGTATCACTGAGCAACTAAAATAATTCTCTTGCTGTGTGTGTGGGATATATGAAGGGCTAGAAGAACAGAGTGAGTGGGAGAGAGGATGCACTGATATAGTTTCGGTGATGATAATTAAATGCATACGAATGCATTTGTTTGTAAATCATGCAGCTAATTCACTGGATTATTTACTGTATTCACTCTTTAATGTGCCACTCAGATGAACACACTTCCATTAATGAAACAAAATATATTGCTTTCGATGATCTAATGATGTTACATGGTACAAGCTGTGATATGATGCGAACTCTTACTTTCTACAAACGTAATTCTATAGCACATACAAAGTACAAAACATAACCACAATTTTATCAGAACATGATTCTGAATCGATTCTCAAGCTATCTTTATTCTTTATACTAAATTGACTAAGTATACGGTAATAAACTTACAACATCATGGCAATAAAGAACTGAAAGTGTATGCGTAGAAATATAATGCACAAAGGGAAAAATATTGGTACTGTAAATTTCTTTTTCCAAGAACATAACTTAGTTTTGAAATACACAGTGTAGGAGTGTTTTAAGCTAATTATTGGTAGAATTTTAAAGTTTAATTGTATACCAGTGCCATAGATAAATATTTCTCAATTTTACTTTCCCAAATAATGGCATTAAAATGCAAGAAAGCGGGAATAATGCTCCATGGATATGGTAATTCTTAGCAGAAACGCCTACATGTAGCTGCTATCAACATTCTATTATGTCAGTTAAAAGTTACCTTATTAAATATTGATAATTTTCTTTCGGATAGGCCTATTGAGGAGTTCAGCAAACTTTAGGACAGTCTTCGACTATCACAAGGACGAGGGAGAGCTCAAATATCAGAAGTCATTTTTCAAAGAATATAGGCTACTGTATTCCTCGTGCTTATTGCTCTTCACTCAGTTTTATTCATTTTAAATTCAGCCCAACTAATGGTGCCAGACAATACCTAGTTTACTATTCTACAAACCTACTCCTAGAGAGAATTTGGCAAAATATACCGTTTGGAAAGTTTGAGAAGTATTTTCTGCGTGGTAACTGAAGCATGTTTCGGCATAATATTCTACCGTATTTTAAAATGTGTTATTCGTATTTCATCTCCAATGTAGTATTTTCCAGGGATGAAGATAATGTAAAATACGTTTCCAATACGAGAGTGTTATTGTAATAATCTGGCACTTTACAATTTTATTCACATTGAAATTTCCTTTTTTGGAAATACGAAAGTCACTTCTTTTGGAATACATTGATCACATTTCTAAGTAGAGGGTACAATAAAATTAAGCAATTTTACTCACCTAACGTTCCTTAGGAGAGAATCTGTTTATACAGCTTTTATGCCGTACTCTATTACTGTACAGTACCGCATAAATGCTTTGAACTGCTCACACTACATTGACTTTTCTTTCAGAATATCTTGATTTTATTTAAAATTTCGCATAATTAGCAGAACATAGTGCATGGATTAATTTGAAGGTAACTTCCGCAGTGATCTTTAAAGCATGGAGAAACTTTTGTTTTTGCACTAAGAAGGGATAAGATATTCGTGCAGTTGTAAGTACTGACTTACACATACACACAATAAATCCATTTGATTGTTTTCTCACGATCCTGTGTTATTTTAACTTAGTGCCAGAGAACAGATTTCGTCTTCCAAGGTTTCTTTTACAGTTCCTTCGTATATTGTACTATGTGTTTGGTTCTCGTCGACATCATTTTTCTTCAATGGGAGATGTTATTTTATTTCTATAATTTAAATACGAGTAGGCCTGTCGTGTATATTAATACTAGTACTTTACATCTTTTTGCAAAAGTATCGGATTGCCTGTTCGCCATCGATATAATAACTTATAATATAGTATAATATACTATAATATAACGACATGGGTTTTAGGCCATATGGTGCTACTTTTCATCACAAACAATTACTTGATTGTCGTCAGAGGACTGAGTAAACTCTGTTTCGGCCCTCATGTCGGATCTTAAATCCCAGGTGGAGTCGAGAATTGAACCTGGGACTCGTAAGTATGAGACAGGCGTGCCACCCCTACACCGAGGTATCCATTAACAAACAAAAAAAAAGAGAAAAAGACAACCCTCGAATATACTGCATTTCAGCTTGGAAAATTGTACTGGATTGAAGATAGTTATATAATATTTCAAATAGAATTCTGTTAAAGACCTTTACTTATTGATAATGCAATAAGTTTAACAAACAACCTCACATACTGTAGGAAACTGATACAATTCAAAACAGATCATTAGTATTTTACTTTGAAGTTAATACTCTTGCTTTACGCATTTATTTAGCGGGCAACAAACAAGATGCCCAAATATTACATTTCATAGCCAGTCCTTTGGTTACGAAAACATTTTGAAGGTCCTAAAGCGACAACAAGCTTTAAAAGCTGGATGATTACTTGTAGACGATAATAATGAAGCTGTATACCAATCACTGCAGGGTAATTAATTGTCAAGGTGCGCTTTTAACCCTCCATATATATCAAATTGAAATCTGTTTCATTTTTAGGGAAATACAGTTTCGGTTAAGTTATAGCAGTGACTAGTTTCCTTCTAAAATATCTTCAGAATGTTATCGTGCTGAGTTTGAACTTGTTGCCACCTCATAGCCTCTCATGACCTCAAAATATATGGTAGGTGTTTGATTGTGATTACCAAAGGTTGTTGCATGCAAGAGATATAACCTCGCATTTAAGAGTATTTGCTTGTAAGCTATAACATTGAACAGAACACATATTTTTCTGAATAACCACCCAGAAGTAACAATGTGCAACAACTGAAGCGTTAACCAGAGAAAGGGTTCCAATCTCATTTCTTGGTGAACTGACTTAAACATAGAAATATGTTGTACACTTTGCCTCTACATGCTACTATGAATACCTACAGTGGGTGTCATTGCCAAAATGTGCACATACAAGAAATATGAGTATGGTATTGTTAGTACCGGTACTAACACAAATGTTTGTTGGTCACAACTTTCTTCTGGTCAACTCTTCGATTGTTAAGAAACACTGGAATACTCAAGAGTCATTCATTCGTCATATTCCAATGATTGGGATATTTCTTGTGATTCCATGTAGAAGGACTAGATATTTAATTTTCATTTTAACGAATTGAAGTGAGTTGGCATACATATGACAATTGTAAGTTCAGATGTTGAACAAGTTCATTATTGTTTGAATTTTATGTAGTGTAACCATTGCTAACAACAATGAATTTTCAAAGATTTCGTTATTTCTACTTGGTATTACACAAGGACCATGCCATGTTTCTACGAAATAATCTCATAGGTCACAAATGATTTTAAGAAATATGCATTATTTTAACAAAATGTAACTCTACATCCTCATTTCTTTCCATCGATTATTCTCCTCGACAGTCTTTCTTCCTTACTTCATTCTTCGTTTTTAAATTTTTTCACATTATGAACAGTAGTCTATTTATTAACATGTCACAAGGAAACATTGTCAATCTAACAACTAGGATATTTTTATTAAAATGCAATGCATTCTAATAATTGCTTTGAGGCATATATGTACACAATATTGGTGTGATACTGGGGACAAGAATTGGTTTATGTACTCTGCATATCGCATTATTTTCGTTCTTCATAGAAACGAAACCGGTTACATATTATGTTATGAAAGCATTGTCCATATACAGTACATGGATTAGTCAGGAATTAGAATATTCAATTTGAAAAGAAATTCTATGAAGAATTTTGATTCAGTGATGCATACAAGTAAGAAAGGAATTTTTATCTGTTCATGCATGGATGTTTACTTATATTTAGCATTGTATTCATTTATACCAACTAAATATACCCAAAACACGAAGTTTTTTTTTAAACTTACATGCTCTCCAATTACAACACCAAAAGCAGCAATTTGGTTGCAGCCGTTTATCCACCATTACTAGATACATGGCCGTAAGCTGTTTCTCCAAACTTGCACACGTGTCGAATGCGAAAGAAAGATTGCTTGAAATTGTGATCCTATAGCAGCTAGTGAAACTAGCACCATGGGCTGGCCAGGTGGAGATGATTAAAGCTTTAGGTTCTTTCCTCTTGCAAACTCGTTCGTTACTGCCCACTAATCATCTACACTAAACTGTATACTGTATTTTAAACATTATATTTCGATACGTTTTACACACATTGTCCTATGTACTTTGTATGCGCTATCAGTAAGCTAGTATAATTCATTGTTCTGAACATATACTTGTATATATTTTATGGATAAAATAATGCCTATCCTTATTAAATTACATACTAATACGTTGGCTCAGTACCACTCCAAGAATAGGTGGTTCAAAATTTGGAAGATATCCATGCGAAAAAAAAAAAGAATTAACACTTCACACAACCTCAGTGAAATAGGTGAGATATTGATTTTCTTCGTGAGTATTTACGCTAAGAAGACGAAGAAAGTTTTCTGATAGTTTCGATGCATTTTTAAAATCTTAAAGAGTGTTTCCTAACACACAATGGCGATTAACATTGAATGGGTCTTCCTTTCCAACAATAATGAGTCTGAAAGTTATTCATAGGCAAGGGGCACTTCTATGTTCGACAGAAATAGAAGTTCCATTCAATCCTATTTGCAAACCAACAAATGTCATTATTCATCCTAACACAATAAATGGGCATTAATGCCTTTTAATTATTATTATTATTATTATTATTATTATTTATTAGTACCATCGTCATTGTAGTCATTATGTGTAGTTTGAATGAAGAAGCTAGTCCACTTTAAAATGGATATTTTACAAATATTCACCAGTTATGAAATACATTCAGCATATTGTCGGTGAGATTTTATGTACATAAGATCTTTAATTTCCGAAGTTAATAATGCTCCACTGAGCCAGTGGCATGATTATACCATAGACTGGATACTATTTTACCACAGAAACATGCAGACTTCCTGATAAAATAGAGCACTTAATACGAATAAGAAAAATACACATTTCCTCTATGAGATGTTGCCCATTAACTCATTAAATGTTAGATGGATATTTTTCACTGCTCATCAATCCCTATAATAATTTTAAATTAATTCTTAAGGTGAGGTGTTTAATATTAACGCAAATAATAATAATAATAACAATCTACTTGGTCGGGTATACATCAATGCAGATCGGTTTCAAATGAAAGGGGATATTAATTGAAAGATTCAACCTGTTCTTAAGATTATGGACAAGTATGTCCAAGCGTTCTTTCACACTTGACTTAGGATGTATTCCTGGCAAGCTCCATGCTGCTTTAGAGGGACTTACTTTCATTTCTCCATAAGCCATGAAAACAATGCTTTGCCGCCTTGACAAGTATTTGTGAAGTAACAGACACCATGTGCAAGTTTCAATATTGAATCGTTCTTCAAACAAGTATAGCAAACAAAGAAAGATTACATAATTTTACTTATCACCTATTGATTTTGGAAAAGAAGATGCAAAGTGTAGTAAGTAACTTAAGTTGGCTTCGAAGTATCTTGTGGTGGTGGGGCTTGTATTGGTATTTGGGGTTGAGGATTCGCCTGGATGGCAGTGGTTGTCGACTGAGGCATAAATTTAGCTGAAAAGAGGAAACAAATAGTTAAAATACAATTCACAGTGAGGTGTGCCAACACTATAATACGGTTATGTGACCATACAATACCCAAAACAGATGGACAATAAGCCTACATGTTCCATATTGAATAACAGAGTGAATATACAAATTTTATTTCCTTTGTACTATACACATTGCTGATATTTGAAGTTTGCAGCATTGCTATATAAAAGTTATTTGCCTGCATTGTGCCAGTTCTGGCATACATTATAGTACAGTATGTAAATTTGACTTGTTCATTATTTTCATCTCATATTTGAACTGGATGACGTGTGTCTGTGGACTTTCGGCGAGTTACAGGTATAGATCAGTACGGGTAACCCGTGAACACAAGGCATAGCCTAACCACTCAGGAGCGGGCATTGTTCTATAAGACAATGAATCGTTTGAGTACAAACGCTACGCCCGCTTCTGGTGGCAGGTAAAGCAACTGAGTGAGGTCTGGTGCATGAACACGGATTGCTTAGGTAAGCAGCTAAGAGAGAGTGTATAAGGAAGCACTCACTCTATGAGGCAATGACTGGTCTGTTATGAACTTGCTATGTTATTTTGTGACCCGAGAGTTTGAATTAGACTGAAGTGGAGTTAGATAGAGAGAAAATCAGAAAAGTCATAACGTCACGGACTTAAGAGAGTTAGTTATTGTTGTTTTAAGGGGCGGAACTACGAGGTCATCTGCCCCTAAGACTTAAGAGAGTCTGAAGATGAAAGTAACATTTTGGAAAAACAAATTTTTAACAGTCCAGGGTTGCTTTAAAATTGGGTGTGCTATTCATTTATGCCTGTTAGAAATATGGTGGACAAAAATATTCAGCCATGCAAGCGTTGTAATTAATAATATACGAACGGTTTTTGATACTGAAAACGTGAGACCAATTCTAATTATTATTAATTGAGCCCGGACTAGAGTGGCGTGATTGATGTATTTGATTGACAGCTAGAGCCAGCGAGGGGACTGATTGCCTGCGAGTAGCGCGTTGATTCACAGCTCCTAGCCACAGAATAATTTTATTATCTCATGCTTCTTTTTTGCCGCCTGAGAGGCCAAGAGATAGAAGACTTTCTAATATTTATTGCTTGCAGATTATCAAAGCCAACGCTGCTTGACTTTAAGAATGAGTAGGGGAGATTGCGCACGCCAACTCTACACGTGCTGAGCCACGAGCCAATGATTGCAGACCGAATTTGGCGCTGCAGTGGATTCATTACTTTAAAAACTGATAATTAAGAAGAAAAAAAGACACTTAAGGAAATATGAAGAAAATTTTCGTCGATTTATGGTTATTTTGAGAACCTTGTGTCAATCTCTGAGGAGATATTAAGGAAGAATAAAAATGGCGGAAAGTATTGGCGCAAAAAAAAAGGGGGGGGGGGGGATTGGAGATACAGGAAAAGAGAAACGTTTGTGGTTTGCTGGGCGTCAGACCCATGTCGGTCGCGCTCTTACAATTCACAATGATCGCAAGGTGCGGATTAAGGATAACTATCAGTGTATAATGAGATAGAAGTCATTCTCGCGTATTGAATGCACGATTTACCTAAACTGAGCTCTGGAAATATTGATATAACGCAGTAGTGGAGTCAAGTGTGGGAGTGCAGTGATTGGCTAGTGACCAAGCCGTGGCCGCGAACCATTGTGGAGAGCCCAGTTAAGAGAACGTCGTGTTGAACTTGTATAAAACTTTTTACAGACAGGAGTGGAACTTAGCCATTATCCATTGAGAGTTGATACATTGCTAAGTAGCACAAAGCATTAGTGAACTTGCATTCATCCTACGATATTTTCACCGTGCATTTTGAGTGACTATAAGGGCAAAGTTGAACTAGTGAATTATGCAACGAGAGTGAATGGGACTTGGAAAATACGGTATGTTATCGAGTATCGAAAATAAACCGTCCAAGATAACAAGTATCGCCGTTAGAACCACTGAACAGTAACAATAATTCTTCGACAAGAATAACATTAAAAACATTTCTACGAAAGTTATAATTTCTCCAATTATGCATTCTCAAGTTGTAGTGAAGGGGAATATTTACATCGTAATCGCACGTAGTGAGATGTTGTTCTCAATCATGTAGGGGTTGAAAACCATGTGGCAGCGTTCAGAAGACGAATGCGCTTAATACCTGATAGATTGGAAATCACGTACAAATCTACAATAATGATCTCGGAAGAAGAATTCTATATACTTATAAATGCAGAAAAGGGAATTGATCTTCTAACTTTCAACTACTTGGTGATGAAGCTGTGGTCCACATTTCAACGAGGGACGAGCCGATGGGGAGATTGAGTTCTTGGAGGTGTACCAGACCAGCCTGGAGGGGGAAGTACAATGCAGTCGATGGTCGAGTCGCAGTACTTCAGGTACCCAATCAGCGTGGGAGGGTATCAACGCAGACCTTCTCTAAGTTAGAAGAAGATCGATTTTCTATATCATTTTTGTAGATTGTTTCGTTGAACATTAGTTATTAATTTAGTAATGTTCTTATTTCATTAGAGTATTGATATCACTCATGATTAGGGAATAAATCGCCATATATAAAATTTCGTACAATTTTCATCTAGATTTACGGATATATTTACGATTATTATGATGATTAATTTTAGAACTTTGAGATATTCAACTTTTGATGAATTTGAATATTTTTCAAACGAAACGGGATGCTTTAGTGAGTTAGGATTTAACCATTGCATTGACGTGATAAACAGATGTCATGTGTAGACAGATCGTAACTTAAACATATCAAAGTTGTCTTACGGAATTGTAATTGAAACAGAGGTCAGTTAGTGATAGGATAAATGGTTCTAATACACAAGCATACTTTGAAATGGCAGTTAGAGGAGTTGAGATGTAATAAAGTTTACTTTCTATTTGAAAAAATATTTATGGGAAAATGTGAACGTCATATATAAAATATAAAAGATGAATCACTAATTAATTGAATGATGGAAAATTACAGCATACAGTCAGACATGAAAGGTATTGGAAGAACATCAATCCATTTTTCAGGATTGTTAAAGGTTTGTTATGAAATACATAAGTAGCCTATATTAGGGAATTGCAGATATTATTGGTGACTATTTTATGGTATAGGGCTAGTATATTGGATTTGTCTGAAGCTCAGTTGACAAATGTATTGAAATAGGAACACTTGGAGAACGGTATTGAATTTATGAAGCAACAATATATATTTGAAGATGTAGCCTCTAAGAATCTGCGATTATTATTGTGTTCCCAGGTAAATCTGCAAAGTTGTTTACGATTTTAAGTAAGTCACATTGTTGTAATGAGATAGTGGCAAGTGTGCAATAGTCGCATGTGCATGTAGGAACAACTGAATGGTAACCAAGGTTTCTGATAGGAAAATGAAATACATCATTAAATACGCTTACAAAAACACCATTAAATATGCTTACAAACACACCATTAAATACGCTGACCAACAAACCATTAAATATGCTTACAAACACACCATTAAATACGCTTAGAAACACCATTACATATGCTTACAAACATTAAATACGCTTACAAACACATTATTAAACACGCTTGAAAACACACCATTAAATACGTTTACAAACAAACCATTAAATATGCTTACAAACACACCATTAAATTCGCTTAGAAACACCATTACATACGCTTACAAACACACCATTAAATACGCTGACAAGCACACCATTCAATATGCTTACAAACACACTATTAAAATGCTTACAAACACACCATTAAATACGCTTACAAACACCATTACATACGCTGACACACACACCATTAAATACGCTTACTAACACACCATTGAAAACGCTTACAACACACCATTAAATACGCTGACAAACACACCTTTAAAATGCTTACAAACACACCATGAAATACGCTGACAAACATACCATTGAATACGCTGACAAACACACCATTAAATACTCCTACAAACACACCATTAAATAAACTTACAATCACACCATTAAATTCGGTTTAAACACACCATTTATTACGCTTACAAACACACCGTTCTAACCAAGTGATAAATATGTATATTGGGATACGACCCCAGATCGCAACTCATTTATCATATAACAATTTAATTCACGAGATTCGCAACTCAAAAGAAAATACAACAGCTGATGTCTACCTACGATAAGAGACGAGGACCAAGGTACAGTTATTTCCTGATGGGCTGTCGGAATGACTCCACGTGGGAACACCAAGTGTGAGTGGTTCAACAAACAATAACCTATATCTGTTCGCGAGAAGAATGGGGAAAACACAGGTTTGCCCAGGAGAAAATCATACAATGCACTGTGCTGTAAAGGATGACAGTCTTCAACTAGTCTAATTTATTTCAAATCTAAAATACGGTGTAAATTTAATTGATTTTTTCTATGCTCTTATCAAGAAATTAATGCAGTTTTCAACAATTAATGTGATGTCCATTGTACTTAATGGAAAATAAGTTAGTGTGAAAATTGAAGCATCACCTCACACCTGCACATTACAGTCAAGTTTTCACCAGGAGGTCAGTCACAGCATTATTAAATTACAATTTTCTATTTTAATTATAGGTGGCGCCCAATTCATTAATATCAGAGTATTATTAGAAGAACCATTACAAATGTTCGCCAAGCTGTGGGGAGTACCATGACAGTGTTAGCTTTTAAATTTAGATATGGATATTGAAAAATATTGGGTCACTTTGCCATGAGGCCCTCCAAATACGGCAAAATGTGAAAGTTTGCATTAAGGACATTAATATGATGTCACCTTGGGTAATAAAGACATTGCAGAACTGAAATCATTATGCCATTACTTCTTATCCCACCTTTGTTGGTATGGGGATGATGTTGAGATATACTATACTCACCTACAATGATAGCTAGAATTACAAGTCCTATGACCCCCATGATGATCATCATCTGCAACAAAAACATTGTTATTTAGTTCGATATTTTATTATAATGAATCAAGATGAGGACTAAATGTAATAAACCCGTCTTTGCTCACAAACATAGCGTTAATATGTTTACAAACATACCATAAAACTAAGTTTACAAGCACGCCGTTTTATTAGATTTACTATCATGTCATTGAATATGCATGCAACCATTATGATAAATATATTTACAAGCATACATTAAATATGTACAAGTAAACATACCATTCAAATAATATACTTGCAAGCAATCCATTAAAAATGTTTGTAAGCATGTCATTAAACATACTTGTAAGCAACCGATTAGATGCTTACAAACACAGCAATAAATACGCTTAAAACACATCATCATTAAATACGCTTAATGCAAGAAACATTAAAGAAACTAACAAACACACCAATAAATACGCTTACAAACACACCATTAAATACGCTTACAAACACACCATTAAAGATGATTGTTATCACCCCTTAAAATACGCTTACAAACACACCTTTATAAACGCTTACAAACGCACCATTAAATACCCCTACACCATTATGTACGCTTACATACCCACCTTTAAATACGCTAACAAACACACCATTATATACGCTTACATACCCACCTTTAAATACGCTCACAAACACCAATAAATACGCTAAAAACAACATTAAATGCGCTTACAAACACACCATTAAATATAGTTGTAGATGTGCCATTGGGACGTCACATGACATATATCACATGACATATATTCCTTTCTCAAAATTGTGTTCCCGTCTGAAATTTATCCTTCCTACCGTATTTTTACCTGTCCCTTTCTCAAAGTTTTACTTCAAGACATCCTTCCTTTCCTTTTCGGTGAAGAATTGTGACCTGGCTATCTCCTGAAAATGAAAATGAAATCCACAGCCTGCTTCCAGTCTCCGACCGGGGCAGGAATGGAATGAATGAAGCCCCCATCTAGCGGCGAGGATATGAACTGTGCCGGCTGCCGAGGCCTGACGCACTCCTCTGGGGCAAAGATTAAATGAATGACAGATGAAATGAAATGATAGTGGAGAGTGTTGCTGGAATTAAATTTTGACAGGGAAAACCGGAGTACCCGGAGAAAAACCTGTCTGCCTCCGTTTTGTCCAGCACAGATCTCACATGGAGTGACCGGGATTTGAACCACGGACCCAGCGGTGAGAGGCCGGCGTGCTGCCGCCTAAGCCACGGAGGCTGTTGACCTGGCTATCTCCTGAAGTTGACATTTTCGATATGTGACCCAATTGAAGTAAATTTTTCTCCCATTTCGGAAAATACATGTGGACCTTGCCACCCAAAACATTCTGCGATCGCCAAAATTAATATATTAATTGTCTCGGACTTTTCATACTTCTTTATAACCTAAAATTCACCATCAAACGAACATCAAACAACTTTTCATAATCGGATATCGATTATCACGATATGCCTCTGGTGCTATATCTCACGACTCACGAGGAGCATTTAAAAGTCGCGAGACCACTCGACAGCATGGCCAACTTGCGCTAGACGAAGATAGTGCTTAACAAACGGACATCAAGTGGAAGAACATTCCAAGTTGAAGTGTGCAACCCTGTTTCTATTGTCACCCATTTTTGTTCTCTTAAGATTATGCGTACTGAACATTTCCCGCTCTCATTTTCGCTAACGTTTGACGAAGATGGACGTTGGGTGATTGGAGTCCCAAATAAGTAACAGGTAGGCTTTCCCAGCCCCTTCGGGGCTGGCATGTAAGAATTTTGTAAATATGTTATTTTGGTACTGCGTTCGGACAACTAGTGAAACGTTCATTCTTTTAAAATTGTATTTAATATGTAATCTTGTTCTTGTGTTTGCGGTCTGCTTTGCTCCAGGCCGGTTCCCTCGTGGTCGGTGTGAACGTCGGGTATTTGGGGGAAGTTTGCGCCTCGCTCTGCACAACATTCTTGAATTGTTTACCAATTTTTGCCTCTGGTGGCTAAGTTGGGCAGAGCTGAAGGCGACCTCCTTTTTCCGATATCTGATGGGCGCTCGCGCCGACGAAGTGTTCTAGCTTCTTGGGGTCTTCATTTGGGATTGATGCGTTTATCAGGCTTGTCCGAGCGCAGAGTTGTTATGGGCTACCTTTGTTTATGCATCCCTTTATTTAGTTTATTTCTCTATCGCCAGTTTCTTGGGTTTGTTGCTAATTGTTCTAATTTAAGGATGAGGGGTATTTGTCATTGTTGCGACAATGGAACGAAGGTTCTCCATTGTCGCGCCATTCTGTTTTTTTGGAATCCATCCATGGTGGTCGATCCTCTCGGCGCACGTTTGATCCTTTCGTGAATCTTAGGGTAATTCTAAATTTAATTGTATTTTGATTTTATTTCTTTAAACTTGTGATTTTGTGGATTTGATTTTATGATTTAAATTTAAATGTTCATAACTTACGTGAAGTCCTGTTGTTGGGCCTTGGTCCCGTGCACGCGGTTCAGGTGGCTTCGTCTTGCTATCTCATTCTTTTGATGATCGCGTTTTCTTTTTCTTGCAGTTTAATTTTGTGAATTTCGTATCGCCAGATGCGTGGTCGAGTGTAACTTCGTTGTGGTTCGTACCACGTAGTAACTCCGTTACCATTTCTTGAATTGTGTCAGGTAGTAAACATTTAAGGTAAACCTTGTGTTTCTATTCTCTATGTTTTTAATTGCACTACCCAAGGTATATTTTGGTTTTGTCTTTGTTCCTCTTGTATCGTTTTCTTTTAAAACACCCCATTTTGTTGAAAATTGGTAACCTTTCTTTGTCCTCTGCCCCTATCCTTCCCCGTAGCAATAGCTCCTGGGCTGACTCAAATTTTAAGCCTTCCCGCCTCATCCGCCTAGCGGGCAATCCGGTACTCCTTCAACCCGTATCCATCTGGGAGGGCCACTAGGAGTATCGTCACCGCTAACTACCGAGCAAAACCACTTCTTCGTAAAGGTTGCTTGGTGTCGCGGTTGGTCAGAGGGATTCAAACCAAAGTTGGAGGTGACAGTATACATAATTAAATAAGCTTACAAACACACCATTAAATATGTTTACAAACACACCATTTAAAACGCTTGTAAACACACCATTAAATACGTTCACAAACACAACATTTAACACGCTTACTAACACACAATTAAATAGGCTTGTAAACACACCATTAAATACACTTACAAACATACCTTTTAATACGCTTACTAACCCACCATTGCGGCTTCGGTGGCGTAGTTGGTAGCATGCTGAACTGCTGTGCCCAAGATAGCGGGTTCAAACCCAGCCGAAGTCGTCGGATTTGTTAAGAGCGTTAAAAATCCCTCTGTATGCCTTCCTTCGGAGGGGAAGTAAAGCCGGCGGTCCCATGTCATAGATGTATGGCATGTAAAAGATCCTTCCAGAGACTAAACATGTGTGAAGCTAAATTGTTAGGTTAGATTTCGTCGGAACGCTCTATCAAAGTTCCAACGTTCACCACTAGGTATCATTGATATATGGTAGGGAAAGTTGGAACTACTTGAAAATGAACGGAACTTGTAGCTCACCCTAAGGGTGTCCGCTGGAAGCAGCTACAGACTCAGGCGAGCCGAACATGTCCTCGGACACTCCCGGCACTAAAAGCCATACGATAAATAAATAAATAAATAAATAAATAAACCCACCATTTAATACACTTACTAACACACCATTAAAACTAGTTGTAAGAATACCATTAAAGTTGCTTGTAGACACACCAGTAAATACGCTTACAACACACACCATTAAATATGCTTACAAACGCACCATTTAATACGCTTATAAACACACCAATAACTATGCTTACAAATACACCTTTATAAACGCTTACAAACGCACTATTAAGTATCCATACACACACCATTAAATACGCTTTCAACACTCACCATTAAATATGCTTACAAAAACACCATTAAATACGCTTACAAACACGCCAATAACTATGCTTAAAACACACATTTATAATCGCTTATAAACGCACCATTAAATATCCATAAACACACCATTAAATAGGCTTACAAACACACCAATGAATATGCTTACAAACACACCATTTAATATGCTTGCTAACCCACAATTAAATACGCTTACAAACAGACAATTACATTTGCTTGCAAATATGACATTAAATATGCTTACAAACACACCATTAAAAATGCTTACAAACACACCATTAAATATGCTTACTAACCCAACCTTAAATATACTTGTAAATACACCATTAAACATGCATGTAAACACACCATCAAATATGCTTGTAAGCACACCATTACATATGCTTACTAAGCCACCATTAAATACGCTTGCTAACCCACCATTAAATACGTTTACTAACCCACCATTAAACATGTATATAAATAACCATTAAATACGCTTACAAACACACCATTGAATACGCTTGTTAATACATCTTTAACTAAGCTTGAAAACACACATTTAAATACGCTTACAAACACACCATTAATATGATTGTAAACACAGCATTAAATATCGATGTAAACACACCATTAATATGATTGTAATCACACCATTAAATATGCTTGTAAACAGACCATTAGTTACGCCTACAAACACACCATTAGACATGATTGTAACCACACCAATTAATACGCCACACAAGCATTATCAATCATGATTTTCCAAACACTTAAATTGCATCACTTGCATTCCCACGTGTAAAGTGGCACCCCGGACTTATATCATAATAGGCTTCGGACTGAATGATCCCGGGCTCGATTCCTAGCTGGATGATGTGATTTTGACATGTTATGGTTATCTCAGGGACTTGATCCTTGTGATGCCTTCATCATAAATTCATCATCACGATGCGCAGGGAGTTAATTCGAAAGATGTTCACAAATCTTCTCTCTGGAGGTCACACGCCTTGCACATGCAAAGTTTAACTAGCTTTAAACAATTCCTTGTTGGAGCGTTATTTTGTTTTATTTTTCAATAAATGCACTAGTAATATCTTTTGTACATTCACATCGAGACATGATTTTCTTCTTCCAAATGGTGGCGTATAATGTGTGTGCATTTTCGTTTCTTGTTGTTAATTCATATTATGGGCGTGGGACATCTTGATTAGCAGCATCATGAACTTGGATGTGCGGAATTTATCTGACGAAATGTATTTCTTTAGTGTAATTTTGGCCGCTGTCAACGCCGAGATCTGAACCTTTGATCTCCGTATTTCCAACTCCGCCTTGCAATCGAGGTGGATGTCTCAACATGCTCGACTACGCTGCGAGGTGTTTGACTTAATATAAGGCATTTTATGTTATCTCTGTTGGTTGATCTGAGCAACACAATGCCTTGTACTGCCTTGCTGGAAGATTCCTCCAGGGAAGACAACCAGTATGTATATGCTCTGCAAGGAGGGATTCATAATCAAATTAATCGAGAGTGCCTTCCACATGGATAAGTGGACGCACAGAATTTCACAAAAGATATCAGACCGTAAAGCTGCCACTACCAGCTTGTGTTCTTCCAGCAATGCTTGCAGTGTGTTTGGTTCCCGGTGTTTCTCGCCTGATAAGCCAAAGTCCATCCGCTTGATGAAGCAGAAAACTTGACACAGGAGAAGGCAATCCTTCGCAAATCAACAGCGGTCAATTTCTGATAGTGACATGCAAATTGCTTATGCACCTTCATTAGCATAGGTGCTTCACTGGTGTTCGATATGCAGCAGGGTTCATCTGGAGCTTTCTGGTTCACTTTGTGAGTTAATTCACTGTAGAGTGTATGCTGGCCCTCACGTCAATGGCACTCGGCTTCCAGGTTCCGTACTCTTTTGTTCACTCACGATACACTTTCACCAAAGCAGCACACGAACAGTTCACAAACAGCGCCAGTTCTTAAATCCTGTCACCCTCGGTCCAAAAACCAATAATCATTCCTTTCTTCAACTCTAATAAATGGTCCCTTTCGCCCATAACAGCAACGAGCGATATGTGAGCTGTCGATGTATCGCACACCCATGGGCTGGTCACAATAACGTGACACGACTCTAGAGACATACAATCATAAATTTACCGAAACTGTGATCTAACAATTTTGAGAGATTCACTCAAATGCTATGAGGAATGGGCAAGCAGCTAGCGCTGCAAGAAGATGTGTTTATGCATGTTGAGCTAGTAATGGTACACATGGCTCGGGTATGGAACCAAATAACTGAACTGTATGTTTACAAAATATAAATATACGATTGGATTCTACTACACAATATATGAATGTCTACCTTCAGGTTCTGTAGCCAGAATTTCCTCTTCAGTTTCCCTGCCTGCTGTTCAAACTGAGATGCCCCTTGCTGGAGAGCATCTGCAATGGTAAACATATCCATTAGTAACACGCAACGAATACATACTGCACAGCTTGTCGTGGTCCCCTGGGCTTAGTAAATATTCACAAGGTATAGTAATTCACAGCTCTTTACATTGTGCCTGTAAACGTTGGTTAATATTGTGACATTCCCACATATTACCGGTAGTGTTTAATTTATAATCGGTGGACATTTTGATATCTACATTTATCTGTGAATTTATTAATTCAGATATAAATATGTATATATTTAATTCACATATCTAACTTAATTAGGAATGGAAGGCCATTTCGTTGTACTGTATTATAGAGAGTTAGGATGTTGTAACTTTGTGATGGGAAACTTGGGAAATTTCGTGAGATTACACCCTTCATCAGAGGTGGAAGAATTTCTAAGAAGACAGGAAGAATCAGCTTTGTGTCAACAGAGTGGCTCACCCATGAACAAATATTCCGAGTAGAGAATGATATTCATGTCGTGGCCTGTTTCTGGGAATGAAGGAAGATGTGCTTATGGCATCGTAAGATGTGGCGTGTAAGCAATTCTGAAAATTAAAAAAGTATTGAGACACTTTGTCCACGTGCTTGGTGAAGCTAATGGCAGCGCTAGCTCTCACATCAAAATGAGGGGTGGGAGTATTGCTCCATGATGCTCCGTGGTGATTGGCTGAGAAGGAAGCAGAAAAGTGGAATTTGGAGGGGCATTTATATGAACGGAAGAGGTGTTCTTCATTTATTCTACATTAATTCAAGATTCAGTCAAGATTTTCTTTAATAGAACTAGGCAACACTGAAAAATGGCTTATATCACTTCAAATTTCTTTGATTCAACTAGAGTCAGTCATTTTCAGTCGTTTTCGGCTGATGGGTCTTACACTTCATGACCGTCATACTGGCTAATATTTTCTCCCATTTGAGGGGAAATAAGAGATATTTCATCTGGTAGAAATCGAACTTCGAACGGGATCTCACATCCATGAGATGATTTCCACTCACAGCAGCAGGATCAAGGCCCTGGAGGGAGACAGCATGGCTATGGAAGGAAGTCGTCACCATGAAAACTACAGCAAACATGAAATTCGTCGGTGAGCTAATCCACATGAAATAGCAAAAGTTTTCTCATTAGATTGTCTTTGTTACTTATTTTTCTTAAATTCATATTAACTTCCATTTTGTTAATGTAAAGTTAAACTTATTTTTCCAATTTGTAATAAATTAAATCCATGCCATCAGACTCTTTCCTTGTAGTTAGATTTCAATATAAGGAATCCTGCCCTATCCCAAATGTATTCTGGTTGGAGCCTCAAGTCACCTCACGACACGTGATTAAATGTTCTCCTTAATATTTTAATATTTTTGAATATTTAATTTTGTTCTCTAGCCATAGGTTTGGAGCTGGCACCCACTCCGGATCTGTTCCAATTACAGGGGATGTCTCATAAGTGATGTCGTTTTTTAAAGAAAATGTTATTTGGAAAGGTTCCATACAAAAAATTAAACTATTCTTCAAAGTAGAGACCATCAGATTCTAGGGTCTTGAGCCATCTTTCAGAGAGGTTTCTTATCCGGCGATGGTACCAGTCTCTGTGCTTTGATGCGAAGAATTCGGTGAGACCTACTTCCACAGCTTCAAAGTTTTCGAAATTTCTTCCACGCAAGAAATGGGCCATGGCTCGAAAAAGATAGTAATCTGTTGGCACAGGATCAGGGCTGTATGCTGGTTTTGGTAGCAGTTCGACTCCTCCCAATTCCTGATTTTTTCCATGGTTGTTCGTGCAGTATGAAGTCTGGCATTGTCCTGCTGCAAGAGAACTGTAATTCAGTTAACTAATCCTGGGAATCTCCGTCTCAAAATATCATGAACTCGTTCCAGTTGTTGAGAATAAAGATTCGCGTTGACTCACGCCCGTTTGAAACAAACTCCCAGTGGATCACTCCTTCAAAATTCCACCAGACACGCATCACTTTGGGGCTGAACCGATCCTCTTTAACGATGACTTTGGCAGGTTGATGGGGACTGAATCACTCTTTCGAGGCATCAGCGTTTTGATAATAGACCCATTTTTCATCACATGTGACAGTTCTCCTAATAAATCTATCATCCATGGGGTTACCGATAAGCTGACGACAGATATCTACTCTACGTTGAGCCTATTCAGGGGTCTATTCATGAGGTACAGATCTACAACTTCTGTTTGAATTTCCAAGTTTCATAATCTGGCAATGTATGGTATCTTTTGATGCACCAATTTCTCCTGACAGCCTACGAGTACTTATTTGCAGATTTTCCTCTAAACTCTGCGTGTATTCTCAATATCCCATAGTTTCGACCTTCAAGAATGCGGTAAATCTGTAGTGTTTTCTTCTCCAGTGTTGAAACGTTGGAACCATCGTTGTGCTACACGTTCACTAATGACAACCTTCTCCTTGCAATTCACATATTCTTTGATCCACGGCAGCAGCTTTGTAATCTTGTTTCCAGTAGTGCTTTAGACGGACCCTAACCTCCGACTTTGAAAGTTCCATTTGTGATTGTGTATCGACAACTGATGACTGATACATTCTCGCAATATATGCAATTCTAGTCATGCCCTCCTGTAAATAGCATTGACTAACCAAAGAAAACCAATTCTATCTTATAAAACACCAAACTTAAAAACAACATTACTTATGAGACATCCCAATGTTATTATTATGATTATTAAAAATATTACATTTGTTTCCCCTAAAGTTCAACGTATTACATTTGTCGTTCTATTAGGCATAGAATGCAAGTGAGCCACTGGTTGTACAGTATTTCTCTTTGTTTACCCGATACTCTCATTGTTCACGAGGTCAGAACTTCTCCTTCCCTTGTAAGACACGAGGTGATGACTAAGATGTTGTTGTTTAATGTAGGGACTTTGCGATATTGTAGTCATGTAGCCTCGTGCACTTTTGTGGGTGAGTTTGTGTCTGATATATAATCCTTGTTGTTGTGATGTCTGTAATAGTGTGTATTATTTGTTATTGAGGTTAAGATTGGTAAGAAAACAGCTTTATGTTGGGAACCATCCCGGCATTTGCCAAGAGTAGAAGTGAAAAACCATGGAAACCACTTCTGGGATGGCTAAGATGGACCTCGAACCCACCTCTTCGCAGTTTTGCTTCACTAGGCAGAATGTAGGCCGATCCAACCTTCAGACCAGAATTAAATTTCGTGTCAGGGCCGGAAATCAAACCCAGTGCCTTAGGAACTGGAATTTCAATACGTATCCGGAGACCGCAGAAGGTGACAGTGGGAAACCACTGAAAACCATTTCTAGGACGGCTGAGGTGGGAATCGATTCCACGCTTTACTCAGTTATTCTTACGAACCTGAGTGAGCCCCACTCCAGCACTCAGATCAAAATTAAATTTCTTAACAGTACTGGAAATCAAACCCGGAGCACAGGGATCTTAGAATGAAATCCTTCAAACTGAAATGTATACCGTATTTTAAAAATCATTCCAGAGTCTGATTGATCCCTCTAACAAATAAGCTAGGCATCGTCCAATGTCGATCGCTATATCCGCGGGATATTTGGAAAGCCTCACTGATTTCAACCTTAGATCTCAGACAGCACCCCCACTTCGCCTCCCTAACTCACCAGGTCAATTTTGATCGGTTCAGAACTTCGCACAGAATAGCGTAGACCAGTATAGCTGTAGTGGTAATGTCTTTGTTCGAAGAGGGACGATTTACGATTGTAAAATCATATTGTGTGGATGAATCGAATTAACTACGAGTATATAGAGTTGGAATTTAGTGTAAAGCAGAAGCCCTCGAGTGGCTATTTGATTACCAAAGAGACAGTGAATCTTAATGGATAACACTGTTCAACAATGACATGTTTACATAAACAAAAATACCCAATCTTTATAGATTTTGGCACGCTGAATTCGAAAATGACAGTAATTTTTATTTTTTATCTCCCGCTTTCGGGCTGTATGAAGTTTGTTACGTCCTTATTTCTGTTTTAGCTCTCGTTTTTCCTATTTCAGGAATGCCAATGAATGCTGTGTCTTGTTTCTAGCCTACACAGTCGACGATTGCTTGTCTTCCCTAGAGCTCCATTGTGTATTGTGACACGAGTTTGTCCGTTACTCTATGGAATCAAAACTGCTCCTTTTAGTATTGTGACTTTTACGTGAGTTTTTGAGTTACTGTGTGGAATCAAAACTTCTGCAGATGTGCTAATAACCACAACAATTTTTGTCCCATTATAATATGTGAAGGACACAAAAGTTTCAATAACTTCCACATCTGAGCTAATCTAGATTTTTAACTGTCATTTTCAACTTCAGTACACTCAAATCCATATAGCCTATATCAACTATGTTTGCCTTTGTAAAAAAACAAAAAGTTAAAATTTGTTGACTAGTGTAATCGATAAAACATTTGCAAACCCAAACCGGCATTTAAGCTTCTTATTTTTCTATAGGTGAATTTCATGTTGACGTGTGGGACATTCTTATTATTTTACAATCTAAATTTTCTTTCAGAGAAGGCAAAGTTATTTTTAAAATAATGTGTGATCTTTAACAAATGACGTATTTACAATACCTGACTTTGTGAAACTATTCACCTAAGCTGCATGTGATGTATATTTTAAAATGAGAGCATATAATTTGTTACGTGTAGTGCGTGCATGTGTGTCCGCAAACCAGATAGATTTTAGTTTTCTCTTGCGAAAATTGACTCATTTGTTAAGTCCATCAGCAGGGCTGTCGGACAAAAAGGTGTCACCGTATTCAGAAAGAAAGAAAGAGAATAGAGAAACATATGTAAAAATCAACACTATAATTATTTTATTCATTAGGTGCTTAGTTAGTACTGTGAAAGAAGCTGATGCGAGCATAACAAAGACGATTATTATTATTATTATTATTATTATTATTATTATTATTATAAGCAGCCACGGTGGTTGAGAGCACAAACACGCTTGCTCATGCCTCGCGGGCACGGAAAGAGCGTGGGTTCAAATTACATCTTGGCAGTCCTGAAATTTTATTTTCTGTTTCCCATTTTCACCACCAGGCAAATGCCGGGACGGTTCCTTTCAACATGTCCACGGTTACCTTCCTTACAAAATCCCTTACCTGACCCTTCCATAATTAGACCCAAGTTAGCGGTTGCCTGGGCGTTCAACCTGTCAACATCTCCAGTTGTATCTGCTGACAAAGTGTGTTCAGCTATCAGACACCACCGTTGCGACGGTAGAGGAATGATCCCTCGCAGAGTCCGTGGGTGAAGCCGAACTGGGAGGATAAGCGATGAAAATATACACCAAGTGAATCAGCCGCCCCTAATAATATTGTTTCATGCAGCCCAACTAGCGTTGCAATCCGCAAGGTCGCTATTTCTCTGCCTGCATCCCGTATGGTACTAATGCACTGCAAGCATATCCCGCAAACGATACTGGACACTAGTATTTTCCCTTGCCGTGACTGCAGGCTAATACGAGAGAAATATATTAGTACCATACGGGATGCAAGTAGAGAAATATCGAACTTCCTGACAACACGCGTTAGTTGGCCTGCATAGAACAATAATATTAGGGGCAGCTGATTCACTTGGTACTATTGGTAACAGATGCAAGGCACATAGACATTTTAGAAGACATTTTTCAGTGTTACCTTCGTAATCTAGTAAATTAATTGTTTGTCAGTCGGTGAACAAGATAATGCGCCCAATTTAATCAGGTGGGGAATAACACTTATCTATAGTAGACTACTCTCATCTACAAGCCTGGTGTAAATTACATCGATTAAACACACACTTCTCGAAACGTGTGCACTTTAATCCATAGAAGATTGCTAGTCACTGCGCCACGAGAACGCGTCTAGCCAGACAGGAATGCGTTATGTCTGCTTGAGGAAGAATCATTTGACACCAACTACATTGGAGTCAATTCGCTCGTCGCATCAACAAACACATGCCTCCGTTTGCATCACCACCAACTCGCACAGCCTGTTCCGATTCAACACGGAACTGTAAAATGGGTTGCCTACCCACCCGCAATCGGCTTGAAATCTGCTTGCAGCGCGCTAGCGACGGGGCTGATTTCGATTTCACTGATTGCCGCCTTCTTATGCAGCATTGCAAAGTATTTTGCTCTTTCAAAATATATTTGCACAGGCTTCACAATAAGTTTCAACAATTTCTGTTTCAGAACTTGTTATTTTACGCTTGTGTTAATGGTTTTTGCAGAGCATTTCTATGAAATAAAATTTTATTTTACAACATAGTTTATTCCAACGCAATGTATTTTTGTGTTTATTTTATTTACAACACAATTTATTGCTTTCTAACCCAATACCACAAAACGAGAAAAAAATTGGAAATGATTTGTTACAAAATTGTAATCAGTCTTCGATGCAACTAAAAAAGTTAATTTATCACAGACCTTACATCTACTGCAAATGGACATTTACATAAGGTGTTGGAAGTGGCGTCCATCATTTTCCAAGCAGGCCACTCGTCGCATGAAGTTCTCTCTTGCGTTCGACAACATCTTAGGAGTAATTTCCGCAAAGGCTTCAGTAATGACGAGCTCCATTTCTTCGGGTGTTTGTAGTGATCTAAAAATACTCTTGACCAGACGTAGCCCCAAATGAAGTAATCCTGGACGTTCAGAACAGGTGAACGTGGTGGGAATTCTATAAAGACGACAATTCCTATCCACCGTCCAGGAAACAAACGGTTTAAGACTTCTCTCGCCAGTCTGGAGGAGTGCGCTGGATGACCATATTGTTGAAAAAGCATGTTGTTCATCTCCGCCATTGTAAAATCATCCAAGATATCCTGGAGTTCATTTTCCAGAAAACGAGAGCAGGGCGCTGCTGTGATTCATTCTCTTAGGAAGATGGGACTAATCACTCGATCTCCAAAGAGTGCTGGCCACACATTTACAGAAAAGTGGCCCTTTAAAAACAAGAAAACGGTTCATTTTAGTGAGAGAGTAATTATCACGGCAATTTTAGATCACTTTGCCTGTTTGACAGGCTAGAGAACGTAAGAGATGTAAGTGAAAAAGACGTCGAATCGACAGATTCAACATAGATTTGTTTTTCATTTCCCTCTGAGTGTTAATACAGGTTTAAATACAAAATACAACATAAAGATACATTGTGTTGTAATTAATTAAGTATGTTGTAAAATAACATTTTATTTCATAGAAATGCTCTGCAAAAGCCATTAACACAAGCGTAAAATAACAAGTTCTGAAACAGAAATCGATCAAACTTATTGTGAAGCCTGTGTAAATATATTTTGAAAGAGCAAAATACTTTGCAATGCTGCATAAGAAGGCGGCAATCAGTGAAATCGAACTCAGCCCCATCACTAGCGTGCTGCGAGCTAATTTCAAGCCGATTGCGGGTGGGTAGGCAACCCATTTTACAGCTCCGTGTTGAATCGGAACAGGCTGAACGCCTCGTGATGTAGTGGTGAACACTTTTGGAGGTCTGGGTTCGATTCCAGGCTCTGCTAAGAAATTTAATTTTTACTGGAGGTACTGAAAGAAGCCTCCGTGGCTGAGGCGGCAGCACGCCGGCCTCTCACCGCTGGGTCCGGGGTTCAAATCCCGGCCACTCGATATGAGATCTGTGCTGGACAAAGCGGAGGCAGACAGGTTTTTTTCCGGGTACTCCGGTTTTCCCTGTCCAACATTTCATTCCAGCAACACTCTCCACTCTCATTTCATTCATCTGTCATTCATTTAATCATTGCCCCAGGGGAGTGCGACAGGCTTCGGCAGCCGACACAGTTCATATCCTCGCCGCTAGTTGGGGGCTTCATCCATTCCATTCCAGACCCGGTCGGTCGACTGGAAGCAGGCTGTGAATTTTCACTGGAGGTACTGAAACGGCATCGTTGACATGCAAGTCACTCAAGTGGTCGAAGACTTGATGATGATACTGATGATGATGATGATGATATTTGCTATTTTAGGGATGCGGAACAGCGAGAGTTGCATCAGGTCCGTTTACTTTCCACTATCTCAACCAACGTTCCCTGAAAAGTGTAGTGAATGATTGAAGATTATCTCTATTGCATAGTAAAGTGCAATGCTTGGAACCACTGGGCTGCGAATGCTCAAATGAGTCATTTCAATTTCGCGAAAAGCATAAACAGAAGTTTTCTCTGCTGTTTCAATTAATGTGCTTGTAAAAGAGCAGTATTTAAGCGCAACTCGCGCTGAAGAAACACAGGTTATCAGACAAAATTACACGAGAAATACGAATGGACATAGCTCATGAAATTTGAGTTATGCTTTTGTTGACAGTTCTAAAGGAAAGGACCATGGGCGTGGTACAGAACAGGACTATCTTTATAATGTCCCTAAATATAGTCTATAATTAGCAATAAGATTATTGCCATTATTGCAATTATTATTATCATTGTTATTATTATTATTATTATTATTATTAATATTATGTGCTATCTAATATTACTTGGCGCCTTCTTGGTCCCACAGCTTATCGACTCACCTGCTCGATCATCCAGTTCTGACAACTTCTGATCTCTTTCCAGTACTTTCTCCACATTAGTTTTCATGATGTCCACCACCTGCGCAAAAGATATAAGCATTAGCATTCAGTGTCGTGCGGGAAGCAACATTCACAATACCAACAAGGGCGTATTTGTTAAGGGCGAGGATGGGGGTAAGTGCTCGTTAAATTTCTCGTTAACATGTCATATACTGTAAGTGACATCACGTGATTACTTCATCTATTATTCAATATTAATGTTCACAATCAAACATAATTGGGCTCCAGCCAGCGTATTGACCGATTGAAGAGCAATTTAACCGTTATATTTATCAATTAAAGATTGAAAATGAACCAACTGACAGTGGTGGCTACTCTTGCTAAAGCGCAGCGTTAGGTCATGGGACCAAGCTCTCTGCTGACTCGGTAGACGCATGGGTTCGAGCTTAACCGTCGGCCGTCCTTGAAATGGTTTTCCGTGGTTTCCCATTTTCAACTCCAGGCAAATGCTGGGACGGTACCTCCTAACAGATCACGATAAACCTTCCACATCTTTGGCCTGTTTCATTCACCATTATTCATTTCATCTCTCATTAACTCCACTCATGAGGTTGGCGTCAGGAAGGGCTTCCGGCCGTAAAAACCATCCGCCACAAAGACTTCCATCGCATCTCATCCCCGACCCCGTTGGGAAACGGGAATAATAAGGGGTAGACATACAAACACTGGAACAGAAAAGGATTTTGGGGAAAATCATGGAATAAACGCTTGCATTTATTTCAACGGTAAAATGGCCTAAGTCAAACTCAACTTCCTATCACAATATTTGATAATTTCATTAATCAGCCAATGGCCATTTATTTTATTTTATTTTCAGGACGGGTCAGGGAAGGAACTTACGAAGAAAATCATCCGGCATTTACCTGGAGGTGAAAATGGAAAACCACGGAAACCATTTTCAGGACGGTGGGATTCGAACCCACGCTCTACCTATGGCATGGAGGCACAAGTAAGTGCGTTAGAACTCTCGGCCAACGTGGCCGGTCCAATCACAATAATAACACTGATATGAAAGCTCTAAACATAATTTGAATAATGCACAGACCAAAGTCAACATAAGCCCTTTCTGAGGCATAAGTCAACAAACCTTATCATCAATATTGCATACATTCTCATTTAAGTCAGTAAGATCATGAGTAGTTTTCATCATAAGTATAGTTGTTATGTGTGTATAGTGTCAAGCCAGGGATGAAGATGCTAGTTCTGCGTCCAGCGGCATAGCCGTGCTCGATAGACGTGAACTACAGCCGCGATTTCAGCTGCAGCAAGTCCGGAGATCGGAGGTTCGAATTCCAGCACTGACAGCGGCTATTTTGAGTGTGTTTTTAGCCTACTTTCGATTTTTGCAAAAACAAAAACAAAAAAGACGTATGAGATCTACACAGGGCCAAACAATCTGTGTGTGTGAGTGTGTGTGTATGTATGTGTGTGCTTATGTGTGTGTGTGGGATTTGGTATGTCGGAAACGGAATTGAAAGAAATTTGGTACAGAGGGAGCACTAGCAAAGGGAACCTCAGTGTCATGTTTTATATCGCCGTCATATTGACGGAAACGTAATGGCGGCCACCCAAATGTTCAAAGCCTAAATCAAATTACGACTAACCTAATCATCTGATCTCTACCAAATTTTGCAACAACATACCTTCATGTGGGAAGCGTCTTTTAACCAAACTACAAGGTCATCAGCCCAATAGTTTGAAGATGTCGGCCGTGTATGTGTGCAAATTCGTAGCAAGGGAAAACTCAGTGTCATGTTGTATATCGCCGCCATCATAACAAAAAAGAAATGGCGCCCACCCAATTGTTCTGAGCTTAAATCAAATTACGACTAACCTAACCATCCGATCTCTACCAAATTTTGCAACAATATACCCTAATGTGGGAAGCGTCTTTTGCCCAAACTACAAGGTCTGCAACTAAATAGTTTCAAGAAAGCGGTTGTATAAATCATGCAAGTATTATAGCCTAACCGTAACTTGCGATTCAACAAGGCCTGGCTTTACCAAATACGCTCATCGTACATAGGGAGGTTTAAACTGTCCTCAACGAGGTGACCGGTAGGATATTAGCATTTTAAAATAGAATATGTAACCACAGTAGTGACGAACGCTTCAGGACTGACCGTGCCGTACCGTGCTTGTCCGTGCCATCCCGTTGGGTCAAACTGGCCGCTATTTGCTCGTAAATCCACAGATTTCCGTAACTTCGTAAGTTAATATCCTTTTAGGAATATACTGAACAAAATTATAGGCCTACATATTTAGAATCAAATGGTTTAATGAAACGGCAGAAAACGCTAATGAAAGCATTGATTGCGAGGCATACTATCATGGAGTTATACTAAACCAGTTGTTAACCAAGTTTCAGTGTAAGATATATGTGGCGTAGTGGTAACGACCTGGACTCATAATCTGGAGGTTCGTGAATCAAATCTCCGCAGGTTCAAATATTTTTACACGTTATAATGTTAAGCATATACAGTATAGTGTGTATTTGCAATCGAAAATATTATATAATATACTTGTAACACCACACCACACTCGACTACAGCGATTAAAATTCGTTGTCCTTGATCCGCGGTAGAGTCTATTGTTGTTTTTGTTGTTGATTCTTTAGGAGTTTTGTGGCATCATGGTCTTGCATCCCCGTGTACTTGGGTGTGTGTAGAAGTTGTCTGATAACCTGTGTCGCTGTGATGTATGTAGGCTTACTAGTGTGTGTACATTTATACGAGGAAGGATTTGAGTAGGAAGCTGTTGTTGTTGTTGTTGTTGTTTCATTTGAGATGCATGGATATCATGGTCAATTAGCCCCGTGTACTTGGGATGAGTGTTGAATTTTATCGGATAGCCTGTGTTATTGTGATGGCTGTGTTAGTGTGTGTATACCGGTATATAATTCAGGTGAGGATTCAATCAATCAACGTATAATATTCGTATAGCACGTTGTATTTCAACAAGCTACTACAACCAACATTCAATTATCCTCCTTCAAAAGGACAGAGAGTTATAACTATACCCATGCATTTAGGAGAAAGCAGGCTATATGTTCTTTACTGAACATCTTGTTTTTTCCGGCATTTTCCACATTTTCGAGGTAAGTGCCGGAATAGTACCATACTTCAAGTCCACGGGCACCTACCTCATCCCTGTCCCTAATACAGTTGCACACATAACTACAATCATCACATAAATACAGGTTATCAAGCAAGTTCAACACACACACAACTACACGGGGTTGATGACCAAGATGTCCCAAGCCCCTAAAATGAATTAACAACCATATTCTGACAGCAGTAAGCCTCCATGGCTTAGGCGGCAGCACGCCGGCCTCTCACCGCTGGGTCCGTGGTTCAAATCCCGGTCACTCCATGTGAGATCTGTGCTGGACAAAACGGAGGCAGACAGGTTTTTCTCCGGGTACTCCGGTTTTCCCTGTCAAAATTTCATTCCAGCAACACTCTCCACTATCATTTCATTTCATCTGTCATTCATTTAATCATTGCCCCAGAGGAGTGCGTCAGGCCTCGGCAGCCGGCACAGTCCATATCCTCGCCGCTAGATGGGGGCTTCATTCATTCCATTCCTGACCCGGTCGGAGACTGGAAGCAGGCTGTGGATTTTCATTCTGACAGCAACCTGGTAACCACACACTGGTTGGTTAGAAACTGAACCAGAGTCTTCACTTTTATTATAAATATCGTTGTTTTATATGATAAGCTACATTGCCTCAGATTAGTTTCCATCTACAGCATATCTGAAGAAACAGTATTTGTGCCAGTATTCACTGTGTTGTTCTGAATGGCAAGTGCAATACATAAGTATCGGTAACCAACCCTATATCAATCAAAATACATTATTTTGATGTAGGTCTACAAGTTACAAGAAAAAAAGATGTTACGATTTTTCCAGAACGCCTCAGATCAGGTTCAACCAGGATATTTGCTCGCGTGAAGAGCCCTTTCAAAGGCCATCTAACTTGCCGCGTACTTCCTCATCTACCTTCGTATAAGCTACTGTTGATAGCGGCGTCTTAGCTGTGCACTTGACCTTGAGAGCTAGCTGTAGGAGCGGGATGTAGAGCGGTGCGTGGAGCGTGATGAATAGGCCTACTGCGAACATTGATGCGCGTGACAGTAGGTTCTCACAATTAGTCACAAACACCCTCAGCGTGGCAACTGTATACCGGGGAAGTGGGATGGGAAGTGCAGAGCTACGTGCCGGTAGTTGTAGCAAGTCTGACTACGCTCCACCTCAGTGGAGGAACTAGCCAGTCGGGAACGAGTAACTGGGCCAGATTACATGACAAACGGTGCAGAGCTGGATCGGGTAACATCATCTCTGCTCGCAGCAACCACTACGTCCGCTTGAAAGTTTACACAGCGTGGTCAACTATGCCTTAGATTAAAAGGGAAAATATCTTCATATGACCCTGGTTAACAATGGAAACATATTTTAAATATTAATGAAGTGAAAACCGTTGCCCTGCAATACAAAGATCCAAGGAGGCTACAGCAGTCGTGTGACAACACGTTGAGTTGTCATAAGAACTAACAAACTCCCAAACAAAACGAAAATGAGCGTTCTCCTTGTCCCCATTATGGAGAAACGTTATTGTAAGAGCAAAGGGAAACCAATTCCCATCAGCCTACATAAAGCTGAATTTTAGGCTATATGAGGAAACTATCTTTCAAAGAAAGAAAATCAGATACTTGCCAGGCGAGTGATGTGTACAGCTTGAAACCCCACGTGAGCGAAAATGAAGACAAATAGATTACCGTGTATTAAATGGCGGAACACTACCCCACATTACGGCTGGTTTAACCAAAAATAAAAAATTAATAAAAAAAGAAATTCTAAGAACGACACACTGTCAAGCTCCATACATTTCATTTACGACGGTAAATGCTAAGCTTAGATTCGTAGAAATTGCTTCATAGAATAGCTCTTCTTTAAGTTGTCATATATTGACTCTCTACTGGTGTCGTTTCAGAAGAATACTCCAAATTTCTCGCCGGTGGATCATTGACGCGTGGGTGCAGCATTCACAAGCAACGCGATAAGAGCATTTATTTTGGAAGGATTTGCGTATAGGAACTTCCGAATGATTTCCTGAGCAGTTTGAAAGCATATATTGCTAATCAATATTTCACGAGTTTTAAGAAAATGGGAGAAAGAACGCTGACATTGAGACCAACTTTTAAGAGCAATGCTGCATGGATGGAATAGGAACATAACGTTTACTGACGTCGATATTCAAGCTCTATCTGGTACAATCAAGTTGAGTGGTAAAGAAATACCCCAAGATGAGTTTAAAGACTATAACTTGAACATCCAAAATCAGGAAAGTACAGAGAATTGTCTCAAGCCCCATAAATCAGTCTGTGCAAAGGTGGTAAGCGAGAGACTGCTTCAGTTGTGAAAGAACGTAGTCCTACTTCTCCAGAAAGGGGAATTAGATTTATTGAGCCAAATAAAATTACTCGTCTGTTAATGAAAATGAAAATCCACAGCCTGCTTCGAGTCTCCGACCGGGTCAGGAATGGAATGAATGAAGCCCCCATCTAGCGGCGAGGATATGAACTGTGCAGGCTGCCGAGGCCTGACGCACTCCTCTGGGGCAAACTCGTCTGTTAATAATTTTACAAATACCTGTTCTGTAATTTGGTCCGTAATTTGGCGTGATTTCTAAGCCACTGATGCTATGGTGGGAAAGGAATGGACTGGAGAAAATTATGAATTGAGACATCTTGTAACAAGATGCGCAGTGAATGGATTTCATCGTAACATTTGTAGTACAAAGCTTTTCCACACACCGAACGAAGAATGCATTTGTTCTCTTTGTGAGAGGCTATGCGAACGGTATAATGTGGAAAAATTCAAGAAAAGAAACATATCATTGACACAATTTCGTAATGCCTAATTGTGAAGTGACTTAATGTATATATTTTATTATTTATGGCCGTTGGCTGCATTAAATTTGTTACTTTTTGTAATTTGTTCAGTGTAGTTGTTTGGGCTGTTGCTCGAGCCAGGAACTGTAATAGACGGAATAGCATCCGCACGCAACATTTTACTCTGTGGTAATCCCAATAATTCATTTTTCAAATCTCATTCATAGTCTTCTGGACGGAAATGTATAGAACACACCCGAGCGTTATCGGGGTTACATTTGAAACTTCACTAAAGCTGGGTTTTCCTAGCTCCGCGTTTTGTGCGGAGCGCACTGCGCAATGAGCAATCCGCAATGCGGAGCCGACTCAAAACACGAAATCAGACGGCATCGTTTTCCTACACCCCTCCGCGGTGCGCAGTGCGCTCTGCGCAACTGGACGACTCCTTTGAGAGCAGTCAAGTGCGGACCGCGCTACGCAACAGACGAGTATTTGGGCAGTTTTCTCTTGTGTACTGTAGATTTCTTTCTTTGCCACAAAATCCAAAAAGAACTAATTGAGTGTGTACAGTACTTCTAAGTAAAGTTCAGCTTAACTTTGTCCAAATAAACTACATTTTTTACCCATTTTATATTTTTTTTAAATTCGATTTGTATTAAATAAAGAAATATTTTCTAGAATGATTCGCTATATTAACTTTTTTTCATAGAAAGATACATTAATTTAATTTAATTAGACGAATTTAGTTAATTGATTAGACGTAGGCCTAATAAATTAGCTTTTTTAAATTTTCCAATAAATAAGTTCTACAAACTCACCTCAATGTAAACGCCAGCTTCTCCGCCGCTGATATCGGTCTTCTAATCCTGTTGCAGGACTCGCTTGCAAGATCATTTTCTACCAAACTAAGCAAGTATTCCAACTGACACCTAGTAACTCTGAAGTAAGATTTGAACTTCACTTGGTCGTCGAGCAAATGTCTGTGGATTAAAAGTTTAAACATTCTTTCTTGCTCTCTAGATGTGTGCATGGAACTGACAGATGTCCGCACTTTATAAAGACGACCAACAATGAAGTAAATTTCATCTTCGATCTCTTCTTCCTCTTCTAATAACATCTATAACGCTATGTTTTTCTTGCTCAGAGGACGCGAGGTCATGTTCACTCACTCCTTAAACAAATGAAAACTTGAAATAGACGCAGCGCATTGCTGAGCTAGGAAAACACTACCGCGCAGCGCATTGGGATGTGCGGAGAGAGGTCCGCAGTGCGCAGTGCGCTCCACACAAAATGCGGTGCTAGGAAAACACTCCTTTACAGCGTAACACCCACACTCCTCTGAGATCCTCTCTTCTCGAAAACCTGTGATACATGACATCAGTACCGGCAGGTTTGGACCAACAAATAGTGCACAGTGCGATAGCACAATTAACTTTGTATTTAAAATGATACAGTACGGATTTTACTCATGATTTTAACTACAAGCAACGATAAAACAAATCAAGTATGCAACGGTCCTTTAACCAGACGCCTGATTCTCAGCAACCATGCATTCAACTGCGAGCATGCGCCCTTTGTGTGACATCACCAGCAAGCAAAATGTCACGTGGCGAGAAGCGCGAGAGACGGGAGTAGACCCCCTGGGTGCGCGTGACAGTTGCATTTGTCAAGTGAGTCAACAATAATTACGTAACTAACGGGAACATCACACTTGGTTCTTTATCAATGGACATAGGAACTTTTCGTAATTTTATATCGGTAAAAAGAGAACTCCCTTTTAGGGCGTATAAGCTGCTTTATTTGGTATATTTTCTCATTTGTTTTTTTTACCGGCTGGTACACCAGCCCCTTACGTTCTTTTTTTTTTCAGACACGGAACCCAACACAACAAACTCGTACCGGTATATCACAGCCAACCTAGAAACATTAGTACCTGATCCTACTGCATATTGCCTTAATGCAGCCCAACCGCGGAGTTCATGCTCTACATCAGGGGAAGACAGCTTCAAGCGGTGTGACGTGTCGCAACGAAGGTCAAGCCTATCAGTTCTTGTGACGTCAGGCGAGAGCCGTGTAATACCACTGCCATCGTAATGTACAGGCCATCAGGCAGCGGCCATTACCATGTGATCAGCTGATCGCTAAGGGTGGATGGGTAACGACCATTATGCTTAACTGTGAGTGGTTTGTGCTGTGTTGTTTATACAATTTAGTGTCCGAGTTAAAAGCAATACGTAAGAACGCTACTACTTACGTCATCCAGAATGAGGATTACGGTACTCCCGTTTGTTTTCTGAGGCAAATGTTCATTTCGTAGGTAGGTAATTAGCCTATATCTATAAAATGTTTGAGTTGCATGTTTGCCACCACACTTATTAAGGTTATGGTTCAGTTAGGAGCTTTACATCGCTTATTTTCGACTAATGCAGGTTTTTTGGTAGGTACGGTACCGGTAATACAATTATATTTATTCATTGAAACAATTATTCCTTCCATGGTCACTGGAATGCCAAAACGTAGTTGTGTTACCGGGTGCAAAAACAACTATTATGATGGAGTTTTTCCATCCCCACCGACGAAAATGTAAGAAAGCAATGAATACGGTACCGGTACTTAAAAGTCCTAGAAAAGATTTTCACATTACAGGGAAGACGAGAGTGTGTGTTAAACATTTCCCTGAAAGTAAGATACTTCGGGAGATAAGAGCTACCTTTAGGCCTACTCGTCTTGATGGTAATTTATAAGTTAATAATATGGTTTCAATATTATAGTATGAAGTTCTAAATGTCAGCCTATGCTAGGACTGGAAAGATTTCTAACATGTAAATGCTAAGGTTAAATTACATGTTAGGGCCTACTTATGTAAATCAGACAAGTTATTATTAGTACGGTATTATTCAGCATAGTTTGAAGTCTATCAAAGATGTATCCCGTTTAACCTCAAGTGAACATAATTTTCATGTGGTAGCATTTATGTAGGCTGCTGTATTTACATTAATGGGATTGTTAGCAACCTATCTACCTGATTTCTAGATTACAATCCATGGTAAATTCCTGATGCAATAGCCAAGTTAGATTGAGTAGGCTAATTGAAAATGTGTGCTGTTAGGTTAGACTCTGTTTAGGACACACAAGAGGTGTTCTGTGCATTGATTACAGTTAGAGATTGGTTACGTCGTTGTGCATCATATCATGAGCCAGAAGTAGTTTAGAATGTGATTTGTTGAATAGCCTAGAGTGATGTTGGGTTTACTCAGGCATTTAACCTTAAAGTGGTGAATAGTGACGATTAGAATTGATCAGATAAAGAATGATCAACTTGTGATCTACAAATTAAGAGTAGTTTCCCTTGTGATCATATATACATAGGTCTACATTTTAGGACCGAGATTTTTTGGTGTTATTACCTGTAAATAATATTGTAAGTTGAATCTCATTATATTATCGTTCACACCTAACTTGGTACGAGGCTACATTAGTTATTAACTTTCTGTACTGTAGCTTACACCATAAGAGGTTAACATCTAGTGCTGATATCACAACAGTTGCTTAATACTGACTGAAATTATGACACTTAGATTAGGATATTCTAAATGGTTCCACACTTTATACATGTGTTAAGATATTCATTCGAGAAAGTGCTATAGAGACAGTAGCTTTTCAGGTTTTTTTTAGTTGTGTATAACAAATATGTTCTGAGCTGAGCAGATTAGTTTTTTGAGGTGCGCATTGACTTTTTGAGCTGCGCAGATTAGTTTTTGAGGTGTGCATTGACTTTTTGAGCTGCTCTGATTAGTTATTGAAAAGAGAAGATCCTTTGTTATGCAGCCTTGATTTTTCGTCCTTATACCATACATTTTTCTGGTTGTCAAGTAGGACCGCAGTGAATTGGTACGGTACATACAATTTTATGCGAAGAAGTGGTTCTTGAACCTTATTTTTCTGACAGGATGCCAAGGGGAACATAGTGTTTTTATACATAATTATGTTTATTCGAAGCAGGGTCAGCAAGGTATATCTGTTATTTTGTACAAAAAATATTCATTCGAGAAAGTGCTATGGAGACGGTAGGTTTTCATTTCTTTTCTAGTAGTGTGTAACAAAAATGTTCTGTTATATTTTTTTCACTTCTTTTATCTGGAATAGGGTGGGATTTGTTTTGTTTTCTTACTGAAGTAGTGGTTTTATTCAGAGAAGATACTCTATTAAGTAGCCTTGATTTTTGGACCTAATACCATACATTTTTCTGATAGTCAAGTAGTATCGCAGTGAATTGGTACATACAATTTTATGCGAAGAAGTGGTTCTTGAACCTTTATTTTTCTGAGAGGAGGCCAATGGGGACATAGTGTTTTTATACTTATGTTTATTTGAAGAATATCCTGTTTTGTGAAGGTCATTCATTTTTGTGAGATGAAATGAAGTTGGACAACAGTGATAGCATTAGTTTTTTTGTGGAATCCTCAGTAAAGTGACATTGACCTTTCGAAATTTAACCATTTTTCTGACAGGTCAAGGGTGATAACGGTTATATTGTACAAGGGATACTTATTTGAAGAAGATCCTTTTGGCCCCAATTACTTTGTTTAGTGCATAAATATACAAAAATTCAAAAGTATATTTTTATATCTGGATTTTGCTGGTGTTGTTTAGAGAGGAGGCATAATTTTCGTAACTTTGTTTTACTGAATGTCAAGAATGGCAGATTTATTACTTAGCCTTTTTTCTCATGCAAGTCCAGAAGTGAATAGCTAGTATTTTTGTAGTATTTTTTGTATTGTATTTGTTTTGTATTTTCTGATAAACAAGGCCTAGAAATGAATATTTCTGTTGCTACCATATATAATGAATTTTGGGGGCAGAGTGTTCAAGAAGGCAGTAAGGGGTGGGGGGCTGGTTATCTAAAAGAAAGGAAAATAAAATACGGAATTAGAGATGCACATAATTTGGTATATTATCCTTGAAAGAGAGATTCTGTAGTTTTCTCAAATGTTAGCCTATAACTTAAGCTCAGTTCGAGGGTTTATCTGGCAGTAGGCACAGAAAAGTGTACCTGTCTATGTATAGTTTCTGTGGGTACATAGATTTATTTTATTAACAAACTGTTCCTGCAAATTGTTTTGTGTGTTGAAATATTCGAATATTTCCTTCCTTCAATCCCGAGTTTAGCCATATGCGATTTATCGACGTTGTGGTACATCTTGAGTAACTGTTTCAATGCCTCTTTTTATTGATATAACATTTACAGGACGTCAAAAAGCTGCAATTTTTGCCCTGTCTGTGTGCGTCAACGTCCTAGTAAGTTCACAGACGATGTACCATTTGTTCACTCGTAAAATGCCCGCTACAACGGCAGGATTCGAACTAGCGGAGCGATAATTAGGCCTATTTAGTGGTTACTTATCTGCCAGTGAACTCCAAATAGTATTAACATTTTCCTATAAATATGAATTTATATTCGCTTTGGAGTGACTGCGTGTGAAAGGAGCCGTCTGACTTGCTACGGTGGCTGTACCGACCCTACGCGTGACGTCACTAGAGGAACCTTGCGGCCTGGACATAACGATGGCAGTGGTAATACCATGTTACCTAGAGCAATGACGCTGTGCGTACGGACCTGGAAGGGTCAGTCCGCTGTAGAGCTCTCGATGCGAACAGGTTGTATGCACTTGCTGCACGGATATTATAAATGTTCGGTTCGACATAGTGTGCGAAGAATTATTTTCTATTATGAAAATGGCTAAGTTCAAATCTCGAAGTACCTTGTCAGATCACAACCTAACATGCATCCTTCGTCCTAGCATTGATAAACTAGTTCAAGAAAAACGAAACAGAAAGTGTCGGAAAATGCCCATGTGATTGTATTGTATTGTTTTGTATCGCTCTTTTCTAATGTGCAGGGAAATGGCACTATGTTCAGTTCTATTTACGTTATAGCATGGCTGTCCTTCACATTGACTACTTTTGTTACATAGAGGAAAGTGCCCATAACCGGACCCCTCCCCCTAATGTGGACCCCCGGTCTCCTGGCTCTGCATTCTCCTGAACTCTAACGGGATCGAGTGTAAATAGCAGTTTAGGCAGCTACCACTCTGTAGTGGAGCAAAAACTCTGCCTGCTTCACGTGATGCTTATCAGTTCGCCATTACGTGTTTTGACAGTGGTAAAAGTTTTTACATTGATCTATATGATCCGTTATTTCTCCCAGATATAGGCAGGTAAGCCTTTCAAACTCTATATAATCTTAAATGGTAAGGGTTAAGGTTAATGTTTATCACGATACGATTTCATATAGATTTGTGGTTAAAAATGTATTGGGTTATCAAAATGTTGGCTATAGTCGCGCAAACTGGACCCCCCACAGTTGCCTAAACCGGACCCCTTATATTTTCATGCATAAAGTCTGCCTGTAATTGTACGCACTCTTATTCTCTTGGAATTCTACTGCAGGTTCCAAGAGGATAATGGGGAAGGTTAATCAAAGAAATTGGAGCCCGTCTAAAATGACTAAAGCTATTGATGCTGTTCGGAAAAAGAAGATGGGTTGGAAGAAGGTCAGTAAACAATTTAATGTTCCGAAAACAACACTCATTAGGTTATCCAATACGAAGTGCGGTACACCTGAGGAAGCAGCAAAAACAAAAAGAGTTTTGGGTGAAGATCTTGAAGAAGAGCTGGTTCACTATTATCTTGCTATGGAAGCTTTTTTGGGCTTACTCGTAATGACCTGCGAAGAATGGCTGTACAATAATTGACTGAGAGAAATAGCATTGAACATCATTTCAAGACGAAATTGCTGGGAAGAAGTGAGTTAGACTTTTTCTTCAACGCCACAAAACCAAACTGTCAGAAAGGAAGATTACTGGAACATTCTATAGCAGGGCTCTTGGGTTTGGAATATATTGTGCATATATTTTAAACTGTAACCTGTAATAGTTATATTCTACTTTGAAAACTGATTAGGCTATGTTCTCTCTGATTTAATACATTTTCCTAATTTTGTTTAGTGTTATTCTGATTTTTTTACAAGGGGTCCGATTTTGGCAACTTTTTTTTGAATTGCCAAAGTGTAAGGTTTTAGGAAATATTTTTTTAAATACTCATTTTTAATTATATTTTCTAAAAGCAAAATGTAAACGCTGCATAACCTTGTGAAGTAAATATTACATGCTCTTGAAACATATTTTTAATATATTTTCTACTATTTATTAACCGAAAACAAAATGGGCGTCCTGTTTTGGGTACTTTCCTCTATTTTTGATAGGGGAGAGCCGAAATGGCATTGGTTATAATCTGGGATCAATTGTGCAATTGCAACAAAGAGCATTACGACATCCAAGGCGTTCGGTTCGTTGTGTTATTAACACCAGATATGTTTCCTGTCTTTCCTACATTGTTACATCCCGCATGCCTCAAACTAAATCCTCGTCCTCTGCGACAGCCGTAAAAGCGCGCTGACGTCACACGCTACACTCGCGGGCCGACGAGAAAGACAGGCCACGGCGCGGATCTGTGACGTCAGAGGAGTTGTGAAGCCCTCGTTGCTCGCCTCGCCGCAATGAATGCGCCGAGGTATTCTCATCTATACAAGCCTCCTAATAACGGAGTAATTTGTCAGTGTGAATTTAAGGATGCTCAAAAATAAAGTCAAATGCTATTGAAGAAATACATTTATCACTAGCTCAAAACTTTAGAGCAGTAGAATATTAAGCAGTGTAATAAGAGCATTGAATGGATGTTCCAGTTTATGCAGATATACAAAACTGTACATATTATCCTCTTATCTTTCTTCATCAATAAGATGTTTCCATATATGCCAGTTTACATGTAAGTTTAACTTCAAAAGCGACTGCAAAAAAAGAAGAAGAAGAAGAAAAAGAAACAACCAAGCATTGCATTAGGAGCAAGTAGCCAGTGCGTCATTTATTGCAAGGGAAGGGTCATTCATGCCCCAAAATAAATTTAAAAAAAAGAATATAAGAAATTTCAGCCTACAATCGTGGTTTTTACAATTTGGTTTTTTTAGTAGGCCTACCATAAGATAATCTTTTCCAACAACAAAGATTTAATGCATACTTCAGATACATATGAATTGCTGAGATCATACTTACCTCCTTTAGCAGAGAGCCTTTTATCTGACACCAATCCCCTACAGTGGCAGGTTTACTTCTTGTGGCAACTACCTTCATATTAGACATGTTTAACGGTTCTCTCCCGTTCCCAGTTAGGCCAAGGCCAAATTTATGGTTTTATGGGCTCAAGCTTCTTATAACGAAGGATATTACTACAATTGAAGGACCTTGGAAACTTATTTATTGTGAGTTAATTCGGTGGATTGGAATGTCGTGGATATCAGCCCTCTGCTCTTATGTGTGTACTGTACTTTTAATAGAAAAGGGTGTGGTAGTGGTTTTCAGTTAGCTTTTATTTACAGTTGAATTGGGAAGACACTTCCAGGATGCAAAGAGTGGGATTCAAATCATTCTATCAAGAGCCTTCGTGCGAAGCTTTGAAGACTATTTAAATCCTATACCGGTATCAGGATTCAAATTCTCCTTCGCAAAGCTGGTCACCTGGACAAGAAGCCACTTTACTTACCCCTACTCCATGTTGGTGGAACTCTTCCATTTATTAAAATTAAAGAATGACCATACTTGCCATTGTAATTTACTGGCTACTCGGACTTGGTATCTCCCTCCCAATAAGATGTCCAAGATCTCCACCAAATGTCAAACGAGACCCTTTAAATTATTCAAATGAAAGCATTCCTCAACTTTTAATTATATTTTCTTATCCTTTGTTTCACCCTGGTGGTCTGGGGATGAAGAATGTTATAACTTAGCGAGTCCTCCCCTCCCCCCTCCCCCGAGAAAATATCTTATATTCCTCATCACATCTGTTCCCCCTGAAAACCTGAAAAAGAACAGGGCATCCTTGCAGGTCACATGGAAAATAAGCAGTTAACAGTACTACACACTGGGTAAATCGGTTTGAAATGGGTAAATCTAGAGCTTTAACAGATAATTATGGATGTGGTGATTGGTTTAAGGGTCCTGGAGTACAAAACTATGCCCCTATCTTCACGAACACTAGCAAATTGAAAGTAACCCTCATCCAAGGACACAATAATGCTTACACTTAATTATAATAAGCACACACAAAATGTATTACAGACATTTATTTTATTTAGGACATTGGTTATAAATATAAACATCTCAAGCACATTAACACATTGACTGGAAGAATCCTAGAATGTAGAAAATGAAGTTTGCAGGTTTCACCATGTATAAAGGTGATATCTTACTGATCTTGGAAATATTACTGGCGAAGATTCGTATCTCATATCCTCCAGCTATTAATATTCTCAAAGAATCCTGCACTGCACATAGGGCCTACAGCCATTATAACCTGCTGATGATACATGATCTCTTCAGGATTTTGGATTTTTCTGACATCATTTCTCAATCTTTGTTACTATTGGGCCCTATTCCTAACTGCAAACACTCTACTGGAGCTTAGTGGGATACACATTCATCGTTACAAAGATGCAAGAACACAATTTGAGGACTGAACATGTCCAACTTGCTTCCAGCTGCCTTGCTACTGTTTCTTGTTATGATCACTAGAGGCTCACGGTTGTATAGGAATGTGGAGTGGACAAATGGGTACGACTGTAGTATTAATGAAATATTTTCCTTATGCAATACAAAGTCACGATCAATTACAATGGTACCTTGCAGCCTTAGCAACGATAGAGTCTTGCATTAACTCTTGTACCGTACTATTTTCATCTCCAATTTAACTCAACAAACAAGCCTGCCAACTTGTGTAATATAGCTGTTAATGTGGATGTGAAATGGAATTCACACTTACATGTGACAAGAACTTAAAATCATATTTGCATTCAAGTCACATTCTCTTTTCACAAAACAGTTTTCCTGCAAATTTATTGTTTAGTGCATTATGGAACTTGACCTAAAAATGCTTACTAGTGTAGTGGTTAGTGTTAAAACATGTGTTAGGTTGGCAAGGGTTATAACCAAATATTGTTATGTTTTGTTGGTACTTATTATGCAAGTTGTTTGTTTTTTCAAGAAAAATAAAAGAGTAGTACACTGCTCTGCCTTGCAAGTGAAAATGGTGTGTGAATCATTGAGTGTAGTGAAACCTAAAATACAGTACTATAAATTAGAGAAAGCAGACTGAATCAGTTTACTAAAATATCAAATTCAGAACAGGTCATGGGCCCAGATGCACCAAATGCAATGGGTAAACTGTGAAACAAGATAAATAATCAAGAACTGTGCAGCGTGTTGAAGAAAAACAAAAGATTAAGACAATGGCATCAGAAGATAGTGAACTACACAGCATACAAAAACTCAGCAGCCCCGACACATTTCAACTGTGGGATTTTGAAATTCAAATCCTATTTAAAGCCAAGCAAGTATGGGATGTTAATGGACAAGAACCTCTTACTGAAATACCACAAGATGCAGCTCAAAGAAGAAAGGCATGGTTGGCCAAAGATGCTAAAGCTCAGTATTATATTCTGAGAACAATTGACAAGGTGGTGAAAATCATATTTTGACGTGTGCTACTTCCAAAGAAATGTATGAAGCACTCAGAGGTGTATTCAGAAGAGATACCAGTCAACAAAAACAATAGCTGCTCATGGACTTCCATGGTTTTAAGTTTGATAAAACTAAAGGAATGATGATGAACATCAGCCATCTAAGAAATATTGTCTTCAAACTACAACAATTCAAACAAGAAATGTCTGAAGAGATGGTTATGGCAAAAATCCTTTTTTCACTGCCTGAGCAATATCACTATTTCTCAAGTTCATGGGAATCTACACCTATTTCAGATAGATCCATTGAAAATCTAGTGACTAGACTTTGTGTTGAAGAAGACTACAAGTTGGCAAGTAGGCCTAAGTCACAAGAGACTGTTTTTGGTGCACAAATAAATACAAGGGGTCAAAAGGGTCTCAAGTGAAGTGTTATAAATGTGGGGGAGAGGGGCATATTAAACCAAGATGTCCAAAGAAGAAATATTGCAAGATCTGTAAACGTGACACTCACTATGAAGAAGAATGCTTCAAGAAAGGAAACAATGTGCTTGACAGTATGAAATGCATTTACTGTAAGAAATCTAATCATGTGTCTGACAACTGCTGGTTCAAAGAAGAACATGAAAAGAAGAAAGACAAAGTATCCTTCTTTGCAGAATCTGAACAGTATGGTGAAGTGCTATTCTGTGAAAAACTAAATGAAAATATGACTGTGGTAGACAGTGGTTCTACATCACATCTGACAAATAAGCGTGACATTTTATCAAATACTGAGTCATCAGAAGCTAAAATATACAGTGCAAAGAAAGGTGAAACCATGAACGCTGTGTTGTCAGGAGACATTGAAACTGACAACGTGTTGTTTAAAGCTGTGTCTTATGTGCCACAACTCACCAGAAATTACTCTCTGTCAATGCCATCACTGAAAACAATGGAGAGGTATGATTCAAAAATAAAGAAGTTTTGTTTTTGAAGGATGATAAAGCTGTGCTTACAGGAAAGAAAACTCAAGGTGGATTGTTTGTTGTGGACTTAATCGCTCAACATAAAGAAGAAACACTCCTAACCCAAACTGAAGAACACATGGTATGGCACAAGAAAGTAGGCCATATTAGCTTTGGAAATCTACAGAAACTTCCTAACCTAAGTCAGGTAGTGCCATTTTCTCTAAGTAAGTCCAAAGTTAACCCTAGATGTGAAATATGTGGTATAGCAAAACTCAACAGAAATCCTTTTAACACAGTGCATCAAAGAGCAGAGATACCTTTGGAAACACAGACTTGTGTGGTAAAATTGATCCACCAACTTTTGACAACAAAAACTATTTTATGTTATTTATTATGACCTTTATGCCTTGGTCATAGCATAAATTTCACATATTATTTCAATATAGAAAATGTTCATGTTAAAACTGATGGAAGGAAGGCATAGCTCGCAAGCCAGAGTGGTAACAAAGAAGCGGAAGGAAGGGAGGAAGCTTGTAGTTTAACGTGACCGTCAATCTTGAGATCATGAGCCACGGGACCTCCTTTTTACGTGGAATCCGAACCACAGGACATGACATTTCACTTCGAAAATCTCACATGCATTGACCGGGAATCGAACCCGGACCGCCATGGTGAGAGGCATACAGCTAGACCGCTGAGCCACCACACCCCCGGTAACAAAGAAGCAACTTGTACGTGACTATTTGCAACTTTCACTGCGCTGCTGACAATAGAGATGGAACGCAGAGGCAAACATCTGGAGATCAGACATGGGCAGACAAGGGAAGACGGTCATTCAACTTGGCGGGTAGGTGCCAGAAATTCAACGATAATCTACAGGATAAGCTCCGCCTACTTGAAAGAAATTAGAGCAGCAATTAAGATTCAGGAACGCAAGTTACATCATCATGAAGAGGACGATCTCAACCTCTCAAAAGTTATTTTGAAATTTAAATTAAGTGATTGTGTGATTTTAACCAGAAGCAAAACCAGAATGAGGGGTGAGTTTGAAACGACCAATCACAGACGGGGACGTAGGACGCCGCCAAATGCCGCGAAAATTGAGGAACAATGACAGAATTCACGGAGCTAATTATCAGGGGACCCTACGAACCGATTTCAAATTAAAAGGCAGCATTGAGACATTGAAAACGAGAGTATTCGAATGGGCTACATTACATTACCATGCGCGTGATAATATAGAAATACAATTTGGAAACTCCCCTCTCCTGCGAAATTCCTCGCGAATCATAAAAATAGTAGGTGGACTTCCAGTGAAGTCAGTCGATATTGTGCATTCCGGGAGGCGAGAGCCTTTGCCCGTGAAGATCAGGAATTGCCGCGAATTGTTATAAGTTATCAGTCGATATTGTACATTCCGGGAGGCGAAAGCCTTTGCCCGTGCAGATCAGGAATTGCCGCAAATTTATAAGTACAGTCAGTCGACATTGTGCATTCCGGGAGGCGAGAGCCTTTGCCCGTGAAGATCAGGAATTGCCGCAAATGTATAAGTACAGTCAGTCGACATCGCAGTTCTAATCACAGTTTTCGCCAGCGTGAAGATGAGCAGTGTAATTACGCGAAGTGCGCGAACCGTTGATAGTGAAACGGGATCTATAAAATTAGGGATAGCCACCCGTACTATTAGAATAATGTCAGTCACGCAGGGAGCTATAAACTGTTGGCCGAATTAAGTAAGCTAATGCATAGCTCAGGGAAAAAGGATAGCTCCATACATAAACCGTGCATTGCTAAAAGGTTAAAGTTCACAGTGGGCCTTTGATTTTGGTGAATTTGAACCGTGTGTAAAAATCATCCTCCTACCTCAAGATGGAACGCAGGAACCAGCAGATTGGACTCATGGAACTAAGCATCATCATGGACCGGATGATTAGATAAGTAAACTCAGTAAGGGGCGTGCATGCGTGAGGTATCCCATCACAGGAATTGGATAAGTTTCTTTCGAATTATAAGTAATTATAATCAATAGGTATTTTCGGGAACAGCAGGCAAAATTTTGTGCAAGTTTGTGTATATATTTTAATGATAGATTTATTTTACATGGTCATCGTATTTTTTTGGTGTTTTATTTTGTGTGTTGGGTCAGTAACGTTCTTTATGGATGCACTAAAAGGGATAATGGGATTTGAGTGCTCAAGCACAACCCGTAACGTAGAATGGCGAGATTTGGGGGGAAAATAGTTGATGATATTGTGACAGACCAGTCTAATGCAGCTATATTGAGCAAGGGCTCGGAAGTAAGGTGCTGATGACCACATCCAAGGTAAGAGGACAGGTGCAATGGCTAGGACAGTCGAAATTCAGGTGAGATTGTGAGGCGACCCTTGGATGAGTTGTAAAGTAAGCGGAAGTTACATGCCCGCAGGTCTACGATGATATAAAATGGTAATATTGTAAGTAAGCGGAGGTTCAGTTCCAGCAGTTCTACGATGATATAATGGGTAAAATATTGGTAAGTAATGATTGGATTCATTGTCTGGGGAGAGCAAGTGTTGGCTCTTTCACGGAAGAAAAATGTGTGTACAACTCATCGCCCAAGGCGGTCAGACGAGGGACCAGGTAGAAGGGTCCTTGGCCGACTGTCAGATTCTTAGGGTGCAGCGAAGGTCATTGTCCACGAGACGGCTGTCGCAATACGCTGCCGAAGTCGACGTCACTTCCGCTCCGTTGCTAAGCAACTGGAGCAATACATCATGGCTCCCTTGTAGCTTGCTTCAGTCTTTGAGCCGTCATTATTTCCTATTTGTATCGTATAATACTGTACATGCATGGATGTCCAGGGGCAAGAAAGCATAGAAAAGTATATTTTCCACAGTAATTTAACATAGTTGTCCAATAAAGTCGTAAAATATTGCGTACGAGATGCACATTAAGTCTTAGAGCATAAGTCGTAGAGATGTGGCCTACGATATTTACCTTAAATTAAGTGAAAACATGAAAATATAACATTTCTGGATATTGTGAATCACGTCCCGTATGAACGATCAATACTACGGAAAATAAAGTACCGTAGGCCCTACCAGTAAGTGACGAATAAAATGAACTTAAGGTCTATCAATGCATAAGGGAACAGTTTAAAATATTTGGATGAGAGTTTAGGCCAAATCTCATCAACGGCTATAGAAGAAACAAAGACTGCATTTCAATACAATTTGTGTGTTTACCACAACGCCGCGTTTGTTTGAAAACGAATCAAATTGACAAAGCCTAACCTGTGTGCTCAATAACAGGTTAGAGAAGTCTACAATTAAGGCATATCGTCCTACCTCGTTCTAAATAATGGGACACTTTTCCTATCCTAGCTCTAAATATTAGGCCACTAAAACTGACATGAAAATATCCGAGGCTCTCACCCAATAAGTAGGCCTACACCAAGCTGATGACCACATTATCACACTGATTAATGTTACACATTAGCTGGTGCGCCACAAAAGAGCTAAATAGAATTAGCTGATATATAGAGATTTAGAACAACAACAAAAAAGCCACCCTGCATCTTCACGAGCAATCCTAGCAAACATTCACACAATATGTGCTGGACAGTCAAAGTGGTACAAGTAGCCTACTTGGTATAAAGTGGGCCAAAGAGTTGATGTAGAGAAATGCTAGTCCCGGTACCATAACGATGATCCATGTGCTATGATACTAGATGGCTCACACAGTTTCCAGTTACCAAATTGAATAGGACTTTCTACTAGCAACTTCAAACCTTTCCACAGACCACATATTATGCTCAGTTTGCAAAAAATAAAATACGGTATTTAGGCAGAAATTTTCAGTCTAGAATAGGCCTAATTGTTATTTGGAAACAATTCACTGCTTAAAAAAATTAAGTGAAAAATCACTACTCAGAAAAGTTGTGGGAGAAAATGTATTGCTGTTAAATGTGAATCAGATGTAAGGTTATGTAGATTGTCCTTTATAATACTTATAGTACAAACCATATTTAATTACAACTACACTGCCCACATGAACCAAAAACCCCTCTATGTTACATATATGTCCTAAATATCTCTCTATATTAGCTATACTGTATCCACTAAATGATGTTATAAATAAATATTTGTAATTTGTAGAACCAGCCATGCAATTCTTGCCTCGGGAGTGAGGTCGACTTTATTCATACTATCTCGCAAAATTCTGGTACTTTATCAATAAAATTTCACTTCTATTTTGTAGCTCCAACATTGTGGATGATCTTCACGGGAGGCGTTTACCTTATTTCACGCATATTACACCTTTTTATCCACAAAATTCAAGACACTGCGCAGCGTTAATGCAGCTTCCTATGTATAAAAAAACCTAGCAACCAGTTGTTTGGGTCCAATGTGGCTGCGCCCATACGGTTGCTAGGCGCGTCACTTCGGCAGCGTATATCAGGTTCACCACATCTGAGTGGTAATGTTTGTCCTTGTAGTTGGGATGCGGCGACGCACTTCCCGGGGTTTTTGTTTTGCTTTGCCGCTTCAGAAAGCGAAGTCAAGTAATGTTATTTTGTAATTTGTACATTCATTGTAATTATTTGAGTATTTTAATTCACGGGGCGCAGGCCGCCATGGTGCTTTATTTGATGACCCAGGTTTGTTTTGTCTAGTATTTTGATTGATTATTTAGCTTGGCAGAGCTGTGGCTCTGATTTGAGTTAACTTGGTTCATTGTAACTGTAAATAAGTGATGCACGCATTTGCCTGTGACCGGAAATAACCAATGCCTTCATTCGCCGGACTCTTGAGAGGATGGAAATGATTGTAATGAAAGAACTTATCCAAAACCTTGAAATTACCATAATTATAAATAATGAGTGCGCGTAAATAGAATGGCTGGGCTGTTTAGGCCACATTTGTTTGATTTAAGTCTGTTGACGTTTTGAACCTTAAATCAGAGGACTACTAGTAAGATTTTATTTCTTTCCTGGTATCAGCCAATGTATTTGGTTAGTATTTGATCAGCTCTTTTGAGTTATTAGTTTGTGTTTTACAGTAAATGTTAAGGGAGTTGTATGTTATCTGTTGACGGGAGTAAGAGGGAAGATGTGTTAATTTCATGAATATATATTTTATTTTATTTTCATTTTAAGATTCCTCTAGCATATTGATTTAGTTTAAGCTTCCTGTGATCCTTCATTGAAACCCCTAGGATGTATAATTAAGTAAGAGCCACACCGAACAGACCACTACCCGAGCTAGAGTCTACATCCTAGAAGGCCCGGAAGGGTACAGTATAGATGATTTCACCCATTTTGTACAAGTGTATTTGCTAGAAACCAAGGACGAAGCTGAAGGCTTCTTAAAGGACTATATTGCTGGAGCAGAAAACCATCATAACCTAAAAGTGTATAAAATAAGAGTTGATAATGGTGGAGAATATCGGTCTAATGACTTCAAGAACTGGTGTAAGGGTAAAGGTATCAAATTAGACTATACCATACCTCATACACCTCATTCGAACGGAACTGCTGAAAGGATGAATCTGACTCTAGGAAACAAAATGAGAGCGCTACTGTATGATGCAAATTTTCCCAACGAAGTGTGGGCAACTGCAATGGAAACTGCCGCCTATCTTCAAAACAAGAGTCCAACGGTAACAGTTGACACCACTCCTGCCGAAAAATGGTACCACAAAAAAAACGATCTCTCTCGCCTTCAACAGTATGGTTCTGTGGTCTACACCAAGAGTCTCGGGCATCTGAAGAAAGTGGATCCTAGAGGTGAGAAAGGTTATTTTGTCGGCTACTCCAATAATGGATACAGAATCTGGGACAAGGAAGATCGGGTGATCTATGTATCAAGAGATGTGAAGTTCTTTGACACAGAAAATGACAAGAAGCCTGCATTACAAAACCAAAGTATCACTATTGAAAATTTATTTGAAGATGAAGACAACCAGGAAAATGAAATAAACCATGAAAGCCAAGATGAAACAGACAGTGAGGAAGCAAAAGATGAAGATACTGGATCGGATTATGAAACCACAAATGATGAAGATGATGCACCAATAAATCCACAACCAAACCAAAGACCAAAAAGAGACATAAAAATGCCAAAGAAATGTGAAGATTATGCATTGCTACAGATGACTCACCTCTTACATATGAAGACTGCAGAGTCAAGATAGAGAAAAATGGAAGAAGGCCATACAAGAGGAAAAGAACTGCCTCAAGAAAAATAAAACTTGGGATTTAGTCAACGAAGAATGTGCCAAAGGTAAAGAAATCGTTACTAGTCGCTGGTTGTTCAAGGTTAAAGAAGACGGTCGCTATAGGGCAAGATTGGCTCCCAGAGACTTCCAACAGAAAAAGGGCTTAAACTATGAGGACATTTTCAGCTCAGTAGTACAATCAAACACTCTGAGAATGTTATTGGCTATTGGAGCTTCAGAAGATGTTAAGATATCAACCTTTGACATCAAATCTGCTTTTTTGTGCGGCGACTTGTTGTTGTTGTTTGAGTCTTCAGTCTTTTGACTGGTTTGATGCAGCTCTCCATGCCTCCCTGTCCTGAGCTAATCGTTTCATCTCTACATAGCTACCACACCCTACATCCGAGGCAATCTGTTTAACATAGTCCAACCTTGGTCTACCCCTACAGTTCTTGTCCTCGACCCTTCCTTCCATAACTAAGCTTGCTATTCCTGGGTGTCTTAGTATGTGTCCTACCAACCTATCTCTTCTCTTCATTAGCAGTCGCCAGAAACATCTCTCCTCTCCCACTCGTCTTAATACCTCTTTGTTTGTAACCCTATCTACCCATCTGATCTTCATCATTCTCCTGTAACACCACATTTCAAATGCTTCAATTCTCCTCTTTTCTGCTGCACCAATAGTCCAAGTTTCACTTCCATAGAGCGCCACGCTCCAGACAAAGGCTTTCAAAAATGACTTCCTAGTACCTAAATCTATATTCGATGTCAGCAGATTCCTTTTTTGTAGAAATGCTTTCCTTGCCTGAGCCAACCTACTTTTTATATCCTCTTTGCTTCGTCCATCACTGGTTATTCTGCTTCCTAAGTAACAGAAGTCTCCTACTTCCTTCAGCTTTTCACCTGCCAATTTGATCTCCATAGAGGTTTCTGATTTATTTCGGCTGCATTCGAGTATTTTTGTTTTACATTTATTAATTTTCATCATGAATTCTTTCCGTAAGACGGAGTCCATACCATTCAAAAACTCATTCAAATCCTCAGGCTTGTCGGCCAAGATGACGATGTCATCAGCAAATCTCAGAGTTGAAATTATTTCTCCTTGAATCTTCACTCCCACTTTAAATTTTTCTCTAATTTCCTTCATTGCTTGTTCAATGTAAAGATTGAAAAGTATGGGTGATAAGTTGCAGCCTTGCCTTACACCTTTCTGAATACCAGCTTCTCTCTCATGTCCTTCAACTCGAATGACTGCTGTCTGGTTTCTGTATAGATTGTATATCACCCTCCTATCCCTGTACTTTAATCCAATCGATTTCAAAATGTCAAACAATTTAGTCCAATCAACGTTATCAAAAGCCTTTTCTAAGTCTACAAAAGCCATGAACGTTCTCTTATCTTTCCTTATTCTACCTTCCAAAATCAGCCTAAGACTTAGTACAGCTTCCCTTGTTCCTACATTTCTCCTGAAACCAAACTGGTCTTCACCCAACTCCGTTTCTATCTGGCTCTCAATCCTCTTGTAAATTATTCTAGACAGGATCTTTGAAGCATGAGTAATCAAGCTGATTGTACGGTAATCTTCACATCTGTCAGCTCCCACTTTCTTTGGTATAGGGATGATTACATTCTTCTTGAAATCAGGGGGTACCTCACCTGTCTCATAAATCCTACACACCAAGTGAAATAACCTGATCAGACCTTCATCTCCTATGCAGCGTAGCAACTCAATCGGTATATCATCTATGCCTGGTGCTTTGTTCCTGCTTAAGTCTTCCAAAGCGCTATCAAATTCTGATCTCAATATTAAATCTCCTTTCGCATCCTCATCAATTTCCTCCTCCCTTTCCATTACATGATTCTCAATCATTTCCTTTCCCTTATACAAACTCTCTATGTAAGCTTTCCATCTCTCAACCTTTTCTTCCCTATCTGTTAGAGGCTTTCCATTTGTGTCCTTAATATTACAGCACTTAGTCTTCTTTTCCCCAAAAGTATTCTTAATCCTTCGATAAGCTGTGTCTACTTTTCCTAATTTCAGACAATTTTCTATACCAGCACATTTCTCTTTCAACCATTCTTCTTTCGCTGAGATATACATGCGCCTGCCAGAAGATTTTAATGTCTCAGGAAAAATATGTAAACTAGGAAAAGCACTATATGGTCTCAAACAGGCTCCCCAACAATGGTTCAAACGTCTGACAGACTAGCTCAAAAGCTAAGGTTTGAAACAAACTTAAACAGACCAATGTGTGTTCAAGTCCACTTCAGGAATGAAATTATTTGTTGCTATCCATGTGGATGATGGGATAGTGTTAGGAGAAGATGAGCAACAAATTATTGAACTAATGACAAAAATGAAGAAGCAATTCGAGACTTCCATAAATCTCGAACCCAAGACCTACCTGGGAATGCAAATTTCTCGAAAGAAAGATGGAGTATTCATCAGTCAAGAAAGATATGCTCAACATGTCATTGAAAAATACAACATGGAAACATCCAAACCAACAAGTACTCCAATCTCACATCAAGATAATTCTCATGATGATGCCAAAACTTCCCAAAGCAGGTTTCCATATCAGTAAGCAATGGGAAGCCTGCTGTACCTATCCTGCAAGACAAGACCAGATATCAACTATGCCAGCAGATACACAAGAAATCCTACGAAGCAAGATGTTGTCAACATCAAAAGGACACTAAGATACCTAAAGGGATCCATTGAACAAGGCATTCATTACTCAAACAATGTCAAGAATGTACAAACTCTAGAAGTATTCTGTGACTCTGATCATGCAGGGGACAGAAAGGGATGCAAGAGTATATCAGGTTACATAATGCACTATGCTAATGGTCCAATTGCTTGGTGCTCTCGTAAACAGTCTATTGTAGCTCAATCATCAACTGAAGCTGAATACATTTCAGCCGCCCAATGCTACAAGGAAATAAAATATGTGAAATCTGTACTTGAGGAGCTACTGGAAGAAACTATCAACGTAAACTTGCATGTGGACAATACCAGTTGCATAAAAATGATTCAAGCAAACCAGTTGACCAGAAAGTATATCTATATATCATCTGGTTAAATATGAATACAAGAAAGGATGGTTCAAGATCATGTATTGTCCTAGTGTTCAAAATGTTGCAGACATTTCAACTAAACCTCTTCTTCCTGGTAAATTTGCAAATCTCAAAAACCGTGTTATGTTTTAAGTGTGATTTTTTAGAGTTTATTATATCAGTGGCACTTCCATTAAGTAAAAAAGGACAAAAAAAACAATTATTTGATTACACCCTTGAGGGAGTGTGTTAAAACATGTGTTAGGTTGACAAGGGTTATAACCAAATATTGTTCTGTTATGTTGGTACTTATTATGTACCGTATGTTGTTTGTTTTTCAAGAAAAATAAAAGAGTAGTACACTGCTCTGCCTTGCAATTGAAAATGGTGTGTGAATCATTGAGTGTAGTGAAACCTAAAATACTATAAAATAGAGAAAGCAGACTGAATCAGTTTACTAAAATATCAAATTCAGAACAGTTAGTGTTACCGGTTGTCAATCCGAAGGACCGGGCTCGATTCCCACCTCTGCGAAGAACTTTAGTTCTGGAATTAGGTGCTGTAATAGTAGGCTATTCCTGGAAATTATTTGTAATCCTCTCATCAATATCCACCCATCAATTTCTTAATTTATATAGACCTACAGCAGCAACCAGGCAACAAGAATCCCCCTGTGAATAGGGAAGGGCTCGAGAGGAGATAATGGGGGGACGCAGTGCAACAACATGATCGGAAACTCTGAATCGTGTGAACAGACAAACAGTTGCGAGTAAAATGCGACCACATGAGGGCATGAGACCTAATATTTACAATTCAGTTGAGCCTAACCCGACAGCCTTTGGGATTGATAAAACCTAACCTTTCCTGAAAGTAATTTCAGGTTGTCATGCTCATCAGACCAGCTTATTAATAAAGTACGCCTCAACTTATGTCCTACATTGCAGACAAATTATAAAGACAAACACAAAAATACAGTAACAATGCAGAACGGAAACTCTCAACTGGTCATAAGAAATACTCGTCAAAAGATTTTTGTTTTATAATAAGTAAGTCTTTACATACAACCTGCCTAGATGTATGGTTTCGTCCAGACAGTGGATTAACCCAGTAGCGACCAGTTAATGTGTACCGTATCAGTAAGGAATTTTGTTTCTGTACTTGGTTGAAGAAGTTATTCTCTACGAAAACAACAAAGATATACAGTAACAAATATTATACAATATTGGGGAATAGTACGGATACATTACACTACAAAATTCCCCTAGACACAAAATGGCATCATCCATGACGCCATGGACAACATTTAGGGTTTAAACTATGCATACATGTTAAATTCTATGTGTTATAACCTGATTTACAAAAGAAAGCTGTCATCCGCTTGAAGGGTGAGGTGAGGAGTGGAGACGAGAGGCGTAACGGTCTCCATAGCAACAGCGAGCAGTGTTGCAATGTATGCCGACACAGCAGTGAGCACATGGTTTGACGCAGTGTTCTACTGTGCCTTGACTCGTCACTGCCCAGGGCCGGTCTTAGAGGTGTGCGACATGTGCGGTCGCACAGGGCGCCAACGGTTTGGGGGGCGCCGAAGGCGTTCCCCAAAAGTAGGCAATATTCGAATTATTTCCTATTGAACAAATGGCAAGATAGGTAAATGCAAGTTCGTCAAACAAATAAGGGAATCATTTTTTAAAAGAAGTTCAACTGGTGCTATCTCTCACTTCTGGAAACCCTACGCGCACCTTAGGCTGTGACGGACTGAAGTTAAACGCAGTGGAATAGTGATTAGCAAGCACTATATCTTTCTCTCCCTTGCCTTTTCACTATCGCGGAAAAGCAACCCGGCTCGACTCCTGGGCCCGGGACCAACCAAATCGCCCTTCGGCAGCGCTCGGGCATTTCCGTGATATTTCGGTTCAGTTAGCTGTTGTAGCAGAGCTGTAGCAAGGCGAAGTAGAGAGAAAGAAAGCAAGCTTGGAAGGCAGGGAGAGAGGGGAGTGAGGTTGGAGAAAGGGGTGTGGGTGTGGCACGAGCTGGATACAGAGGCAAAGAAAAAGAAATCATAACAAACGGCACGTTTGGCTGGGCGAAGTCGGCGTCGACCCGCTCGTTGATGGCAGGACGTATTAGCACAATACACGGGAGTGTTATGGCCCTTGCTAATTGACGTTCTTTCGAGTGCGTGGTGCCAATGGTATCAAGTCGGGACGAAGAACGAGAAACCCTACAACAATGGCCTCCTCCGGTAAAACTAGTGAAGCTGCAAACAAAAAACGAAGGTTGCAACATGCAGAAGAAGACAAGAAGGCAGCAGAAGCTTTTAAAAATTTCATCTGACCTTCAACATCAATAGACTGGTGTTCTTCTCAAACAAATCCTACTGATCAGTCCAATAATGTACCCGTCAAAGTTGCAGAGCAAGATGAAGGTATATATTTTAATCTCAACAAGAATATTTTCTTACTCTCACAGAAGCGTGTTAAACTGTATATTTTGCTTAAAGCATGTTCTACACACATCAAAAAAAGTTTTGCATCACCTCGGTTCCAAGAGTTCCGGAACCGTTAAATACAAAGGGAATAGAGATCAACACAAACAACATTTCAGCTCGTTTTATTGCTCATGAGACCCACACATTGCATGTTGTACCATCATACAGCTAGACTTTCAGCATTTGTGGTCCAGATTGCAGTACACACCACTACCTCTAATACCCAGTAGCACGTCCTCTTGCATTGATGCATGCCTGTATTCGCCGTGGCATACTATCCACAAGTTCATCAAGACACTGTTGGTCCAAATTGTCCCACTCCTCAACGACAATTCGGCGTAAATCTCTCAGAGTGGTTGGTGGGTCAAGACGTCCATAAACAGCCCTTTTCAACATATCCCAGGCATGTTCGATAGGGTTCATGTCTGGCGAACATGCTGGCCACTGTAGTCGAGCGATGTCGTTATCTTGAAGGAACGCATTCACAAGATGTGCACGATGAGGTCGAGAATTGTCGTCCATGAAGACAAATGCCTCTCCAATATTCTGCCGATATGGTTGCACTATGGGTCGGAGGATGTCATTCAGGTATCGTAAAGCCGTTTCGGAGCCTTCCATGACCACCAGTGGCGTACGTCGGCCCCACATAATGCCACCCCAAAACATCAGGGAACCACCACCTTGCTGCACTCGCTGGACAGTGTGTCTAAGACGTTCAGCCTGACCAGGGTGCCTCCAAGCACGTCTCCGACGATTGTCTGGTTGAAGGCATATGCGACACTCATCGGTGAAGAGAACGTGATGCCAATTCCGTGGGGTCCATTCAGCATGTTGTTGGGCCCATCTGTACCGCGCTGCATGGTGTCGGGGTTGCAAAGCTGGATCTCGCCATGGACGTCGGGAGTGAAGTTGCGCATCATGCAGCCTATTGCGCACAGTTTGAGTTGAAACACGACGTCCTGTGGCTGAACGAAACGCATTATTCAACATGGTGGCATTGCTGTCAGGGTTCCTCCGAGCGGCAATCCGTAAGTAGCGGTCATCCACTACAGTAGTAGCCCTTGGGCGGCCTGAGCGAGGCCTGTCATCGACAGTTCCTGTATCTCTGTACCTCCTCCATGTCCGAACAACATCGCTTTGGTTCACTCTGAGACGCCTGGAAACTTCCCTTGTTGAGAGCCCTTCTTGACACAAAGTAACAATGCGGACGCAATCGAACTGCGGTATTGACCTTCTAGGCATGGTAGAACTACAGACAACATGAGCAGCGTACCTTCGTCCTGGTGGAATGACTGGAACTGATCGGCTGTCGTACCCCCTCCGTCTAATAGGCCCTGCTCATGCATGGTTGTTTACATCTTTGAGCAGTTTTAGTGACATCTATGAACAGTCAAAGGGACTGTATCTTGGATACAATATACACAGTCAACGTCTATATGCCGGAGATCTGGGAACCGAGGTGATGCAAAACTTTTTTTGATGTGTGTACATTGGTCGTAGTCTAGGTCATAGTCGTAAGGTCGCAAAAATTGTTTTAAGCACTGCTTGTGCGAATAACGCTAAGTAAACGCAGACCGCTATGATATTTACCTTCTAAAGTGTGCTATTTTAGATTTATTCGGTAATTCTTGTTTAAGCAAACATAAAAACAAAGTAAAATTACGTTTATAGACAGGTCCTTAAAATCGGAAACAGTGCCCTTATTATCACTAAAACCTCCAATGTAGAATGGGCTTAATAATCCGTGTAGGCAGAAATGCGATTTGACTTGGTGCCGGCCTGATTTTTTATCTCTTTTCGGGTGCGGTGACGGGTGCGAGCACCTTAATAGGAATTGACTCTGACTGTAGCCCTGCTGGTGGTGGGACGGTGTTGGATCTTCTGACAGGGGTGAAGGCGGGAAGGATTTGTGGAAACCTTTCGACTCTGGTGATTTTGCTGGTGATGGACATACAGTCGAAAGTGGTGAACGTGGTAGTTGTGGTGCTGATTTAACTTGTGACGGTGCAGTCGGTGAAGGTTCTGGTGTCGGTACTGGTGCTGGGAATGGATTATGCATTGTGCCCTTCTTTAGTGATTGCAGCCAACTTCAAGATCCTGCCTATTGGCCTCCGGTCCGAAGCACGGAATGTACTGATAAAATTATCGTTTAAGGGCCAGTTAAAATAAAAGATCAGAACTTCAAAAACGATGTTGGAGGTGGCCGTCATTTTACTATGTTTCATTGTTATCGCGAGTTGCGGAATGGCGAAAAAGTACCAAGAAGTTAGCTTCAATATTCTGACTCTCTAAAGAAATATTTTGCTTTTGAGTAAGCTCTTTGACAGAAAGACCCCAGCCGCTCTCGTCACTTCGAGATTCTGTGACTGGACACATTTTCCACAAGCCTTAGAGTCTCATGAAAGATCCCCTTCTCATTTTAAATGTTCTCAATTATGGGCCGAAACAGAGTTGCGTTTATCCTCGAAAAATTGTGTTGATGATGCTAATCAACGAATTATGTGTGCTGAGGTAGAACATTGGAGGTCCGTACTCGAACGATTGTTATCGCTTCGGGTGAACGTAGCTTTTCAAAATTGAAGTTGATTAAAACCTACCTGCGTACTACAATGGACCAAGAGAGACTGGCAAAACTTGCTTTAATTTCAATAGAGAACGATGTTGTGCGTTCACTCGATTTACCCCAGTTAGTCAAACAGTTTGCTTCATTCAAAGCACGGAAAGCTCCCTTCTCATAAGGTTTTGGGTTTTAGTGTGTTTTTTCCTGTGTGTCGTAGTCGTTTGAATTTGTAAAGATTGATTCCTGTAAGTGTATTTTTCCAGTGATTTTGTTATGTTGACACTTTGCATCACAACTGAAAAAATAGTTATTGTAATATGTTACGCCTCACATATTAGATAATAAAGTCCAGTATTTTTGCATCATGCGAGCGTACAGCCGATATTTTGTATGTTACCTTGACCATCCACTTACTACGACGCAAGAAAAGCATATTTTCATGATTCCTCTTCATGATACCGCATAATATTTGCCACAGTTAGGCAACCCGCCTCGCACAGAAGGGCGCAAAATTGAATTTCGCACAGGGCGTTGAAACCCCTAAGACCGGCCCTGTCACTGCCCTAAGTATTATCCCGTGTATCTATTGAAGTGCATTTGCTTATTCTTTCATAGACTACAGTAAGCGTTATCGTTCTGTGTTTGTTGGAGGCGTGTGTATATACAGATTTTGACTTTATTTCCTTTATTTGCATCAGCGTGTCTATTTTCGTTGCGTAAAAATGGCATCGGTACGTGCTCGCGGAAGGCCCAGGATCCATTCTCTGCGACATAGAACAACGTCAGGCCGTGGTATGACTCTCCATAGCCAAGCAAGGGAGATGGTATGTGCTGTGAGCAATTGTATGTATGGAGGTAGAAGAAGAAAGTATGCACTTACGGGAGGAACCTCTGATTCCATTTGTTCAGGTGAGGAAAAGAACTGCAAAGGCTCTTGGTGTGAGTGAAACCACAGTGTACCGAGTGACGGAAGAGAAGTTCCCGTCTAAAGATGCTGGCCCGTCTAAACTATCATCTCCAGGGAAGAAGAGGCAGAGGGAAGGGGTGGTCGCTAATTTAGATGGCTTTCAACAAGATGCTGTTAGACGGCATATTTATAGCTATTATTTTAGGAAAGAAATTCCCACAAGTCACAAACTTCTTGTTTCGCTCAGAGAGGCATAATTATTTCAAGGAAGCCTTTCTTCACTGAATAAAGTGTTGCAGGATCTGGGATTCAAATATAAGAGAATTAATGGCGGGAAGGTGATCATGGTGTGGCCAGATATTGTGGCTTTGAGATGTCAGTTCCTAAGTGAAATTGAGGACAAAAATGTTACGCATATTGTGTGGTTAGTTGAAACGTGGGTCAATGCTGGTCACACAGTGTCTATGAGTTGGAGTAACAACTCAGTTCAGGGGACAATGAAAGGGCCGTCAGGCAGAGGGGGTCGATTTATTATTCTACACACCGGGCCATCACACGGCTTTGCTAATAATGCGCATTTACTCTTTAGGTCGAAAAGAATGGTGATTACCATGAAGACATGGACTACAACCAGTTTTTAAAATGGTTCCAGGAACAATTGTTACCCAACATCCCTGAACACAGTGTTATTGTAATGGACAATGCTTCATACCACACAGTACAGATAGACAAAGCTCGAACATTTTCAAGTACAAAGCCGCGAATGTTGGAATGGCTCGACCGCCATAGTGTACCATGCGAGACCTCTCTGACAAAAGGAATCCTTATCGGTAGCGCTGAATGAACATAAAACGAGCGATAACATTCTCTATAATACATGAATTAGCCAAAATACCTTATGAAACGATGGGAAATAAATCAGGGAGCAATATTTTAATAAATGTTTCTTCCTCCGCCGTCTGTGACCTACCCAGCCATCCCAAATAGTAACCTTCCACAACTCTTTGCATCACGTGTACCAATAGAGACACAATAGTTCAAGCAAGATGGATCGATATCCAGAACGTTTTCAGAGTGGCTCAATTTGGCCACCACATAGCCACGATCTTAATCCCTGTTAGGTCTTCCTGTGGGGATATTTCAAGGAGACAATCTACCGCCAGAAACCAGAAAATACACTGTAATTGCAAGCGGCCATTGTGACTTTCTTACGAGGGTTGAGTGAGGACATGTGTCGTAGAGTGGTCACAGACATGCAAGTTCGTCTCGAAGCTGTTGTATACCGAGAAGGTGGGCATATTGAACATGCCCCGCATACTGACTAATCATGCACATATCAGTGAATGTTGTAATGCCATTTTTTTAATTAAATATGTTGTATATTAAATATTCTATAAACAATTTCCATTGTATGTCATTTCGTGCGCCACCCTGTATGTCCATTCCTGCTTAAATTTATTCCTGTTGGAGGAGAAGTGTTCAGATATATTTGATACACTGTGCACAGAATTATCTTCTTCGTATTGTCTGAAGTATTCTAAGCTCGCTTCTATGGCTTTAACCAGATTTTCTTTCTCTGAATCATACAGTCTTCTAGAAGAAGGCTCAGGAGTGGATAGATATCCTGGCAAATTCGGAAATATTGAAGGTACTGCATCAGGCTTCAACTTCGGATAACTCCTAGCAAATGTCTTTATTTGCCCATCAACAATAAATTGCTCTGTCCTGATAACAGAGCTTTCAGGAAAATGTTTTATACAAATTATAGCCTTGCTCACTTTAGAGAAGTCAGTGGGAATTTTTCTAAGCCATATATTTCTTAATTTCTCGTCCTTTGGAAGAGAAAATGTAGAAAAATTGTCATGCTGAGATCTGTAATTGCTCTTACAGCCAGCCACATTACAGCATCTCGGCATTTTGAGTTCCTGTAAAGGGATACGGTACATTCATTAAATTTCTAACTTTAACTCAGATAATTGACTTAGCATGCATTCCAATTGTCCTTAGCATCCACAATATCAGGCTAACGTAAGTTCGTACATAACCTGCACCACACGTCCGTTTATTAATCTGTAGAAATAAAGTATCGCAGGTGTTAAACATTACCCTGTAGGCTGCGTGATTATTGCAGCTACATGATGCACCACAACACAAGTTGGATGCAAAGTTGGACGTTACACTTTATAAAACACTAACTATTCTCAAGTCTCACACTGCTATGCACAAGAAATTCACAAGTCGACTCAACCGGGGCCACTACTTCGCCAACGTCACAGACAAGATGGCTGCTCGCACTGGGGCCAGTATTGTTCGTAGGCTACGCTACACTCGATGCGAGCATGTACAGCAGTGTGAGCTAACGTCACACCAGCACCGCCAGTCCTCACCTACTCAACATCATTAGGGCCAATGTAGTTTCAATTATGCAAACTATAATGAATGTTTAAAAGGCTCACAGTCACAGCTGCGAATGACACCATCTCACGTTTAGACAGGAAATGTCTAAGGCTGCGAACAGATTCCACACTCTCCAGTCAAACGCCACGGTACTCCGTAGCTAAGGTGGCTAAATCATACATCGATGCGGTTGCGAAGCCAAGCTGCGAAGGAACAGGCTTAACACTGGTTGGTACACTTTTCTTTTCGCTTTATGCTGTTTACAGTGTGTAATGGTCCCAATTTGTGACCAGAATGATGTAGTAAAGCCACAAACCTATTTTTTGTAAAGGGTTATTTACTAATTACAGTAATTAAGTAATTTATTTATGTATTTATTTTTATCGGATGTTCCGTAGCAAGGTTAGAGCAAATAATAGCCTATAGTTAGGATGCAGGGTACTCTGCATATTCAGTGCAACAAGTGCTCAAAATGTGGACCACCTTGGTTTCATCGCGAAGTTGTTAAAACTGTCTTGCTCCTTGTAACATGAGAGGTGTAACGACATGCCATGCCTCGGTGATCAGTTGCCTAAAGTGACCAGGCTCCTGTGCGTGACACCGGGTGGTCTGGCGGACCAGGCAACAAAGACCCTCCTCCCCCCCCCCCCCCCCCCCCCCCTTCCTATCCGTTTATTAGGATATGAAGCATGAAGATGGTTCCGGACGACTGTTGATCTGTGAGGTGGGACCCCGTCCTGTTGAAATCACATTCGTAATCGGTTGTACAGCGCAACGTTCTCCGTCAAATGTGGGATCTCGCATTGAAGAAAATGAAGGCAGCGTGCTCCTGTAAGATGACAGTCGAAGAAATACGGCCCGAATAGGTAGGTCTGTTCGCTCAAGATCCCAATGCGTCCTGCTATACCAGTGGGTTTTCTCCGCGCTCTAAATCGTGCATATTGTGCGAATTCACACTGCCATTGTTGTGAAATCGTCATTCATCTGAAAACAGAATTCTTAACAAAAAGAAGAAACTGCAACATTGGTCATATTGCGTACTGCTCGTCCGTAGGGCTGCTGGTGTAACTGCAGATGGTATCTGCCTCTAAAGATGCGAGTGCCGACGGTCGAGGTGGGAACTATCCTGTGTTTAATTTTGGCATGCTATCAGCCTGCATGATTGACAAGTACAGTCGCGCGAGTAGGATAGAACTCAGGTCCAGTAGTCTCAGTCATCGCTCTCCTCTCCGTGGTGACAAGTGCCCCTCTTACGCTTAGCTGTGTTGTTACGAAACAATTAGAAACTCGCCATTCTTAATTCGCCCATTATTGTTAATTTTCCATTCCAAATTCACAACATAACTTCTGTGTAACACAAGTAGCGCGCGCAATGCTGCTGACATGTGCAGACTAAACTCAATCATCACTGTGTCCCTCTCATCGTCCCGCAAGGCTCCTGGTGCTATAAACAACAAAACTGGTGCAGCCAAGTTCAGCGGCACTCATATCTTGAAAGGCTAATACTCGTACGTTATGCAATGTTTGCCTAACAGATGATCGGCTGATGGTAGCTGTTGTGAAAGTATTCGGGAACTAATATGGGGACAGTTCATATCTAACACTTCCTCATCCCGTTGGGAACAGGTTATATCTAACGCTTTCTCAGTCCTCTGGGAACAGGTTTTATCTAACATTTCCTCAGCCCGTTGGGAACAGGTCATATCTAACATTTCCTCAGCCTGTTGGCAACAGGTCATATCTAACATTTCCTCAGCCTGTTGGCAACAGGTCATATCTAACATTTCCTCAGCCCGTTGGCAACAGGTCATATCTAACATTTCCTCAGCCCGTTGGCAACAGGTCATATCTAACATTTCCTCAGCCCGTTGGCAACAGGTCATATCTAACATTTCCTCAGCCCGTTGGCAACAGGTCATATCTAACATTTACTCAGCCTGTTGGCAACAGGTCATATCTAACATTTCCTCAGCCCGTTGGGAACAGGTCATATCTAACATTTCCTCAGCCCGTTGGGAACAGGTCATATCTAACATTTCCTCAGCCCGTTGGGAACAGGTCATATCTAACATTTCCTCAGCTTGTTGGCAACAGGTCATATCTAACATTTCCTCAGCCTGTTGGCAACAGGTCATATCTAACATTTCCTCAGCCTGTTGGCAACAGGTCATATCTAACATTTCCTCAGCCTGTTGGCAACAGGTCATATCTAACATTTCCTCAGCCCGTTGGCAACAGGTCATATCTAACATTTCCTCAGCCCGTTGGCAACAGGTCATATCTAACATTTCCTCAGCCCGTTGGCAACAGGTCATATCTAACATTTCCTCAGCCTGTTGGCAACAGGTCATATCTAACATATCCTCAGCCCGTTGGGAACAGGTCATATCTAACATTTCCTCAGCCCGTTGGCAACAGGTCATATCTAACATTTCCTCAGCCCGTTGGCAACAGGTCATATCTAAAATTTCCTCAGCCTGTTGGCAACAGGTCATATCTAACATTTCCTCATCCCGTTGGCAACAGGTCATATCTAACATTTCCTCAGCCCGTTGGCAACAGGTCATATCTAACATTTCCTCAGCCCGTTGGGAACAGGTCATATCTAACATTTCCTCAGCCCGTTGGCAACAGGTCATATCTAACATTTCCTCAGCCCGTTGGCAACAGGTCATATCTAAAATTTCCTCAGCCTGTTGGCAACAGGTCATATCTAACATTTCCTCATCCCGTTGGCAACAGGTCATATCTAACATTTCCTCAGCCCGTTGGCAACAGGTCATATCTAACATTTCCTCAGCCCGTTGGGAACAGGTCATATCTAACATTTCCTCAGCCCGTTGGCAACAGGTCATATCTAACATTTCCTCAGCCCGTTGGCAACAGGTCATATCTAACATTTCCTCAGCCTGTTGGCAACAGGTCATATCTAACATTTCCTCAGCCTGTTGGCAACAGGTCATATCTAACATTTCCTCAGCCTGTTGGCAACAGGTCATATCTAACATTTCCTCAGCCTGTTGGCAACAGGTCATATCTAACATTTCCTCAGCCTGTTGGCAACAGGTCATATCTAACATTTCCTCAGCTTGTTGGCAACAGGTCATATCCAACATTTCCTCAGCCTGTTGGCAACAGGTCATATCTAACATTTCCTCAGCCTGTTGGCAACAGGTCATATCTAACATTTCCTCAGCCTGTTGGCAACAGGTCATATCTAACGCTTTCTCAGTCCTCTGGAAACAGGTCACATCTAACACTTTCTCAGTCCTCTGGGAACAGGTCATGTCTAACATTTCCTCGGCCCTTCGGGAAGAGTTCACACTTCCCAGTCCATTGGGAACAGCTCACACTTCCCAGTCCATTGGGAACAGTTCACACTTCCCAGTCCATTGGGAACAGTTCACACTTCCCAGTCCATTGGGAACAGTTCACACTTCCCAGCCCTTTGGGAACAGTTCACACTTCCCAGCCCTTTGGGAACAGTTCACACTTCCCAGTCCGTTGGGAACAGTTCACACTTCCCAGCCCGTTGGGAACAGTTCACACTTCCCAGCCCTTTGGGAACAGTTCACACTTCCCAGCCCTTTGGGAACAGTTCACACTTCCCAGCCCTTTGGGAACAGTTCACACTTCCCAGCCCTTTGGGAACAGTTCACACTTCCCAGCCCTTTGGGAACAGTTCACACTTCCCAGCCCTTTGGGAACAGTTCACACTTCCCAGCCCTTTGGGAACAGTTCACACTTCCCAGCCCTTTGGGAACAGTTCACACTTCCCAGCCCTTTGGGAACAGTTCACACTTCTTAGCCCTTTGGGAACAGTTCACACTTCCCAGCCCTTTGGGAACAGTTCACACTTCCCAGCCCTTTGGGAACAGTTCACACTTCCCAGCCCACTGGGAACAGCTCACACTTCCCAGCCCATTGGGAACAGTTCACACTTCCCAGCCCATTGGGAACAGTTCACACTTCCCAGCCCATTGGGAACAGTTCACACTTCCCAGCCCATTGGGAACAGTTCACACTTCCCAGCCCATTGGGAACAGTTCACACTTCCCAGTCCAATGGGAACAGTTCACACTTCCCAGTCCATTGGGAACAGTTCACACTTCCCAGTCCATTGGGAACAGTTCACACTTCCCAGTCCATTGGGAACAGTTCACACTTCCCAGTCCATTGGGAACAGTTCACACTTCCCAGTCCATTGGAAACAGTTCACACTTCCCAGCCCTTTGGGAACAGTTCACACTTCCCAGCCCTTTTTGGAACAGTTCACACTTCCCAGCCTTTTGGGAACAGTTTGCACTTCCCAGACCAATGGGAACAGTTCACACTTCCCAGACCATTGGGAACAGTTCACACTTCCCAGACCATTGGGAACAGTTCACACTTCCCAGTCCATTGGGAACAGTTCATACTTCCCAGTCCTTTGGGAACAATTCATACTTCCCAGCCCTTTGGGAACAGTTCACACTTCCCAGCCCATTGGGAACAGTTCATACTTCCCAGCCCATTGGGAACAGTTCATACTTCCCAGCCCATTGGGAACAGTTCACACTTCCCAGCCCATTGGGAACAGTTCACACTTCCCAGCCCTTTGGGAACAGTTCACACTTCCCAGCCCTTTGGGAACAGTTCACACTTCCCAGTCCATTGGGAACAGTTCACACTTCCCAGCCCTTTGGGAACAGTTCATACTTCCCAGCCCTTTGGGAACAGTTCATACTTCCCAGCCCTTTGGGAACAGTTCATACTTCCCAGACCATTGGGAACAGTTCAAACTTCCCAGCCCTTTGGGAACAGTTCACACTTCCCAGCCCTTTGGGAACAGTTCATACTTCCCAGCCCTTTGGGAACAGTTCATACTTCCCAGCCCATTGGGAACAGTTCACACTTCCCAGCCCTTTGGGAACAGTTCACACTACCCAACCCTTTGGGAACAGTACCATCTATTGATAACAGGCATCACCGCCATGATTCAGATTGAGCACACATGTGACCTATTGAGCGGCTATGCCACGAGGCGATACAAAGACCATATGTTTTAATGTACTGTATTTCAAAGTCTCAGCACGATAATGTCCTTTAGCTACTGTGTCTGTGTAACTTATTTTAACACCATTCTTCTAGTTATTTTGTTGTGTAATGTTTGAATTTTTCATGTTGTCTCTGTTGCTTCTTTGGGGACCAGTGACATGTTGGTCATCAGCTCCGCATACCTGTGCTTGTGAAGCGTGTAGCAGTGTAACATGTGCTATGGGGATGGCCACAAAAAGAAACATTCGTCCACCTCGACGCGTAGGGGCGGTCACAGCGGAAGCCCGTATTCAATTCCCGGCTCTGCCAAGAAATTCAATTCTTATCTGAGGGCTGGAACGTGGTCCACTCAGCTTCGTGAGGTAAAACTGAGAAGGGGTGGGTTCGATTCCCACCACCTCAGCCATCCTGGAAGTGCTTTACCGTGGTTTCCTACTTCTACTCCAGGTTATTTTGTTTTTTATTTTTTCGTGTTGCTTCCTGAGAGGCCGAGTGCAGGTCTTTCTAGTTGACGCCCGTGGGCGACCTGCACGTCGTAATGAGGATGAAGTGATGGTGAAGACGTCACATACACTCAGTCCCCGGGCTATGGGAATTAACCCCAGGAGATTAAAATCCCTAATGGCCCGGCCGAGAATCGAACCCGGGACCCTTCGGGCAAACGCCTAGCACGCTAACCAATTAGCCATGGAGCCGGACTACTCCAAGTAAATGTCGGAATGGTTCCCAACTTAAGGCCACGGCCGCCTCCTTCCTAATCCTCACCTTAATTACAAGTACACACACCAATACACATCACAATAACACAGGTTATCTGACAAAATTCCACACTCACCCATGTACTTGGGGCTAAATGACCACGATGTCCAAGCCCCTCAAATGAAATAATAACAACTCATATAAGTGTAACGAAGTAACGAAAATGGTCGTTACATTTCCAAGATGAGAATAGAAAACTTGCCACAATCTTCTGTGATGCACATCCGACCTATGAAAAGGTCTCTAGGACATAAGGTCTGACCCTCAATCAGGGATTATGAACCATTCTCGGCATTAAACGTGCCAAACTGCTCCTGTAGCAGCTATATTTCAGATATGTTGCTGTAGTCAATTCTGATAAACGAATTTCCTACTAGAGAGCCTAAGAACACAAAGAAACATTTCATTACTTACTTCCGACCTATTTAAAAGGTTCGTGTCGGGGAATTGGAACCAAACCTCTGCCACTTCTATGATGTACGTCAAGGGTCTTGTTAAAATCATCCCTGAGGTATTACGTCTCTGGTGGCATTGAAATTAAAACGTGTTTGTATCTAGAGTTGTGCCATTTTTATGGATCAGAAAGGAGAGAAAATGATGCTTCGGCCGTCATACGCCGGTATATTTAATTTCTTAAAATCGGACGAGACGAATGTAGTGTGCAAAGGTGGAAAAGACATACAGAGCAACCGTAGTTCCACAGCGAACTTAAAGAAGCATGTGCAGGTAAGACACAGGTAATTCAATCGCTTGATATTATTATTATTTTCTTAATTATGGCCACCTTAGAAATAACCCACGGTCAATTCCATTTATTTCCTGCTTCCTTTCTTGTTTTTCAATAGTTCTTTATTGCTTCTTCCTCTCTTACGTCCACCGTTCCTTCCTTTCTTTCTCTTGGAAACCCATGAAATGTTGTGTTAATTTTCTAAAATCTATTCTGTCCGGTATATGTGTGTTGTTATTTCCATCTCTGCCATATCGTTCTTTGTACTCTGCATCCATTCTTGCTCTTGTAACCATGATTAACAATTTGTTTTGTTAGTCTGGTATTATCCATCCTCATTATATTATAATTATTGTTGTTGTTGTTGTTGTTGTTGTTCTGGTTTAAAATAGTTTATAGCTTTTCTTGTCGTGTGGCCTTCTGAGGGGCCGAGTGCATTTCTTTCTAGTCGACGCTCGTGGGCGACCTGCGCGTCGGGATGAGAGATGGAATTAATGAAGTTGAATGAAACAGGGCAAGGATGTGGAAGGAAGCGGCCGTGGCCTGTCAGAAGGTACCGTCCCATCATTTGCCTGGTGTTGAAAATGGGAAACCACGGAAAACCATTTCAAGGACGGCCGATGGTGGGGCTCGAACCCACGCGTCTACCGAGTCAACAGAGAGCTTGGCCCCATGATCTAATGCTGCGCTTTATAGTTAAGTGCATACTATTCACTTTTTTTCAATTGAATAATGTTTAGTGCTTGAGGTGAGCTTCCACAGCCAGGTTGTTGTAGCGTTGTAGTGATAGTTATTTTGTTTTTAATTATTACTGGAATCCACTATTCCGTTCAAATCAAGTGAATTATAGTGGCGGGGAAAATTATATTATGCAACTATGTTGTTTATACAAAAGGAACGAAAATGTAACGATTCATTACTTTGACAACTGTAACGGTAACTTCGTTACTATTCTACAAGTCACTGTAACGGTAACTTCGTTACTATTCTACAAGTAACGGTAACGGTAACTTCGTTATTATTCAACAAGTAACGGTAACGGTAACTTCGTTACTATTCAACAAGTAACGATAACGGTTACTTCGTTACTATTCTACAAGTCACTGTAACGGTAACTTCGTTACTATTCTACCAGTAACGGTAGCGGTAACTTAGTTACTATTCTACACGTAACGGTAACGGTAACTTAGTTACTATTCTACACGTAACGGTAACGGTAACTTCGTTACTATTCAACAAGTAACGGTAACGGTAACTTCGTTACTATTCTACAAGTAACGGTAACGGTAACTTCGTTACTATTCTACAAGTAACTGTAACGGTAACGAAATAACTCGCCCAAGCAAGTTAGGAACCATGTGCCAACGTGGTGCCCGTAGGGACTACAGTGCGTCCTCGAGAGGATGACTCATTTTTGCCCAAACTTGCACAGCTTGTAGTGCAAAGTATAATCTAAGGTAGAAGAGTGCTCTCAGGAAGATGTGATGTGTTGTGGACTTTTAGCTTGCAGAAAGGTCACTAATGGGCCCAATTCCTCTCTTGAAATGCTAAACTTCCCATTTGAGGAGGAATATTTTCCCCCAATCTCAATGTTATATGCGAGTGAAATAGTGACGACGTTACTGAATGATCTACTGTCATATCAACTCTCCAGCATAGCGTAGCACTGAGGGCGGTCATTACTTTACTCAATTCTAGACCTTAATAATAGACTACTGCTACGGTCATCAAACTAGCACAGGTTATTGCACAACCAAATACAAGGGGGCTGATTACCAGACTGATTGTCCCAAGCACCTCAAATAACGAAACACCAAACAAGTGATGTGTGAAGTAATCTACGCGTTGGAGAGAGACATGGCACATTTACAGCTACAACTTGGAAATTCTCATGTGATCCGTATGGTTCATATATAGTACAGTATGTTGATAAACTCTCGGCTCTCCGCTGTTTGCAGCTGCTGGTAAGTGATGATGTGAAAACATGTTATTATCCTTTCACGAATTGATTGCCGGCGGTCGAGATTGGAACTATTCTTTATTTACTTGTGTCACACGTCAGCCTGCTTCGTTGACAGGTACAGTTGCGCGAGTAGGATATGACTCAGATCCAGTACCCTGGTCATCGTTTAACAACTGTCCGTGGTGACATGAGCTCCTGTTACGCTTATCTGACGCAATGCTGCTTGACTTACGTGCAGACCTCATTATGTCATCACTGTGTCCTCCGCTGTACCGCGCGGGGCTCCTGCTACAATAATCAACAATCACTGGCGCAGCCAAGCTCAGCGGCAATGGGTAATAAGAGAAAAGTTAATGGCATGTAGGCTACAGTCGCTGGAACAAATAATGAGCACTGTCTTGGTGGCTGTTTTGGCCAAAAGCCAACAGCGGGTTTCCGTGAGAAACTTTCTGATGGTGTCACACATTAGCCCGTAACTAATGTATTACGAGGTTATTCTCTTGAGTTTAGGCTCTAGGCTTAAGAACAAGAAAGAAACAAAGAAAGGTTGAGCGGTTACGAAGAGTGCGCTCATTTTTATATGGATATATTTTTGGGCTGCGGGACATGCCAAAATTTGTGTGATACAAAATGACGTGTTATAACGGACTACCGCGCAGCTTGCCCCTAAGCGGCCGCGCGCAGGTACTACCCGCATCTCATTGCTGCCTCTGTCTGCCTAGAACCAGGATCGTATTATAATAAAACTCCGATACTTCGACTTGGCTCAGTGTGAAGCTGTGAACAAGTCAACTGAACGCATAAGATGTTTCTTGTGATGGAGTTGTACTTATCCCTGCAACTTCAATGTGACCAACACCGTTATAAAGGAACTAGTTTACAGACCTATCCTCATGCAAATTGCGATTGTTCAAACACGTGCTCGCCTGTAATATCCTATAACCGTGTTAGCAAGGTTAACAGGTATTCATCTTCTAGATCTGAAAAGCATAAGTTATCCATGATTCGATGTTTCTTAGTGTAGCGCAGGAATTTTTTGCTTGAGTTTTACCACCTCATGGTATAGAGGCTAGCATTCTTGACTGTCAACCCGGAGATCAGGGTTCGATACCTGGCTCTGCCAAGAAATTTAATTCTGGTCTGAGGGTTGGAACGGGTATACTCAGCCTCGTGAGGCAAAACTGAGAATAGCGGGGTCGATTCCCACCTCAGCCATCCTGGAAGTGGCTTTCCATGGTTTCCCCACTTATATTAGATGTAAATGCTGGGATGGTTCTGAACTTAAAATCCTGGCAGCCTCCTTCCCAATCGTCACACACTATTACAGACACCACAATAACACAGGTTATCAGACACATTTTTTTTTAATTTATATATATATATACAAACACCCAAGTACACGGGACTAAATGACCACGATGTCCAAGCCCCTCAAACAAAACAACAGCTCTATGCTTCAACGACTGCACGTCTCGAACTCCTACACCAATGCACGATGTGAATCGCCTAGCCAACCTTTGTCATGAACCCAGTTATTCAATGACGATTCTATTTCTGCGGAATTATCGTCTAGTGCTTATCTCTTTAATTGAAGAAAGAAGAGTTCCGAATCTCTTCTAGAATAGAGGTATCGGTAAAACGAAATGAAGGGCAATCAAACCTAGGAACACGAAGAACATTAATGAGGTCCGATTTGATAAGCGAAACTCAAGAATCAGGGTGTGTCATTCACTTTTGGTTGTTGATTTGAACTCCGACTAATTATTTGTATTTATTTATTTATTTATTTATTTTGACCTGATCTAGCTCCAGTGCTTTAGCTTAGCTACACCTCCTAGCTCAAAGAATGTGACTTGTTGAAGCAGAAGGGAGGAATGTTCCCACAATGCAGCAGGGCTAATGGGAGTGAGATAGCGCTATCACGCACTAAGATAGTGCAGATCGTGTTATCACAATACAGTGTACGTCATCATGGAGGGCAATGTTAAAGGCCATGGTTACCAGCTCTCTAACACAAACGTCATTGCCAGTATTTATTGATTTAGCTTACCCACTCTATAGCATTTCCCTAAGGCACCGAAATATATTGTTATCTGAATAACAATGTAAATCCTCGAATCTGCTAGCACTTCTCCTGAATTTATGGAGAGGGTTGTTCCTTCATTCCGTGTGAAATTTGTGTGATTACTGTAACGTAATCTTGATTACGGTACAAATTATTATTATTATTATTATTAAAGTCATTGTGTAATTATTATTATTATTATTATTATTATTATTATTAATTACTGTACTGAGTCTCTACTACCATGATCCAAGATTCAGGCATAAGGTCTCTCACAACATACAAACAAGAGCCATAACAAGTACTAAATATGTAAAACCCTTATGTATAAATAGCTATGGTTTCAAGAGACTAGATTATATTATACCATCACTACTTAATGAACTACCACCTGGATTGACGAACATTAACAGCAAACAACTAGCTATAAGTCGCATTAAAAATATTACTTAACCAAACATTAACTCATAACATAAATTTATTAATATAACTACCATAGTGTAACTTTTTGTGTCTTTAATTATTTACATTAATACTTAATCATTATCGTAACAAACAAAAAATTGCATGCACTCTTGTATTGAAATATAATCTATATATTGTAAATAATAATTAATATGTCTCACAGATAATCTGTACTGTCATCAGATTCGTGAGACATATCACAATAATGTAACATAAATAGTATTTAATAAATAAATTAAATTAAAATTAAATTATTATTATTATTATTATTATTATTATTATTATTGAAATATCAAAGTTATATCGTTTTATTCAACCATTAATATCAAGGGAGGGGCCATAACATATTCACGTCATCACCATAATCATATATTATATTGTCAAGTGTTTAGATTTAGAAACAGGGTTTTTATAGAGGTCTAGGGCTGTTTTATTAGTTAAATTGTAAAGACAGGACGGGCATGGTTGGAAGAAGTTACGGACGGTGAAGCAACATATTGCAAGAAAATGTATTTCTGGAAAGAAGCCACGCTGACTGGAGACAAGGGCTTGGAGAAAGATTTGGCGGAAATATATGCATGCGCAACGAGAGGAATAGCGGGTTCTGAATGGAATATTTGAAGTACGCGGGCCTGTATTCCCACTCGGAAAAGTAACGCGACTCTTGAGGACTGAGAAATGCTTTGCTATAATTGGTCTGATAGATCGCGGGCAAATTTATGCCACGAAACATTGGGACCATTCAGAGTGTATAAAAGCCCAGCGCGACTTCAGCACTGGCTATTCAATTCTATTGATTCTATTCTGTAATTCACTTATTCGATCACGAACTCACTCATTGACTTTGTGAGTCGTAGACTCTGTCAGTCCCTCAGTACGATGGGACTTAGTGAATTCAATTAGCCTGGTTTGTTCAAATTTGCTTACCATTGTGATCAAACTCAGAAACAAGCAGCAACAACAACAACAACCACAACAACTAGACGAAGTACAGTTAGCAAAGTGAAAACATTTGTTTTCAAAGGTCAATAAACGCGTGTTGGCTGGCGTAAGATCTCAAATTAGCCTACAAGCAGACCAACGAGATGGACTTTGAACCACAAGGCACCAGGTATGTGGACCGAGTTATTATCAACACAGAAGATCAGCGCTAGCGAGAAGACAGTCAATATTGCCCAGCAATTAGGGAATAGTAATGCACATATTGTACACAGCTCGAAACCTCAGATCAAATGTTATTAATAATTTTGTTGTAAATAAACCAGTATTAGTTAAAATGTCTTGTTCATTGGGAGTTGAATATATAGGATAGTTGGAATGCAAAGAGTATCTCATAGAGCAAGTTTATTGCCCTACGTTCCGATGATAGATCTTGGCTCAAGGAAGGGAGCGGCTGTGGCTAAATAAAATTTTAATGTGTTATCTTTACGATAACTGGCGCCCAGTAAAACTAAATTAATAAAGTGTATGTCGTCTGTCTAGACAGGCCAATGCTAAATAAGAACGTTGAGGTGGTTTTAGGGAGTCTTGAGTGTAATAGCTGGATAAACGTTATAAATGATCGCCCAACTTGTAGAGCGATATCCAACGATAAATTTAGCCGTTACAAATGGCACAACCAACTGTGGGGCTACGAAATATCGTAGTAAAGTGAATGGATATTATGTTTAAATCCAGTTTATTTCAAGTACCGGTATGTTAAAGTTTAAAGTTGTTTTCATGTACGATATAAACGAGTACTCTTTGCATTCATTCTGAGTTTTTCAATAAAGAGGCATATATCAAGTTAGGGAACTACGGTTGTAAATTAGGAGTGTTCTTTTGATGAGTTTTTTTTTTTTTTGGGGGGTAATGAGTAACAGGGATAATTTGGGGAACATAAATTTGAGAAACCGTAGTATTATAAGATCAGTTAAAATGCCGAAATTAGATGAGCAGGGTACCAATGATGAGATGTCAAAAGTAAGCGAAAATCAGGAAACTGAGGAAAATAAACAAGACGGGGCTACAAACACCCAGATTAATGAGGGGGAGAATCCTTCCTGGCTTCGAAACCTGACGATGCTGATAACAGAACAGAGTAAGAAGCAAGAGGAACAGAACAGAAACATAGATATTAAGTTAGAGGAACAGGGTAAGAAGCTAGAGGAACAGAGCAGAAGTATAGATCTTAAGTTAGCTGAGCATAGTAAGAAGCTAGATGAACAAGGTAAGAAGTTTGATGAAGCTACAGAGAATTTCAATAGGCTCAGCACTGGCTATTCAATTCTATTGATTCTATTCTGTAATTCACTTATTCGATCACGAACTCACTCATTGACTTTGTGAGTCGTAGAATCTGTCAGTCCCTCAGTACGTAATAATAATAATAATGTTATTGGTTTTACGTCCCTTTTAACTACACTGGCTTTTAGAGACGCCGGGGTGCCGGAATTTTGCCCCGAAGGGGATCTTTAACGTGCCACCCTCAGTACGATGGGACTTAGTGAATTCAATTAGCCTGGTTTGTTCAAATTTGCTTACCATGGTGATCAAACTCAGAAACAAGCAGCAGCAGCAGCAACAACAACAACAACAACAACCACAACCACAACAACTAGACGAAGTACAGTTAGCAAAGTGAAAACATATGTTTTCAAAGGTCAATAAACGCGTGTTGGCGTAAGATCTCAAATTAGCCTACAAGCAGACCAACGAGATGGACTTTGAACCACAAGGCACCAGGTATGTGGACCGAGTTATTATCAACACAGAAGATCAGCGCTAGCGAGAAGACAGTCAATATTGCCCAGCAATTAGGGAACATTAATGCACATATTGTACACAGCTCGAAACCTCAGATCAAATGTTATTAATAATTTTGTTGTAAATAAACCAGTATTAGTTAAAATGTCTTGTTCATTGGGAGTTGAATACATAGGATAGTTGGAATGCAAAGAGTATCTCATAGAGCAAGTTTATTGCCCTACGTTCCGATGATAGATCTTGGCTCAAGGAAGGGAGTGGCCGTGGCTAAATAAAATTTTAATGGGTTATCTTTACGATAACTGGCGCCCATTAAAACTAAATTAATAAAGTGTATGTCGTCTGTCTAGACAGGCCAATGCTAAATAAGAACGTTGAGGTGGTTTTAGGGAGTCTTGAGTGTAATAGCTGGATAAACGTTATAAATGATCGCCCAACTTGTAGAGCGATATCCAACGATAAATTTAGCCGTTACTTTACCTCAGTACGCTCGCTAAGATGCAGCACATGTTATCTCCGGACTCTGTAGACGAGTGGTTTCAAAGGCAACAATCAGCCATCCTTGAAATGGTTTTCCGTGGTTTCTCATTTTCAACTCCAGGCAAATGGCGGGACGGTACCTTCTAATTGGCCACGACCGCTCTCGTCCATTTTTATTGATCGTCATTAATGTCACCTCTCATTAACTCATTGGCTTATGAGATTGGCGTCAGCAAGTGCATCAGGCCTGAAAATCCACTCGCCTCATAGAAATTCATCACATTACAAACCCGGCCAATTTCATACGGGAATTATTAGGAGTAGATCTGTGTTATTGTGATGACTGTACTTTTGAGGCCAAGGATTGCGAAGGTACCTCGAGACTTGAAGGAAGGTACCGTTCCAGTATTTGCCTGGAGTAAGCGTGGAATAGGAACACTCAGGATGGCCAAACCTTCAGCTACCCAGTAAAGATTTGTAATGCGCACATTAACGCTCTCGGTTAACGTGTTGATGAAATAATTAATGTTATTGGTTTACGCCCCTTGTAACTACTGCGGCATTTAGAGACATCAGGATGCCGGAATTTTGCCCCGAAGGGGATCTTTAACGTGCCAGTAAATCTACTGACACAGCTCCCTCGCATTTGCTCACCCTCAAATGCCAACTGACTGCACCAACAATCGATCCTGCAACCTTGGGAACAGCAGGTCAGTATGTTACCGCTAAACCACACAGCCAGTGTGTTGATTAAAGCAGGTGTGTTTATCATGAACACTTTTGGTGACCATTAATATCCGCTATGTTGGTACAGGAAATGTACGTCAGATGTGATACACAGCAACTTTGGCGCAGTAGTCGCTGCGCCTAAAGCAATATGCAAAACATTATCCACATCCACTCCTTATCCACACGTCCTTTATTTGCAGCCGCTCCTCATCAGCACGTCCCTTATTCGTAGCCGCTCCTCATCAGCACGTCCCTTATTCGCAACCACTCCTCATCAACACGTCCCTTATTTTCAGCCACTCCTCATCAGCACGTCCCTTATTCGTAGCCGCTCCTCATCAGCACGTCCCTTATTCGTAGCCGCTCCTGATCAGCACGTCCCTTATTCGTAGCCGCTCCTGATCAGCACGTCCCTTATTCGCAGCCGCTCCTGATCAGCACGCCCCTTATTCGCAGCCGCTCCTGATCAGCACGCCCCTTATTCGCAACCGATCCTGATCAACACGCCCCTTATTCGCAGCCGATCCTGCTCAGCACGTCCCTTATTCGCAGCCGCTCCTCATCCACACGTCCCTTATTCGTAGCCGCTCCTGATCAGCACGTCCCTTATTCGCAGCCGCTCCTCATCCGCTCGTCCCTTATTCGTAGCCGCTCCTGATCAGCACGTCTCTTATTCGCAGCCGCTCCTCATCCACACGTCCCTTATTCGTAGCCGCTCCTGATCAGCACGTCTCTTATTCGCAGCCGCTCCTCATCCGCTCGTCCCTTATTCGTAGCCGCTCCTGATCAGCACGCCCCTTATTCGCAGCCGCTCCTGATCAGCACGCCCCTTATTCGCAGCCGCTCCTGATCAGCACGTCCCTTATTCGCAGCCGCTCCTCATCCGCTCGTCCCTTATTCGCAGCCGCTCCTGATCAGCACGTCTCTTATTCGCAGCCGCTCCTCATCCACACGTCCCTTATTCGTAGCCGCTCCTGATCAGCACGTCCCTTATTCGCAGCCGCTCCTCATCCGCTCGTCCCTTATTCGTAGCCGCTCCTCATCCGCACGTCCCTTATTCGCAGCCGCTCCTGATCAGCACGTCCCTTATTCGCAGCCGCTCCTCATCCGCTCGTCCCTTATTCGTAGCCGCTCCTGATCAGCACGTCTCTTATTCGCAGCCGCTCCTCATCCACACGTCCCTTATTCGTAGCCGCTCCTGATCAGCACGTCCCTTATTCGCAGCCGCTCCTCATCCGCTCGTCCCTTATTCGTAGCCGCTCCTCATCCGCACGTCCCTTATTCGCAGCCGCTCTTCATCCAGACGTCCCTTATTCGCAGCCGCTCCTCATCCACACGTCCCTTATTTGCAGTCGCTCCTCATCCACACGTCCCTTATTCGCAGCCACTCCTCATCCACACGTCCCTTATTCGCAACCGCTCCTCATCCACACATCCCTTATTCGCAACTACTCCTCATCCACAGCTGATTGCGTAATACCTTGGCATTAAAGCCCAAGAAGGAAATACAGTGTACAGGACGCTGCTTCATTTGTGGGAGTGAGGAGGTTGGCCCGACATACAGTATTTTATGTGTGTTTAAACTTTCCACAAAGGTTCATGATGGACTGAGAACAGAAGGAAATAGTGTGATCTGACAGTCTAATATTTTCGTCAATGAGTTTTATTGTTAGGAAACCTGTTTGCGTCTTATTTCGAAATTATTATGTAAAAAAGAGGCGTTCATCTTTACCGTATTAAGACTAAGCACTTCGTGCGAAGGTACTCCGTTAATAGAAGAACACTATATTATATTGTTGACTGGCTGCGTGGTGCAGCGGTAACGTTCGCGCCTGCTGTACCCTAGGTTGCGGGATCGAATCCCGGCGCAATTAGTTGACCTATGAAGGTGCTTAAAAGCGTGGGAGCCGTGCCAGTAGATTTACTGGCAGGTTACATTTCGGCACCCCGGCGTCTCTAAAAACCGGATTAGTTAAAAGGGACGTAACAGCCAGAACATAATAATGGTGTTTCATCAACGATAGTTGAATGCCATATTAATTCGGTTGGGCTTATTACGAGACAGATTTGCAATCAGCTGTTAAATTCTTGCCTATTTTATGTGACATTCTTGTTCGAGAAAGTTATAAGGCAAGTGACCTTGCGACCGACAAGAACACGCGATGGACTTTGACCAATCTCTTTAGTCTGTAGTTATTACTGTCTCTCAGAGTGGAATTCCTTATGAGATTATCACAAGCAGTAAAACGGGATTTTCATTCTACTATACGAGACTGATTACCTGGATACCACCAATTTGATTGATCATCAATTACTCTCGATGTGACTACAGACAAATACCAGGGGAAAATAATAGTGTTCAGTATCGTTTGCAGGATATGCTTGCAGTTCATTAGTACCTTACGGGATGCAAGCAGAGAAATATCGACCTTCCCAACAACACGTTTACTTGGGCTGCATAAATCAATATTATTAGGGGCAGCTGATTTACCTGGTATAATAATTTTGTACAATATTTACTTATTTGTTTTAGTACTGTAATTGAAAAAACAAAACAATCTGTGTAATAATTTAATGATTATAATGAAAGCTGAAGTACTTTGAGGTTAGGTGTTTTGACTTCAGGAGACTCGTATGTCAGTCTGCAGTATTTATTTAGAATCTCAAATCAGACAATAGGTTGTGCGCTCTATCTATGCCACAAACACATCCCAACTAAACAAGCGCGGCAAACATCGACATGAAATGGATCGCGGTGCTCGGGAGCAATGACCCACTAGCGCGGACCAGGGGGTTGACAGTTCATAGGGAGCGCGTGGGTCACAGTAAAGCTCTGCTCTGGATGTTCTGCCAACCAATGAAGAATTAATTTTAGCACTAAGGTTCCGTAGTTGGCACTCATGAACGCTGACTTCAAACCGACTGGCGGAAGCGGGAATAGTCTGTTTTGATTGATTTTCCTCGTGGTGTTGTTGGTTGTTTTGATTTGTTCGGTATTTTGATTATTTATTTGAATTGAATTGAGAGTCAATCATGCCCCTGCAAGGGAGGAAAAGTTGCCAAGCACCGCGATGTAAGAATTATGATGATACTGTAGTAAGAACAATACGGCAATTTTCATCTTCCTGGTGTTGACCATGTGTAAAACTAGTGGGCAATATGGACTACTCTCGAATAAAAATAGAGAGAGAATAAATGTGTGCATTTCATCTCTTGTTTGTTTTCTTACCCATTCTCCTTTGCATTGCAATAAAATTTGTGGTTTAGGGCTACGGGGAGGGGTGGGTGGTTGCGGGCATGGTAGGCAAAGAGTGAGGTTATGGCAATATAGTGTGCATTTGGACAGTTTTCTTTATATTCATCGAATATCCCAACAATTCTGTAGAGTAGGAGAGCAATGTTTAGTTAGCCTAAAGGTGAAGTAAGCTCTGGAACGGCATAACTGTGTCCTTCGTGACAAATCTATTGCCAATATTGATATATATCAAAGTGTATTATTTTCCTATCTGGACGTATATTTCAGCGCCTAGCGAAAAGCACAGTTATGTTTGTGTTATTTTCATGAATAATCAATAACACATCGCAGAACATACTGTTCAATTACGTGTAATAAAGGCTACATTCATATGGCTTTTTACTTTTTATGTTGCCAGACTTGCCGGAGCAGTACATAGCCTCAGAAATTCTATAACCAAGAGTGACGAATCTCTTATAGTTAACATGATCCTTGGCGCGGTCCATGCGCGCTAGTGGGCATTACCCTTTCACGAATTGATTGCCGGCGGTCGAGATGGGAACTATTCTCTGTTTACTTGTGTCACACGTCACTCTGCTTCGTTGGCAATTACAGTTGCGCGAGTAGGATATGACTCAGCTCCAGTAGCTTCAGTGATCGTTTAACTGTCCGTTGTGACTTGAGCTCCTGTGACGCTCATCTGCGCTTCTAAGACATGTAGCGCGCCCAATGCTGCTTGATTTATGTGCAGACTGCACTCTGTCATAACTGTATCCTCCGCTTCACCCCGCGGGGCTCTTGCTACAATAATCAACAAACGCTGGTGCAGCCACGCTCAGCGGCAATCAAACCTTAAATGGGTAATGCCCGGCTTTACAGTTCTTTCCATATCAGTGAATGAATCACAGAATTTGTGTAGACATGGGTTTCATCATCGCAACGTATTCTTTATTACTGAGCAGTTTATCATGAGGACGTCATTTAAATGTGAGATGCACAATCTCGTTGACAACCCGTCTTGCTTGGTATGTGACGTATGAATGACGCATTGATTGCAAAGCATGTCGGTCCCCCACCCATGGGTGGCTCTGTAACACGCGCGGGATGCTCTACACTCCAGATTTGGTATCATTATAAGCTCTAAGCACGAGTTTGAGGTTAAATACTACCTGGATATCGGATCGATACTTTTCTCTGGTTAGATTTACAATAAAGTACAAGTTTATTTTCTTCTTGTGTCATAATGCGTCTATATTTTCTACCAAATATTTGGTGAGCCCTAATTATATGTTTAATATGATTTTTGTGCGTATGTATCGTAAAATAGCTGTTCTTAATTCCTTTTGGGGACTTGGGACATCTTGATTATCAGCCCCGCGTACTTGGGTGTGTGTTTAATTTGTTTGAAAAGCTGTGTTTCTGATATGACTGTAGTAATATATTTTTTAATTGGTATTCTGCCCGAAGGCAGGTCCAAGCCTCCGAAGAGGCTACCCCCAGCCGGAGTTTACTTGCGGTAGGGTGGCCAGGGCCTTTCCGCTCCTCCTTATGTTGGCCAACAGCGCGCAGTGCCTAGAACCGACATACCATCCAAGTTCCGACTGCGCCCAATGTTGCTTAACTGCGGAGTTCTCATGGGATCCGGTGTTTCAACACGGCTAGGCCGTTGGCCAGTAATATATTAGGCTTGAGAATGAGATAGGCACCCCGAGACTTGGAATACGATACTATCCCGGCATTTGGCTGTAGGGAGTGTGGAAAATCCACACTCAGGATAGCCGCTGTCAGCGCAGGTGTCTCCGGATTTGCGATTTAACAGACACTGCACTCTACGCAAGGGGCTGTATAGCTAAAGCCCTGCGCAAAATCTTTCGCCATGCGGATATACAGTAGTTTGCATTGATGTGCGATTAATGGTTAAGCTGCGGATAATGTTTGGAGTAAATTTGTGGATAGTTTTTAGAATACAATCCCAACTTGTTGAATATCATTCTAAGAGCCGGATGATTATGACAATTATATTTTTCTGTAATGTTCTTTTTCTTTTTCATAACAAATGTAAGATGATTTAAGGTAATCTCGTTTGAATTATATCACTAAGCATAATTAACACTCCGAACTGAAAACGTTTGCAATTCTGGCTGTATGACATTCATTTCAAACAAAGCACATCGCATAGCCTGCATAACTTACGGGAACGACTCTCTCCTCAAATGTTAAAATTTGTTGCTTTAATACTTTATGCTTTATATCTAATTAAAAATATTATTATAATGACAGTATATTCGGATACCAGTCGTGCGGATGCAGGGCGGATGCGGATAACGTTTTGTGTATCCGCGCAGGGCTCTAAGTATAGCAGGTAAATAAACGCAGACGATATATGCTACTAAATACTGTGCCCTGTGTATTATAAACATAACGTAACCTACTCCCTTCGATGCACACACGGGAATTGGCTGTTCTGTGGAGACAGTGCAGGAGGAATAGAAGGACAGGGCGATGGGAAATTGTGGATCTGATAAGCAAATGAAATTATGTGGGGGTGTTTGAGGGTTAAGTGGCACCCCCTTTAACAAGTTGTGCACCCCAGTTCCTGGATTCTGGAAGAGTTCCTTACCTCATCAACTTGGGCCTGCGTCTGTTGTAATCTCTTCTGTGCTGCAATTTGCTGCGGGGTCCGCGGACCTCCAACAATGGCGCCATCTTCGCCAGGTCCCAGACCAGCTCCACTAGGCGAGGCAGGGGCTCCTTCAGCAGCCCTAGGACCAAGTCAAATCAAATATGTCATTCAGGATGCAACACATTTCATCTCATAAAAGATGTTTTACATTCAACCCCAAATAATTGTTTGTTCTTCCAAAGCCAAATCTTAGAAATAAATGAATTGTAAGGAATCGAAAGGCTTTGAGTGAACCATAACGTAGGAAGTGATTGTCCTTTCCTTTCTACTGGAGAGTTCAGTATTGTACAACACCTGCTCTCGATTCATTAAGAAACAAGAGACACGTTATAATAGTTTATCTGCCTGATATTGAGGTGTGGCCGGCTGAGTAGCGTAGTCAGTAGGGCTCTCTACTAGTGTGCCTAAGTTAGCAGGATCAAATCCCTTGATTGGCAACTGAGGCTGCTTACATTGAGTGACCTGTGTCAGTAAACTTATTGGCACCTTTAAAAGTCCCCATTAGGACAACATTTCGACAAACCAACGTCTGTGAATTCACAGCTGTTGATAGAGACGTTAAGTTGTCCGGGTTAATGGATAAGTGGGTAGTACGCTATATTTTGATAGGAAGGTCCCCGGGTTACTTTCCCGGGTGGATTGTGGGATTACAACTTTGGATGGTTAATTCCCTCGACTTGGGGACTGGGTGTGTAGGCCTATGATATCTTCATCGTTCAATCTTCATCATGACGTAGAGGTCACCTGCACCAGTCCTGTACGGAGACCAAACGCCAAACATATTATTATTATTATTATTATTATTATTATTGACAGTCACACGTGACTGTGCATTCATCGCCTGTGTGTTATACACGTGACATTCAAGTTACTGTAAATATATTGGCTGAGGTTTCGTAGCGCTTTGTTGAACAGTAGCCTATACCTCGCCTGTGGAGTAGAAATATAAGCAACTACTGTCTGGACGAGTCGCCGCTGCCTTCGACTGGCTGCTTGACTCCCCTGAACTAGATCATCAACTCGCCACTCTCCGCGTTACGATCAAGTGAGGTCGCTGGTCGATCAGTCGCCATGCATGCTAAGTTATAACTATACTGTATAGTGGGAATCAGTAATGTAAATATAAACTCTAAGATTAGGGGCAGATGACCTCGCTATTCCACCCCTTAAAACAAAAACAACTAGCCACCTATAAGATATTGAAATGAACATGTCAACCAACAATACCTTCCGTGATAATCTCCGTGTGTGAAGTGGTCATTCAAAGAGAATTTCTTAAGTTAGTGGATATTTGTGCAACGCCTGGAATTTTGTTGTGAAATGTGTTGATTGATCAGTGACACAATTTACGGACCTAGTTATTGTGAATAGTTCCCTAACGCGAGAGGTTTTACCATCACATTGCGTCGCCATGCTTGAAATACTGTATTGCTATGGGAGGCAAATGCCCTTTAAGTCATACTACGGGAAAGTATTCAAGTGGCAGAAGCCATTCCTCCGTGTTGCTTAGTGCTATTAAAGAAAGCTTTCCAGTCTATCAACACAAATTGTGCCCAGTTACATTAGGCGGGAAAACAAGTATTTAAGCACCCTAACCTGAAATAAATAGTATATGAGATATTTATCACAATATAACACGCTTTTATGTACAAAAAAGGGGGCGCTACTTAATTGGATGATATGTTTTGATCGTCAAGTGATCATCATCAGATCCTGCTCACTTGGGCTCAGATAAGGTACGATGTTTATGTGTTACACTTATGCACAAATATGATGCACCCTTGCAGCGCAGCATGGAATTAAAATACATACGAAGTAAAAATAATAATACAAATATTTCGTACGGCTATCAGGAGCTACATAATAGCCGAGACCCAACCCTGGTTTACAAGAGAGGGACAGCTTGGCACCGACAGCCAATAAATCACAGCCACGTGTACACAGAATAAACACTAGGAATCCCACAGAGAGACTTGGGGGAATTACTTTCCCTCGTGTAAAACTAAGACGATAATATTTGCGAGAGAGAAATCACGTGACATCTACACTTGATTTTGAGATAACGACATCTAGAGCACATGGTAATTAATAAAATACATAAATGATATGAGTAACATTACCTCATAATTATCAAACAATAAGCCGCTATAAGATGTAAAATTTGAATAAATTACGTATTGACTTTTGAGAGCATAGCATGACGCGAATCTCCTAGCCAATGACTGATTTCAGAATGGGGATTTACCGCAAGTAGCTAGAGTGAGGAGGACCCACGTGGCCTCATTTACATAAAAATACACGATCGATTTCTAAAAATGTATTCAGATTGTGATAGAGAATAAATTAATGCTCATTCTTGGGAGGTTTCACGCAGGAAATCAACGGGATAACAAAAACAAAACAAAAAGACAAGACACGAATCACCACCAGAGGTGGAGGAACTGTTTCCCCCAATCCGATATTGAGACCGATGTCTCATTGTCATGTTTATTTAATTGCTTTAAAGACATACTGTATTCTTCAAACCTGAAATAATGTAAACCTCACTATTAAATTACAGTTGAATGCTCTCCCTAGCATTTACAATAAAGTTATATTATAATATCAATTACTTGCGCCCCGAACATCGTACACAGATCCTTCAATCTATTCCTAAAAGCATACTCTCGTGTCAAAATCATTCATAATTCACGTCTTTTATTTATCAGCGCCATTCGCAGTATAAAGAATACACTGTCAAAGTGTCCATTCATGAAGAACACTAGTTTACCCGGTACATCCGGTTCTCAGCTGCACTACCCTGCTAGGGAATTGTTACCGCTAGACGTGGAGCGGGGCTGTTGTGTATACATTACATCAGCTCACCACGTTATGGCTGCCGCGGACGGGTGCGGGACAAGAGGGGGGACGCATGTACAGTCATACAATGAGAACACACCGCAAAGCGCACGACCCAGCATGAACCATGCACAAACACGGCATGCGATGAGGTTCCGCTGGCGACGACTGCACGTCTATCGCGGGAATGTGGCTGGCGGAGTGTATTAGTTCCGATTTCTGCCACCAGCAACAATTCGCTGGCATGGTAGTACAGTATATCCACAGCCCTCTGACCTACCGTGTACAAGTGTGCAGACTCGCAACTTGTCATTTTAAACAGCACAAAATATTTAGCATTGCTGGTTACGAAACTCTCGCTTCTTTGCGTACAGAAAGAAAAACGTGTTCCTCCACACAGTGTGAAATGATACGATGGTAAATAAATAAATAAATAAATAAATAAATAAATAAATAAATAAAGAAAGAAAGAAAGAAAGAAAGAAAGAAAGAAAGAAGAAAGAAAGGCCTACCTAGTGATGTCATTGACTAAATTGGTTCCTTGACCTAGTCTAAATAACACTCGAGGTTACAAAATAATTGTGTGAAAGCTAATGGCATGAACTCACATTTTCTAGCTTGTGGAAGTCCGGGGTTCTGCTTCTGGTTAAAATATTCTCCCCGTCTCCATTGCCCATTATTTGAAGCGTTTCACGTAACAAATCCATCTCCAATCCAGTGGCTCCCCCATCTGGATTACCTTAGCCTTCCATATTCAATTTAATGGCAAACAGAACAACATCTTTAAGGTCTGCCATGCGGTCGAGTTTCAGTACCAGATTTGACTCCATGTTGTGTCGCACTGAATTTAACGTAATAAATTTTCCAAATAAATATTCAGTGAATCTACACTTTGGCAGGCTTAATTTGCAAACAGGCCATGTATCTCACTGCCGTTATCTATGAAGCTACTGAATGCATCTGCATTAAAACAAAAGTTATCGCAACCGTGTGCGTAAAGAGAATCACACGTTATCCACACAATCTTAACTAATCGAGCGTGTTCTTCCACAAAATTAAAGAGTATTTGTTACACAGAATTTATGTATAGGCCTAATACAATTGCAGCAATATTTACAGTTCAATTTATACGACGTTCATTCAACAAATATTTCAATCAATCAATCAATCAATCAATCAATGTCTAAAGGCAATGCCTTGTCGATTCAACCATTGTCTTCTGTCTTCAGCTTGTCTTTTCATCTCACAATAAGAACCACATCTTACGTTTCGTATCAATGCTTGAAGGAATTGCTTCCTACGTCGACCTCGTCCCTTCTTTCCTAAGACCTTTCCTTCTAGTAGATTGGTTAGAAAGGTATTATGACGCACGGTGTGTCCAATGAATTTAGCTGATCTTCTATGTACTGTTACCATCAGCTGTTTCCTTCCCTGGATTTCTCGCAGTATACTTTCGTTTGTTCTTTTTTCAGTCCAACTGACCTTTAGCATTCGCCTCCAGACCCACATCTCAAACGCTTCAAGACGTTTCCTATCCTGTTCTCGAATTGTCCAAGATTCACATCCATATAAGAGTACGCTCCACACAAATGACATCACACAATTTTTCCTAATCTCAATATCTAGATGTATATTGGTCAGAAGAGTTCTTTTGTTGCTGAATGCTTGTTTGGCAAGCGCTTTTCTTCTTCTTATCTCTTTGCTGCAGCGGTTATCATTTGTGATTAAACTTCCGAGGTATGGGAAACTGGTGACTTGTTCCACTACTTTGTTAGCAAGCCTGATGTTGGTGTGATTTCGCTCAGGATGTTTACTTACAACTAATATATTTGTCTTCTTCACGTTAATGTTTAGGTATAAATCTACTAAATATGATGACAGTATATTCAGCATCTTGGATAATTCCTTTTCTGAGTCTGCAACCACTGCTATATCATCTGTAAAGCGAATACAATGGATTTGTTGTCCATTTATTCTAATTCCTTTTATGTTCGTTTTGAACTTATTTATAGCTTTTTCGATGAATATATTGAAGAGGTACGGTGAAAGGGGGCAACCCTGTCTTACTCCCTTCCTGATTTTTATTTCCTGACTGCTTCCTTTGATGTCTACTATTGTGGTATGATTTTCATAAAATCTTAGTATCAGCCTCCTATCCTTCCAGTCTAATCCTGAAGATTTAATCATTTTGAAGAGATGGTCCCAACTTACATTATCAAAGGCCTTTTCAATATCTACAAATGCTATATATGTGTTTCTATTCATCTCCATTCTTCTTTCTAATAGTGTTCGTAGAGCCAAGATTGCTTCTCTTGTTCCCATTCCTTTCCTGAAACCAAACTGATCTGGGTCAATTTGGAAATCAAGTTTGTTATTTATTCTGGCTTTTAGTATTGACAATATAATTTTAGATGCATGAGAGAGCAGTGTTATGGTTCTGTGTTCAGAGCATTCTGTACTAATTCCTTTCTTTGGTATCATAACTGTTCTGCTTTTGGTGAAGTCTTCAGGAATTTTGCCACTATCATAGCATCTGCAGATTGCATCATAAAGTAGGTCTTTAATTTTCTCACCCATGTTCTTTAGTAGTTCTCCCGGTATGTTATCTGGACCGCAAGCTTTATTGTCACTTATTCTTTCAAGCGCTGATTCAAATTCTCTTCTTGTGATAGCAGGGCCCTTATCATTTTCTTCTATATCATCTTCCGGTTCAATATACCATGTTTTATTAGATACATTCCCATCATATAGTTCTTCAAGATATTCAACAAATATTTCACAGATCAAAACTGTTCAGACCATGCGGTCTCCGTTTTATCTTACCGGAATTCAGGTAAATTCTCAATTTTCAAGATTTCCAAAAATAATCGTAACACAGTCGTTAAAATGATTTATACGTTCAATTAGCACACCATCCAACACGGATGAACTATAATTCACAATATTCAACAGATGAAAACTTTCAAGGTGGCTATCGCCGAAATACTTCGGTCTCGCATACTTAGCGAAGTGTAGTGAAGGGTCCTAGTTTGACTTCCGTCTTCTCGGTTTGGAGATCAAGTCAAAAGAAAATTTGAATAATAGATTACTCCCTTCTGGAGTTGAAAAGGTTCACCCTTCCATCTTCATTTAATGAAATATGAATTTTAAAGTTATTTCCCAGATCTGTAATTTAATTAAATTTATTAAATTCATACTAATCCCAGCATCCACAGCCTCGTAGATAATTTATTTATTTATTTATTTATTTATTTGCGCACAACAGGATTTTCATCCCAATTACAGTGGCATAAAGATTACACAGTATGTTATCTTAAAACTTATACTAACTTAAACTAAACAGTAATAATAATTTAAAAACTAATTAAAATTACACAGTATGTTATCTTGCAACTTATACTAACTTAAACTAAACAGTAACTAAATAAAACTAATAAAATAACTAGGTGTACAATTAAAACAGTATGGTACAAATAATACATGTGTAATACAAGGTTGGCTAGGTTGAATGACACAGTGGTACGATTTCATGATTTACAATTTTCAAGGTTTGAGTCATTATTTCTGGAGAGTGGTTAAGAATTCCATCAAAAATACTGTCAAGGAAGTACTAAAATCTATGGCATTATTTCTTTGAGCAACAGTGTTGAAAATATAACATAGCCTGTTCAGCGGTGAATTTTTGTGGCCAATGTCCTGGTTCTTTTATTTTCAAATGTGATATTGTTCCTAGAATTGATGCGTGGTACATGGAAATTTAAGAGAGAGAGGAATTCAGAATCATCAATAGAATTGTTTATAATTTTGAAAAGGAATTTCATAGCATCTATTTTTCTTCGTATTTCTAAACTGTCCACATCAAAATTTATTAGCAGTTCCTGGTATGGTATCAAGTGAGGATAGTTGGCTGTTCTTTTAAAATGTAGATATTTTAGGAATTTCTTTTGTGTGTTTTCAATCATTGAGGTATATGTCTTGCATCTATGACTCCATATAATGCTAGCATATTCTAGTTTCGGTCTGACTAGTGTGTTGTACAGGTGGATACACGTACTTATGTTTTTGAATGGTTTTGTATTCCTGATAACAAATCCAAGTGTCTTGTTTGAGTCAGCTATCATTTTCCGTATATGGGGGGTAAACGTTAGTTCTCTATCTAGCAACACACCGAGATCTTCGTTTTCATGAACTGATTTCAGAACACTGCAACCTAACTTGTAATTAAAAACGATAGGGTTTACATTCCGGGTGAACGACATTGAGGTACATTTTTCTAGGTTTAATCCTAATAAATTTTCTGTAGTCCATTCCATAATATTGTTCAGGCCATTTTGAAGCAAATTGCAGTCGGTAGATACAGATATTTTTCTATATACCTTGAAGTTATCAGCATACAATAGACAATTAGAATGCTTTATTCTTTGAGGTAGATCGTTTATGAAGATTAGAAAAACTAGAGGTCCAAGGTTCGATCCCTGAACTATTCCCGAATTAGCTTCAAATTCCTGAGAATTCTTTCTATGAAATGACACATATTGCTTCCTGTCATTAAGGTAAGAGCTGAAGAGGCATATAAGTAAATCAGAAAATCCTAAGATTTTGAGTTTTTTCAGGAGAACATCGTGGTTAATTTTGTCGAATGCCTTCTGAAAGTCTGAGAATACCACATCCATTTGTCCTCCTGCTTCTAATGTTCTGGACACTGATTCAGTAAAGTTGACGATATTTGTGATAGTCGAACGTTGGGCGAGGAAACCATGCTGCTTTTCTGATATTAATGGTCTGACAAAAATAGAAATTATTTGGTACAAAATGAATTCAAAAATCTTTGCTACCGCTGACAATATACATATCGGACGATAGTTACTAATTAGCATTGGATTTACAGACTTTAAGATTGGACATACTCGGCTTTTTTTTTTTCAATTAGATGGAAATGTAGCGGTTTTAATAATTAAGCTATATATGAAAAGGAGAGGGTGCTTAAAAACATCTGCACAGCCCTTAATTACATATGGCGGGATATGATCTGGTCCAGCTGAGGATTTAGGCTTCAGTTTTCTTATAGCTACTTCCACCTCACGTAAGGTGACTTTGTCAATGTGCAGAGTGTCGGTAGTGATAGATGTATCGCTAGGCATGCAGTATTGGGCTTTATTAGGTGAGTAAGCAGATTTGAAATACGACGCAAAAACTTCAGCTATGTCTTGATCATTATCGTATGTTTTACTGTCGTGGCAAAATGTATCACAACTATTATTATTCTTCCTTTTATTTTTGACAAACGCCCAGAAGGATTTTGTATTTTCAGTGATATTCTGTTCAATAGATTCAATGTGCCTTTGATATGCTGATTTAATTGCTGTTTTTATTTCGGATCGTATTATTTTAAACTGACTGTTGAAGTAGTCCGACAATCGTCTTCATTTCCTATAAAATTCCTTCTCTTGTAATTTCTTAATTATGGCATCTGTAAACCATATAGGATATTTTCTTTTGTTCTGAAATTTTATTTGAGGTACCGATTTGTTAATTACCCCGTATAGGTTCGAGTAAAAGCAGTCTACTGCAATATCGACATTAGTGCATTTGTATAAACGGTCCCAATTCGAGTCCCTTAGACCCGTGAATAGATTTTCAAAGTTTGCGTTTTTAAAACTGTATGATGTTTGATAATCACTTTTTTTTTCTTTTATGTGTAGAAGTGGCCTGTATTTCTATATTCAGAGCGGCGTGGTGGACATCCTCAGGCAATAGGGGTTCAGTGTTTCGTGCACATTTTACATTAGTTATATTCTGACTCGCTAAAACTAAGTCTAACGTTTTACCGTGGCTGTTTTGGACTGAATTATATGAGATCATATTACATAGATTTATAAAAATGTTTAATTCTCGACTTTGCTGAGTTGTGTTTAAATCATTATTGTTATCGCTTATTGTTGGTATATTGAAATCCCCAACAATTAGTACATGATTGTCATGAGCCTTGTAGTGTGATTCTAGCCATTGGAATACTTCTGAATACACTTCCAGCTTTGAGGTCGGAGGTATATACAAGTTAACAATAAACCATGTCTTTCCTTGAAAGTTTAATTTTAGAAGTAAGCCTTCGTAAGTGCTTGAAATCGGCTCTACCTGCAGTACTGTTATTCCTTTCCTGACAGCTGTTAGCACACCCCCTCCCCTCCCGGTGTTACCTCGACCTCGACCTCGGTCCGCACGGTATACTCTGTACTTCTCATTACAGACCTCGGCACCATAAACACTCGAATCTAGCCATGTTTCACTAAGAGCTATAACTAAGAAGTCATTGACTAAAATGTTCGTGTTCAGTTTGTCCAATTTGGTGTTCAGACCACGCACATTCTGATAGTAAATAGGAAATATAGAAGTAGACAACAAAGCCTCCGTGGCTTAGGCGGCAGCACGCCGGCCTCTCACCACTGGGTCCGTGGTTCAAATCCCGGTCACTCCATGTGAGATCTGTGCTGGACAAAACGGAGGCAGACAGGTTTTTCTCCGAGTACTCCGGTTTTCCCTGTCAAAATTTCATTCCAGCAACACTCTCCACTATCATTTCATTTCATCTGTCATTCATTTAATCATTGCCCCAGAGGAGTGCGTCAGGCCTCGGCAGCCGGCACAGTTCATATCCTCGCCGCTAGATGGGGGCTTCATTCATTCCATTCCCTGACCCAGTCGGTCGACTGGAAGCAGGCTGTGGATTTTCAGAAGTAGACAACATATTTACAATTTAGCTAAGTCTTCTAGACTATTAATAATTATTGCATCAGAACCTTGATTCTTACGCATTTTAATGATGTCATTTCTTACCCAAATGAATGCGTAGCCTTTTTTCATTGCGTGTGTTTCGTGCCTGGGCCAGGAGCTTTTTTCTCTGGGGGGACAAGCTCTCGTTTATGTACACTGTGTTGTCACCAGGAAGATTTGCATGTCTAGTAGAGAGGTTCCTCTTGATTCTCCGTCGTTCCATGAAGTGTTCCTTGTCGGTTCTCCTCACGAATTTCACTATGATTCCCCTGTGTGTTTGGTTCGGGGATTTTGGAAGGCGGTGACAGGCATCTATCATTTCTGGACTTACTTGTAAATCCAGAGCCTGTCCGATTTTCTTCACAGTGTCCTGGAAGGATTCATTTGGTATATCTGGAACTCCACGTATTTCGATAGTGTTCCTTCGTGAATATTGCTCCACGTCTCCAACACGGTTTTTTACACCTTGACTTTTTCCTTTAGACTGAAATTTTCTTGTGTTAGTTTGTCAATCTGATTGGTACATTTAATTAAGTCTTTCTGCTGGTTTACAATTAGTAGTGCTGTGTCGTCCAATTTTTTTGTGGCAAAGTTCCAGAGAATTCCCTATATCAGTCTCGCACTTTCTGTTCTTCCTTCATTTTTTGTACTTCCTCTGTCAGTTTTTGTAGTAGGGAGAATATGTTGTCCAGTGATGGGGTGGTTTTATTAATAGGGCCTGATTTCCGTATACTTTTGTTATTCACACAGTTCACGCAGTTCCACTCTGTAAACCTATTAAAATTGGTAACACATGTCTTGTGGTACCATTTTTCACAAGTTATACACTGTACCTTGAGAGCCTTCCCTAGCACTTCCCTGCATTCTTCACAAGCGCTCATATTAAAGCTTGGTGACGCACTCCTTCGTTTTCAATAAACACGGGATGACTCGTTAAGGAAGTAGTTGTCAGTAGATTCACTAGTATCAGTTACTAAAGAGTTTTACACTTGACAATCTCACACTAGATACACATGGATATCCCACTAGAAACACTCGTAATTACACAAATTGATGGAGCTGGTCACGTCTGCACTATTCACTCAGTCGCCATCTTAAGGTCTTGTGTGTAGCCTCCTGGCTAAAATAATCAACTTAAACATGCGTGTTTGAAGTTCCAAGGCTCCCTCGATGGTTCGGTACAATTTTGAATGTCTTTAAAGCATTCAACTGTAATTTAATAGTGAGGTTTCAACTGTAATTCAACAACAGAGAGTCGTAATATCAGGCACTTCATCCCCTTGGCTACCTGTGCTCTCTGGCATCCCTCAAGGCAGTGCCCTCGGGCCACTTATTTTCATTATTTATGGACGACCTACCATCCAAACTCTCTGACACAGCCGATACCCTACTCTTCGCAGATGACTGCAAGATTTTCAAGGAAATTAAGACACCAGCCGACGCCTCACTCCTTCAGTCCTCACTTAACGCTCTATCCGACTGGTGCCGCACATGGAAGTTGAAACCAAACCCAGATAAATGCAGCCTTTTAACAATTACCCTACGCATTTCGCCAGTACCTACAACATATTCCTTACTTGACAGGCCCATTACCGCAGTTGCGCATCAGCGAGATCTCGGGGTCATATTCGACAGCCAGCTAAGTTTTAAAGAACACATACAACATTCTTTATCCAAAGCCATGAAATTCCTTGGCATACTCTACCGCTTATCAGAAATATCAAATCCCACAGCCCTTCGCCTCTATTACCTCTCGATAATCCCGCCCATAGCAAACTACTGCTCTCCCGTTTGGACAACTTCTTGCCCGTCAAACATAGCTAAATTAAACAGAATTCAATCCTTCTTTGCTGCCATTGTAAGGAACAGAATGCCAAGGTTTAGACACTTCACCACTCAGCAGGTACTTTCAGCAATAAACATCCCTCTCCTCAACACGACAAGACAGGTAACTGACCTGTCCTTCCTACATTCTATTTTAAATGGCCATTACCGTTCGGACCACCTGCTGTCACTTTTCAAACTAAGGGCCCCTTTCCGTTCTACCAGGCTCAAAGATATTTTGCACATTCCACACACAAAACACTCCATAATCCAAAGATCCTTCCAAATCCGCATATCATCCCTGTACAATAGCATTGCACGGAAACGTGAGTTGGACATATCCACAAACAAGAGGACGTTCCTGAAGCAGGCAAAAGAGAAGTTTATTTGTACTTAGAACTGTCATCTTGGCCACTGACGACACGGCTACGAGCAAGGACATTCTACCGGCTCTTGATCTGGACTTGTTTTGTTTGGTGATTGTTAAATTTTATCTTATATTTTATTTTAATTGTTATTTGGTTGTTATTTGTACAAGCGTGAAGGGCTAGCATAGCTGTAGTTTGTGCTTTGATTAATAAATAAAAAAATAGTGAGGTTTACATTATTTCAATTTGAAGAATACAGTATGAAGAAATCTCTGATAGATCAGGTTTGTTAATTTTTATGAGTTAGCGGATGTCGCTGACAAAGTAGACCTGAATTTTTAAATTTTAATTTAATTTTAATTTTCTTTTTCCACTTTTAACTTAAATTATTTTTTTTAACGTAGATGAGGGTTAGTTCGAAATTTAACGTAAAGATAACTGTTGGCGTGACACCTTCATCGCTTAGCTATACTTATTGGTGCATTTATGAAATTCGGATCTTCTTGGTCGTTGTATAACGACGAGATGGCAGCCTTCGGCTACTGAAGTAGAATCAGTGTCACTATTACTATAAATAAAGGGGATTTATAATTACGTAGGCCATGATTTTTACGCGTCACGTATTAAGCTTGATTTACTGGATATTTTTGTAGCTAAGACTTCTAGAGGGGATATTAGGAAATTAGATTAGGATGGCATGTTTTCAGCAGGGTTTATAACAGTTTAGATTAATTTTGGAATAGCCATGGGATCCCCTATAGAGTAGGCTAGGGATCAGAATTTCTAATTAAATATTATATGACATTTTAAATAAGCCTGGGCTATTTTTGTAGCTTTGTTTTTCCTTGTGGATGTGCATTCTGGGCTGGTTTCATAACCATTCCTCACCAAACAACCCGTATGCTACCCGAGATTAATTTTCTTGTGCTGATGCTAGTCTGGATACACATCTGGACCTCTCACTGTATCATTCGTTTGGGAAGGAGTCCCATGGCGACTGTCTTGATTCCCAGTTCCATGGTATTTTTGACCAAACGGGCTCAATATATACGACCGGAGAACAACTAACCGGGACCGTCTCTCACCAAAATCTGACGTTGAATTTGCGACACTTTGATAAAGAAAAGTGGGCGTTATTGTGTGCAAGTGCTGATCATAGACAAAGCCTTTCCTATAAATAGGCAAGACCAGACAATATAATACCATTAGCAGTATAATGAATAGTACGAACAGTAACAAAACAATAATTGACAGCCGTGCGGAATAGCTGAAACATAAATCAGCCCAACAGTGTGTCAGCGTCGTAAAAATGTTACACTAAACCAGCCAGTGATGGAACATTATCCTAGTAGCAGTCGAGGTACTGTATGCTATATTGCGTGTATGTAAGAGTAACGCTGACAATATCAAGGAGAGCTGACCTGTGTAAAATATAGCGTGTTTGAACCCAATACCGACCGTATTGTAGACAATCGGGCAACCACGCACCGCGTAGTGGAGAACCATGAGACCAGTGCAAGAGAAGTGTAAATATAAGGTGCGTTCAAAAAGTAACGAGCCGGGGGCATAATTACAGAAACCAGTAACTGTATGTTAGAAGTATTGGCCCTGGCTGTTGAGGCACTTGTCCCACTGTGACACGAGGCGGTGAATGGCTGTCTCATAAAATTCCCTGGGCTGCGATGTGAACCAGTTCCGCACGTACAGCTGGACGTCGGCGTCCGAGGTGAATCGTTGGCCTCGCAGAGCCCTTTTCAGGGGACCAAACATGGCGTAATCACAGGGAGAGAGGTCTGATCTGTATGGAGGGTGGCCGAGAACCTCCGTTTGAATTTCTGCAGGAGTGCCGCGACTGTGTTGGCCGTATGAGGTCGTGCATTGTAGTGGAGTGACCACGGCGGCTATGGCGTTCACTGTCACTCGGCGGTCCTGGGTAATGAGTGCATCAACCAGCTGGACGTTGTCATCGGTAATGCAGGGGGGGGGGGGGTCCCCCAGACCGGACATCATCGGCTGACGACACCCATCCTTCCCTGAAGCGCTTGTACCACGCCTTGACCCTTGCAAGGGACATGCAGTGTTCGCCGTACACTTGTGACATGCGACTGGCAGCGTTGGACGATTGATGCATGCTGCTGCTCGCTTTGTATCGTCACGTGACGTGCACGCGTGCCCTCTAGCGACGGGCTGTGACCTTCCACGCTCTGGTCGGAACTACACCTCGTTACACACGCCACGATTAGCCGATGTAGTCACCGGTTTGCGCATTCCAGCCTCCGGCTCGTTACTTTGAGAACGCACCTTATATTATACGTTTATATGCTACTGTTTACATGAGGCATCTTGTGTTACAATTTAGATACACACATCAAGTCATGGAAGATTGCCGCAGCATAAGAACCCGGGACGGCCAAGTGAAGATTATCCTCCACTAAATTGTCTTGGGATGAAAGTCTTATTTAACAACAAAATACATGGATACCATATGAGTACACATTCAATCTTATTTAACGTACCATTGTGATAATGAAGTTCAGAGAGGAATTTAGTATTGTAGTTAGCCCATTTAATATGTGGGATATTTCATTTTTGATTAAGTAGACTCTATGGCTTGACATTGTAAATAAAGATTGAACTGGATTTGTTTATATTTTTTTCCTTCTTGTTTGATGCCGGGGATAGCATGATTTTACCTATCAACATCATGATAATGATAATAATATAACTGATGATGATCGTGAGGCCTCCGGAGAGGCCAAGTGCAGGTCTTTCTTGTTGACGCCCGTGGGCGACCTGCGCGTTGTTATGAGGATGAAGTGATGATGAAGACGGCACATACACCCAGTCCCCGAGCCACGGGAATTAACCCCTGGGGATTAAAATCCCTGATGGCTCGGCCGGTAATTGAACCCGGGGCACTTTGGGCCAAAGCCTAGCGCGCTAACCATTTAGCCACCGAGCCGGACAATAATATAACTGTAATGATGTAACATTGATAATAATAATAATAATAATAATAGGCTGTGATTAATAATAATTATGTTAAATCATTTTAGAAATAACTAGTTGAAACCCGTCAAAACATGACGGACAATGGCAAAAATATCTACTGAAGAAGCTTCTTATATAAGTTACATTCTTTGTACGATTACTTTTTGGCAATATTGCAACTTGAAGGGCGTCAAAAGATAGCACTCTAAACATCGCAATATAATGCTGGTCATGACTGAAAACGCGATGAGGTAAATAGACCAATACGTTCCAGAGTTTCTCCTTGAGCTTTATTGATTGTGATAAAGCATGGCGAGCGAATAGGTAATTGTTGCCTGTTAAAAGGAAATGTACTGTACCTGTAAGTGTTTTATTGGGAGGTGATAAATCAAGTCGTAGGATTTGAGCTTTCTGCTTAATATTACTGCACCTATTATATCCGAATCCAAGCAATTGCTTACAATTTCTTACAATTAATATGTTTCCATATAGGAGTCCTTGGGAAACGAACAGATTTCTAAGGAGCATAACTATGGCTCAAACGTTCGGAGTATGTGGAGGCGAATCACTTAATTCCAAGGAATTGAAGAATTCTATAGTAGGGAAATGAAGTAGCTGGCTTTCATCGTCAGTATCTAAACTGTTAACGCTGATGTATGTGTTTGAACTACTGGATATAAGTTCAATGACTTTTAAATTAATATCATTACATTGTTGCAGCCTGTCAAATATTTTATATTCCAGTAGATCAATTTTACCATCACAACATTAAAGGCCAAAGTAACCACGCGTAGATTTTACGCAAGAGAAATACAATGTAGAACAATGTTTATATTTGATCGTCAAGGACTTGACACTGTACTGCATAATATCTAGAATTGTTTCTGGAATGGTCTATTTATATTGGATTTTAAAAGTGGCTTCGTATTATTCGATAACACTATAGTGTCCTGCATCAACGGAGCCGCTAAATATTAAATGGCAAATAATACTTCCATTGCTGAAATCAACAGCGTAGTTAGACTCATTACTCTAAACAAATAATCATTAAACAATTGTCTTATACAATGAAGTTCTACATGACCAGTGTATTCACCGTCCAGAGACTTCATACTCAAGTTGGCTGCTGAGGAGAATGCGATGAGACTGATCGCCTATAATAAAATCCTTATAGTTGTTCCTGCCAGCGAATTTTTTTACAATAGCTTGAAAACTCAGCTAAGAATGACCTTCATTTTGATATAACCAGTACGAAACTGCTCTAAATCAGCAATTTTCATCACCTGTTATAGGTTATGGCAGTACATTTTGCAGGGGAACATAGAATCACTTCGCCAACTACTGGAATGAGCATAGGCCTATACTCAATACTCACTTCGGCAGTCACCCTAATGGAGGCAGTTTTAGAATTCTATGTCCCGTGCATGTCAAAAATTGTATTAACACATGGAAGCCCACCCATTCTTGGCTATCGCCCTGGATCCCGGGTTACATTCCCTGCTCTGCCAAGAAATTTAATTCTGGACTGAGGGCAAAAACAGGGCACACTCAGTCTCTTGAGGTATAACTAAGAAGAGGAAGGTTCGATTCCCACCTCAATAATCTTGGATGTGGTTTTCCGTGGTTTCTCACTTCCACTCAAGGCAAATAGCGGGATGGTTCCTAACTTAAGGCCTCGGCCGTCTCCTTGCCATGCCCACCTTAATTACAAATACACACAATTAATGCAGCCATCACAATAACACAGGTTATCAGAGAAACGTTTACACATACACACCAAAGTGCACGGGGCTGAGTGGCCACGATGTCGGAGCCCTTCAAACGAATTATGTTTGCCAAGTGTCTCTCATGGCGAAAGCAATTGTGGACACGCGCGAGTGCCTGGAAACTACTTTTTTCTTTAATAATTTTAGAGTATATCGACGATGCATAATTATAACTTTTAGTCTAGGACGCTACCAACTTGACCACCGAAGCATTGGGAAGAAATTTCAATATTAAGGTATATAAACAACATATATATTCAACTGTCAGTTAATGTTCTTCATCATTTCCCTGCTTTTATAACTCTATTCCAGTATACATATCGTAGAAACATCATAGAAAATATTTCCCTCCTTTATAATTCTCATAAATAACTATCACGTGAAAACGCGCCATGTCTTGTGTTTTAAATATATCGATGCAATGCTGCTGCCATCTGTTGTCAGTTACTGGAACTATATGGGCGAGGTACTGCCATCTGTTGTCAGTTACTGGAACTGATTGCAGATATTCAAACGGCGTTTTGGTGAGTTGTTGGCGATTTACAAAAGAAAAAGCTTTGTGTTTAAATATATAGATGACAACGTAAATCGTGGATAATTCCTTACTTTACGGGAATAATAAAATTAAAACAATGTATTACTAATAGCCAGAAATAATAATTGGGAAATAAAAAATACATCGCACCCCCGGTGGAAGACTGCCACAAGTCAAAAAACATAAATTTTGAATTATGTGGCACTTATAAATGCCTATGATCAAGTCAGTATCCTGTAAAACTGCCACAACTCAGATCCTATAAATAGCAATTCTACGGCACTGAATAGAAAACTGTCATAACTCAAAATTGTTAATATTTTTATTAAAACACATAATTATAATCCATGAAATAACTTTGTATGTTATTGTACTGTACTAGACAATGTTAGAAGTTAGTGATACGTTACTTTCACTTTAGTTATGCAAATATTTATACTTTTCCTATTAGCTAAAAATCTTTAATTGCTTCTCCTGAAAAAGTGTCCTTTTTGACTTGTGGCAGTCTTCCACCGGGGGTGCGACATGTCTGAGGTGGGACTCGAACTCCTTCGACTAAGCAAGAATTCATTCTGGGGTCCGCAATATTACCCCTGAGCCACCCAGACAACGAACTTCGATTACAATATTATGTTATCTAAACATCAAACTCACTCAAATGCCTGTTGAAGTTCTTCAATATATCCCTTCCTTTATGTATCTATTCCAGTATATATCGTCAGAACATCATAATGCGATATTTTCCTTCTTTTTAATTCTCATAAACAAAGATCACACTACGATGCGGTGGGTATTTTATCCGCCATTTCTCTCGTGAAGAACGCCATTGTGCGCACGCGCAGTCGCTACAAATATTACATTTTTCTTTAATCATTACAAAATATCCTAACATATATCTTCCTTTTAAAGACACTCTGCAAATCTACATGACAAGATCTCTCGTTAGAATTCATTACGAAGTCAATCGGTTAAGACGTTTTCTCAATCTCGATGTTACAAAAATCACCTTAGTGTTTTAAATATATAGATAATAGTTAATGTCAATGTAGGAAGTGATCACTATGATAATAATAATAATAATAATAATAATAATAATAATAATAATAATAATAATAATAATAATATTAATAATAATAACCGCTGCTGAAATTGGGTATGTAAGAGATCCACATTCAGTGAGATTTGGTTTGAATAGAAACTGGTTTTATTTGCCATCTGTGCCTATTCTGGACAGATACTTGTCTCTGTATTACGAATGAAGAACGGTGACAGCTGTCATCCACTTGATGGATGAGGTGTGGAGAAGAGATGAGTGGGGTAATAGTCTCCATGGCAACAGCGAGCGGTGTTGCAATGTAGAGTATGCAGGGACAGCGGCGAGCACATGGTTTGAAGCAATGTTCTACTGTGCTTTGACTCGTCACTGTCATCAGTATTATCCCGTGTACCTATTGAAGTGCATTTGCTTCTTGAATCATAGGCTACAGTTAACGTTATCGTTGTGTGTTTGTATATACAGTTTTGACAGTTTATTTCTTTTATTCCCTCCATCGTGTTTCTGATTTCGTTGCGTAAGAATGGCATCTTGCAATGTCACGACGCACCGTGCAATAAGGTGAGAATATCTTACTACGAAACTTCGAAAGAAATTGCATGACCCAATGTATGATTTGAGCTCTCTAACATTCAGCCGCGGCTCGTGGTGTTGGAGCTGGGGAAGGCTCAGCACGTAGTGGCAAAATGCTGGTATAACGCATTATACGACACCCACATACACGGCTGCAGGATTTTTAATTTCACGGTGAAAGGTGGGGGAGCTCAGAACAGACTTACAGATTGGCACCATTATGTTATTTTATAAAGCATTTTTTTCCCTAATTAAAATGAATGTACTTACCTAGTTTCAACATTCAGGAAGAGGCAATGCATTCCGTTTCTAATTTAACCTACTCCCCATTCTAATTAGTCCCGATCAGAGGAGTCTGTTTCACGGTTGTACACTACCAAACAATCGCAATTTACTTAGAAAATACTGTGTTTACCAGCTAGAACTGTAAGGGAATTGATCTGTAACATAGTCCGAAAGTGAACCCGATCTTGAGGGATAAATGGAAACAAATAAATAAACACAATTGTAGATATTAAGAGCAGTGAAGCTACTTGCTATTACTTTATATAAACACATGACCTTTAATTCATAGGTTTGTAAGTGAAGTCTGCCCTCCTCTCCTTTAGAGCTGCAAAGTGGTCAATGACAAGCTCATTGAAGTTCGGTGACTCCAACAATTCCTTTTCTGTGGAACACATTGCAAGTGCACAGTCGGCCTTCCTTAATTGTGTTTCGTAAAAATGTTTTCATTCGTTTTAGGGTATAGAAACACCGCTATGCCTCTCCTGTGACCCTTCACAATCAGCCTAGTTTCGTGGTCGAGATTTTTGCCCGATACGCTACTAACTTAATTCATTGTCTTGTTGACATACACTTACCACTACTGTAGCTGGGGCTGCCAGACGTTCCGTTTTACCCGGAACAATTCCGTTGTTTCTTGTTTTGTTCCGCGTTCTGTTTTAATCTTTAACCGAACGCCAAATGTTCCGTTTTTTTGGTTCATTTGATAGTATATTCAATTTTGCACCAATTTTCAAATGTCCCGCTTCAGAATTGATTGTAATATCTAGCTTGTTTTCTGGTGATACAGGTGCAAGTTTGAAAGAGAAAATGACTTCTATGTCTGTGTTAGATATATGGATACATGTTATAGATATATTAGGGGCAACAACATTAAGGAGTATCGTAGTCCTTGTGAAGTTAATACTCAGCATTTCCCCCTCCAATGCATTTACGGAGAGAATATCAATTGGAGAGATTATACAAACAAACTCCATTGTTCACATATTACAATTATGACGAAAATTGTAGTGAATTTTATCAGAAGGTACTTACAAATAAAAGATGTTTGCAAAGGTTTGTTCAAATGAAAAGCATTTGTAAGTTGCTGGTGCCATAGGCCTATATGATATGTGTATTTGATTATGCAATGCTTATTTAATACATGAAAATGAAAATCCACAGCCTGCTTCCAGTCTCCGACCGGGTCAGGAATGGAATGAATGAAGCCCCCCCATCGGTAGGATAGAGACTGTGCCGGCTGCCGAGGCCTGACGCACTCCTCGGGGCAATGATGAAATGAATGACAGATGAAATGAAATGATAGTGGAGAGTGTTGCTGGAATGAAATTTAGACAGGGAAAACCGGAGTATCCGGAGAAAAACCTGTCTGTCTCCGTTTTGTCCAGCACAGAGCTCACATGGAGTGACCGGGATTTGAACCACGGACTCAGCGGTGAGAGACCATTGTGCTGCCGCCTAGGCCACGGAGGCTTGCTTTATGTGTATTATTTATTACAACGTTTGACGACCTTGATTAAAAAAATGCAATGGCAACCCTAACTGTAGTCCATAACACGCAAATTAAGACTTGCCACTGACAAACAACATAATTAATGAACTAATTAAGTTACACCAACGATTTTAACGCGCGAACACTTGTTTACGAATACGTAGCATGGGCGGTGGCATATTTTAAACAGAATACTTTCCTTAAGTCTCGGTAGATGGCTCTGCTAACCCTTGCCACCTCATGGTGCTATCTGGCGGAAATATTTTAGTTATTATACATTAAGGGATACCATTTGAGTTCTCAATAATGATTATCACTTATTAGTCATATCTAACTGTTTCTGGTAACTTGTCATTATTAATCGTTCGAAGAGTGAAAGAGGGAAAAGATAAACTTTCATGAGAGTGGTTTCAGTCTCCTTGAACAACTTTGAATGCATTCCACAGAATAAGAATATCTTGTCGTCGTTGGCAAGCCTGGCTTAGGCTGTAGTCGCCTGAGCCTTAAGCGATACAATTGAAACGAATGGAGCTTTCATAACCACGCCTCCCGTCCCTGTTACATAGGAAGGAATGGGACATTGAAGGCGCAGCCTAACGGCGCTACTATCCATCTGAAAAACATTCTTTATCAACAGTTCCAAATATATTGACTCGTGACTGAATGAATTGAGTGAAATTTATAAATGTTTCCAATCAATATAAATTATAAATTCCTCAATTAAATACGGTATGTATATTTATAGAATCTTTCAGGAGAGGCTCCGCCTAAGAGCCTTTAATGACCAGCCGCGCCTGCTAACATTCCTAGGTGGAGCAAAATCTAAAATGTTCTCTACTCTACTCAATTCAGGCGATACACAACAGGTTGAAACTCTGTGCCAAAGGAAAGTTATTTCCTTCCTACAAAATGATGACTTGGATAGTTTTAAAGTAAAACCAGCATTTCCTAATTTCCGAAATACTGTTTCCAAATGACTAAGATGCTCTTCAAACGTTCTAGAACTTATTACTAAATCATCAAAATAAACTGTAACGAAATCTCCTGTGTCATTGCCTAGTGCAATATTTAATGCCCTTATAAGTGCTGCCGAACTACTTTTTAAACCGAATGGTACACGAAAATAGTGATAAAGGTTATACTGAAAACAAAAGGCTGTTAAAGGTCGATCCTCAATTTTCAAAGGTACTTGCCAAAAACTGGAAGTGAGATCAACTGCAGTAAACCATTGTTTACTCTCAAACTTCTGAACTAATTCTTCTATAGACATGGATCTCAATTCGTCAGAAGCAATATGCTTATTTCGAGTTCTTGCGTCAAAAAGGCATATCCTTACCTTTCCAGCTTCCTTTTGCACTATCACAAGTGAATTGACATACTGACTATTTGAGGGTTCGATGATGCCTTCTGCAAGCATAGAATTAATCTGTTCCTGTACAGCTAATTGTAGTTTATAGGGTATAGGAAAACAACGACCAGCAAAAACACTTTCATCTTGATCATTCAATGTATGCGTATAGCAATTTGCTTTGCCAATTTTACTAGAAAATATACTTTGATTGCGTAATGGTACGTCAAACAATTGGTCTTTCTGACTAGACTCCAACAGACCATCACCACATTTCTCATAGACCTATAAGGCATCATACAAATCATCTTTAAACCTTATTTTATTCTTAAAAGACCTCGTAGAAATAGGATCCAACACAGTGAATACCTGAAAATTAACAACTTCCACCTCTTTCAATAATTCCCTGATTACGCTAATTTGCTAATTTACGAAACCTTTCTTACTATATTCATAGAATTTAATTTCTTCCTCCTTACCTGACCACATAAATTTGATACATGCCTTCCCATAATCTATCTGTGCAATATGTGAAGACATCCAATCACTCCCTAAAATAACTTCATAAAGCAGATGTGGAACTACTAGACATACATGGGTTCCCAGAACTCCATTAATAAACATTTCAATAATTACTTGCCTAGAAATGAGCCGTGACCTCTGACCTACTGCTGTAATTACAAATGTGGATTTGACAGGCATCTCTTCTATTCGAACTCCTTCTAACTTCATTTTATTGTAAAATGCTAAGCTAACACATGACCTCTGACATCCTGAATCAAATAAAACGGTGCAACGCGCCCACCACATGTGAATTTCAGATACGATATTTATAATTTCAACAGGAGACTATTGACTACAATTTTCTACGTCATATACTGTAAAAGAACTCCCTCAACTACTAGGTCATCTGAAACAGATATGGTAGAACATTCTGAAATGATAACAGGCTGATGATCTGACCTGGCATCACAGCCTACTATTAGTTTAAATTTCCATGTTCATTTTCTTTAGAAGTGCTTCGTTCTACTCTCTGTTCCCTATTTTGTATATCACTTTAGTTATGTACATTTCTCCTTTCTTCATTTCTATAATTACCCTGTGGTACATACCGTCTATTACAATTATGAGCATTTTTATTATCTCCTTGACTATAGGTATTATTTGGCGATTGATTATTATTTCTATTATGATTATAATTACCCGATTGATTTTAACGATAATTATTACCATTCTGTGATCTCTGATCCGGTAAAGAGCGATTATCATAATTATTTGCTTGCTGTTCCCCTATATTACCTAAAGCATCGAAACAAGTAAGCAATTTCTCCATCTATGAAATAGGACCTATTCGTTGGATACAAGCTGCTTCCTTCACCCTGTAAGGAAAATGCTTCAGCAACAATCTCATAACATCAGACTCTTGGGCGATACCATCTAAATATTTAACGTAAGCACTTGACTTAGGAAATATTCCGTCATACTGCTGTTCTCTCTACTGTTGTACTTACCAAACACAATGCTCTCACGTTTTTGCCCTTGAATCTCCTCATTCCAATATTTATTGCAAAATTTAGCTTTGAAATCCCTGAAATCTACCAGATCACTCTTATTCACTGAAAACCAACTACGTGTTTCACCCACAAATGCCTGATCCAATGTTTCTATCACGTGACTCCATTCGATATATTTATCCTCTAACCTGTCTCTATATCGACTCTCTACTATCTCTAAAACTCAATTGGACATCCTTGTCTATTACTCAATTTAGGTAGTTCAACTTCTTTAACACTACTACCTAAAAACCCTACTCTACTGAACACTCCTTCCTTTCTAAATTGAGATTTTTATTCTTGCCTCAAAATCTTCTATCCTTTTGTTTGTCAACTTTTCCATCATTTCTATCTTTTCCTTCAAACTATTCTCCTTCTCAGTTAACCTGCTCTTCAGTACACCCTGTTTCTCCTGAATTCTTGTAGACTCTCATAATTCTTTACGTTAATTTCCTCTACTTTTGTACTTAACTCTGTCTGTACTTTCTCTATCTCTGCACCCAACTGATCGTTTACCTGCCTAGACTCTACCTGTACCAGAATCTTGAATTTTTCACTCTGGGTAGTGAGTTTCTCTTCTATTTTGCCTTGCACTTCTTTTAGTTTATTATCGACATCTGTTATAATCACATTAGCTTTACCTTCCATCATATCTTTAAGCTCATCCTTAATATTCTGTTCCACCCCCTTAATACTCTCTTCCAGTATCCCAAACTTTTTATTCAACTCCTCATTCACTTTGATCACACTGTCTAATCTCTCTTTCATCTCATTATTATTCCTGTATAATTTGTCCGTCATCTCTTGAGTATTAGTATCTATCTTTCGACTTGTAGCTTCTATTTTGTTATTCGTAGTCTCGATTTTGCTACTTAAGTCTTGCATGAGTTTCAGTATTAACTTTTGAAAACCTTCCCGGCTTTCTCCCTCCTTACTACTTGTATCAGGGTCTACCGCCACTAACCTTGTATAATCCTCATCATTCTCACCTTCCTTTCTCCCCTCTTTAATAATTAATTCATTAACTCTAGTCACAAGTGCTCCTTTATCGGTCTCTGGTCTACTTCGTAATTTCATTTGGATTTCTTTTTCTTCCATAACAACAAAATTTACTGTAACGCACAATTATACTTTTCCCTTTGCTGACCAGAAATACTATCAGTTTTCGCGCCTTACGTTGGGCTACCAAATATAACGTTTAATGTCTTTATTTGACCGGAGGGGGCGCCAATTTCTATATAGTTTGGGAAATAATAATATTTTATGAGCACAGAAAATCTTTTATCACGGGTTGTAAGGTGATGGAACACAACTGATAGCTTACTATTTCTGATCAGACACGAATTATTCTACATATAAAAATACAAGTAGTGCTAACTTGGTGTTTATTTAGTTTAAAATGATACGAGCGTGAGTTAATCATAAATGGAAGTTACTTCAAATAATGACCTAATAAATAGATTGGAGCTTACCATATGGACGGTTGTATTATGGGCATATTTATAAATTATAGTGGGAAACTGTATTAATCCATTTGCATTCTCCATGTAGATAACCTCGAAATGGATCCTCCTTCTGTATAGATAACTTATTACTTGTACACATTATCTTCCTTCCACAGATAGACAGTAATAATCTCCTTTCAATCTGTTACCGATACCTATATATATCATAGGACAATTGCAGACCATTTGATTTAATACGTTACTGAAAACTTTGTTTCTTCTTTTCTCAATTTTCCTTTTATAATCATGACAATGTGCCAACAACTCTAATAATCTCTTCTACAGTCCACTGCCTGCTAATCCTTTACTTATATATTCCATGGATCAATATTTCTTGAGGCAGTATCAATATGCACCATCCTCTTCACACCAGTACTGCCATCTATCGTATCAGCCATCTTGTAATACAGTATACATGAAGCGCCAAACACATATCAAAGTGCCAAGTAACATCTCTTTCATGAAGATAACAGTTAAATTTAACCACAAAACGACACCCGTACGTAAGACCTATATACATATAATATCCCGCCTAAATCTCTCTAAATGTAACTTCCATCTTATGATATGTATGATTGATGAAAATGAAATGATATAACATATTTACAATAATAATAAATTTGATAACAAATCATGATTAGTTCTACACTATTACAACGAGGTTAAGACCTTATAACAAGGCTGACCTTTTAAAGATCGACATGTGGTTCCATGCACATTTTGTAGAGAGTTTTATGCTTTATTATTCTTAGCGGAATAGTTTGTGTATGTCTTTATCGGTTTCGGCAAAGTAGACCCAGACGTGTTCGCGAGGATTAAAATATTAAGTTATTTTGCAGAAACCATTATTGCTCGGCTTTTCTTAATCACAGTTCAACATTTAAGTTTAAAAAATCCTTTCTCGGAAGGTGCTATAGGTAAAAATGAAAACTGCAGTGCTTAAGTCGCACGTACATAAAGCTACAGATGAGATAACCAGTCACAGTGGCAACGCGGCATTTCCCCACGTGCTAGCTTAGACAAACGTCAGTGTTCTTCATTCGTTATACAGATTATAGATATGATGTTACTTTGGCTGTATATGTGAGACGAAGCAAGGCACGTGACTAGCAGACAGGGGTGCTGAGCTGGACCAATATGGCAGGTACCATAAGGTAAGATGTGCCATGTGTGTCAATTCGCTGATGTAGTTTGTGTTCGTGCCCAAGTCAGGTAGCCTATGCTTGGAAGTATAATGCCAGGGGATGGTTACCCTGAGGTCGTCGTGAGAGTTATGTGTTCGTGCCCAAGTCAGGTATGCTTGGGAGTGTACCAGTAATGCCAGGGATGGTTACTCTGAGGTCTTCGTTAGGACCATCGAACTCAGGAGGATCATAAAGCTGGAAATCAACAGTAACAATAAAATCAGCACAACGAAAGGGAATCTGGTAAAGTCATTGAAACAGGAAATAAGCGAACATAACCTAATTATTACAAAATTAGATAAAGGCAACAATACTGTAGTTGTGGATAAAGTGGAGCACATAAACAAAACATTAGATTTCTTGAACACGAATGGAATTAGTGAGATAGGAAAAGACCCCACCAATAAATTTCAAAATCAAATAAAAAGTGTGTTGAATGGAGTCGAATACACTCTCACGAAGACAGAAAAAACAAAAATACTGAACATGAACCCAAAATTGCACTCATGGGCCTTACCAAAAATTCATAAGGATGAGTGCCCGGCAAGATCAATTGTCAATTGCAGATATGCACCGAATTACTAACTGAGAAAAGAACTACTCATAATATTAAAGGACAGGGTGATTATCAATAATGATAAATTGGTCAAAAACACAACGTAGTTAATCAATAAACTAGGTTCACTAAAAATAAAACTCAACGTGAGATTAGTGTCATTCGACATAACCAACATGTACACTAACATACCAGTAACCGAAGTCATCGAAGTAATAGAAGACAATGTAAAATTGAAGAACACGGTGCGAGAACCAGGCAGCTCCAAAATATAACATTTTTAGGGTACACAAAAACTGAATAAAATAATATTATGTCGAGGAAGTAAGGGTTATCTTCGCATACTAGCTTGAAGAAATACAGTAGTAACATACATATTGAAGTGTTGTGTTAGTGTTGTGTTATGGACTCCTCTCAGTTTATTCACACAACCGCTGGAGCTGTCTTGTTTCGGTAAACTATGTTTACTATGGAGAATTCAATAAAAAGTAATACTTACCTGAGTTATCATTGTACCATAGTTTATTATACAGTAGACTTACTGTGAGAATAAATATCGTTACACTGCAACAATACTTATATAGACCAAGGAAGTTCATCGTTATTCAGCACCAACATCATCACCAGGTGCATCATCACTCCCAATTGAAACTACAGTAGATGGTTGTAGAACCACAAACAGTCAGGTGGAGCATACTTCGAAGCTGTATCTTTAACATCCTTTGTCGTATTTGTATTGACTTTTGTGACACTGCTATGTAGAAGCATTGACACTGCACGACAGTCCATTGTTGTTGTATTCAACGTATGTATCGATATTTTGACAATGTCAACGTTGCATCTTGACGTGTTCTGACCTTTGGTTGAAAGGAAGTTTTGAAGTGAGTAGTGTAGTCCAAAAAGAAATTCGTGTTACGTCATGAACAATGAACTTACGACTCGCATTCTCTACCAGGGCATGATAATCTTGTGACAAATGTATTCTTTCTCGCCAAGTGGCCAAACATTGAACTATAGCCGCTGCATGAACCAGACTCCCCCAGGAGCTGTCTGGGTTCATGTGGCGGCAGAAACAGTAAACAACCCCGACAGCTCCTTTTACACTCCTACTACGCACCAAATCACTGGAACAATACAGTTCTTGCACCGACAGATAGAGCTTTTTTTAATTATAGCTTACAGCAAATAATCGAAATTGACCAAAACTTAGAGTTGTCTGATTCTTTCGTCGGGCTCTTCAATCGATTAACTCGACATAAGAAACAGAAGAGATGGTAAAATTGTTGAAAATTGCACTCAACCAAAACGTTTTTCAATTCAACAATAAAATTCACGAACAGACAATTGGGTTAGCGGTGGGACCACATCTCAGCGGTCTAGTCACGAATATTTTCATAAACAGCATAGAAAACAAATTTCTGACAGACAAGGCAAATAGGGTTATAAAATTGTATAGATACGTAGAAGATGCCTTATGCATATATATGATACGGAAATAACAAATGAAGGAATAATCTTACAATACATCAACAGTTTCAATCAAATTCACCAAGTAATCGGAAATTGAGGGAAACATAAATTACCTCGATATAGCAATTGAACGGTCGAATAATAATCTGTCGTAATCGATCTTCCACAATATCACTCAAACATCACCCACTGTTGATAACTATTCCAATCACCCAAGAGCACATAAAATAGTGGGTTTCAACACGATGGTTCACAGGGCCTTAGGTATACCCATGACAAAAGAAAATTACAACAAATAAATTTAAACCATAACACAAATAGCTAAAGAGAACACCTTTACACCCTATAAGTTAGATTAAAAAATACTAAGACATCAGATAAAAGATAGTGTAGTACAAACGCCAACCAGTAATGTAAGCAAGCTCGAGCGTTTCAATTTCGTGAACGCAAGCTCGTACAAAACCACAAATCTTAAAAAAAAAAAAAAAAAAAAAAAAAAAAAAAAAAAACCAACAACAACAAGGAATCAAAATAGCATTCAGAACAAACAACACATTGATAAGCATCTTCATAATAGAAATTTAATAAAACAAACCCCATACTCAAAATCATGGGTGTACTTTTATTATCGTGTGAAGAAACAGGTTGTCAAGAAAATTACGTAGGTCAAACGGGGAGGAAGATGGACACACGTAATAAAGAATACGGGAAACATTCGGCAGTATGCGAACACATGTATGATACCGGACACAGCATTACAAATATAGAAACAGACCTAAGAATCATACACTACGAAACCAAAGGTAGGGAACATAGCATAGAAGAAACCATCGAAATTCATTTAGCTAAATAAGCAACCCAGATAATCTACATGAACACACTTTTATTTTGGAGTTCATCCCTATTCACACTGTTAGGCAATACTCCCGTCAACAAGAAGGACACAACATAACGAAAGAATCCAGGCCTTGAATAAAAATGAGGGATAATCAATATAACGGGGAAAATGCTAAGCGGGAAGGATGTACGTTGAACCATATTCTCAATAAAGAAATGCCCAGGATAGGCAGTGTTAACGAGTTCAAGACTCCTTTAGACCTATTGCGCTTACAGAGAACTTATTAGTTTATGCGAGGCGGGGAAGAAATTGCTTGTTTATAGTTGAGATCGTCCTGAACAATTAGCATAGATCATCACAGGTTAGGATTATGACATTGCCGGCTCAAGACACAAACTAATTAAACCAAGCAAAGTTTTAAGAAACAACAGATGGCACGACCAAAACTTAGACGTACCGTGTAGTAATATAGTTCACAGAATAACAAGTAGATGGTGCCACTATTTACAAACGCGGAAGCTAACGGAGCTAGCAGCAACCAGTCCGAGGTGAGCAGTGTGCGATTACGGACATCGTAGTCTATAGGCCTCAGGATTCAAAGACCAGCTAAAATTACATAATTGTATTAAACTCTAGTTTATTGTATCATTTGTTGTTTCTAGTAAAGGATTGGACAACGTGGTCATTCCAATCCCGTGTACTTCGAGTGTACGGTATATAAATAATTTGTCTGATAACCTGTGCTATTGTGGGGTTTGTGACATGGTGTGTATTTGTAACTGAAGTAAGGATTATGAAGGAGGCGTCTGAGGCCTTCAGTTAGTAACTATCCTAGCATTTTCATGGAATAGAAGTGGGAAAAAACACGGAAAATCACTTCCAGGATGGCTAAGGTGGGAGTCGAACCCTCCTCTTCTCAGTTCTGCATACGAGACTGAGTGTACCCCGTTCCTGCCCTCAGACCAGAATTACATTTCTTGGGTCCGGGAATCGAACCCGGACCTCAGAGGTGACAGGCAAGAAAGCTATCCACTACAATACGAGAAAGCCTTTAAGAAACCCATGTCTACTATTCGGTAACACATATTCGCTAACGATGACACTACTTTCTTCGAGTACTAACCAATGATACGTTCCATGTTAGAATCCTGGCTCTGACAGTGGCGATTCTGTATTGTGTATGCTAATTTATCCAAGATGTTCCCCACACAAAAAAACTCCAGGATGGTACTGTTGCAATTGCCGTTGTTGCCATCTTAATCCTTGTATGTACAGTACACAGGTCATCAGGCAGATATTCCTATAGTATATCCTAAGTAATTAGTGACACACACTACGATGACACCACTTGAGTGACTTTCAATAACCTACCTCAAACCAGAATTAAATATATTGGCTGAGCCTGGAATCGAACATGGGTCACTGGAGTGGCAGTCAATTACGCTAACCACTATACCATGAGGCGTAGATAATACAAGTTATAGATAAGATTTTTTTGTTTGTCGTGTAGCCTCCTGAGAGGCCGAGTGCAGGTCTTTCTAGTCGACGCCCGTGGGCGACCCGCGCGTCGAGATGAGAGATGGAATGGATGAAGATGAATGAAACTGGGCAAGGATGTGGAAGGAAGCAGCCGTGGCCTGTCAGAAGGTACTGTCCCAGCATTTGCCTGGAGTTGAAAATGGGGAAACCACGGAAAACCATTTCAAGGACAGCCGACGGTGGGGCTCGAACCCACGCGTCTACCGAGTCAGCAGAGAGCTTAGCCCCATGACCTAACGCTGAGCTTTAGCCCGCGTAGCCACTACTGTCGGTAATGAAACGCACAGAATACGCATCCAACGACCGAGGTGTCACCAAATTTAACAGACAGCAACAAATGTTCTTTGTTTAAAATTTCCCTTCAGTTGTCAACACATTGATAGGGATAATATTGCGAAACGTGGGACAAGACACTCCTGTAAAGAAAACACATTTCACTAGGGTGGAGAACACATAAGAAAGCGGGTGAGTGAGAGAGCGTCATTCTCTCTCTTTCTCAGCCCTCCCCTCCTCACACGAACTGCACCATAGCTCACTGCACTCTTGTATAAGAGAACCGACCAAATGATCATATTGTCTGAGAGCTACGTAATACTGCGCAGCTAGTCCGTGGCCGCCTTCATACATGCTCCTCACTCTAACTAATAAACAATCACTGGATCGAAGTATGCTTCGAATTTGTATTCTTCAGGGCCGTTTCAATACTAACTACTGTGTTAAGTCGTCCTGTGTACATCAGGATGTTAAGGATACTGTGTGGGCTACTCTTGGGCATGTGAATTGTGAACATATCAGCCATCAATCTACGTGTACTAGGTATTTTCTCGTTTTGTGGTAAGCCCATGATAAAGATCCTTGAAACGTGCAACGGTTCACTTATTATGAACTGGATGATAGCCATATGATGATATTTTGACGTTAGAAAATCTAGAAAATTAATAGAAATTGTAACAAAAGAATAACGGCAGATGACCTCGTAGTTTCGCCCCTTAAAACAACAATAACTAACTACAATTCAGAAAGAAAGTAACATTGATTTATTGAGGAACACTTATGGCAGTTATTCTTCAACCAACTACCAGCAAAGGTTTTTCACATACAGAGAATAGCTAACTTTAAAATGTTAACCTATTTACTTCAGTAAGATTAGAATAGAATGCAAGAAAAAATATTCCTATCTACTTATTTTTTAATTGTTCTTCGCTTTTTTTTCGCCAACGTTTTACCCTCCAGGATCGGTTTTTCCCACGGACTAAGCGAGGGATCCCACCTCTACCGCCACTGAGGGCAGTGTCCTGGAGCTTGAGACCCTGAGTCAGGGATACAACATGGGTGTGTGACCAGCACTACGCCCAGGCGGCCTCACCTGCAAAGCGAACAGGGGCCCAGATGAAGGGGATGGGAAGAGTGGGACGGTTAGGCAAGGAAGTGGGTAGGAGGTGGCCGTGGCCTTACAGTAGGTACCATCCCGGCATTTGCCCGAAGACGAAGTGGAAAACCACGGGAAACCACTTCGAGGATGGCTGAGGTGGGTATCGAACTCCCTCTACTCATTTGGGCCACCCGAGGCTGACTAGACCCCGTTCCAGTCCTCATACCACTTTAAAAATTTCGTGGCAGAGCCGGGAATCGAACCCAGGACCTCCGGGGTGGCAGCTAACCATGCTGACCGGTACGCTACGGAGGCGACTAATTGTTCTTATGGACTATTATTTTTGCTCGCCTTGCTAATAGACCTATCTGATTTAAAAAATATTTTTTTAACATTTTATTCTCAGTAAGTGAAGAAACTTAGATAGTTGGTTGAAAAACAATTGAGATAAGTGTTCCTTAATAAACCATTTTTTTTTCTGAATTCTCTTTTGTTGTAATTTGCATTACTTTCCAGATTTTTTAACTTCAAAATATCATCATATGGTTATCATCCAGTTCATAATAAGTTACGCTTTGCACGTTACAATAATCTTAGGCATGGCCTTACCACAAAACGAGAAGATGGTTAGTATATTGATGCCTGATAATGTACACAATATTCACATGCTCAAGGATACACAGTATTCCTAAACAGAGAGTTAAAATGTCCGATGCACGCAGATATCTGATTGCGGTAACTCAGTTGGAAAGAGCATCGGTTGGAAATCCCAAGGTGCCTGGTTCAGGTTCTGATCCTGTTGGACATTTTATCTCTATGTTTAACATCTTAATTGCTTGTAGGTCTACTTCATGTATTCAACACGACCTAATAGCTAAATAACCACATTTGGGAAGGTATGTTTCGTTCGTCAAATCAACATTTTCAAATAAAGAATAACTGATTAATTATTATTGTTAACTTTAATTATATACAATTCTGGCATTATTTAAGGTTACTCATTAGTGAAATCTCGAAATTCAGAAGCAAGAAAATGTTTCTAAAATGTATTCCATACGAAGGGTCCAGCTGAAAAACGATCTAAGTCACATTTTCATTGAAAAGTGCTATTTAAAATTGAATCTTAAAAACTCTCTGATACAACTAAGAAACAATGACTTATGGTATTGTTGCATACTGTTCTTCACAGCAGTTATCAGGTAAACAATATGTAAGTACACTTTCTGATGTGGATAAACGATCTATGTTCATAATGCTTGGAAATACACACATCAAAAAAAGTTTTGCATCACCTCGGTTCCCAGATCTCCGGCATATAGACGTTGACTGTGTATATTGTATCCAAGATACAGTCCCTTTGACTGTTCATAGATGTCACTAAAACTGCTCAAAGATGTAAACAACCATGCATGAGCAGGGCCTATTAGACGGAGGGGGTACGACAGCCGATCAGTTCCAGTCATTCCACCAGGACGAAGGTACGCTGCTCATGTTGTCTGTAGTTCTACCATGCCTAGAAGGTCAATACCGCAGTTCGATCGCGTCCGCATTGTTACTTTGTGTCAAGAAGGGCTCTCAACAAGGGAAGTTTCCAGGCGTCTCAGAGTGAACCAAAGCAATGTTGTTCGGACATGGAGGAGGTACAGAGATACAGGAACTGTCGATGACAGGCCTCGCTCAGGCCGCCCAAGGGCTACTACTGTAGTGGATGACCGCTACTTACGGATTGCCGCTCGGAGGAACCCTGACAGCAATGCCACCATGTTGAATAATGCGTTTCGTTCAGCCACAGGACGTCGTGTTTCAACTCAAACTGTGCGCAATAGGCTGCATGATGCGCAACTTCACTCCCGACGTCCATGGCGAGGTCCAGCTTTGCAACCCCGACACCATGCAGCGCGGTACAGATGGGCCCAACAACATGCTGAATGGACCCCACGGAATTGGCATCACGTTCTCTTCACCGATGAGTGTCGCATATGCCTTCAACCAGACAATCGTCGGAGACGTGTTTGGAGGCACCCTGGTCAGGCTGAACGTCTTAGACACACTGTCCAGCGAGTGCAGCAAGGTGGTGGTTCCCTGATGTTTTGGGGTGGCATTATGTGGGGTCGACGTACGCCACTGGTGGTCATGGAAGGCTCCGAAACGGCTTTACGATACCTGAATGACATCCTCCGACCCATAGTGCAACCATATCGGCAGAATATTGGAGAGGCATTTGTCTTCATGGACGACAATTCTCGACCTCATCGTGCACATCTTGTGAATGCGTTCCTTCAAGATAACGACATCGCTCGACTACAGTGGCCAGCATGTTCGCCAGACATGAACCCTATCGAACATGCCTGGGATATGTTGAAAAGGGCTGTTTATGGACGTCTTGACCCACCAACCACTCTGAGAGATTTACGCCGAATTGTCGTTGAGGAGTGGGACAATTTGGACCAACAGTGTCTTGATGAACTTGTGGATAGTATGCCACGGCGAATACAGGCATGCATCAATGCAAGAGGACGTGCTACTGGGTATTAGAGGTAGTGGTGTGTACTGCAATCTGGACCACAAATGCTGAAAGTCTAGCTGTATGATGGTACAACATGCAATGTGTGGGTCTCATGAGCAATAAAACGAGCTGAAATGTTGTTTGTGTTGATCTCTATTCCCTTTGTATTTAAAGGTTCCGGAACTCTTGGAACCGAGGTGATGCAAAACTTTTTTTGATGTGTGTATTACTGTACATACTAAAGTATAGTGTAATTAAACAAAAATCTAAGACTTCACTTTTCATGTTACAACTCAGTTTGGTGGTATAGGACATTGTATTAACAGACGGTGTACACGAGCGTGGCCAGTTAGATTGGGCGGGGAATAACAATTGTTTTACCAGCCTACTACCCGAAAGGAAGGTTGCATGAATTATACACGTTTTAACACACTTCACGAACTACTTATGTGACGTCAAATTTCTACCCCTCGTATTTCGGACTCGGGTCGATTTTTCACAAAGAACTAACCTTCAGAAGATATATTTGACATGCTCTAACATATGACACCATTAACTCATTAAAAAAGTGGTTATTGATCGTATTAATGGTGATACAAGTAGACAGAATGCCAACTTTTACTGCTGTAAAATTAGTTTTTACTCTTTTGGGGGGCGTGGTGGCTCAGCGGTCTAGCTGTATGCCTCTCACCAAGGCGGTCTGGGTTCGATTCCCGGTCAGTGCATGTGAGATTTTCGAAGTGAAATGCCATGTCCTGTGGTTCGTATTCCACGTAAAAAGGAGGTCCCGTGGCTCATGATCTCGAGATTAACGGTCACGTTAAACTACAAGCTTTTTTAGTTTTTACTCAATAAAAACGAGTAGTACCATGACGAACTAAAGAGCATACATTTCTTATAATTTAATATTCAGACGAACGATTGGTCTGTTTAGACCTATCTACAATAGTAAATTTAACTACGGTATTTAGTTTGTAACACTGGCCTTTAAGATTTGCTCAAAATATAATGAGGCCCAATTTTGTTTTGTTTGCACGTAACGTCCATACTAACAATTGCATTTCTTTCAAAATTGGCACAATACATATAATATTTCCGAGTAATTTTGTTCAATGCGTACAAATTACAGTGTTGCCAACATGATTCTACGCGTGATGATGTCGATTACCGTTCCAGCCCATTTCGCCTTTTCTTGAGGCAGCAACCCAGCTTGCGTCATGCTATTCGACAAGATGAAGCCTGTAGCCGAATTCCCCGTGACTCATCTCTCTCAAAATACCCTAACTGACAAAACTCCGTAAAATTCCGTAATCATATAATTTTCTTACGATAATGTTGTTCGTAGTAATTTGCTTGATAGTGTTTTCTATAACATAGAAAACCTATCTGATTACTTATAATTTTATAAAAAAATGCTCCAAAGAAATACCTTAATAATAATAATAAGTTACATGAAAACTTCTCTTGGCTGAACAATTTGCCGCGTAAATAAATATAGAATGGCTTCCTACTGATTTATGCCAGTGGCGTAAAATCCCTTCGAAAAACACGTTACATATTCGCCTCGGATCATCGGATGATTTACCGTGACGACGGTCCATTATCCGATTATCCCAGACACGTTAATAAATCCCCATCCAAAATACATATTACATAAATGAAATCACCCTAAATTACATATATATACACTCATAATTTTCTTTACGCACTTTGCGTCAATGTTTGTTGTCACAATGGATTGCACTTTGCAACCAGTCCAATGTTTTTCATATAGAATAATGTTCCACGGATATTTCCGCCTCTCAAATTTCTCAATGTTGGGAAAATAGACATAAATAATGTGTGAGCACTGTGTATTTATGATGTCACATCACACGCATCAAGGTGTTCTGATATATGTTTATCACCACAGAACTTCCTAATTTCACTGGAGGTCCCTTCCTTATGGTGAAATTTAATCTCGCTTATCACTGAGCACACGATCACACTATTGTGGCAGCGCATCGTGACCATAATACTTAATCTCTCTTTATATAAGACGAAATTAATATTGACTTCTGAAAAAAAAAAAAGTAAGTGCGCATTACATATAACACCAAATATTTCTGTGCCGTAATCGCCCTGTCTTCTTAAGTTCCCGTAGACCATATTCTACTTAATACTAGTTCTCAACTCAGACCAGTTCTCCTCACACAAATAATACCTTTGTACAAATTACCTTAAAGTACACACTTACAAATCTTACAGGGCGAGGCCGTAACCAGAAATCACGTGTGCTGTTATGTATGAGTTTCATGAAGGACTGTCTCGCCTTCTGATGGCCCATCCTTTGTCTCGTGGACGCCTTAAGCAAAAATACCCTGTTCAAGCGCTCACCCATCTCTAGGAGACAAATGGAAATTCACCAGCGCTACCAAATTCTGGCCTTGGTGTATCGAGACATTTTAGTGCTCAAGAGCATCCGACAATCCCGTCATATTTCCCTGTACCTTAAAAACTCTCATTTACTTACATACTACCCCCCTGTGTGACTTCTGATACGCCTGCCTGGAAGACCAGAGCTTCCTCGCACCAAATACCACACTTACTCATTTGATAGGCTGGCTCGCCAGCTAAACACACTTACTTTATGACACATACTTTCGTAGACTATGTATATTATACGTCCCGTATAATCTGTTTCCCTTACTATCCTCCAGCACATATGCTGTTTTGCCAATACGTTTGGAAACTATAAATGGGCCCTCGTAGAGATAAAAGAACTTGGACATGACTTTCTCTAGCTTATTTGACTGTTTCGGCACTCTAAGTAAGACTCTGTCTCCCGGCTCGAATAGGTCAAATTTAGTTTCTTTTTGTTGGCGAATTCTCTTTTGTGCTGACTTAGATAAATTCTGTTTCGCCAACTGGACAATGTAATCCATCCCCGGTTGCTTACCCTCATTTAATCCCAACACCCTCGCTAGTTCATTTTGTGGTCCTTTTCCGAAGTGAACTTCGTATGGCGTCAATTTCGTGCTCTCATGCTGGACAGAATTCAGCCAAGTCTCGACCTTGGGAAGATGTCCAACCCAGGCCGTCTGCTTGTCATGCACTAGAGTCCGAAAAAGACGAGCCACTTCCCTTAATGGACGCTCTGCAGAATTAACCTGAGGGTACCTTACAGAGGAATGAACGTGTGTTATACCAGCTTCCTGCATACTGGTTCTCCATTTCTTTGCAGTAAACTGTGGTCCACTGTCAGATAGTATCCTGAGAGGAAGGCCATACTCAGGTACATACTTATTAATGATCAGACGGCTACACGCTAGTCCCGTGGCTTTCCTTAGCGGATATAGCTTGACATACTTACTAAAAGCGTCAATAACTATAAAAATGTACTCGTACCCGTACTGTCCTTTAACGATCGGGCCAAATAAATCCACACACAGTAGTTCGCCGGGACTACTAGTGAGAACTGCAGATCTCTCCCCCACTAAATATTTAACTGGATATTTGCTCCTTTGACAGGTGTCACACTTAGCTAAAATCCTCCTAACATCCCTTCCCATTTTACACCAAATGAAGTCACGACCAATTTCATAGAAGACCTTGGCAGCACCAAAGTGTCCTAATTCCCTATGAATGAACCAAATTAGCTCCTCTCGCAAAGTGGCAGGAACACATATTGCCCACCGATTATTCCTACATTTCCTTGCAAGAAGCCCATCCTGCATCTTGTACGTGAACCGTCCTACTTTCACATACTCTTCTTCACATATTTCCAACCTAGCCAGTGGCTCCCTTAACTTAACGTCATCACGTTGCTCCACTAGCATATTTCTCAGTGTCTGTAACGATGCCCTGTTGCTACTGTCCACACATGCACATATTAAAATACCGTCCTCTGCTTTAACCACAGGATAATCCCTACATAAATTAGTGTCCCTTGATAGCATGTCTGCAAGAATGTTATCTTTACCTTGAATATATTTTACTGTGAATTCGTATTCCTGCAGAGCATGAATCCACCTACTAACTCTGTTAGAACTAAGTTTAGAAGTCCTCATATACAGTAATGCATGGTGATCTGTATGGATCTCAAATTTCCCCCCTACTAAATACATTCTAAATTACCCTAAACTGAAAACAATACCTAAAAGCTCTAACTCAGTAATCGTGTATCTTTTCTCTGCTACTGTCAGTCCTCGCGAGGCTAAAGATACAATGCACAGATTACCCTCATCATCTTTCTGACATAATACTCCAGCCATGCCTATATGTGAAGCATCTGTCATAACCACATATTCCTTATCTTTCAAAGGATATTTCAGCACTACAGCTTTCTCAAAACCTTCCTTCAGCGCTCTAAAAGCTTGATCATGCTTGGACTCCCATCTCCACCGAGTCCCACTTTTAAGCAATTCCCAGAATGGTTCTACCAACCCTGAGTATTTAAGAACGAACCTCCTGAAAAAGTTGCAAATTCCCAGGTATGTTTTTAACTGTTTAACATTCTGTGGCACCTCTGCGTTAAGTATCTTATTAACCCTACTTTCTTCTCGTGTTACACCTCTACTCGACACTCTATGACCTAAAAATTTCACTTCTGACTGACAGAATGACGACTTAGACAGCTTCAAAGTGAACCCTGCCTGATCTAACTTCTGAAAAACTATATCTAAATGACGTAGATGCTCCTCAAAACTGCGTGAACTAATTACCATATCATCAATGTAAATGGTTACAAACTCTCCTGTGTCATCCCCTAATGCGATCTTTAAAGCCCTAATTAAAGCTGCTAAACTACTCTTTAACCCATAAGGTGTTCTACAAAATTGATAAAGGTTATATTTATGACTAAAAGCTGTAAATGGTATATCTTCGTACATAAGTGGCACTTGCCAAAAACTGGAACTCAAATCTACAGAAGTGAAATACTTCTTCCCCTCAAATGTTTGCATTAATTCCTCTATTGACATAGATTTCAGCTGATCTGAACTAATTCTACTGTTAACCAAACGAGGGTCTAAACAAATACGAACCGTGCCGTCGGCCTTGGGTACCGTGATCAAAGAATTAACATATGGACTGTTAGAGTGCTCAATAATCCCATCTTCAAGCATCTGGTTAATTTGTGCCTCAACTGCACTCTGATAAGCGAAAGGTACAGGATATCTATGTCCTGTGAATACTGACCTATCAATAACGTTCAATGAATGTGTATATCAATTGGCCATACCAATGCGATCCTCAAAAACTCTCATACTACACAATAATACATCATAGAGCCGAACACACTGTTCCACCTCTATATTTCCCTGAAATGCAGCATCACGTAACGAGTCCTCTAGACTACCGTTCGTAATCACACTGCCCACAAAACATGGAGAACCCCGCTCTACGGCTGGCGATATCTCATTTAAAGTACAAATCACACCTACAACACTACTTCTCTGAATATGGTCATTGAACGCTACTTCTACTTCAGAATCTCGCCATTTAAATTTCAAACTCCCTACCTCATAACATAAGTTACCAGACACTCTACTTAGCCACTCTGAACCCAAGATAACACTGAATACTAAATTTGAAATTACAAGACAAATCCGCTTTTCTATATGATTATTAATTTTAATGTCTACTAAAACTTGCTTATAAATTACTTTAGACCTCTTCCAAACAGCTGTGATAACAAAAGTACTTTTAATTGGCATCTCCTCAAAATTTACTCCAGTTCCTTTCATTTTATCATAAAATGCACTACTTATGCAACTCTTCATACAACCACTATCAATTAAAACATCTGTGTACGCCTCGGACACGTTAAATTTAACTATGGGGCTCTTACTGACCACCTCCTGAATAATACCTTCATCATTTAGTTCACGTAATAATTCATTTCTTACATTTAGGTCATAGGGTTCCTGTATAAGTGTATGGACAGTGCATGTTACAGACTGAGATTCTGACCTTACATCGCTGCCTGGTTCGTGTTTAAAGCATTGCTACCGCTTGGTGTAGTACTACTCACTACTGCACTGGTCTGGTTGCTCTGGGTTGTGTTAACGGTATCTCTCTGTCCGTTATTACCATTGGGCTGATTCCCTCCTTGACCCCTGTTCTGGTTATAATTATTATTGTTATTATACCTCCCTTGGTTACCCCTATAATCATTATTTCGGCCTTGATTTCCCCTGAAATCATTATTCCTACCTTGGTAGTTCGTACCATACCCATTTCCTCTGTACTGGTTTTGCTGATTATTATTATTATTATTATTTTGGTTCCCCCTATTTTCAACGCTGGCCCCTTCGCCACTGTTCCCTTGAACTTCCTGACTCCCATTCTCATTAGGCCTGTTATTATGGTTACCCTGGTTCCTACCGAAATTCTCCTCGTAACCGCCTCTTCCCAGAGCATCGAATGTACTCAATAAATTTTCCACTTGTGAAATAGATTTAACATTTTGTATACAGGCAGCTTCTTTGATTCTATATGGAAAATGTCTTAGTAATAGCCTGACTACATCACTTTCCTCCTTCAAACCATCCAGATATTTGCACGTTAATACCTGTCCTAAAAAGTACTCGGTCATAGTGTAGTTTCCTTTCGGGTTATATTTCCCACACACAATTCCCTCACGATGCTGAGACTGAATTACCTCATTCCAAAATTTCTCACAAAATTTAAATTTAAAATCTGAAATATTCTCAAAATTGTCTCTGTAGACAGCAAACCAGTTTCTTGTCTCCCCCACAAACGCTTGCTCTAAAATCTCAACTACCTGGCACCACTCAATACTACCATCTTCCAACCTCTCCCCGAATTTATTTTCTATTGTATTCATGAACTCCATTGGACAACCCTGCCGATTACTGAATTTGCCTAGTTCTATTTCCCTGTGTGTGCTATTCACATAAACTGGCCTACTCGGACTATTTTCCTGCCTAATTCTAGCTTTCAACTTCTGTTCTAATTCAGCAATTTTCTCCTCAGCTTTTCTTTCAATATTAGTTACAGTTAACCTAATGCTCCCTTCCGATGCTTCAACTTTACCACTTAACTTAGCTTGTTTCTCATTAATCTCATTAATGCTTTCCTTATTCCTCTCCCTTAAAGCGTTAACTTCAGTGATTATTTCTGCATGTACTTTATCAATTCTTCCCCCCAGCTGTTCTTTAACCTCTTTAGTTGCTACTTGAATCTTATCAATTTCTCCCCCCAATTGCTTTTTGACCTACTGTGTTTCTAGTTGCACTAGTTCTTTTAAATTTTCAGCCTGTGTACTGATTCTAATTTCAAACTCCTCCTGTACTTTTCCTAATTTTCTGTCTACATCTGCAATAATCTCATTAGCCTTCTCTTCCATCACCCCTCTGATCTCACCTCTAATCAGTTCGAATTTATCACTAATTTCTCTACTGTTTTGTTCAAGTTTAGCATTATTTTGTTCGAGTTTAGCATTTAAAGCTTCAGTACTCTCTCTATTTTCCCTACAGTTTTGTTCAAGTTTAGCATTATTTTGTTCGAGTTTAGCATTTAAAGTTTCAGTACTCTCTCTATTTTCCCTACTGTTTTGTTCAAGTTTAGTGTTTAAACTATCGCTCAATTCCCTATTACTCTCTTTATTTTCCCTACTATTTTGTTCGAGTATCGCGTTTAAAGCATCTGTGCTAATTTTATTTTGTTGCATAAACTGAAGAAGCAAACTCTTTAACCCTGCTTGACTGTTTTGATTACCCCCCCTCAGTATCGGGATTTACCTCCGACATCCCTGTACTGCTTTCATTTCCAAGAACAGCCATACTGCTCGCATCTTCACTATCCAACTGGTGACCACTACGCAACTTCATCTCTTCCTCAACACTACCCATGCTGATACACACCGATAAATCAAAAACCCCCAAAATACAGGCACAGAAATATATACCCTTCTCCTTCCACAAATGCTATTAGGTTTTCGGCCCCATGTTGGTAGCGACAAATGAAACGGATTTACTGGCCCTCACTGTTGCGTGACAAATGTAATGGTTTCTTACTAGCTCTGTCTTGCACTTTGAAATATTTACTCTGACTAAGATATGTTGTTTTAATGGGCGCCAAGACCTCAACGCTATGTTGAAATCTAAATTTATATTTAACAACACCTAGCTCTGGTAGAACACCTTCAAGAATCTTTTCACTCAGATCGTGGTATGATTTGATCATTAACCCAACAAACAATTGTATCAGGAGAAGGAATTGGTCTATATCTAATGCTACCTACTGAAAGCAAAGATTGCATGGTTAAAAGAAATGAATTTATTATATAAAACAAGTATTGAAAAATTAACAATAATAATAATAAGTTTTGAATTTAAAATTGGAGGGTTGCGATTTGAATATTACCGCTAGAAAATTACGTGAAAATGGATTCGGATAAATTACTGATTTCACTCTTAATCCCAAGCTATGAAGTTACTGAAATACTGAATATTAAACAAAGAAACGAGAGATTACGTAGTTCTGAGTCATTCGCGCTTACCACTGGAAATTGCCGTAGCATTTCCCTCGTACTGGATGTTGTAGAGAGCTTCCCAAAGCCTCCTGGACGTCGTCATCTTCTTCGTTAGTTGATGAGATACTTGTAGATATGATAACTTATGGTCCGAATATCGGAACCAACCACACGTACAACCACACTGGTTAAGTTTTACAAAGATAGTCGCCTTGCCTCCACGGCGCGCAAACCATATATGCACTCGTCGCAACCCCTCTCTGGACCCCGTCTTCTCCTCGCCCGCTCTTCACTGATTGGCTGAGCCACCACGCGATACTTCCCCACCTCCGAGTCATTACACTCGGCGCGGCGATGATGTCGATTACCGTTCCAGCCCTTTTCGCCTTTTCTTGAAGCAGCAACCCAGCTTGCGTCATGCTACTCGACAAGATTAAGCCTGTAGCCGAATTCCCCGTGACTCATCTCTCTCAAAATACCCTAACTGACAAAACTCCGTAAAATTCCGTAATCATATAATTTTCTTACGATAATGTTGTTCGTAATAATTTGCTTGATAGTGTTTTCTATAACATACAAAACCTATCTGATTACTTATAATTTTATAAAAAAGTTATTAATAATAATAATAAGTTACATGAAAACTTCTCTTGGCTGAACAATTTACCGCGTAAATAAATATAGAATGGCTTCCTACTGACTTATGCCAGTGGCGTAAAATCCCCTCGAAAAACACGTTACACTTCTTCTGCAGCTTCTTGTAGTGCGTCCCTCATTATACTCCATTTTCCTTCTACTCCCTCTAAATCCCAATTTTGTTTAGTCTCCAACTTCTTTCGTACATGTGTTTCATATATTTCGGCAGTTTCCTTTTCTTTTAGTTTTAAGACATTATACCTTCTAGGGTCTTTCCTCATCTTTCTAGATCTGTACACTGCTATAGGCTGTCTATATTTTACTCTTACCATGAAATAGTCAGTCACAATCCGCTCCTCTATTACTATCAACTTCGCGTATATCAGATGCGTGTCTTCTTTTAATTACAACATGGTCAATTTGGTTGAATGTGGTTCCATCTGGTGAGCACTACGTTACTTTCCTTATATTCTTTCTCTGAAGCAATGCACTGTAGTTTTCACCATCATTTCATTTCCCATGACAAAGTCGATGAGCCTCTGTCCATTATTATTTGATACGTCATGCAGACTTTCCTTTCCTACCGTCTCTCTAAATGCTTCTTCTTTTCCCACCTTCGCATTGAAATCACCTAACACGATTTTTACATCTTGCCTTGCTATATCCTCAAGTTCCTGTTCAAGCTGAGTGTAGAACGTGTCTTTCACCTCATCCTCATCCTCTTCTGTGGGAGCATATACACAAAAAAGGTGGTATTAAAGAATCGTGCCTTCATCCTCAAAGTACATATCCTTTCATTTACAGGCTTAAAATTCAGTACTGCTGTTTTATATCTATTAACCACGAGGAAACCTGTGCCACCTATTCTTCCACTGTCGCCTCCACTATACATTATTGTATGGTTGTCACTTCTCAATATACCATCTCCTCTCCATTTGATCTCTTGGATCGCTGCCACTCCTATACTATATTTCTCCATCTTTTCCTTAAGGCCCTTCAACGCTCCAGGTTTGTTCAATGTTCTCACATTCCAGGTTGCTATGTACATATCATTTTTCCGTTTACATTTTCCTCTTCCTTCCATAGGTCGTTTATCATTACCATCAGTCCAGCTATTATTGTATTGGAGTTTCATAACAGGCTGATTCTTTCGATATGGGGTTGTTAGCCCCATGATCAACCCCCAACCTGGAGGACCAGGGTATCCCTCTTTGTCTGACCCATCACCTTCGACCTGTCCGGCATGGGAGGCCCTACCAGGAGCTTACGCTCCCGCCGGCATAGCTCGCAGGATCATTTGGGCTCTCAAGCCCCCACATCACGTCAAGATGAGGAACCATCGTGAGGGCAGGACTACTAACTGCCTAGTAGTATTCTTATAACATTTGAGCTCTAAACTTAATTTCGTAGAATCTGTTCATACAAACAGTTTGTAACGATGTACACTATAATGTCTTAATATTACACTGCGTGGCGCAGCGGTAACCTTCTCGCCTGCTGTTCCCAAGTTTGCAGGATGGAATCCTGGTGTAGTCAGTTGGCATTTGAGTATGAGCAAATGTGAGGGAGCCATTTCAATAGATATACTGGCATGTAAAAGATCCCCTTCGGGGCAAAATTCCGGCACCCCGGCATCTCGAAAACCACAGTAGTTAAAAGCGACGTAGAACCAATAGCATTACAACATTAACTTAATATTACAGGTGAATTTTGAGCAACACTTGTATATACAGGGTGTTTTTTATGTACGGTACCCCGACAATGATAGGTCGTGTAGGGTACGGGTATAGAAGTAATTTGAGATAGGGAACTTGGGGTCGGAGCGGCTTCCTTAACCCCTAAAGTAAGGGTTGATTCAGGCCCTCCACCCTGTAAGTTAGGCAACCGACCCAAGCCTCTATTGCCTTTCTCAATCCTTTAACTCTTGGCAAGATCCATTTCACCATGTGGCGCTGGCAGGGACTACCGGCCTTTCGCACCGCAACGCTATCCATTACGCCAGGGCCACATGGTGAAATTAATCTTGCCACGAGTTAAAGGATTGAGAAAGGTAATAGAGGCTTGGGTCGGTTGCCTAACTTACAGGGTGGAGGGCCTGAATCAACCCTTATTTTAGGGGTTACGGAGGCCGCTCAGACCCCAAGTTCCCTATCTCAAATTACGACTATACCCGTCCCCTACACAACCTATCATTCTCCAAAGGTACATAAAAGACACCCTGTATATTAGTGCTTCCAAAATAAGTATACGTATGTCTGTAACATCCATGTTGAACTGTATGTAACTTCTATAACTTTGAGTGGATTTCCTGTAAATTGTGTATTAATAGTGTATGCCATAAGATATATTTGTGGACATTCTCAGTACTGCCAACTAACTAATAACTTTTATTTGGAATTTTCGACGTAAACTCCTAATATTTTAGAATCCATGGAAACAAATTCGAAAATACTGTACTGCTCTCTTAGGCCACAGTACTTCGGTTATATCTTGAGTAGGCCCTACATGTTATAATGCCAGTACAACCAGCATACTTCCATAGATAACATTAATATTCTTAATAGGTATAATTAGAGGAATAGGGATGAATCTTACATTTTAAGAAACGCAGGGTCTTTAGTTCATCACGAATCTACTTGTTTAAAATGTAGGTCATACACTGCTTACATTAATATGATACGTTCTGACTTTAAACAAACTAAACTCTACTCACAATAAAATCCAAGTTAATTTGTATTTACCGTACTTGTTTGAACTTCAGTAATGCTACTGTGACTGTGACAGCCACTTTGTGATAACTCAGAAACCATGAATCGAAATAATATGGGCGATAGCTCTAAAGAGAGGTATCCATACCAGCGTTCAAGAGGATAGGTAATTTCAACCCCAAAACCAAACCTGCCCCTAATACGGGTGAAAATATGGTTCTGAGGGCAATAGATGACGTCATCAAGATGGCGGCGGGCTTCCCCAAGGTCATAAGAGCACGCGGGGATTTCCTAGTGTCACGTGGCTTCATCAAGGTCATTGGATGTCATTCGGGGGTGTCCCGACCCAAGTTCTCCCAGATTGTGGTGAAGGATCCTACGAGAGGATTCCCCAAGATCACGTGGCCCCATGTGAAGCTTCCTCAAAGAAGTCATTGAACGTGGTAGCCGAGCGGTGAGTGTGGGATAGCCCTAAATTTCTCATATTTTCCCCACATTCTCCCAAATTTGGGTAAAGGACCTCAAATTACGTAATGTCACACCAGTTTCAAGTTCATCCACTTTCCCCCTCTGTCTATCACGCGCCCTGAGGCGCACATGGGGGCCAAGGGGAGGGGGTCCTTAAGGGTGTTTTGGGGTTCCCTGAGCTTGATGGACGTTGGGCAGGCCTGTTCGCCAAGGTGTTGGGTAGGATGTTTTGACAGGAAGCGAGCTTACGATATAGGGTGAGTCATTGAGGAGGGGGATGGATGGGAAAGGATGGCATGGGAGGTCATGTGACTGTACATACAAGTTGATTCTTGTCTTGAGATAGCGTATGGTGGAAGGCGGGACGATTATATAGCTTGAGTCATGGAGGAGAGGAGCAGGTGAGCTGATCGTGGGAAAATGGTGGTGGGACATGGTCCTTGCTCAGGTAACGTGACTTTACTTACAAGTTGATTCTTGTCTCGAGTCAGCGTTTGTCACAGGATCTAAGTGGCCAGCCATTTTGGTTCTTCACTAAGAAGTAGATATTAATATCTTGTCTGGAGAGGACACGTGACTGTATAAACAAATTGATACTTGATTCGAGACAGCGAATGACGTCACGTTATGACCGTCTGCAAGCTATGACCCTCTCTCTCAGCTAACGGGTTGCCTGACTTACCCATAATCGATGACTTGGAAGACGGTAGGGATGTCCAACATGGTTCTGGTTTGAAAACAGTCTATTTGATACAATACTGTATACCCCTAAACTGAATAAATCGATATCTCTAAAACCAATCATCATAAAATGATGAACCATAGCTCCAAAAATAGCCATTGAAACGGTATTTCAACAAAATAGGTAATTTCAATATTTCATATCATTACCTGAGCAGGGACCATGTCCCACCACCCTTTTCCCGCGAACGGCACACCCACTCCCCTCCTCCATGACTCACCCTATATCATCATCCCGCTTCCCACCATACGCTATCTCGAGACAAGAATGAACTTCAATATCTACCAATAATAAAGGAGAATACACTCCAAAATTATAATTTGTCCTAAGATGGTTCATATTGACAAAAATAAATGTTGTAAGGGATGAAACCACCCTTAAATTAAAAATCGATATATCTGAAACCATGAATTGTAAAATTATGGGTTATAGGCCGAAAAATAGCTACTGAAACTGCCTTTCAACAGGATAGGTTATTTCTATCCGAAAACCATATCTACCTATGAAACACATGAAAATTCTTAAATACTTCAAAATAATAATTTGTCCTTTTTTTTTCGTGTAGCCTCCTGAGAGGCCGAGTGCAGGTCTTCCTAGTCGACGCCCGTGGGCGACCTGCGCGTCGGGATGAGAGATGGAATGGATGAAGATGAATGAAACTGGGCAAGGATGTGGAAGGAAGCGGCCGTGACCTGTCAGAAGGTACTGTCCCAGCATTTGCCTGATGTTGAAAATGGGAAACCACGGAAAACCATTTCAAGGACAGCCGACGGTGGGGCTCGAACCCACGCGTCTACCGAGTCAGCAGAGAGCTTGGCCCCTTGACCTCAACGCAGCGCTTTAGTCCGCGTAGCCACTACTGTCGGTATAATTTGTCCTAAGAGGTATCGTTTTTGACCAAAAAATGTTGTAAGGGTGAAAATCATCCCCAAATTTAAAATCTATGAAACCATGAATCGTAAAATGATGGGCTACAGGTCTAAAAGAAGCTTTAGAAACCGCCTTTCAACAGGATAGGTCATTTCAACCCTAAATCCATATCTACCAATAACGCAGGTGTCATACATTTTAAAATGGTTCGATTTTTTACATAAAATGGTGTAAGGGTGATAACCACACCTAAATTGAAAAATCTATATCTCCGAATCTATGAATCATAAAATTATGGGCTTTAGGTCTAAAACAGCTATTGAAACCGCACTTTCAACAGCATAGGTAATTTCATCCCTAAAACCATATTTACAGTAACACAATCGTATTCCACCGCACCCGTCGCATCGTTTCGCCAATGGTGGGGAGGGGTGGGCTAGAGGGGAAGTGGAGTTCTGCCACTTGAAACTAGGAAATAGGAAGAACACATACGACACCTTTCGTAAAGGATATCGTGCATTATAGCAAAATCATTTTAGAATGAATATACCTCTCCTCCTTTACCCACTAACCACTACTCATGGATGTTCCTCTATAGTCTATACCATTGAGGTAAATAGTGCAACTCGACTAATTTTCCTCTATGGGGTGGGAAAAGCCAACCAGAACGTTAAAAAGGCAGAGACCGCCGTTAACATCACTGCAAGGGTTGTAACCTTGTCTTACAAAATAATGTGGTATCAGTACTCTACACCACCTCTTATCATCAAACAGTCAAAGCTTGAGTATGCCAAGAAGCCCAAACTCCAGAAAGTTAACTATAAATGCTATACGTAAACGCTTATCACAGGTATATCTTCATGGTCATTTATCCCCGTGTACTTGACTGTGTTGGCAGGGCCAAGAATCAAACCCAGAACCATTGGGACCAGAGTCACAATACGTACCCTGAGACTACAGAAGGGTTTCCAAGTCTCATCTGTTAAGTCAGTGATGAGCGACTCTGCTGAGAAGACGGACCTTATGTTACACGTTACACCACAAGTTACAGTACCCGGCATCAGTTATAACTTAAGATGGTGGGGCTGGTCCATCAAGACCAGACAGTTAAACCATTCTCACTCATGACTTTTGCTGGTTATTGTGCTTTATTATCACATCTCTTTAACATTTAGGCCTATATGGTGTACAGTACAGTATATCCAATAATATAATTCATTTCGCATAATGATTGATATAATTCTTAATCAATAACAGGTTCAACTATGATAAGGACAGGAAGGTCATTTACTATTCTTAATTGGGGGTAGATTCTGATAACTCGTGTGAACAAGTGGCAAAATTGGTTTCAATTACAGAAGTAGCGAAAAAGTGTGCGGCAACGCTAGGTGTTAATTTAAAACGTCATAACTCCAACGTTATGTAGTAACCTACTGTACTCTGGTAACTCACGACGGCTTTGCGTTACACCACAAGTTGCATCAGCTACATGGTGGGGCTGGTTCATCAAGTGGGTATTATCCCCATGAATGGCTTAAAGTGCAATGTTTTTTTAAATGATTTGACAAACTAAATCTGTTGAGCGATATGTTTAATGGTATTGATAACTCGTGAACAATGGGCACCGGCTGCGTGGCCTAGTCAATGGTCCCGACTCCAGTCAGGATATCATTTATTATGGATTAGGAGGGGGTATTTTGAAAATGTTGTGAATCATGGATCTCCTTGTGTCCAGGTGGCCTAACTCACCGGTATGTTCTGTGAACAGTCAGAGTTATAACTCATGGGGTCCTGTGTAAGTAATACTAGCAGCGTCCTTCAAATGAGGTTTATAGAAACCTGTTATTAGCCTTTCAAAATATGAGTGCTGGTGGTCGAGGTGGGGACTATTCTTTGTTTAAGTGTGACACACTCTTAGTCCGTTTGGTTGATAAGTACGATATGACTTAGCTCGAGTAGGCTGTCATCGTTCTCTTCTCTGTGATGACATGTGCTCCTGTTTTACGCTTATTAGCTGTTGTACAATGCCATGCCCACAACCGACTTCCTTTTCCAAAATCCCTTCCCTGAACTTTTCTGACCGCCTTTACGATCGGCCTGTCACAATCCCCAGTTGTATTTGTGTTCAGCTCCCAGACACCGTCCTTGCGACTGTAGAAGTAATATAACGATTTTTTAAAGTGTGTGTGGGAGGGAGAGAGAGAGAGAGAGAGAGAGAGAGAGAGAGAGAGAGAGAGGAGGAAATTCGTTGAGTTTCACTGTTCACCTCGATGGTAAACAGGGGTATGCACGCGTAGTGGGTCTGGGTAATGGTTAGAGGAGGAGATGCACATTCATTCTAAAAAGCATTTGCTTATTTAAACTAAACTATAAGGTGCGTTCAAAAAGAGTCGAGCCGCAGGCTGGAATGCGCAAACCAGTGACTACATCGGCTAATCGTGGCGTGTGTAACGAGGTGTGGTTCCGACCAGAGCGTGGAAGGTCACAGCCCGTCGCTAGAGGGCACGCGTGCACGTCACGTGACGATACAAAGCGAGCAGCAGCATGCATCAATCGTCCAACACTGGCAGTCGCATTGCAAACAGTGACATGGAGGCGTCAACCGAAGAGCAAAGAGGTGTTGATCGGTTTCTGACAGCGGAAGGAGTAGGGGGAACAGACATTCATCGCCGAATGTCACAAGTTTACGGCGAACACTGTATGTCCCTTGCAAGTGTCAAGGAGTGGCACAAGCGCTTCAGGGAAGGACGGATGTCGTTAGCCGATGATTCCCGGTCTGGGGCACCCCCCCTGCATTACCGATGACAACGTCAGGCTGGTTGATGCACTCATTACCAGGACCGCCGAGTGACAGTGAACGCCATAGCCGCCGTGGTCGCTCCACGACTATGCACGACCTCATACGGCCAACACAGTGGCAGCACTCCTGCAGAAATTCAAATGGGAGGTTCTCGGCCACCCTCCATACAGTCCAGACCTCTCTGCCTGTGATTACGCCATGTTTGGTCCCCTGAAAAGGGCTCTGCGGGGCCAACGATTCACCTCGGACGCCGACGTCCAGCTGTACGTGCGGAACTGGTTCACATCGCAGCCCAGGGAATTTTATGCGACAGCCATTCACCGCCTCGTGTCACAGTGGGACAAGTGCCTCAACAGCCAGGGCCAATACTTCTAACATGCAGGTACTGGCTTCTGAAATTTTGCCTCCGGCTTGTTACTTTTTGAACTCACCTTATATGATGCACGATACCGTTTACGAAGGGTTAGTGGAACTCTGAGGTGAATTATGGTTTGCTTGCAGTATGTATGACAACCCATGCAGTGATGTAAACAACGGTTTCTACCTTTTTAACGTTCTTGTTAGCTTGTAGTATGAATGCCTCCTATTGTGCAGGTCGGCACTTTCTAACGACCCTGGACCATTGTATAAATACATAAACATAGCATCATTCAGTAGACTTCAGCTCTTCGCATACAACCGTCCATATTCACTTTTTTTTTTACAAGTGTGGCTTTCATGAACGGACATGAAGTCTTTTCAGCGAATTATCCTCTGCCTATCATCGATATGTTGCGATACAAAGTTTATTATCAAAGCGATTGCATTAATTTGGTTGACATTTCCGAGAGTTCAATCACCAACTCAACTCATTCAACCACCATCGGCGAAACGTTCCCTCTCTGATGAGGATCAAAGGCGGGTGCATTGCAATACGGTTGCGTTATCGGTAGATATAGTTTTAGGAATCAATTGACCTATCATGTTGAAGGCGGTTTCAACCACTATAGCCCATCATTTTACGATTCATGGTTTTGGAGGTATAGATTTTTCAATTTAGGTGTGGTTTTCATCCTTACACCAATTTTTATTGTCAAATACGAACCTTCTTAGGACAAATTATTATTTTGACGTGTTGAAGATCTATTTTTACCTGTGTTATTGATAGGTATGGTTTTAGGGTTCAAATGACCTATTGTGTTGAAAGGCAGTTTCAGTTTTTTTGAACAATAGCCCATTATTTTACGATTCATGGTTTTAGAGATATCGTCAAGTGGTTTAAGATTGACACAGTAATTCTACCAACATGCGTACCAATTCTCATCGTTTTATCTGCTCCTCAAGGAGTGTTTTTAGAAAGAAAAATGCAAGAAAAATGAAAATCAACAAGAAGTTCCGTGACGAACTAAAGAGCCTACTTTTCTTAAAATTTAAGATTCATGCCAATGATTAATCTATATGGATCTATCTATAATAATGACGAAATTAAGTTGGTAATATCGAAATTTCTAATAAGTTCGAAATACTGTATACCTGGCATAATGTAGCCTAATAGAGAACTACAGTTGGCGGACCTGGTGACTGAATATATTCTTAGTTCCATCTCTTAAGGTACAGAATACAAAATTCGGTTGAAGTCCAATGGATAGCATGGACGTTACATGCAGTTAAACATTGGATCTAACAGCGCGCGTAAAATCATGTTGGCAACAATGACATACATGTATTGGTCAGAAATAATCTGAAATAATATGATCTATTGTTGTGTCAATTTTGAATGAAATCCATTAGTTGGTATAGAAGTAACATGCATTTTAAAATTGGACCTATCAGCAGGCTTAGAATCATGTTGGCAGCACTGACGTATATTATTTACTCCAAATTAATCTAGAATGCCAGGTACTATACGTGTGCAAAGTTAAGAGCTATTGGCTTGCATACTATCTGATATATTGATATTAGGGTAACAATAATAGAGACAGTATTTATTAACAGTTGGCAGCCCTGGTTACTCTTAAGATTCGGCATAGACATATCTGTTATGGTATACATAGCACACACGAAATTTGGTTGAAATACAAATGATAGTATAGAAGTTACATGTATTTAAATTGGACCTCTCAGCAGGCTTAGAATCATGTTGGTAGCACTGACGTATATAAGTTACTCCAAATTAATATAGAATGTCAGGTACTATACGTGTACATAGTTTAAAGCTGTCAGCTTGCATACTTTCTGATATATCGGTATTTTGATAAAATAAATTGAGAGCATTTATTAACAGTTGGCAGCCCTGGTAGATCTTAAGAATATGTTCAGTCATATCTGTTTATGTAAACATAGCACATACGAAATTTGGTTAAAATCCAATTGATAGTGTAGAAGTTATATGCATTTAAAATTTGGACCTATCAGCAGGCTTAGAATCATTTTGGCAACACTGCGATGTATGGCCTCCTGGAAATTAAACTGCAATATTATTATCTATACGTGTGCCTATTTTGAAATAGCTCCCATTCATATCTTCCAAGATATCCAACATGGAGCTAAAATTTCAATTGCGATTTCTCAGCAGTTGGTAGCACTAACATCATTTTCAAATATGGCCGTGAGATATTCAGGTATAGATCTTTACTCCTATCTAATTTTGTTTCGAATTCTGCAGCCGTTTAGGAGTTGATAGGGGACACACACACACACACACACACACACACAGACAGACAGACAGACAGACAGACAGACATTTGCCCGATCTCATAAGTCTACTTTTTCCTCATTTTTGCAAAATGTGAAAAGTAGGCTAAAACCCCTGTATTTGAATTGAATCCTCCTGGTTTATACTTGGAGCCCTCAGATGTCTTCTTCCTCGCCCCTGCTTTTGTTTCTCCACCTTCCTCTTCTTCTGTTGCTTGTATTCGTCAGCAGTAAAATGCTAATAAAAATGTTTCGATGCCAAGAAAAAGTGGCGAACTGGGAGTTTCGTGTTCTGACACGTATTTGAACAGGTCGTAGATACCTAAAACATCGTTCCAAATAGAAATGGAGTTTTTAAACACAGAGAAATCTGACATACCACAAAACAAGAAGTTCCGTGACAAACTAAAGAGCCTACTTTTCTTAAAATTAAAGGTCCATGGCAATGATTAATCTATATGGATCTATCTAGAATAATGACTAAATTAATTTGGTAATATCGAAATTTCGAATGAGTTCGAAATACTGTATACCTGGCATAAGGTAGCCTAATAGAGAACTACAGTTGGCAGCCCTGGTGACTGAATATATTCTTAGTTCCATCTCTTAAGGTACAGAATACAAAATTTGGTTGAAGTCCAATGGATAGCATGGACGTTACATGCAGTTAAACATTGGATCTAACAGCGCGCGTAAAATCATGTTGGCAACAATGACATACATGTATTGGTCAGAAATAATCTGAAATAATATGATCTATTGTTGTGTCAATTTTGAATGAAATCCATTAGTTCGTATAGAAGTTACATGCATTTTAAAATTGGACCCATCAGCAGGTTTAGAATCATGTTGGCAGCACTGATGTATATAAGTTACTCCAAATTAATATAGAATGTCAGGTACTCGTGTGCATAGTTTAAAGCTGTCAGCTTGCATATTTTCTGATATATGGGTATTTGGATTTAAAAAATTGAAAGCATTTATTAACAGTTGGCAGCCCTGGTAGATCTTAAGAATACACTCAGTCATAATCTGTTTATGTACGCATAGCACATACGAAATTTGGTTGAAATCCAATTGATAGTGTAGAAGTTATATGCATTTAAAATTTGGACTTATCAGCAGGCTTATAATCATCTTGGCAACACTGCCATCTATGGCCTCCTGGAAATTAAACTGCAATATTATTATCTATACGTGTGCCAATTTTGAAATAGCTCCCGTTCATACCTTCCAGGATATCCAACATGGAGCTCAAATTTCCATTGCGATTTTTCAGCAGTTGGTAGCACTGACATCATTTTCAAATATGGCCGTGAGATATTCATGTATATATCTTTACTCCTACCAAATTTTGTTTCGATTGCTGCAGCTGTTTAGGAGTTGATAGGGGGGGGGGGGGGGGGGGACGGGACACACACAGCCAGACAGACAGACCGACAGACAGACAGACAGACAGGACAGAGACACAGACACAGACAGACATACATTTGCCCGGTCTCATAAGTCTACTTTTTCCTCATTTTTGCAAAATGTGAAAAGTAGGCTAAAAAACAAAACAATAAATTTTTCATCACATTTGCAACAACTCCGTTTGTTACTGTTTAGTTCAAATCAAATGTGTTGCACATTTTTAGCCTACTTTTCACATTTTGCAAAAAATGAGGAAAAAGTAGACTTATGAGATCGGGCAAATGTGTGTCTGTCTGTCTGTCCTTCTGTCTGTCTGTCTGTCTTTCTGTCTGTCTGGCTGTGTGTGTGTGTCCCCCTATCAACTCCTAAACGGCTGGACAATCGAAACAAAATTTGGTAGGAGTAAAGATCTATACCTGAATATCTCACGGGCATATTTGAAAATGATGTCAGTTCTACCAACTGCTGAAAAATCGCAATTGAAATTTGAGCTCCATGTTGGATATCGTGGAAGGTATGAATGGGAGCTATTTCAAAATAGGCACACGTATAGATAATAATATTGCAGTTTAATTTCCAGGAGGCCATACATGGCAGTGTTGCCAAAATGATAAGTTTGCTGATAGGTCCAATTTTTTAATGCATATAACTTCTACACTATCAATTGGAATTCAACCAAATTTCGTATGTACTATGTGTACATACAAAGATATGAATGAGCATGTTCTTAAGAGCCACCAGGGCTGCCAACTGTTAATAAATGCACTCCCTATTGTTTTTATCCAAATACCAATATATCAGAAAGTAAGCAAGCAGACAGCTTTAAAATATGCACACGCATAGTACCTGACATTCTATATTTATTTGGAGTAACTTATATACGTCAGTGCTACCAACATGATTCTAAGCCTGCTGAGAGGTCCAACTTTAAATACACGTAACTTCTATACTATCATTTGGATTTCAACCAAATTTCGTGTGTGTTATGTGTACCATAACAGATATGACTATGCGTATATTTAGGAGCAACCAGGGCTGTCAACTGTTAATAAATACTGTCTCTATTTTTGTTACCCTAATATCAATATATCAGAAAGTACGCAAGCCAATAGCTTTGCGCACGTATAGTACCTGGCATTCTAGATTAATTTGGAGTAACTAATATAGGCCTACGCCAGTGCTGCCAAGATGATTCTAAGCCTGCTGATAGGTCCAATTTTAAAATGCATGTAACTTCTCTACTAACTAATGGATTTCATTCTAAATTGACACAACAATAGATCATATTATTTCAGATTATTTCTGACCAATACATGTATGTCATTGATGCCAACATGATTTTACGCGCGCTGATAGATGGAATGTTTAACTGCATGGAACGTCCATGCTATCCATTGGACTTCAACCAAATTTTGTATTCTGTACCTTAAGAGATGGAACTAAGAATATACTCAGTCACCAGTGCTGCCAACTGTAGTTCTCTATTAGGCTACATTATGCCAGGTATACAGTATTTCGAACTAATTAGAAATTTCGATATTACCAACTTAATTTCGTCATTATTCTAGATAGATCCATTTAGATTAATCATTGGCATGAATCTTAAATTTTAAGAAAAGTAGGCTCTTTAGTTCGTCACGGAACTTCTTGTTCTATCTTGTGAAGTGATTGCTGGGGTAATCTTGATGTTATACAAGTGGCGTGCAATCAATCCATTCTACCCCAGCAGAGCTGCAGTAAGTATTTTGCATCTCATGATTCAAGTTAACCACCTAACCTCATTCAAAGGCTCTCGCTTGGAAGATCTTAATTTATCGCCGCTAACTGTTGGAGCCAGCTGCCTACTGAGATACGTAGGTCTCGCTTTCATTCAAACCATGGAGTAAACGCAAGCTCAATGCGCTCCTTTCGACCGTTTCAGGGGTGTTAGTATGAGTTAAATGTGTCTGAATCAGCCTGCAGGGATTGGGTGACGATAGAAATGTTGAAATTCTACCGGTTAACGCCGCGAACACTCGGCGCTACCAAAAGGAAGTTACCAGTAAATAACAAGTATGTTACAGTGTTGCCAACATTAACGTGTTTTCCATCGTAATATGTTGGCGAGTTTAATCAATTTTATATACCATAATAAATAATTCAATTCCGAATTTAAATATTTGGTTCAATATTTAAAGAATTTCTACACACACGTTACATGCAACTTGAGTTCAATAACCAGTAAATAACAAGTCGATGTTGGTTACTCTGTGAAGTACACTGCGAGTTTTACTGACTACAGGTGTGTTTCTTGTTAATGATATTCTTTGTTCATGAAAAATGAACAGTTTTCAAAATGCACATCTCGTTTTGAATATTTGTCTCAAATAAGAGTATGTTCAGTAATGGTAGTATAGTGATTATGCCAGCGTATGATAATATGCACGGTATATAAAATGGCATTTATGTGGGTTCGAAAGCTGGGGTACTGTACTTATTAATACTGAGCCCGAGAGCTCATTTGTCGATTGACGGATCGATGCTCATGAAGATCGATTGCACCGATCGAGACTGAGACGCATCGTATCAGATTTTCCAAGCCGGAAGTTGAAATATAAATTTTGTAGAGTGTACTTGACCAACTTTGAATGACAGTAAGTGCATTGTTCAATTTTTCGATTTTTGAAACATTTTGTATGAATTTAGAAATAATCAAACATTATTTACGAATATTTCGGAATTTTTCATAACATGGAAAATTATGGATAACAGTCACAGACATGCGACAAATAGCTTTGGGAGCTCATATGACTCGAGAGTAAAACTCAAGCCTCGAGGCAGCCATTATTCCCACGGCTCATGTTTCTGACTTCGCCGTATCAGGCAGGCCTGTGTCGCAGCTATTGAAAAAAAACCATGGTTTCGGAATTTGAACTGTATTGGAAATATTGTAAAAGCAAATGCGAGTGTTGTACTAGCCAGTGTGCACTAAGAGTGTTTAAAACATTGTATAGCAATCTTTTAGGTATTTTGGGAAGTTTTTTTTGCTTTTTGTGCTAACTCCGGTTACTCCGGTTAGCAAAGACATGGTAAGAGGCGTGGACATTGAAAACATATTTGTTGTAGAATGGACATCCACAAGGTGTAATAATAAAATATTAGTCGTGTTTTCACGAGAACTAACACTGCGTAAAAATCGTCAATATTGAGACATTGATCGCCGTGGTATTTCACGGTATTTTCAGTACACATGGTTGTACGGCGTACGAGTGAAAGAAATGTCATATGACTGACATATTAGAATCTGTGAGTGGGGGCACGGCCGACTGAATGCGCTCATAGAGCGCAGCTCGTATTCAGTCGGCCATGGTGGGGGTGAAAAGTCATTATGCAATTTACCCGCACAGTGTAGAATCAGTGCAATATTTTATTTCCATCCACGTAAGGTTAAACTCAGTGCTTCAATTAATTTTCAACATGTCATAACACGCTCATCGTATCAACCACATGGCTATTTGTCACCTATATTCTCGAGAGGGTGAAATGGAGTAAATATGCATACAATATGGGAGAGCGGACGATGAAAACTGGCACTAAGCCCCGGCTGAAGTCCATGGTTTAATCCTAGACCATGAGCCGAAGTCCTAATGCCATGAGCAGGGCTCCATTAACACTGAAAGCTACGGATATGCGAGTTCAATACCCTATTGCTTCGTAAAAATTTGTAAAAGTTTGGAATAAGTAGAGAAGTTTATTGGTCAAGTAGGTAGGCAGTGTCGTAACGTTTATTACTGCCGGCAGTCGAGCAGTGTTTTAGCTTTGCAACGTAAGCTCTTTGAAATTTTCTTTAAGAGTTGTTTGAGACAGTCAGAGTAGGTTATTGAATGATATTAATGCCTGCGGAAGGCAGAATCTTGTTTTGATCAAACACGTGCAGAGCACACGATTTGAGAATGGAGTTTCTTTTGTTGTTTCATTGTGTTACCCGGAGGAGAACAGCTGCAACTTCCAGGTTATTGAGAATCAGAAGGCCATTGATTAGCGCGCTTATATTATAGAATGCAAACCTGTTTAAAGTGTATACTACAGTAGAGTCACAGTCTCGACGACTTCAGACTAACATAAGAGAATGGTATTTTTGTATGCGGAAGGCCGCGTGTTCATTGAAATACAAGTGATGTTTGCCAGAGCTTATACAGTGAGGATCTTTTGCTGGAGCGGGGCCGGTGGCCGCCTGTCGGGCGCGTGTGCCTTCCGCCGGCCAACCGAGCTTGGTCCGTGGATTGCGTGGAGGCGAGCTCACCAGGGTCAAAGTCATTAGGTCACTAAACTTTCATCAACGAGGGTGTGAAGTGTCCGTGCACAGATAAGAAGGTAACATCTTCCTGCAACATTTAATTAAAGAAGCACAGATGTTTTTTTTTTTGGGAATCTCGATGACTTCACGTCACCAGTTAAAGGTTAGAACTTACCTTTTCACAGAAGATGCTGAAAATTTTCTCCTTTAGCTGAAAGACAGTAGTAACTTTGGAAGTTACATCGTTACATTATGTAGCTACACCTGTACCCACCTGCGTGTTTACTGTAATTAACCGAAGCACGCACCTAAGCCCGTTTTATGTTTTTTTGGGGGTAATTTAAAATAGACAGTGTACAGATCAATTACCCGTACTCTAGTGGAACTGGAGAACATTATACGGCAGCAGATATTCCTCACAACAGAAGGGAATTACAACGTGCAAACGCTAATTTATTTACACGGTACAACGCCTGCTTGTCAGCTGAAGCAGAACACTGGCAGCATCTTCTGTGAAAAGGTACGTTCTTTAATCATGATTTGCTGGTGAATTTACCATTAATTAATGTACTTTGTTACGGTTTCTACCTGCGCGTAATCCGCGGCCCGAGCTCGGTTGGCCGGTGGAAGGAGCGCGCGCCCGGTAGCCGGCCATCGGCCCCACTCCAGCAAAATAATCTCCCTGTAGAAGTTATTATTGAGGATGCATTCGTAGGATATTTATGAACAGATTGTGATTAAAAGTTCAGTGAAGGAACACAATTTGTATTGTCGATTAAAGTAAGCAGATATCCCATTTTTTTATGGTGGACCAAATGTATTATTTCCAAACTGTGTTATTTTGTCTATTTTGAAACATGGGAAACGGGATGACGTGGATCACTCTCATTGATGGATGTTTATGTTGGAGGCAATAATGGGTGTTTATGCCATGCTGGCTATTCGGCTGACGAGCCACAGTTGCTGTTGCTGCAACCACTTAAGGGTGTGCTGTTGCAGATGAAAATATCGATTTGTGAAATTGAGTTTCACCATTTATTGAGTACATTTCAGATGATACTGTAAGACACAACTACACTACTACGAGTTTATCTGATCAATGGAATTACAAATTACACTTTGAGGGATAATATTATACTTAAACAATTACTTATAATCACATATTAGGATTTTTCAAACTAAACCCGCGATTTAATAATTCTGCGAATCAATAACATACTGAATACTAAACTCAAATTTTCTTTTGAGACCAAAGCAACTACAACTTGTTATTCTTCCATTGATTTAAATACATTCTTGACTATAACCCTATTTGTAAGACGACAGTTGTCATCGACGTGATAATTTGGAAGAACAACGGTCGGTAACAACAATGTGATATGAGGCATGGTGTCCACCAGGCAGTCACCGACGTATTCTTTTTCCTCCTTTTGCACACAATGACAATTTGCACACACAGTGACTAATATGTGTAGGCAGGGGCGTCTATAGCACAAACATAGGAGGGTTCTATGATTTGTTATTCATTTATGTTGCAATTAGATAATTGTTTTTTATAGGACACGATTGTGGTTAGTTTAGCTATTTCTTTGCGTAGACGCTTTTCGTCTATTTTATTTAACGTAAGTTAGGGCTAGCTAGATAATTAATGCAAATATAAATGTGGGAGGTGACACCATAATAGTGTAGATTGCTGCTTGTATATGTAAATTACCCATTTGATATTGTCAACGATTAAATAGCTTACTCTGCTGTAGATTCTCGATGTTATTATTATTTTTCATCGTCATTGTACTGTGTAGGGATTTATTTATGTGTCACGCTCTTAGTCAGTTTGCTAGTAAATTTTATGTACTTAGGACTATGTGAGGAAAAACTTTGTTTTTTGATAGGACGATTTAAATGTTTCTTTTAGGGCAGATTAGATCGGATTAGCCGTATTAACCTCTGAAGTAGGCTAGGGATCTGTTTCACTTTCTGAATAAATTTATTGGATCATTTACATGAGCCTTGCCATATTATTTTGTAGATTTGCCTTTGTTATAAGGCGTGTTCATTGGGCTTGTTCCATAATATGCCTCTCCATATTCCCGATATGCCCTGGGTTAATTTTCTCGTGCGGGGCTGGTCTACGGACACACCTATCCTCTCAGCGTGCGAGTTGGTTGGAGGAGGATCGCGAGAAGGCTGTTTATGATCGATAGTCCCTCGAGATTCTTGTCTAACGGGCACATATGATACTATAATTTTGGCGCCAATGTGGTGAGCTACGAATATGAGAGATCGTACACCCATGATTGGATTTTCTTTTGAAAGGATATTTTTGATTATTAATTAGCACTCCAACAGGTCAGTGATGAACTGAGGTTTCGTTCCGGTGATAAGAAAGCTACATGCCACTCATGTAGGGATAAGACGATGAGGCAAGGTGGCCATAACTTGTAAACTTATTTTGAGAAATTTTGATCTTGAAGTCAACGTTGTCTTGAGTATACTGTATGTAAAATAGTTTAGCTTTGTTTGTTTATGTGTTTATGTCAGGTAGGATAATGGCGCAGCAGTAGTCCTTAAATTCATTAAAGCAAACAGATATTCTACTTATTCCAACCTGTAGCAAGTAAATCTGATTGTAACTGCGGATACTTGTAATCTCACCATATTCCTCAAATTATTATATTGCCATGGATGCTGAGACCAAAATTGCAACATTTGCGAACAACAATTGAGAACAATAATACAACATTGAACAATAGTCTAATTGCTGTTAGAAATTATATGGAGGTCAACAGTAACGCCATCAGGGCTGATGTAACTGCCGTTAGGAATTATGTTACTTCTGTTAGAGATGATATGGAGGAAAAGAGTATCGCTATCAGAGCTGAGGTAACCACTATTAGGGCTGATGTACAGTAATTTCAGTTATGAAGATATGGAGGCCAACCGAGCAGAAATCAATGTTCATTTAATCAGAGTTAGGGCTAATATTCAAGCTGATATTGAAACAAATCGCAATGAGATTAGGGCAGGTATGGAAGCTTGCATAACTGAAAGTAACGCTGACTTCACTGCTGTAAGGGCAGATATTGGGGCAAACTGAGCTGAGGTTAATGCTAGTCTAGATGCTCCACACGTCAACTTTGAAAGTGTGAGTGCGCGCTTAGACACTACAAGGGTAGAATTGACAGAAAGCTAAGCTAAAAGTAGGACAGGCATGAGGGCTGAACTAAACGTCAGCAGAATAGAAATCAATACTTGTTTGGAGCAAGTTATAGCTGTTGTAGCTCGTACACTACTTATATCACAGAGAGGATGACCGCCGTGGATGCAAAGATGGAAGAGGTTAATAAGTACGTGGAGACAGTTAAGGGTGAATTTAACTCAGTCATGGCGGGGCTTAACCTAACTAGAAGAGTCGCCGTAGCCGTTAATTTGAATGTGAAACGGATAGCCGATAATTTCGACTCGTTTAAAGCATAAACAACTACTAACGCAACTGCAATTCAGGAAATTAGGCAGGAATTGAGCGATAATAGAGACCAACTGAGGAATAAATTAACAGCTAGTGTTAACCAGATAAGGAAGATATGAAGATAGCTTCAGGGGTACGAAAGGTTGAATTTGACAATCTGAAAGGATAATTCGAAGATCAGAGTGATGCTCTACAGAAAGACGTAGGAGGCATAAAGAAAGATGTCGATTTTCTGAGGACCCATATCGGAAGAGAGGTAAACTCTGTTCGAGTTGAAACACGATGCTCATCCAAGCGAACTGACGATTTTGTAAGAGGACCATAGAAGAGCTTGAATCTTGTTTATGAGGGAAAATTGAGAGGATTAAGATCCAGGTGAACTCTATCCAACACCGTGACAAAGCATTGGAATCCACACAAGATAAGGATGGAATGGAAGAGAGATTGAAAGATAGACTGAAAAGTCAGGAATAGGATAATGCAAATCATCATCCACCGAGGGAAAATTCGAGTATAAACCTGGGTTAGACACCATTTAGATTTGATACACCTAAATTTGGCACTACACAGCATTGAAATGTAATGCTTTTATATAGTCATGAAGATCGCCCTCATAAGTACTCGGGAACAAGCGTTATTACCCCTGAAGAAGTTTTGCAAAACGTCAAGGCTTAAATGCGGGAGGCATAGACCTGATAGACAATTGCGCATCGTGGAGAAATTGCTGGAAACCGCCTTATTTGGTTCTAAGCGTTTAGTTATTCTTTCCATTGCTATCAGGACTTTAAAGAGTCACTCTTGAAACCGTAGGGGTTAGTTGAGATCCAACAAAACATCCGTACGGAGATGTACAGCAAAAGATACGCTAGTACGAAACCAACTAAGTATGCAATTCACTTTACAATACAGCTTGCAAATTAACAATGTTTGCAACCACCACTTGCGGAATCCGAGTTGATACAAACTATCTCGAGGCAGTATCAACCGGATATACAAAGAATCCTAATCGCTTCAGGGGCTACGCCTTTTACAGAATGTGATAGAATACTCAGGAGACTCGAAAATAGTAACGAACAGTTTTCTCATACTAGACATCGGGGAGACATACGTGATGTGAACGTGACGACAGTGGAGAGAATGGTTCAGACACCTGACCATACTGAGATTCCTAAGAATAATTACCAGCGTAACCAAACAGGACCTGATAGAATGGCATTTCGAAGGAGATGTTGGACTTCTTATGAACATAACCGCCGTATGACATTTATAACAATAATCGGGAGCATATCCATAACAGAAGAGATAACGGAAACTACAATTTGAGATGGAACCGTCGTGATGGTTACGATAACAATCGGGGTTATAGCAGAAGAACATACCCAAATAGTCATAATGACCAAAGAAATGACCAGAGGATCTTGAATATTGATAGAGGTTGGAAAGAAAGGGTCGAGGAGATTCACCATACATTCAAGCTTTGAGAGCGAAACAAGATTGGGACACGAACCGAATTTCGAGGAAATAAGCTCATCGGTAGAACGAGATCACAACGGTAGCCGACATCTATCATATTAGATTAGCAGACGATGCTATGAGTGTTGAAAGTGTCAGGAGATTACCGATTAAATGAATACAGCCAAAGCAGAGGAGATACGCCGAGAAGACGAGGGATGGTATTAGTGACCCTACCACTAACGACGATCGACGGACCACAATCCCAACGCAATTAACTGGGTTGCCTGCTATTGCAGCTAGATTTAACCAAGATGCTTACAGATATATTTGAAATGGAAGTTATGTCATCAGTGATCTTCACACCAATGAAATAATAGGAACCTACAATGTCTATAACCTCAAAAGATATCACCGAGATTGAAGAGGATCTGACTTGAATTAAAAGTTTCCTACCACAATTTTTATTTGGTCAACCGGAGGGCGTATGAGCCCGAGAGTGCATTTGTCGATTGATGGATCGAGGATCTGGGAGATCGATTGCACCGATCGAGACTGGGACGCATTGTATCAGATTGTCCAAGTCGGAAGATGAAATTTAAGTTTTGTCGAGTGTACTTGACCAACTTTGAATGACAGGAAGTGGATTTTTAGGTTTTTGGAATATTTTGTATGAAATGGGAAATAATGAATCATTATTTACGAATATTTCCATTATTCCCACTAATGTTTCTTACTTAGTCGTGTCAGAAAAAACGCGGTTTTGGAATTTGAACTGTATTGGAAATATTGGAAATACAAACGCGAGTGTTGTAGTAGACCGTGTGCGCTACGAGTGTTTGAAACGTTGTATAGCAATTTTTTCGGTATTTTGCGAAGGTTTTTGCATTTTGTGCTAACTCTGGTTACTCTGGTTACCAAAGACTTGGTGAGAGGCGTGGGCATTGAAAATTCATATTTGTTGTAGAATGGACATCCACGAAGTGGAATAATAAAATATTAGTCGTGTTTTCGCGAGAACTAACACTGTATAAAATTCGTCAATATCAAGACATTGATCGCCGTGATATTTCACGATATTTTCAGTACACATGGTTGTACGGCGTACGAGTGAAAAATATGTCATATAACTGGCATATTAGAATCTGTGAGCGGGAGTGAAAAGTAATTTTGCAATTTACCCACACATTGTTGAATCAGTGCAATATTTTATTTCCATCCACATTACGTTAAACTCAGCGCTTCAATTAATTTTCGACATGCCAGAACAAGCTCATCGTATCAACAACATGGCTATTTGTCACCTATATTCTCGAGGGGGTAAATCTCCATACAATATGGGAGAGTGGACGATGGAAGCTGGTACTAAGTCCCGGCTGAAGACCATGGTTTAACCCTAGACCATGAGCTGATGTCCTAATGCCATGAGAGGGCTCCATTAACACCAAAAACTACGGATATGTGAGTTCAATACTCTATTGCTTCGTAGAAATTTGTAAAAGGTTGTAATAAATAGAGTAGTTTATTGGTCATACTCGCATAAACAACCTTGGTTAACTTAGCAGTGTCGTAACGTTTATTACTGCCGGGAGTCGAGCAGTGTTTTTGGCTTTGTAACGTAAGCTCTTTGAAGTTTTCTTTATGAGTTTTTTGAGACAGCCAGAGTAGGCTATTATATAATATTAAGGCCTGAAGAAGGCAGAATTTTGTTTTGATCAAACACGTGCAGAGCACATGATTTGAGAATGGAGTTCCTTTTGTTGTTTCATTTTGTTACGCAGTGGAAAACAGCTGTAACTTGCAGCTTATTGAGAATCAGTAGGCTATTGATTAGCGCGCTCTTATTATAGAATGTACAGAATTTTAACTTGTATACTAGATTCACAGCTGTGTGGAGGAGAGTATTATTGATATTTTGACAACCATCGGCGAATTCAGACTAGCATAAGGGAATGTTATTTTTGTTTGTTGAAGGCTCCGTGTTCATTGAAACACGAGTGATGTTTGCCAGAGCTTATAGAAGCTATTATTGAGAATGCATTCGTAGGATATTTAAGAACAGATTATGATTAAAATTTCAGAGCCCGATGGAAATCCTTCTTGGATGCCCTATGATCCGCACGGAGCGAAAGGAAATAAGTAAGTAAGTAAGTAAGTAAGAAAGAACATAATATATATTGTCGATTAAAGTAAGCAGATATCCCATTATTTATTTTTATGGTGGACCAAATGTATTAGTTTCAAACTGTGTTATTGTTCTGTCTATTTTGAGACATGGAAACCGAGATGACGTGGATCACTCGCATTTATGGATGTTTATATTGGAGGCAGTAATGGAGGTTTGTGCCATGCTGACTATTCGGCTGCCGAGCCACAGTTGTTGTTGTTGCAACCAGTTAAGCATGTGCGTTTGCAGATGAAATATCGATTTGTAAAATAGAGTTTCGCCATTTATTGAGTACATTTGAGATGATACTGTAGGATATTACTACACTAATACGAGTTTATCTGGTCAATAAAATTACAAATTACACCTTGAGGGATAATATTGCACTTAAACAATTACTTATAATCACATATTATGATTTTTCAAACTAAACCAGCGATTTAATAATTCTGCGAATCAATAAAATAATTAATGCTAAACTTAAATTTTCTTTTGTGACCAAATCAACTAGAACTTGTATTTTTCCATTGATTTAAATACATTCTCGACTATAACCCCATTTGTGATACGACAGTTGTTATCGACGTAATAATTTGGAACCACGGTCGGTAACAGTAATGTGACATGAGACATGGTGTTCCACGAGGCAGTCACCGACGTAGTTTTCTTTCCCTCCTTTTTCACACAATACCATTATGCAGAAACAGTGACTACTGTGTGTAGGCAGGGGCGCCTATTGCGCAAACATAGGAGGGTTCTATGATTTATTTTTCATTTGTGTTGTAATTAGTTTTTTTATAGGACACGATTGTGCCTAGTTTAGCTATTTATTTGCATAGACGCTTCCCGTCTATTTTATTTAACGTAAGTTAGGGCTTGCTAGATAATTAACTTAAAGATAGTTGTTGGAGGTGACACCATCATAGTTTAGATATGTTTATTACTGCTTGTAAATATAAATTACCCTTTTGATATTGTCAACGATTATATAACTTGCATTGCTGTGGATTCATGTTATTATTATTATTATTCATCCTCATTGTACTGCGAAGGGATTTATTTATGTGTCACGTTCTTAGTCAGTTTGCTATTAATAGTTATCTAATTAGCACTTCGGGAGGAATAACTTAGATTTTAGATTGAATTTTTCTTTTAGGGCAGATTAGTTCGGATTAGCCTTTTTAAACCTCTGAAGTAGGCTAGGGATCTGTTTCACTTTGTGAATAAATTTAGTAAATCTCTTACATAAGCCTTGCGTTATTATTTTGTAGACTTGCTTTTGTTTTAAGGAATGTTCTTTGGCTTTGTTCCATAATATGCCTCTCTTTATTCCCGGTACGCCCTGGATTAATTTTCTCGTGCGGAGCTGGTCTAAGGACACACCGATCCCCTCAGCGTGTGTGTTGGTTGGAGGGGAATCTCGAGAGGGCTGATTGTGACCAATAGTCCCTCGAGATTCTTGTCTAACGGACACAATACATGGTAGCCTTGATGACTCTTCAATAAAGATAGTTATATGATCTAAAACATATATTACACGTACAAAATTTGGATGAAATTCATTCGTTATTGTGGAACTTATTTGCAGTTATACATTGAACCAATCAGCACGAGTAGAGTCATTTAAGCAAAACTGCCATGAATAGGTTACTGAATATTAATCCGGTATATAATGTTCTATAAGTTCGTAAAATTTAGGTCTGTTGATCTGCATACTTTCTGATCTACTGAGATTAGTGTTCAAAATTTAAGAGAGCATTTTCAACAGTTGGCAGCCCTGGCAATTCTGAATATATCCGTAGTTCCATCTCGTAAGGTACACAATGCACATACAACATTTGGTTGAAGCCCAATAGAAATTATGTACTTTACACCCAGTTAAATTTTGAACCTATCAGCACACGTCGAGTCATGTTGGCAATACTGCCATATATGGGTTGCTTAAAATTAATCTGAAATATTATGATCTGTATATGTGCCAATGTTGGAAGAAATCCATTGTTTAGTATGGAAGTTATGTGCAGTTAACCATTGAACTTATCATCACGCATAGAATCATGTTGGCAGCACTGTCGTGTCTTAGTTACTCAAAATGAATCTGCAATTTTAGGTGCTATACGTGTGCAAAGTTTTCAACTTTTGGCCTGCATATTTTCTGGTATATTGAGACTAGGATAAACAAGTATTTCCGTGAAGATAATAATAATAATAATAATCATAATAATGTTATTTGTTTTGCGTTCCTTTTAACTACTGGGGCTTTTATAGTCGTCGGGGTGCCTGAATTTTGCCCCGAAGGGGATCTTTATCGTGCCAGTAAATGTACTGGAACGGCTCCCTCGCATTTGTGCACCCTCAAATCCAGCTGACTGCTCCAAGGTTCGATCCTGCAACCTTGGGCACAGCAAGCGAAATCGTTACCGCTGAGCCAAGCAGCCAACCAGCCTTTCTGGGAAGAACTAAATAGTCTATTTTGATATATCCTACTGGTCTTTTCCATTTAAGAAAACTTCCCCGGCTATTAAAAGGGTTATCCGTGTGATATATACAAAATAGCTTTTGATACACGACCTATGTCTCCACCAACAACATTGCATTGAGAAAGCATGTGCTGAAATACTTTCAGTATCAGTGAATAAGACTCCTCCCGCGAGATGGCATCTTTCTGTAATGCATCGCGGGAGTTTAATTTAAGAAAAGTCAAATGCATGGCTCCAATGATTTACGAAAGGTATGCTTCAGAATTTCCCGGTCACTCCATGTGAGATCTGTGCTGGACAAAACGGAGGCAGACAGGGTTTTCTCCGGGTACTCCGGTTTTCCCTGTCAAAAATTTCATTCCAGCAACACTCTCCACTATCATTTTATTTCATCTATCATTCATTTAATCATTGCCCCAGGAGTGCGTCAGGCCTCGGCAGCCGGCACAGTTCATATCCTCGCCGCTAGATGGGGGCTTCATTCATTCAATTCCTGAGCCGGTCGGAGACTGGAAGCAGGCTGTGGATTTTCATTTTTCAAGCTTCAGAATTTAGTGCCATTAGATTACGTTAAAAAAAAATAAGGTTTTAAAATTTTTAACTGGTGCAGTCTTGAATTTTTGAAAAGAGAACATGAGATGTCTGTATACTACTGTAGGCTCTGAATAAAGATTCGCTGTTAGCATCACTGCTCCTGGGTTATGAACTCGCTTGAAAAATCATTTGAAATATTTGAAAATCCACTTGGCCGCCATGTTGTTTTTGTGTTTCTATGGATTTGAAAGTCACATATATGTACTTAGTTAATAGTCCACTATCACCAAACAAAAGTTCAGTTTCTTTGCTTAAATAGTTTCGGAGATATTGTGAACCGGTGGAATATATTCTTTGGACGCCATGTTGCATTGTTTCATATGTAGGCTATAGACTTGTACGCCATCAGATGATTTTTCTAATGATACTTCATTATACCAACCTATATTTCTCCTGCTTGACTAGGACACGAGAAATAAAAACGAAATTTAAAAAAAAAATGCACAGCCACCATTTTTAAGTTCTCATAAAATGCCATTAAATTAGACGTCAGTATATTAAGGATTGTATGAAGATATACCGTGCCCAGTGTCACAGCGCTTGGATGAAACGTCGCGAGAAAATTCAATTTAAATATTTACATTTCGCGTCGCCACCATGTTGATTATGTGATCACCAGGTTATTGAAAGCTCCATAGGTGAACTTATGTTAACAACCTCTATCAACATACAAAATTGCAGTTTGATTGCTGTAGTAGATTCGTAGATATTGAGAACCGCCCAAATATTTCAAATGGTCACCATGTTGGATTGTTATACAGGGTCATCAAAAAATAATGCCAACATTTAAAAAAAATGATAGCACAGAAACCCTTTATGTTAAACGTGTAATTCTTTCACTGAACGCCAGCTGGTTAAAGTAAGTTTTGTTTTGGAGAGGACGTGACCTTGCACACTAGATGCGCAGTAGCCAAGGTCGGCCTGGGGCGGCCTGGGGCGCGCGCGCCAATGACTGCACCGCCCGACAAACTGCACCTGATTACAAAGCTGTCATTCGATGGTTTAATCAGTTTAAGGAAACAGGGACTGTAGAGAAAAAATCTAGGCCAGGCCGACCACCAACATTAGCATTGAACGCACGCTTTCCCAATGGCTGGATTGGTACGTGCAATCATTTCAGGAGTAACTGTCATGATTGCGGCAGAAATTCGCTCCCACAGGTGCTCAAAATCCCGAATTTTTTCTGCATACACAATGTTTTTAATGTATCCCCAGAAAAAAATCCAAAGGGGTGAGGCCAGGACTTCATAGGCGCGCGCGCCCCCGGCCACCCTTGGCTACTGCGCATCTAGTGTGCACATAGCAAGGCCACGTCCCCTCCAAAATAAAACTTACTTTAACCAGCTGGCGTTCAGTGAAAGAATTACACGTTTAACATAAAGGGTTTCGGTGCTATCATTTTTTTAAATGTTGGCATTATTTTTCGATGACCCTGTATATGCAGGCCATACAGTTATGTACCATTAGATGAAGATTATTGCGTAGGTTCATTATTAAACGTTCACATGGGTCGTAAGATTAGGACACAAGAAATGAAAACTTAATTTTAAAATTTCGCACCGTCGCCATCTTGGGGTTATGAAAACAACTAAATTAAATTAGATGCCAGCAGATTACATTTTGTGTGAACATTTACCGTACCAAGTTTCACTGCGCTTGGATGGTTGATTGTTTAAATTTCGCTTGGCCGCCATGTTTTCTTTTTGTACTTGCCAGATTAATGAAAGAGAAATAGGTGAAGTTTTAATAGTACCCTTTATCACCGTACAAAATTTCAGGGTGATGGTGTCTGTTACCGCTGTGGTGATATAGAATGCCAGTGAAATATTTCGCACGGCCACCATTTTGGATTGGTGAAACCTATTAACATTTGAAAGGCACGGTCGAAGTTGAACGAGGTAGTAGTATGTACTTAGAGAGTTTTATTGAAATCGCTTAGGCCGTTTAGATTTTCTTAGGGGACACACACATACACATACGCGCGCACACACACACACATTCACACACGGACAAAAGGTGATCTCATAAGCCTACTTTTTATCAATGAAATTAGGCTAAAAATTATAGGGAACATTTATTAACGGATGGTGGTCCTGATACCTCAGCGCTCGGTTGAAAAGGAGAACTTTCACAACAAATTTTCACTGGAGTAAAATGCAACAGAATACAAATGCATCCCAATTTTGCTTTTAAATGAGAAGATTTTTCTTTGTCGTGTGGCCTCCTGGGAGGCCAAATGCAGGTCTTTGAAAGTTTCAAGTGGGCGTCCGTGGGCGACCTGCGCGTCCTAATGAGGATGAAGTGGGAAAGGACGTGGAAGGAAGCGGCCGTGGCCTGTCAGTAGGTACCGTCCTAGCATTTGTCTGGAGTTGAAAATGGGAACCATGGAAAACCATTTCTAGGACGGCCGATGGTGGGGCTCGAACCCACGTCTACGGAGTCCGCAGAGAGCTTGATGGCCTAGTGCTGCACGTTAGCGAGTGTAGCTACCGCTGTCGGTATAAGAAAGCATCTATGATTTTCTTCTGACTTACTAACAAACTTAACTAAAGAGCACCTGCATCTGGTCAGTAGCAGTGTTTCTGCGCCTAGCAGAGAAAACGCACATGAAACGATGCAACTTGGAATTTTAAAAAAGAAACGAAATTTATCCTCGTCCTTGTTTTCCATATGTTAACTGTTCCTGATGAACACAGCGTATTTACTTTTCGAGGCAGCCATATTAAAAAGAAATTGGAGTGGATGTGAGGAGGGTATTCGTGAGAGTACTAAATAACATTTTTAAGATTTCCAAGCATTAGCTGCTCACCTAGCTGTGCAGCAGACGTAATTGAGATGAAAGTATGAGGCAAGGAAGCAAAACTACTCTTCTAAGTGCCGATGCCAAACGGGACCAGGCCGGAGAAATTAGGTTATCAACAATGTTGCATTACCACAAAACGCTAGAACAATATAATCCCACACTCCGTTTACGGGCTCTTTCTTCCGCTTGTAAAATACGGAATCCTTGCTAACTACCAGCGAATAGATTGCTGTTGCAAGATACACTCAGTGGCCAAAAGTCATGAGAAGGAAGGAAGGAAGATTGTAGTTTTACGTGACCGTGAATCTTGTCATTATGAGCCACGGGACCTCCTTTTTACGTGGAATCCGAATCACAGGACATGGCATTTCACTTCGAAAATCTCACATGCATTGACCGGGAATCGAACCCGGACCGCCTTGGTGAGAGGCATACAGCTAGACCGCTGAGCCACCACGCCCCTTAGTCATGAGAAGTCACGGAATATGATGTTAATCACGATTTTCTCCTCCGCGATCCCTCAATACGGCAGCAACACGGCGAGGCATCAAATCGACAAGAAATGGGTTCCCGACTCCCAACATTCAACTGGATGGTGACCTGACTCACAGTAGCCCTTTGATCGCCCCTTATGGTTCTGCTGAGGTGACATGATGTCCGTTCGTTTAACACCTGTGGTCGTCCCGTGCGGCGGTTTACACGGATGGTAAAATTATCTCTGCGATATTGAAGATCCATCCTTGACACTGTTCGCGTATAATCTCCGAAATGCCATGTTCCATGTGCCGTGCACCGATGATCATCCCACGTTCAAAGTCGGTTAACTCGCGACGTGTTGCCATCTTCACTACAAACGTGTCTGTGACGGACTGCTCTGTTCCGCCGCAGCTAGCCGCAACGCTCAGGAGTCATACACGGCACATTTTGTCATGGGAGTACCCTTCCCGTGACCTTTGGCTGCTCAATGTATAGGGACTTGATATCCATGCTGCATGCGTCTCTGCTTAGGCAAGATATTGTACTTCTAGGTGCAGAAAGCGACTCAGGCTGCTGAGCACAAAGTGAAATACAACTATTCCAAGCCTACAACTGTGAATTACACTAAAGCCGACTTACACAAACTAAGATAAACGTTTTCCAAATAAACTCAAAATTGATTTATCGAGTTTTGAACTGCAGTCCTGAGATTAATCTCTTCAAAACCTACCCAAATGAAGGTAGTAAGAATATGAATAAAAAATACGTGTTACGAGAATAAATTAACCATAATTATTTGATTTTTCTTTTTAAGATTGCATTGATTAATTGCAATATTTTTGAGACACTCCATCAACATTGAAAGATGATTTAAATTCTCCTATATTTTCTACACTGTACATAAACGTCCATTAAAAAAATATGCATGTATACCTGCTGAGTTTTTAGAAACAATAGGAGCAAGAACTACAGTTCACGCCACGGTTTTTGGCCGGTGAGCCCCGGTTTCACAGTCGTACAGAGGATAGGTGGTGAACCTCAGGCATGTGCATTTGATGCATGAGTTGCTTTCCGCGCAACTGTAAACTCACGTATCAATTGCACATGTGTGAGGGTCGCCAACTGTCTTCTGTACGACTTTGAAACTGGGATTGACCGGCCAAAAACCGTGGCGTGAACTGGATATCTCAGTTTTACTGCATTCTACCCCTCGAATGGAAGAACAGCACAGACTAACCAGGGAACGTTGATGTCGGATGAGCATAGTACAGTACACTTGTGCAACTCCCCGAGTGGTGGGGAGAGGTGACCTACTCTGTATTGATTTTCGTTCTACACTGTATTGCGTAATTGAGCGGCTTCTCTCTCGTCGTTCAAGGGACTGCTAAATTGAACTTAACTGTCGATAAATCAATCCAGAGGCGTATTTTAACGTCTCGATTGTAGCCTATTGCTAAGAGTCTGTTTCCTGTTGCCAATAACACAAAACAATTTACTATCTGACCACAACGATATTTTCGTTACCAGAGCCGCTATTTTTGGAGAACTTGTTTAGCTTTGGACTATGTCCAGAAAAATATAATAATGTCATTATTTTCACTTGGGGATTTGAAGATAACGATCATCAGCACCGTGACTTGTGTGTGTGTATTTCTTCTGTTAGGCTAAGCAGTGTTAATGTGGTGTCTATAGTAGTGTGTGTATTTATACTTGAGGCTAGGATCAGGAAGGAGAAGGCTGTGACCTAAGTTAGGCACCATTGCAGCCTTTTCCCTGAACAGAAGTGGTAAAGCACAGAAAACCACTTCTAGGAATGGCTGCTGAGGTGGGAATCGAATCGATCCACCTTTTCTCAGTTTTGCTTGAGGAGGTTGAGTGTACCCCGTTCCAGTCCTCAGACCAAAATTCAATTTCTTGACAGAGTCGGGAATTGAGCCCGGACTTCAGATGTGACAGCCAAGAATGCTAGCCAGTACACCATGAGGTGTTGATGCAGCAGTCTTCGAGTTAAGTCAACTGTGGTTCTTATGAACTTTCAGCTATAGTAAACAAACATCATTGGTCCCGATCCACGTACATTAACATTACGTTTATTATAGTATGTGTTGTTCACTTCCAGGAGTAGCGGCTAGCATTCTTGGCTGTCACCCCGGAGGTCCGGGTTCAATTCCCAGCTCTGCCAGAAAATTTAATTCTGGTCTAAGGGCTGGAATGGGGTACACTCAGCCTCATGAGGTGAAACTGAGAAGAGGTGGGTTCGATTCCCACCTCAGTCATCTTGGAAGTGTTTTTTCGTGCTTCCCAATTCCACCCCAGGCAAATATCGGGATGGTATCTAACTAAAGGGCATGGCTGCCACCATCCTAATTCTCACGTGAATTAGAAATATACACACTACTACAGACAACACAATAGCACAAATTATCAGAATTAAAAATGAATAAAGATAATGCATACACACCCAAACATACGGGGCTAAATGACCACGATATCCAGGCCCAATAAAATGAAGCAACGTCAACGAAATTTGTGTTCTTGATTAAATAGCTGAGAGTGGGGGGATCATCCAGGAGCTACTGAGCGCCGCGCCGCGCCACGCCGAGGTACCCCCGACAGGGAGAGGGTTGTGACGTGAGACTTCGAAGAGTCTACAAATAATAACAAATTCTTTAATACTCTCTGGATACATTCCTCGTTTCTTCCGGCATCTTATGTTCGTCGTATTCCTCGCTGTCTCTAGCTCAGCCTCATGAGGTGAAACTGAGAAGAGGTGGGTTTTATCCAATCCACTTTGCGAATAGATACGTTTTCTACTCTTTCAACCCTGTGGTGTCAATTTCATTCAGGTCCTGAAGGAAACTACTTGAAGAGTGCCAGATATAAAATTAAGATGCCTGTTAAGCTTTCCAGAACCTTCTGCTCTTGTATAACGCATTATCAGCCACTGATAAGTCTCTTTTGTGTTATACGGTACGAATAAAGTTTAAAAAAGAACGAATTGTTTGGGTCTCTCCCAGGACAGAACATTGGACATCTCGGAAAATGTTGTATCCATGCCGTATTCACTCCTGGCGGCTCCAGGTGGACTAAGGATGGTCACAACGTTGCCATATTGTTGAATTTCTAGGGGTATCAGAGAAGTATTGCATACATTTTAAATAGGATGGTTTTTCAGTCGGTCAACACAAGTGTACCCAATTAGTTTGGGCGGAGATTACATTGATGTAATCACCTAGTGTTCGAAATAAATGTATGACTTATTTATACACTAATGGAGGGATTACCAGTGTGCTTCTTAGCTCTTGTGTGTTTATCCATCACTGTATCCATTAGCTGCTACAGAAAGGTAACTCGTGTGTGATCTAATCAGCCCAAAAATGCTTGTGGCTGACTATCAATCTTACTGAAATTCCTTACGGTATTGGCCTCAAATATTACTGTTGGCTAATTATTTTCAGTCAGCTTGAATTAGGAATGTTTTTATTATTTCCAGAACAAATATATTTTTTCTGTCAGATACAACGTTGTAAGGATGATTTATCCAATTCTTTGTTAAACAATGATATTTCCCGCCATGGTAGTTCGTATAATACCACAGGATAGCCAACAGATGAGCGGCGTTTTTATAATTTATTGATAGCACTAAGTGTTTGTTGTTGGGAAGTTTGTTACAAAGTAACTGAGGAAAAATTAAACGTATTGCAACCCACAACTGCTCCTTATATAAGTGCGATTTAATACCATAATAGGAGTAACGTACATAGTTTTAAAATAGCCTAGCAGTTGAAAGTATTCGTTAGTAAGTAGCTGAACTACGGCTTCGATTGTTCTGCCTCACAGCCTTACCTATCGACACGTCAGGTGTATCCAGACACATCGAGAACATTTCCGTACATGTTGGTTAGGAAAAATAACGTATGAGTGGAATTTTCTATCCAAAGGCGTAGGAGACGTAGTGCTCAGTAATACACCTGCACTCATCTCCCTTAGTTCAGGGACCTGAACAATCAAATCCCAATGCTCAATCTGGATGAAGTTTATTCCGGTATTTTCCATACGCTCTCCTAGCAAATGCCGGGAAGATTCCCGGGGCCCCCACTCTAATAATTACTGCAGTCTCCAGAGAAACACGGCTTACCCGACAAATTCAGTAGGCTACACACAGAAAGTAACGGGACTGATGGTTCTGAATTTAAAAAAGAAACATTATTCTAGAATACATTGCGATGTAAATCTGACCCTGAACTTCAGCGATGATGGATAGCGCTCAAGATAGGATTTCCTATTGTTTACAGACGTACGTCTTCTCAGGCGATAGCAGGATTGACGTCACACGTCAGATAACGAAAACGTCCGCCTACGCAACGCTTCACGGCACTGTTAAGATACACCCCCGCTCTAGCGCGTACATTTCAGAAGCCGTTTACCGTGTATAAACCCCTTTTTATATTAATTTAATTACGTAATAGTGGCCGAAAGCCCATAAAACTTAATGCACAGGGCTGATGAACATGACGTTCCTAGCGCATAGGCGTATGAAGTATAAGCGTAACTGGTATGAGACCCACCCAACTCCTGCTGGCGTGGTAATTATGTTACGAGCAAGTGTGTATGGAATATTTCATATAATAACATTATTTTAATATACAGTAGAATTGCTTGTACAATTGTTTAATGCTGGACTACTATTAGTAAGTTGGGTGTAAGCTATAAAGAAAGACACAGTGTGGCCAACTGGTGGCCTGCGGGAAGTGGGAAGCTTCTTCTCAGTCGTCCCCATACCAGGATGTAAATATAACTTGGCAGAGCCGGCTGGGAGCTTACACTTGGCCTGTAATGGAACAGTTTCATTTGGTTTTCCATATCAGCATAACAGCATAACAGAACAGCATGTTGCGTGTATGTTCGCACTCTGGTGAGGTCATGAATACACAGATAGTCACAAAAACTGTCTATTCGTAACCTCAATCGAGTGCAAACATACCACCAGGCAGGACAAGGAGCCAGCGTAACTAAAACATTCAGTGCACTCTTCAATTGCGTACTCATACACTCCAGGTGTGGTTAACACAGTAATACAGTACATCCTACTTACTTACCTTAATATATGGATTTATTTATATTAACCTATTTATATTCTTTAATATGTATACAATTGGCACCTGTTTTTGTTTCGCCAAGAATTCAATTTCAAGTAGGCCTACCTTATACTGTATTTGCATCTTATCATGGCCCCTCCCACATGGAAATGCCACGCCCTCCCCTGATGCCTGTTACGTTTATGAACACACAGGCAGTAATGAGTTAGTAGTGTGTTACGTTTCAAAAATATAGCATGTAGTAATTTTCATCTGATCGTACCTCAAAATTAAAAAATTACCGTATCATTTTCGATTAACATTATCGATATAAAATAATAAAACACGTAAACTTTAATACAATTTAATATAATTGCTTCCAATGTACTGACTGCCCTTATGACAGAGCAAAATATCACTGAACTCATTGTGTGCGAAGTACCGTAGAGATGAAACCTATTCCGAGTTGCTCCTCAGTAAACTAAACTTTATTGCTGGAGCCTATTTCCTTTCTACTTTTTATCAGTTGAGAAACTACAGTAGTTAAAATGTAAAATAAATCCTATTTTTAGTCCTGATGGTATGTTATTTAAAGCTACCATTTTTGTTTCACTGCCTTTTTAGCTGAGACCAGGAAAATATAATTTTCCTATTTTTTGCATATGAATTGTGATTTCTGAAAAGAAAAAAAATAAGTCTTCAGAGAGTAACTATTAACCTAACATCAAACAAAAAGCCAATAATGAATAGTCTGCTAAGTTTGAAAAATGTAGCTAGAGTCCATTTTAATCTGAGCGTACTTAAATTTAGGAAATTAACAATGACAATATGGGCAAACCACTTTACAACCTTATGCGTGCCCAGAGTTAATATCTGCATCCAAGTAGTTACAATTGTTTTCAGTATCATCTAGAAAAATACAAACGACAATGAACCTAGAATAGAAGATATGCTAGAAATATCAAAGAAAATACCTTCATTTGGTGCATTGGTGCTAGGTGCAGTCTATGCTTACAATTAGCTCACGTTACCGCTGCACCACGCAGCCAGTCCCCCAAGTAACCGATCGTAACAAATGAACATTCAAAAGAAAGATAACTACCCGCAGCGGTGACGAATTGCATTCTGATTTCATAAATATCGACAATTTGTTTAAAAATTGAGATTAACTGTGTCGCGTCGAGCCCGCATACCGATAAAGCCGGGCAAGTGGTTTATACACATGCCAGAGTTCTCGCATCGTTTTAATGGAGCTCGGGTACTTGGCGGCGCTCAGAGCTTGAGAACGCCTGACTGAGATGAATAATGCTGTGATATGAACACTACCTAATGCACTAAGTTCAAGTACAGTATTGGCGGTACCGGTATATGTTTCTTCATTAACGAAATGCACATGCTTTTCAGTCGGTCAACACGATTGTAAAGCACTTACACAGAAAATGAAAAGCATTTAATATCGTTTACGAAGACATCACTGTAAAATGGCTAATGCACTCCACACATCACAGTTCCCGCACGCCCAACTGTTTTCAATCACTTCCATTTTGAATTTCCTCACACACTCATCTTTTACCCCCACCGCTTACAGCCATTTGAGTGACATTTAAATAGCTTCTGTTGTTGCTGTTGATTCCATAGGGGCTTTGCGACATCGTGGTCAGGTAGTCCCGTGCACTTGGGTGTCTTTAGAATTTGTCTGATAACCTGTGTCATTGTGATGTCTGCCCTAGTGTGTGTATTTTGTAACTGAGGGAGGATTTAGGTAGGAAGCGGCAGTGGCCGTAAGGTAGGTACTATCCCGGCATTCGCCTAGAGTAGAAGTGGGAAACCACGGAAAATCACTTCCAGGATGGCTGAGGTAGGAATCGAACCCACCTATTCTCAGTCATGCCTCACGAGGCTGAGTGTACCCCGTTCCAGCCCTCAGACTAGAATTAAATTTCTTGGCAGAGCCGGGAATCGAACCGCGGTGACAGCCAAAATTGCTAGCCACTAAGCAACGAGGCGGACCGACATTTGAATATCAGTAGGTTTACCTAGCTCTTGTACACTCACTTTCTCCTCGAAAGTACTTGAAAATGGACTCGTTAGCAAATGTACAGAATTCGCCACGTTGCTTGCTTGCATAACAGCTACACAACTTTCTTACTAAAGTTACTGTAAATCTCCACTGAGGGCTGCACTTAGCACAGCATAACACTCGTAGGGAAGACTCCAGGAGCGCATATGCATTCGAAGTTTGGGCCTAAGAAGCCTATAGTGAGCGAGTCGTCCCAGTGGTTTTCATAATTCAGTATAGAATCGGTAGGTTAATTCATATTTCTTCCTGAGATAACGCTACAAATATGTTCACCAAATTAGTTTACATAACGGCACGCAGTTCGAAGAGTAAATGGCGTAATTGTAATGCAATTATTGACAGTATGTTACAGCATATTAGTACATGAACAGCGGTCGGCAATGAATAAAAATATATGCATGCTTAAGTAGATAATTCAAATTTTCGTTCATTGATCTGATTGTGTAGAATATATCTTCAACGGCATGCAGAGGCTGCACTGACTACAGCATATTCTGCAACGTTGTTGCTCCCTAATTGAAATTCCTAACCCGAGCAATGCCGGGTACTGTAGGTGTCTCCAGCATCACAATGGGAAAAGTAGTCGATCCGTCCGAGTTATTTACCAATCGAGGTCAAATTGTGATAGCACGTTTTTTCTTGCTATCAGCATCTCTGGGCCCTGTGGTGAATTGGTTAGCATGCTAGGCTTTGGCCCGAAGGGCCCCGGGTTTGATTCCCGGCCGGGCCATCGGTGTTTTCAATCTCCTGGGATTCCCCTGGCCCAGAGACTGGGTGTATATGACGTCTTCATCATCACTTCATCCTCATTAGGACGCCCAGGTCACCCACGAGCGTCAACTATACTCTGATTTATAAAAGATGAACGGTGAAAGCTGTCATCCGCTTGGAGGGTGAGGTGAGGAGTGGAGACGAGTCTCCATAACAAAAGCGACCAGTGTTGAAATGTATGCCGACACAGCAGTGAGCACATGGTATGACTCAGTGTTCTACTGTGCCTTGACTCGTCACGGTCATTAGACCGCCAGGCAGGGGGGGCTAACTTCCCCAATATCTGTGTCTTCTTGCTAGCCTCTTGGAATGTTATGAGTCATGATCTGCCTCAGTGGCAGTGCAGCATTTCCCCACGTGCTAGCTTTGACAGCTGTCAGCGTTCATTATTGGTAATACAGAGTATAGAAATACCTTCACTCGGCCTCCCAGGAGGCTACACGACATTAATTCATATCTGATGTAGTACAGTGATGACCAGAACAATGTTTCATACCACACGGTTCAATGAACACTGCTGCGCAAGAGACTGCGGGGTCGATGACCCGGTCGTTCCCTTGCGTCAACTGCACTACACCGAGAACAGTGCAAGGGGTTGGTACACCGTCATTGACACTGGATTATGAACATTGGGAAAAGGTCCTGTGATAACAAGGATTCAGCTTCCTGGGTCATCACATCGGCGACCGAGACTATGTCACGTGCTTGAACCGTTGTGTATAGGTGAAAGAGGTGTGATGGTCTGGGCTATGTCTTCACGGAACACACTGGGAACCACTATTCCGGTACACCAATCCTTGATAGCCGTCTGGTATTTGGACATTATCAGGAGCTAAGTTCATTCGTCCATGTCATCAGTTAGTGACAGTCACTTCCAACACGAGAATGCGTTATGCCACTCTGCCAGGATTGTAAAGGACTGGTTTGAGGAACAGGAAGGTAAATGTACTTTACTGTCCTGGCCCCCAAATATCTCGGATATGATTCCATTTGAACATTTGTGGTTCAACTAGCAGAAGGAGGTAGTACTGCAGTACACTACCACTCGCATGTACACCATCCGGATGAACTGATGACGAGTCTGTGGTATTTTCTTTTAAATATCCCATACCTGCGGATACCTACCACAACCTCATGGAATCAATACTTCGGCGAGTGACCGTGATTCTGAGGGTTGAAAGTATTACTGAAATGTATCGTGAGTTTATGCTGAAATTAAAGATGGGATACAACTCTAACTGGGCCTATGGACGACACAACGTTGCATGGGAATGTGTGTTATTCATATGGAAAGTAGGCTATATAACACGTCTCTTATGCTCTAAAATGCGCATGACATTTCAAAAATTCTAAATTCTAAAATTACAGGTAAGGCTTTATATCGCGTCTTCAGGCGACTTCACTGTTTTTTTAAATGTACCAATTAGGGCATTTCTTTTTGGGGCTCGATTGTGTGAAGCAAATGAGGGATTTGAAAAAATCAAGAACAGAGTTCAATCTTATAAATCACAGATGGCTATGCTGTGCGAAAGTGTGATGCGCACACTTGTTAAGACGTGTCCGGTGGGGGTGGGGCGCACTTGGTCATCCCCGTGAGGATATTAGTGATGCACATTGGATGTCACATGGTGGTCATAGGAAGTGCTCACAAGGGAACAGTCCAATACGAACAGTTGTTGCAAGAAGCACAATGCCTCATATCATTTGAAAGTGAAACAATATTAATGGAGAAGTACAAAGTTTTAGGTGCGTCAGATGGTAACTACAAAATAAAAATTCTAATAGAAAAATAAGTATACACAGGCACAGTAAACTAATAATCAAATTCAAATAGAAAATTAACCATACACATTGCACCGGCTTAGTCAAGACAAAAAGTATGCAAATCTGTCAGTAAACAATGATTGAAACACAAGCAGTTCTCACAGTGAGCACATTTCATGAATGCAGGTGCCTCGCATTCATCTCTACAACATTTTTCAAGGATTCAAAGCAATATTGGAGTGGTGTTTTAAACTTTCCAGGATGAGTAGTCACATAATTTCATCGAAAAAATTCAAAATGGATGAGATTACGAAATTGAGGAGCTGAATACTGGTAATGGACAAAAGACTAGACGGAGAAAGTGGTCTCTGTGCCGACAGTTAACGTCAGATTCACCAACACAGTGTCCGTTATAAATTTCACCATACTCTTCTAGGGGTGGAAGAAGTACACATCTGCCGGTTCCACAAGTCCAGTACATTTTGCTAGAATTAACATCTTCTAGAAGTCAACCCTATCAAGCTATAACACTAGAGCGTTTGTACCTGTTGTCCATTGCACCTTAAATTTCGTATATAAACTTCTCTGATATCCTTCTTTGTAACGTACATATTTTGGTTCTGCAACCAGTGACAACTTTTTGTCCTATATTTCGGTACTGTTCACTTGTCACCAAGTCCCTCACTGCAGTCGCAATCCAGTGAGCACTCAAGTCCTTTCCGTCCGATTTACACATTATTACTATTATTATCATTATTATTATTATTACTACTACATACCCATATATTCAGTTTTTACATTCCTTTGGCTTGCTACGATAAGCGCACATTTGTCAGAATCAAAAAAATCGCCGTGGGGGTCATTAAAATTGGCATGGTAAAATATAACTAATATGTGTTCATGAGTCGTGAAACATGACAGAGGCTAATAGTGGAAAATGAAGAATATTGCTGATTATATTTCACCATTTGACATGTAAGAAAACTTATTTAGATTAACACATGCCTTGACTATGACATTTTTATCAGGCATGTACAAACCAAAGAGTTCATTTGGGCTGCACTGAAAACTAGACATCATAGGCAGACCACTAATGATACCGTAACATATTAATTGTACTTAATGGATACGATAGTATCGTGTAGAGTGGTATCATATTACATGTACTCAGAACATAGTCATAAACCGTTCAGCTACGTAAGCACGAAGATCGAGTCCCTCCATGACAGCTGTCCCGTGAAGCCAGAACCAGGTTACCAGTCCGGCAGGCAGATGTGTTGCAGACATCCGTTTGAGACAGGATTTCTGACGGCCAGGAAAGTAATTAAGTATTGCTTACAGCCGACCTGTAGTTCCCAAAGTCAACGACCCTCGTAACTCAAATACGTAACAATCGCTCGTTGTCCTTCTTCTCTCTCCGCTAAGGGATGAGCCACATAGTCGTTGGCGAGACTATTGGGCAGTCATTGGAGTTAATGTGAGGAAGTCACTAATATCAGTGTACAGCTAGAGTTGCAGGCTGGTACAGAGGTCGGAGAACGCTGTGTAACATACTGCATACTCCAAGCCTTTCAAAACATACGGTTACGGCCAACCATCCACGCTCCCTCAATCAGGGTTTGTTTTGTCGTAAGTTGCATATCCTAATGCAAGTTAAAATTCTTGAAACTCATATTTATAAAGACAGACCGTTTCTAGGAGTGAAGAATTATATTAGACCTCATCTTAGCCTCACCACCACTTAATAGACAGTACAGTAATTATGCAAATTGTTTGAAACCTAGTTTCTTAAAAACTTGCCTTCAACGGAATCGAACGGAACTCACAATTTTTTCTGTTTAAGATAGGTTTCCGGTCAACGGAGGTAGCCCTGTGCTAAAATAATTAAGCCATGGACATGCACATAATGGACTTACTCAGAAAAAATAAGTGGTGCACATACCTTATCCAGTGTTGTGTTTATATATTTGTGCTACGAATTAATGCAGTACTGTATCAGTTTTATTCACGTGTTAAGATCAAGCACAACTCTTGCTTCCGAAGGCATAATGACTGCTACCGAACTATTTCAGTACAGTAATCTACGTTGAGAAGTGCCGAGTTAAAAGCTGAATTCTAAGCTGATTAACAAGGGCCTAGACAAAGACAGGCATTTCTTGATTGACAGCTTATTAAAGTGAGCATTGGGAAAGGCTTGGGAAACAGGGAACAGGCAATTAACCGTATACTTTGACATGTATGTTGAAGAACATAAGAGGGAAGACTTGTTTTCACATTCCTTGTTAGCTACAGAATCAACTGTTACAGCAGGCAAGGTAGGGTGTCCGATACGTTTCTAAACACTACTGTATAGTACATTCCGGAACTTAGAAATTTTCAGTTAAAATGCGTATTTTTTACTTCCGTTGTCCGCATAACACAGTTTCCGTTTAATGAAGGGAAATTAACACACCTAAGTTCACGGGACCGTCAAATATTTCAGTTCAAGACAAGTTTCAGTTTAACAAAGGGTCCGTTGAAGGCAGGTTTTACTGTATTAATGTTTATGCCAGTAGTTTTGGCTTGATATCTCAACAAACAACTGACATCTCGAATGTGACAATATTGTATGTTTCTCTGCTGGTTAGCGAGCGGTGTTGTACAAAAAATCGCTGCAAATTATACTGCTCAAAAAAATTAAAGCACCACTTTTTTCAATGGCCACCAAATTTGGAAAGTTGACTGCACAAGGTCGAAATCTCAGTATGACGTTTGCCCCGACGCCTACCAAGCACATGCTTCAGCACAACTCCCCAACTTGTGTAGTTTAGGGATAGCGCCCCCAAAACCAGCCCATTTTTGAAAACCGTAAATTGAAGTTTGCGAAAAACGCTGTAGGACTTGTCGCAGGTTGCCAAAGCAGTCGAAAATGAATGAGTCTTGCTCTTAAGGTTCCACGAACACGTTGAAATCGTTACATTTGACGTTTGGGCATTTTCAACCCCCTTCATCATCCCCTAAACATGGACTACCATTGGGGGCGCCTGAGAAGGTACCGGATGTGTTTAACCACCTGAAAACCTGCACACCGTCCTCAGTTGCTGATTGCAGTAAGTTCTTAAGGCCTCCGGCAATGTTCACCCCTCCTAACACCCTCAACTGGCAAGGGACCAAACCACCCCGTCTTGATTCACCCCTAAGGAAGGTTTAAATCGAGATTTTTATCAGTGCTGCTAATGGGGGGGGGGTCTTCCCCTAACGTTTCAAAAGAGGACCTGCGCCTGTGTCGCCACCCCTTCCCCTGCAACCCCCGTTTGTATGATTTTTCGAATCAGGCCCTTTTTAAGGGCTGAAATGAGGTCTTAATCGCTGAAAGGGCTGTAAAGGTCCTTAGAAGTAGTGGTGACACGAAATCAACCCCTTTCGATGTTTGATTGACATTCCATCCCCCAAAGTTGAGATTTTTGCACCCTCAACCCTCCCTGTCTGGACGCATAACGCGTCATGGCAGAGTTTTCAGAGTTTGATCAAAATGAAGCTTATGGCCTGAAATGGAGCCCAAAACAGCAGGTTGGATGGAAATTCATCGGTAGGGTGGGAAACGGGACCAAAAGTTTTCAAAAAAGTTAACAGCCTCTAGTAAGTACACCAATGCATAGGCAACCCACATCACGTCATTTTTCTCCCATTGCCAAACTTTGTAACCTATTGCCGATCATAGGCAACCCACACGCACGGACGTGATGTGGGTTGCCTATGCATGGGCGTACTTACTGTAGGCTGTACACTTTTTTGAAACATTTTGGTCCCGTTTCCCAACCTACCGATGAATTTCTATCCAGCCTGCTGTTTTGGGCTCCATTGCAGGCCATAAGCTTCATTTTCATCCAACTCTGAAAACTCTGCCATGACGCATTACGCGTCCAGACAGGGAGGGTTGGGGGTGCAAAAATTTCGAATTTGGGGGATGGAATGTCAATCATCGATCGGAAGGGGTTGATTTCGTGTCACCACTACTTCTAAGGACCTTTACAGCCCTTTCAGCTATTAAGACGTCGTTTCAGCCCTTAAAAAGGGCCTGATTCGAAAAATCATACAAACGGGGGTTGCAGGGGAAGGGGTGGTGACAAAGGCACAGTTCCTTTTTTGAAACGTTAGGGGAAGACCCCCCCCCCCCCCCATTAGCAGCACTGATAAACATCTCGATTAAAACCTTCCTTAGGGGTGAATCGAGAAGGGGTATTTTGGTCCCATGCCAGTTGAGGGTGTTAGGGGGTGTGGACATTGCCGGAGGCCTTAAGAACTAACTGCAATCAGTAACTGAGGACGGTGTACAGGTTTTCAGGTGGTTAAACACACCCGATACCTTCTCAGACGCCCCCAATGGTAGTCCATGTTTAGGGGATGATGAAGGGGGTTGAAAATGCCCAAACGTCAAATGTAACGATTTCAACGTGTTTGTGGAACCTTTAAGAGCAAGACTCATTCATTTTCGACTGCTTTGGCAACCTGCGACAAGTCCTGCAGCGTTATTCGCAAACTTCAATTTGCGGTTTTCAAAAATGGGCTGGTTTTCGGGGTGCTACCCCGAAACTACTCAAGTTGGGGAGTTGTGCTGAAGCATATGCTTGGTAGGCGTCAGGACAAACGTCATACTGAGATTTCGAGCTTGTAGGTCAACTTTTCAAAATTTGGTGGCCTTTGAAAAAAGTGGTGCTTTAATTTTTTTGAGCAGTATATATTCCGTAGTCTGTCAATGGAGAGTCACGGCACGGCTCAAAATATTAGCTTCAATGAGGACGCGTCCTGAGACTCTCTCACTCGATCGCAAAAATCGAGAGTTCAAAGTACGCCTTGGAAAGCTTTAGTAGATTACAGCTACCATTCATAAGCGCAGTGAGGGAGCACCCAGTCCGTCACCATAGCAACGAGCCGGGGGAGTGGAGCTTCCGACCCCAGCTTACGAAGGCTGGTACTGTACTGCATCTCACACAGCGCCATACAATTTGTACAAAATTCATGTTTAGTTGCGAGTGGCCAATTCTATTCCATATTTGTTGTGTACAATGAGTTTATAGCTCATCTGGTTTAATGTATGGGGGATTAATTCCTTTGAAAATGGGTCAGGTTGTATTTTAAGATCTTCTAAATTAATCAACTTTTCCAAATAGACTGAGCTTAAAAATTTCGACTACTCCGGGACTCAATCCAAAGACCTTTGATTCCACTGTGCATAACCAATTGGACGACAGTAATACAGTAGTTGTTTCATTTGAGGGGTTTGGACATCGTGGTCATTCAGCCCCGTGTACTTGGGTATGTGTCTGGATTTTTTGTCTGATAACCTGTGTTAGTGTGATGGTTGTATCAGTTTGTTTATTTGTAATTCAGATGATGTTCGGGAAGGAGGCGGCTGTGGCCCGAAGTTAGGAACCATCCCGGTATTTACCTGGAGTGGAAGTGTGATACCATGGAAAACTACTTTCTTAGATGTCTGAGGTGGGAATCGAACCCTCCTCTCCTCATTTTTGCCTCACGAGGCTGAGTGCAACCCGTTCCAGCCCTCTGACCAGAATTAAATTCTTGGCAGAGCCAGGATTCAAACCCGACCTCCGGGGCGACAGCCAAGAATGCTAGACGCTACAAGGGCGTGATGGTTCGGTGGTCAAGATGCTTGCCTCTCACCCAAGTGGACCGGGTTCGATTCCTGGTCAATGCATGTGAGATTTTCGAATTGTAATATCACGTTCTGTGTTTCGGATTCTACGTGAAATGGAGGTCCCATGGTTCATGATGGCGAGATTAACGGTCACGTAAAACTAAAAGCCCTCTCTCTTAACATAGCCTACTTAGGCTAGATGGCAGTTAAGCCCTCGATTGTGTATTATTGTCCTTGATCGATTAGAATTAAGGCAAACTAGTTTGTACGAGAGTGAACGCTGGGGGTGATAGACGCGGGCGTAGTAATAACGACCGGGTGAACTAGGATGTGAAGGGAAAAGTTAATTCATTTAAGGGACTTGCGACACGTTGGCCATCAGCTCCTGGGATGTGAAGAAAGATTACCTAGGCGATTATAATGGTCCCAGCTCTAAATGGTAAAAGAAGACGTCCTCCTCGTGGTGTAGTGGCTAGAATTCTTGGCTGTCACCCCTTGGGCCCGGGTTGGAATCTCAACTCTGCCTAGAAATGTAATTCTGGTCTGAAAGCTGGAACGGGGTGCACTCACCCTCATGAGGCAAATCTGAGAAGATTCTTTTTCCACCTCAGCCATCCTGGAAGTGGTTTCCCACTTCTATTCCAGGCAAATGTCGGGATAGTTTCTAACTTAAGACCTCGATTGCCTCCTTCACAATCCTTGCCTGAATTATAAATACACACACTACTACAGACGCCACAATAACATAGATTATCAGAAAAATTGTATTTATATATAGCCTACATACACGGGGTTAAATGACCACGATGTCCAAGCCTCTCAAATGAAATAACACAACGTAAGAGCAGACGATGGTTAGACTCTATATTTAACAATTTGGGGTAAGAGGTGCTGATGCAGAATAGAGGATCACATTTGTTTTCAAGGCTTTGCAGACTGAAATCTAGAAAACACAACATTAGCGATATATGTGTATGTACAGGGTCATTATCAATGTGCGCCCCGATAAACACGGCAAGCTAATCCGGCTTTGACTGGTGCAGATCGCGGGTGCACGTACATGGTTCAGCCGGTGGTAGGCGCGCTCCGCTGACTCATATCGTTAGTTCACACGTGTTTTGTCAATCATATGGACGTGTATCTGCAAAGCTTAGACGTTAGTGTTGCATGTTTAGTGAGTATTACCAATTAACATTGAGCGAACGTGTGTATATCCATAATTCGTCTTGTTCTGAAACAAGACGAAAATTTTGAATCATGTTTCCAGGAAGACCTGTGCCTAATGTCAGTACAATTAGGAGGCTCGCTAAACGATTCAAGAAAACAGGCTCCGTAAATAATAAAAAAAAAGTTAACAGACAACGTTTTGTTCTTACCGAACAAAAATTAGATGAGATTGTTGTCCATTCTTTCAACAGAAGATGTCAGGTGTGTGTGTTACAAGAGAGGGAGGACATTTTCAGCACTGTAAGTACACATTATTGAACATGTTTGGTAAAAGTGTAAAAGTGCGCGCCACCACCGGCTGAACCGTGTACGCGCGCCCGCGATCTGCACCAGTCAAAACTGGCTTAGCTTGCCATGTTTATCGGGGAGCACATAGATAATGACCCTGTATGTACAGTATGTATGTATGTATGTATGTATCTGTGTGCGTAATAATAATGAAATAATGCTATGGGTTTTACGTCCCTTTTAACTACTGCGGCTTTTAGAGACGTAAGACTGCAGGAATATTGCCCCGAAAGGGATCTTTAACATGCCAACAAATCTACTGACACGGCTTCCTCACATCTAAGTACACTCAAATGTCAACTGACTGCGCCGAGATTCGATCCCGCTATCTTGGGCTCAGCAGGCGAGAACGTTACAGCTGAGCCACGCAGCCAGTCGTGTATGTATATATATATATATATATATACCTATGTTTTTGTCGATTCATTTAAGGGCTTTGTGACATCGTGGTCATGTAGCCCCGTGTACCTGGGTGTGTGTGGAATTTGCCGGATAACCTGTGTTATTGTGATGGCTATATTAGTGTGTTTATTTGTAATTCAGATGAGGATTTGGAAGAAGGCGGCTGTGGTCTTAGGTTAGGCACCATTCCGTCATTCGCCTGGAGTAGAAGTGAGAAACCATGAAAAACCATCTCCAAGATGACTGAGGGGGGAATGGAATCCGCCTCTTCTCATTTTTGCCTCACGAGGCTGAGTATACCCCGTTCACATAACAGTATATGTGTATGTGTGTGCGTGTGTGTATGTATGTATGTATGTATATACAGTATGTGTCTGTGCAGTTGTGTGTGTAGGCATGTAGGTATGTACGTACAGTATATACACGTATATATATTTATGTATTTATGAATGAATGCTTGAATGAACGGCAGCGATAGAATGGAGACCGAGCCGTGCGCTTGAATGATTCAGTAGACATTCCGTCCCGTTCTTGCTGTCATATCAGAAACACGGAAGTAGAGAAGCTCCAAATATAGCAGTAAAAGTATGTTTTATCTCTCACTGCAGCGCATCTCCAACGCGTATCGTTCAAAGATCTTTAAGAACTAAAGAGTGTAATCGCATTTCTGAATGGAGAACACAGAACTGTATCTGTACATAGCCTCTCTAAAACTGCAGCAGTTACAAGGGACGTTACGCCTTCTATTATTATTATTATTATTATTATTATATCATAACAGTGGTGGGTCACACGTTAAGGGCGTTGGTATCCATGCCCTTTAAAAGTTCCGGGAGCCATTACACATGCACACCACGTGATGGAGAATTATAAATGTACCATGAAGCACCGATGGTATAGAGGCGGTATGATACTAAGGCGTAACTATGACTTTTGAAAGTGAATCATCTTCACAATTTCTACGGGTATGATAGTTGCGTCAGTCACGGATCGAATTGGGCATGCATATGTTGAATATTCTGTAAGGGCAGTATGCTACAGGTTACCAAGGTTCAACACTAGATCAATACATCCTCGCTCGGAAATTGCCGCTTTACGTAACACGGAAATAGAATGTTCCTTTGAAGTCAATACGATATGCAGCGCTATGGCTTTTGGACAATCTCCTTTCAACACAATTACCAGCACGGTCACTGAAAATAGTTATTAAAAACACACAAAATACGTATCTGGAGGGCTATCGTCAAGTACTTCCATGGTCTAAAGTCTCACCCAACTATATGTGGAAAATACGTTTAAATTGCATCATTGTGCAGAAAATGGACGCACATCACTTTTCATAAAACTTTTTTGACTGATAAGAGCTATTTGGCTCAATATTTATACGATTGGAAACCACGCACAATGGGCTATTATCAAGATAAATCGAAACTTGGTATGACTAATTCAGAACAAAGAGTTCAGTAGAATGACGGGGGTTTCCCATTGAAAACCGCAATATGAACACGCATGTGTGTTCACTTAAAACATACTCGCAACCAGAACATTCACGGCCAACATTTGCAACATGAAATCCACAAAGAAATTTACGATTCTTCCTAATCTGAATAATGCATATTTTCAGAATGTCATAACGTCCAGAAAAGTGACATTCAGTTGCCGGTAGTTACTCGTTACAGCGTACATCGATATGACGAATTAGGCTAAATTTGTGTCATCAAAACTTTCATTCATAATTAAGGTTTAAAATCAATTTGAAAGTGGCATGACGTAGCATACAGTGGTGTTCCCCCATGCCACCCAGCCTATTTCACACTTCACTATTTTGTGGTGCCTATTGACGCTCCTACAGAACGTACTAGTGAAATTACAACAAGAAATATGCTTGCGAATAATAGCATACCCTGTGTACTTACATTGTGTCACCTTGCACTGAGCTCTGTTACGAAAATCCTTCCGACACAAAATATCCACAACTGGTATTGATGATACTCCAGACGGTCTGCGAAACTATCGATCCCACTCCCAGCTACCTTGTGCGCTTCGAGTATCGAAAATGTACCATTCTGACTGCATTACGTCAGCATGTTGAATTGTGAAGAGGGGGAATCTTGCAATAGGAGCATTGTAAAATAACAATTACTAAGCGTCATAAATGGAAGTAACTACAGGGCGCACATTCACGCTTTCTTTTCTATTAATGTAACTCTATTCTGAAATTTTGGGAAATTATCATTAAAACAAATGCACTTCTCGAAGTTAAGGTCGATATAACTCCCCTATCGAGAGCTGCGCTGCGGACATTTGACGGTGACGTCAGGTTGTGACGTCATGAGTGACGGTAGACCACCCCACCGAGCATGGAAATTGTCAATACTGAAACGTGTGGGGTTGTATTTGAGAATGAAAAGCGTGGTGATGGTATCTTTGGTATTAAATAACGTGCACCAAATGTATACATCCATCTGCGTTCATCAAGCAGTTGCTCATCGTTATGAGGTAAGGTCTCCCGTCATTGTTTATGCATGCGATATTTACGATGAAGGGTTGCACGCGCTCCTCATTGAGAATCTGTGCTGTGCCATTCATGTGTCCTGTAACTACCTGCGTCATCTAATTCGCTCGGCGAAATCTATGACGAAAGATATTAACGTACAGGTAAATTATTTAACCTGATTCGTCAAATACTTCCTGCTGTTTGTAATGATATTCTTTGTCACCGATGATACTTATTCAAAAAACAAGCTGTAAATACATGGCAACACACAGAGTATCAATTATACATATTTTGGCTGGGAACTACATGGTCATCAGTTAGTGCATGTGAATGTAGAGTTTGTCCTAATGTAAATATTTGGGGTTAGGGTTGAAAATGTGTACCATACAAGTTTACTTGGAAAGCCACACTCAGTGACGCCATATTTACATTCTGGAATCGATTCATAGAAGCTTTTCAGTCGGTCAGCACGAGTGTGCCCAATTGAATTATGTGGGGAGTTAAAGATAATTTCTCAGTTCCAGAAATAACTTTAATTAAACATATTTAAATTATAATATGACTTCTACACGTAATGAAATACTTCTCACACAAATGGGACGGGGGAAATCAGAACTAGAATGTCCTAAAACTGCCGTTGTATAGTCTAAGCTATGCCACTGATGTTACAGAATAATAATAACAATAATAATAATGATGATGATAAAGATAATAATAATAATAATAGCACTAGAGAAACACTACCCACAGAATGCTGATAAAGCTCAGTTGAGTTTGGTGAAATAGTAGACTACTATAGTTGATCGATAAAGGAGGTCGACTCAAGCTGTTTCTGTTATGACAAGCGAGCGAGTTGTGGGGGTTTGACCTCCCAAGCTCCTAGTTAGTAGGTTTTAAGTGAATGTAACTTCATTTCAAAAAGGAGACAAAAATCATTCAATCAGAAATTACAAATTGCCTAAAATAAGAAGCCAAATTTATATAAGACAACTGAATCAATGCTGCGTGTATCGGCTATGCCACGTGGAGTCTCACACATTGTTACCAGGTCTTGGCGTTAAGTTTCCCAACCTGATTGTAAAATTACCCCATTTCACCGTGATATATTGTACATATTATAAAAGGCGTTAAACGTAATTTATTAGTATTCACAAGATAATCCAGGTGCATATCGTCTAAGTAAAAAGGCAAAACATTGGTTAATAATTGAATCACCTGGTTCAAGAAGGAAAAGTATTCAGAAAACGAAAATTCTCCTATGATAATTATTCATGCTGTTTGATGAAGTGCAACGAGTTCTGAGTACCGTGCACCTGTAAGTGAACATTCATTACCCAGATATTGACGTTACAAATTTGTGGATTTATATTCTTCCTCAAAAATATGGACAACCCGTCAGGGTAATCACCAATCAGGCATATCTGTAACGCTATCCTCCAAATATTGCAGTAACTTGTTGAAATGCAAACACTAATACTAGACCACAAAATGAAGAAACCGAAGGAAGCAAATAAAACGACCTTGATAATCCTGGCCCTAAACATCATACATCATCTAGAGGGGGAATCGTATTTGTGACACGGACATGTTATAGCTTTGCCAATTTGAAAGAAATACGAGCACAAAATAAATATAAGAAATAACACCTTTAATTGCACACACTAATGAATGCTCAATAAATACGTATACTAATAAGTGCTGTTTATATACGAACACTAATGATTGCTCTTTAAGTACACACACTAATGAATGCTCCTTAAATACACACACTAATAAATGCTGTTCAAATACACACACTAATGAATGCTCTTTAAATACACACACTAATGAATGCTCTTTATATACACACACTAATGATACTCTTTATATACTCACACTAATAAATGCTGTTCATATACTATACACACACTAATGAATGCTCTTTATATACACACGCTAATAAATGCCGTTCATATACACACACTAATGAATGCTGTTCATACACACACACTAATGAATGCTCTTTAAATACACACACTAATAATGCTCTTTAGGTACGTACACTAATGAATGCTCTTTGTATACACACACTAATAAATGCTGTTCATTCACACACACTAATGAATGCAATTTATATACACACACCAATGTATGCAATTTATATACACACACTAATAATGCTCTTTAGGTACGTACACTAATGAATGCTCTTTGTATACACACACTAATAAATGCTGTTCATTCACACACACTAATGAATGCTTTATAAATAGACACACTAATGAATGCTTTATAAATAAACACTAATGACTGCTTTATACACACACACTTGTATGATTGCTTTATAAATACTCACACTAATGAATGCTTTATAAATACATACAATATTGAATGCTTCATAAATAAACACTAATGATTGCTTTATAAATACACACTTTTATGATTGCTTTATAAATACTCGGACTAATGAATGCTTTATAAATACTCACACTAATGAATGCTTTATAAATACACACACTAATGAATGCTTTATAAATAAACACTAATGATTGCTTTATAAATACACACTTTTATGATTGCTTTATAAATACTCACACTAATGAATGCTTTATAAATAACACTAATGATAGCTTTATAAATACACACACTAAGGATTGCTTTATAAATACACACACTAGTGATTACTCTATGAATGCACACACTGATAAATGCTTTATAAATACACTCACTAGTGAATGCTCTAGGAATACAAACACTAATGAAAGCTCTTTTAATACACACACTATCGAATGCTGCACACACTGGTGATTGCTCTAGGAATACAAACACTAATTAATGAAAGCTCTTTAAATATACACACTAATGAATGCTACACACACTAATGATAGATCTTTAAATACCCACACTAATAATAGTTCTTTATATACACACATTTATGAATGCTTTATATAACACACACTAATGAATGCTTTATAAAACACACGCTAATGAATGCTTTATAATACACATACTAATGAATGCTTTATAAAACATAAACTAATGAATGCTTTTTTAAATGCACACACTAATGATAGTTCTTTAAACACACACATTAACGAATGTTCTTAAATACACACACTAATGATAGTTCTTTAAATAACCACACTACAGTAATGATAGCGCTTTAAATATACACATTAATGATAGCCCTTTAAACATACAAACATGTGATACTGTAGCTCTGTAAGTAGACTCACTAATGATAACTCTTTAAATGTATGCACTAACGATAGCTGTTTGAATATACACTACAATAGACAATCATACAAAACAATGCGCCAACTGTTGTAAGAGGCTTGTAAATGAGATCGCAGTCGTGATCCGAGATACGCCTGCTCTGAAAGAACTTTTTTATGTTAATTAAATGAATGTGCTAATCTTTTAATACGAATTATAATGATAAAAGTTCTACAATTTATAGACAGTTTCAGTCTAATTATCTTCATATCCGGTCTACATCAATGGCGACTCCAATAGGCGGTTTCATGCTGCAACGCTGTATGTTGTCAAAGAACAGGTTCTTATCATCCAGTAGACTACGGTATATATATATATTCGTAAAGCTGATGGATGAGTTTATGTCTAAATATTGTTTTAGTTCACCTCGTGGCGTAGTAACTAGCATTCTTGGCTGTCACAGCCGAGGTCCAGGTTCGATCCCAGACTCTGCCAAGGAATTTAAATCTTGTCTGACGGCTGATACGGGGTTAACTCAGCCCCATGAGGCAGAACTGAGAAGAGCGGGGTTCGATTCCTAACCCAGCTATCCTAAAAGTGTTTCTCCGTGGTGGTTTCTCACTTCTACTCCAGGTAAATGCCGGGATGATAACTGAATTACGGCCACGGCCGCTTTCTACTTAAATCCTAACCCAAATTATAAGTTCACTCTCTAGAACGTCCATCATAACGGCATAGGTTATCTGCCAAATTCAACACACACCCAGGAACATGAGGCTACATGACCATGATGTCTCAAAATCCCAAAATGAATCACCAACGACAAACATATATTTCTAACAAACCTAATATTTTATATTTTGGTGTCTATCCCGTTCTTTAAACTGGTGGTTCAATTACTTAAATGGCGGAAGAAAGTTATAAGTTATAAGTATTAAAAATTCCGTAACTGTGATCTTGAAATCCATAATATTCACTGATCACTGCAAACAGTGAATTACCGTTCATCACATAACAATGTGTTGTGTTTGAGTCTTCAGTCTTGTGCTTGGTTTGATGCAGCCGCCCGTGCCTCCCTGTCCTGAGCTAATCGTTTCATCTCTACATAGCTAGCACACCTTACATCCAAAGCAATCTGCTTAACATATTCTAACCTTGGTCTACCCCTATGGTTCTTATCCTCGACCCTTCCTTCCATAACTAACAATAAGTTTGCTATTCCTGGGTGCCTTAGTACTGTATGTGTCCTACTAACCCATCTCTACTCTTCAATAGCACTCGCCATAAACATCTCTCCTCCCCACTCGTCTCTTCATTTGTTTCTCTCGTCTGATCATCTTATCTTCGCCATTCTCTTGTAAACCCACAGTTCAAACGCTTAGCCTATATTCTCCTATCTTTTCTGCTGAACCAGTCCGAATTTCATTTCTATAGAGCGCTACGCTGCATACAAAGGTTTTCGAAAATGACTTTCGAATATATAAATCAATATTTGATGTCTACCAATTTCTTTTCAGTAGAAATCTTTCCCTGTCTGTGCCAACCTACCTTTTATAACTTCTTTGCTTCGTCAATCATTGCTTAGCAGACTGATGTGAGACGATGAAATCATTGCTGTTCTTACTATCACCGAACGAATATTTCGCCACGCACATGCGATTCAAAGCACGATTTTTATTATTTTTAAAAAGATTTATTGCTTCTTCGTTTCAATCATATAACTAATAGCCGTGAAGAAAGAATGTCACGTTGAATCTGTATTGACTGCAATTACGATTAATTAATTGATCAGTCAAGCTCAGTACTAAATAATACTGTATACCTAGGTATGCATTTTCAGTGAAACACCTTACACGCTTTCGGTCACAATGCGACCATTATCAAAGTATCCTTTACAAAAAAAGGAGATCCTTGGTTTCTTATCATAAGCATGGTTTAAAATTAATTCACACAATAACTCAAAATACATTAAAATATACATGCACACTCACATCATCTGATGTTCATTATTTTTTTAAATAAAGCCTGAAGAGTCTATTTTAATTTGTTCTACTTTGTTCATTGTGCTCCATAACAACCTGGTTTATAACAGCACCTAAACCGTTGTATTTTGATATATGAAATGATTAATCTTACTCTTGTCACACCGTATTATTTTTTAAGAAGAAGAAGATGTACAGTTTTCACAATATTTTCAAGTGTAAGAATCATCAGATTTCGTTTAAAAAACAAAATAACCTGTAATAAAATACAACCAACAAAGCAGGACAGATTTTAATGTTTTGTATAGGAATTGACAAAGAACTTCAGATGACATATGGGCAGAAAAAGGTGTGCATTTATTTTAAGTATTTCATTTTGAATTAATTTAAAGCGTATGTATAAGATAAATGAAATATCTATTCTGAGTAAAAGTATTAACCTGGAAGCGACCGAAAGCATGCTTGGTATTAAATTAATGCTAGAGAACTCAAGCTTAATTTTACAAATGCTCCGAAATTCTAAACGTGAAGTCATTATCCTGAAATGTTCAAGTAAAAATCATGCAATTCCAATGTTCGTTTGTGCTTAGTCAACATATTCATTTTTATTACAAAATTCCCTTTATAGAATAAAGTGTTTAATAACGAGGTTTCCCTATCATTTCTAATTTCTTCCGAAATTTCACTGTTACCCACACATAACGTTTTGAAAAAGAAATGCCACTGCTATGAAATAAGGTTGTTCATAACGAGGTTTCCTTGCCATTTCTTCCAAACTTTCAGTGTTGCTCACACATAACGTCGCTGCTACCAGGCAGCATTGGTCTTCATGCGTTATGTAAAGTCAGCAAACACTTGCTACACTTTGTCTAAGTAGATACAATTTTGAAGACCATGTTAATTCGAAAAACCTACACCTACCTTAAAATACTCGACCTGTTAAAGATCGATCGTATGAGTTGTAATTGAAATACTCATTACACACACACATAGAGCAATAGAAAACACCATGTATTTTTAAGATTGTTTTTGCTGATTCATTTACGGTATTTGCGACATCATAGTCATGTAGCCCCATGCACATGATTGTGTTAACCTGTGTCATTGTTATGGCTGTATGCGTGTGTATTTGTAATTTGGTAGATATAGGGTTGGATAGAAGGCGGCCCTAAGTTTGGTACCCTGAGATTATACTTGTATTTAAAAGCTTTTAATATTTAGTCGTAACAAGTTGCATAATTTTTCAAGAGGAATGAATGCAATGATTAGGTAATGAAAATTACAAGTGACAAGTGGTTCGTTGCGGTAGCAAGATAAACATTTTATCACGTTTTCTTCTTGGGCTGTGGAGAGAGGCGGACTACAAAAGGTTAACGGACTGGAGTGGAGGCAGGCCGCCTTTATGTTCTTGCATCTTAGCTCACAGCCAATCTCCACGATAAGAAGCGTTGACAGGATGCACTACCATACTGTGCATGACACGAGACTGTCATTTTCTCATCTGTTTGGTGATTATAGCGTCGAACAAAAACACTAGGAAGTGAAGCTTCGACGTTTTCGCGTTCCTCTATAGACAGCAGCAAATGCGTTCGACTGATGCGATGTCTATGAGTAGGGCACGGTTCTGGTTTGTTAAAAGTTGTACGCCGATTAATACACGCAATTGTTGCCAACAGATGTAGATTGGCACTAATATTGTACTATTGTACAATGAGTGTGTATTGTACTATTGTACCCGTGGCTTATGTTCTCGCGATTAACGGTCACGTAAAACTACAATCTTCCTTCCTTGTACTATTGTAAATACAGAAAAATATGATGAAGATGGGTTTACGTAACAATGTGAATTATATGTATTAGCACATGCATGCTCATAAATTACAAATATAATATTAAATTCCTACAGTTCTTTTTAGTGGATCTTCAATTATTTTAATTATTTGTGACATGGCTATCACTTATGAATTGACCGCATGCTATTCTATCTTCTGTTGTTATTTTTTGGTTGTGCTAGGAAATACGAAGTACGTCCAGAAAGTAAGTTCCGTTTGGTAATAACATTAAATTGTGTACAGATACAGAAAAAATATTTATTGCACAAATTCTACAACCCTTAAACTACTTTTCCACATAACTGCCAAAATGTTGCAGGCATTTGTCGTAGCGTGGCACGAGTTTTTGTATACCTTCTTCATAGACGTGCGCCGCCTGTGTCTTCAACTATTTGTACGTTTCGCTGCAGCGCAGTTCCGCATTTGCGTGGTAGACGCTCTGTATCAAGGAGAAGAAACGTGCGCCATTTGGAGAGCGCTGTCAGCCACGTACGCGTTGTTGTGCATGTTTACTCGTACAATGTCGGTGTTGATTGAAAATCCCGCCGCTTGTGAAATCAGATCTGTGATTCGTTTTCTGAATGCTAGGAAAGTGAAACCAATTGAAATTTATCGGCAAATTTGCGAAGTGTATGGACAAAATGCGATGAGTGATTCAATGGTGAGAAGATGGGTCCGACAGTTCAATGAAGGACGTAGTGAAGTGCACGATGAAGAACGAAGTGGGCGTCCATCTTTGGTTACAGAAGAACTGGTTCACGCGATTGATGACAAGATCCGGGAAAACCGCAGGTTTACAATTAGTGTTCTCGCTATGGAATTTCCCCAAATCTCACGATCACTAATTCATGAAATTGTTACCGAAAAACTGAACTTTCGTAAACTTTGCCGACGTTGGGTACCAAAGATTCTTACGGAGCAACACAAAACAAAACGGATGGGTATTGCACTTCAGTTTTTGACCCGTTACAATGAAGGCGGCGAAGAATTTCTGACACAGATAGTCACAGGAGATGAAACTTGGGTTTCTTATGACACCCCTGAAAGTAAACGGCAATCAATGGAATGGAGGCACACTTCATCCCCAGCAAAGGTTAAGCCGAAACAAATCTTGACACCTCAGAAAATGATGTGCACAGTGTTCTGGGACTGGAAAGGCATCTTACTCATTGATTTCTTACCGCGTGGTCAAACAATCAACGCAGATGCTTACTGCGAGACACTCAGGAAATTGTGCCGCGCAATACAGAATAAGCGCCGAGGGTTGTTGTCAAAAGGTGTTGTTTTTCTTCACGACAACGCACGACCACACACTGAAAATGTGACGAAAAACCTCTTACAGGGATTTGGCTGGGACGTGTTTGACCACCCTCCGTACATCCCTGACCTCGCTCCTAGCGAATTTCATCTGTTCACACATCTCAAGTCTTTCCTTGGCGGTCAACACTTCAACAATGACGACGAGCTGAAAGAAGACGTTTCCAACTGGTTGAAGACACAGGCGGCAAACTTTTATGAAGAAGGTATCCAAAAACTTGTGCCACGCTATGACAAATGCCTGCAAAAGTTCGGCAGTTATGTGGAAAAGTAGTTTAAGAGATGTAGAATGTTGTGTAATAAATAATTTTTCTGTATCTGTACACAATTTAATTTTATTACCAAACGGAACTTACTTTCTGGACGTGCCTCGTAAAATGGAGTTACAAAATATGTAATCAAGTAGCGTACCTCTTATTCCATTTAGTATTGGTGGATTATCAGTACTATTATCCTACAGCGTAAAGCCGTTGGATTATTTATCCATTATTCTTTCCAGATTACAGTTTCGTTTTATAAAACGCCGAGAAATGGCAGAAAGCAAATAGTGAAGGAAACGGTGTGATTTTTACTACGTTGCTGTTTGGTGCAGGAGCAACAAGATGTCTATCTCTATGCCCAAGTTTCCTACCGATCCTGCTAGGTAAAGGTCGATTCACAACGTGCAGTTGGCAGTTTGTAGTTCGTAGTTCGTAGTTGGCAGTTCGTAAATTGTACTGGTACGTGCTTGCTTAAACAAGAAGTAAATGTATTCATATATATTCATTTTATTTGTTTATCTCCTTCAAAATGACCACACTCATCCTATTTTATTAAGTTATCATTTCGAGTTGAGGATGAGGTATATATAGTGCGTCTCTACTTTAAAAGACAGTATGGAATTAAATGGAGTATTTGCCTCTCACTCGCACTCCTATGTCCTGCAATTAGCTTCGTCCTCTTCTACCCCGGCGATGTTGCCATTTCCCAATCATTGAAAGTGACAAAAGTAAGAAAATGTTTGCGTGGTATTATAGAGAATTTCCCGCTCTTTATGATGGTGTAAAAATAAAAGCCATAAATAATTAACACATGGCCCAATTTTCACAATTACGATATTTTAGCGCGAATCTATATTTTTGCATTTAAAAAACTTATCACGCCATAGATAATGAACTAATGATCGCAACAGATCAAGAATTTATTTTTAGATTGCCCGATGTTGGTAGAAGATACCCTACTTCTCAGGGCAGTAATTATTTTCACAATAAGAAAGTTATGATTTTATTTTTCTTAAATGTTACTTGAAAAATCTGGGATGGTGTCACATAAAAATTAGCTAGCGAGAAAGTTTTTTGCTGTTGACTTTACGTTGGTGACTAAGCGAGAAGAAATGTTCATCAATGTCTGAAATAGTTTTTAAAACAAACCAGAGCTCAATATTAGGTAGCATTCATAAGTTATAGCTAGAGGTGTTAGAAAGTGTTGTTATTTTTTTGAAGATTTGTTGATTTAAAATTCAAAAGGTGGTGTTTTGTGTTTTTATTATTTTTTCGGGGGATGACATGTTAAAATTTGGAAAGCGATAAGGTTTGTACAATAAGTGCATTTAAAAATATAAACAATTAATAAAACAAAGTAAAAAACAAAACAGCAGGGTAAAACGTTAAACATGGCTATGGAAGAATGAGATAATACTTATATGGAAGTCACATTTTTATTTTACATTCACCATCTCGAAACACATTTCAGTGAATACCTTTTTCAGTTTTATCCAAATACTGCGGTGAAATCACTGGAAGTAGATCATGGTTAAAGTCTCAGCATTTGCAGCTGTCAATTTTCGCCTCCTATCACTTACTATGAGACTGTATTTCGAAAATGACCTTTCAGAATCCACATTTGAACAAGGATACCACACACACTTTAATGGAGCTGTTGCATAGTCTCGGTGAGCAGGCCTTAATCCCATGAGGATCTCTGGAACATTCACATTTATCTTCATGACGCAGTTGGTTCTTGATTGCAGTCAGGTAAATGCTGTGAGCCTCTAAAAACTGTTGAGACTACATCTTCGTAAGAAATGGGGCATTCTTCTTAAATTGGAGCAGTTCTGTGGGAGATACGTTCTTAGGTGCATGCCGAGGATCAAACAATGAACCGATGGCTTCTACAGTCTTCCTGGCTGGATCCGTGGTCCTTAAAGTCCTGACTTTCACTAGAGCTAACTGGGCAACACACGTAAGCTTGGACTTAACCTTTATCTGCATCTTTTGAGGAAGCTGTTCCAAGTTCTGGAGGATCGTATGATTGAACATTCCACCATCGCCTAATAGCTTGAGCTTTACCTCAAGGTCATCTAGCTTCCCAGCCAGTAAGTGAATTGTTGGGTACTTAGATCCCTCCAAGAAATTAAGCAAGTCCATAAGAGAGGCACCAACAACAGAAACATACAATGCTTGTAATTGTATAAATTGTATTGTTGAAGTCGATGCTTGTTGGAAAAATTTGACCCCAGAATTTGAATCTTCCAATGTTTTGAAAAATTCTACCAGATCTTCCACATGCGTGGCCATATACATTGCAGCCTTAAACCATGAATTCCATCTTGTACATACAGGCATTGGGAAAGCTAGAATTTCATTTTCTTTTTCTGTGTTTTCATATTTCTCCCTTAGAAATGCAACGTAATTGCTTTTTCTTTTTCGCGTATTTAAAAAGGCATTCTTTGTCTTTACTATAGACATGTTCAATTCGTCCAGCTCGTTTTCAAATACGCAGCCGATAAGATTGACTTTATGAGCCCAGCACTGGACATGACTTAATTCTTCAATCAATCCTTGAAGAGTAGTTACACATTTTGTCATGTAGCGTGCTGAGTCCGTAACTACTGCCACTACACGCTCCCGTTCAATTTCATAGGAATTCAAGGTGTCTAATATCGCATTGGAGCAATTTACGCTATTGGCAGAATCTAGAACAACAGAGGCAGCCAGATGGGTGTTCATTTCAGTTGATGGTACTGATGGACGAAAAAGAATGTTGAAAACACACCAACCATTCTTGTCAGTTGTTTCGTCACATAGCAGAAACACGTCTTTGTTTTTTATATCTTCCCTAATTTCTTCCCTCCTTCTTTCGCCAATCATGGGGATGTATTTCTGACGAATCTGATTTGCTGATGGTAAATCTCCACTTCCGCGAACGTACTTATTAAACCAAGTACGGATAGCAGGATTGTCTAGTTTCTCTACTGGTATATTAGCTTTCACAAACGCAGTAGTAGTGTCCAAAATAAACTCTTCTTTCATATCCTTCACACGACTAGCATTTGATAATGTTTCTTTCAAGGTGGCCACTCTAGGAACACTAACTTCAAGACGCGAATTTTCTCGGCGTTTTGAATGCTTCTCCGATTTGCAATGTTTGTCTAATGCATCTTTCCTGCGATAATCTAACCGAAAATCACAATATTTGCACATAAGAATGCCACAAGAAATTATAAATCCTTCATTCTTATATTCTTTAAGTCTGTCTGTGGCAGAAACAGCTACCTTCGGCATTTTTAAACTCAACTGAGCGATGCACAGTAACAATCACTGTTATCACACGGTTGACTGTAGTCACACGCCAGTATAAATTCGTAACCACACGCAAAATTTATTTCTGAATTCGTGTCATAATATTTAAATTACGTCGCGTCTCATCTTCCTGTACTGCTAAGTTCGGAACTAATACGACGAACACGTGGTCGCCAACTGATTCACGCAAATAACACACTAGCTTCGATGATAACGCACAATTTGCGCACATTTTATTAAATTATATAGAATTCTCTACTATAATTTACACTCGCTACCGATTTAACAGGAGGCAAACGTAGTTTACATTATGAACAACTATCACATAACCTTTTGGAGGTAGTCGGCCAAACTATTCACGCCGCGATATAACAGCTGTTTACCACAGCGCTAAAATCCAACGAGTAACGAGAATATCGACAGTATATCGTAATATGACGTATATTGTAGTATTACCCCTCGCGAAACTATACAATCGATCATTCTCTCGAATTGAACACCAACCAAATTCGAGTATCGGCTTGTGGACAAAAATGTTCGGATTGGTGTGGGGAAAAAATATGAAAATTTGTTTTTATTTCGCAGATTGCGGTATTTGTGGTGTTATTCACAAAATTCGCGTTATTTCGCGATTTAATTTCACTCCTGGGCGGCACGAAACATGTAAATACGTGAAAATAAAACATCCTAACCTCTAAATATGACTTTTCGTTTTATCGCGAATTAACAAAAACTAACACCTCTAGTTATAGCACTTCGCTTAGTCCTCCCGCTCAGCGCTGACGCACCGGAACTTTGTTTACTAATGTGGCCCGCAGGGCGCATGCTATCTCCCCCGACTACGTTTGAAGGAGGGTAGGTGATGATGTGAAGTAAAACTATGAAATGAAGTGGATTTTGTGTTCTTTATAAATTGTCCGCCTCGTTGCGTTCTTGGCTGTCACTGTGCTGTCACCGTGGAGGCCCGGGTTTGAATCCCGGCTCTGCCAAGAAATGTAATTCTGGTCTGAGGGCTGGAATAGGGTGTACTCCAGCTCCTTGAGACAAAACTGAGGAGAGGCGGGTTCGATTCCTACCTCAGCCATCCTCGAAGTGGTTTCCGTAGTTTGCCTTTGTTCGTTCCGGGAATTAACAAGGGTTCGTTAATGGTGCAGAGTTAACGTTTCTGTGCCAAAAAGAACACGGCAGACATACACGACAAAATGACAAATGAAGTATGTGAAAAGTGGTTCGCCGAGCAATATTGTTGCTCAATGTTCCCGAAGGATCTAGCCTAGTAATAGACAATGTAGGCTATCACAGCAGAGAAATACCATACCACAGTGAACTTAATCCCATCGAAATTGTATGGGCGCAAGTTAAGAACTATACAAAATTGTACAACGTCTCATTCAAGAAACAAGAAATGAATAATTTAATTTCGGCTGCATACCCCCACTTGACCACACAAAATTGGGTAAATTACGTGGACCACAATATATTATTATTATTATTATGTCATATTATAATTTATTATAACCTATGATATTCGAGAAAAAGGCCTTATCATATTCATGAATAATTGAATAATTGAAAAATATAAATTATTATAATGTGTGCATTAAAATCACGCTCTCAGCTTCGGTGTATCATAATCTAAATATTGTACCGTCTTTCGCTTCAAGGCATGAGGTGCAATTATATACAACAAACAAATATTTTGGAAATTTTCTGAGTTTTGCGTAAAAGCACGCCTGTGTACGAGTTATGTTACATCATGTGCCCGTCCTTGCAGAACTTTGTATATGCAGCAGATCTGGCATCAGCGCGCTCCATTTAATGCGTACTGTCTTTTAAGGTAGAGACGCACTATAGGCCTAAGTGATCTAATAATTGGTACAATTATTCGTATATTGTGATAATTAGTTTTGTTGGATTACTGAAGTGTCCAAGATAACGAGTACCGGTTTACCAAGAGGAGTGCTGGTTAGTAATGGAGGAAAATTAGTTGATCGCTTTAAGCTTTGTAAATTTGGGATTCGCAAAATTCATTCAGAGGAAAAAATAATATAATAATGTCACTTATATTTACTTGCAGAGTAGGTAATTCTAAAACATGGGAAACTGTTATCTCAAATGCGTGCAAAAGTAACTGCCTAACCACAAAATTTAGCATTCATAAATATTTTAATGCCACGCCAGTTTGTCATGATATTGCGCTGCCCTACTCGCCAAAATGCAGTAAGGGACAACAGCTGAAGGTCGAAATTAGAAAGTGACTGATAACCTTTGTTCTTTTGGGAGCTTCACTTCCTAGTTGGTAATGGAGGAAAATTAGTTGATCATTTTAAGTTCTGTAAATTTGGGATTCGCAAAATTCATCCAGAGAAAAATGAAAGGAGGTTGTGAGATCCCGAGGAGAAATACTGTGAGGGAACTTGTATCTCCCTCATTATCATCATTCGTCTCAAAGGAGGTTGTGACTTCTCGAGCAGTAAAGCTGTGAGGGAACTTATATCTCCCTCATTATCATCATTCGTCTCAAAGGAGGTTGTGACTTCTCGAGCAGTAAAGCTGTGAGGGAACTTATATCTCCCTCATTATCATCATTCGTCTCAAAGGAGGTTGTGACTTCTCGAGCAGTAAAGCTGTGAGGGAACTTATATCTCCCCCATTATCATCATTCGTCTCAAAGGAGGTTGTGACTTCTCGAGCAGAAAAGCTGTGAGGGAACTTATATCTCCCTCATTATCATCATTCGTCTCAAAGGAGGTTGTGACTTCTCGAGCAGTAAAGCTGTGAGGGAACTTATATCTCCCTCATTATCATCATTCGTCTCAAAGGAGGTTGTGACTTCTCGAGCAGTAAAGCTGCGAGGGAACTTAAACCTCCCTCATTATCATCATTCGTCTCAAAGGAGGTTGTGACTTCTCGAGCAGTAAAGCTGTGAGGGAACTTATACCTCCCTCATTATCATCATTCGTCTCAAAGGAGGTTGTGACTCCTCGAGCAGTAAAGCTGTGAGGGAACTCGTATCTACCTTATTAGTTGGCAGTCAAAGTGAAAGGTCGTGTTTTTCCCGAGCTCTCAGTTGTGCTGAAATGGGTTGTTATCTGGAGTGTTATCGGGCGAGGATCGGACTGTGGTATGCGAAGGGTAGTCGGGATTTCCAGTGTTTGTGTGTGCGTACGGGACTTAGCCACTTGTGGTTCATAGCCCTAGTGATAGCTGCATTGCTAGTTATTGGTGGAGTGGAAGTGAATCCAGGGCCTGTTACTCCAAATGTGAATCAGGCAAATTATCCAGTGGCAGCTTTAAAGTGTTCGACGTGCAGTAAAACATTGAAGAATGGTGTTGAGTGTGGACTATGTGAGAAATGGTTTCACTTCGGCTGTATTAGGGTCAAGAAGGAGGATTGTGATGTCGGAAATTGGTTTTGTAAAGTATGTGATACGCCGGACTGTTTGAGGGTGCAAATCAAAGCAAGGGATCAAATAATACAGGAACTTAGAGCAAAGCTTCGTGAATCAGAAGAAACGGTGAAGGATGTGACAGAACGGCTTTCTACTGGGATCAGTGTGGAAGAGGGCGTGCAGGAGCAAACTGAGGATGACGTTATCATAATGGGTGATTCAATGATACGATGGAGTGCGAATATCTCGAGGAAATCAGGTGCGAAAGTGCGGTGTTATCCGGGGATTAAAATTGACCAGCTTGCCAAACAAGTGGAAGAATCAAATGTAGAGGACTGTGACAAAGTTAAAGTGTTGTTGCTACATGTTGGGACGAACGATTTGAAGAGGGCTACAGCTGATTACATCATGGGGGAGCTCTACGAACTAGGCAGAAAAGCTAAAAGCAAGTTTAGAAATGCAAAAATTATAATGAGTGGCATTGTTCGGCGGGGAGATGTTCCGTTAAGGCGAGTTAAGAGTGTAAATGACCGCATGGACTGGGTATGTGCACAACTGGGATTAGTGTACGTAGAAGCTGACTGCTGGATTGGTGGCCGTGACTTCGCCTGAGACGGGCTGCATCTAAATCGACGGGGCGCTTTTAACCTAGGGAGCCTACATGACAGGGTCATCGGTTCGTGCCGGCTTTTGTGAGGAGGAGCAGGTCCAGAGGTTGCAGGCCGATGGGAACAGAAGGAGCTATTTCGAGATATTTGCTGCGGAGGTAAGACTCTAAGATTAAAGCAGGTTAATTGTCAGAGTTTAGGAAATAAATTAATTGAATTTTGGAATCTTGTCGAGACGTATTCTCCGGACATTGTCATTGCAACTTATCTTGGTTATATGAGGACATAAATAGTAGCGAAATAATTCAAGGGACCTACGAAATGTACAGAAGGGATCGGGGGAAGCGAGGTGGTGGGCTATTTATTTGTGTGCGCAAAAATATAGCTAGTTTCTTAAAGTGGGCTGATATGGATCATGAAATGTTATGTGTACAAATTTCGGATAAAGGAAATAAATTCCCTCTTCAGGTGATAGGGGCGTATAGAGCACCGAAAGATAACTTTTCTCTCCTCGAAACACTGTATGATAAAACTTGTACGGGTAATGCTATGAAAAAGAGCATAATAATTGCTGGAGATTTAAACCTCCCCAAAGTAGACTGGTCTGGTGAGTCAACTAGCTGTGGTCAAGCTCAGAGCGCTGCAAATAAAGTCTTAAGGGAGGGGGGATTTTCCCAAGTAGTTGACTTCCCAACTAGAGACAATAATACCTTAGATGTTTATCTCGTAAGGCCTGTAGAGCTGTATATTAACTGTCTGAAAGTACCAGGAATTAGTGACCATTCTGGAGTTGAATTAAATATTAGATATGGTGACATTACAAAATTAGACTCTGATGTAGCGAAAAAGATCATATTCCAGTATCGCAGGGCGGATCAGGGCAAGTTTCAGGGGTATTTGAATGAGCTATTTGTAGAATGGGCATCGGAAGGAAATCACATTAATATCCTGTGGACTAACTTTTTGAAAATTTTAAATAGCGCTGTTGATAAATTTGTCCCGTTTAAATTGCTGAAACAAAACCCAGATCCTGAGTATTACACACGAGAAATTAGGATTCTAAAACGGAAAATTAGGAAATTATACAATAAAAGACATGATAGTGACAAGTATATGTTGAAATTTAAGTCCTTATCAAGAGAGCTCGTCTTAAAAAAGAGGGCTGCTCATGACAGTTATATGCAAGGTTTACTTGGTTCGGGAGGTGTTGGGTGGAATTTTTTTTACAGTTATGTTAGGAGAAGAAAGGGAAATTCAAATAATTTGTCGATGATAATGTCCGGTGACGGTAAATTAATTACTGAGAAACAGGCCATTGCTAATGAATTAAATGTCTTTTACGGTAGTGTGTTCAATAAATCCAATAGCTGTGTGTTGGACCTTAACGACGAATCAGGGGCTCCCCTGTTCCAAATAAACCAGTCAGCAATTGTAAAGCTAATACAAAAACTACGTTTCAATGTATCAAAGGGTCCTGATAATATTGTTAGTGAAGTACTTAAACTAGGAGGTAGGGCCGTGGCACGATACTTGGAGGTGATGTTTAATGTGTCCATAAACAATGCGCAAATCCCAGATGACTGGAAAAGAGCTACGGCATTCCCAATATTTAAGGGAGGGAGAAGACTTGAATTGGGCAACTACAGGCCGGTTAGCCTTACGTCCATCGTTTGTAAACAGATGGGGCATCTCATTTGCGACTACTTGAGGGAACAGTGGGAAACATTATCATGGTTTAATGATAGACAACATGGATTTCGGAAAGGTTACTCATGCGAGAGTCAGATGCTATCACTTTTTCAAGACATTAGCGAATCGTTAGACCATGGCGTTTCAGTCGACGCCGTGGTTATAGATTTTGCGAAGGCATTTGATGTCGTGCCGCATGGCATGCTACTCCATAAATTAGCTTCGACGAAGATTGATAGAAGAGTAATTTTATGGATCCAAGAATTTTTGACGGGTCGTTCACAGAAAGTGAAAGTCGAAGGCATATTCTCGGATGAAATTACCGTAACGTCGGGTATCCCTCAGGGCAGCGTAATCGGAACTTCGTTATTTTTGGCTTTTATAAATGACTTAACAAATGGGATTCGCAGTGACTGTCGATTGTTTGCGGATGATTGTGTAATATATCGAAAGATACATGACTCACAAGACAATGCAGTGCTTCAAGAGGACCTGAACCTGGTCTATAAGTGGGCGATTGAAAATAAAATGAAAATAAACAAAAGAAAATGTAGTCTCTTAAAAATAGGGAAAGTGCGAAGGCAGAATTTTCAATATAACATTGGCTCGGAAATACTTGTAGAAGAAGATTCTTGCAAATATTTGGGCGTTCACGTAAGGAATGATATGAAATGGAGTAGTCATGTAGGATGTGTAGTTTCAAAAGCTTACAAATCCCTGCACTTTGTAATGAGGGTATTAAAAGGAAGTAGTACCTCTGCTAAAGAATTAGGCTATTTGTCACTTGAAAGACCTATTCTGGAATATGCCTCGGCGGTTTGGGATCCATATCAAGTAGGGCTCATCAATGAGTTGGAAATGGTACAAAGAAAGGCCGCTAGATTTGTGCTCAGTGACTTTAATCCCAGGAGCATTGTGAGCCGTATGTTAAAGAAACTTGGGTGGGAATCACTGGAGGCTAGGAGGATGAAATCTAGACTCTGCTCTATGTACAACACGTATACAAATCAACCAGCATGGGGTGAGCTTAGCAAACGATTGGGAAAGCCCACTTACATGGGTAGGAGCGATCATCCTTTCAAAGTTAAGGGCCGACCACAGCGAACAAATTATGGTAAATATTCTTTTGTAAACCGTGCCATTGATAACTGGAACTCTCTACCTGCCGCAGTCTTAGAGCCTTTTCCCAAACATATAGGTGTGTTTAAGAAAAGACTGACTATTTGTGTAAATACTCCAGTTTAATTGTTGTATAATTGTTATTGAATTGTTATGTATAATTATTTATTTGTTATGTATATCCAATTTGCCACCGGGGGACACACCCCCCATTGCAAATAAATGAATGAATGAATTAATTAATTATCAGGGTTCGTCTCACAGGAGCTTTTGAGTTTTCGAGAAGTAGAGCTGTGATGACACTTGTCTATAAACTGTGAAATAAGTGGATTGTCGAGTTTCATTATCATCGAAGTACCCATACATTCACAGAAATGCATGCAAATTACCAGAAATATAGCCAAGACACTTACGAGTAGTGTGATTTGAACACACTCACCACTTTATCTGCTTGACCACCCAGACACGTTAACAATGTTGCCAGCTCTAGTTTTCAAAAATCCCCAATTAGTAATCAAACGTCGCTAGGTCCCTATTTGCCGCTAAACGGAGTTTAAATAGTTGCTAATCTTGGCTGTCGCCCCGAAGATCCGGGTTTGATTCCTAGCTCTGCCAAGAAATTTAACTCTGATCTGAGGACTGGAACGGGGTACACTGAGCCTCGTGATGCAAACTGAGAATAGGCCAGCTCGATCACTACCTCGGCCATCATAGAAGTAGTTTTCCGTATTTTACCATTTCTACTCCAGACAAATGCCGGGATGGTTCCTAACTACAGGCCCCTTCCTTCCGAGTTAGATCTAATTACAATTACAATTATAAATACACGCACTAATGCATGCACCACAATAACAAAGGTTACCAGGCATATTCTATATACACACACAAGTACACGGGACTAAATGACCCCGGTGCCCAAGCCCTTGAAATGAGACAACAAGTGTTGTCCCACGTACCTCATGATTTCGTCCTAAATCGATAATATATTTCCGACATGACTTTGAAACATATTTATGCTCTCGCGCCTCTCGACCACGCCCCCTCTCCCTTCCCCATCGACATTTAGATCTACGTCTCCCCAGAATGGAAGAAAGTTAAGGCTGTTTAAATTATACTGGAGACGAACACAATTCCACTGGATTTTCTTTTCTTGACAAGGGATGTGACATTGATTTCTTGCCATAGAATCCAATGTTATTGAGGACAAATTCTTTAAAGAACATGGTGTTTGTGTAATGTATTCCACCCATAGCGATTTGGAGGGCAAAGCTGTCCTCCATTTTTCTATCATACAACTTCTCTTTCCATTCCCCAGTGTACGAACACACTAGCTGGCGGTAACTGCCCGGAACTTCCTTGAATTGGATTTTCCCGGCCGCTTACAACTGTTGGGTCGTCTTGTGTACACCGAGTAGAAGCCACATACTGTAGAGGTAGAGAGTTGACACATCATGCCATCAATGCTCTACTTTTGAGCTAACGCGGCAAGGAAACATCAGCTAACAATGCACGGTATAGCACAGAAACTAATTCTACGTTTTGAAGAAGGGGAATAACCTAATACAATACATTCATGATTTATTTATTTTTGCCTATTTTGGTCGACAGTCATTATTTCAACTTTGCTTTCTGACCATTATAAATATGTCATTATTTACTGACTGTATGACTCTTCGATCATTTTAGTACATAATATTCCACGTACAGGTGTATGTATGTATAGCGACTCCACGGAGTCACAATGCAAGGAATTACTCAAAGGTAATCAGTATCCGCCCCCAAGCCATTGCGTTTCTTCTGGGATGTGGAAGGAAACATCTTTCACAGATTAACACACTTCGTTTGGGCGCCATTTATAACAGACTTAAAAAGTTGGGAGGACCATTCACCGGGAGGGCATATTAGGCTACATATTTTGTAAAATCACCACGTGATGTCTTTCGCCTCGGAGGTCCGGATTCGATTGAGGGCTCTACCGAGAAGTTTAATTTTGGTTTGGGTGCTGGAATGGGATACACTCAGCCTCGTGAAGCAAAACTGAGAAGAGGTGGGTTCGATTCCCACCCTAGTCATCCCAGAAGTGGTTTTCTATGGTTTCCCCATTTTTATTCCAGGCAAATGCCAGGATGGTTCCTAACTTAAGGCCACGGCTGCCACCATCCCAATCTTAGCCTCGACTACAAATGCACACACTACTACAGACCTCACAATAATACAGGTTACCAGGCAAATCATATATATACATCCAAGTACACGGGGCTAAATGACCACGATGTCACAAAGACCCTAAATGAATTTACTACAACATATTTTGTAAGATGTAATAAGTTTACGAGCTTGATCGTGTCGGTCGTTAGCCCTGTGTGGGCGATCGATCAGCCGACCCACCCAAGCTCACCCCTGCCCTAAAGGTCACAGGCTCGATTCCCAGCATTGCCAAGAAATACAGTATGTAGTCCTTGGGCTGGAACTGGGTTCGTTCAGTAGACAAGGTAAGCCATATTTGCTACCACTTTGCACAAATCCTCGTTTGGATAACCAACAATAGATGACTGTTGTTTCTTTGAGGGGCTTAGACATCGTGTCATTTAGTGTTCTTGGGTGTGTATAGAATTCGCCCAATAACCTGTGTTATTTTTGTGTCTTTAGTAGAGAGTGAGTGTGTGTATTGCAGGTGAGGATTGGGAATGAGGCAGCCGAGGCCTTGAGTTAGGAACCATCCCTGCATTTGCCTGGAGTAGAAGTGAGATACCACGGATAACCACTTCCAGGATGGCTGAGGTGGGAATCGACCCCGCCACTTCTCAGTTTTGCCTCACGAGGCAGAGTGTACCCCGTTCCAGCTCTCAGGCCAGAATTAAATTTCTAATTTTAAGATAAACTTCTTCCGGTTAAACTCACATTAAGTCCAATGGCATTTAACCAACTAATAAAATGGCATCATATTGAATCCGAACTTCCAGGGAGACGAGAATAGTTGAATTCGATTGTAGGAGTGGTCTTACGTAGTTTCCTACTTATACTCTAGGTGAATGCTGGTATGGTACCAAGTTTAATGGCTATTCCTACATGCTAGTGTGGTGAAGCACAAGAAGAATGGCGACCCCGTGCAGCTTGCAGGAAGGCGACTCGTATTGATCCAAGACTCGCCCAGAGCGTTGCTGGCCTGTATTGACTACTGCAGCTCATACAAGAAACCTTAGCTTAGCAGCTCAATGGAACTCAATATCTCACCTACCAACTTCCTCAATTACTAAATTTCATTCGCCTCTATTCACTTCATATTCCAGCCGTAAAAAACATTTTCATTCCGAGTACGATCTCTTCTCATCCTCCAATTCCGTAATAATAATAATAATAATAATAATAATAATAATAATAATAATAATAATAATAATAATAATATTAATAATAGTCCAATAATGGTGCAGTTTTCAGTGTGACACCCGTGGGTGATCTGCGAATTGAGTTGATTATTGCAGGTGCTTTGCGACATCGTGGTCATGTAGCCCCGTGTACTTAGGTGTGTGTAGAATTTGTCTGATAACCTGTGTCACTGTGATGTCTGTATTAGTGTGTGTATTTGTAATTCAGGTAGAATTTGGGTAGAAAGCGGTCGTGGTCTTTAGTTAGGTACCATTCTGGCATTTGCCTGGAGTAGAAGCGGGAAACCACGGTAAACCACTTCCAGGATGGCTGAGGTAGAAATCGAACCAACCTCTTGTCAGGTTTGCCTCGCAAGGCTGAGTGTACTCCGTTCCAGCCCTCAGAGCAGAATTAAATTTCTTGACAGAGCCGGGAATCAAACCCTGGCCTCGGCGGTGACAGTCTTTGCGCATTGAGATGAGGATGAAATGAATGATGAAGACGTCACAAACACCCTGACCTAAGCCAGTGGAATCAACCATACGAAGTATGAATCCTACGACCTGACCATGAATCGAGTCCGGGGCCTCTCGGATCAAAGTCTGGCGCGCTAACCACTTATCCAGGGACCCAGATATAATAATAATAATAATAATAATAATAACCCCATGGCCCTAGGCCCCTGAAGAGCCTTGGCCTACAAACGGCCGCTGCCAGCCATGTTAACCTACAGATTGAGAGGTGACGCGTAGCCAGCACGTTGGGTCCCCTTGGCCGTCAATCTTGAGTTTTCTTAACCGTCTCTTTGAGCAGACAGCTACTCTTTTGCCCTCACAAGGCTGAGTGCACCCTGCTCCAGCCCTCGCGTCAAAAATCCCTAACGGAGACGGGAATTGAAACGAGGGCGTCCGAGTAAGAGGCAGACGTGCTAGCCCAACTTGAAGAGGCCGCCCAAAAGTAAGTAAGTAATAATAATAATAATAATAATAATAATAATAATAATAATAATAATAATAATAATAATAATAATCTCCCACGTCCTCTTATTACATCCCACCAATCGATAGAGGGGCGTCGGGTTCAGTTCAAGGCTATGTGTCTGCAGCTGTTCAAATGGCGGCTTAGCCAGTCTCGTTGATCTACGCCCAAACAGCCTTCAGCCACCGCCATTGGTCCCTTAGCTGGTCCGTCCTTCAATTGATTTGGCAATAGATCAATCTCATGTCGTTTTATTAGTTGGTCAAGTACAAATAGACTCGAGTTTAACAGAAAGGCATTTAGTTTTTAATTAGGGTAACACGACGTAGTGGGCTGACTCTACCTGCACATTTCGCCTCGTGGCGTAGTGACTATAATTGTTGGCTGTCACCGAGTTCGATTTCTGGCTCTGCCAAGAAATTTAATTCTGGTCTGAGGGCTGCAATTCAGCCTCGTGAGACAGAAAAGGCGGGTTCGATTCCCACTTCAGTCATCCTAGAAAAGGTTTACCGTGGTTTCCCACACCTACTCCAGGCAAATACCGTAATGGTAGGCTACCTAAACTACGGCCACGGCCGCCTTTTACTCAAATCCTAGCCTCAATCATAAATACACACACTATTACAGCCATCGCAATGACACAGGTTATCAGACAGATTTCACACACGGAGCTACATGACCACGATGCCACAAAGCTCCTAAATCATCAACAACAACAACAACAACAACTATGCCTGCACATTAAGAGCCTCAATAATTGATAATACTGTATCTTCATAGACAGCTGTGACAGAGCACCTGTTGATTCTGGCGACGATTAACACCTGGTGAAGCGTATCAGTTACACCCTCATTGTCTTCATTAACTTCTATATTAAGAGCTGGATATCTGAGCTGACACCGGCAAAGCGGGGACAAACGCTCTTGCCTGCGGTATCACTTTAGCAACGTGTTGTCGAGGAACAAGAGAGGCGTTATTCATTATGTGAGGGGTCAATTAACGATACACGATACAGGTACTGTGTTGTGCTTTCCACATAGCTAGAGCTCGTATGTGGGTTGATACAGGAAGTGATATGCGTTGTTGTTGTTGTTCTTGATACTCTAGGGGTTTGGCGACATCGTGTTGATATTGTCCCGTGTACTTGGGTGTGTGTGAAATTTGTCTGATAACCTGTGTCACTGTGATGTCTGTTCTAGTGTGTGTATCTGTAACTGAGGTAGGATTTGGGTAGGAAGTGGCCATGGCCTTAAGTTGGGTACCATCCCGGCATTTGCCTGGAGTAGAAGTGGGGAAACCACTTCCAGGATGGCTGAGATAGGAATCGAACCCGTCTCTTCTCAGTTCTGCCTCACGAGACAAAGTGTACCCCGTTCCAGCCCTCAGACCAGAATTAAATTTCTTGGCAGAGTCGGAAATCGAACCTGGGCCTCCACAGTGACAGCCTCCACGCAACGAGGCGGACAAGTTAAGCAAGGACAATAAAATCTACTAGTTCCTTGAAGAACTAAATAGCCTATTTTCATATATCCTACTATCAAAATACAAAAGCTCAGTTTGATTTCTGTATTAGATTCGTCGATATAGAGAACCATCTAAATATGTCGGATGGTCGTCATGTTGGATGTATCTAATTGTAGGCCATAGAGTTATGTACTATTACATGAAGATTATTGCTTAGGTGTATTACTAAAACTTCAATCGCATGACTAGGACACAAGAAATAAAAACGAGATTTTAAAATTTCGCACAGCCGCCATCTTGTGATTATGAAAACAATTGAAATAACTTAGATGTCAGTGAATTAAAATTTGTATAAGCCTTTACCGTACCAAGTTTCACTGCGCTCAGTTTGGTAAATCGCGAGAAACGTCAACTTAAATATTTAAATTTTGCGTCGCCGCCATGTTGGATTTGTGCTCACCAGGTTATTGAAAGTCCCATAGGAGAACTTATGTTCATAGCGATTATCAACATACAAAACCTCAGTTTGATTGCTGTGATAGATTAGTAGATATTGAGAACCGTCTAAATGTTCCGGATGGTCGCCATGTTGGTTTTTTATATATTTAGACCATAGAGTTATGTACTATTAGATGATGATTATTGCATAGGTACATTATTCAAACGTTGACTTCGATCCCATGATTAGGACACAAGAAATAAGAACTTAATTTTAAGAGTTCACACAACCGCCATCTTGAATTTATGTGACCAATTGAACTCAATTAGATGTCAGTGCGTTACAATTTGTATGAACATTTTCTGTGCCATGTTTCACTGCGCTCGGATGGTTAAATCGGGAGAAAAGTATATTTGGATATTTCAACTTCACTTGGCCGCCATGTTCGTTTTGTACTTGAAAGGTTTTTGAAAGTCACTGAGGTAAACTTTTAGTAGTGCCCTTTATTACAGTAAAAAAAATTAAGGGTGATATCAGAAATAGTTTCGGAGATATAGAGTGCCGGTGAAATATATCGCACAGTTGCAATGTTGGATTGGAGAGACGTAATAAAATTTAAAGAGCACTGTTGGGGTCGGACAAAATAGTACTATGACCATACCAAGTTTCATTGAAATCGCTCCAGCCGTTTATATTTTATTAGGGACACGCATACCCACACATACGCGCACACACACACGGACAAAAGGTGATCTCATTAGCCTTTTTTTTGTCATAAATGAAAATAGGCTAATAAGAAGTAGATTAGCTGAGGCAAGGAAAGCTTTTCTGCACAAAGGAAACATGTTGGCATGTTTTATTTGAGGGACACCGGGTGAGTTAGCCGTGGTCGTTACGGCATGACTGCTGGCAGTCGCTCACATCCGGGAGGCGAGGTGGTTCGAATCCCCCCGCCGGCAACCTTGAAGATGGTCTTCTGTGGTTTCCCATCTTCCTTCCAGGCAAATGCCGGGGTTGGTCCCTAACTATAGGCCACAGCCGCTACCTTCCAACTCCTCGTCCTTACATTCCAACTTCCCTCCCCAACGGTACTTGTAGCTCACCCATTGGGTGTCCGTCTCGAAGCAGCTACAAAACTGGCGAGCCAAACATGTCCTCGGACACTCCCGGCACTAAAAGCCATACGCTTAAAAAATTGAGGGACGTGAACATGGTGGTCATCTAGCCCCGTGTACTTGGGTGTGTGTAGTATATGTCTGATATCCTGTATATTTGTGGTGTCTGTAGTAGTGTGTGTATTTGTATTTCAGGTGATGATTTGGAAGGAGGTGGCTGTGGCCTTAAGTTAGAAACCATTGTGGCATTTGCCTGTTGTAAAAGTGGGAAACCACGGAAATCCACTTCCAGAATGACTGAGGTGGGAATCGAAACCCACCACTTCTCAGTTTTCGCTTCACGAGGCTGTGTGTACACCGTTCCACACCACAATTAAATTTCATGGCAGAGCCGGGATTCAATCCCAGACCTCCGGAGTGATGCTAGCCGCTACACCACGAGGTGGTCGCCTGTTGACATGAAATATAGCTTTAGGTATTTAAAAGTAATTTTTAAGAGCTTCTGTCTGGAGCGTGGCGCTGAGTGGAAGTGAAACTTGGTTTGTTTGTGCAGCAGAAAAAAGGGAAGAGAAGTGTTTGAAATGTGGTGTTACATGAGAATGATGGGTGTATGGAGTAACCGAAGTCATTTATCAGTGTTGCCTTTGTAATCTACCAAGACAATTGCTTTTCAATCGGTCGACAAAAATGTTACCAATTAAATTGGGTGGGGAATAACACTTAAATTTTACATTCCTTAGGGGCTTTGCAACATCGTGGCCATGTAGCCCCGTGTACTTGGGTGTGTGTAGAATTTGTCTGATAACCTGTGCCACTGTGATGTCTGTACTATCGTGTGTATTTGTAATTTGGGTAGGTCCGGCTCCGTGGATAAATGGTTAGTGCGCCAGGCTTTGGCTCGAAGTGCGCCGGGTTCGATTCACGGCCGAGCCATCAGGGATTTTAATCTCCTGGGGTTAAATCCCGTGGCTCGGGGACTGGGTGTATGTGACTTCTTAATTATCACTCTATCCTCATTACGACGCGCAGGTCGCCCACGCGCGTCAACTAGAAAGACCTGCATTCGGCCTCTCCGGAGGCCACACGATTATTATTATTATTGTTCTTATTATTACTTGGGTAGGAAGTAGCCGTGGCCTTAACTTAGGTACTGTACCCGTATCCACATGGTCTTACCTGTTGAAATCCGATGGAACAGCTGGATCGTAGAATCTGGAAGTACCCGGCTAAAATAAACCCCCAAAAATTCTACCAACATGGATCAACCTGGGATAAGGACACATCTAGAAAAATCCCCAGTGGTAAAGAACAAGTGAAAAACTTGCTCAAAGAGAACTCGAGAGTCTCAAAAACAAATCTCGGGCAGATGGCTGTCGTTGGGAATATTGCCTTACTGGTTCTCCTAACACATCCTGTTCTTAATATAAATCACTAAATGACTGACATATTTAAAATGGAAGAATCAGTTTATTAAATGAAAAACGAAGAAATTTGTTGTAAGACGAAAGTCTGACAACTATAAGACAAAAACAAAGTATATCCGTCTTATGACTGACGAATCTGGTATCGTTGTTGCATCACTATGCAAAATTTCTGTTTTCATAAATATCGATGTACGATTTCACATCATCGCATGTTAAATACACAAATACATTAGAAAAATTTCAAACATTATCTATATACTTTAATTTACAGTAATTTCCTTCAATCGAATCTCGCCAAGATTCTTATTATCCATCAGCATTATCATTTTAACATTATCTGTGATCATTATATGTCTTATTTGACAAACAACTAAGTTAATGAAACGTAGTGTCATTCTTAGTAATTCCTATCGTAGCTTCTTTTAATTATAACATTATCATATTATCTCCAATTAAAGTTTCACACTGGATATTAGTTATGTTTAACGATCTGATTCCAAATAAATAAATATTCCTTCAACAAACTTTTAATGGTGGGTAATTCTTACATTTCAGCATTGTGGCTTCAATGATCGTGCTCTATTGACGAATAATAATCATTATTATATAATTTAGCGACTGCTTATCAGCTCGCGTAATCCACAAAATTCCATTACAAAAATATCAATCTCTTCACACTAGAGATTTCTCTATACAAATCTTCATTCTATCTCCTGATATTCACCGATATCGAAATATACTTAAACGACTTCATTAACACCGGTATTGAACCAATCAATACGAAAAAATAGCATTCAATAGCTGTATTGTAATTTTCCTCACCTAAATTAAAGTTATATAAATTTCAATTTAATATCAAGAATTATCATGCCTCACAATTAAACCACTCTTGGAAAAGCTATCACAATAATTCAATTATTCTTCAACGTAATTCATCTCACATATGGATTTCAACTGTCACATAATTATTCATAACAAATTATGTTTTAATTGATATCGAGATTCAATTCTTTATCATAATTCGTCTCCCATGTGAAGTCCAACTATCTCATATTTATTCATAACAGATTATATTTTAATTGATATCGAGATTCAATTCAGATTCGCAAAATAAATTCAAAATAGGTCTCCCTCTCAAGAAAATCGAAATCTGAAAAGACTAAACCAACTAGAATTACCTAAATCGAATACTTAATTTTCTCAAATCTAATAAAAATATCTCTACTCAATCAACTTAACTCAAAAATGGCTATAATTGCCTAACTCACAAAATGTTGCAAAGATCAACTTGAAAAATGTTACTTGATTTCAATGCAAGTATATAGCTTCGTGTAGAATAATACAGTCATTCGAAGTGCAATGCTGTATAAAACGACGAAATAATTCTGTTCTGAAATCCACGAAGTAACAGAATAAATCTTGTAGAATGTTCATAAATGCGTTGTAAATGTTCTTCTTCTTATACACATTCTTATATAAAAATATCGTAGTCTTCTCCTAAAACGTTTCTTCTTGACTATGTTTACTTCTCAACTAATTATGATGCTCATATCTTATTTTCAAAAATTATTATCGATGTTGCAAAATCTAAAATACCATAAATGACTATATACACAAAAATTGACCGTAGGTGCATTCGTTGTCGAATCAAAACCTAAAATAGACTAGCAGACAAAAATGACAGAAGCGTCAAGTTTAATCTACCAGTCCATTTTCAACGTACTAAAGAAATATGGTGAAAAAGGTAAGCTATAGATATTTCTAATTCATACTGTCTATTGATAAAGAATCTTGCAGGTACCTTATGATGTCTTGAAGGAGATAAATGCGTGTAAGAACACACATTGTTCCTGGTATCGAACCATCATCCTGGGTGTCGAAAGGTTGAGGCCTGGTCTGGAACTCGCGATCGAACCCTCACCGCCTATGTTCGAACAGCTGTCCACGACGCATGGATTCTCTGACGCACATGCCTGGATTGGCTTGAAACGCAGGGATAGTAAACTCCTCCACTCTTGTTTGTTGATTCTTTATATTGTAGAAGTAATTATCTCAGTATCATATCTAGAGAATCCTTAAGTCTCTTCTTGTATAAACGTCTGCTCATGATTTCCATATTTCAAGCATTGGTTACAATAGATATTCAATTCTGCTTCATGTTGCGTTCCTTCTAAATGCTTAGCAACTTATAACTGCACGTAGAAATAACTGGTCGGAAATTCCCCTCAACACAGTCGTATATGTCATAGCAGTATATTTGAAAGGAAACACGATGATATTACAAGTCCACTTGTTATACGAACAAGCTTTACTGAGCCTCGCAAATGCACTATGTTCAATCACTGCACTGTAAGAAACATGTATCACGCTAACACCGGGCTATCCAGACCGACCCGTGTCTTCGCGATTGTGCCTGTAAATATCCTCAGAATACGTCTAATTAATATTCATAATGATTTCATGTTGTCGATCCCCTCTGTGATCTCTGTAAGTATATATATATATCACCTGGACTTATGTCTCCGCTGTGCCGCAGCCATCTTGCTTGCAAGTTCATCCTTGGGAAACATGTGTGAGCACTAGCAGGGTCACTGAGCACGGACTAGGCAAGTATCGCTTGTGCAAAGCAGGGTTGCCTAAGCGATTCCCCAAACCTCACGTCATGCTGGCTGTAACTTTCAACTGAACGTTGAAATCTCCACAATAAAATGAATAATTGCTTCTTACAAATAAATGTTAGCTATTGATACAGAAAATACTGTTACAGTACCAACCCGGCATTTGTCTGGAGTAGAAGTGGGGAAACCACTGAAAAGAACTTCCAGGATGGCTGAGGTAGGAATCGAACCTGCCTCTTCTCAGTTTTACCTCACGAGGCTGAGTATACCCCGTTCCAGCTCGAAAACCAGAATTAAATTTCTTCGGCAGAGCTGGGAATCGAACCCGGGCCTCCGCGGCGACTGCCAAGGATGCTTGCCGCTACACAACGTGGTGGTTCTAATTATAAGGATGATAATGTCCACCACTACCAACCATCGACTTACAACCTACTTGAATACTAAAACAGTTGTTGTTACTTATCGTAGAGGCTGTGGCATCGTGGTCAAAAAGCCTCGTGTATTTGGATGTGTGTGGAATTTGTGTGATAACCTGTGTTATTGTGATGGCTATACTACAGTAGTGTGTGTATTTGTACATTGTGGATGGGATTTGGGAGGAGGTGGCCGTGGTCTTAAGGTAGGAACCATCCCAGCATTTACCTAGAGTAGAAGTGCGAAACCACAGAAAACCATTGGGGTGGGAATCTAATCCAACCTTGATCTTATCAGTTTCGCCTCACTAGGCTGAATGTGCCTCGTTCCAGCCCTCAGATCATAATTAAAATTTCTTGACAGAGCCGGGAATCCAACCCAGACCTCCGGGGTAACAGCCAAGAATGTTAGATGCTCCAACAAAAGGTGGTGCATACTATAGGAAGAAATAGACCCAATAAAAAGCGTAAGGGAAGTCAAGTAGAGGGAAAACAAATGCTCTCAACCATCGAAGTAGAGCTGTGAATGTCAGGGAAATAGTTGGGGTTCCGCCCCAAAGTCGCTGAAAGAACGGACATAGCTTAGAAATCCCTCGAGGTTGCCAACTCCTGAGCTTACTACACACTCCCTATAGGGCCTCCCAACACTCGACAAGTGAACTAGGATGCTGACATCGAGAAAGCGAAGCCGAAACATAGTTGTGTGCTGTAGATGTATCGCCTTTTTTAATTGCTATGGCTTTAGAGACTTGGTGGCATGATATTGTGCTCAAGGAATTCTTTAATATCAGTAAATTTACTTGCGGGGAGGATTTGTATACCTGAGATCACTGATAAATAGGAAACTAATTTTTAGGTGCTAAAATGAAATTTACTTGTCGTTAATATGTTACAGAAGCCGGCCCCGTGGTGTTGGGGTAGCGTGCCTGCCTCGCACTCGTAGGCCCCGGGTTCAATTTATCGGCTCCATCCGAGATTTTAGAAACTGACGCGAGGGCTGGAACGAGGTGCACTCAGCTTCGTGAGGATAATTGAGTAACTGTCTGACAGTGCGGCAGCGCCCTGGTCACGGATACCAAGATAAATGGCTGAGGGGACCCGACATGGTGAACGAGGGAGCGACAGTTGTACTGTGCCCGTTCAGACCGAAGTCCGGACGACCACATATGCATTTCACCAAAAATCAGTCAGCACGAGAATCAAAATATCCCGGGGCGCCAGATGGGTTAAAGTGACTACGGTAACTCAACAAAAAAAATGCTTTACTGATTTTCGACTTGATGCAACAATAAGGATAGAAGGAGATTTTCTGAAATGAATGCATCCGATAAAATTAACTCATTTTATTTAAAACTTTAAAATTGACTGAAAGTATGCCAAAATGGCATAAAAGATGAACGACGAATCATATGTTATGTACAAGATATACAATTTCACAAACACATGAACACTTAACAATTGAGACGAAGGTCAAACTAATAGTCCTGTTGACTTCGCTCAAAAGAATTATTTACAGTAGTAGGGTTTTGTCAGTGCAAATTTAATTGTCTTTACTGATCCCTATATTATTTGAGTATTCACATATTGAAAATAAAAAATCACTCGTTGAAAATATATCACAGTTCACTTTTTTTCAAAATATCGTAGCAAATTAACTAACACTTCAGGATTCAGTTATCTCAAGATTTGTTCAAATACAAAGTTATTAACAAGAAATAGAACACAATATCATTTACATGGACCTTGAGCATTTGGATTCGACGAACTTCGATAAACAGAAAATATTTATTGAATCATCTGTTCTCGATCCAAAGTCTATTCAGAGCTTTTGACTCAATCATAAATATAATTGTCAAAATATTATTATAAAAAAAATATAAATTCCACTCCATATGTATTCAACCATTTAATCAATTAATTATCACTTGGAAATATCATTCAGAAAATTGGAAATATTATTTAGAAAGTCTATCATGAAACAATTTCATTTGTTATTATCAAAATATCAATAAATTGACAAAATGTAAAATATGTTAATCATCAACTTATTTGCAAAATGTTTATATATTTTTACAGGATCACAAAATCCTCTCAGTTTGTAGTGGTTGTTAAGAAGTAGCAGTTTTAAATAATTAACAGCATCGGCCCATTCGATTTAAATGCGTCAAAAATCACATAATCATAATTAGCCTCTAGACAACGGTAACGTTTTTTTCGTAATGAAAGGTACAAGTTGAACAATAACAATTTTCGGGTAAGCAATTACTAGGAATACTTCTAGAACACGTGGGTAAACTGTGAATTGACAATGATGGCTCAACAAAATAACCTTTGGTTATATCTCGACGAAAGTGTGCCTAAAATCGACTCCTCTACTAAATTCAAAGACATCCAACCTACAATATGATTGGTGCTTCATTTCACACAACCTCATTCCTCGATTCCTGCGACTTAATTGCGCACTCAGAATGGCATATTTAACACTCTGCACACACAACAATTATTTCTTCCCAAATTATACAGAATAATCAAGCCTTTGCTTGTTACGACAACTGGAAGATTTATAAATTAGTAAACCTCACCAATGAGTTTACAATAATAATTTTACCATCAGTTTAAAACATGAATAACTCCACACCGTGTCTATTTATTCTTAGCCAAACGTTTTGAAAGACGTTGTTCCATAATGATTTTATTTTTATACAAACTATAGCAAAAACCCTGCTTTTTACATGCTTTTAGCTTCCCATATCATTACTTTCCGTGTCTTCTCAAATATTTAAATATACAATCAAGCGTGAAATAATTCCACTGAATTAATATGTTATTTATTTGTGGGCATGCGTTAACCACTAACCTTCGGAATCAACAAATATCCGATCTTAGAATATTGTTTCAAATGTCAAATGTATAAATCATACAACCTGAAAATGATTATTAGAAATCACAAATATTTATTATTATTATTATTTCAGAAAATAGAAAAATAATAATAATTATTATTAAATCAATATTATTATTATTTCCTCAACAAAAGGATTTAAAGTTGTTAAACTGTTCGGGAAATATCATCCTCGAGTTCTAAATAATGGATAAATATCCATTCCTCAACTTAAATTTATTATTAAATCTTCAGTTACGACGGCTGATCCAAATCTTGAGAACCTACGAAATTAAATGAAAATTTTATATAAATAACGCTGTTTTAATATTTTTCATTTATTAACTAAAACAATAAATTATAGAACTCACTATGATTTGCTACCGAGACGAAAGTTGCAGTTGGGCAAATTTTACATTCTGCCTCAAAATCATTACGTCCAAGCCTGAAAGCAGGATATTTGGTTTTCAAAGCATCTGTAAACTTGCACTTTCATTTAGGCATCTTGAATGCGAGCAAATTTTAAACTGGCAAACACACAACAACGCCGCAAGACTGCCATTCAACGGGGCACAAACACAGAAACACGTCCCCAAACCCAGCGTAGACCGGAAACAAAAATAGTAGCGCTGCACATCGGTAAAAAATTAAACTATTGCCATGGCGCCAATATAAACTGCGAAAAATTAAAACATACATACATACGAGTACATTCATACGATAATATAGTAAATTAATAAAAAGGAGGACATTTAGACAATTTTAAAAATTGTTCGCGGACAGAGGACAGAGAAATAAATTGGAGGACATGCCCGCGAAAAAGAGGACGTCTGGTCACCCTACCATTAGGACACGTATTTATAATCTTATATCGGCCTCCATTTTATACCCGCAATGGTCTTACACAGACATAGCGGTATTCATACTTGAAGCCTTAATATCTTGAAGAAAAATGTTACCAGCTTCAAAAGCTGAAGTAAAGTTGACAGGGGTCTGATCAAAGTGATCCATGATGAAAATTATTAACATGACCAAACTGTGATGTGTTCAGTACTCCTAATACGCTTTTAATCTTGTTCAGCACTAGTACAAATTCTGTCGAGTTTGCTGGGCAGAGCTTCTCATTCTTCAGATTGCGCAAGGCAAAACTGTATTCCCAATATCGGCTAAAGAATTGTACTGTGCAAGAATGGCAATAAAAGTACTGATTTATCTTGGCTGGTCCACTAACAAGACAAAATCTTGTCCTCTGACTGTTGGATTAAACAATCCAGCTTTGAATAATTGTGGACAGAAGAAAGTAATGTAGACAAAGTCTACCATATGTCCAGTTGTAGCAGTAAATAATTACCAGTGCCACAAATTTGTATCACTTCTGTGATAACATTTGAAAAGTTCGAAGATCACTAAAATGTTTAACACTTTCTTAATACCAGTAACCATGTACTGTCGAAACACTAAGTCCCAGCAACTGTGCTGTAAATAACGAAGAATTTGCAACCACGTGCACGAAGATTATAACAGTGTTCGGAGTAACGTAGAGTGTTGAGCGGCTAGAGCGCTTACGAAGTACTACACATCCATAGCAACGGAGTGCTTATGGAGAAGTGAACATCCATAGCAACGGAGTGCTGATGGAGAAGTGAACATACTTAGCTCGGGCGGGCGTGCCTTATATACTCCTCAACTGGCCACTCGAGGTCACTGCGGAAAAAATGCTGGAAATAAAACACCTCATATATCAGCTTCCGCTCAATCAATTTCCTCGAAATAAAGCACATTCTTCCTCCCTTGTCCGTGCCAGTAATCTGATATTTGTCTCAAGATTCTACTCCATCGGGAAATATTTAATGACATTTTAGCCTCGACTATGACGCTCTCGGCCTATGTCACTTAACCACTTCTTGGCTGTCGAAAGCTTCCAATTCCTTCTAAGAAGGTTTGGCGCGCGCTATTCAAACTTTCAATTCTGGACTTAGCATTTTGGCCTGTACCCTCAAATCTAGGCAACTGGATTTGGGCACAGTACAAAATAAAGGAATTTATCGAACAGCAACATCATTACTGACAAAATGAAGGTAGTTAATAAGTGCACATTCGCAGGAAATCGAAAGTGGCATGCAGCGAATTAAATTCTGAATGAACGTGATTTACAACACTTTTCGACATTCAAGGCTCTTCTTCTTCTTCTTCTACTATATGCCCTGCCCAGTCTCCAGGACGTCTATCTTCAGCAACATGGTATAGCTGTTCAATAGCTTACGAATGTATTACAAATTTACAAAAGAGAGTTCAAAGCTGGTTCATCTTTACTGCATCGCTTTAAAAAGCACTATAATATATTACTGTAAGCCAAGCCATAAAACATAATTTGTAACAACATGGCGAGTTCGAGATACAGTTCATCAAGAACAGATAATGCAGGCTTTTAGAGTTGACTGCATTGTAATCATTTATACCAATGACCAAGTTTACAATGCCGATGAGAGTGGTTTTAATAAGGAAATGCCCATGGGGAGAACTTTAAAGATACATGTGACATAGAGGGAGCAGTGCAATCGAAAGGGGCAACCACACATTCGTACACAGTCATGTCGATAGTGTCTTCATCAGGGAAGCTCATGCCAAAATTATTTGTTATTTTATACGAACCAACTGGCGTAAGTGACAAAGTTCAAGAAAAAATGTTCAAGCCAGACAATTTAATTGTGCGATAGAGTTCGTCAGGAAAAATGACAAAGCAGCTGTAGACTACGTTTTTAAAAGACGCCTTCCAACTATTTTCAAGGGCAAGAAACCTGCTCCTTTTAGACTCATACGGTGTCCACAATGACACTGCAAATGTAAGAAAAAATCTGAAAGATGGTAATCATGATTCTGCCAAATTAACAGTAAAAATAATACCAGCCAACACAACGTATGAACTTCAACCCCTAGATCGATACTTCATTCGTATGTATAAATACACACATCAAAAAAAGTTTTGCATCACCTCGGTTCCAAGAGTTCCGGAACCTTTAAATACAAAGGGAATAGAGATCAACACAAACAACATTTCAGCTCGTTTTATTGCTCATGAGACCCACACATTGCATGTTGTACCATCATACAGCTAGACTTTCAGCATTTGTGGTCCAGATTGCAGTACACACCACTACCTCTAATACCCAGTAGCACGTCCTCTTGCATTGATGCATGCCTGTATTCGTCGTGGCATACTATCCACAAGTTCATCAAGACACTGTTGGTCCAAATTGTCCCACTCCTCAACGACAATTCGGCGTAAATCTCTCAGAGTGGTTGGTGGGTCAAGACGTCCATAAACAGCCCTTTTCAACATATCCCAGGCATGTTCGATAGGGTTCATGTCTGGCGAACATGCTGGCCACTGTAGTCGAGCGATGTCGTTATCTTGAAGGAACGCATTCACAAGATGTGCACGATGAGGTCGAGAATTGTCGTCCATGAAGACAAATGCCTCTCCAATATTCTGCCGATATGGTTGCACTATGGGTCGGAGGATGTCATTCAGGTATCGTAAAGCCGTTTCGGAGCCTTCCATGACCACCAGTGGCGTACGTCGGCCCCACATAATGCCACCCCAAAACATCAGGGAACCACCACCTTGCTGCACTCGCTGGACAGTGTGTCTAAGACGTTCAGCCTGACCAGGGTGCCTCCAAACACGTCTCCGACGATTGTCTGGTTGAAGGCATATGCGACACTCATCGGTGAAGAGAACGTGATGCCAATTCCGTGGGGTCCATTCAGCATGTTGTTGGGCCCATCTGTACCGCGCTGCATGGTGTCGGGGTTGCAAAGCTGGACCTCGCCATGGACGTCGGGAGTGAAGTTGCGCATCATGCAGCCTATTGCGCACAGTTTGAGTTGAAACACGACGTCCTGTGGCTGAACGAAACGCATTATTCAACATGGTGGCATTGCTGTCAGGGTTCCTCCGAGCGGCAATCCGTAAGTAGCGGTCATCCACTACAGTAGTAGCCCTTGGGCGGCCTGAGCGAGGCCTGTCATCGACAGTTCCTGTATCTCTGTACCTCCTCCATGTCCGAACAACATCGCTTTGGTTCACTCTGAGACGCCTGGAAACTTCCCTTGTTGAGAGCCCTTCTTGACACAAAGTAACAATGCGGACGCGATCGAACTGCGGTATTGACCTTCTAGGCATGGTAGAACTACAGACAACATGAGCAGCGTACCTTCGTCCTGGTGGAATGACTGGAACTGATCGGCTGTCGTACCCCCTCCGTCTAATAGGCCCTGCTCATGCATGGTTGTTTACATCTTTGAGCAGTTTTAGTGACATCTATGAACAGTCAAAGGGACTGTATCTTGGATACAATATACACAGTCAACGTCTATATGCCGGAGATCTGGGAACCGAGGTGATGCAAAACTTTTTTTGATGTGTGTACATGATTCGCGAGATTTCACACAGCGCTGACTTCGACGAGTCACCTTCTACCTTGCAGCAGCGGGATAACCGCCTGAATGAAACTACAGTCGCTAGCATTTTAGCAGTTCCTTTCTCCGCGCTTTAAGCACGCTGGCCAGTACGGATGGGTGTTAGCTGGATTAACTGCAAGAAACCCACACCAGTTTCGTAATACTACAGATTATTGTTTCAAGAATTTGAGAGGACAGTGTAATAAATGTGATGCATAGCAATAATTAGATGTGGTTGGTGTACAGAGAAGTTATGTTTTACGCACTTTTTATAGACTACCATTCCTGCAGTCTGTTTCGTCCAGACTAATCCTATTTCAAGAATTGTTGTTTCCCGCACAAACGACCCACAACCCTATAAGAACTCATAACTCCTCCCCCCCCCCCTTATTTATTGTCATGTACCTCCCACACTAATTGCCCTCCTGTTGCATAAAATTATGACAGCACATATATTAGGATCCTAAGCATGACTAAAGATAAAAAAGTACAATTCCTTTCTGCCCCAAACAGAAGGTTTGCTTGTCAGTTTTTGTTGTTGTTGTTGTTGTTTCATTATGGGGTTTGGAACACGTTGTACTTGAGTGTGTGTAGGTGTATCGTCCAGGGAACTTACTCCTGGATGGAAAAAGCATGTAGTTTTACGTCACCCTTAACCTTGAGTAAGCCACAGGACCTCCTTTTAGCGTGATTCCGAACAATTGGACGTGACTTTGAAATTTCAGAAATCCTACGTGCATTAACCTGGAATCGAACCCGGTCCGCTTTTGTTAGAGGCAAGCTGCTATACCGCTAGGGGGTGCAAGGTATACAACGCTTTAATATTAGCCTATAATTAAAATGTGAACACAGGGCTCTCCTGATCTGCAGTAGTTGTGACATAGAACGTATGTATTGACAAGTCTTCCGGGCTTGTAGGACATGGTCCTTAATAATAAAGATGATTTCCAACGTTTTGTCAGAGACTTCATGGGATGCTGTGCTAATCTCGGGCTGCCAGAAAAATCGTGGTGGGGGGAGAGGGTCTGTCTGCAGTGTTTGGTGTTCATTTTACCCTTTTATGCAGAGGAGTTTTTGATGTGCTTGTATATAACGCAATATTCATTGCCATGACCGAGGAACTTGGACTGGAAATGGTTTTGTTTACAGACATGTGTAGTGTAGAGTGTGTGAGTTAGCGTGCGTGCTTAGTGCGATAGCTGCCATGGCCTAGCTATTTTAGGCACAGGTCTCACAAGGGACCCGTACGAGTGTGAGGTCCCAGGTGCGATGTCTAGTAAGGGACAGTTGAAAGTGATAGGGTAACAATTGTGAAAGGAAACAATATTAATTGCTAATGTGCATAGGACGGCGACAGAAAATGAGTGTCCGGGTGGTGCAGGGACCAAGCTTCTATCGAATGTATGTGTTACACTTCAGAAAATGGACTTCGTCGACGTTCACAATATGTTAAAAACTAACCTTTAACTTTCACCATGAACAACGAATGAAAAATGACGCGCCACAGTGATCACTCAAGTTAGCGCCAGGAAATCAAAGGCGAACGCCTTGGGAGTGATAAATCGTTCAGGACGATCAGCTACCGATAGGTATCCTCTCTTACAGAATGCATACATGATCATATAGATATAACGTGGTGACGAGAACTGACGGAAAGTGGTATATACTTTATGGCGTAGTTGTAGATGGTGCGATAGTATGTTTTGTAGGCATGAATCAGACACCCAGGGATTGAATTTGTCCCTTGGTTCCAGGTGGTATGAATTGCAATGTCACACACTTTCCAGGAGGGATGGCTAACTCCAATACGGTTTGATTCTTTTAGTCAGACTAGGAGTCAAGCAACAACGACAAGCCATTTTCACCAGCTATGGGCCAAAAGCAGTGTTTGTACTATAGCTGAAGTTCCGTTAAGCCCATTTCCCACTCTTGCTTGCTCTGACGTCAACTGATCTTGTTAGGTCCCTGACACGCGACAGAATCGTCGGAGGCAGACAACTGCCAACTTCCTGCACAATAAATAACTTACCAGCCAATTTGCCAACCAGACTAACAGTAGGCATAATTGCACACCAATGCGTTAGGGCATTGATGTTCCGTTGCTCATGCTATAAACCTCATGGTACTTCTAACAGCAAGTGGCATTTCCTATGCATTTCCTCGTCAAATCCCGATTGGTCGGTGTTGAAAACGAATTCCACACTAAACGATGTGATCAGGGGCGTAGCTACAATGGGGCAAACGGAGCACCGCCCCGGGGCCCACGAGGTTAGAGGGCCCCCGAGGTTAGAGGGCCCCCAAATCCTAAAAGAAAACTTTAAATAAATAATAATAAATAAATAAAAGTACCGTAGTACTAGAAAACATATTTGAGAATTCAATTTAGTTCAGGGGCCCCAATTGTACGAAACTGCGCGTCTAAAATTGTATTTAGAAACTAGTCACGTTCAGTGCAATCTCTATGTAAGATATATCCATCCATTTATGTGATATTCTATGAGTATTTTTTGATAGCCGGGTGCCCAACCCAGGTGCCGGATTGACAATGCCTTATTCCCCATTCAGCGCATGACTCATTGTTCCACTCCTTCCCCCTCCACTGTGACATCACACCACAGCAATGCAGAATAGTAGCAGTAGTGTAGTTGGTACGTCGCTACAATGCTTCCCGGTTAAGTGGCTGAACTTAAGTAGTGGCTTCCATGGTGCTATTTTTTTAAACTACGCTATGAACCGTACTTATGAAAGTGGAGCTAAAAAGAGGAAGAATAAAAGAAAAAAAGAGGAGACGGTTCGTGCTTGTACTAAATCGTTAACTGCATGGTTGCACCCTCAAACTCAATCAGGTTTAGAGTGCAAAAATAAGATCAAAACGAAGAAAATGAAAATAATGAAGGTAAGAAGAAACTGAAGTTAACTGCCTAGGTATATTGTAAAAGTGTTATAAGTTTTTAAGCTAAGTAAAATTATTGTTATTAAGAGCTCAATTAACAATTTGGTCAGGACGTAATATTTTATAACAAGCTAATATCATATTACGTTAATATTATAAAAAGCATAGAATGTGTGATAAAAAAAACAAATAATGGAGTGGTTTTCGAATTGCGACGGTTGATTCACTTCACTTGGACTGAGCACATTTGTTTGTTTTTCACTTCACATTAAAAATCACATTGTATCGGGTAAACAGTATGCATCGTTTCAACGGACGACTATCATTGGTGACACAGTCTTTTTGTCCCGTTAACCAACCAATAATCAGGTAGTTGGCTTAGTTCAACAGTTAGTTGAATCTGTTTCTACAAATAAAACACTGCAATCAACTATAAACACCTACACTAACTTGTATTGCTCAATATTATTCAATATGTTTTTTTTTTTTCAGATGTTGACGCTCATCAATAGTCTGAAGTACATAAAATCGATGTTCCGACCACTCATAGTGGCCTCTCATGTTTTGATCAGCCAGTCGATAATAACAAGGACGCAGTAAGCTTGGCTGCAACTGGACAAGATGAAAATTATGTTTTTCAAGATTAAATTGAATTTCCCAGTCCCTTCAATAATCCAGAAATGAAACGGTTAACCATAGCTTCAGGGCCTTGTCAACCTCGTGGTCACATTCCAAAACAGCCCGATGGACGAGGAAGTAAGAGATCATTTTCAACTAATTACTACAGTTTTATATCATGTTCTGGGATGAAATGTAACAGACTCTGACTTTGCTATTCGCAAAAGTTAGACCGTGTTACTGTCAACCATGTTGGCTGTTCCCACAACATTCAAAGACCACTTTCGGTAGTACGGGACTAAACGACTGGAAACATCTTTCAGATAGAATTAAAACTCATGAACAATCGAATGACCACATATTTTCTTGTGTTTTATTTGAGAAATGGAGGAATGATGGAACAATGAGTGGTGCTTTAGAAAAACAGTTAAAGGAAGAGAAAAATTACTGGAGGAACGTTCTAGAAAGAATAGTTGATGTTTCATTAACTTTGGCCACCTTTAACCTTGCTTACCGCGGAAGAAGTAGTAAAATGGAAGATCCAAATAAAGGATTTGTTTTGGTCTATAATAGAACTTCTGTCTGACTATGACCCTGTACTAAAAACCGTTTTGCAAAGCCAGCAGGAAGTGTAAACTATTTAAGCCCTAGCATCCAAAATGAAGTTATTTCTTTGATGGCAAATGAAGTACTGAAAGAAATTAAATATGAAATACAGACCTCTTCTCTTTTCTCTGTTATTATGGATACAACTCAGGATATAAGTAAAGTTGATCAGTTAAGTAAAGTTTTTCAGGTATATCAAAGTGGTAAATGATGAAAGAAAAAAAAAGATTTGTGAGACGTTTACTTCCTTTTCAAAGTTGAAGATCAAAGTACATTTGGTTTGGCAGGTAAAATAGTCGAATCTATTAAAGGTCATGGTCTTGAATTGAAAAAAAATGTTGTGGCCAAGGTTATGACGCCGCAAGCGTTATGACTGGAGTATACAATGGAGAGCAGAAAAAGATTCAAGAAGTTGCACCACATGCATATTTTGTACAAGTCACAATTTAAATCTGGTGTTGAAAGACGCTGTAGAAGCCAATCGTGAAATATCACAGTATTTTGAGGATGTACTAAATGTCTACAACTTTTTTGGGCACAGTATCAAACACTGTCTGGGGTTGCAAGATGCATCTGAAAATGCAAACAACGTTAAAAACACTCAACCCAAAAAGATGGCCGGGAAGGTGCGAAGCAGTTTTTTCTTTAAAGGAGAGGTTTGGCGATGTATTAAGAGAGCTATCCAAATTTATTTTGACAAGTAATAAGGCAAAAGAAAGGAATGATGCAATAGGATTGAAAATGAAAATTGAAAGTTTTGAATTTGTGCTTCTGTTAGTTGTACAAACAAAGATTTTGCAGCAACTGAACATCGTATCTAAATGTCTCCAAACTGAAAATATGGATATTGTTTCAGCTTTTGATCTACAGAGAGTTTGTTTTATATGCGACGGGGACCCTCGCATGCTCGCTCGCCCGCGTTGCGCGTCTTTTTCCTCGCCAGGCACTTTGCCGTTATGCGGCGCTCGCGCGGCACTTAGTCATTGAGTTTAGGAATTTGTACTCACCTAGTTCACAGCTGGTGCTGAAAATGTTCGCCATTCACTGCTACACATTGCTGGCACCTCTTAATGAAATTATCATTACTTTCTGAAGATCCTCAGCACCGATTGACTTATTTCAGCTGTAATATAGCCTTTAAGCTCATTTATAGTGTGAGGGTTTCTCGAATACACTCTATTTTTAAGTGACCCTCACAGATAAAAGTCACATGGTGATAAGTCTGGGCTTCGCGGGGGCCACACGTTCCGACTTATAATCCTAGTACCGAAAATGCGACGCAATTCTGTCATAGATGCATCGGCAGTGTGAGCAGTGGCAGAATCTTGTTGAAAATAAGTTGAAAATCGCTCTCCGTAAGTCAGTTCGTCAAAAAATTGGTCAAGGATCACATTGAGGTACAAATTTAAGTACAAATTCCTATACTCAATGACTCAGTGCCACGCTGGTGCCGCATAACGGCAAAGTGCCTGGCGGAAGACAGACGCGCAACGCGGGCGAGCGGGCAAGTGAGGGTCCCCGTCGCATATAAAACAAACTCTCTGTATTAGGTGATGCTCTCCTAGGTGTTACAGAACTAAGAAATTCATTTGAGGACCTTGTAAAAGAAGCTTCTACTATGGGCTCCAAGTGCGGAATACCTTGTGAGTTTTCTGAGAAAATACTAAAGCAAGTTAAAAAGCATTTTGATGAACTGAGTGTAGACCACCGATTTCTCAATCCTGAAACCAGATTTCGGGTATCTGTGTTTTACCCCATGATTGCAATTATGGCTCAGTTAAACAGTAGATTTAAAGGCATGAAGTCAGTTATTAATGCCTACAAAGTTGTTCAGCCTTATTTCTTGAACAATGCTTCAGATGACGAACTGATTAAAGAGGCAAAAGGTTTCGCCGAGACTTTTTCTGATGATGTGTCGCCAACATTTCCTGCACAAATTTCCAGCGTGCGTGCATCTTTTTCCTCTAAAATTAAGAAAATGTCGACTGTTAAGCAACTGATAGACCTCCTCTACATTGAAAATCACATTCTGTTTGCAAGCTATCCTGACGTGTGTACTGCTTGTTTTATGTTCTTGACTGTACCTATCACAGTGGCTATAGCATAAAGATCTTTCTCCAAGCTTAAAATTATCAAGTCCGACCTAAGAAGCACAATGAGACAAGAACGTATAAGTGGGTTGGCCCTTTTATCGATTGTAAATGAAAGAGCTCGAAAACTTAACTTCTCACATGTAATTAACATGTTTGCAGATGCAAAGAGTTGGGAAAAAAGTTTTGTGTTAATTAGGTTAGTTGAAAAGTTATTTGTTTTAAATAGTCTGTTTAATAATAATAATAATAACTCAACAATTTTTTTTGTAAACAATGAGTAAAAATGTATAGATTTATTTTATTTCAAGTTATTTGTATAATACATTTATAATTTTGAGCTTTCCACCTGGCGTGTATTTTATTTTTAAAGCCTAGTACCTCATAGACGATCCTAGCTGTTCCCTTTTGTTTTCTACTCTAGCTTCATTATTGTTAGTAATAAAAGAACGAATGTGTGTACTTATAATATGTATTTACATGCAGTTTTCTTCTCTTTCTAATTTATATTTGTGTAGACGTAGTTTTCTTATTACGATATCACAATGTCACAAATTGAAAAGCTATAGCTATTATTATATCATAACTATTTAGGACATTTTATGGAGCCAACAGCCAAATATAAATTACATATTTCTAGAAAAAGAGAAGTGGCAAGAAGGGGGGGGGGGAGGAATTCGAAAAGTGCATAAAGAAACGTTGATAAGTTCTTATCTTCAAACATTACTAAAATTAAAGGTCTGCAGTTTGGTCAGGGTTTCAAAAGATAGTGAGGGGCCCCATTTCAACTTCTTGCCCCGGGGCCCCTTCAGGTCTAGCTACGCCACTGGATGTGATAAGGTTGTTTACCTCATCTACAATTGCTCGAGCCGATTCTGCAGTTTGCTGGGCATCGTCGAGTTACCACTTTGTATGTAATCTCGTTATTCTGCGTCGTCCAATGCTGTAGCTCCGTTTGAAGTTGTGCAACCATCCACTACACAATGAGCTACATGGCTGTAGATCTATTTTATATCACTTTCAACCGTATCGTCATCCGTGCGCTCTGCATGTGTCAAGAGTATACGACAATACACATTCCATTGACCAATCTAGCAAAAGCGCTACTATGTCATCTACCAAGTCCTTCTCACTACGAAATATCTTGCGTTCTTTTCTGACGGAATGTCAACGTCCGCAACTGCTGCTGTAGATATAAGGCGATGTTTGCTTTATTTATGGTTGCCATTATACTGGTTTATATCAATACTACTAGCACTGTAGTGATGTACGTGTCGACTGTGCCGTTTCACTGCGTCTCATATCTTCACGCTCTGTTCAGAGTTGGCTACCTACCGTTCCGCCCCGTCTTGCAATTAGCAGCCAATACAGCGTTTGCGTGGTAGACGATAGATGGAGCTTCGAACGAATTCAACACCATTGGCCGTTCGTGACCTCATACTCGTGAGGGCCCCTCGTCAGCGCTGTGTATTTGGTTGCGTTGCGGATTATGCTGTTGTATCGAAAAGAGGGGTGGTCTATGCGGTGGTCACCCCTCTGTTACGTGGCCAAGGTGGATGTTGCTGAGTTGGTTTTTGTATCTTTTATACACTTGCCAATTAACCCTGTGGTAGCTTAGGTGGTGTTATAGTGTCCAAACGGGTATGCTTGCTTGTCACGGATGGTCGGGAGTTCTCTGCGCTGTCCGCCATTTATAAACGGTTCAGCGGGCTCATCGTTGATTGGCTGTTTTATCTATGGAGAAAGTAACTGATTGTCTGAGGACGAACTTGCCTCTTCTAGGCTGATCGTATAGACCTGAAGAATTCTTCAACAATTCTGACTCCAGCCATTCACTCCTATTCGAACATTGGTGTGCGTGGTGGCGCAGCGGTTAAGCTGTAGGACTCTCACCACGGCGGACCGGGTTCAATTCCCGGTCAATGCATGTGAGATTTTCAAAGTGAAATGCAGGTCCTGTGGTTCGGATTCCACGTAAAAAGGAGATCCCGTGGCTAATGATCTCGAGAATAACGGTCACGTAGAACTGCAATATTCCATTCCTTTTCCTATTCGAACATTTATTTTTATTTGTTAAGATATTGATAGTAGTGATTTACATTCAAGTTTGATTGCCTAGTGTGCTATCTGTGTTTGTTATAAAATGGTCAGATTGGAGTGGATTGTGAACTTAGTTGATTGAGCGATGTCTGGTCTGGTCCTGCGCAGCTCCTCTCACCACTGCCTGCACTTTCGGTGAAGGTCAATCACCTCTATCAATAACTTAACAAACAAATTCACATATATATGTGTATGTACCCATCAGAGGAGATTGTCGTAGCACCACCAAACGTATGTGTGCCTTCGAACACACAACCTAAGAGGATCAGATGCACTTCTTTTAGGGCTAGCCGGCACGAGCGTCCACTTTCCTGGGGATCTGGCCTACACGAAAGAAAAATTGTCATAGACGCCCAAAGAAGTACACCCAACAAAAACACAAAGCTATAAATAAAAACATCCAGGCTTAATAAAATCCGAAGGGAATCGTTTATTAAAAAATCAAACCCTTATCCTACCTCAGATGGTTTGAATCGGCTAATCCACAAAGCTAATAAAAAACAACCCCTAACTGAATTCTAAGTTAAACCCTCTCTAAAAATCCTACTTACAAAAAAGAAAGCAACAACAAGCTTGGGATGTGGTAAGTAAAGAAGTCCTGATCGAAGATACAATTGAACATGATGAATCTAGAAAGAAACATCATAAAACACAAGGTCAAACATGACTGCAAAGCTAAGTTATGTTGGTACCACTTCCGTTTTACATTTAACGTTACCTAATTTAGTCCTGACTGAAATAAACTATGGCGATAAGCGTCCGTAAGAAAAAATATTAATGCAAATCTAGGATGACAACCATGATTACAATCACAAATCTGTACAATAATTATTTACAACAACAAGTACATGACACTGGGATAATAAGGTTTTACAAAGAAATACATATTCACACACTATTATTATTATTCACAAAGCCTGCGTACACCAATAAGAAAGCTCTTGACTTCAAATTGTCATTTAAATTATGCAATTACGTTGGCGAATGCGCATTAAAATCGCGGCTAATATCACATGTGATCACCCGGCCCACAAGTTGCGAACTAATGGTTACCAGTGATCTCCGACAGTCTAGAATCTAGATAGTGTCAGGTGGCACCAAGTTCCGTAAGGAAAATTACTAGCACAGTGTGTCAGTCGAACTCCAGAATCGTAGGTCAAATTAAAATGAGGATTAATTATAAATAACATTTAAACAACGTAGATTTACGATAATTAGGATATCATGATTTAGAGATTGGTTTTTAGCTCGTAGGTTTAGTTGAGATATTATGAAGAATGACCATCGTGACACAAGGCTGCAAAAACTAATCTTAAGTCTTCAAGAGATACTTACGGGGTGCGTGACTTAACAAGCCACTACAACACCACGAGCTATAAAAAATGAAGGGCTCCAATAACACATAATTTTGCGGCCACAAGCTCGTACGAATATAACATCGGTCAGTTTGGCGTCAAAACTCAGTTACTACCGGAATAAAGCTTAGAGTAAACCACCACTCTAGCACATGTCATAACAGACACTACAATAATACTCAACATGACTACGCACGGACACAATAATTACAAAAATAGCTAGCCTGATACGAATGTCTGGTCAATAAAACTTATGAAACCTCTCCTCATGTAATAAAAAATGGCATGAATAAGTTTAGTCGCTTAAAAATGGCGATCAATAAACTTTGGGGACTTGATAATCTCCCTATGCCAGTATTCAGCTCACAGCTACTGAATGACCTAGTTTTGAGAAGCCTCCCTCCTGACACCACTTCATAAAAATTCCATACAAAAAATGTAACATTGGGAAATCAAGCAAAGTCTGGTCTTGCAATGAGAACCACTGGAATCATGGGTAAATTCGAAACAGGTTCATGTGGCCTTGAACAGAGTCGTCAATCACGACTGCTAACTGTGTATCACATTAATTGCACCAGGCAAGGCAGTATAAATGTCTTTAACAACATTGGGTTCGCGTATAATGTCCAAGCGTGACCCTAATAAATACACACATATTAACGAAGAGTCCTAAATACTATAAGAATGGCCATGATAAAAGGTGCATAACAATAAGACTGTTTCTGATGTGCAAATAAACTAAAACTGCAGGTGTTTTACCCGTCTGAGTTGCTTTGACATTCCAAAGATATTTCACTCAACTGCTTCTTCAAATCTACATAACATTCATGTGTGGTCTCTTAGGACAAATAAACTTGAATAAATACAACACTTCTACTCCTCGTGCTGTGTAAACTGATACGTTTTGAGGTACTGGGTTCGAGCTAGGCTAACTTGCACTGCTCATACACTCTTCAATTCCTTCACTTGGAATAAATGTGGCAAATAAGTTCCATATAAATGCTTAACCGAAATTTCATTGAAAAGGTGATGATTGTAACGTTAAAGTAATTAAACAGGGTGTCTAATAAAGATTGATCTAGGGAATTCACAAATGTCACTTAAACTGCAGCAAAACAGGCTGAAAAATAGCTTCAAAGCTAAAGCAAAACAATGGATGCCTACCATATGGAAAAATGCACATAATACAGTTGCACCAACGTCAGAACGCTACCAGGTGTCTCACCAAAAATTATAGACCATGATGCATAAGCTGATAATTGAAAAGTATGCATCTGAAAAATATCTAAGCTAGAAATAGTATTTAAAAATGATTGTCATCGGTACGGTTGCTAACAATTACTCCACCGCAGACCCATCACCTGTACAAGAGGGAAATTAAGATACAGAACTCACGGCGGATTGTTGTTCACCTCATGGCACCAAGAGATTGAGGGGTAATCATCTCCAGTTGGAGGGTTTAATTTATCCATCCTGCCCTCAATTTTCTCCTCTACTTCCAGTTCATAATGCCAGCAATGTTCCAGACACCCCCTTCACATTAATGGCTTAGGCCATAGTAGACATATTAGAAGCGTGTGTAGAAGTGACGTCCACGTGGTAGAGTTGAATCATCTTGTACAGTTGAAAATATGTAGAATTACTGATTATACAAAGCGTCGCTTGGTTGATAATAGCACTGGCTCGACACTTTTGCAGACTATTTATCAAAATTGCCCTAGTGTCTGCCACAGACTTTAGGATACTGTAGGTATCCGTTTCACAGATTCTTAGACTTCGCTCACACGCTATCACCAAATATGTGGATAATCGTGTTTCAGAAAAGAGCGGCACTAACACGGCTTGATTGAAATACGTTGTATAGCGTAATTACGCTGATTGTAAAGTCACTGATGTAAATGATTGCCAATATTCACGACTTACCGTCATGTTCGGTTTCCACAGCGTGGTATAAGGTAACTTACCACGTGCAAAAACTGTAAAAATCAAGTTACACAAAATTGGCGTGAATTTTCCGCTGAAGTTCTCCTCGTGCACTCCGCACGGCAAAATAATCACTTGCCTGCACTCTAAGGTGCTTTATCGGCGTGATGCGACTGGATATCACTCGAATTAGTCACTTGGACTCAATGTCCCAGAAACGTGGTACATAGCACGATACTCAAATGCGGGCACTCAAGTCGAGCTCACTATAGGTTTTAACTCACGTCTCGGAAGGATGTTCGGGCTTCGACGTTTTTCCAAGTCGTATAACGACTAGTTACATTCCACTTCGCATGTCTGCGGTGTAATTTCCTTTACCTTTTATTTTACATTCATTATTAGGCTTCATTATCGTAGTAAATTAAACAGAATGACGTGTGATAAATTCTTGCAGTTTGGAAATTGAAGTTTCAATGATAATAATCCAGAATAAAAAATTAGAAGGTCTCTGCAGAGTCAAAATAATATCTGAAGCTTGGGCTAGCTTCCGGAGTACGTTCAGCAAAAATGTGCTGTAAAATAATCATGCTGCGAAAGAGAATATCACCAATTTGTGCGAATACGGGCTCTTTTGCCTCCTCGTGGCTTCAAATAAAAATGTTGGGATAACATTTTTATTTGCTCTTCTCTATTCAGTTTTTGTGATATTTCTTTAAGTTAGTGGCGTTAAAGGTTCCTATACGCTCGCCTGTGTGTAGATCTCCAATCACATAACTACTGTTATTCAGCACTTCTATTATCCGATTGGGGCCGTAGTACAAAGAAAAAAAATTACCATATATACGTTCCATAGGGTTGGAAATACCGGGTCTCCGTATTAATACAAGATCTTCCTCGATGAGTGGTTGCCTAAACCTCTTGTGTCGCGTCCTTTGCAGACGTTGCACCGCTCGACGATTTAGCATTTCTCGTGCAGCAATTATGCGGCTTGCATGAGATGGCTGTAAACGGGGTGGAGTTATCAGTACTCGATTCCAGATGCGTACGGGTGCTTGGTTGAGATGTAGCACACACGGTATCTGGCTCGTACTTTCATGGACAGTTGAATCAACACACTTCGTTAAGACGGCAAGTACCTCGGTCCATCGCCAATGTTCCTCTTGGCAGTAGAGGCGGCAGAATTTAGCCAAAGTTGCCATTACGCATTCGGCTTGACTACTTTCGGGGTGTCTAATGGATGATAAGACGTGCCCTATCTGCAATTCACGCATTGCATCAGCGAATTCAGCAGAGGTGAATTGTGACTCGTGGTCAGTCAGCAGAAATTGTGGTTTCCCTGCCTCCGGAATCACTTGTCTCTTGATCCTTTGAAATTTCCAGCTCGAAGGTTTTCGAAGACTAGACGAAGGGTTTCAAAATGCTCCTCCTTGGTCTCGGATGCAATAATAATATCATCCACATAACAAATGATCTTCTCCATCACCTGAGGTGTTAAATTGGCATCCAAAGTTCGAATTAGCGCAGCTCCTGCGTTCTTCAGTCCAAAAGGTTGTTTTCGAAAAACATAAGTGGTTTGTCCAAAGAGAAACCCCGTATATTTTGGGTATGCACGGAGAGTTTAATATGGTAGTACGACTGTACTAGATCTAATGACGTTAGATATTGTTTTCCCTTGAACTTCCGCAAGATATCCCTTATCTTGGGCGGTCGGTCATGTTCCGGGCTCAAGCGTTCATTTAAGGCCCTTCCGTCTAAGCATAGCCTTAAACTGCCATCAACTTTCACTACAGTAGTTAATGGGTTCACGTATGACGTCGGCACTTTCTTGATTATACCCGCGGAGTCCATCTCCTGCAATTTCTTTGCGGCTTCCTCGAGGTGCTTCTCCGCTATTGGGTAGAATTTCCTCTGGAACGGTGATTCATCCAGGACCACTAAGTCGTACTCAAAATTGCGAATTTCACCTGGTGTTGTATCGAAGATATCTGTAAACTCGTCCAATAGTGTTTCCAACTCCGTATTCACCGGTCCTTGATGCTTTTCCTCTTCTGTACACTCCTCTTTAGTGTTTTCAGTTCCTAAGGCGTTCATTTTTTCCATGAAGTTGACGTCCACACACAGGTCTGGATTGTTTTCAATTAAGTCCATAGGAATGGCGTCATGTGGCTTAAAACTGTACTGTTGCCCATATCAATAACACCATCGTGATTGCGCATGAAGTCGGCTCCCAATATGGCTTCGTACTTCAAATTCTTAAGTACCAAAACTAGTGTGAATATACGTGGTTAGCAATCTCCACGCTGCATAAAACTTGAACCTTGCACTTAACAGTTCGGTCAGGAATGATTCCTCTGACCTTGACGGTTGATACAGGTAGTTCCGTCAGTTGTGTATGAGCTTTAAGTGTTGCGTAGAAGTCAGCGGGTAAAACACTGATCATGGCTCCAGTGTCTATCAAGAGTGTGACAGGATATTCGTTTATCTAGGACGAAATCTTTGTTAGTGTAGTTAATTCTATGTGGTCCGTACTTCGTCGTTCTGTTAGTAAGTCCTCCTGTATTGTCTCCCAGAGTAAGATAGTAGCCGTTAGTCCGGAGTCATGGGAGTCAGTCTCCTCACTTACTTCGATTTTGGCCGTTTTTTCCTTTAGACGAGGATGTACCTGGCTGGTTAGGGTCTCGGGACTCCTCTATAGGAACTTCTTGTAAATCCCCCGGCGTTTGAGCTGGGTCCCTATCTTCTTGTCGACCTCTCAGTTGCCTGATATATTCGGTACTCTCTTGAGCCCTCCCTCTCCAATCTTGGTCGATCTGGTATCGCGAATCGCGGTCTCTTCTATAACATCCGCTATACCTATAGTCTCGCCTGATTTATCCTGAGGGTTGTGTTCTGTGTTGGCTATCATTACCTTGCCCATTGTTTCCTTGGCGACGTTCCTCATTGTTTCTGTTGTCAAACCGACGTTGCCAATATCCTCTATCGTCGGATTGTCTCTGTCTCCCATAGGGCCACCGGTGCCAATGCCTCCGGTCAGGTACTACTTCATTTCACTGGTAAGGTGCTACAATGCTGGATGAAGGCTCAGTCGTCTGGCTGACCTTATCCATCGTTAATTTTACATGGCTCGTTTCGTTACGGATCTCACCTCTGGGCCTATGTATAACGAATTGTTCGTTACTAGAATCTAAGCGTCGAAGTAACTAGTCATATGCTACAAATGAGACTGCATTCGCTGCTATAAGTACTCGTTGGACGTCGGCTGTGTATTGCCTGATTATAGTCTGAATGAGTTCCGTCTCGGACAAAGGTGGTTAGAAAACATCTTAATTTAGCCAGTTTCGAGGCAAAATAGGTCGCGTAGCGAGTAGGTTGATTGGAACTAAATCTTTTAGTGTACATCTGAGCTCTGATGGCCTGCTGGATGTCACTGGACCAGTAGGTCCTTAATAGAGCGTCACGGAAGTCGTTACAACCGGTAAATGAGTACTTGAACGCACGGAAACACGTGCTTGCCTGACCGTCTAAATGGCGTTCAATTACTCGTAACTCACGCTCAGGAGTAACCATTGTGTCTCGCAGATACGCTTCCACATTAGCCAAGAAATCAACTGGGGGTAATACCACCACCAGTTCCGGAGAAGTGAGCTGGTTGCTCCTCCCTTGAACGTATAATCATCACGTTATTGTTATTCTGTGGACGCGTCGGTGTGAAGATCAGTGTTTCATAATTAAACCTGCTGGGTTGCACCATAGGGATAGTATTAGATGTTTCACTAGTCGATGCGACATTTGGAATTGTAGACATTGTCGTGGTAGGAAAAACAGATGATGTTACCATAGGTGAAGTATGACATACTTTGCTACTCGATATTACATTAGGAACTGTAGACATTGTAGTCGGTGGTAATGCGAATGAAGTTACCATCTGTGTTGGCTTAGATTGAGCTTCAATCTTTTCTAAAAGTGTCTTCTCTAGTTCCTGAATATCGGGAGTAGTCAGTGGATCAACTGGTGTATTCAAATTATTCATTTGCATTTCAAGACGCTCGATCTTCCCCCGAAGACACGTGCCAATTTCTTTGACAGTCTTCCGGGCAGTGTTCGACGCTTCCAGTCTCTCAGTAATGGCTACTTTCTCGATCCGTTTTCTCAAGAAGTTGACATCGTCCTTAATATTCAAAATATGAGTGTCGACATTGGCCATCTGTTCCGCAATATCGCCTTTAATAATGCTGACATCGATTGCGAGTTCGTGAAAGTTGGAATGTAGTTGTTCCTTGAGGTCCTCGACGGATAATGTCAAGTCACTCATGACCTTGTTACTAGGTGTCAGTTCTTCCTTGAATCTTACCATGTCACCGGCAATTCCTTTAACATTTTTATGCACGGCTACGGCTACTCCCTTCATAAGTCGTAGTAATGTGTTGATGACTGTTACTTCCTTCTTAACTCCATCAACAAATTGCTGTGCTTCCTTCAACTTCTCTTCGACGGACGATACTATCATTTCCAGTTGTGCTTTTGCCCTATCAACAGTATATTTTAGTTCATCGAGGCTAGCATTAACTTCCGCTCGGCTGGTCTCCAGATCAGACTTCATATCTGTCTTCACCTTCTCGATCGTTAGTTGAAGTTCATTCGTCCCTTCTATGATGCGTTCATCAATTCCCTCGATGTTAACGTCAATGGTGTCTAAACGGCCCTGCACCTCATTCCTTCTCGCGGTCAGTTCCGTGGACAGAGTATCAAAACAATTGCTAGCATCCTGCTGATGTCTAAATAACTCTACTCTAACTGCAGCCAAACCAGCTGTCAAATTATTATTAGCTTCTGCACGGTTGGTCTCTAGATCGGCTCTTACTTGAGTAAGGTTTCCCCTAACCTCAGTCAAATCAGCCCTAACATGAGTTAAAGTAGCAGTATTAGCTGTCAGAGAAGTATTGGAATTATCCAGGTCACCCCTAACATGGGTTAATGTTTCATTGTACGCTTTCAAAGTTGCAGTATTTGCCTCCATCATGGCATTCACGTCACCCCTGGCTTGATCTAAGTCGCCCCTGACTTCACTCAAGTCACCTCTTAAAGTAGCAACATTTGCTTGAATCGTGGCGTTCATCTGAGCCTTAGCGTTTCCTCATCCACCACAAGGGAAATACAATTGATATAAAGAAGGAGATGCCTTTAAACTAGCTTAGCATTATGAAAAGGAAATGGTCTGGGTGGAAAGTTTGCCTTTCTGAATAAATGAACTCGAATACTGCTGGATTTGTTGATTCTAATAAACTAACATGACAACAACAACAACAACAACAACAACAACAACAACAACAACAAGCAAACAAAACACAAATTACATTTACTACGGATGAAGCATAGACAAAGTCAAAGTCCTGATATGAATTTATAATATTATTATACTTCACCCCATGGTCTAACATCTAATGAATGCCATGTGGCTAAATGAACAGCTGTACGACCTCCAAATTCGTCACAGTCCGGTCAATTTGCCTTTAAAATATGAAATACTTGATCCTCTCAAAAATATCCCAAAGCTGAAGGCCTCCGTGTATCGGGAAATAGCCCCCAGAATGGGCGCCAAATTAAATAGAAGGGGTATGTGCCGTTCAGAGGAGATTGTCGGGGTACCACCAACCTACGTGGCCTTGCAGACAACCCCATCATTCGAACACAGTACCTGAGAGGATCGGATTCATTTCTTTTAGGGCTAGCCGCCACGAGCGTCCACTTCCCTGGGGATCTGGCCTACACGAAATAAACATTGTCATAGACGCCCAAAGAAGTACACCCAACAAACACACAAAGCTATAAATAGAAACATCCAGGCTTAGTAAAAATCCGAAGGGAATCGTTTATTAAAAAATCAAACTCCTATCCTACCTCGGAGGATTTGAATCGGCTAATCCGCAAAGCTAATAAAAAACAACCCCTAACTGAATTCTAAGTTAAACCCTCTCTAAAAATCCTACTTACAAAAGAGAAAGCAACAACAAACTTGGGATGTGGTACGTAAAGCAGTCCTGATCGAAGATACAATTGAACATGATGAATCTGGAAATAAACATCATAAAACACAAGGTCAAACATGACTGCAAAGCTAAGTTATGTTGGTACCATTTCCGTTTTACATTTAACGTTACCTAATTTAGTCCTGACTGAAATGAACTACGGCGATAAGCGTCCGTAAGAAAACATATTAATGCAAATCTAAGATGACAACCATGATTACAATCACAAATCTGTACAATAATTATTTACAACAACAAGTACACGACACTGGGATAATAAGGTTTTACAAAGAAATAAATATTCACACTCTATTATTATTATTCACAAAGCCTGCGTACACAAATTAGAAAGCTCTTGGCTTCGAATTGTCATTTAAATTATGCAATTACGTTGGCGAATGCGCATTAAAATCGCGGCTAATATCACATGTGATCACCCGGCCCACAAGTTGCGAACTAATGGTTACCAGTGATCTCCGTCGGTCTAGAATCTAGATAGTGTCAGGTGGCACCAAGTTCCGTAAGGTTAATTACTAGCACAGTGTGTCAGTCGAACTCCAGAATCGTAGGTCAAATTAAAATGAGGATTAATTATAAATAACATTTAAACAACGTAGATTTACGATAATTAGGATATCATGATTTAGAGATTGGTTTTTAGCTCGTAGGTTTAGTTGAGATATTATGAAGAATGACCATCGTGACACAAGGCTGCAAAAACTAATCTTAAGTCTTCAAGAGATACTTACGGGGTGCGTGACTTAACAAGCCACTACAACACCACGAGCTATCAAAAATGAAGGGCTCCAATAACACATAATTTTGCGGCCACAAGCTCGTACGAATATAACATCGGTCAGTTTGGCGTCAAAACTCAGTTACTACCGGAATAAAGCTTAGAGTAAACCACCACTCTAGCACATGTCATAACAGACACTACAATAACACTCAACATGACTACGCACGGACACAATAATTACAAAAATAGCTAGCCTGATACGAATGTCTGGTCAATAAAACTTATGAAACCTCTCCTCATGTAATAAAAAATGGCATGAATAAGTTTAGTCGCTTTAAAATGGCGATCAATAAACTTTGGGGACTTGACAATCTCCCTATGCCAGTATTCAGCTCACAGCTACTGAATGACCTAGTTTTGAGAAGCCTCCCTCCTGACACCGCTTCATAAAAATTCCATACAAAAAATGTAACATTGGGAGGTCAAGCAAAGTCTGGTCTCGCAATGAGATCCACTGGAATCATGGGTAAATTCGAAACAGGTTCATGTGGCCTTGAACAGAGTCGTCAATCACGACTGCTAACTGTGTATCATATTAATTGCACCAGGCAAGGCAGTATAAATGTATTTAACAACATTGGGTTCAGGAATAATGTCCAAGCGTGACCCTAATAAATACACACATATTAACGAAGTGTCCTAAATACTATAAGATTGGCCAAGATAAAAGGTGCATAACTATAAGATTGTTTCTGATGTGCAAATAAACTAAAACCTCAGATTTTTTACCCGTCTGATTTGCTTTGACATTCCAAAGATATTCCACTCAACTGCTTTTTCAAATCTACATAACTTTCATAACTTTCTCAGCACAAATAAACTTGAATAAATACAACACTTCTACTCCTCGTGCTGTGTAAACTGATACGTTTTGAGGTACTGGTTTCGAGCTAGGCTAACTTGCACTGCTCATACACTCTTTAATTCCTTCACTTGGAATAAATGTGGCAAATTAGTTCCGCATAAATGCTCTACCTAAAATTCATTGAAAAGGTGATGATTATAACCTATAGCATCGAATGATACGCCTGCAGTTGGCGTTAAAATAATTAAACAAGGTGTCTAATAAAGATTGATACAGGGAATTCACACATGTCCCTTAAGCTGCAGCACTAACTGGCTGAAAAATTGCTTCAAAGCTAAAGCAAAACTATGGGTGCCTACCATATGGAAAAATACACATAATACAATTGCACCTGCGTTCAGAACGCTATCAGGTGTCTCACCAAAAATTATAGACCATGATGCATAAGCTGATAATTGAAAAGTATGCATCTGAAAAATATCTAAGCTACAAATAGTATCAGCAAATTATTGTCATCGGTACGGTTGCTAACAATTACTCCGCCGCAGACCCATCACCTTTACAAGAGGGAAATTAAGATACAGGACTCACGGCGGATTGTTGTTCACCTCATGGCATCAAGAGATTGAGGGGTGATCATCTCCAGTTGGAGGGCTTAATTTTCGCATCCTGCCCTCAATTATCTCCTCTGCTTCCAATTCATAATCCCAGCCATGTTCCAGACAACCCCTTCACATTAATGACTTAGGTCATAGTAGACATCTTAGAAGCGTGGGTAAAAGTGAAATCCACGTGGTAGAGTTGAATCATCTTGTACAGTTGAAAATATGTAGAATCACTGATTTTACCAAGCTTCGCTTGGTTGATAATAGCAATGCCTCGACACTTTTGCAGACTATTTATCAAAATTGCCCTTGTGTCTACCACAGACTTTAGGATACTGTAGGTATCCGTTTCACAGATTCTAAGACTTGGCTCACACACTATCACCAAATATCTGGATAATCGTGTTTCAGAAAAGACCGGCACTAACACGGCATGGTTGTAATACGTTTTGTAGCGTACTTACGTTGATTATAAAGTCACTGATGTAAATGATTGCCAATATTCACGACTTACTTTCAAGTTCGATTTCCACAGCGTGGTATACAGTGTGGTCCACCAGCCCCTTATTATTTAGTTTTATGAAACCCAACTGTCGCCTCCGTAGCGTAGCGGTCAGCATGGTTAGCTGCCGCCCCGGAGGTCCTGGGTTCGATTCCCGGCTCTGCCACGAAATTTGAAAAGTGGTATGAGGACTGGAACGGGGTCTACTCAGCCTCGGGTTGCACAAATGAGTAGAGGGGGTTCGATTCCCACCTCAGCCATCCTCGAAGTGGTTTTCCGTGGTTTCCCACTTCGTCTTCGGGTAAATGTCGGGATGGTACCTACTGTAAGGCCACGGCCGCCTCCTTCCCTCTTCCTAGCCTATCCATCCCAGTCTTCCATCCCTTCCAATCCCTCATGAGGCCCCTGTTCGCTTTGCAGGTGAGGCCGCCTGGGCGAAGTGCTGATCACACCTCCCCAGTTGTATCCCTCCTGACCAGATGTTCCAAGCTCCAGGACACTGCCCATAGAGGCGGTAGTGGTGAGATCCCTCGCTGAGTCCGTGGGAACCACCAACCTAGAGGGTAAATTGACTAAATAAAATAAAAAATAATAAAAAAAACAACTAACATTGCATTACTCCCGATGGTCAATATTGCTCTGCGCTCTGTCTGTGTGACAGCAATGTAATTTGGTCATGGGTCTTGCAAAGAAAAACCGCCCGTAAACTTTTCCCCGCAAATTACTACGGCCCATTCTACTAACATATGTCTTATTGCTCCTTGAAATAACACACATACATGTAATACGATCGAATTAATAGCTTACGCCACGTGATCTGTAATATTAGAAAGTTAAATCATCACCATAAACCATGATTTAAGACTTTGACATGGACTTAAACATTTGAGGTGGGACGGCTACAGTAACTACAGCATGTTTAGCGTGCGGTATTTACCAGGTGTTGGTGGCCGAGAGGGTTAAAGCCTGGCTGACTGTACGTGGTGGGCGCGAGCGGGTAGAACGGTGCTTCGAATCCAGTAGTAGGCATACTTTTTTGAACGAAAGCCCAAATTACATTTTAGTGGGGATGTAACTACATTGCCCCATTTATTGCCTTACGACGTATTTTTGTGAAGAGTAAGTTGAATTTTGCTGATTTATAAAGAGAATACGATCGAATTGGTACGTTATGCCACGTGACCTGTAATGGCAGAAAATTAAAAACTAGCATGAATATTAACATAACATATCGAAGTGTTGCTCCGGAGGTCCGGGTTCGATTCCCAGCTCGGCCAAGAAATGTAATACTTGTCTGAGGGCTGAAATTGGGTACACTCAGCTTCGTGAAGCAAATATGTGAAGAGGTGGGTTCATTTCCCACCTCAGCCACCCTGGAAATTGTTTTCCGTGGTTTCCCACTTCTAATCCGGCCATATTCCTTGACGAATTCTATCTTAAGGCCACGGCCGCCTCCTTCCCAATCCTTAATTGCAAATACACACATCATCACAAGCCCGCAATAACTCAGGTTATCAGACAAGTTCTACACACACACCCAAGTAAACGGGGCTTAATGACCGCGATGTTCTAGCCCCTTAAATGACACAAAACAACAACACATCGAAGGATATTCTGATAGCCAGTGCTTGCATTGAAGTATACGTATACCTTAGAATTTCCCATGGTACAGTATTCGATTTTTGCAAAAAATGAAAGTAGACTTATGAGATCTACACAGGGCCAAAAATTGTGTGTGTGTCTGTGTGACTGTGTGTGTGTGTGTGTGAGTGTGTGTACTCTGAATGTCTGCCCCCCCCTATCAATTCGAACACGGTGAAACCGAATTGAACGAAATTTGGTACAGAGGTAGAACTAGCAAAGGGAACCTCAGTGTCATGTTTTATATCGCCGCCACCTTGACGGAAACGTAATGGCGGCCACCCAAATGTTCAAAGCTTAAATCAAATTACGAATAACCTAATCATCCGATCTCTACCAAATTTTGCAACAACATATATTTATATTTGACTAAACTACAAGGTCATCAGCCCATTAGTTTGCAGATGGCTGCCATGTATGTGTGCAAATTGATTCCCCCTATCAATTCAAACTCGGTGAAACCGAATTGAACGAAATTTAGTACAGAGGTAGCAGTAGCAAAGGGCACTCCAGTCTCATGTTTTATATCACCGCCATCTTGACGAAAACGTAATGGCGGCCACCCTAATGTTAAAAGCTTGAATCAAATTACGACCAACCTAATATTCTGATCTCTACCAAATTTTGCAACAACATACCTTTATGTATAGAGAATCTTTTGACCAAACTACAAGGTCATCATGCCAATAATGTGCGCATGGCGGCCATGTATGTGTGCAAATCGATTCCCCCTATCTTTTAAAACACGGTGAAACCGAATGGAACGAAGTTTGGGTCAGAGGTAGCACTAGCAAAGGCCACCTCAGTGTCATGTTTTATATCGCCGCCATCTTGACGGAAACGGAATGGTGGCCACCCAAATGTTAAAAGCATAAATCAAATTACGACCAACCTAATCATTTGATCTCCACCAAATTTTTCAACGACATACCTTTTTGTGGGAAGCATCTTTTGACTGAACTGCAAGGTCATCAGCCCAATAGTTTGCAGATAGCGGCCATGTATGTGTGCAAATCGATTCCCTATATCAATTCAAACATGGTGAAACCGAATTGAATGATTTTTTTTTACAGAGGTAGCACCAGCAAAGGGCACCTCATATTCATGTATAATATCCGTATAGCACGTTGTATTTCAAGAAGCTACTACAACCAACATTCAATTATACTCCTTGAAAAGGACAAAGAGTTATAACAATACCCATGCATTAAGGAGAAAGTACACTATACGTTCTTTACCGAACATCTTGTTTTGTTATTAAATTTTAACAAAAAGTCTTAGCATATCTTTAGGCCCGTATCACACGACACTCGCTGGCAAAGAAGCTGCTGTGATCACTGGTACAAAATCCTGTATGATTCTGTTCTCTTCGTCAGTACACCTGCTTGTATGACCGAAGTGTATCACACGCTAGCATTTTGTACGCCAAGTTGTATGAAATAAAACCTAAAGCTGTCGTTTGAGGGCATTATTTGCAGTTCATTGCCTTATTAACGCAAAGCGGTCGCGAAACTCGGTTTGAGTAAATTAGAAAACAGGCCAGGTGCTGAATGAATGCATTCCAATCAATATTTACGATCTAACTGTAATAATTGAATGTTTTACCATACGCGTTAATAAGAAGCGCAACAAAAACCTCCATTGTGCGTTGGAAATGTGTGCAAGTGTTTTTGCGCCCGCTCGCTCTTTCGAAGATCACGAGTTCAAGACTATCCTACGGCAGATTTTTAAAATTCTTTTAAACTATTTTATTATACCCTCCCTACCTCGTAAGGCATGATTTCAACTTGGTTTTGTTCACATTATCTACGAAGACGATTGGGAAATTTATTTTCGTGTCTCATTTAAATGGTTATTTTCCCTAAATACTGTTCAAACCCATGGATGGATACTATTCGTTATAATTATTTTTTTAGTCGATTTTACCCTCCAGGTTTGGGTTTTCCCACGGATTCAGTGAGGGATCCCATCATTACCGCCTCTACGGGCAGTGTCCTGAAGCTTGAAACATCTCGACTGGGGGATACACCTGGGGAGATGGGATCAGCACTTGCCCAGGCAGCCTTACCTGCAAAGCGAACAGGGTCCTCTTGAGGGATGGAAAGGGAGGGGAAGATCGGGAAGGATAGACAAGGAAGAGGGAAGGAGGCGGCCGTGGCGTACGGTAGGTAACATCCCGTCATTTGCCCGAAGGCGAAGTGGGAAACCACTTAGAGGATGGCTGAGGTGGGAATTGAAACCACCCTACTCATTTGGACCACCCGAGGCTGAGTAGACCCCGTCCCAGTCCTCATACCACTTATCAAATTTCGTGGCAGAGTCGGGAATCGAACCCAGGACGTCCGGGGTGGCAGCTAATCACGCTGACCACTACGCAACGGAGGCGACTCTATTCATGATAATTAGAATTTTATTAGTTCAATAAGGCGCCTCCGTAGCGTAGCGGTCAGCATGGTTAGCTGCCGCCCCGGAGGTCCTGGGTTCGATTCCCGGCTCTGCCACGAAATTTGAAAAGTGGTATGAGGAGTGGAACGGGGTCTACTCAGCCTCGGGTGGTCCAAATGAGTAGAGGGAGTTCGATTCCCACCTCAGCCATCCTCGAAGTGGTTTTCCGTGGTTTCCCACTTCGTCTTCGGGCAAATGCCGGGATGGTAAAGTACCCGATAATCCGGAAAAGATCCTGTTGGAATATCCATTGCCCCCGCTGGATTGCCTATTTCTAATTGCACCGGCATATACTACATTAGAAATCGCATCCAACATGGCCTTTAGGGATTTACAGACAGCAGTTACCAGAATATTGTGGATCAACAACCAACTACACGGGGCACTCACCTTTACTTACCTCTCGGGGACTGGGAATTCAGCTTCGCCTACACTACATCCACAATATTCTTCTCCTTATATTTAAAATGAATCACACTCCAACAACAATGGAAATCAATCGGAACAAAATGTATTAACAATAGGTAAACTGATCTACTATAAACAAAATAACAATAAACGAATTTAACAATAGACATTAAAATTAAAAACACGCAATCATTCACACCTCCTTTCAACTTTACATCTTACTACAATGCTGTATTAAAAATTATGTGTATAAAATCTTGGCTTGCTCTAGGCGTACACTGCGTAAAATTAAAAACGTTTAATGAAGTCTCCTAATGGCATTCCAGACACATGGTTTCATTCACAAGCCTGCGTTTGCAGAACGCACGTGCAGTAACTTTGTTTCATCAATGAAATACCGGCACCACGCCGTACTCGAAACTGGTTTATACAATTAATACAAGGTGGTGAGATTACACCTGCTTATATTATGTCATCGCTCTCCAATGCTAACGGTGAATCATTCTCGCTAGCCCACAGAGACTGCTTGTGTGTGCATTTATAAAAACACGTAAAAATTAACAATTAGATCTTACAAAAGTTCATATAACTACTCTGTTTCTTAAACAATCATTCTAAAAAAAAATATTATACACACTTTCATTCGCACCCCGCAATTGTTCTAGACCAATCCGGTTCCACATTTTCTTTTAACAATGAACAATCATTCATTCCCAAAACATCCGCTCATACACACACACTATTCCAAAACAATTGATTAATAAATCCTACTAAATTATTTAACTAATTAAATCATTTACACAAAAATTATTTACATGTAATATGTTTATAATTATATCCATTATCTAGTGTTGCTAACGCGACACTTTCGAGATTCTAACTTCTCGGTTAAAATATAATTCTTAACTAAATATATACACTGGTTTTTCACATAACCATCCTTCTCTAACGTTCTGTAGTTTTAATATACTGCTTACACATCGTCTTATATAGGTTTCATTACATTGTCGGTATAATACAGTCGACTAATTAAGGTAAACTGTACGTAATTACATAACTTCGGGTTTAATAAAATTTAATAATCGTATTATAGACGTGAGTAGACAATCTTTCTCAAGTTGCATTTCCGCTGAAGCCCTCCTGGTAACACAGCTAAATCGTTAATTCACAAGAACTGGACTACTTGTATACAACGGCTCTTATCATGATACATGCCTTTTTATCAAAGAACAACAATACTTTGACTACCTTAAAATGCGGAATTCCCTCGCATGAGCACTCTTCATAGCTCTACAAATCCTTATATAACAGTACATATGGCATAAACAATTATCATCTACTATGTTAAACAATAACCAAAAGGGATTAATTGTTATTAACATATCTTATGTAGGAACTTCTCTCAAATACTGGCATGATCCTCAGTATCATTGCACATGACTACTGGACTACAATTATACATGCGTAAGTTCTTCAAACGAAATTTTCAATTGTAATGAACGATATTAGACAGTCGTGATTAACCTCCTAAAGTTTACTCCACAACAAGATAATTAACTGTTAACTCGTCTGTCGCAAATACATCTAATAAAAATAATACTCCTGTCTCTTCTCACTTGTCAAGCTTTACATTGTTTATCGTTGTAATATCATGTCGACAAAATGACGTGATGTTACACAAATAGGATAAAATAACACACATGTTAAGCCTCCGTGGCTTAGGCGGCAGCACGCCGGCCTCTCACCGCTGGGTCCGTGGTTCAAATCCCGGTCACTCCATGTGAGATCTGTGCTGGACAAAACGGAGGCAGACAGGTTTTTCTCCGGGCACTCTGGTTTTCCCTGTCACAAATTCATTCCAGCAACACTCTCCACTATCATTTCATCTCATCTGTCATTCATTTAATCATTGCCCCAGAGGAGTGCGTCCGGCCTCGGCAGCCGGCACAGTCCATATCCTCGCCGCTAGATGGGGGCTTCATTCATTCCATTCCTGACCCGGTCGGAGACTGGAAGCAGGCTGTGGATTTTCATTTCAACACACATGTTATTTATAATGTCAGATAGAATTCAATCTTGACCGGGATAAACTAGCTTTGAATTCCTAGCCAAAGATTTGAATAATCTTCTATCAAAAGGTATTTCCTCTAACATATTAAATGAACAAAGCTCTTAGCTTTACAAATAATAAATAAGGTTTGTCAATGTCGTAATGTTTTTCCACTCTACACAAAGAATGTTCATGGGGATTAAGACTTCGGTCTTATCAAACGACTAGTATTTCTTAGATCGTCGATAGTTTATGTACAATAATGATATAACAATATCATTCGATGTTTCTTCTTTTCTTGAAGTTATATGTTGTTACGTTCAAGTGCTCAAATTAAATTTAATAAGAATTTAATTTGAAGCTATGACACAATGTCAGAATACTTGGTTTAAATGAAATTACTAAAATTCGAGAGTCGAAACGACTAGTCTCCTATGAGGCAATATGATTCCTCAAACAAAAATTTTAATGTCAGTTCCACAACTGATCCGTAGAATAAAATTGAAAAATAGATGAAATGCAATCATCTTCTAAATAATCTTGAAGTATAAAAATCTCAACACACATCTGAAGTGTAAAATACATAAGAATACTGAAATACATGAAATGAGAAAATATAGAAATATGGAATAAGATCGCTGGAAATATGGAACAAGATCGCCGAAAATATGGAATAAGATCGCCGGAAATATGGAATAAGATTGCTGAAAATATGGAATAAGATCGCCGGCTCAGAATGTCACTAATCATGCTCTATATAACAATTGAGATACACTAATACTTTATTTGGACGAAAACTTGAAGATCTATGTAAGTATTCCCACAATACTTTAGATGTTTCCTCAGTACAAGACACTGAGATGGATCTGCATTCGAACATTGGATCTGTGACCTCAGAGATAAGAAACCTCCCTCTCTGGAATTCACCAACATTCGCCTGGGCTCGAACGACATCCTTCTGGCAAATTCTTCTGTGTTGCTGGGCTATCTTTCCCTAGCATCTTGACAAATCTATTCTGTAGAATCTTCATTCTCCATCGTAAATATGCATCAGCTTCATCATTGGAATATAATTATGGAAATATTCATATAAATGGTGAATGAAATATTTCCATTGCTAATTGATGTTATATCAGTGTTCGTAGACTGACGAAAATGCACAAGATGGACCGTACACTACGTCTGTATTCAAGAATACGTTGTCTAACGAAGCTCCATCGTTGTAACTTAACTCCTGTTATCGAATATGTCTCTGGCGCATGACTATTTAGTTCATCATATCAACAATGTTAATTATGCTGAATGATAACAATTGAAGAATAATAATAGTCATTCTGTTAATGTTTATGTGTTGCGCCAATATTAAAAGTTCTCCGCTACTGTTCACTTGAACTGCGTTCGCCAACTTCACGTTGCAATTTATAATGATATTCAGCTTTATTTCCAACACATTTGGAAATCTAACTTGACAGGCTTATATTGTCGAAACGGTGAATTTTAAAACGCTCGACTTTTCGCAATATATAGTATGCGACCTGTTCTATATATATATATATATATAAGCTTATTTAACTTCAGATCTCAATTATATAAGAGATATAATCGATTCAATGTTCCTCGCAACTTCACGTAAAATGGAAGTGCGGTGACCTCCTACGTTCCACCTAGCTATCCTCGCGTCTCCACAAGTCGACAGTCATCGCACTCGGACTAAGCCTTGGGATCTCCGTTAACCCAGTAAAAACACTTCCTCACTCTTCAAAGACTGCTGGAATAAGAACATCGATCCTTGGATCTCCCCCTCCAAGTCGAATTTTTGGCGGCCATATCAATCTCCCACCATAATTTTAGCGCGTAGATTACCAATGCTTATTACTGCGTAGATTAACCGATCTGCGGTTTTTAAAGTAACAGACATAATCTCTCTTAATATTCTCTTCATTATCAAATAAGAAAATCTTCTTCTAAGGGCCTAAATGCATAATTTCATCATATTGTGTAATTAAAGTTGATCACGTCTTCAATAAGACCTGTTCTCATTGGCTCTGGGCTGGGACCCAATAGCATAATTTATAACAATATTTATAATATTAATCTCCAAACTCGCTGTTGCTATGCTAAATATAGCCTTCTAGAAGCGTCCATTGTGCAATATATCACGATATCACGTGATCGGGCTCTCCCACAGTCTCGAGCTTGTAACACTACACTCCTGTGTCACACTTCCAGAAATTATATTTGCTAGTTAAATTTTATCATGGGGACGGAAAATACTCTCATTTTGTCCCTAAATTATTCAATTTACGGGGGCAGTACCTACTGTAAGGCCACGGCCGCCTCCTTCCATCTTCCTAGCCTATCCATCCCCATCTTCCATCCCTTCCCATCCCTCATAAGGCCCCTGTTCGCTTTGCAGGTGAGGCTGCCTGGTCAACGTGCTGATCACACCTCCCCAGTTGTATCCATCCCGCCCAGATGTTCCAAGCTCCAGGACACTACCCATAGAGGCGGTAGTGGTGAGTTCCCTCGCTGAGTCCGTGGGAACCACCAACCTAGAGGGTAAATTGTCTAAATAAAAAAAAATATTTCAATAATAACGTTCTGTAATTACTGCCTTGCTGCGAGGCTCAGCGGTATCATTCTCGCTTGCTGTGCCCAAGGTTGCTGGTTCGTATTCTGGTGCAGTCAGCTGGCATTTTAGGCCGCGCAAATGCTAGGGAGCCGTGTCAGTATATTTACTGGCACGTTGAAGATCCCCTTCAGAGTAAAATTCCGGCACCCCGGCGTATCTAAAAGCCAGAGCTGTTAAAAGGGACGTAAAACCATTAATGTTATAATTATCTGTATTTACTGTATGTTTGGGGCAGATGACCTCGTAGTTCCGCCCCTTAAAACCTCACTAACTTTTACTGTAAGTGTATAAGCAAGCGCTTTATAGTTTCGGTCTGATGTATTTATTCGTGAGCCTACCCACATATCAAATCTATTTTGTTATGTGGGTCGTCTGCGTGAGTCGGAGTTTTCCTTTAAACTAAGGTGGTCCCAGTTTCGAACACTTGCTACCTTGAATATACAACATAACTTGCTTTCGTTCTACAGATCATTATGTCGTCGTCCAATCTGGCTGCGTACTATCGGAAAAGTACGGTCCTTTTGAGGACCAAATAAAAATCACTAGTTGGAACAGATAGATATGCGTCCATAATACATCCACAATAATCGACATTAAGCAAAAAAAAAAAATTGTACCAGTTCATGGTTCGAAACTAATACCATGCGACTTCGTTAACGCTACTCTAGCAATTCTTGATTTAGCCACCATAGCTACCGAGGACCATAGTGTATTGCTGGCACGTATTGAATCTATTCGTAGACACTTCCTGTCCAAACGTAAGAAGGTGTTATTCGGAGCTCTGATCGTTTCAATCATGCATTATATTTGAGGTCATTGAAAGAACACTGCTACTATTGATTTCTACTATATTCGCGAGGATGTACTCAACGGTAAAGTTGTACAATAGACGTAAAGGAGCAGGTACGAATGTTTTTAGGATGACTGTGATATACGCGTTAGTTGGGTTGCCTTCCTCCAAAAAAATAAGGGGCCGGTGGACCACACTGTATTGTAACTTACCACGTGCTAAAACTGTAAAAATCAAAGTTACACAAAATTGGCGTGAATTTTCCACTGAAGTTCTCCTCGTGCACTCCGTACGGCAAAATAAACCTTTGCCTGCGCTCTAAGGTGCTTTATCGGCGCGATGCGACTGGTTATCAGTCGAATTAATCACTTGGACTCAATGTCCCAAAAAAGTGGTACTTTGCACGATACTCAAACGCGTGCACTCAAGTCGAGCTCACTATAGGTTTTAACTCGCGTCTCGGGCATTCTCCCTCGATGTCAATGGCGTGAATGTGCTGGTCTGGATTGCGAATAAGGATGTCAGCTAAGATGTTTTCCTTCCCAGGATGATGCTCAATTATGATGTCGTATTGCTGAATAAATAACGTCAGTCTTGTAATGCGATCATTCGCCATTCTTGTCAGCGCGTGATCTCTCCTAATAATAACTCGTTGTCCACATAATAATTTCCTCCAATAATCAAGAGCAAAAACAACAGATAAAGCCTCCAGCTCTGTAGGAAAATAATTCACTTCATGTGGTTGATGTCTCCGGCTTAGGAAATCAACACAATGCCGTTGAAGGTTGTCATCCTCCTGCAACAAGATAGCTCCGATGCCAATGGCGGATGCGTCCATCTGAAGGATGAAGTTGCGAGAATAATCAGGGTATTCCAGGTTAATACTATCACTCAGCATAGCTTTAGCCTTCTCAAAATGCAAGGTCCATTCCTCGTTCCAACCCCGTTTTGTGTTCTTTTTCAACAAGTTTTGGAGTTGTGCGGCAGTCTCCGAATATCCCGGGCAATGTGCACTAAAACATTGGCAAACGCTAAGGACCTGCCTTATGTGTTTGATTCGGGTTGGTTTTGTAAATTGGGATATCACCTGTATCTTGGCCGGTTTTGTCCTATAACCTTCACCATTGATTATGTGTCCGACAAACTTGATCTCAGGATGAAAGAATTAAATTTCTCCACGTTCACCTTAAACTAGTTGCTCTGAGATTTTCATGAACAAGACGAAACGTTTCCAGATGCTCCTCTTCCGTCTCTGAATCGATGATAATGTCGTCGACATACGGAACTGTCTTTTCTTTAACTTGGGGAGTCAAATTGGCATTCAGTGCAAAGATTGATGCAGCACCTGCATCTTTGAGCCCAAACGGCAATTTTCAGAAAACGTAGGCCGTCTACCCGAAAAGAAACCCGGTGTATTTTCTAGTGGTCTCAGATAGTTTAATATGGTGATACAAGATCAAGCGAGGTGAAAAAAATATTTCCTTTAAATATGCGTAAGATCTCCCGAATTTTAGGGGGTCGATTATGTTCAGGGGCAAGCAAGGCGACCGTTCAAAGAACACGCATCTAGGCAAAGCCTAGGGCTCCAATCGGACTTTACAACAGTTGTAATAGGGTATACATAGGACGTGGGCATTTTCACGCTGGCGTTTCCCATTTCTTTAATTTTTAAACTCGACTCTTCAAAGTGTTTCTCTGCGATTACGTACACCTTCCGTCGATAAGGTGACTCGTCTTACAGCATAAGGTCATATTCAAAATTGGCAATTTCGCATGGAGTTGTGTCAAAGATACCTTCCACCTCCTGGAGATGTTGTGTCAAACGACCTGCCAAGTTTTTCTCCTCTTGGTCATTAGAAATTTACATTTCATCTAGTATTCCAGTGAGAAAATTGATTGAAGCTTCTTTTTCACTGTCACCTGTGCCAAGTTTTACTACACCAGATTCTTGAAATTGGATTGTATTAGACCATAAATTAATTATGCCGTCATACCTTCAAATAAAATCAGCTCCCTAAATGGCTTTATAGCGAATATTGTTCGTTACCAGAAATTCATGGGTGTGTGTCCTCCAACGACTAATGAGCATACAATTGCACACTGCACTTAACTGTGCGATCCGGAATGATTATTCGTACTTTCACCTTCAATACAGGTATTTCAGTTAAATTCCTACCAAGTTTCAAACGGTCATAGAGTTTTCCAGATATCACACTGACCATAGCTATACTGTCTACGAGTATGTTGATAGGCATCTTGTTAATTTGAGCGGTAATAACAGCCAACTCTGTTAATTGCGGGCGATCTGTGGTTCATCGTTCGTCAAGTAAATCTTCAGCGATAGGGTGCCACGGTAGCACTTCAGCTAATACACTGGATTTTTCTATCACTTGCGTCACTGCCGAAAAATCGGCGTTAATTTGTACCCCTGAACCTCCAAGTCTGTTTGGATCTTCAGGTGTCCTGCTCCTACGATTCGGTTCCTTCCTAGGTGTTCGGTTCGTTTCTCCGTCCTCTCCGCGTCCTCTTAGCTGCCTAATGTATTGGCGACTTTCCTCGGCTCTTCATTTCAAATCTCTATCATCGTTCAAGTTCCTCTGGTAATTTCTGTGGTAATTTCGTTGGTCATTACGATTATTCGGTTATGTTCATCTGCCATAATCCTTATTGTTATCGTAACCATCACGGCAGTTCCATCTCGAATTGTAGTTCCCGTTATCTCTTCTGTTTTGGTAACGCTCCCGATTGTTATTATAATTGTCACAACGGTGGTTACGTTCATAAGGAGTCCAATATCTCCTTTGAAATGCTGTTTTATCAGGTCCTGTTCGATTACGCTGGTAATTATTCTTAGGAAACTCAGTATGGTCAGGTGTCTGTCCCATTCAGTCCACTGCCGTCACGTTCGCATCATGTATCTCTCCCCGATGTCTAGTGTGAGAAAACGGTTCGTTACTATTATCGAGTCTCCTGAGTATTCTATCACATTCTGTGAAAGGCGTAGCCCCTGAAGCGATTAGGAGTCCAATATCTCCTTTGAAATGCTGTTTAATCAGGTCCTGTTCGATTACGCTGGTAATTATTCTTAGGAATCTCAGTATGGCCAGGTGTCTGTCCCATTCAGTCCACTGCCGTCACGTTCGCATCATGTATCTCTCCCCGATGTCTAGTATGAGAAAACGGTTCGTTACTATTATCGAGTCTCCTGAGTATTCTATCACATTCTGTGAAAGGCGTAGCCCCTGAAGCGATTCGGATATTTTGTATATCAGGTGGGTACTGCCTCGAGATAGTTTGTATCAACACGGATTCCGCTAGTGGTGGTTGCAAGCATTGTAACTTCGCAAGCTGTACAGTTAAGTACGTTGCATACTTAGTTGGTTTCGTACTAGCGTATCGTTTGCTGTACATCTCCGCACGGATGTTTTGTTTGATCTCAACTGACCAATACGTCTTCAAGAGTGCCTCTTTAAAGTCCTGATAGCTATGAAAAGATCAACTAAACGCTCTGAACCAAATAAGGCAATTTCCTTCCAGCAATTACTCCACGACGCGCAGTTGTCTATCAGGCGTTAGCATGACCTCTCGCTTGTAAGCCTCGACGTTTCTTAAATATTCCACAGGGGTAATAACGCCTGTTCCCAAGTACTTATGTGGGCGATCTTCATGAGTGCATAAAACCATTACATTGGAATTTTGTAGAGTGCTAAATTAAAGTGTATCTAATCTGAACAGGATAATGCGAATCAACATCCACCGAGGGAAAATTCAAGTATAAACCATTCAGATTTGATACACCTTAATTTACGACCCTACAAAATGGGTCCTCAGGAAGTCGACATCTTCCTTTATGCCTCCTACGTCTTTTGTAGAGCATCACTATGTTCTTCGAATTCTCCTTTCAGAATGTCAAATTCAATCTTTCGTTCCGTTGAGGCTATCCCCATATCTTCCTGTATCGGGTTAACACTAGCTGTTAATTAATTCCTCAGTTGTTCTCTTTTATCACTGAATTCCTGCTTAATTTCCTGAATTGCAGTTCCGTTAGCAGTTGTTTCTGCTTTAAGTGAGTCGAAATTATCCGCTATCCTCCTCACATTCTAATTAACGGCTAGGGCGACTCCTCTAGTTAGGTTAAGCCCCACGTTGACTAAGTTACTTTCACCCTTAACTGTCTCCACGTATTTATTAACCTCTTCCATCTTCACATCCTTGGCGGTCATCCTCTCTGTGATAGAAATATGTGTACGAGCTACCTCAGCTATAACTTGCTCTAAACAAGTGTTGACTTCTGTTCTGCTGACGTTAAGTTCATCCCTCGGTCTGTCATATTTTTAGCTAAGCCTTCTGTCAATTCTGCTCTTGTAGTGTATAAGCGTGCACTCACATTTTCAGAGTTGACGTTTAGAGCATGTAGACTAGCATTGACCTCAGCTCGGTTCGCTCTAATATCGGCTCTTACAGCAGTTAAGTTCGCGTTACTTTCAGTTATATAAGCTTCCATATTTGCCCTAATCTCATTGCTATTGGTTCCAATATTAGCTCGAATACCAGTCCTAACTCTGATTAAATGAACATTGTTTCTGCTCGGTTTGCCTCCATATCATTCCTAACAGCAGTTACATAATTCCTAATATCTGTCCTGACAGCATTTAAAATTAGTCTTCATATAATTCCAAATAGCAGTTACATCATTCCTAACAGCATTTTCATCATTCCTAACAGCATTTATATCAGTCCTGATGGCGTTACTGTTTGCCTCCATATAATTTCTAACAGCGTGACTGCCTCCATATCTGTCCTAACAGAAATTATATCATCTCTAACTGCAGTTAGATTATTGTTCAATGTAGTATTATTGTTCTCAATGTTGTTCGCAAATTTTGCAACAACGCTGGAAACTCCACCAGCAGACCTCTCATGGTCTCAGCATCCATGACAATATAATAATTTGAGAAATAGGGAGAGCTTTAAATTATCCAAGGGTGAATTAGGTCTACTTCCTACAGGTTGGAATAAGTAGAAGATCTGTTTCCTTTAATACATTTACGAGCTACTGCTAAGCCTTTATCCTACCTGAATTTAACACACATACAAACAAAGTTAATGCCTTTACCTATACTCAAGACAAGGTCGACAGTAAGATCAAAATTCCTCATTTAAATTTACAAGTTATGGTCACTTTGACTCATGGTCTTATCCCTAGATGAGTGCCATGTATCTTTTCAATCACTAGAACAAAATCTCAGTTCATCACTGACCTGTTGGAGTGCTAATTAATAACCAAAAGTATCCTCTCAAAAGAAAATCCAAATCATGGCTGTACGATCTCCCATATTCGTAGCACACCCCGTTGATGCCAAGAAATATAGTATCATATCAGCCCGTTAGACAAGAACCTCGAGCGACCATCGGTCATAAACAGCCCTTTCGAGATCCCCCTCCAACCAACACACACGCTGAGAGGATAGGTGTGTCCTTAGACCAGCTCCGCACGAGAAACTTAACCCAGGGCGTGTCGGGAATAAGGAGAGGCATATTATGGAACAAGCCCAAAGAACACACCTTAAAACAAAAGCAAATCTACAAAATAATAAGGCAACGCTTATGTAAAAGATCCACTAAATTTATTCAGAAAGTGAAACAGATCCCTAGCCTACTTCGGAGGCTAAAAATCACTAATCCGAACTCATCTGCCCTGAAAGAAAAAAAAAATCGTCCTATCTAAATCTAAGTTATTCCCTCCGAAGTCCTAATTACATAAAATTTAATAGCAAACTGACTAAGAGCGTGACACATAAATAAGTCCCTACACAGTACAATGACGATGAAAAAATAATAACATCAAGAATCTACAGCAAGCCAAGTTATTTAATCGTTGACAATATCAAAAGGGTAATGTACATTTACAAGCGGCAATAAACATATCTAAATTATGATGGTGTCACCTCCAACATTTATCTTTACGTTAATTATTTAGCTAGCCCTAAGTTACGATAAATAATATAGACGAGAAGCGTCTATGCAAAGAAATATGAAAACAAGGCACAATCGTGTCCTATCAAAAACAATTATCTAATTACAAGACAAATGAATAAGAAATCATAGAACCCTCCTATGTTTGCGCAATAGGCGTCCTTGCCTACACACATTAGTCACTGTGTGTGAAATGGTCATTGTGTACAAAAGGAGGAAAACAATTACGTCGGTGACTGCCTGGTGGACACCATGTCTCATGTCACTTTGTTGTTACCAACCGTGGTTACAAATTATTACGTCGAAAAGAGCTGTCGTCTCACAAATGGGGTTATAGTCGAGAATGTGTTTAAATAAATCGTAGAATAACGAGTTCTAGTTGCTTTGATCACAAAAGAAAATTTAAGTTCAGCATTCATTATTTCATTTATTCGCAGAATTATTAAACCACTGTTTTAGACTGAAAAATCCTAATATGTGATTATTAGTACCAGTAATATTTTATTAAGTATAATATAATCCCTCAAGGTGTAATTTGTAATTTTATTGACCAGATAAACTTGTATTAGTGTGGTAGTGTCCTACAGTATAATCTCAAATGTACCGGTACTCAAAAAATGGCGAAACTCTAATTCACAAATCCATAATTCATCTGCAACAGCACACCCTTAAGTGGTTGCAACAACAACAACTGCGGCTCATCAGCCAAATGGTCAGCATGGTACAAATCTCCATTATTGCCTCCAATATAGACATCCATAAATGCGAGTGATCCACGTCATCTCGTTGTCCATGTCACAAAATAGTCAGAACAATAAGACAGTTTCAAACTAATACATTTGGTCCACCATAAAAATAAATAATGGGGTATCTGCTTACTTTAATCGACAATACAAATTGTGTTATTTCACTGAACTATTATCCATAATCTGTTTATAAACATCCTACGAATGCATTCTCAATCTTAGCTTCTATAAGCTCTTGCAAAAATCTCTTGTGTTTCAATGAACACGCGACCTTCCGCATACAAAATTACCATTCGCTTATGCTACTCTGAAGTCGTCGATAACTGTCAAAATATAGAAAGAAAATCCTCCTCCACGCAGCTGTAACTCTAGTATACACGTTTAACAGGTGTACATTCTATAATACAAGCGTGCTAATCCATAGCTTTCTGATTCTCAATAAATCAGCAAGTTACAGTTCTCCACTGCGTAACAAGAAATGAAACAACAAAATAAATCTCCATTCTTAAATGGTGTGCTCTCCACATGTTCGATCAAAACAATATTCTGCCTTTCTCAGGATTTAATAACATACGATAGCCTGCTCTGTCTGTCTCAAACAACTACTTGCTATGTTAACAGCCACCTCCTTCCAAATCCTGGCCGTAATTACAAAACCAAACAACAGTACAGACCTTGGATTGCTAGGAAAGAAAGTGTTTATTTGTCATTTTAATTTCTGCGAACATAGTTTAGTAGTTTATTTGGGCAAAACTTTATTATAATGTTATTTTGTATTAATTAATGCAGAATAGTTTTCAATTACTTAGATATACAGTACTGATATTTTACTACATTATACTTGGAACACTAGGTTTGGATATAATTTTGGTACCACCTCATGGTGTAGCGGCTAGCATTCTTGGCCGTCACCCCGGAGGTCCGGGTCCGATTCTTGGCTCTGCAAATAAATTTAATTCTGGTACATTCAGTCTCGTGATGCAAAACTGAGAAGGGGTGGGTTCTACTCCTACCTCAGCCATTCTAGAAGTGGTTTATCGTGGTTTCCCATTTTTATTCCAGGCAAATGACGAGATGGTTCCAAACTTAAGGCCACGGCCACCTCGATTCGGTCATCGACTGAATTATCATGCATCATGTCATTGTAGGCTACTTACCGAGTAACAAAACGTAATAACTGTAATTAATCTCTGTGCTTTCTTTGTTGCAGAACTTATCAAACCCAGTCTGGACGTGCACCAGCATGAAAGTGAGTACCATACTCCCATAGTAACTCTTGTAACCTAATTCTAATAGAATCGCTAAAATCGGTCACAAAAGGACCAAGTTTTTTTTTATTATTTCCAGCCATCAAGCCATCCATCCATCAATCCGTCCGTCCGTCCGTCTACATGTAAAAATAAATGTAGGTCACTCTTCGAATTTCATATTAACATAATTTTCATCTTTGCCCACATTACCGCGTTGGAAGCCAGTTTTCAGTGTTACGGACTTATGGCAGCCTGAGTGTAAGGCCCGTTGCACACACGGCGGATTTTTCCAAGCGGATAAATTAACGACGCTGCCGTTTCAACAGTAGCCCATTGAAGTACTTTAGAGCTTACACATTAGAGTAGACGGAAGAAATACCGATCGGTCAGTTTGCCGTTGGCGGTAGCTGTGCAGCCGACGGGTGGCACTGGAGCCGACGGAAGTTTTACCGCCATCTTGAACTAGTGGCCTACGTGACCTGCCTCAACTCTTCAAATAACGTGTAGATATTGACAACCTCATCTCTCCTTTCATTAATTGGATGAACCCCAAATCAGTAGATTTTTTCTTCGCCTTTTCATTCGACGACGGAATAATAATAACGCTAGAAGCTGCACTCTGTTCATTTCAAACTACACAAGCAATCAATAATTTGAACATCTGAGGAAGTGAGTTAGTTTCAGAACCTACACTGCAACTACTCCTACGACGGCGATGGAAAATTTTCCTCCCAACGGCGACGGTTAAATCTCCGACCGCAAAAATCCGCTCGGAAAGTCCGCCGTTTGTGTAACCGGCCTAAGGGATCGATGATTATCGCTTGACAATCGAAACTAGTTATCCGAGTCAATTTATTAATCTCTTGTATTTTTCTTTCAGGTTTAGAGAATAATTCGCATTGCAAATGGGTACAATCTTGTCGAACGACTGAAAAGCATTTAAGTTTCGCCCTTCCCTACATAAAGAAATAGCCTTCTGTGAAGCGATACTGAACACAAGCTTGTTAGTGTAAGTCTTTTCCTGCAATGACGCTCCCTTTCTCCCTTGCCTGTCTTGTCCCCTTATATCACCCCTGCCGACCCCCGCCAACGCCACTCCACTCATCTCCGGGGATAGGGATGCTCAGATATCATACACTACACTACCTACTTTCTATGACAATTGTGGCCGTAGGTGCCCTTGGCACACCTTGCTCTAACCACACTGGTCGCCAGTGTCCGTAAGGTGTTAATATATTTCCAACTCTATTGTAACCTTAGTGCTCGCCAGTGTCCGTAAGGTGCTGTCTTTTGGGCAAATCTGCTGTAACCTAAGTGGTCCCCAGTGTCCGTAAGGTGCTGCCTTTTGGGCAAATATGCTGTAACCTAAGTGGTCGCCAGTGTCCGTAAGGTGCTGTCTTTTGGGCGAATCTGCTGTAACCTAAGTGGTTAACAGTGTCCGTAAGGTGCTGCCTTTTGGGCAAATCTGCTGTAACCTAAGTGGTCGCCAGTGTCCGTAAGGTGCTGCCTTTTGGGCAAATCTGTTGTAACCTAAGTGGTCGCCAGTGTCCGTAAGGTGCTGCCTTTTGGGCAAATCTGTTGTAACCTAAGTGGTCACCAGCGTCCGCAAGGTGCTGCCTTTTGGGTAAATCTGCTCTGACTTAAGTGGACGCCAGTGTCCGTAAGGTGCTGCCTTTTGGGTAAATCTGCTCTGACATAAGTGGACGCCAGTGTCCGTAATGTGTTTACCTTTGCCAACTCTAATTTAACCTAAGTGGTTGCCAGTGTCCGTAAGTTGTTGCCTTGCGGCCAACTCTACTTTAACCTAAGTGGTCGCCAGTTTCCGTAAGTTGTTGCCTTATGGTCAACTCTGCTGTAACCGAAGTTGTCGCCTTGTTTGTTCTCGGGATACGTCATGAGACTCCGATTCCAAACATTTTGGCCTCGATTCCCAGCTCTCGTCTGACGGTTAGAACGGGCTACTCTCAGCCTCTTAATGCAAAGCTGAGAAGAGGTGGATTCGATTCCCGTTGCATACATGAATAATTTTCAAGAATACATGGTGAAGTTACTCACTATGTTCAAGCGAAAGCCACAGCACAGCGCTAGTGTCTGCAGGTTCGGATTTGTGGCTGTGTCAGTGATTACTGTCTTAATGAAGGTCATCTTTACATGCAAGTACAGTACTTCGCTTGGAGAGGAAAGATATTTCTGACGAATGCTAATGAAAAGTAGAGTTTGTAGAGCACCCAGGAATAGCAAGCTTACTATTGAAGGAAGAGTGGAGGACAAGAACTGTAGAGGAAGTCCACGTTTAGAGCATGATAAACAGATTGCGGTAGCTATGTAGAGATTAGAAGATTAGCTCAGGACAGGGGCAAATGGAGCGCTGTATCAAACCAGACTAAGATACTGAAGACTCAAACATAGAAATAACATTAAAATTGCTCACAGTACAGTAGTGACTTACTCGTGCATGTAAGTCACATCACGCGAAGCGCCACATTTTCCTAAATCCGAAGTGGTTGGTGTGCAGGCAAATGCTGGGATGGTGCCTAACTTAAGGCCACGGCCGCTTCCTACCCAAATCCTACTTCAATTACAAATACACACACTAGTGCAGACATCACAGTGATACAGGTTATCAGACAAATTCTACACAGTAGTACTGACATCACAGTGATACAGGTTATCAGACAAATTCTAAACACACCCAAATACACGAGGCTATATGGCCACGATGTCGCAGAGGGCTGGACGAGGAAGATACCGGATTACAGGTGCAGGGAAAGTTCCGCTGATTGGAGGGTTACTATTCTTCTTGTCTACACGGCGTATTTTTCAGATAGACGCATTTTCTTCTACAATGTTGCATTGAAAACTAACTCCAAATAACAACAGTACGTATTTCCAATACGGGTTGAAATGATCTTTGCAGACGATTTTGTCACTGACGTTCAAGAATGTTATTGCTAAGTAATCAAGTACTATTGTTGTGGTTTCGTAGTTATAGAAAATACCAGCTGTGCTACGGGTATGAAAGAAATACACTAGCAAAAGTATCACGTAATGCAATTCCATGATACGGAGCCAATATATGGCAAGGTCCTCCACAATGGTTTCCCCCGCCTCGTTGCGTAGTGGCTAGCACGCTTGGCTGTCACCGCGAAGGCCCGGCTCTGCTAAGAAATTTAATTTTGGTCTGAGGGCTGGAACGGGGTACACTCAGCCTCGTGAGGCAAAACTGGGAAGAGGTGGATTCAATTCCTACCTCAGCCATCCTTGAAGTGGTTTTCCGTGGTTTCCAACTTCTACTGCAGGCAAATGCCGGGATGGTGCCTAACCTAAGGCCATGACCGATTCCTACCCGAATCCTACTTCAATTATAAATAGCCTACACACACTAGTACAGACATCAGAGTGATGCAGGTTATCAGACAAATTCTACACACACCCAAATACACGAGGCTACATGACCACGATGACACAGGAGGCTTCATTCTAATGGGATATAGGCTATAAATGTTGTCTATAGGCAAAGGCCACCCTAATTACCCATGTTTGAATAACCTGCGGCTTCATTTACAATTGATTTCTTTCTCCGTAGTCAGTTTACCCTCCAGGTAGGCTTTTCCCACGGACTCAGCGAGGGATCCCACCTTTACCGCCTCTACGGGAAGTGTCCTGGAGCTTGACATCGAGTAAGGTGATACAAATGGGGAGGCAGGACTAGCGTCTCGCCCAGGTGGCCGCACCTGCAAAGCGAACAAGGGGCCTCATGGGGGATGGGACGGGATGGGAAGAATGGGAGGGATAGACAATGAAGAGGGAAGGAAGCGGCCGTGGCCTGACGGTAGGTTCCATCCCGGAATTTTCCCGAAGGCAACTTTGGTAAACCACGGAAAACCACTTCGAGGATAGCTGAGGTGGGAATCGAACACCCTCTACTCATTTGGACCACCCGAGGCTAAGTAGACCCCGTTCCAGTGCTCATGGTCATACCACTTTTCAAATTTCATGGCAGAGCTGGGAATCGAACTTCGGACCTCCGGGGTGGCAGCTAAACACGCTGACCACTACACCATGGAGGCGACTGAATTGTTAAGTGTTGGAAATATTGTTCGGCACGTGAGTGGCAGCGTGCGTTCAGCCATAGCCTTGACCATTTGTGACGAGCCCTCACGCCAGCTAGGATATTGATTAGCGCGGTTACAGTTACAGTCATTGTGGTTCGAACGAGCCTCATTACAAGCACAGGCGTGCCCGGTGGGTTTCATCACCTAAATGAACAGTTGTGGGCTTTCTTTGTATGGTTGGCTAGCATTCTTGGCTGTCATCACGGAAGCCTGGGTTCGATGCCCGGCTCTGCTAAGAAATTTAATTCTGGTCTGAGGCCTAGAATGGGGTCCACTCAGCTTCGTGAGGCAAAAGTGAGAAGAGGCGGGTTCGATAGTCATGTACACTGCCCAGTAAACCCCTTACTAGCCATGACCGAGACGCATCAATCACTAATTTTGGTTTTTGCATGATAATAATAATTATTATTATTATCATTTCTATTGTTCATAGGAAACAGTGTATATTTTCTCAAGGAAGTCAGAATGTTACAACAGTCCACTCCAAGCCCACGGGTAAAACATGTATAAACTAAAAGCATACTATTGTGAACAGTAACACTTGAAATTAACATATTTCCATTAGATATTTCTTGGAAGACTTAAATTGAGAGTTGGTCACAGTAAACACATTCCTGACTTTGCAGACAGCCGCCAAGCTTTCGAAAGGACACATATTCTGGTCCTTTCTCATAATATTTCCTAGTATTAGAGTTTCCAGCAATGTGAACAACAACTGTAAGGTCATGCCAGCCACAGCCCCAATGCTTATGATCTGATTGGCTGCCACCCCCTCTTACCACTAGAGATACACGCTATTGGCGAATCTCTGTTTGTGTCAAGCATTTCTCCCTCCAGAGAAATCTAATGTTTTATACTGATGCAGAGCTCATTTTCGCTCTCTTCATTACAAATCGTCTTGGGTGAGATGTCTCTCCAGGAGACATACTCTCTTCATTACTTTCAACAAGACCAGGTGTTCGCTGCTAGGAAACTGTCTCTATGTTAGACAGACTCATAATAACTAGGCTTCATGTAAGATATTGTTAAGTACTTAAGGAGTTGGATTCTTAATAAACAAACATATTCTCAACGTCTTCAATTTCTTGGTGAGTATAACAATAAGCTACAGCGCGAGTGGAACTTGAGAGGACCTAAACTAGTATATTCTCAAGCATATATTCAAATAACAAACGAGTGTCGATAAGTTCACTCTCCTCCACCTAGACAGCTGACCGGCGATCTACAAAACTTATCTGGGGGCCTTCGTCGGGATTGATACATGATCTATCAGATCTATATGCAGATTGGATCAAACATTCAGATAACGTTCAGAGCCTTTCGTTGCTTGACCAACACTCTGTAGTATATACTCTAAAGAATCAGCGAGCTGGGGTAACCAGTAGTTAGCCGACAATGCTCCGAGAAGCGCCTTTCGACAAACCAACTGACTACGCACGCTGAAGGAGGGATGTAGCCGACAACGCTCAGAGAAGCGCTTTTCGAAACCAACCACCATCGCTGTTCGAGTGAGCCAACAACTCCAAAGAAGGGGCCTTTTGACCATTCGACAACGAACCGAAGACTTGAAGGAAGGAGGTAAGCTGACAGCTCTGAAATAGGGGCCTTTCAACTATCAACTTCTACCATCGATGTACTTGCTAGCTGGCAACGTTCCAAGAGACTAGCGTCCCAAGTAAACGCCTTCCAACCACATGACATCAGAGAACAAACAACCGACTTCTACCATTGCTGTACGTGCGAGCTGATAACGTCCCAAGAAACCCACGTTGCAAGTGACGCCCTTCACCTCACGACAACAGAGGAGGAGCGCAGTACGAAGAAGATGAGGTCCGAACTGCCAATTCTCTTTAGCCTGTGAGTACAAAAACAACACCTATTTTGTGATGCCTGAATATTGCAGTGAACGCATGGTCTTTAAGTTGTGTTGAGCAAAAATTAATAATAAATTAATTTTGCCTTTCAAATAACGTGAGACTTCGCTTAATCCAAAGATCTGTTGCCTTTCCCATGTTATTTGAATTAATACGTAAATAATAAGTTAATAATAAATTCATTTTGCCTTTCGAATAACGTGAGACTTCACTTAATCGCAAGATATGTTGCCTTTCCCATGTTATTTGAATTAATACGTAGATGATAAACTAATAATAACTTCATTCTGCCCTTCAAATAAAGTGAGATTTAACTTACTCGGAAGATCTGTCGTTTTTCCCATTTTATTTGAATTATTACCGTATATTAAAAATAAAATATATAATAATAGACTTTGTTTTCAGAAAGAATAATCAAAGTGCGCTCTGACTTGCAGTCCTTACACTTATTTATCCACTTTCTGAATTAAAACAGAAACTAAACTTTTTTTTTTTACAAAAAATCATCACACTAATCATTATTCTTATTTCAGAAGGAAATACCATTCTCATTTTATAAATATCATTTTCACTAGTTCATTGTGGAGAATCTAAACGGGATATCCACATATAATTAATCTTTAGAATTATTATTAATAATACGTTAATTGTCTTATTGTGAAATCCTAAACGGGGCTCTTTCACATATAATTTTATTTTATATTAACATTTATAAATAAGTAATTAACCTTTAAAGTAATCCATTTAAAGTTATTTTAACTTTCATTAGCTTTAATTATTCTAATTTCAAATCAAAAATGGCTGAAGCAAACTTATTATCAAAATTCGAGTACGCCCAAATTCAATTGTTACCAGAATTTAATGGAAGTCCATCCTGCAGTCTAGATTATTTCCTTGCAAGATGCTACAGTTTTCTAAACACCCATAGATGAGCAGCCACGACCGCCAACTCAAATGTAATTAATGAATTTTTATTCAATGTTGTAAAATCCAAATTGAAAGGTGAAGCCAGTAGTATGCTCAACCTAGATGCGAACAGTAGCTACGAGAGGTTCAAAGAGAAATTAATTAGGAGATTTGGAGATGTGAGAGACGAGAGACTGTTAGTACAAAAAATTTCCAACTGTTTTCAAAAACGAAATAAGAGCTATACTGATTACCACGACAGATTAGATGCCCTCGTTCTGCAATGTAAAAGCCTATGAAAACTCAACTACCGAGATCAGATCCTGGAGTTGAAACTAAGGGAATTAGACGAGCTTTGCTTAAACACCTTTAAATCAGTTATTCTAGAACCGTACCGTGCATATTTGCGCTACGCACAAATTGCAGACTTAAGTAAAGCGCTGCGACATTGTAGGATTTACGACAATGACCACGCCCACGAAAGTTATATGGATCAGTTGAGAGGAACAACGAAATATCCTCCCAACTATATTTCCAGTCAGAAAATGTATCCACCTAAGAACAATCAAACAACCCAACCACTAAACCAGGTTTCTCATAATCCGTTTACATATCCAAAATCACATAATTATTATTTTCCACAGATGCGACAGTTTGTAAACCCACCAACCCCGCAATTCAGATATCTGAGTCCACTTCCGAACTTAAGACCTGTCCAGAGTTTGAACCCCACCAATGCCAGACCGCAAAACCAACCTTTCAAGCCCACATATCGACCCTATCCTACACCAAATAATATTGGAAGAAGATTTACTCCCAATAACCAGAGTTACCCAAAACCTATGTCAGGAATATCAACCACTCGAGCAAACGTAAATGCACATGAAGAAGACATCGATAGAACGGATAGTTATCCCCCTGTTGTACAATTAGAATATCCTCAGCCGACACAAGGATTCGAACCCATGTATGAATATGAATCAGAACAAGAACAGGCATACAACACTGACTACTTAACCTTTGAAAACCCTGTTGAACACTATGCACGCCATAATAAACAAACACTTGAAATACCTCCTGAGCATAATTATGCGTCAGAGCAGGATTTTCGTCTTGCCCAACTATCTCAAGCGAAAACCTGAATAATATAAGAAATGCCCCAAAGCTACCATTTATCACACTATTCGGATTTACAATCTTGATAGATAGTGGAGCCTGCAATTCTATTATGAATCCAAACGTGGCATATGAACACTTTCCAGAATACATATTTAAAGAACGATTTTGTATTCAGTCTGTCCACTCAGAAACGATAGACGAGGAAAACATAAAGTTCCCCATCTTTTCTGAATATGAAATAGACGAACCAATAGATTTTCGTGTCATGAAATGGCATGAATACTTCGATGCACTAATTGGTACAGCTAATGTTGTAAAACTAGACGCAAAGATAGATTACAAATCGAACCTAGTTATCCTGAATAGCAAAGACATACCATTTCACTGTTATACGAGTTATAAACAAATAAGTTTCAAACCCTCATTAGATATGCACCAAATTGCCATCCCTGTCAATATCGAACAAGGAGACGTGTATGTCCCTACGTTTGAACATGAAGGAATGTAATTCACCGATGCGATTTTGCATGCGGATAACTAGCAGGTTATGTACTCTGTAGAGCAGACACTAAAACAAGAATTCAGTAAACCAGTTTTGGTGGAACCACTAGAAAATATTGCTATACGTCCGTTAGAGATAAACTCATCAGAAGGCGATATCCAAGTATATCTCCGCACCCAACACATGAATGACTTGTAAAATAAAACCATATCTGAATTATGTTCACAATTTTCAGATGTATTTTATTATCCAGGGTGCGATTTAACGTTTACTAATGCAGTAAAACATTTTATTCTTATCACTGATGAGGATCCGGTATATCAAAGAAACTACCGATATCCTCCCACTTTAAAGTCAGTACTGAGCGAAGAAGTAGAAAAACTTATAAAGCAAGGTATAGTGACGGAAAGTGAATCTCCTTATTGTAATCCTGTATGGATAGTGCCAATGAAGCTAGATGCTTCAGGTCAGAAAAAATAGAGATTAGTCATTTACTTTAGGCAGTTGAATAAGAAGACTATTGAAGACAAATATCCACTTCCTAGAATAGAAGAGATTCTAGATAATCTAGGACATAGTCAGTATTACTCGACTCTTGACCTCGCGCAAGGATTTCATTAAATTGAAATGGATCCTAGATCTATAGAAAAGACAGCTTTTACTATAGACAATCGGCATCTCCAGTATGCTCGAATGCCGTTCGGTCTTAGAAATGCGCCCGCCACTTTTCAGCGCGTGATGGACAATGTCCTACGCCCTTTTCTTTATAAATTCTGTTTTGTGTACATGGATGACATTATTGTATACAGTAAATCCTTAGAAGAACACAAACAACATTTAACCCTAGTAATGCAAAAATTACGGGGAGTTAATCTGAAAATTCAGCTTGACAAGACTGAATTTCTCCATAAAGAAGTAGCCTTCTTAGGACATGTTGTTACGAGGAACGGTGTAAAACCAAACCCGGACAAAATAGAAGTAGTGAGGAATTATCCCATTCCCAAAACCACGAAAGAAATTAAACAATTTCTTGGCCTAGCTGGTTATTATAGAAAGTTTCTGAAGGACTTTGCTAAGATAGCATATCCCATGACCCGATGTTTAAAATAGGGATCAAAAATAAATGTAGAACACCCTGAGTACAAATCTTCATTTGAAACTCTCAAGACCTTGCTAATTAATGCACCAATCTTAGCTTACCCAGATTTTTAGGAACCATTCGTGTTAACCACGGATAGCTCAGACTATGCATTAGGGAGTGTTCTCACACAGAAAGGACATCCAGTCGCTTATTACTCAAAAACTTTGAATCCCGCAGAGATAAAATACTCTACAATAGAAAGAGAGTTACTTGCCATAGTACAAAGCAGTAAGCATTTTAAACCTTACTTATGGGGAGGACACTTCACTGTTGAATGTGATCATCGTCCGCTACAGTGGCTTTTCACTCTGAAGGATCCCAGTTCAAGACTGTACCGTTGGAAAATCAAATTAGGAGAGTTTGATTTTGACATTAAATATGTCAAAGGAAAGACAAACTACGTAGCGATTTCTAATGTAGCCATCCCTGGAGATAAATCATATCAATTAGAAGTAGATAATGAAACAATTCATTCCAACCAAGAAGACCCGATTTTCACTTTGAAAATGTCAGAAAGAAACCTAAATCAGAATAGAAATCTGATAATAGTAAAGTATGGAAAGTTTCCAAAAGTTTTGGAAATAAAATTATTCAAGAAGTTTACTCGCCATGTTATGATAGTAACACGAGAAAACCTTGCTGAAGATTTAAGAAAACACCTTCTTAAAGTCATACACACTTCTAACAGATACGCCACTTATTTCGATGATATGACACTAGAGATTGCATTCATCAGAGTATGCCAAAAATTGTTTACCTCAGAGTTAATAATTATTAGAGCATCAAAATTTCTGGAATATATTGAAAATTTAGAAACACAGAAACAACTGATATTACAATATCATTTAATAAACCATAATGGAATCATTGAAACATTTGAACACCCTCGAACCAAGTACTATTGGCCACATTTAAAAGAACAAATTAGAAATGTGATAAACCAATGTAATTTGTGTTAGAGGAACAAATATGAAAGACATCCCAATGCAGTACCAAATCAAGATCCCATTATAGCTGACCACCCATTTGCACAAGTTCATATAGATACATTCCATTTTGAACAAACCCGCATCTTGACAATACTAGACGTATTTTCAAAATACGGACAAGCTTATGTGTTAGCTAATGGCACAGCCATAGCGGCCTTAAACCAACTGCAAGTGTACTTTTCACACCATGGTTATCCCAAAAGAATTACCTACGACCAAGGCGGTGAATTCGAGAATAGTCTAATTACAGAATATTGTAAATCTACAAATATCGAATATCATATAACCACACCTTTGAATTCCTCTTCAAACTCCCCAGTAGAGAGATTGGATTCCACTCTCCTCGAGAAATTGAGAATTTCAAGAGACCATGATAAATTCACCCCACTACCACAACTCATTATAAATGCAATCATGAATTATAATTCATCGATTCATTCAACTACTAAACAGTCACCGTTCAACGCCCTGTACGGTCCTTATTACAAAGCTTTAGATCATATCTTTTCCACGTCACCGAAAATTAACGAGTACGTAGAAAGACAGGCTAACCAAATTAAGATCTTGAACGAAAAGCAATCCGATCCAAGGGATTCCACATTTACACACCCCTATAAAATAGGAGAAACAGTATATGTTTTGGATTCCCTGACCAGGAATAAGACTTCCTGGAATTTGTACAACGAAGGTACAATACTCAAAATCGAAGCCAACCAAGTTCATTGTAAAATGAAAAACGGTAAAATTCATGTCCAGAATTTTAGAAATATTAAACCTAAGAGGAAAATTCTTCCTATTACAGATTCATTTCCGGATATGGCATCATCCTCACAGAGCCAGTAAACACCCCAGGATTATATGCTGATCCCCTCGGACCTGTAGTAATTGTTAATAACTATCATAAGTTTATGTTTCATTTCAAACTTACCGCTTTAAAAGAGGCATATAAGAATATCGATGATACTGTCTCCAGTCTACTAATTAAAAGCAATAATACCATTCCATATTTATTAAATGAATTAATTGAAGAAACTAAAGAAACAAGGAAAGAATTAAAAAATTAATACCAACTAATGTCAATAGAACTAAACGAGGTTTAATTAACGCTTTAGGTAAAGTAATAAAATTCATCTCAGGTAATCTAGATCAAGATGATTTAGACAATTTTCAAAATCAATTAGACATTCTAAAACGAAGTCATAATAAAGAAATAAAACATATCAATAAGTTAGTATCTTTTGCCAATTCAAATGCTCAAAAGTTTTAAGACGAAATTGACCATGTTAGTAATAATATGAAGTTAATTGAAGGTATTCTACAGGCAGAAGACATCAAGATCAGTCTACTGGAAGAATCCCAATACGTGATAATGTGTGTTATAAATTTAACAAAATATTACGTGTGCTCCAAGAGACAATTTCTCTTTCATTTAATGAAATGACTAACGTCAGGGTATTTTAAAGAAGAGACTTAACTAATTTAGTAAAGCATTTATTGTCAATATATCCTGTCAAAAGTATGATCCATGCAGATCAATATCACCAGTTTGAAAATCTCAAACTATCGAAGACTCAAGTAATTATATTAGACGAAGAAATGATTGTGATCCTTTCTATGCCACTCACAGATGGCAGTCAATATCAATTGTATGAGATTACCCTTGTACCTGCTATTCAGGACATTATGCTTGTCCCAACTGAAAAATATTATTTGCAAGGACCCACTCCTAAATGGTCCAGTATACCCTGTATCAAGAGTACTCAATCATAAGTATGTATGTATTATAATATTAGGATAACAAGTTGCAACCTAACAAATACTATTGGATGCGAGTATGCTTCAATAACTAATGAGATAAAAATATTTCAACCTATAAACAAGGAACATATCCTGTTCTTTAGCAAAACATCTGAAATAATTATGCAAACATGTATAGAAGCTCAGAGCTCTCTACAAATCTCAGGTCCACAGGTAATATATTCAAATGAATCTTGTCCTATTTCCAGCCTAGGAATAACGTTACACCAAAAACCTACCAACTATGACCATAGTTTCCCAGTCCTAATTATTCATGATGAACCTTTAATAAATAAAGAAATAAACCTTCTCAATTCCCATCTCGATGTAACAAACTAGATTTGAAGCCAATACCAAAGACCTATATTACAAGGAAACAATGTGTATCCATTAATATAACATTTGTCTTACTCATAACATTTATGATCTTGTTTATATTTAGACAAAAATTAAGTAAACTGCATTATTCTGTTAAAATCAAATGCAGGAAGAAAGTAGTAATCACTGAGGTCAGTGATTCGAATCTTAGGGGAGAGGAGTCATGTACACTGCCCAGTTAACCCCTTACTAGCCATGACCAAGACGCATCAATTACTAATTTTGGTTTTTAAATGATAATAATTATTATCATTTCTATTGTTCATAGGAAACAGAGTATATTTTCTCAAGAAAGTCAGAATGTTACAACAGCCCACTCCAAGTCCACGGGCAAAACATGTATAAACTAAAAGCATACTATTGTGAACAGTCACACTTTAAATGAACATATTTCCATTAGATATTTCTTGGAAGACTTAAACTGAGAGTTGGTCACAGTAAACGCATTCCTGACTTTGCAGACAGTCGCCAAGCTTTCGAAAGGACACATATTCTGGTCCTTTCTCATAATATTCCCTAGTATTAGAGTTTCCAGCAATGTGAACCACAACTGTAAGGTCATGCCAGCCACAGCCCCAATGCTTATGGTCTGATTGGCTGCCACCCCCTCTTACCACTAGAGATACACGCTATTGGTGAATCTCTGTTTGTGTCAAGCATTTCTCCCACCAGAGAAATCTAATGTTATATACTGATGCAGAGCTCATTTTCGCTCTCTTCATTACAAACCGTCTTGGGTGAGATGTCTCTCCAGGAGACATACTCTCTTCATTACTTTCAACAAGACCAGGTGTTCGCTTCTAGGGAGCTGTCTCTGTATTAGACAGACTCATTATAACTAGGCTTCATGTAAGATATTGTAAAGTACTTAAGGTGTTGGATTCTGAATAAACAAACATATTCTCAACATCTTCAATTTCTTTGTGAGTATAACAATAAGCTACAGCGCGAGTAGAACTTGAGAGGACCTAAACTAGTAGATTCTCAAGCATATATTCAAATAACAAACGAGTCGCGATAAGTTCACTCTTCTCCACCTAGACAACTGGCCGGAGATCTACAAAACTTATCTCGATTACTACCTCAGCCGTCCTGGAAGTGGTTTTCCGTGGTTTCCCCACTTCTAATCCAAGAGGTGAATGCCGGGATAATACCTAACGTAAGGCCACGGCCATTTCTTACCCAAATCCTACCTCTATTACAAATGCACACACTAGTACAGATATCATAGTGACACAGGTTATCAGATAAATTCTACACACACCCAAGTACATGACTACGATGTCTCAAAGCTCCTAAATGAATCATCAGCGACTCTTTGTATGGGTTTATTGTTCTAGGCTTTAGCCCGAAGGGTCCCGTATTCGATTGCCGACTGGGCTATGGGAAATTTAATCTCCTATGGTTAATTCCACTGGCTCGGGGACTGGATATTGTGACGTCTTCATGTTCAAAGAAACCAAATACTGAAAACAAATATAACAAACAAAAAAAGTAAATATGTAAAAAAAAAAAAGTGGTAACGTTCTCGCAACCTGAGCCCAAGATAGCAGGATCAAATCCCGATGCAGTCAGTTGGCATTTGAGGGTGCGCAAATACGATGAAGCGTGTCACTAGATTTTTTAAAAATAATTTTATTTTATTAATTAATTAATTTACTGGCGCGTCAAAGATCCCTTTCGGGGCAAATTTCTGGCACCCCTGCGTCTCCAAGAGACGCAGTATTTAAAAGGGATATAAAACCAGTAACATTATTATTATTATTATTATTATTATTATTATTATTATCATCATCATACAGATTCATAAATTCCTCATTTTACAATGGTACAATGACTAAAAATACAGACTAATGTCAAGCACTTGCAAAGTTCATTCTTCATTTAGGAATCGTCGCATTCTATGGCAAGTGTCCAAGTTCACCGACTTTTGGATCTGTCCCAGGTTGTGAGCCATTCCGAGAGCCTGCAGTTGATCCAACAGTCTTGAAGGTACAATTCCTGTTGCAGACAGAATGAGAGGCCGGATGTACAGCTGCTTTAGCTTCCACATTTTCTTTACTTCAATGGCTTCCTTTGGTCATAAATGAATGTTTTTTTCAACACCGAACTGGTGTATTTGTTGACCGTTTGGGCATAGGCTGTTTGACGGTTGTGGTTGAGTGGTACGGATGCATCGATTATCACAGCTTCTTTCTTCTGTCGATCAAGGAGGAGAAAATCAGGTCGGTTGGCTTTGATGGTTTTATCAGTGCGGATTTCTCTGTCCCAGTATAATATATGGGTTCCGTTGTAAGAAACATCTTTTGGTTGGTACTTATAATATGGAAGCGAGGAGTCATCTACAGTAGTCCTGTAGTTTTAGCCATCTATATATGCACGATCTTAGCAACATTATTGTGGCGCTCAATGTAGTTCATATTTGCCAAGGTTGGACATCCACCGATAATGTGATATTAGGTTTCACCCTGCTCGCCACAATTACGACAATTATCCTCAACTTCTGTCTGTTTTAAGATTAACCTCCTGTAATTCCTCCTAGGTATGACTCTGTCTTGTATAGCCAACATAAAACCATTGGTCTCGCCAAATAATTGGCCTTATTTGAGCCATCTGTTTGACGCACACTTATCTGTAGACGGTAGGTCGAGCTGGTGAGCATGAGCACCGTGAAGCTCCATTCCTTTCCATTCTTCGACTTGGCCGAGGAGTTGCTTTTCAGGCAAGCTGAAAGTCATCCGGTTCAAATGGAGTGCGGAGACAGTGTCAGCCTTACACATGGCAGCATACATTGCATTCTGTTCTGATCTTCGTAGGAAGTACTTCCGTAAGTTCAAGGTTTCCTTGTGGCACAGACGGATCAAACTGACAATTCCTAGTCCTCCTTCGCTTGGTGGTGGAGTTATGCGTTGAACAGCAGACTTGGGATGATGAAGTCTGAGTTTGGTCATCTGCCCACGTACTGTTCTCTCAAGTCCTTCGAGGTCTGTTGCAGACCATTTCACCACTCCAAATGAATAAGTTAGAGTAGGGGTGGTGTATGAGTATCTCTTGCGTTCAGCAAGGTCTTAAGGCTAAATGTCTCGTTTCTTAGTTTGTAATTCTGACACCACGTAGCAGCACCAAAGTGAGACAATTTTTTTTTTCTCTTGAACAAAAGCTCGTATTTGCGATCTGAAAACCGCTATGGATACTAGACTGCAATTGAATTGATATTAATTAGATGCATTTTCCAAATGTGAAAAACAAAAAAAATACTCACAGTTTTTTATATCTCTGATTAAAATATGAAAAAAACCTGGTAATACCAAAACGGAGATTTATTTCCTGATTCCAATGCATTTTTCAGAATTAAAATCGGGTGAATGGAATCGACAGCATAAGTTTGGGAATTGTTTTGAAAAGGGTGGTAGGGGTAGCGGCACGGCTTCACAAGATCTCTTGCGCAAGGAAAATGATGAACACGATGACAGGGCGGAGGGAGAAGGGGACGATTTGACGACAGGAAGGAGTTGTCTTCCTCTTGTCACAAATATTATAGTTCGACGAGTTACATGTACAAGTGCCTAGGCGTGGAACAATAAATGAGCAATAAAATTATACTGTAGTCGTGTCAAGCTTATGTAACGTCAACACAATGTGTTTGTACAGATACCTTTCTTACTTCCTCAAACATTCTTGTTGTTGTCGTTCTTGTTGATAATAATACATTGTAGGGGCTTGGGACATCTTGGTCATCAGTACCTTTGGCTGGCTGCGTGGCTCAGCGGTAACGATCTCGCTTGCTGTGTCCAGGGTTGCAGGATCGAATCCTGGTGCAGCCAGTTGGCATTTGAGGGTGCGCGAATGGGAGAGAGCTTTGTCATTAGATTTGATGGCATTTTAAAGATCCCCTTCGGGGAAAATTCCGGCACCCCGGCGTCTCTAAAAGCCGCAGTAGTTAAAAGGGACGTAAAACCAATAACGTTATTATTATTATTATTATTATTATTATCATCAGTCCCGAGTAGTTGATTATGTGTGTAACTGTATTAGAGTCAGGGATGGGGCAGGTGCCCTGAGACTTATCATACGGTACTATCTCGGCATTTACCTGGAAAAACTGGTGAAAACACACACAGGATAGAAGCTGACAGCGCTGAATTCCATTTTTGTTAACTGTTTTAGAGTGCTTTGAGGATAAACTCCCGAACAAAAGACATATTGTTCCAACATTAGTATTACTTTGTAGGAAATAATTCTTACCGCACAGAGCAGCGACTGGTTTCACTCGATGCAAAATTGATTAGTGTATAGAAAGATATGACTGGTTTGTAGTTAGCACGTTCTTGATATTTTAGAGGGAAAAAAAGATGGGCAAGATATGTTCGTGATCAGGTTGATTGGGAATATCTATTCTAAAAACCATCCGATGCGGACGTTCGACTCGAGGTATCGTCTTCTAGACATAACAAACAAGACCACAAACCGTGAAAAATTCAAATCACTGGAGCCAGCTATTATCGATTTACAAGAGGCCAAATTCGCACGCACCCCTACATACATACGTACATACCTACATACATTTTGGTGATTCGCATGGGTCTTTGGTTCTTTTGACTCTAATTCCCTTTTCTTTTTCATGAGATCTGAAACGACTCCGTGAGGCCAATCACTATAACTTACTTCAATTTTCATGGAAGTAATAATAAAAGTTCATCTATGTAGGGCATTTTATTACGAAAAACAAATTATGAAAATGCATACCAAGAGCAAAATTATTATGTACAATTGTGCATATGTAGAATTAAAGTTCATCTCATCTGCCTATTGTTATCACAGGCACTAGCACTGCGTACTATAAACAAAAACAATATTATACCTAATTATTTCCTGTTCTTGAAATCAATGCTTCAATATTTTCCATATCAACGATAACGTTTCATGATTTACTCACACTCAGTATTTTACTTCACCTCAGGTTCTCTTATATCCATTGATCTGGTCATCCTGGAATCAATGATCTCAGGCAACAAGATTTTCTCGTAGCAGAATGTGAGTTACATAAGCATTTTTTGTCTCCGGAACTTTTCGTCCCTCTTTATTGTTTCTATGTGAATGTCCTTAGGCGTCCATACCACAAAATAACATATTTCCCGCTGTGTTATTTCCAACTGACCCTGGTTCTGGAAATAAAAATCATGTGAGTGTTAGAGAGTTATCAATCTGTTCTCTTCTGAATGGCACTGTTCCTGACATTCTCTAGGCTTTCATTTTCGCTTACTTTCTGCCAAACAAAATCCCTTTAGCTTTTTGCAGGCTTCCAGTATGGTCATATTCCGTGCAGAATAAGGGCACTTGACTTCGACTATAGCGTCGTCTCCTATTAATCCGTCTGGGGAGGCACCTAAGAACCGATAAGTTTTATGTACGAAAATACCACATTCTTCGACTTTTCTACCAATTTCTCCTTTAAATTTCGTTTTGCAATTCGATCAATATCTATCACAATCATACTGCATTGATTTTGAGAGAAATTCGCCGTACAGAATGTATTTTGCTACTGGAGCCCATTTCGAGGTTTCCTCTTGCATACATATCCAAATTTGGATGCCGTAAGTCTGTTCTTTCTAGCTGTGTGCCACTTTTCATTTTCCCTTTGGCCCCTTGTTTCCGTTTCCAGTTTTTGTATATGGCCTTCACTACGTGTTAGTTGCTTGATCTTCTCGTCACTAAACTCTCTCAACAGTACGTCATCGAAATCCAACTGCATTGATCGGTTTCCATAATCACGTGAGACAGTACGTTTCTTTTCATTAGACTGTTGTCGGGACATTCATTTCCCTTCTCGCGTCGCAAATAAACTTTTTCGGCAAGCTGCTCTTCTTCTCTTTCTGCTGAGTGCAGTGTACTTCACTATTGTGGCAGTTTTTTTTTCTAAACTGATTTCATTGTTTTATAGTGCCAGGAGGGCCCAAACTGAAAGTCCAGCCCGACATGTTTGGCTCTATGAGTGAAGGAACCTTGTTTCCCTGGATTGATCTGCTTACCTCCCGTGAATTTTGCTACAAGGGACATATAATTTTCGGCAGCATTGCTGGTGGTGTTTGATACTGGCTTGGAACTTTTTGCAATTAGGGGCTGCAAGCAAGAACGCACATTGTCACAAGCATTAGTTTGGTCTGCAGTTAGCTGTTTGTCTTCACCTTGCCCGCTGGTAGTGCAAAAGTACTGTTTGCAGTCTTTATGAATCCCAATCCAATCCAGTATTTCCGGAAACCAATTTTCCATTTTCACAAACACCACGCCTTTATTTTTCCACACAACGCATTGTTTTCATTTGAAGTCGAACTTGCTTCTCTGAAAAAAGTTGACACTGAATATTTCGTGATCTTTACTCCTACACTTATGTATTAGAAGTAAAAAACAAACCACACCTGTGGCGCGACAGCCCATGAAGGCCTAGGCCTACCAAGCAACCGCTGCGCTGTTCAGCCACGTAGCCTGCAGATTGCGGGGTGACGTTTATTCATCCAACTTGTAGGCTACAGGTAAAATATAAGTGAAATCATAACTACTCGGTGCATTACAGATTCTCTAATGCAAGCGTAAAGAAATATATAATTTCAAATATAAACTGGGGGAGAAAACTTACGGGTGTGTAGAGGCTTTTTCATTTTCTTAATTTTTGGGGCCTGGCTTCCTTTTCTTGATACCTGGTCGCAATCTCCCCTGGGATTTAGTGGAACGCCCTTGAATCGGTTTTGGTGGTGGCTCCATTTTCCAACAAAAACGAAAAAATAACTCCACTTGATGACCGTAATGCTCTCCACCAGTCGTAGCCTACCTATATGTACACGTACCTATTCTACCAGAAATACTGTCCGAAAAATTAAGTGCCGAAAATAAAACACCTAACGGGCATTAAAAAGTAATACTGTTGCAGGTAAAATAAATTAAACAAAAAGTAATTAAGGAGATCGATGAACTAAAAGCAATAAGTCGTAACTAGGAGCTGGTAAAATATCAAAGGATCACTCAGAAATATCCGGACCTTGACAATAATTCAGAACTAACCAGCACAGTCAATCTCAACATTGGACTAGAGGCTCGGGAATTCGATAGCGTCTGGTAAGGTCATCGCTCTCCCAAATCACTCGAGCTCAGCTCCCCTCCCCTCCCTCCACCAACTCTCCATGACCTTGTTCTACTGCCGCACCTTGTTGCAAATACAGTAACACTTTTATTCACAAACTTCCCAAAGTGGTCCCGACGATTCTATCCAACCGATTTAGGTTTTGGATACGGCTTTGGAATCAGTGAGTAAAACTCAACTTTCGTATTACCCGGTTTTTTTTCTCGAATTTTATCAGATATTTGAAAATCAAACAGCAACTTTTCTGTTTTTGAAATTGAAAAGTAAGCAATGAATTAATATCAATTCTGCTACAAGACAGAGTACATAGCAGTTTTCACATCGCAGATCGGAGCTCCCCTTCGATGAAAAAAAAGTAAATAAATAAATTCATCTTCGCTTGTGCTGCCATCTCTTGAAATATTTTCTTACCAAAGTGTCAGGACATTTAGCCTTAAGAACAGTGTTCAGCTGATCCTTGAACTTTATTTTCAACCTCTCTTTGATCTCAGTTTGGCTGATTCCTCGCAGTTGGATAACGCCTAAGTATTTGTAACTCTGTTCTTCCGTTAAGCATTCAAGTACATCATCACCTAAGCTGATTCCAGTACTGCTTCCTAATATCTCTCTTTGCAAGTGTATCGCCTTACACTTATCCAGGCCTAAATTCATGCTTATTGATTTTGAGAAGCTGCTCGTTATGTTCAGCAGCTTTTGAAGTTGGGTCTCTGAACTAGCAGACACTTTTAAGTCGTCCATATACAGGAGGTGGTTTATCGTGTATTTCGTGTCCCTACCTTAAGGCACACTAGGGCTGAGTTTTTCAACTTCCACATTTTTTATCAGAATGAGTTGAAATTTAAACTGCATACTTAGAATGGTAACACTAAGTCACATACCAAATTTGAAAACAATTGGATTAAATGTAATTGATTTTTTACTAATTATATTATTAAAATATACGGTGTAATCAAAATGCTCCATGCGCATTAGAAATTGTGTAAAACGCTTGATATTTTCATTACATATACATAAAACTATTCTTAATATTATAACATTGAGACATTTCAGGAAAGTGGTACATGTATGCTGTCTGATTAATTTTTTTCTTGATGTGCAATCATGTTTTATGAATTTTGATAATTTTTCATAGTTTTTTATTTTTTTGGTGTGTAATTTACTAAGTGACTGGAGATATCGCAATATTATCTTACACCACATGTGTTTCTGAATATCCAGTGATTCTTTTAGTAAAATTGGTGAATATCTCATGCACACGGAGCATTTTGATTATCTAAAAATGTTATTTGGAGATAAAAGCATTTTTATAAAACCGCATGCTATATTAACCAGTTTGGCTCACCCAATGAAACTTTTTTGGAAAAAATCTGAAAAATACAATGTTTTGTTGTAGAGATAAAGAGCATAGAGACCTTTCGTTTGAGTTAACCTACGACTTTCTAGGATTTCTATTTTTAAAAGTATAGCCTACTTTCTATGATTTGCCTTCCATCTTCTTTTTACGCAGAGGATATTAAAAAATGTCGCTGAGCCTTTAAAAATGGCCGTGCATTAAAACTTTTTTTACTGAAATGATCCACAGGGGTCCATAAGATATATATATATATATGGGAAAAACAAAATACAGTTATTTTGTCATTTTTGCCTAAAAACCCCTAAAAACCCATATCCTGTCGAGTTGAGCCAGTAGCTCAGTGGGATAAGAGACATGCAGAACCAAAGGGGGCTCAGTGCATCCCCTTGAAATATTCCCCTCTTGATGTTGATCATTCTGGATTTAAGAGTCTGGGATTTTTTTCTGACATGAAGTACTGTAGACCATTGAGCCATTGAATGTTGAAGCAGACTGATGATCTTTGGGTCAACTTTATACATATTGAGTATCTGGATGACATACGAATGCGGTACGGAGTCAAAGGCTTTCATATAATCTATGAATGCCATACTCAAAGCTCGTCGGTTCTTTGAGGCTTGTCTAGTTATAAACCCATCAATGGTGACTTGATCTTTGCATCCTTTGACATTTTATACCATCCTTTCTGTTCTTCCGCCATTGGGTTTTGACTGAGTAGTTGGCTGTTGATCTTTTTTGTTATAATTGAATCGGTCATTTGAGAAACCCCACATCTGCAAATGCAATTTGAAAATGTCATTATCAAGTATCAGTAGGTACACATACCTTATCTGTACCTACTGATACTTGATAATAACATTTTCAGTGAATTTCCTTCCTTTGGTGGTACAGGCAATTTCAAATTGCAATTGTAGATGTGGGGTTTCTCAAATGACCGATTTAATTGAGGTAAGCGATTTGTACACTAGTGTCCAAAAGTTAAGCATAAGTTACGAATAAGCAGAGCAACAGGAAATAGACCGCAAATCGCACGATATATGCACCTACCAACCTTACGTGTTCGCTCTATTTTGGAAAGGAGTATTCCCTGCTTTGACTAGCGGAGTAACCAAAAGGTAAACACAGCCAGTGCCTGCGCCCCATATTCCCTCAGTCGTGTTTGCCCTGTTATAATGTGCGGAGTGTAGCCTCGTGGTGAACGTGACAACATAATGGTACAACGACGCCATTTGGATCCCGTTTTGCAGCGTAGAATACTCGGCCGCCTGGAAGGAGGCCAGACACAGACCGAAGTCGCCGTATCCTTGAATGTGCCACAAAGTGTCATTTCCAGGCTTTGGAGACGATTTCGAGACACAGGAGATGTTAGTCGTAGGCCAGTACCAGGTCGACCAAGAGTAACCATCCCACAACAGGACCGATATCTGGCCTTAACCGACCGACGAAATCGGAGTGCACCTGCAAGACAATAATTGTCGGCGGAGCTTAGAGCCGTCTCAGGGGTTGCCTTTTCCCGGCAAACTGTGTACTGGAGGCCCAAAACAGCAGGGCTGTTTGCCTGAAGTCCAGCGGTGTGCGTCCCGCACACTCCAGCACAGAGACGCGCCCTTTTACTGTGGTGACGTGAACGTCGAAACTGAACCACGAATGAATGGAGGCATGTGCTCTTCACATATGAATCCCGCTTCAGTTTGAAGGACGTTTCCCGTCGCACATTAATCTGGAGAGAACCGGGTAGCCGATACAGCCACAGGAACATCGTGGAACTGGACCAGTATGGTGGTGGTGGCGTCATGGTGTGGGGCGGCATCATGTTGAATGGCCGTACGGACCTGCACATCTTCATGGGTGGCCCGAGGAACACTGTGATTGCTCGGAGATACAGGGATGAGGTACTGAGACCACATGTTCGACTCTTCAGAGGTGCGGTTGGTCCAGACTTCCTCATAATGGACGATAATGATCGACCGCACCGCGCTGCTCTGGTGGATGAATTTCTGGCTGGGGAAGACATTCATCGCATGGACTGGCCAGCGAGGTCTGCGGATCTGAATCCTATAGAGCATGCCAGGGATGCATTGGGGAGGCGAATTATATCCCGTCATCCTCCACCTAGGACCCCCCAAGTCCTTCGCTTCGCCCTTTCGGAGGAATGGGATCGACTGCCTAAGAGCTCTTGGACCATCTGATAGAGAGCATGCCACGTCGCTGCGAAGCACTTGTGGCCGTTAAGGGTAACCATACACCTTATTAACATCATATTTTGTTGTGGAAGACATTGCCAAGTTTTGTTAGTTGTTGTCAAAGATGTACCTTAGCTATCAGAACCTTTCTGACACGTTTTTCTTGGACAAGTTGTGTGACATATGGTGTGTATGATTCAGCTTCCGTTTCTCCAGCAATCCGTCTGACGTTCCTATCAGGCGGTATGGCCTCGTTTAGTGATTATGCTTAACTTTTGGACACTAGTGTACATATTAGAGAGGCAGGTGATCGGCCGATATTTGGAAGGATCGTATACATCACCATTTTTAGGGATTAAGAATGTTCGGCCTTGAGTGAGAAACGCAGGCATTGAAGTTGGATCTTACAGTAGAGTGTTGAAGCAATCTGCTAATTTCGCGTGAAGCGTTGTCAGTGGCGTAGCCAAAGGGGGCGGGGGAGGGGGTGTTACTGGGGGTTAGAACCCCCCGATTGGAAAATCGGCATGGTTGTGATTTGTGACTGTTTCACCACCACGCCAGCTACTTGGTGATGTACTGAACCCTTTATCCACAGGCTGTATAAAGGATTCTAATAATTATTCATCATCTTTTGATACATTTCTACAGACAACAGATATGAGAGCCAGACGGTGTTGGGAAATATTGAGAAATCAGTGGCCAAGAGGACACAATGGTTTAAGCTCCTGTGGTATTTTAGGAAGAAGCATATATATTCTTGAAACATAGGACAGGTTCAACTTTTAGCGCGGAAGACGGCTTGGGGACGCACATTATGGCCTGTTGCTAGGAAGGTTGGCGCCAAGAAGGAAATCGAATGCTACGAAGCAATTGGTCTATCATCATGTTAACCTTTCCCTACTGCAGAAATTCTTGTAAAAGCGCGCAAAGACATACAAGAGTCTGGGCCAATAATATCAAGACGCCTTGTTTTAGCGGCAACTCGGCTTGATAACGCACACTGGTAAATTAACGCGGGAGTTATCTACGTTATCTACAGATTAATTCCACGATCGATTCGAGCCGGCTACAGCAAAATCGTAACCTCCACACTGCTACGAACTCAATGATACCGATCGCATGCTAGTCTGATAATTATTATGGAATATTTTTTTAATAAATCCCCTTCCACACCTACCCTAGTCAGTTTCATTTATAAGGATCCAAGATGCTTCGAGGATCATCACTCATTTCGTGCGTCTAAGGACGTAACGTTCATTCACTCATTTTGTACGTCTGAGGACGTAAGATTCATACTCTGCATATTTTCATGTTATTGAACATGGAACAGTGTCTTCAAGTTATAAGTGTAACTTCAGTGATTTATTTGTAGTCCCAGCATTATCAGTAGGGTCCAGTTCATCGAAATAATTCACCAAATAGATTGTCAAGGAATATAGTACTTGATAGGTGAATATAGTAGGAATTATATCGTGTGTGTATCTGACAAAACTTTATTTAATTCAGCACGAGATGACGTCTAAGAACGAGAACGGATCTGGGAACCAGCAGGACATTTGCCAGAAGATGTCGATGACCAGATAAACATCTTAAAGGAGATGGCTGCAGACGTTTGTCCTGGCGCTGTTTTAAAGGATTGAGTACAAATTAATTTATTTATTTATTTATTAAATCAGCTATGGTATTATGGGACATATTTTGTAGATATTTGTTTGCTTCTTTGGTAATGTAGATTATTAGTTTTTGTTTTACTGACACATTAAATATGGGACTAGCCAAGCGTTGTGTAATTTGTAAATATTGCGATTGTATTTGGTTCAACTGTACGGGGCGACACGCGGAGCCCATGCTCGCGTTCGCTTGCGTAAATCGCGGTCAAGCATTATTATTCGGAGGTATGCCTTACAACAAAAATGGAACTGAATTAATTTTGAGATTAAAAATAGAATTTGGAGGGTAAGATTATTTGTGAGTAGAATTTTATGACGGATCAGGATTATTTTGATAGTTGCTTTCCAGCAGTTTGAACGGGATGGCACTTTGCACCCGAGTTTTTGTTGTGTATTTTTGTTAATGTGTCAATGGACGCAATATTGTTGATCTGTTTTGAGCCGACCCAGTGTGTGGGTAGGAGAGTCAGTCCAAGCTTTTGATGCGTTGTGTGATTTTTATAATGTGCTAGCGAGAATATATCATGGTGATTATGCTGTCTTGCCCCACATTAGCCCAGTTCATGACCTCGCGAGGGTGAACTTGTGGTATATATTTGTGTTTCTCACCATCCAGGGGATGGGTGAGATATGTTGACGTTTCCAGAGTGAAACTGCACCGAGCTTGCCGGGCTGAGAGAGATATTTGTGACAGTGGTGACTCATACGAGAAGGGCGCACTCAAATCAGATAACGTGACTTGTCATTAGTAAAAGGCTTGCTTCCTGGACTGCAGTTTAAGATGTTGTTTAAAATTCACAAAAACCTGATCGGTTATAATGAGTATTGATTGATTAAATGGGTGCTGTCCATAGTTGTAAGGGAGCTTCCGAAATTCGTGTTTGTCTGGCGTTTTATATAAATATAAACATAGTTTTTCAGCCGTTAGGCTTGTATTTTGTTGTTGTTGGTTCAATTTTTGGTGTGTTTATTTTTACGCGTCCTTGACCCGTGTCAAGTTAGGGTGCGCGAAGCTATGTTCCCAGGTTATGATGAGAGCGTTTTGGCCCATTTTGTGGCATGCTCTTTTTGTGTTCATTTTGTGCTCCGGCACCAGCTAGGATCTCAGGGAGATTCTTCATTCTGTTTATATTATTAGATCTTGCATGTGTCAGTAGTAATTATAGTGTATTAATTAAAGGTGGGTCCCATAGCCGTAGTGTGATTTAAAAGATGCAACTCCGTAAGCAACATGACTGATTCAGTTGTAAACGGACTCGCATCAGTACTCAATTTCTTATTAACGAGCAGTACACCACACATTATATAACTTCTTGACCAGAAAAAATGGACTTGTATCCATATGTTGTGACGAGTGAGTTCTTACCGCTCAAATGCTTATGTTATGATTTTATCATTTATGTGAAGCTGCATTCACATTGTCTTGTTGTGACGAGCGAGTTCCTACCGCTCAGTGTTATTATTGTTTATTAAGGGGGTGAAAGTCAGGGAGGATTTCTTTTTGTTTATTATTATTATAATGCACATACTTTTCAGTCATTAAATTTCTTTTATTCTACTTGTTATTCATTTTATTTCTAGTATAGCCTCTGTCATGAACCTTTCTATTCATTAGAACATGTTGTTTTTAGCGAACTTTGCTGTGTATCGCAGTCTGGACTGAACACGACCCCGTAGATGAATCTTGAGAAAACCATGCTTTATTGAAGGGTGCAGTACAGTTGTCGCCTTTCGGACCGGCTCCACATTTGAGGCTAGACACGTCTTCATGGCAACGTATAACCACAGTTTATCTACACAGTTGCGAAGCTTGGCTCATATTTTTCTACCGCCGCGCGCCACGCGACAATAATGGTTTCACGCATCCAGCAATCATGTGCCGACTGCGCTGTGTTGGTGAATGTTATTGTTGCTGGATTTACTCTATGTGGGCATTGTGTAACCGTTATGAGTTTTACAAGAGGAGATGTGCAGTGCAATAAACAGATAAAATATTAAACGTCATATTTCAGTGTTGCTAAGTAATCTATATGATCGCTTTTCAGTCGGCCAACACGAGTGTAGGCGGGATTGACAATTTATCTCCTAGTGCCTGAAATAAAAATACATGAATTGTTTATACTCTTAATAAAACACTTCTCGCATAAAGGGAGGGGGGTTGTAAGAGAAACGTTTTATTAAGTGTATAATAATTATTGTATTATGAATTACACAATTACACAGGGAAATTAATTGTTACTCCTCGCCCAATCTAATTAGGTGTATTCGTGTTGACCGACTGAGAAGTAATGCTATTAATGTAGATTGTTCAAATAACAAGACGACACCTCAGTTTCCAAAGGACCCTAAACAGTAAGATTTGATCTATGGATTTTAGGCTAGTATTATAAAGCTTTTCAAACAAACAACGGAACTAGGACTTTAACTTGTTATAAATCAAAAATAATGTTACTGGTTTTACGTCTCTTTTGACTACTGCGGCTTTTAGAGACGTCGGGGTGCCGAAATATTGCCCTGAAGGGAATCTTCAACGTACCAGAAAATCTACAGACACGGCTCCCTTGCACTTACGCACCCTCATATGCCAGCTGACGGCGCCAGGATTAGATCCTGCTACCTTGGAAACAGCAGGCGAGAACGTTACCTCTGACCCACGCAGCCATTCGGTTATACATCAGAAGCATGTCTCGGTAGGATATCTATGCATGGCTTTGGTGGCGCAGTTGATAGCATGCTGAACTGCGCCCAAGATCGCGGGTTAAAACCCGGCCGAAGTCGTCGGATTTGTAAGAGCTTTAAAATCCTTCAGTATGCCTTCCTTTGGAGGGGAAGTGAAGCCAGTGGGCCCATGTCATAGATTTGTGGCTAGTAAAAGAACCTACCACTACAATGGTAGTGTGAAGCCTAAATTTGCAGGCTATTTGGTTAGAAAGGCTCTATTAAGTTCCAATGTTCGCCGCTGGGTGTCAGTGACAGTGGCGTCTGGTAGCCAAATTTGGAACTAATTGGAATTGGGGACCCTACGGGCGTTCAATTGAAATGCCCTGCTATGGCCATTGGCTGCAATTCAAATATAAATCATATCAATGCATTTTCAAATTAAGACATACGTAAACGTAAATGATGTCATCTCAATCACCTGCCCATATTTTAATTTTCAGGTGTAGAAAATGGCTTTCAAATAGAGAGCTGATTTAATGAATAAAAATGTAGACTATTTTGTACAATAAACTCATTCTCAAATCATTTTGAAGTAAGCCTATTTATGTCGTCAGGATAATGTTCACAAACTTAGATGTGGTACACTGTTTGTTAATTCTCTTATGTAATGCCTGGTCTCCCACATGACTGCTGTGAAGGTACGGTACACAATTATTAATGCTGTAATTATTTGTAAAATTGACATTGTATTATATAGTCAAATTCAGGAATGAAACGTTTCAAAATCACAGAAAAAATACGAAGTGCTTACATTTGAGCCATTTAAGACCTTAAAATAGTTTTATACTTTTCGTTTCACAAATTACATCGGTATTTTTCTAACTAATTGTAATGTTACTCAATTTTACGGAAGAACTAGCTTTTCATATGGTTAAGAATTTGATATAGCATAGCTATTTACAATTATACCCATGCTAGTAATCCGCCCCGGCTTCGCCCGGTATCTTTAATGGTTTACACAGCGTAAGCTTGAAAGGCGTACGTACGGCAGGTCCCAGACGGAATTCAGAAAAACCGAGGTGAACAGCGAAACTCCAAACACATATACTCTTCTCTGAAGTCTTAACTCGACACGACTCGAAAGTTAATGCTGGTCGAAGCTGGGGTGATAGACTCGCTCGCTACCTCGTAAACTCGCTCCGAAGCTAGTAATTTATATCTTCACTGAATGGAGATTGTTGGAAGAAATGAAAACTTAAAATCACTTATAGTGGGCGATGTATTAAAGATAGAGATATGCTGTCGCGGACCTCTTTATAGAACTTTTCATGCTCACCAATTCTTACACTCATAGTAGGCCTGTATATATATTTCTAACGGTTTATCCAGCGTAAGCTCAAATGGCACATTGACGGCAGGGTTTTATTCGACTGGATTTACTGAAATCGTTAGTGCTCGGCCTCCTGTGTTCACAAATGAAAGTTTTTCTACAGAAACCTTCCTCGAGAAATCCTTTACAGAAAGGTGAAAACCGCATCAAAATCCATTCAGTGGTTCTCGAGATTACCCGTTACATCCAAGAATCGGGGACTCTGTTTTATACTACAGTATGTCGAGATGCCCGCGATTATCATTGAAACAATTACCTGCATTTATAACTAGTGTGGGCTATTAATTCAGAGTAAGACTTATTAAATACCTCATACTACTGTACTTAGGGATACTTGTAGAGGACTGAACTAATAAAAAATAGAGCATTTTTATGTTCCTATGAATTAAAAGTGTACAGTATATCAACATTGTGATTTAACGTGACGTATGTTTACAATGGAAGTAATCACTCAGGTGAGTTAAAATTCATAAAACCTCTACACTAGTGAAATCATCAGTTCCACGAATAACGCACTCAAGACAGTTGCCAGTTTGCTGGCCACTGCGAGCGCTAGTGTCGTTCCATTTACCAAGAGGATACAATTTCATTGGCAACTCCAGCTATCTGATATGACATCTAGCGGTAAAAATGAGAAACTTACCAAGTAGGGTGCATTTGTCACGTGGTGACTGTTTGTATATGGTTCCTTGTATTGGTAAGCAGATCGTGTAAATTCTTCGTGTCTTGATACAAAAGTAATAAGTTTTATTCGTTGATAGAGTGCAAAATGAGTAAAAGCAAAGTATATTGCTCAGTTCACGGCTGTAAGTCGATGTATAAGAGGGCTGCGGATATAAGTTTTCATCACTTTCCAAAAGATGCAAATAGCAATAGCCGAAAGGTGACGATACCAAATAAATACGGTCAACAGAAGCGGGTTGGACCAGTCACCACTACACACACTGACAACAGGACGGGTTGTTCACTGTTACGGCGAGCCAAGCCGCACCTAGACAGCCAAGTACAGTCTCGCCGAGCCAAGCCTACAGCAGCCGAGGACAGCCAAGCTTCATCAGTCAGGTATCCTTCCCAGCTCCCTAGTTCATTTCCAATAACCCTACCAACCACCATCACCTCGCTCTGCGATATTCGAACTATTCTACTACGAGTCATATAGGCCTACTTTGACTTCGCAGGGTAAATATCTACTCTGCAAGAACCTGCTAACAGTCCGATGTTCAACACCAAACCTACCTGCTAACCATCCAATAAATCAAGCAATTCCTGTCTCCCCCGAATTTTACAGTAATACAAGTTAAACTCACCCCTTCGCCCTACCAAGCAGCAAATAATTTCTAGAGTCTATGGTACAGTGAGCAAACTCAAATATACGGTAGCTTTTAAACGTAACAGCGCCATGACTCGAACTGCTCAAAAACAAATACCAGCAGACACCGATGCTTGATAATATGCAATTGACACATAAAATCCAGTGGAACACACAAATTAGATCACGTGTATCGCACAGTTATACATATATACAATTAAAAATAACACTGTCATTATTTTAGGGTCCACATTTACTGATTATAACCGAAAAATAAAAAGTGTTCCATATCAAACGCGTGTTATTGAGTATTTTTACCCAACTTATCCAGACCGACCGCAGCGCCCCAAGTGTTAGTTTGAGTTGCCAATAACGCAGCGAGGTTCGTGACTGCGTATACAACTGGTAATACAACTCAGTCCTCCCAGGTTTGCCAATGAAACTTTTCCCCCGCGAAATATAGCTTATTTCAAACTGAGGCTAGTGCCAAATAATTTTTAATCCCACCTAGCAGGACAATATTAGGTTTCTTTTCTTTTCTTAGCGGGAGAGAAGTAATATGTAAATTAATCTACACTACTGTTTGTTGAAAGTGAAACACCAAGAACAAGATATGTGACCACATTGCACTTTATACCACAGATTTGGGACATGACAATACATTACTGATTAGAAGGACAGTCCGGTGCAGGTTGACGGTCGATCTTCGGTACGGCGCACAGTGTGTCGAATCCCATATCTAGGTGAAAAAAATTCACTGTCGCAAATGAAAGCGAAAACTGGCTCATTCAATAGTGAACAAACCAGATGGTGACCTTCGGTCTTCCTTTCCGCTCTCTGGTGCGTAGGAGGGAGGTTATAGGTGCTGAAACTTCCTGGCAGTTATCAGGACATTTGATAGAGGGTGTCGGAGTGAACCGAACGTTGTGATTTTTGTGAGTTCAACGAGGTGTTGTCTTCTGCGGCTCATGGAATAGTAAAAAGAGGTATGTGTTCGCACTTGTATGCGTAATACAAGCTTTCTGCACTAAATAAATTATTTACTTTATGAGTGCCTCATAGTGCCACTTTACTTTGAACGTCATTCGATAGGAAATTTAATGTAGATTCAGGATCTGTAGTGGTTTGGTTGCGCATGAATGTGCTTGATGGTTTATTTTCCTATTTTCAGTGACTATGTGGGCATTACCGCGAGAAGAATTTTTCAACGCATGGCGGTCGTGTCGTAAATAGGGACGTACAGACGTCAAATTTCAATATGTTATGAATAAATTTGATCCTACAACTCTTACTGACACTCAAGTGCAGGAGCTAAGAAAAAAAATTAAGTTGATATCCCATAATATTAACAAAAATGGGAGAGTGCAGGAAGAACAATGCCACGTACATAGGTAATCTACCTATGGAAGCTATTGAGTTACTTAATGATCCCCAAGGAACTTTGACATCAAATGATGAAGACCAGTATAGCAATGACTACGATGCTCTGGACTCTAGAGAAGAATCAGGTGACGAATGAATATTAGACATTTTGTTATTATTAAGGGGAGTGAGATTAATAAGAACATTACTTGACGAATGGACGTTTTCTTTTTATTTGAAATAGGAGAAACAGGCATAATAAATATATGTTGTCTTTATTTTCATGCTTTTCTAGAGAAATAATATTGTTTTCGTGCGTGAAGTGTGTTTATTAAAACTACGTCATTAACAGGACTGTAAAATGACATTTTGTTATAAAGAAATTCTTTGTATGATTTTGACGAATATTTGTATTTTATTTTTAGAAAATAAATGTTATTTTTTGTGCATATTTCGTTGTTCTATGTTTTATAACAATTTAATATACGTTTTTAATCTGGATTATTTTACAAACAGTGACTTCGTATATTCCCGCAAATAAGGTGTAATAAGAATACTTGAGTGAAAGTCTCATTGTTATTCATATTTTATCCAGGTTTAAATAGTATGTTTACCACTGTCATAAACTATCATATACACATCCAAATCGTGATTTTTACTACCAAAAATGGATGATTCTTGTGTTGCTTTCGGTCATTTTTTACACCTCACCTTACCCCTCACCCCTATGTATTTACCCCCGAAGACCGTACTCTTTAGACGATGACAGAAAGGAATTCAGCGACCTCGAAAACGGTATATTGCCAACTTTTAATAGAATCCCAGCACTATTAACGAAGTTATTAATTTTTTCCACCTAGAATTGGGATTCGACACACTGTGCGGCGTCGCGCCACCACGTGATGCACTCAGAGCCGCTTGACAACGTGGCATGATATCACACAGCGCTTGAATACGCTGCTGGGGAATACCGTCCCACGCGGTTTGTAGGCTCGTCCACGAAGTATCAACAGTGGCGGCAGATGGACTTGAACCAACGTACAAGTTGTCGACCAACCATATCCCAGACATGTTCGATGGGCGACATGTCTGGCGAACGGGCAGACCAGGGAAGCAGAGGTATCCGTCGTTCTGCGAAGAAGGCTTGCACATTCCTCGTCACATGTGGGCGGGCATTGTCCTGCTGAAATATGGCCTGTGGAACGGCCTGCAAGAGGGGCATTGCCGTGGGCTGTAACACTTCCCTGGTGTAGCGGTCACTGTTCAGATTGCCCGCAAGACGTACGAGGCGCGATCGCCTGTTATAGGCAATTGCGCCCCAAACCATTACACCTGGTGTTTGTCCGCTATACCGCTCAACAGTCTGCCTGATTACGTTCTCCACGGCGGCGTCGAACGCGTATGTGGCCATCACTGTAGGACAGGTTGAAGCGGGACTCGTCCGAAAACACTACATTTCGCCACTCATTCTGCCAGTGTCGGCGTGCACGTGCCCATTGTAATCGTAGGCGTCGGTGGTTCCCAGTCAATGGAAGCCGACGCTGTGGCATGCCAGTCCAGCCCTCAAAAGACGGCGCCGAACCTTTGACGCAGACATGTCCACCCCCGTTGCAGTGCTCCAACGTCAAGCCAACACCGAGGACGACGCTGTTCTGTCCGATAAGACCATGCGGAGAATGGCGGTCGTCTCGCGCTGTGGTCACATTGCGTCGTCCTGTACCCTATCGTCACTGTGTACGGCCCTCCTCTCTCCACTGGGTCCACATACGCCTTACTGTTGACGCAGCGTGCCCTGTAAGAGCTGCAATGTCCCGGAGTGACAGACCCGCCTCCCGGAGCCCAAGCATTCTGCCCCGTTCAACCGCACTCACATGCTGATAGTCACCCTGTGATGACGGCGAAGCATCGTTGCACTTGTTTACACGGTTCCACTTGGTATGACGGCCCCACGCCGACAGAGTTGTGCGGAACACTGACCTGTCCAGTCCCACGATGGAGGGCACTGGTGGGCCAATGTGCACGCCATCTCTCTGCGATTTCAATCACTTAGTATGGTACCACAGGCCTACACGACCCCTGTTCTGGGAGTGTCTCCGACCATTTCTTCTGGGTGTTTCACTTTACAAACAGTACTGTAGTTTTAATTCAAAATAACGCGTTTTAATAAGGACTTTGAAAATTCTATGGGTACATTAAAACTATTTGTGGGATCGTCATTAACTTCTTGAGCATGAGATCGCCGTCAGCCGAGTTGCTTCATATAACGTTAATACAGTATACTGTATGTCCAACAATTCCCCGAATAACGGTTATCTCCCAGTTACGAATGAGTGAAATTTGTCGCATGTGTAGTGTAAGCAACTAAACCTTTTACCGGCTGCATGTAGCATTTGTAATGTAAAAAGGACTTAGTAGGTGACAAAAATCTTCGAAAATGATATTTTAGGCGTTCAGGGCTAATTGAAATATAAAGCACAGGATCTTGTTGAAAAAAAAAAACTGAATAAACATAAAAATGAGTAGCCATTGTTGGCTATAACTCATACATCAACATGATACATCGTGAGAGGACATGGCCACTTTTGCTGAGACTTCTGTAAATGTCTTCTCTTGTTGAGAGATATGCAATCTTCATGTTACCGACAGCAGTGGCTACGCTGGCTAAAGCGCAGCATTAGGTCATGGGGCCAAGCTCTCTGCTGACTCGGTAGACGCGTGGGTTCGAGCCCCACCGTCGGCCGTCCATGAAATGGTTTTCCGTGGTTTCCCATTTTCAACACCAGGCTAATGCTGGGACGGTTCCTTCTGTTAGGTCACGGCCGCTTCCTTCCACATCTTTGCCCAGTTTCATTCATCTTCACCCATTCCATCTCTCATCTCGAAGCGCAGGTCGCCCACGGGCGTCGACTAGAAAGACCTGCACTCGGCCTTTCAGGAGGCCACACGACAAAAAAAAAATCTTCATGTTGGTAGCACAGATAGATTCGAGTATATTTTGTTCCTGTCAGGGGAACAGGAATGTTCTCGATTTACCATTTCAGTCAAAAATTAACTTAATTTTTTAAAGAACTGTTTTTTGTTGTCTTTTGTGCATATTATATTACTCGAAAATGTCTGGACCAAAATACATGAAACTTTTCTTGTGCAATAATATCTCATTGAGAAATTGAAATATTTGTAGAGTTGTTAATAATTCATTTGAGGGGCTTGATACATCTTGGTCATCAGCCCCGTATAGTTGGGTGTGTGTTGAAGTTGTCTGGCATCCTGTATTGCTGTGATGACTGTAGTAATGTGTGTAAATGTATCACGGGCAGGGATGGGGTAGACGCTCCGGGACTTGAAGTAAGACACTATCCCGGTAATTTCCTGTAGGGAGTGTGGAAAACCCCGGGGTAAAACCGCACTCAGGATAACCGCTGTCAGCACCGGGATTCGAACCTACGATATCCGTACTTACTGCAGATACCCTCGTGGCCATAGTGCACGTTTGACGAGCGCGGCTATGCCGCGGGACGAAATGCTTGTAGAATTTGGCTTCGAGTAACTATAACCCCACCTATCGGTCGATCCTGGCTACGCTACTCAGCGTTGTGAATTTCTTCAGCCAGAAGTTGTGGATTTGATCTGGTCCTGGTGCCTTCCAGTTGGATGTCTCCTTAATGGTTTCGGTCACATCTTTTGTTGTGATGTAAGTATCTGACATCTGATCTGATGAAATTATCCTCTTTTGTTCTTCAGCAATCCATGGAGATTGTTCGTCACACTATTTAGTCTCTTCCCAGACATTTGACCAGAGCTCAGTGAAGTTGTCAATGGATGGAGTGCCATCTCCATACGCTAAATCTGGCGTAATTAGTTTCCTGTGAAAGTTCTTTTCATCTTTCCTGAATGCAGCATTTTGTCTTTTCCACTCTTTGCATTCCTTATATCTGCGGAGCCTTTTTGAGTAGGCTTTTATTTGTTGAATAAATTGTCAATGATTTCAGTCAGATGGTCGGCAGATAATTGATCAACTATGATTGGATGCATTATACGGGAGATCTTGTTCCGTAGTCTTCGCGAGGAGTTGTGCCAGTTCTTTCTGAACTCAGTTGGCGTATCTGACTGCGAAGTTCATTTAGCCGCCTTTCTATTCGCATCATCCATGCTGGTTTCTTACTACTTGAGGTTGTTTCTTCTCCTGTTGGTCGTGGTGTGACTGTCTTGAAGCCTGAACTTCTTAGGACAGCTACCGCAGAACAGTATAGCAGTAAATGGATATCTTCTATATTATTATGCTCATCAATATAAGCAGGTAGCACTAGACGTTCATTGTTTAGACAGATTGTTTTATCCTGCGGTTTGGTTGCAATTTTGGAATGTCATGCCAATATGACCGGCCAAGTGCCCTGATTTCACTGAGAGCTCTTTGTAGATGGATTTCTAGTTCAGTTTCCAACAGATATTTTTCTGTCATTTCAACAGTTTCTAGAGAAGTTTCTGCTTTAGTTGTTCCAGTAGCAGGGGTCTCTGGGAGATGATAGTTTGTGAGATTACCTTCTTTATCAGAGGGCAGAGGGTGCTGGATGTTAAGCTCTCTCCTTACTTCTTCCTTAATCTCCTGAAGTTCAGGTTTAGATAGTAGATTCCGAGTTATGATGGCTCTCTTTTGGTCGACAATGTTTTGTTCACTTACTTTTTCCGCTAATGAGGGGTACATATTTATGAACAGTTTATGAAAAGCAGTTCTATAAACAGACATTTCATTTTCCATCTTCGTGCATTTGTAATAACAGCGCATCACATTTTTGTTCATGTTTATTGTCCATTCAATACGCTGTCTTACCTTCCCTACTTTAGTGGTCACCTGATGCCTGCCAGGTGAAGCACATTCAGCAGGTGTGACTTGATAATTGTTCCGCATATGTTTGTCAACTATAGTGTTTTCGACTAGGCCGATAGGGGTCCACCTGTTCAATCTCCTTTCATCCGAGGTATTCCTACTCTTTCTTTGCTCCATGTTCATGGGGGTTTGTTTGCCTTTTATACCTGCTGCCGGGTAGTGTATTCTGTCTGAGAATGTCCCAGCCATCCCTAAATGATGGATAGACTGGGGGCTAGTGCTTTAGGCAGCACCTTCTCGCCTTGTCACATTGTCGTCAATGAGTTCCTGTGGCATTTTGTAGAGACTGCGGTGCCACCCACTGACCCACCACACCCTGTACACAATGCCGCTGTTGGTCCGGGACTGCTTATTCGTCAGGTTGCCCTGCGTATATCGCAGCTGCATTCCATATCTGAAGGGATGCCCACTATCCGCCACCTGTGGATCCGTCTGGTCGCAGTCAGCTCTGCGTCCCTCTTATTATTATTATTATTAGCATTGTGTCCGTAATCTTTTACTTGTTATTTTGTTTATGGGCTTTCTACATCGTGGTCATTAGTCCTGTGTACTTAGATTCATGTTGAATCTCTGGAAACCTGTGTTAATTTGGTTCTACAATAGAGAGTGTGTGTAATTGGAGCAACGGTTTGGAAGAAGGTGGCCGTGACCATACGTTAGGATCCATCAAGGCATTTCTTGGATGGCTGAGGTGGAAATCGAACCCAAGCTTCAACAGTTGCTGCTCGATCTGAGCAAACTCCGTTCCAGTTCTCAGACTAGAATTCGAACCCAGAGTCTTTGGGACAGGAGTTTCAATGCATACCCCTAGATCGTAGAACGTAATAGTGTGATTTTTAGAGAGAAACGTAGTCATTCATCAGCTTCTGTTTTGTTTATCGAGGTGTTTCCCTTCTTACAAAAGTTAGGGAAGACTGTATTGAACGGGTGGGGAGTGACTGAGCAGCCGGTCAGAAAGAGCCGGAAGACGTGAAATACTTACAAATCAAAGATGCGTGGTTTAGCGAGAAAAATAAAGTTTTTTGTAGTATTTACCATGTAGAGCAGGTTAAAGGTACGTCCTATACATTTTGTGTTTGCACTTTGTTGTGCAACTTAACAAAACGAAGAAATGAGGTCCGGGGTGGGTCTGCATACGGCGAATAGTTGTCCACATTACAGTAGTCTCTTTGTGGAAAACTGTTCAACGTAAGCAGTCTGACAAAAATTGTCGCTTGTGCGTGTCTTAGATGAGAGGGGACAGGCATGTGGTTAGGCGGGTTCCCTCTCACTCCCTGAAAGCGGCCTTCAGTTAGGTCAATGCTGGCTCATCCCCAAGCGACTTTTCCTTGTTCCTGTCTTCCTCATAGCAGTGTTGCCGAGTTTCCCCTAAACCTCGCCCACTTCTACTAGATGTTTTTCACAATTTCTGGCGCTTCCAAACTTGGGTAATCACAGATACACCTGCGAGGTTAGAGGAATCACGTCAATAGCAGACTATACACCGGCTTTGGATTTACAAAATTGATTAGGAATTCAGGGGCTCTCACTAGAAGCAGACCATAAACTGATCTGCTGTGAATTAAGTATAGTCTGCTTGCAGACGGTTTAGGGTTGAAAATCTCCAGGATAAGGAACTTAGGCAGAAATACATGAAAATTATTGGGGGAAAATTCCAAAGAGTAGACGGTAAAATATCACAGGACATTGAAACGGAGTGATCAGGGTACAGGGATGCAGTACTAGAAGTAGCAAAGACATATCATGGGACAACAGTGTTTAAAGACAGGAAAAATCACGCATCCTGGTGGAATTCCACAGTGAAGTCGGCATGTAAAAGTAAATAGACGGCTAGAAAAATGACTCCAAACCAGGAACCCGGGAGACCAGGAGGATTATATAATGGAAAGGAACAGAGTCAAACAGATAATAGTAGAGTCTACAAGTCTTGACGCTCGGTACAGTTGGGAGTCGAGTTCCCGCTGTACCGTTCCAGCGCTGCAACGTTCCACGTTCTCATACCGAGTTCCAGGTTACAGTGCGACGGAATGATACCGCAAGTCAGCTCGGGTCGTGGTATGGTATACATAACGTAACTGGGAACATAGCGGTACTTAACGCATTTCTGTTCTGTTCCGGGTCCCTGATATGAGGTAGACGGTACTGCAGAACTGGTCTCACGCCCGGGCCCCTCACAACCTTAATGTGAAGAGTGGAGCATACAAACTGGGTACAGCCGGTCTTGGGCGGAATATTCGAATGAGCCGGCATGCTCTGCGGGTTCGCATAGGCCTAGTAATCGAGAGAATGTATTTATTTATATCTTTAAAAGTGGCAGTGGCTGATTGTTTAATTTGCAAACATATTCATGCAACTAATAATAATGTTATTGGTTTTACGTCCCTTTTAACTACCCTGGCTTTTAGAGACGCCGTGGTACCGGAATTTTGCCCCGAAGGGGATCTTTAACGTGCCAGTAAATGTACTGACACGGCTCCCTCGCATTTGCGCACCCTCTAATGCCAGCTGACTGCGCCAGGTTTCGAACCTGAAACCTTGGGCTCAGCAAGCGAGAACGTTACCCCTGAGCCATGCAGCCAGACATTCATGCAACTAGAAATGAACAAAAAAAAAAAGTTTGGTGCTTTTCAGTCGGTCAACACGAATGTACCCGAAAAGAGCTGGGTTATGCCTAATCCTGAAATAAATTACATGAGATTAACAAATACACTAGGATGACCAGTTTCGATCGTCAAGCGATCATCATCATATCCATAACACTTAGGCTATAAAATCTATGTTTGAGAATAGAGGTGAAAAATATTTACAATATGTACAATTATTTAGTTGCAGTATTGGTAATGCAACTGTCGGTGTATGCTAAATGTAGTATATCTGATGTTAGGTGAAATGCTAAAATGGTGATAGAAATCCGGAGTTTGTCTGTTTGGGGTGACTATATGGTTGTAAAAAGTCAACTATGGTTATACTGTAATTTACTTACCTAGTTGTCTTCCTGGCTGGAGCTTCGAGCAGTTCCGTGTTCACTATTGCGCCAGTTGTGGTCGACTGAACCGGGGTGTTAGCTGGACGAAACTGGTTTTTCCTTTCTCTCCCCTCCTTGTTCCTATGTGCTGTCTGAGGTCAGTGCAATGTGTATTTGGGTGACGTTGCCAAATATAGATAAGAAGTAAGTTATTGAATATAGGAAGGTCTATAAATATTAAAGACCGTGGAACTGTCTTCGCCACGCGTGGACTAAAAGGCCATTCAAACTAAGCGATGCCCAGGCTATTGAAGACGTCCCGGCACCTTTAATATTGCCGCGACTACTGGCCTTGGTTTATTGCAGAAAAAAGTACATAGTACACCTGATCCAGATAACATTTACCTATTAACCACCGCTATTTACCCCCATTTTTTTTATCTAGCTTGGCTGTATCGCTAAGTTGTGTCTTGTTTCCGGCAGGGTGTGTTTTTAGTAGAGTGAAAAGGGGTGAACTCTCCATAAAAGTGTGTTCATTTAGATTGTTGGGATTGTTTCGTTTGGCTAGGTGAATCTCGATTGCTTTCTTTATGTCGAGAGCTCTGCCTTTCGATTCGTGATGAATAATTTTTAGGTCAGTCTCGATGTTAGTAAAGCTGTGCCCCGTGTCACACATATGTTCGCATACGGCTGAATGTGTTCCGTATCTTATCGCATTCCCATATTCATTACAACGTGTGTCTACTCGTCTTCCACTCTGTCCAATGTAATTAGCTTGACAACCAGTGTCTTGGCATGTAATAGAATATACACCTGACTTTGAATACGGGTCATGTTTATTTAGATTACTATTTTGCAGGTGCCTACCGGTTGTATTGTTCGTTGTGAATGCTACTTTTATGCCTTGCTTTTTGATTTTATATGTGTTCGTATACACATAGTTGAAGCGCGCAAATTTTTTCTCATCACTGTCCGGTTTGGGAATCGTTTTATCTTTATTTTTATGTTTGGCTAAAATTTGGTCTATTTTGCTTGGCGGGAAATTGTTTTCCTTTGCTATTTGCTTAATGGTTCTTATTTCCTTATTATAGTTGTCTTTTGACATGGGTATGTTTAAAGCCCTGTGCACCATTGAGTTGAACCCCGCTAATTTGTGCGTACTGGGGGTGATTAGACTGATTGTCGATTGTATGCGAGGTTTCTGTGGCTTTCCGGAATATGGAATATGAAAGTTCGTTATCTTTACGTTCAATGGTTATGTCGAGATAATTTATTTTTCGGTCTGTTTCGGATTCTTTAGTCAATTTGATTGAGTGGTGTAGGCTATTAATGGATTGGAGAATTGTTTCTTCGCTTGTTAGATCAGTATCGTAGATGCAAATTACATCATCTATGTATCTTTTCCATATTACTAATCCCTTTGTTGAAGTCTGTTCTAAGAACTCATTTTCTAGTGCATTAATGAAGATGTCAGCGTTTAGTCCGCTTAGTGGTGATCCCATCGTTAAGCCTTATGTTTGTGTGTACATTTTATTGTCGAATTGAAACACGTTTTGGCTGAGGACAACCCTCAGTAATCTCACAATCTCTTCAGTTTCTTTTGCCGAATTGTTGGATTTTAAGTTGTTTTCGATAGTGTTGTTTGCATCAATAATAGGAATATTGGTGTACATGTTAGTTACATCGAAAGATACTAGCCTCAATGTAGGTTTCATTTGTAGGGTGTTCAAAGCTGTTACTAGTTCCGTTGTGTTCTTTACAGAGTTGTTTTTGTCGTAGGAAAGTTAGTTACTCTTTGCTGATTTTGTAATTAGGAGCATTCCTACAATTGACTATTGGTTTCATTGGGCACTCCTTTTTGTGTATTTTAGGTTGTCCCCTCAATGACGGTATCTTCGGGTTCATGTTTAATAGTTTTGATTTTTCAGTTTTGGTCAATATGTATTCTGTATCTTTTAACGCACATTTTATTTGTTTTTGGAATTTGTTGGTGGGGTCTTTTGCTAATTCCTTGATTTCGTTGTTGTTTAGGAATTCAACTGTTTTTTTTTTCTCAATGTATTCTGTTTTGTTCAAAATTTCTGTGGTGTTTCCCTTATCTGCTTTGGTGATGATTAAGTCATGTTCTTTTATTTTTTCTTTCAATGACTTTATTTCTTTGAGTTGTTTGCTGTTTTGAATGTTATTGCTTTCGACCTCTCGTTTGAGGACTTTTGGCTTCGTTGGTGGCAAGATTTTTGGTTAATTCCCTGTCTTCTGCTGGGAGCTTGTGACTGGCTATCTCGATATCTGTGATTAACTGTTTTATATTGTGGTTCGTGTGTGCGTCTGTGCAGTTGTATTTCAAACCTTTGTCTAATATATTTATTTCATCTTGAGAAAAGGTTATGTTCGTTCTGTTGTTTACTCTGCTGTGGAACTTGAATTCATTGTTATTCGTGTGTTGTTCATTAGTTTGATTGTTCTGTGTTTCTCCTAATTTTCTTATTTTATATTCTAGCGTTTCGTGCTTCTTGGTTGCTGTGATTTTGATGGTGTCATGTAGGTGCTCGGTAAAACTGTCCCTTTGGGATGCGTGCCAGAAGTTACTTAGTTGCAATTCAATATAGTATAGTTGTTGGTTGATTTTTTGCTTTCTTGTGTACTGTAGCCTTGAGTACAATGAATATGCAAATCATAGCCCGCCAGCTCAATCAGACCTTTTCGGGGCATAGAATGTTCTCCCACTGTATGACCTACACACTCCGGATCAAGCTTAGAATACACTACAAAAATGAACATCAAAATAAAAATCTAAAATATATTTAATAAACTCAAAATTAGGCGCTACAAATAAAACATAAAACTGAAAAGGCATCTTCACACTTGTCCTAATAAGAAAAATGAATCATTAAATAACTATCTTACAAAAACACTAGTTTTCGGTTCCATTGAACCTGACCAAAAATGTCATCTAGGTTTCACTTCCATATATCAATTACACAAACTTCTCAAGCGTGCTCAAAAATGGCTCGGTGTTTACTTTTACATATTATTCTCATAATTAAACACACACTATTTACTCCTTAATTGAGTATTACTTATTACTGAGTTACAATTACAATGATACTGACAATTACCATTTATTTGGGCTCTCATGATATTCAAATTTACCATCTCTCTCTTCAATACTACCAAATTACACTTGTGCAGGGAGAACTCGTGTATCTCGAGTTTTTTGGAAATTACTGATTGAATCAAATCAAGATCAACTCCCAGTTATCCCAAATGTTTCCATTATAACTCGGGAATATTAGTACGGTCATGTAACAATAAAGAAGGGATTTTTATATTTGTCTCCGTTGACAATTAAATCATTATGAAGGACGGATCTGAACTGTACAAGCAAGAATAATTAACATGAATGGATATCAGTCCAACTACAGGGTCATCTTAAAACATTATTATTTTCTTCCGTCTACCACGGAAACCTACAATTCATACAAGACCTATCTCAACACGAGGGTCGGTTAAAGTGTCAAAGAACTCAGGCAATATTTACGACTTTGAAGGGGAGCGCACGGCCTCCTCCCTTCTGGACGATACATTCAACGAGCCTGCAGACAGCAGCTCATCTTTAAAACTTGGGAAGGCAAGGCGATTAATTCATTCCAATACAATACATTATGAGGTTCTTATAACCTATCCATCTGGCTCGGGCAAGAATATAATTATGGAGTTTTAGCATTGGCAGGTAAGATACTCAATAAAATCAACAACATATAAGGGGCTTTCGACGTCGCGGAACATGAGATCGTTCCTCGGCCAACCTCTGGAACACATCAAAATTTTGAGGACATAGGACCAACAGTAACAGGTTCGATGGTATCAGACCAATCGTCCAACAATAGCGTCTTCTGGGTGACAATAATGCAAATCCCTGCGCCTATAATTCAATATAAATTAGCACCCTTTCGAAGTTTGCATACAGCAATACACACAAATAATTAATTACCGCGTCCAACTATTCCCCATAATTACTTTGCCTAGCATATTTTCACTGCGTTACTAGCGTGATCATTAGAATACCTGCGCACCAGAGCGCTAATTACTTCAAAATTGCCAAGTTGCCTTCCGAAGCAAGATTATTAATTCACATCACATAATTGATCTTCGTCCCAAAATATAGCGTTTGCCTTTAATAAACAATTCTGAACTCTAAATAGTTCAATAATCCTTTTATGATCATTACAAGGAGCTCTACGGCTTCCATCATTATCATATGAAAATTAATTAAACAATTAATTTATGAAGTTATTATTATTATTTTCTTGCTTGTATAAATCATTACATTATTCTGTCATTTACTAGTATTCCACTGAATACTTATCACTGAGTATTAATTAACACATTTAATTAGTTACATTTATCATCAAATTATTTGTTCAGATCGCGCAATACATCGTTAAAAACTGTTTTATACATCCCTGTTTCAAATTTGAGAATTATATGTCCATATTAATTGTTACACGAGCTCTCCCGAACACCACATATAATAAAATTTGGTACTCACATTATTGCTCAGATCAGCGACCTGGTCTCCAATGACGGTACAATTTGCCCACTCGTATTTACACCATGTTAACACCCATATTCACACACGTTAATATTTCTTTCAATTCACACAAATTACATGCACTGGTTATCTTAATTTTAAGAAATGCACTCATGGTATTTATTACCATTTAAAAATCACTAAAATATCTTACTACTCTTAAATTTTCACAAAGATTATATTACACATAGAAATTTCACTTTTCGGCACTTATATTTGCCTTACACACGGGATTTCTTTCCTTTTCCGCCTCCAAGGGGTGCAAGTATTTACGTCGACTTCCTACTCCTACTCGGGGTGATTGAAAGTCTCGATCGCTCTTTCCCTCTACTGGTACGGCTGATTCTCCTGTTCGGGCTATTTCAACTATCGGCACTCTAACAGTTACTGCACGATGTCGTATCTCGTTCAATGCGCAAATGTTCGTCGAGCAAATGTTTATAACTGACGTTCACTCCTAGATTCGCTGCGTCTACTACTACTGCGATCTAGTATTTGCTTCTCTTATGGTCCTCGTCTGGACTTTATTTCTGACGAATATAGTCTTTGCTTGTGGAATTTATTCCAAAGTCTTACTGCGTTTTTACTTGGAAAAATGATGCCTCGAATGTAGCTTCCTAAAAATCTATCGTCACTTGCTCTGATCTCCTCAGTTCAGGAAAATTAGGCGTTTTTCCTACGTTTACCCTAATTCGGTTACTTAACGTACTGGATAACAAATATGTCGAGTTCACTACTCTATCGTTGTCTCGTGTTACTTTGAGATTGTGCGATGCTTCTTCTTCACTGATTTTATAAGGTTTAAGTGCCTTCGCCGGCTAAAGTATTTAAGGCCAAAGTATACTACCTTGCCTAAATCTGTAGATTAATTTGTAACGTTCGAAGCTTGACAGTACTTTTCCTTCTGAAAAGGATTACGACGCTTCAATTTCACGGCGACACTGTTGAATAATTACTGGAGCAGCAACTCCCCTCAGGAGTGCTATACGTCGGCGACACAGTAACGTCCCACGGACTGATGAAGACTGCATGAATTTCCTGGCGCTCACAGGGTTTATATTTGATTCTGCTACAAAAAGATCAGTTCCGCTTCTTCTCCAGATCTAACTTCTAAAGTAATCGTCGCACGATTATAAAAAAAAAATACCTCCTGAATGCTCACAGCTTAAATGTCCAAAATATATCAACATTTCTTAAAACCGATCGTAGGAACGTAATAATATTAATTAAATTCAGCTCCTGAATGGCGTGGGTGGTACCTTCGTTTTTTCCACCACCACGAACTCCTGGCTTGGTGAATTCCCAATTGCGTAGCACTGACATGACACTTCTATACGGTGCAATTGTTATTATTAACTTTTCTTGCTCTCAAAATTCTATCTACCAAGATAAACAACATTGGCGAAGTGATTCCTTCAGATTATTGCACGTAACTGGCTAATTCCAATTATTTCTCCAATTTCTTGGCCACACCTCCTCTACAGCGTTGGCATTTTATCGTTGACTAAGGGGTTTATCACAGGATCTTCTCTCCTTGTCTTGCGTGGAATATTCCACTGGTCTGTTTTAATCCAATGCGTAACTCGCTTCTCGCTGTGCTTGCAGATGATCTCATACCCTGCTGTGGGCTCTGTCTCCAAGTTGCATCACCCTTCCGTGCGTCATATACAGGCGAGTTTCATCTTAACCCTTCAGCAACCTTAAAACTGTTCTAAAATCTGTAATATTTCCTCTTATCCTGAAGTAAAAGAGTATGGGTTCGGTACCAGTGCCAATCCACATGGGCACAGTACGCAAATCTTAATTCGTTTTATATTAAAGCGCTTTGGCTTGTTTAGTTGAAATGATCGAGGCTGGTGTAATCGGTACGGTTTTAATTGGTACGTATTTAGGGGTGAAATTTAGTTCTATACATTTTTTGATGAACCAAATTGACTTGTCTAAGTTCATGAGTTTAAGCCTGAGTGTTTTGAACCTCTTGGCTTCACGATTTGCCTGACTGGCCGTGACATTGTGGGGTTTGAAGCTATTAGAAATGATTGGATGCTGTAATTGTCCTCTATCATGACAGAGACATACTGTATGCTACATGATTTAATAAACACCGCCAGTAACAAAATAAATTTGTAATGATGTGAAATATGATACGATTATGCATATACATTTTAGAAGCCATTTTCGAGTGTTGCCTTCGTAACCTAATACAAGTTGGCCAACACAATTACATTGGGTGGGGAGTAAACCTTATCTACTTGCGCCTATAATTGTACAAACTTTTCGGTTAGATTTAATTGGACGACATGTTCATAGGGTTTGTGGATGTAGCCTACTTGTCTAGAACTTATGCACTTGTTTAATTATAAAACTTTTAAAATATGTATTTATTCACTTAACGATTACACTTAATTTATCTGCAAATTCTTACCATGATTTCCTTGTAGACTCTACTATTATATGTTTAAGTCTGTTCCTTTCCATTGAATAATCCTCCTGCTCTCCCGGGTTCCTTGTTTGGAGTCATTTTTCTAGCCGTCTATTTGCTTTTACAAGCCGACTTCACGGTGGAATTCCACCAGGAGGCGCGAGACAGGAGAGGGTACCAAACGGAACGTACCGTATATAACTGGAACGATTCCTCAGCGTTACCGGTTGGCAAGTTACTCTGCGTACCGTTCTTGCTTCTCGAAATGGAATAACCTTTCCACCAGACAGCCGGTTACACTGTGTACCGGTAACTTTCCAGGTTCTCCCAACCAGCCACCCGTTTTTTATGCGCATCGTTCCAGGTTCTCAGATAAAAGCATGTTCCAATGAAACGTGGAACGGTACAGAGCTGGAACAGCACAACAGCATTTCCCAAAATGTGTGTACAGACTAGTACAGAACTATTACACAGTTGTTACATTGGCTGTTACAACCATTACGGCTATTGCACCGAATTTTTTCGTAGACAATTGCGGCAGTCTATTACAGTCTATTGCTCTACCACGACAATAAATTGTACTACAGGATGTATTACGCTATTACGCTGGTTATTACAAACTGTCACATAAGAGCCTAATTACACGATAATTACATCAAATAACATACCTGTTATCTTATATAGGGGAAAATGTTTCAGGATACCTTAATACTCTAACTAGCCTAAGTATATTTTTCAGTATCTACTGTACTACCTAGAACCATGATAAAAAAAAGATACTGTCATTTGCAGAATGTCGGTGAGGCATTCGTCTTTATGGATGACAATTCTCGCCCGCATCATGCACATCTTGTGAATGCGTTCCTTCATGATAACGCCATCACTCACCTAGAGAGGCCAGCATATTCACCAGACATGAACCCCATCAAACATGCCTGGGAAAAATTGAAAAGTGCTGTTTTGGGCGAGATGACTCACCAACCAATCTGAGATATCTTCGCCAAATCGCCGTTGAGGAGTGGGACAATAAGGACCAACAGTGCCCTGATGAATTCGTGGATAGTATGCCACGGCGGATACAGGCATGCATACATCAATGCAAGAGGACGTACTACTCGGTATAAGCGGTACTGGTGTATGTTGCAATCTGGGCCACAACTTCCGAAAGGCTCTCTATGATTGTACAACAGGCAATGTGTGGTTATCATGACCAATAAAGATAGCTGAAACATTGTTTGTGCATATCTCTAATCCAAGGTGCAGGACCTCTTCGCACTAAGGTGATGCAATACTTTTTTGATGTGCGTAGTATTTACTGATGTCCCACGCAGGATTCTAACGGGGGAAAATAATGTATTTCTTAACCTTGCTGTTGGTATGGTATGGAATAGTTTCCTTATGACTGCCGTGCTATCAAATTATACCACGGGACACTGAGATAATGAGAAGATATTTTCAATTTTCTTCTTTGCGCCCTTGACTAGAAATGTATGTTTAAGAATATACTGAACCCTTATTATACTGGTCGTATAATAATGATTCATGTTTTTAATTTATTCATTATATTGGAATACAAGTATGGTACAGTTGAGAAGGCCAGTGGGCCCTGGGATATTGCAAGTTGTCTGAAGCGAGGTAGCAGTAGGGGCAAGCGAGATATTAATAGCCAGTTCTTGGAAGTCAGGTGCATGAACTTTGGCGCGTGGCTTGGTCCCTTTGTTCAGGAGGGTCAAGAGAGAGAAAGGAGATCTTGGATGAGTAGAGATGAAGATAGTGTGTGACGTCAGAGAGGCGTGGCGATTGAGTTCAACTCGACGTTCGATGCTTGAATTAACGAATCACCGAGTGGACGCCAGTGAGTGGCGCGAAAGATGCATCATATCAGAATTGGAGGGAACTGCGTTTTGATTGACTGACTGAACGGATTGAGATCCGCTGACCATGGATGTGACCCGCGTGAAAAATGAATAAGATTGATACCATACCCAAGTTAGTAGCTCAACTGCTTCGATTAAAATATTTTATTAGTCCCTGAGTTTGTGCCATTTTTGTATAAATGAGACCACGATGCTAGTTTGGACATACTACTTTGAAGTCTTTGAGGAGACAGGTTGCTGTCCGATGATCACTTTTTCGAAGTCTCTGAGGAGATAGGTTGCTGTCCGACGACATAATATTTTCAAAATATTTAGAGACGAAGTACTGTTTATTCTATTCTCTGTGGAGACGAGTTTAATAAGTCGTGTGAACTTATAATATTTCAAGTTAGACCTTGGGTCGAAACAGCATTAACAGTGTAATTATTTTCACATTATTGCAATTATGAATTTTGCGTGTGCAAGTGCGTGTGAAGCTAGGATTTTATGTATTTAGGGAAAGTCTACGTTATAAATTGCACAGGACTGTGAGTGAAGCTAGTAGCTCATGTGGCAATTTTAGAAGGTTAATTTAGTGTATATTTGTATATTTGACCATTTTCATCTTTAAAAAGTCCAAGGTGTCGACAACATGGTCAAGAACCGGGATGGTGTACGAGGCATCTACTTTGGATATGGTCATGGCGGAGTAGA